>OW387788.2:4020000-6420000 GCA_936446665.2 Synanthedon andrenaeformis
CACACACACACACACACACACACGTGTAAGTGAGTTTGTTTATTACGCTTTCAAAAGTTAACTATTTTACTGAACATAATGAAAATTGGCTTACAAGTAGTTAGGAGATACAGAAAAGGACTGTTCCCGAGGGATCATATAAGTTTAAGAACGCCTATAAATATATAAGTTTAAGAAACAGGGGCGTGGACGTAGTCGCGAGAGAAAGCTAGTTTACTTTAACAGAATGATTTCTAGTCTATTGTAGAATTTAATAGTTAAACATATTTTTTCATTTATTTCAGATATACATACACAGATAGTATGTACATACGACATAAATTCATTTAAATATTAGGTATAAGGAACAGATTTTTCATACACCAGCCAATTTCATAGAATTTTCTTTTTTGTGTTGATACTAGAACTAGTACTACACTTTGTAACATTTCGATACTAATATACTATACTGTACTGAACGCTCGGCTTTTGCCTTGCATCGTCCTTTCATACTTTACAATATCAGAACATTATATTCAAAATTCGAATTTATTGCCTACGGAATAGAACTCAAAATTTGCTAATGACGCTTATTTCATTATTAAGAATTTATAAATGTATATTAAAATTAACAAGCTCGAAACGAAACACGAAAGTAAACATTTAAATCATTTCAAAACTTTCCTTTGAAATGAGATATCGTAGTTATCAATGGCTGGTACTTAAATTGTCTTTGATATAAGTATATCTTGACAAGGGTAAGCATTCGTTGTAATAAATGATAAAGGGAAAATATTATGAAAGAAAAACCGACCCCGAAAGTGCTCTAAACTCTAATTACGAAAATCTTTTCTTTCTTCGCAAACTCATTTTAGTTCCAACTTTCTCCTTCCTTGGGGGACACCAAGCATTTACCTAGACACAATATAATTGTACAAATCTTTACTAGTATTATTATCTTGCAGAGAAAGGAAGTTATTTTGACACTTGCTGCGTTAGATTTTTTTTTATATTCAGGCCAACAGACAGGCTGACAGTCTATTTTTTGGTAGGAGGCTACCGTCGCTTCTTATAACACAAGCAACGCTACAGATGCTGCAGGATAGCTGAATTAGGGATTAGGAAGGAATAGGGACAGGGCTCTGTCATCCCTTACTCACTCACCGAAACACAACAGCACATATTATTTTATTTCACGGTGTTCTTATGTAAGGTGGCATGACACATTGCGCTCCTCATTCATAACTGCGCAGGGTGTCTGGCGACAGAACCTAGCCACCTACCACAGTAAACTGCCATGAATCAAAGTCCCTGTGTTTTTGTGTTTCCTATTCCTTATTTGTTATATTTTTATAATTATAAATTTGACTTCCTATTCCCACTTTATTTTAAAAGGGTCATCATTGTACTTGGTTTTTGTTTTTATAATAGTACTAGCGGTCCGCTCCCGGCTTCGCCCGGGGTGCATTTTTTTTACGTGAAAACCTTCCCTGATTATCCCTCTATCCATGAGTGAAGACAGAATTAAAATCGGTCCACCCGTTCTCGGGTTTTGCGCTTAGCAACACATTTAGGGATTCATTTTTATATTATAGATAGTGTTTTTTTAGTTCAAGGAGACTCGACTACCCCAATTATAAAAAAGTGGCCAGTTTTTCTCTAACTTGTGAAGTTTTATTTATATATTTGGTAAAAAGGTAATATATATTGGTTTACCACTGAAGTTACAAATCAATGAAACGATAATATCGTTTTTACATAACAATGAAATTTTATAATCATAAGATTTTGCAAAAGCGATATTTGAGAATTTTTTGTTCCCAGAGAAGGAATAAAATCTTATGGACAATAATTTATCTCGAAATTATACAGAATGTTCTCGCAGTGTTCACAAAAACCTAACTTTATTTTCGTCACTTCATCGTTTTCGTATTCTTTATAATTCAGTGTAGCAAAAAAGAATGGAAATGATTTAAACATTTTGGTCAAATATTTGTGTTTGACGATAAAAAAACATTGTGATTTTAGGTCGATGTTATTTGTTTTCCATGTTCTATACTTTTTTTGCAGTTATTATTGAAAAGTGGCAGATAAATTTATAACTCCTTTATAATTATGGAGACTTGGAACATACGTTTCGTATATCAAAAATATCAAATTAACAACCAGGGAATGATGCAAAAATTTTAAAAAAAAGAACTAAAATAGGAAGTTGAATTAAACTGCACGTTGAATTTATCATCGGATTTTAATTCTAAGAAGCATCTATTAAAAGGAATTCAGTGGTTCAGCTCTGAGAACGTCACTTATATGGGCAAGGAAATAACTTAATTCTTTTATGTCATTGCAGAATGTAAATCGCAACAGAACAAGGACAAAAGCAACACAAGGACACGTGGCCCTGCCCATCAAACTGCCGGGTATGGCAACGTTAAAAACAGGGGGGTGTTGCGCTGCCTACCCTATAGGAATTTGCTTACAACTCGCCTGAAGAAGCTCATATTGTACATGTAACGTGGAAACACCTGAGAAGGGAGATTGTTCCAATGTTCGCGCGTCCGCGGCACAATGATTCTACTCATCCGGACTGTGCGCAGAGGCACCTTGATTATTATTAAAATGCATCAAAATGCTCTCAATCTGTCTGATGGAAAGTGGCAGTAAGATCTATGCATGAAAACAACATTATTGACTATTTCTTAATAACTGCCTTTGATAACTGTTTCGACTAGTTTGGAATATGATATTTGTTTTTCATTAGAACAAAATAATCAGTGTTATTTGCACAGGCAATATTGTTACGGGACAAGCTGTCTGTGATTTTGCGCGTAATGTCGAGTTCATTGCTTCCTCTGTCATGATCTATCAATGTCTCTGCCTCGCTTATAAATGTACAGATTAATTAAGCGTACAAATATAAAAGCGCTAGAGGAAAGAGATGTTTCGTCTTTGTTTTCCTTCGAGCTCTTAATCTTATTATACGGTTTTAAGTTACACTAGTTTATTTATTTTTTATTTATTTATTAGTTGTCAAATTGAATAACTTGAACGATTTTTAAAAGAATGGAGCTTCTCAAATGATTATGGTAGACGATTATACTTAGGTTTTAACTTAGTTTAGTAGTAGAAGGGCACACTGCGTTTCGCAATCCTTTACATGGCAGCCCGTCTGGCGGCAGTAACCACCCTCTTACAGAAGACCACCATGAAATAATAGCATGTTTGCTGTTGATTTTCGGTTAAGAAACTAAATAAATAAACACGAATAGTAATAAAAATTAATGTTCAAATTTATTTTCGTGATTTTATTTTTTCTTATGTGACCCGTACTCTTTAAGAAGGGCTTTTTATTGGACACTGTGAGGCTCCTTGCCATTTACACGTCCGCTTGACTCAGGACATTTCAAAGTATCAAGGAAGAAATTTCTTATGTAGTTTTAGAAGACCTCAAAATGGCTGCTAAAAGTGTGTACATTTCGTACACCTTTTAGAATAAGTACATAGTAAAGTACCGCTAAGTTCTTGCGCAATAATTAATTTGAAATATACTGTAACCTTATATGACAAATCTATAATATAAAAATGAATCCCTAAATGTGTTGCTAAGCGCAAAACTCGAGAACGGGTGGACCGATTTTAATTCTGTCTTCACTCATGGATAGAGGGATAATCAGGGAAGGTTTTTACGTAAAAAAAAGCACCCGGGCGAACCGGGAGCGGGCCGCTAGTTATAAATAAATGTGGAAAATGGGTGCCAAAGCCCATTTCACTATCCCTTTCCAATCCCTTATCCTTAATTCTAATATATTTGGCCGCGCAATTGTGGACAAGACATTATACTCAATTTAATACGTAAAAACGACAAGTCGTCGCGTGAATATAATCCTATGAATGTAAAGAAATTTTTATGTTGTCAAATCATGGCAATTATGGAACAAAAGCTAATAAGTGGCATAGGTAGTGTAAGCAACAACCTTAAAATGTTGCAAATACTTTGCCACTTAGAAATTGTTCAATAATATTGAAACATTTTTAGCATCATATAATTATTAACTCATTTGTGTCTTGATATATTCTTCTAACGTTTTAAATATCCTTTCTTAATAAATAAAACATTTATGTACTCTCGGGCTAAATATGTATTACGGCGATGGAAAAATTCAAATCACGCATAGATGAGGGATCACTGTTCGTTAGTATTACAAAGTAATCACAATAATATTGAGGTTAGAGTACGTTGAACCGTGAGATGAATATATTGATTGAAATAATGATATGATATATTACATGTCTAGGTAATATTTAATGGGATGAAGAACATTTTTATTATATGAGGAATTACTTCTAAGATGTGATGTTTTTGTCTGTAAATTCGTAAAATTGTAGCTATTTTTTTTAAACCCTGGTAAAATATACAATGACCATTGAAAGAGTTTGTTGGAAACCTATTTGATAAATAAATAACTATTCGATTTGATTTGTATTGAAAAATTGACGATTTAGAAAAACACCATCTATATACTTAATATTAGCTGGTGCACGCGACTTCGTTCGCATTGAAAAATAAAAAATTAAAGCCTGACCAAATATTATGAGCAATATAACGCCTGACATCTTTACTGCTGTTATACTTTCGCCAGTCGTTGGATTTTTATTTTGAGATAATCCTTTGGGAACAGTATGTTCTTTTTTCCTGAAGGATATATTTGTAAGTCGATGTGCAACACTTAATAAGTAGATACTTACGTAAAGCATGATGATAAATCTTCTTTTTAAACATGTCTTACGAACTTTTTGCAATACAATGCAATACTCTTTGAAGAGTAGAGACAAACAAAACTTCGCTTTATGAAAACAAATAATAATTTTATAATTTGCCTCCACAGAGTACACAATGAAAAAAGAATAATGTTGGTAATCGCTGAGTCTCAGAAGTGGAAGTTGTGCCGGTCGGTCGACCGCTTGCGACTCGAGAGCCACATTTGTCAAGATCAGAACAGCAATTTTTCTTAACAGATGACAGACTCTAAAGCCAAGCACCGTCCACTTTAAAAAAAAAAACTCAAGTCACGGCCAGACGCGATAATCTTTGCGGAACGAAATTTACGGGGAAGATTGCTGTACGCAATTTTTATTTGCGGATAATTTTAATCGGAACTTGATTAAGTGCTGGCTCTTTTTAAACTAAATGGCCATTAATCACTGGTTTTTTTAATCACGGTAGTAATTAATATAACGAATTTAAAGTTGGTTTTTAATTTTTATCCATTAAAATAAAAATCAATAACCTCTTACCTCTATGGGCTCAAAAACCGCTTAACCGATTTTAACTCAGTTTTCACTTATGGAAAGAGCTACATATATATACGATAAAAGTTGTGTTTATAAAAAGATTGTGTATTGCATCCCGGGTGAAGCCGGGAGCAGGTCTCTAGATTGTGAATAAAAATCGACGAGGGGGGCCGGATTCGATTCCCAGCAAAAACTTGAAGGCAACTTTTAAAAGTTATTTCCAAAGTTGACACTGCCGGCAATCGAACCCGGGAACCACTCATCATACATGCTCGTCAAAATTTCAGACTTTCTGCATCTATGTTCATCCAACCATAATCGCTGTGTACAAACATCGACCATAATTATATCATCCATATTATCCATCATCTTGCACGTTAATCACTTTTCTAATAATTGGGATAAAGCCAGCACAGACAGTGAAGGAGTAAAACTATTATAACAACAGACTATAACATATTACCAAATTAATTTATAAAACAGCCTGTACGAGCGAGTAGTCAGTAATAGATATTGGAAAGAATTTTAAGAATTTATTTGAAGAATTTGCACAATAATTGTACTAGATATCAAATTAATTTCAGTCTTCAGTTTGCTTCCAAATTTTCATATGATATCTCAGAAATTTCATGTTTTTTAAGGAGGTATTTCTACGACCAATAGTATGGTGCAATTAGCCAAAAAAACGGCCTAACCTCAACATCCAAAGTAAAAGTATCATTCCAGCTCCAAATTGTTCTACACAGTCCACATATCGTTTGGTAAAAAGTTACACCATTTTTAGCGTCGGGTTTGGAGGGAGGGGGAAAAATTTGTGTTTTGTCAGTTTTTCTTAAATATTTCTAAAACTATGTGGTTTAGCGCAAAAGTGCCCAGGACAAAAATAATCTACATTGAATTGCAAACAAAAATTGTCTACTGCATAATCTTGCTAAAGTGAACGGTTCCAGAGTTTCAGGGTTCCATGGTATAGCAATTGTTGATTACGTAGTATGGAATCTGTAAGCGACTCCCGTTGGCAAGTGAGCTCCTCATGCACTACTTGACACAAACTCTCTGTCATGAGTACTCATGACTCATGACAACGTCTACATTGTGCGTTCGTTACTTCGGACTATATTCAAATTGAACGTAATATTTCACTTTATTTCAAGTTTAGTTATACATTTAGTACAGTTGAATTCACCAACAGAAGCCAATGAACCAAAATAGCTAATTAATTGCAATTAATTAACAGACAAAATGAACAGACAAATAAGTTACTAGTAATTGAATTCTTTTCAATCAAATCAAACGTAATGGCTGTTTATACAACAACAGGTATAGTTTTTGGTATAAAATTTATAATACTAAAATTTTTGTGCATTTTTTGGATTATACAGCCATAGGTATATTATCTAATACTAAATTACATATTTACAAATTGTATATTATATTAAGCTTCGGTCCCCAAACAAAGACGAGTAATACAAGGGAATCAAGTACAACGAGCACTTACAAATATTTTCTTCCCTTGACCAGCTAAACTTCTAAAATTACCTGAAATTTCACTAACGTGTTCTTTCATTTGAATGGTTTCAACAAACTTGTTTGTTTGTTTCATCGAAAATATCACGTAAGATTTCCTCGTGTTGGTATGGCAGTTATCGTAAAACAAAACTTCAAAAGAAATATAATATTTTTCTTGAGTGAATTTTTCTTACCTTTATCGCATATTAAAGTCCAACTTTGAAGATAAGGCTTTCGGTTGCCAAAAACACTAGACAAAAAGGTTTTGATTCAACAGAAATATTTCACTATTATATTAATGTTCACTTATGCAAAGATCTATATTGCTGATATCCAATAACTGAGATATCATGAAGCCTTCCGCGACCTCTGTGAAAGTGAGGCCTTGTTTTCTATCCAAACTTTCATTCCCTATTCCACGCATAGAATATGAAAAAGTTGCTCAAGAGCTGGCAAAATATTAGTTAAAAATTTCACGTGAATAAATCGATAGATACTTCAACTTCATATAATTATAACCTTTAGCTATTTTATATTTGCCATCTATCAAAAATTGCTGAAATGATATCGTCCATAGACATTTCGTAATTTGTTCTATAAAACAATAAATAAAATATTTTTCTACGGTATTTTTCATTTTGTGTTATATAATGTTTGTTTTCATAAAAAGTTTACCGTGTTTTACTGTCCAATGTACCTACTGGTGATAATGAAATCCTTTACCGACATTTTTCTACTTTCTTCTCACGTAAAGGTCTGAAGATCAAATTTTCCCGTAATAAATGTTGGCATATTTCATATCGAATACCTCTGTCATGACCGGGTGACCGCTTCTATATAATAATTTCATTATACATAATACGTCCACTTCACCGAACTGTGAAGGTGTTTAATGAATAAATTAGCATACTTACTGAAAGTGGAAGAGAAGTAATTAAAAGAATCACATTTTTTTATGATGGTAGTTGGCTACCGTGCCTATAACACAAGCAACACTACATGTGCTGCAAGTGCGCTGGCGACTGCAGTAGCACTAAGGATAAGGGATAAGGATAAGGATATTGCAGTAGGATAAGGGATAAGGAAATAGGCTCTGGCATTCCTTACTCACTCACCGAAACATCACGGTGGTCTTCTGTAAGAAGGTGGTTACTAGCGCCAGGCGGGCTGCCCAAATGACTGCGAAACACAGTGGTTCGAGACCAGAGATCAGACCAGAGCCAACTTTAAAAAGTTCATTTCAAAAGTTGACCCTGCCGGGAATCGAACCCGGGAACCCTAAAACAGAGCGTTAAAGCATTCCCCTAACCACTCATCTAACGGGCTCGTCAAAAAGTCTTAAATAATTCGGGCAACTTTTAACAAAATGGAAATCAAATTAATTATGCGAATAAAATGAAAATTTCATCATACCTTTATGTGTATTAGTGTTGGGTAGGACACGACTTGAAAAAGAGTTTGTAAGAGTAGCCTCTTTTTTCAACTGAGCCAGTACAATGTCCTACTTCAAATGAGGCGACGCGTACTATAGTTTACTTACCGCGACCACAGAGTGCCTTGCCTACAAGTTTGTGGGTACTCACTCTGTGACGCGTACGCGACGACCGCGACATAAAATTTGAAGTAGTAACATAACATAAAATTTGAGTAGCTCAACTTTTTAAAGCTCAACTTTAAAAAGTTGAGCTACTCTTACATTTTGACGTCATGTATGGGACAAATGTACCGCCTCTTGTATGTCCTACTCAACACTAATGTGTATACACCTGGTATTGCCTTAATTAATTTAATATTTGAAAATAAAATTATCAATATGGAATTGGCAACAATATTATATTGGCAATTGGTTTTATTACCGCTTCGATTAAGCTAAACATAAATGTAAATATATTTATTGAATCATATATATATATATATATATATATCAGTATAGTGTTTTATGTGTACTTCTATAGAAATGATTAAATAGCTGAATAAAATTGAAAAATTAAACATTTTTTATTAGCCTTCCGAAAAACGTTAGCCTTACATAGACACAATAGAAAAATAGTTTTATTTTTTAGAAGGCCACGAAGGCTTTGTATATAGATTTCAGATAAAATTTCTGCTTAAATATTTTCTCATAACCTTTTGTAAATATTCAGTCGCCGTGATCTAAGGTAGGCGTTATCCGATCGTAGAACTCATGCTACACGGCTACGGCGTAGCTAATAAAAGTGCTACGATGGCAGTAGCAAGGTTCTACGCGAGGATCTACGGATCACTAGAAATTTTCGTAAAGGTTAATTAACTATTTATTACAATTTTTATGGTAGTAACGCTTAGATTTAAAGAACTTAATTCTTTGTAATATTTTTGTTGATCGTCAGATTAGGTGACAATCAACTTGATGTTAGGTGCCTATCGTCGCCTTTAATACAAGCGACAGCTGCTGCAAGTGCGCTGCAAGACTAAAGATAAAAGATAATAAATGGAAATATTTTAAATATTACAAAGAGAAAAGATTATGAAGATATCAGAACTTAAGTTTGACTGACAGATAATTCTACCAGGGTATATTTGCTTATCTAGGTATATATATTAAATATATATAACTATTTTATATATAACTAGTGACCGGTTTTGCCCGAGGTTAAATTTTTATATATTTATTTATAAAACCTTCCCTCTTTATCCCTCTTTCGATAAATAAAAACCGAACTAAAACTGGTCTAGCTTCTTCATTCTTGAATTTCAGCGAGACTAACGCACGGTGATTTATTTATATATGTAAAGATTTTTCTGGATTAAGAAGTCTTTAAATTGTAAACCCACGTAAAACTGCGGGATAAAGACAGTCACTGATAAATTGAGGTCATTGTACTCCACAGTTTATGATTAACTACTCAACTAACAAAGAAACTTGATAAGAAACTTGATCATAACACGTTCAAGTGTATCAGTGTATTTGGAATAATCCCGAGGGGGGTCATCTACTTGTTTAACCTAACAAAGCAGCTCGGTCAGATAAGTTTCATGTTCGTAACCGTCCTTTTATGACTTTTGTAAAAGATTACGGACAGACGCTCCAAACGCGCTGATCGTATCTAAATAATTTATTGGCCAACGCTCTTGCTTCGGCAGATTGCGAATTTGTTTTTTTTTGTGTTCCTATGAATAGGGGAAAATAATGATAAATGTTTAGTGCGAAACGTATCCCCTGGAAATCAATAGACGAGTATTTTGATTTATACAGCAAAAGTGTCGCCCAAGACTAAGATAAAAGATTAAAAAAAACATATTACACAAAATATTATTAGAAATAAAAAATACAATAAATTTACTCTCACACATCGAAATAAATACACGAGTTAAAGAACCAGCGGTTTTAGTAAATTATTTTTTTAGCCATCGACTTTTAATTGGTCAGAAATCTTTTAGTGATTTTTTTAAGTCCATCCATACTCCATACTTAAGATTATAAATATGAGAGTAACTGTGTCCGTCCGTCTGTCTGTCTGTTACCTTTTCACGCCTTAACTACTCAATCGATCATTATGAAATTTTGCATACACGTAGTCACGGATACACGAAAGAACATAGGAACCTTTCATCAAAAATAAAAAAATAGTGCGTGGAGTCCCTCCGCGCGGAAGAAGTGAAACTTTCTACCTTTGTGTATCTTTCTTTCTCTCTCCCTCTTGCGTTGGAATATTGGACGCTACTCATTGCTAACGCTCGCGCTGGCCTGTAACATGCCTGTAACAGGGGGCCTAGCCAAGATGTACATTAAAGAAACGCTCCCTAGCGAACTTTACGAAGCGAACAAAATAAAGCCCGGTGATTGGTTGTTGTAACGCCCACATAAAATTTTGACCAATCACAAAGCTTTGTCCCAGTGTAGCGTAGCGTTTATGACTGTAGAAAGCACTGCGTTTGCATCTTGGCTAGGGCCCCTGGTATACTACGCGCATGCGTTCGAGTGCCACGCATTCCCCCTCCTAGCGTTTAACGCAACCTTGTTGGAAGTCGCATTAGAAGTTTCACTTCAAAAAAGTACTGTTCCCAAGGGATCATCTATAATAAAATAAAAACTAACGCCTGTTAAAAGTGTTATAGCAACAAAAGGTCAAGCGTTATATTGCTTATATTGTTATTTTTCAACGCGGACGAAGTCGCGGGCACCAGCTAGTATAAAATATAAAAGTCAATAATATACCCATTAGATCAGGCAAGACGTAAATTAAATTATTATAAAAGCGGGTTATGAAAGGCATAGGCATGTCTCCATTTTACGCGAGAAAGGTCGAATTGGGCAAAATTTGATTGTGAACTTATTAAATCAACCTTCGGTGTCAGAGGTTGAACGTTGATAAATATTCATTCTGTGTGAACACACCAGGGGACATTATTCCGGGTGAACTTTACGGGTGGTAACCTTTAAATTGTAATTAAATATTTTGAAGTCTAATAGCTTAATAGCATATCAGTCCGGCTGCAAAACATGAGACCTAGGTTCAATTAATAAGAGTGCAGCTGCCCTATTCTCTATTTGTGGTTCTATTTTCAGTTTATCTAATTTCAGTTTTTAAATAGTAAATATAATGAATTTAAGTAATAGTTAATAAAAAAATATTAAATTAATCTACTGCTAAATCCGTATTCAAGTAAGAACTAGAGTTCATAAACATGCTAAGTCCCCAATGTTTATGTTAGGAGTTAAATTGTCTTAATAAAAGTTACAGATAAAACAAATTAAACTTACCTTGTTGATAATTTGTTGTGCATACACTCAAAAAAAAACTAAATACATGACAAAATGTTATGCATCGCATCAGGCATGTAAAATGAGCGACATTATCAGTACAAAACTTAGGATTTAGCAGGTTTTCTTTGTGTAGATTTGCTATTAGTCAGAAAGCAGTTTTTCGTTTATGAAATTTGTCACCTTTTTAGTTTGATAATCGTCGTTATTCCTTCACCAAACGGTAGATAATCATCTAAACTTGTCGACCAGTATAAAAAGTGAAGTTTCCCAAAAATGGACTTCGCAGATTAACGAATTAGGCAGACGATGTGTCACATGTATAACCATGGTAAAAAATTAGACATTTTGACAGGTGCCAAAGTAAACAATTTTCGAGTCTATAACCGCATCGAGTCGATAAACACAGCAAAACCAGAGATAGAGAATAGGGCCGCCGAATAGACAGGTCATGAACTAGATATGCTAGGTACATAAATTAAAAATTAAAACTATTCCGCGTCGTCCGATCAATCGAAGCAACAGGAAAAAAAGTCCGCGTCGTCCAATCAATTGGACGAAGCAGTCGGACCACGCGTCTCAGGGACTTTAATATACAAATACACTACATAATGAGGTCTCATTCTATGTGACAGCCATTTATTTTCTTGAACAACCCTTTTAATTTGTTTACTAAAACAGATCAACAGATTTTGAGGTGTATTTGTTTTTCTTATATACCTATTACTAACGACCCGCTCCCGACTTCGCACGTGTGCAATTTTATATTGAGGTCAATAATTGAGATAAAAACTATCCTCCCTTTTAAGTTGGACCAAATTACGGATAAGAAATTGAACCAAAATCAGTTCAGTAGTTTCTGAATTTATCCCGGACATACATCGAGACACGAGTTTTTTTTATATAAGACATCGCTAGTTCTAGACCGGGACACGCTGTATATTCAAAATTCAGTTTTCAATAAAATTCATTGCAAAATTCACTTAATTTGTTTAAATATTCATTACTTAATACATATACTAATTCATTGTATAATTATACTTAATTAATTATACCAATTCTATATTTATATCTATATTATAAACAACATACCTACATCGTTTAGGTTATAATTTACATAAAGTTATATTATAAAACATAAGTATACAATTGTTATAAATAATACAGTCCACTTTAACCTTTGCATTTAATTAGGGATAAAATAAACCCTAAATGCTAAGAGCTCTTTTATAATTAACTGTACTTACTTCAAATTAGTGTCTGTAAAATGTGACGGAACTTTTTCACCCTCAAAACGGTATTTAGCTTCATTAGTCGTGTGCCTTATAAATAATTGATTTAATTAAGCTTTCTGTTCATCCATTACTTTTAATGATAACGAAACAGAAACACAATATATTCGAGCGCTCAAACTTTTTACATTCCATTCAACCGTGAAAAAAAGTCTGTAATATATATCGGGATATTTGCTTCGTGTGTATATTGCTTAATCAATTAAATTACTTTAAATAACGAACACAATTTAATGTAATGATTTAGTTTTTTTTTTAATGTTAAGGTCGACAGACAGGCTGACCGTCCACTTGATGGTTGGTGAACCGTCGCCTATAACACAAGCAAACCCACAAGTTCTGCAAGTGCTCTGCCAACTGTATTTAGGACCAAGGATAGGCATATTTTTTTTTTTATAAATTAATTTATTTTTTAATTTTAAAATTTTAAGGATAGGCATTTTTAAGGCATTTCTAATTTCAGTAAGTATATGTAATTTATGTAAGTCTGCAAAAAAATGTATTGTATTCAGAAAATCTCCAAAAATGTTATCTTCTACGTGTTACGTCATTATTTTTATAGTAGAAAAAGAATAAAATGAGTTATACTGTAGCGGGGAGAACTAGCAACAAAGGAAATGATAGATTGCCGCCCTGTCTCTTCTCTTCCCACGGGATACGCTCTTTGGGCGATTAATTTTTTTTGTATTCCTTTTTCTTTGACAACATTGATACCAACATCAGATAAGATATAAAGGGTGGAGACATGACTCTCAATACAGAGGATAATTTTTTAAATATTTATTTTATGTTAAGATCTGTAGACAGGCTGACGGTCCACTTGATGGTAGGTGGCTACCGTTGCCTATAACACAAGCAAAACCACAAAGTTCTGCATGTGCTCTGCCGACTATATTAGGACTAAGGATAGGGATAAGGATGAAATACTCGTGTGCTGTATTTCACGGTGGTCTTATATAAGGGAGTGGTTACTGCCGCCAGACGTGATGCCCAAATAACTGAGGAACGCAGTGTGCCCTGCCACGACATAGTTAAGCTTTTTAGATCTCGAAAATACCGAGATCTCGAATTTGCGATCTCGATTTATGATTGCATTCCCTATATACAGACCGATAGAAAAATATTTTTACTTGCATTACGAACCATTAATGTATGTAAGCGGCGTACTTGTGCATATTATGAAGAATATAACTTTTTCAACTATTTGAATCATTATATCTTATACACGGTGATTCTATGAAAAAAGTGTAGACAATTTTTATAGACAATTGTATGGTCTACCATTTTTGTCTTAACTATTTTTATGATAAAACTTACCGTTTGGCTAAAAAACGCAAAAAAAACCTATTTTTGCGAACTTTGACCTTGAATAAATTTTTTGCAGATGTGGGATCGAAGGGGACTTTTCACATTTCATTTATAATGGTGTTCCGAAAATTCGTACCAATTTTTAGCTCTACGCGAATTATTGTAACCTTGTATGTCTACTTTGACCGGACTATGGAGTTTGCTCCTTACGAACCATTATAAAATTTTAATTTTCACAATTCGAACACGCTGAAAGAACAACATTGTTCTTTTTTTAAATAATATTGTGTAGATGGCGCATTATCTATGAAACTTCAGATATTCTAAAATTTTCAAAAAAATAAAACGCAATTATAACGCATAAAACATAACGCATTCGTATAACAATTTTGATTTTACTCCTAAAATTTTCATACCACGGGCTTATATATATTTATGCACGGGTTTCATGCACGGGCAAACCGATTCTTAAGGAGTAAACTTCAATAAAAAAAAAAGCAATCGAAATGTGTGCTGGGTGCTGGTACACATAGCAGAAATGAAACTTCAACGGACAAGTTGCCGCCTCTCACCACGCGATTAATCGTCTACCCCCTCCACATGGCCGTAACGTTTTTTCATGACAGGAAAAATCCTAATACCCCGTCTATGTAGGTTTCACTTCAAAAAAATTTTCATTGTAATTTCAAATTTTGTATACTGCATACGTTGTGTCATGTATCCTGAAAACATTTCGGAATAGACCTTGTAAGACATTTCTTACAACATCGTTTCTGTACTACTCAGCGACATCATTTGTTATACCTACACATTTGAGATTCATATAGTGAAATCGAATAGGAAAAATAATGGAGATTTTTTCCAAGGAAAAGGGCTTTTTCAAATATTTTTCAGGTTTGTTCAGACGTATCTATCACTCGTATATAAAATATATTTTGTCTCTAACCCAAATTATTACTCTAACCAAATGTTTCCCTAAGAAGTGTACTTTATCATAGGCACTTGCAAAAGAGTGTAGCGTCGAAAAGAGTAAACAAACATATATCTCACTTCAAGCCTATTTTCTCTCGCTGAACCGTAAAATGTCAATTCACTATTTTATGTTATTTTATATCAAAAAGGGTGCCAGAGAGGCCGACAATACACTTGATGGTAGATGGCAACCATTTGTAGGCATTAATTGAAACTACTTATATGAACACTCACCTTAGAAATAAGAACACAAAGCATCTGGGGTCTATGTGGACATTTTGAGATGTGGACTAGTGGACCATTTATGGATCAATATGCTAGTAAACCTACAGGAAGTGTCTGGCAGTGCTGAATTTTCTTTTGTTATAATATTCTTCAAAATATACATAAAAATCAGCCTTAAGAAAATAAATTATGTCTGGGTGAATTGGGATTTTACTCTATACCTAATCAAATGAATGAATTCTAGATTGTTTATAAAACAAATCTAATATATAAGTTATGATTTCATTTACAACGAATATAAAAAAAACATTTCGTAAACAAAACTGAACGATTAACCCACAAATCGTGGGAACTTTTTTAATAAAATTCTGACTGCTTGTTGAATTGGAAAACAAAAGTTTCGCTCATAATTTACATGGAATAACACGATTTTATTGATTTGCCTTTGATTAGAGTGAAAAACTTTTTTGGTGTTGAATAGCCTTTACAGAGCAATTAACTGTTACAACAGTTTCAAACTTAAAAAAATAATAGAAATAAATAAAACAATTTACATAAATGCTTTTCAGACAATAAACGCTAAACATATTTCGATGCCTCTGACTGCAAGGTAAAAATAACAAAAATAAATTCAATGCATCTTTCATGCGGTTATTCAGGTGTGCAAAAAAAATTAGAAGTCATAATAAATTAAAACAATTAGGTGAATACGAATATTTGCTTGTCATTATCGCTTAGAAAATACCTTGTACTGTAACTCCTGTATATAAATTTTATCCTGAGCAACGCACACCTAGACACCTAGAGCGACGCATCACGTGACTATGACGACGCGTTGCCACGCGACGACCGCGTCATTTTACGTGTCTGTGTGCAAATAAGGATTTATTTATTTATTTAATTTTTTTTAAATGCATGTTTTATCCCCAGAGCAAACATACAAAACTGTGAAAAATCGATTTCATAATATATTTTTTACGATTCGCTAATATTTGTGAAGGCGTAGGCACATATGTATGAAATGCACGAAATAATGATACGAAAGAATTGTTCATAGTACTCTAGGAATTAATCCACTAACTAAATATAATAATATTATAGAAAATATAATGAACCACTTCCTATTATAGAAATAATCAGAGAATTTTCCTTATACATATATTAGTTACGCAGTAATAGGTATTGAATTGTGTCGACCCTCTTTATCTCGTTCAGATGGATTTCTAATTACTGTTGTATGCTCTTCAGGAAAACCAATATGTAAACAATTAGCCCTAAAAGGAAATTGATATCGGCAGAGAAGGAGCGGAAAATTCATGTCAATGTCTGACAGATGTAGATCACTTAGATACAGTTCTATATTAATACGTATAAGATGCATTTTAAAATCTACCTTACCAACAATTTCTTTAGACTGCACTATGAAATTTTCTTTGTCAGAGGTTCCAAAGTAAAACATATATATATTATTGTAGTTGCAAGGTAAAATACGCTCCGCAGTCATCCCGCATTTCGTTCGCGTTGAAAAATCAAAAACATATCAGCAATATAACGATCGATATCTCTATTGCTATTACACTTTTGCCACGCGTTAGTTAGTTTACTTAATTTTATATGATCCTTTCTTGTATTCCTGACAACTTGTATGCAAAATTTCATTATGATCGGTTGAGTAGTTAAGGCGTGAAAATAACAGACAGACAGAGAGTTATTTTCACAATTATAATATTAAGTACTAGCTGTTGCACGCAACTTCGCCCGCGTTACTTTATAAAATACTCGCTGATAACATAGTTTTCTATAGGTGAAAGAATTTTGAAAATCGGTCCAGTAGTTTTTGAGTTTTATACAAATTTTAACAACAAACAAATCTATTCAATTTATAATCTCTCTCTCTATATACAGGGCGTCCCACGACTATGCCACATGGAGGGAAAGTACCTTGAATATTGTAGATGGAACATTTTACTGAAAGAAGACTTTATTTTAATTTAAAAAACAATTTAAACTGCATTCATAGATTTTTAAATAATTACATGGTTGAACCGGGAATCGAACCAGCTACACGAGAAAAAAAAATTACCCTGTAGCTTTATCATACCGATCGAAAGGCTTCATCATAAAGATTATTTTTTGCTAAATAACATAGTGTCAGAAATAAAAGGAAGACCATGAATTTTAACATTTGATGTGAAATTTTGTTCAGAAAAATTAAAAGCTGACACTGCCGTAAGGACATACAACGGCATTATCATAAGTACCTATTACTATTACTAATAAATGTACCCACTTGAGAAGTACGCATCATTTCCCTATTATAATTTAAGTGCATGATAAAATGTAATTAGTAGGTAGGTACCTGGTTGTATGCAACAAATCGAGCTGTATCCTGACGCGTAAATTATACGCGTAAAAATTTAGTTTACAAGAACCAGTATGAAAGTGTCCACGAGCTACAAACAGAACTTAGACGTATTATTCTAAATATCCACCACAACAAGATCAAAAAATCGACAGGGAGTGAAATAATCAAAAGAGTGCGACTTTGTATTCAACAGTATGGGACTCATTTTGAGCATTTGATAAAATGATTAATTTTGTATTAAAAACGTTAAAATTCATGGTCTTCCTTTTATTTCTGACACTATGTTATTTAGCAAAAAATAATCCTTATGATGAAGCCTTTCGATCGGTATGATAAAGTTACAGGGTAATTTTTTTTCTCATGTAGCGAGTTCGATTCCCAGTTCAACCATGTAATTATTTAAAAATTTATGAATGCAGTTTAAATTGTTTTTTAAATTAAAATAATGTCTTCTTTCAGTAAAATGTTCCATCTACAATATTCAAGGTACTTTCCCTCCATGTGGCATAGTCGTGGGACGCCCTGTATATATATAAAAAATACGTGTCACATGTTTGAGGCCAATGAACTCCTAAACTACTGAACCGATTTTGATAAAGCTTCGTAACTATGTGTAATTTTTATTTTGAACCCGGGAGAAGCCGAGATATACTAATATAGATTAGGATTATAATATTTTCTTCCCACAAAAGAACATTACAAAAATATATTTCAACATTCTTTCTAATTACCATTCGATAACAATATTTTAATTATGACATATTAGTATAAGAGCTAGCAACGTTTTTGAGAATGCATTTTAGGTGGATTAGTTTTTCTATATTTCTCATTCATACTGACGGTCGGTAAGAATGCAGTACGTCTGGCACCTGGAAGTGGTTGCGTTTACCAGTGCGCATCCCATCTGTACAGGGAAAATTGTGCATTTTGAAATTATTTTAAGACAAATTTTATTTTTTTTATAATTATATATGCCTCTTTAGCAATATAAATTTATAGTTGCCAGACATTTTTGTCGTTGCTAACATTGCCCCAGATACAATTTTAATCATTAAAAAATGATAATTTTCAAACATTTTTAGTATGTCTGTAATTTTAATATAATATAGTTCTATAATCAAAGAATATAATATTAATTTGCCAGATAGAAATTCCGTTGCTTAATTAGAATTCAGATCAATTTAAGTATCGGGGAGAATAGGTGAGTTAGAAGAGTGCGGCAACTGATTCGTAGGTTGTGTGACAGAGACAGTTGCGACAGTGATATATCAACATCAATGAACTGTATGCTATACTCATCATCATCATCATTTCAGCCGCAGGACGTCCACTGCTGGACATAGGCCTCCCCCATAACTCTCCAATAGGACCGGTCAGAAGCAGCCTGGATCCACCGTTGACCCGCGGCCTTAATTAGGTCGTCTGTCCACCTTGTGGGTGGACGTCCTACGCTGCGCTTGCTGGTACGTGGCCCCCACTCGAGAACCTTCCGGCCCAGTATGCTATACTGGGTAATAATATATGTGAAGCTTTACCGGGCTTCCACGCATTAACCGGATGTGATTATACACCAGCTTTCTTCCGTAAAGGCAAACTGCGACCTTTCAAATTATTAACAGAATCGGAAGATTATCAATTAGTATTTCAAAATCTTGGTACTGATAACGATGACATACTAAAAAATGCATTTGCTACCTTAGAAAAATTCGTGTGTCATATGTATGGAATTCGTAATAATAACAACATTAATTATGTGAGATTTCATTTGTTTTGTAGTACTTATCAGACCAAAAATGCATACGACAACTTCGAAAATGTAACCATGTAAAGCTGAGCTACGTCAACATTTATCACGAGTCCGTTATATTGCAAAATTTTGGAGTAATGCTCATTTGAAATATCCATCGTCGTTATCTCCAGAAGCTTATGGTTGGACCATGAAAAATAATAACTACGATTTTGTCTGGTTTGTCGGTGACCAATTACCATCACTGGTTGCTGATATTATACTTCAAGGTAAATATTAATATTTAGATTAAAAAATTAAAAATTCTCAACAAACGCATAAAAACTTACCCGACGATACATTTGATACAAACAATGATGATGATGATATAAATAATGATGACAACGATGACAGTGATGATGATTTTGATGCAGGATTTCATTGCGAAGCAATTATTAATTAAAAATAACATTTTGTTTTTCATGTATTTTTAATGTTTAATATACGAATCAGTTGCCGCACTCTTCTAACTCACCTATCTCCCCGATACTTAAATTGATCTGAATTCTAATTAAGCAACGGAATTTCTATCTGGCAAATTAATATTATATTCTTTGATTATAGAACTATATTATATTAAAATTACAGACATACTAAAAATGTTTGAAAATTATCATTTTTTAATGATTAAAATTGTATCTGGGGCAATGTTAGCAACGACAAAATTGTCTGACAACTATAAATTTATATTGCTAAAGAGGCATATATAATTATAAAAAAAATAAAATTTGTCTTAAAATAATTTCAAAATGCACAATTTTCCCTGTACAGATGGGATGCGCACTGGTAAACGCAACCGCTTCCAGGTGCCAGACGTACTGCATTCTTACCGACCGTCAGTATGAATGAGAAATATAGAAAAACTAATCGACCTAAAATGAACTTTTTCGTGACGTTGCGAGCTCTCGTACCATATATCATAAAGTTAATCTAAAATGATTATATTGGCCTTGTATTAAAAATTGTAGTAAAAAAATTTACTTATAGCAATAAATCGTGGTAACCAATGCCCCGAGCATACAAGCTATGTACAATGTTTGTGTAATAACTTCAGATAGATTGTATTAAAGATATGAGAGCTCGCGTCGGTGTCGTTTTTTGGCAATTTTTTCGCTATTGTAATATGCATTAACATTTTATACATATAATATTAACTTTCAAATCGTTTTATTATTCTGAAGGGATTGAAGGTTGTATAAGGATGTATAAGGTTGAAGGTTGCTCGAGGATTAAGGTGCTTGCTTTACGCTCAATCTGTTGAGGGAAGGCGAAGAGGAAGGCGTGCCAATGTTTTCTTCTTTAAATAAATAAGAACTTGTAAACTAAAAACAAATTATCTTTTATATTATATGCATTTAAAAACAATGTATATTTTTTAAGGTACAACCTAGGTACACAACACAATGTTAAGTTTCGAAAAGGGGCGTCGGAGACGGATTAATCTATAATATAAAAATGAATCCCTAAATGTGATGCTAAGCGCAAAACTCGCGAACGGCTGGGCCGATTTTAATTCTGTCTTCACTCATGGATAGAGGGATAATCAGGGAAGGTTTTTACGTAAAAAAATGCATCCGGGCGAAGCCGGGAACGAGTCGCTAGTAATATATATGTGAGAAAAACATTATTAGTTAGTAAAATAGAGGAGAATATGAGGGGTGGATAATCCAGAATAAGGCGGATCGGAATATAATCTCTGACTGGGGTATATTTTCTTCTTCCGATAACAGTAATAGCATATTGAACAAATTATGTTTTGAGATGTTTAGGGGCGTTTTGTTACAGAGGCGTTTTTTGTTCTGGAAAATAATGTTTCCTAACTACTGTAAAAAATCGAACAAAATAATTGTCCTAAGTTGTGTTATAAATGAAAGAAAGAAGAAGCAGACTACTTTCCGCTTTTTATTCCTCTGTAACCCATTCCAATGGATCAGAATGGAAATTTGGCTTTGTACCGTAATCCATTTGAATAATAACGCATGAAAAAAATTTATGAGCAATAAAAGTTCAACACTTATAGAGAAAAAGGGGCGCCGACGAAGTCGCGAGCAAAAGCTAGTCAATAATATACAAACAATATCATCTCCCACTAATGATTACGAGTATAATGATGAAGATATGTATTTGCAACATCGTTTCCATTAACAATGTTAAACAATGAACGCATCGTTAAGTCTTATGTTTTCCATACAAGTGAGGACAACAGAAATTGTAACACCTATTTTAACATCTTTTAAATAATTGTTAGCATATATTAATAATTTTCAGTACTAAAGTATGTATAATTTTCATGTTTTACTTTTAGGTTATTGTGTGCAACAGTACCTGACTAAACTAATTTACTAAATTACATTCTAATAATGGTTGCAATAGCAAAAAGAGAGTTTATATTTTGCGAAAGTTTATAATTTGCGAATTTTAAGCACCTGTATTTTTTATTTTATTTTTTGTATTAGGCATCATTTTGTTATGTAAAGATCGCCAGACAGATTAACGGACCACTTGATGATGTATGGCTACCGTCGCCTATAGCACAAACAATACCACAAGGGCGGCAAGCAAACGGGGCTTTTTTAATAATAATATATTAAAAAAATATTTCATTTTGAGTAAATTTTGTAATTTTGAGCTAAAAGAAATAGCTCCATCAAATAAAGTTGACGGAAGAACATCAATTATAGCCTATATTAAATTTTCCCATATATACAAGTTATATAGCATAATTATAGACTATATAAAAAACAAGTTTTACTATAGCATGATAATTAACGAAAAACTGTCGGACGTGTATACCTCTACAATAGCACACATTACTGGTAGGTATTTCCTTCGCCATTATTCGGTTCATTTGGCCGCTATACTAATGTTCATTTGAAACTAACCACGGCAATAAGCCGGTATTATAAGTCTCCAGGGCAAATATTCTGCGTGAAACCTTTTTTGTGATAAGAAAATGTTGTCCCCTACAGAATTTCGTATAATTAGATATGGATATTTAATAATACATTATATTATTTGTTATGTTACAATGTCTTAAATTCCTGTTATTAAAAATATTGCATATTTTTATTATCTTGTACAATGTAATTTTATCTTAAAACAACATGAATAGGCCTCCGTGGAATAGAATTTTGTTCATAGTACTCTAATGTAAGTAAAAGAATACTTGGAAAATATTTACACACCTAAGCGCTAAATTTTGTAAGATATATTTTTTGATCACATTAATATTTATAGAAATAAAAATGCAACATAAGTAAGAAAAGAAAAGAGTACCTAAAATGGACTAAGATTGTAATGTCACAAAAATAATTTAAAAATATAATAAATGAACAGCTGCATAAGTTTAAGTAATTATATTACTAATAACCAAATGACACGATCTTTTTTTTATTTTATTATCTTTTGGTATTTTGGGGCTTTTACCTTAGAAAGGCATGTCAGCCCCATCATCCCCTAAACTAATTTATATAAACTTAAACATGACATCCATCTTAGATTTAACAATAACTAGCGACACGCCGTCGGCTTCTTACGGTTGCATTTTTTTTCCGCAAATCATAAATATAACTTTTTCAAATAGTGTAAAACCTATGAAAATCCGTAGCACCCTTCTGAGAGGAAGATAGCGGAGAAACAGACAAAAGCGGTTTTCACCGTTTCTTTTACTTTTTACCGTTATATCAATGGTCATTATTTCTAGTTTGGTTGTCATCTCTCATTATTTTATTTCGTACGAAATGTGCGAAAAGCCAACTCTACGTTCTACACATTCTACATTCTACTCTTTCGCAAGCCAAGCTTACGAGCCACTAATCTATCTGCCTCTTTACTAAATATTTAAAAATTCGATATATTAGTATTCGCATGGGAATCGCGATACAAGTTATTGCGCTATCATATAAGTTGTTTACTAACTACTCAGTTATATTTCCCACTGGGGAGTAATCTCATTGAAATACGGCTATTTTATCGTAATAGTTATAATGTTAACAACTAGCTCCCGCGTGAGGATAACAATACACCGAGGATTAAGTTATTTCATTTTCTTAGAGCAAGGTTTTGTGAGGCTGAAATTAGAATAAAACGAAATAGATAACGTTCATCTTGTGAAAGCCTAATAAATTCCTTTGTTTTTATAACATTTTTGATGATTTTTCGGAAATTTTTGAATTATATTGGTATCTAATTCTCATTAAACTAACAATAAAGAGATATTGCAACGAGTTTATGTATTTAGTTATTATAATAGTAGACATATAAAATGTTCAATAATTCCAATATATTGCAGAGTGCCTAATGTCTCGTAAGGTCGGCTGCCAAAACAGCAAAAAAAAGGTTTAGGTTTCGGTTAGGGTTTCATCTCCAAGTGTTTTTTTATTTTATGTACAGACTAGCAGGTGGCCGCAACTTCGTCCGCGTTGAATAAGAATTGATACTCTCCCTTTTCCTCTGTTTCCCCCCGCCCGATGTGGCGTACGTGCCGATGCGCAATCACGGCAGCCAATTTATAAGTCAATATTAATCAACACTTTTTAATAGATTCTATACTTATGTGACCCGTACTTTAAGTTGTGTGACCCACGAGAACTTTTACGTAGGTATCCTATTTAAAGCCAGAGCATAAAATTGAATCTTAACTGGCCAAGTGTGGTCGTAAACTTTTTAAATTAAACATTATTGGTTTCGTTTACGTACACCATAAATTTGAAATTGGCATTTCACGCATTTTTTCATAGATTCTCGTACCAACATAACCTTCAAGTCGTATATTTTGATGGTTCGGCCTTACGCTGCTGCTTTATTTCATATTACACTTGGCCTTACGTGCCAAGTGTAATATAAAATAAAATTGAAAGATTGTTTTTTATGTAACCCCATGTACCTAACCCTTTATTTTTATGTGCATTATTAAGATTTTACATGCTCACATTATTTTGATATCTACACATGCTTCTAAATAAATTCACTCCTAATTTTACAGACTTTTACTAAGACTATTTTATACATTTTATACATATGATAGAGCGTGAATAGTTAACACGAGTTTCTGTTTCAGTAAAGGTTTATGGGACACTCCATCTATACATATAGTAAAATCTTAAATGAGCCGTGTCTGTACGCGTTGTACTTATGTTACCGAAGTGTGCCAAGGTCAAAAAATAGAAATAGTCTGTTTGTCTGTGCGTTTGTGCACGCTAACCTCAGAAACGGCTTAACCGATTTGAATGCGGTTTTCTCTCATGTATTGATGAATACTTGGATTAAACTATAGGACACTTTTAATCTAGAAAAATCCTGGAAGGTTTCTGTGGGATTTTCAAAAAACTAACTATAGCGCGTACGAAGTTGCGGGCACCAACTAGTATATACTTTATTTAGAACAATGTCAGTTTTAGGGTGAAACAGTTTCAAAGCATATATGGCCAGACGGACTAACTTATGCGACTGTAGTTAGATACCGTTAAACGGACTAACGAATATTTGTTGTCATATCACTCCCCTATCTTTACACTATGTATCTGATTCAACTAACTAAAGTTAAATGCTATATAGTACGTGCGAGTGGATCTTTCCTCATTATTTTGTGAGCAGTTTGATGTGGGCCTATTTTCATTGTATCTGCTACAAAGGCAGGGGACATCAGAGCCTGAATTTCTACATGCGATTTTAAGTTACCGTTTGCATATTTTCAGGTAATTTATATATATATATATATATATATATATATATATATATATATATATATATATTGATATATAATACTAAATGTTAAGTTAATATGTAGAATAAAAAGTATAGAATAGCCAATAATATTCAAGGATATGTTCCTGTTAGGTTAGGTAAGGTCAAAAACATTATTTCTTTTACAAAACTTTCTTTTATATATACATTGGCTAGAGACCCCTTTTAGATCCGGATAAAGCTTAAAAATCTGTGTCAGGAGCTCCGGTTTTCATTTTCTTATATAGTACCTATCTATAATAAATTATAATCTATCTAGGTTTAAGATTTAATAAATGAATATAAACTCTAATAAAATAAACTGTATAGTACTTATCCAATATTATACAGTATCTAAATCTAAAATCTTAAAAATAATAAATATATATAGTCATAGTGTGTATGTATGACATATGAGTGTATATAATTATTATAAATTTATTGTAATATATGAATTAGTTGTAATTATTTCATGTACCTTAATAACAAACAAATGATGAACCTAAGAGTAACATTTAGAAAGCATTAATGAAGGGACAATAGCTTTATTCACTGAAGATATTTCTCATTGTATATAAAGAGATTAAAGTTGTCAATCTATGTTAACGTGTAAGGTATTACAATATTATTATATTGGACAACTTAATCTTACCTTTGGACAAACATCTGTCTGTCTTCAGATCCCTTTATCGGTGTTGTCTTGTGGAACTGAATGCTACGTAACTAAATCAAAACTAATTTAATACCTAACCAAACGTTCTTACTTTCCTCTGGAATATTTTTATAAAAATTAAGGCTACGTACTCACTACGCCGGACCTTTAAGTTTGCCGGAAACCGGCGCCTGGATTTCAGTATTAAATATTCTTCACGCCATTCTGCTAATTTCAAAACGACAGGCGATCGGTGGACAGGAATAATGGTGCAAGCGCTTTCACATTACACCGGACCGGACGTTCTGCCGGGCGTTTCGCAGTGACAAAAGGCTGCGATAAAAATGCCTAGTTCGGGGTTCTTGCTGAATCTGGAATAGTGTGAACACCTTCATATGTACAGCCGCGGGACATTCCGGCAGTTTTACCAGCCTTATAAATCTGCCGGTCCAGCATAGTGGGAACCTAGTTTAATGGTCTCCATGATGGTATCATGTTGAACTTTACATAAATAATATAAAAATATATACATATAAATAAAGCAACTTTTATCTTCATAATAGAAAGATAAAATGTCAAATAAAAAACCAATATGCAACTTTTACAAGGTATTTCCGAAGAAAAATGCATTTATTTTAAAAATGCTTAAGTTACTACGCTCTTCCAGATTCAATTTCTGTTGGCGATGTCTCGCTAAGAACTAAATATAAACTAGCACATCGTAATGTCCAATGCAGCGTGCCACCTGCTGGGTAGGTTAACATACGCTTTTCAACTGTTTGTTTACCGATATTCGCATGAAAACATATTATAGTTACTTAAACTGTTTCAAAAGAGGGGAATCTTTGAATTTAATCTTTCTTCGCCTCACTGTAACAAGGACTATTAGTCAAATTCAATACAACGGGGAAGATATTCCAAAAATCTTTGGGTATTGGGTAAAAAATCTACTTCCATAAATTTATACACTTTATATCTATAATATTACTGGTACAGTCGGCTATACCATGCTTTAATAACTTTTCAGATACCCACCTGAAACTCACCATAATTAAAAAAATAAAATTCGTAACATAATTAAAACTCCATTCGTTGAGGTGAAAATCGCCACATACAAAAATATACAGGTATACAGTGTGCCTGGTCCGCGATTTCGGAGCTTTTAATGGTATAATATAGGATTTTATCAACAATTCACCCCTCATTAGTTATGTTTCTCCGACCATGGCAGTCATTTTAATTTTCATGCAATTGTTAATTTGTTAGTCGTAACATTTTAATGATATTAAGACTAAACATACCATTTAGTCAATTTTAAAAGTTTTTAAAAATTTGAAAAACGTAATTTAACTATGTAAACAAACGTAACGTATAATATGTTATAAGTATGGTATTATATATTATGAAGGAAAACTCGAGGTTTTCAAACTCCCGAATTCTCAAACTTCTTCAACTCTTATACAATTATTCATATTACTTTCTATGTTTTATATATACAGTGTGTCTGGTCACTGGAAGCCTTTAATAGTATAATTATAAGATCAATTATATCGAAAATTCATCCCTCATTTGTATCTTTCCTTCAAAGATAATGAAACAACCGCCATTTTAATTTTCATGTTAATTAAATACAGGCGCGTGTGTTAAGTCAACAATATTTATCCACGTAAGAAGCTATTATTTTGACTTAATAATTTATATCTGGTGGTACCGTCCCATCGAAATAATATATATTTTGTATTCAAGTTCGCTTTACAGTCCACTTACCACCAACCAGTCACTGGCTATTACAGTTATCTTTAACTGTGACCATTGAGTTTAAATATAACGCCATTGTTGCACTAGTTTCATGTTAAATGAACTGTGCAAACATAAAAGTCTGTGTTATCTATTATGTGAACACATACACAGAACGATACCTCAAATAAAAAGAATTTGGAGGTGAGTCGAGCGAACAACAGCAATTACGGGGGGAAAGTTGCCTTTAACGAATTTATGAATCGCCGAAGTGTTATGACTTTTACACGTGGCGTGACACGCACTATGATTTCCTTAGAATTTCCTACTAAATTTTTAGGGTAGGTACATCCAGTGTAGCACACTACCTACTAAGGTTGGCAGGATACTTTTTACCCTGGGAAAATGTTAGGTTCCCGAGGAATCGTCTAAAAATATTTAAAAAATCAAGTAGCAGCGCCACCCTCGCGTCGTCACATCTATAAAGATATCAGGCTATAAGATACTCATATATTTTCTAATTTTTGAACGCGGACGAAGTCACGGGGACCAGCTAGTAAGCAATATATATGTAGTATTCCTACATACCTGTATACCTATTGTAAATGTGAACTATGCAAACAGTTCACATAAACTTTAAAAGCAACACGTGCTTTTAAAGTTTATTTACTTTGCTAGCAAAACTTCCTTCCTTTTATAAAGCTTCCGATTAGAACTAAGTTTGAACAATAAATGAAATAACGTTGAACTTAAATGGAAACACAACAATAGTTCCATTTAAATCCTTTTAGATTACATCTAAACATCACGTGTGTTATTTAATTTTTAATTTTGTATAATTAAATCTGTGTCCCAGTGTGCTAAAAAGTAACTGGTAATACAATTGTAAGTTGAGATTTAATAATCTCTAATAATATTAATTATATAATTATCTATAATAAGATTAATATTACAATAATCTATAATAATATATAATTATCTTATAATTAGTTGACATTAAACATCAATGGCTTAGAGCACAGATGTGGTACTTATGTGCTAAAAATTAAATTTAGAGCACATATATTTTTAAGATTTAAGTTGTCTAGTCTACTTAGTGAAGGTAACTTCACTTTGAGCTAATAGTAAATCCTAACCGGTACACGGTATGCGCACAACAAAATTCTTTTTCGACGCGGACGAATGCGCGAGCTCCAGCTAGTATGCTGCCCCATTTGATCCCAAGCGATGTCGGGTCGCCTCCATCTAATATTATGGTAAAGCCAATAAGACAACGCAAACAATCTAAAAAAACTTGGCCCTCTGTCCTTTTCTCTCACATGAAGCGGCCGGCGCTATCTGTTTCATGGTATAGGAAGCCATCTTGACAACCCTTGATAGTTTGTTTACATTTTTGCCTTATCTCGTTGGCCTTGCTTTAGATACGTCGTGAAGTACCTTCACTTAAAATAATAGCAACTTTTATTCAACAAAAACCCTCTTTGTAAACCAAATTATCGCCGACCAATCGAATCGGCTTATCTATAAAATATCTTGCTTTTAAAAGGTTCGACGAAATAATTTTTCGGTGGTCCAAAGCTGAAATCCACTTAAAAGTATGCCCTCGGGCTGGGTTATTCAAATAATCCTCAATTCTCATTTTAATCCGGCCGATACGATTTCCGCCTAATATAAAATCCATCTGATTTCCGGCGGCGCTCCCGTAATGTAGATAAGTGGTGATTTTAACGGGCAATCTTATGAAATTGCGTACACGCACTCGTGTGACTGTTTAATGCTTATTGAACATATATTCAGATTCACATAATATGTTTTTAAAAGATCAATTTCATTCTTATGAGAGAATTTTGGATCTAATATGTTACTTTTGGATTTAAATTTCTACTTAATATGGATATTATTATTGGACATACCTTCTTTTAGGTAAATTTCGACAGGCAAGTAGAGAACAAGCATTTTGTTATTTTATGTTGTCTTGTTTGTCTTATGTAAAGGCTGCCCGAAATAATACCTACTATATATAAAAAGATTATGTTTGGTTTGTGTACCCTTCAAAAACTCAAGAATAGCTAGACCGATTTTAATTCGGTTTTTAATTATGGAAAGAGGGATAAACGGGGAAGGTTTGTATATATAAATACTGCACCCTAGACGAAGTTGAGAGCGGGTCATAAAGGAGGTAAATTATAAAATGAAATCGTTGCTTGAAGATTTGTGTAATATAATTTGCAGAAAAATAGCATCCGTGCTAAGACGGGAGCGGATCGTAGTGCATAGCAAGATCAATGTCCAAGTGGCTAAAATCTGAGAACTTTACAGCTGCACAGCTGGCAAACCAGACGATCGTGTAAGAACACGATAATTATGTTCTTTATATGAATATAAATGTTCGCACTATTTATAAAGTAAGTAAATAATAAATGTTCGCGTGTTTCGCTGAAGTGAAATTTTTGTGAGTGTATTCACTCTCGTCACAATGGTGTTGGAGAAAAGAAAGACAGGAATACTCGTAATGTAACACCCAGCGGGACAATGATTTACAATCGAGTTCTTTTTGTGTTTACTGTAACGGAACAACAGAGAATATGCTTTATGTACCTTAGAGCATTTGTAAGTTTATTTCAAATTCAAAAAGGATTTTTGTATTTATTTTACCTAGATAAGATTAGATTTATAAAAACTCATTTTTAATGTATCTGAATATTGATTCATATACATCCATTCAATCAATCGGAGTCGTTTTCTTCTCTACTGACAGAGGCAGAGGGTTCACTTGATGTTAGGTGGCTACCGTCGCCTATCACAAGCAACGCCACATGTGTCGCAAGTGCGTTGTCGACTACAGTAAGGTTAAGAATAAGGGATTGGGAATCGATGGGAAAATAGGCTTTGACATCCCTTACTCACTTACCGAAACACAACAGCACACGTGTTGTTATTTCACTGTGGTCTTATGTAAGGGGGTGGTCACTGCTGTCAGACCGGTTGCTTAAATGACAGCGAAACGCATATGAAATTGAAATTATTTTAAATGTGTCTTAAAATCAGAAGTAAAACCCCTTCAAAGTGTCGACGTACTAATAAAAGTGTTATGTAGAGCATGAGCAGGACAATAAAGGGTCGCTGCGAGTTGATAGCATAGTCATATAGGCAATGGGAGCCGGCAAATGAGCCATGGAATGTTCTATATGGCTGCGTGACGCCACACCGTAATGTGCTTTATATGGCATTACAGTCTTACGCAATGTGCTACACTAATTATATATTTATACGATGTATATCCGCAATTTTGCCTTCTGATGTGGTAGGTAGTCAACATTACATAGACTTTATCTTAACTAATATTTTATCTATATATGTTATAGTACATATATAAATCAATGTAAGTATGATCGCGTGTTCTTTGGCATCCCTAACTCACCTAAACACAAAAGCACACGTGCTGTTATTTTAAAATTGATATCTGTAAGAAGGTAATTACTGCCAGTAGACGGGTTGCCCAATTTATGACTTGAGCCGGCAGCGAGACGGCTTCACACGATTTTTTTTTTGTCTGAAAATATATATAGACAAACCTTCCTCGTTTATTGCTGTTTCCATTAGAGAATACCGTATAGAAATCCGTTGGGGGTTTAGAAGAAGTTAGCGGAGAAACAGACAGGAGGGCAGATACTTCATTTTATAACTAACTGATGCCCGCGACGTCGTCCGCAAAAAATATAACACCTGATATATAATGCCTGACATCTTTATCGCTGAAACAAATTGACAACGGTGGCGTCCTATTTTTTCATATTTTTCCATGATAATAAGTATCATATATTTTATGTTAATCCAGGGAATAAACAAATTTCATCCAAGCCCGCGTTTAACCGTTTTTGCGTGAAAGAGTAACAAACATCCATAGATCCATCCTCACACTTTCACATTCATTAAATTTACTACGATATGTATAGATATTATATAGATAAAGATACATTTATAAATACCATACTGTGCAAGTAGATAGTGTTTGGAAACTTATTAATATTTAATAGAGAAAGATCTTTTAAATGGCTTATCCGTGCCAAATAATGGTTGGTATCCAAAGTTTGAAGTAAAGTTAGATCACTAAACTGTCATCAGGGCACACGCAATATTCAACAGCCGTTATGATCAAACGGGCTCGCTTTGTGAAAATCTCTTTCCCTTATAACCGTGTTTTAATGGCTGTAATGTGTAGAATCGTTCATTACGGCCCATAAACTACAAGGAGTTATGACAACAATTTATAAGAGTTGAACACAATTTACGATGAAAAGCGTGTAATTTATTAAAGGTTCGATTAGGTCCCAAAATAATTTTCTACCTCTTAAAGAATTTTGTTATTGACTGATATTATAAAAGCCGTTATTGTTTTCTTACATGACGTTATTTATTTATTTACTTTAAGGATAACTAAAGTGATTTAAATTATCAAACTGGCTCAAATGAAATTCTTTATTTCGTCAGTATTTAATAAAAGCGCATTAATTTTAACTTAGAAAGTAAAATAGAAAAAGGTCTGGTAAAAATGGATAGGCCAATGATTTGGCCTTCAATCCCCTAACTTTAAGGTACGAGTTATTGTATTTTTTAGTATCAAATTCTAAATTATTATTATTGATTATTGAATTAATTAATTAATTATTTTTTTTAATTTTTTTTTTTAGTTTTCTATTTAAAAATTGTTCTATCAAAATTAAAATACGCTTAAAGAAAATATTACTCGTAATGTACACGTATTCACGTAAAACATAACAAACACGTATCCACATTTTATTTATCTCTCATTGTCTCTTATCATTAGATATCATTTAAATTCTATTATCATTCGAGAAGTTATCTCTCATATGTTAGTAAGTATCTCCTTTTTCAAAACTCTTTTATTCTTTCATTGTTATAAAAAACAAATGAAACCATAAATGTTTAACCGGATAAGCAAGCACGTCTTTATAACATGTGATGATAATATAGACTTTTCATTTCATATATCAATTTATGACGCTTACGTTGGCCATTTCTTTTTATGTCACACAGGCACACTGGATACGTGTGACTTCCAAAATAATCCACAAACACATTTATTCACATTTTGATCTAACACTAGCTGTTGCACGCGACTTCGCCCGCGTAACTTTATAAAATATAGCCTATGTTACTCGCTGATAACGTAGCTTTCTATAGGTGAAAGAATTTTTGCAATCGGTCCAGTAATTTTTGATTTTATTCATTAGGTACAAACATACAAATCTCTCTTTATAATTTTATTATAGAAAAGCATCTCACATAAAATAGGCAATGACTACCTATTTAATCTAATAATTTATACAACAACACCCAGTTGACTCAAAATTAAAAAGGTCTACTAACATTGATCTTGACTAACGTAATAAGATGTAACAACATCAGGTTGACTAAAAAGTCAAAAAGATCTACTAACACCTCCACACCTCCCCGCTTAAAACATTCAGTAATTAATTACAACGAGTTAAGTGGCTAACAGGCACAAGTTTATTCATTTAACGTATCTCTCATCAAAGCGGGTCTCCGCAACCTTTAAACAGCATCTAATGTAAAGCTCTGACAAGCGTTTTTTTTTATAACAAAATACAAAGCTAACCAGAAACCAATGATCCGGCATGAAACTGATGTAACATATTTAATCTATACTCTATACTAATATTATAAAGACAGAAAATTTGTATGATTGTAATGAATAAACTCAAAAACTACTGGACCCATTTTGAAAATTCCAAATTTTATCCGCATTTTAATCAAGTGAACCATCAAGCTGTCTGTCGAGCTAAACATTAAAAAAAATCCTATCAAATATATTTTCAAACTCTCCTTAGTCATCTAACTACATACATTGGATCTAAACCTTCGCTGATAATTCAATTAGAATTATCAGCATTCTTTGTTGAAGCAAGAAATTATAAAATTCAAATTGTAAAAGGTGGTTGTAGAAATAAAATAAACTTATAAATTGAGAAGCACGTCCGTTTTATTTTATTTTTTGCCAACAAAGTTTAGAATGAGGTAGGTTTAAAAGTTCCAACAGGGAAGCTTCCTGGCTGTTCGTGATGCGCAAATTTTATTATCTGTGTTTGTTTAAATTTCTTTACTTAAGATTTACTCAAAACGTATGACATGAAATTTACGATAATCGCTGTGGTATTACGTTAAAAATATGTGTTAAAAAAAACATGTGCTAGCTTTCGTTTATATATGTATATGTATATAGGTAGTATTTATTTGTATATTTTTATCTTAATTCGATCTTTAATGATACTCATAGTTAAGGTTAAGTAAAAATTAAAAGTTAGTTAGTTGAGTAAAGTAAGTTTTAAAAAATATTCTTTCACACTTATTTTCGAATCTGTTATGAGCATAATAAATTTCTCCTAACAGTGCAAAACCGCATTAAATATCATTACGTTATTAAAGAAATTGCTACTATTTAAAATTATACAGTATACATATTACATTAAATAAAATTATACAGTATTTATTATTTAAAATTATTTAGTTTAAATAATAAATCGGAAATTAGGATTTCCGTGTTCGATTTCGGGCAGGGTCAACATTGAAAATGAACTTTTCAAAGTTGGCTCCGTTCTGGATCGGGAAAGTAGTGGCAGGGTACCCTGCGTTTCGCAGTCATTAGGGCAGACCGTCTAGTGACTACCGTGAAATAACATCACGTGTGTTTTGGTGAATGAGTAAGACATGTAAGAGCCCATTTCTCTATCCCTTCCCAATCCCTTATCCTTAATTCTAATATGCACTTGCACTTGCAGTGCACTTGCAGCACCGGTAGCTACCTAACATCGAACCATCAGCCAGTCTGCCGACCTTAATATAAAAAAAGAAATTAAAAGTTTTCCATATTCTAAAGAAAATGCCATTCTTTTGTAGCAGCAGTGACGTAGCAGCTACATAGTACATGCGTACCTACATATAGCTTCGTTTTGCTCCGAACGAAACATCCGCTGCTTGACAATACACAGAGCATTCAATCAACGTCGCTTTCACGAAAATGCCATTTTGTACCTTCTCTTAGCTCGGCTCCCGATTAATGGATATCGTTTATTAACTTGGACCATCTGTGACTTGTTAACAGTTATTTGCCAGTTAAGGGGTAATATTAGTTCTAATTTGCTTAAAAACAGTAGCTCTGATCCAATCATTGGACCTAATCTCAAAAAGTATACCGTCTTCCATCTACCATTTGTTATTTGAACACGACAAACACGTAGGTAATCCAAAAACCGCTAATCCTAACCCGCTGAAGTGGTTTTATTGTGTAAAAATCTCACGTAACCCAGTTAGACAAAAAAAAGGGCAATCCAAGTCTATCTAGAGTTGAAAACACCTTACTTTGTAAGAGGAGGTATGAGCTATTTTCGGGCTAGTTTAGCTAACCTACTGCGGATTTGGCAGGCCTTCAAGGAACTGAAAAAATGCAATTTCTTTACAGATTATCCTTTGATCAAGTGATTAATCTTGATAAAGTGATTTAACACATAACAAGTAATTAATAGGTAATAAATAAACTGATTAAAATAAAGCAGCTAAGGAAGGTTAATAGGACATATAAAACATACCCAAATATACGTATGTTGTTCAATTGACGTTCAAGGGTTATTCCCAAAGGTCCCTTTCAATATTTAGTCGCAAAGAGCCCAGGTTTGGGTTAGCCTTATTACTTAACAGCTTCAATATCATCTATATTATGTACAAAAATAAATTTATCTTCAAAGTTGGAAGCGAAAATTACCTGCCTATTTATTTCGTCGCCCTATTTCTTATTCCTTTTTCAGAAGCTTGCCACAGTTATTATTCTTTGTCACACTTAAAAGGCGACATTAATTAGCTTTACTATTAAACAAACCTTTTGACAGCTTCTAGATGAGTCTAACCATTTTTAGTGATATTTTTCGAGTAAATGGTAAAATAACTCTCTAATGCCTCTATAGCAATGGCGGTCCTACACTCTCCCGCGAGTGCTCTCGCCACGTCTCGCCGAGAGTACTCGCGCGAGAAGACGAGTGACGAGTGCGACCTTGTACACTCGTTTATTCTGTCGGTTGCAAACGCCAACAGGATGGACGCGTTACAAGTTGCGGCAGCTGTTGCCTTATGCGCTATTAGTTATTATAATTACGAGCACATATACATATTTAATTCAGCTTCGTTATTCCACATATTGATATACTCATCGTCTGCACGGCTAGAAAGTTTGCGCTAAACTGAACGTAGCGCGAGAGTGTACAGTGAGGCACTCGCCTCGCCTCACGAGGAAAGCGAGGCATTTTGACTCGCGCACAAAAACCGATACGGAACGGAGAACGCGAGGCGAGGCGACATAACGAGACGAAGCGAGTGTAGCATTTACAAACTAAAACGTAGTGATTATATACTCTTTGTTACAAACCTGCCATCTCGCCCTCGTCGTGCCTCGCGGTGTCTTGACGAGTGTACAGCCGCAGTAAAATTTTTGAAGAATTTATTTTAAAATATAGATATCTAGTCAATCGTATCATGCCTATTGGACGATAAACTTGATAATGACTTTTAACTTTAAAATGATGTTAAATAAGCGAGAAAAGTAAAGTGAACCAGAGAGTATAGGACATAGAAATTTATATTTAAACCCATAACTACTTTGCTTTACTCGTGACCAGAATTCTAAGTAAGCTGTCGTGTAAACCGCTAGATCCTGTTTATTGATATTGTAGTCTATAAAAGTCCATTTCTAGACATGTCTTCTTCTGCACTCCAGCGTTACACTGTTTATTTCAATTTGCATTATATTCTATTGTGTACGACCACAAACAGACTAAAATACTGCTAAGTGCACATTGTAGTCAGTTGGCAAAGTAAACGGTACAGCTTTGAACTGGGAATGGCGTAAGCAAATAAAATATACCAGGGTGAATTTAAAAGTTCTTAGAATTTGATCGGTATATTTTTAATTTTTCAACAGTGTCCTTGTCCTTCGATGCACTTTAGGTAACGTTTTTCAAATTTTTTTTTATTCTTCATAAAAGCTGTTTTCTTGAGTATTAAAAAACTTCTCTAGGGCAGCCATGACTGCCTTTTTATCGTTTTGCGGACATGCTCTTTTAAATTTATTTTGGAAATAAATGGAAAAACTTATTCAGATATTTTCTCAGGCGTTATATTTTTCATTTTCAACGCAGACGAATCGCTGGCACCAGTTAATGCAAAATATATTTTTTATATAATAGTATTAATATTCTCTAACATTTTTAACCCTTGACGCTAAAATGGGTGTTATAAGTTTGACGTGTGCGTCTGTCTATATGTGATGGGCCGATTTTTTTGTTTGAAAGCTGACGTGATCAGAATTATTTTTCTTAGCTATAATTTATGAATATCTGTTCAGGCGGCCTGTTTGAAGGCCATAATCTAGCTAGTTGATGATGTCCTTTCCTAGTTAAGGAAGGGATTTCGCTAACTTCTTAATGTTCAAATGATGTGAAATTGTAGTTATATTTCCTTGACATGGTAACCTTTGATCTGATGCTGTAGCATCAAATAGTCTGCGGGACATCCAACTCCTCAGCAACTTACAGCAGATATAGCGTGTTTGGGCTCGATAGAAAATCGGGCCCAATATTTAAAATTAAAATTATAAAATAGTTTATATGATTATAAATTAGTTTATAATTTCAATTATAGCTTATCTAATAAAAATAAAACTTCAATTTATAATAATTTATTTACAATCAGTCATCAAATACATCACCAACCCACCAAAACGTTAAATTGTTTTCACATTTACTTGAATATTTCATATCTATGACACTGTTTAAATCACAATTATCAATAATTGTTTCTTGTGTTCTATTTTCAAAATATTCGTCTTCACAGGACAGCGGATCTACAAAATGATACTGCCCCGTACCAGTTGCTATGATCGGACGAGATGGGTGAATCGATATACCGTTACAACAATCATTATGTAAAGGGAACTGTGGAAGAGAAAAATTAATATTAAACATATGAATTAATTCACCACGAAAATATAAGTTAAAACGCGACTTAAAAAAAAACAAGTATTTAAATTTCGTAATTTTAAAAATAAGAGAATATAAAAGATTACCTTAAATGTGGCATTGTCATTATCAGAATAGTCAAGACTGGACTTCCAATCGACATTATCTATAGACCACACTTTTAATACACCGTCTGTGCCACCGGTGACCAAATATTTTCCACATGGAGATATATCAAAATAAATCCTCTGATTTGTGCTCACTTCTCTAGTCAAAACATTAAGGGGTCTTTTATAGTAACGGATGTCCCATACAAGTAGTCTGTGGTCTTTTCGAGCACCAGAAACTAGTCTGACGCCGTCCGGTGTAAACTTTAAATGTGTGACTCCACCTGAAATTAAATTAAAATCATATATTTAATTAACTTTAATTAAAATCATTATTCAATTAACTTTAATTAAAATTCATATATTTAATTGGCAACAACTACTCGTATGTGTTGGTACAATGCTGTGTCGAATAACTAGATATAATTTTCTTTTGATGCTCCAAACCTATATTGATTACCTGAATGTCCATGCATTTTTCCTATACTTTTATATGTCCCCATTTCATTCATGTTATATAAACCGATTGTTGTATTCCAAGAGCCAACTGCCACCATGCTACCGACTGTAGCAAAACAGGACGCTGGAGACTGTATCTTATGTTCAGCATATTCTCTACCTGGCCTGAAATTTATTTCAATTTAAATTGTATATTTATATTCTTTAAAAATAAAATAAGAATAAATAATGCTAATAACTGCTTAATTTAATTTGATTTGATTAAAAAAATAAATTCTTACCTCTCTACTTCAAATGTCTTCAGTGTTTTCTTATATCCAGCAATAATTTTGGTGCAATCCAATGTGAAGGTGATGGAAATGGCTGGTTCCATCTCATCAAATGCATTGTAACCTCTATACGAACATCTGAGTGACCCGTTAAATGCATCCCACATTTGTATTGGTGCATTTTGTATTGTTGTCAACCAACTATAATTTGAAGTCAACAATTACTTACAATTATGAAGCACAACTTACATTTTTTTTTTTAATAATTACACAATTTCATATTAGTATTCTTGTCAATAACAAAGAAATTATGGCAATAAATATAATTTTACAAATTTGTGAAACTGAACTGCCAACCATAGTAGGATTAAAGGTAAGAGATTAGGAACGGATAAGGAAATGGGCTCTGGCATCCCTTACTCACTCACGAAAACAACAGCACACTTGCTGTGTTTCATTATGGTCTTCTGTCTGTAAGGGAGTGGTTACTGCAGCCAGATGGGCTGCCCAAATTAATGTAAAATGTAGTGCACCCTGCCTCTACTTAACCTATATATCATAGTATCTACCAGGAATAATAGGCACAATGAGATATACATCTTTGAGAAAATTATGATCATCTATTAGTAACTATTACTGGACTGGCACTGGTTAAGTACTATTTTATCTATGGTATTACAGAATATACTAACCAGCAAGTTTCTGGATAATAACTGTTCATTGCAGGAAACCAACAGAAATCATACACTAAACCGGCTTCTTTAACATGTATAATGGAATCTAAAACATCTATTGTTCGGGTTTTTGTTACGGAACCAGTGTATAGATCTCTTGGTAACTCGGTAACATGAACTCCATCATTATTTACAACAGATAAACAACATGTCCCATCTGGAGACCATTTACAGCCGCGCAGATATGGCTGCACATCTCCATTCGCCCTGGGAGATCGCGACCATGAAGAACTGCACAGTTCCAACAGAGTATTATTGATAAACAAACTCGGATAATCATGGGACTCCGCAGAGCAAGTGCTGATTTCATTTGTATTTACGAGTTCTTCGGAATACTCGTCAATATTTTTCTCAGTTTCATTTAAAATATTAACTTCACAGCTGTCTGTTTCCATTGATTGTTCCATTTTGAATAGATGTTAATTGAATTTCTTACAAAAAATTATATGCCCAACTACATTCAGTCATTGTACACAATATTATTTAATTTTAGACGAGCACATAAACAGTTGTTACAGCTAAGCATACTGAGAAATCATAGATACAGCACACAAGACAGGGATAAATTTAATTTATAATTGGTTAGTTTCACTCATCGATGAACATCGATGGTTTCACTAGATCGGTATCGGATACTATCGGTATTATAAATCGGTACCGGTACAGTGGTTAAAAATAACTATTTTACAATAATAAGGCCAATCAGGCTAACAACAAATAACCACAACGTTGTTTTTCTAATATGATTATGGTTTCCATCTGAAATAAAACAGAGGTAGGAAGGAACCACTGAGAAAATAATCACAGCACTAACAAAAATAAACAGAAATTAATTATCAAAACAAATCAAAATTTAAATTTAAACAAAACAACTCTCAAAAACACTCAACACCCAGAACACTATATAACCACAGAAGCAATTAATTAATACTATAAATTGTTTTGTGTTCCACAGCTCCTTTTGAATCTGCCAAATGTTGGCCAGCTGTCAAATGTGACAGTTTTGATGTCAAATGAGGCGTCTTTCGATAATAAATTAATTTTAATAAATAAATAATTAATGTTATTTAAATATTTTAAATATTAATAACATAAAAATGCGAAATAAATATACAGTAAGCATGGACCCATAAAAAAGTCCATGGCAATAAGTCGGTGTATACTTTGTATTTTATCTTTGTAATTTTTATTAAGAATTACAATGAATTTTAGAAAAAATAAATTCTAATAAAATAAAAAGAAATCACAGCACAACACAATGACAGTGACAGTGTCAGACGTCAGTGTACGCTCTGGCTCTGTGGTATTTGGGTTAATTGCAGATGATTGGATTGAATTATTTTCTTTCGGCAAAAGGAAAATTGATTACTTTATTAGCAATACAAAATACCAAGTTGGTATGTTCTTGTAGCGCGCATTTCATTCATAATATTATCGCTGCCGTTAAAGCAATGATCGCAAAATTTGTTTGTGGAGTATTTTGTAATTATTTCAGTCGGTTATTTTTATGTACGAATCAAATGAGTGCTTGTGGTGTTTATATTGTATCTATTACAGATGAGTATTAAATTGTTTTGTCGCGGGTTTTGGTCTACGAAAGGAAACTTTAGAAGAGTCATGTCTTTCCCGGATTCTCCCGCTAAAGCGTCATCGTGCTGTGAAGAGACGAAAGATGGTGCGCCACCTTCTTTTGCGATGTACGAAGCCTTGAAGGACTCTTGTCAGAACAACGCAACATATTTTCGACCTGATGATAGTGAAAATGGGCAACGGTTGTACCAGGGTTTCATGACTCTGAAGGATCATGTGGATACTGTATGGCCTCTAGTAGATCACGTTCGAAAGGTAATCTTACTGTTTTTATCACTAGTATTATCTACACAATTGTATCTTTTTTAGTTTTTATAAACTTCAAATGTAATATACATTATAACGGAACATTATATATTTATTAAATATTTAATTTCATTATTCAGGAAAATTGTAGCTTTCATTGTAGATTGTAGTAGTCATTTCATTATTGGTAAGAGTACTGGTAAAATGCAGTAAGAACTCCATAAAGGTTTATTATGTTAGGTAGGTGTTCATAAAATAAAACTTCTATAAATAGTTATAATACTTCTTAGTATTTTTGTGAAATACCAATGGATTTAAAGCAATAATGTGTAACACCTACTTGCTTTGTTCAAATACATATCTCACATATTCTTATCTGTAATAACTTTAAAGGAGCAATTCTTGTAAGGGTCATTATTCTATGATAAGAGAATTTTTTTATCTTTTTTATTTTACGTCTTGTCATTTTATGCAATAAATCACAGCATCTTAATGTATTTTATGAATAGCATTATGATAACATGTCCAATTTAAGTAAATTTTCCATTCAAGTCTGAAAAAGTCTGTAAACTGGCCTGTCTCCTTGACGTTTCTAGTTAAACATGCAGTATTGGCCAAAACTTTGGCAGAATTAATATGAATTAATTTTTAAATAAAGAATTTAATAACAAACTAGCTGAACCGGGCCAAGTTTCGCTCCACGCGCGATACTGGATACTGCTTTTATAATTATATTTTTTTTATAAAAGTAACCTAAGTTACTCCTTATAAATACTAGCTATCTATCACCAATGAAAGTCCTGTCAAAATCGATACAGCCAATTCTGAGAGCCAGAATAAACAATAAAAATAATGGAATAAATGAACAAAAATTTCAATTTGTTTTTGTTATAAGTACCTACCATATAACTCATTATGCATTTAGTAAAAAGCAGTTATTTTAAAACAATCACTTCAATAAATAAAATTTATTAGTATAGATAAAAAATCTTAAAGTTGGCACTATGTTTTTTTTTAGGCTGTGTGATTATTTATTTTTTTGTTTTAATGGATATAACTTGTGGCCTTTTGCTAATGTGAAAAATCTTAAATACAATTTTAAAGTTACTTTAAAATAACATAAGTAAATTCCTATTCAACGGTTCTATCAAGTGAACCGTCAGACTGCCTGTCAATCATAATAAATCACTTAAATCACTTAATGAAAATATATAAATGGTAGCAACAAATAATTTTATACTTATTGTTATATATGTTTTTTGCATAATTAGACGAATACCTATAAAGAAGAGACTATAAATCAAAGCATTAGTATTATTCAGAATAAGATAAATGTCTGTGTCATAAAAATATTGCTAGCATATTTCCTTAATTATAATATGATACTAACTTCTAATTGTATTAAAATTATTTGTGATTCTTTGAACACATGAAATATTACTTATAATCTCATTATTCAAATGTGAAATTTGTAAGTTAGTTGGCTTCACTTTGCCTTAATTTGAAGCAAACAATTTAAAATATTAAGGTCATGTTTCATAGTTCACAGCACAAATATTCCGCTATTGTGTGATGTGTCTCAATCGAACAGAAAATAGTTAATGTAATGTTAGAAAAAACATGATATTTGATATTTTCCTAAAGTACCTCTCCATTACTGGAAACTTGTGCCTTTTTATCACTGAAAACTTGTGCTTGTCCTGTGGCAGACGTAAGATGCCTGTCCATTCCCTGTTGTTACATAGCCAGGAATCCTTCCAGGGCGCCGTCTCTTTTCTATTTTGCCCATTATTACCAGCTGTAGCAGTTCATAGAGTTAACAGCTCTAGAGATTAACGAACATAAAAAACGACATTGCAAAGATGCTCTTTGTGAACATGCCTGCAACAGTTTCCTGCAAGCTAAATGCTGTTCCTGCAAAACTGGCCTACCATGTGAATGTGCCATGCTTTCAGCAAGCAGACCACTATATGCGAACAACTCTTTTAATCATTAATAAATATTTACCTTCTATTTTATATTTCAGGTAGCGCCACAGTATGACTTTGATTCAAAATCACCAGGAAACGGGTATCGGAGCTTTGTATCTGTAGTTGATTCTTGTGTATTGCACGGTCTTAAATTAAGTCGACAGGTATGCACAGGACGTGATGCACTTTTATTCAGGAAAGGATATTTTGTGAAGTAAGTTTAATTAAAAATACACATTTTAATTTAACAACCTAGTATATCATATAATATAATATGAATTTCAAATCACTTACCCATAAAATGTTCTTAACGTATTCTGCCAATGATATTGCTATACAAACGGAAAAGACCTTCAAATTTTAATGAAATTTAAAACTTTAATCGGATTACATTCACAAGTGTAAAAGTCTCAAGAACAATTGCAAAAATTTACTTTCTTTGCTTCATGCATACTTTTCTAGATTTGCATCAACAAAATATCGAATGACACGTTCGTTGAAGTCAAACGATGGAGAAAGGTATTCATCAGTTTTAGGGTCATCTTAAATTTGAAAAACAAAAAAAGTCCATGTTTTTGAATGTTTGTTGAAGTTGAATGTCCAGTGTAAGTTGAACTCTAACCTGATGTAAATAGCTTTTTGCGCCTTGAAACTTTAATAATAATAAAAAATATTTACATTTTAATAAAAAATGTATGCTATGTCATTGTAATCCTACTAGTTGCTGCTTATTGATACTGTACATATTTTTTACAAACAGCCTTCGTTATTCAGGATTTTTGTAGCAATCCATTAGTAAAAGAATTTAGAACAGTATATCAGATATATTGTATATGATATAAACAAACTACCTTTCCCTGTTGTTTAGTATAGTATAAACTATTTTTTTTTTCTATTTCTAGAGAAGTAGAATCTTGCAGTCAACTACTAGCATCTCTATGCACATGCTTACATCACCTCCATACATTGTTGTCGTGGGCGCCGCCCGGTGGTCTGTTCCCTTCCGAGCCACATTCCCCCGAAGAGTTGTTCTCGCACGCCGATACCATAAACCAGTATTGTTTCTATGGCAGATGCCTCGGATTTCAGGTAGTTAATGTCACGGTATATCCCATGAATAGATTTCTTAATTTAGGTATCCATAATAATGTAAAGTGATTTAAAGTAAGTTTCATTAGATTTCAATTTATAACCAAACACATCTTTATTTATATAGGTTTAAATGTAACTTCTTAATTATTAAATAATACATTGAATTAGATATGACAATTAATTCCGATTGAGACTATTATTAAGTTAATAATCTTATAACATTATTTCAGCAAGTGTTTCTAGACTCGTAAGCAAAAGTAAAATTTGCAATTTGTGTTCCTCATTTGCAGTTCCTTCCATCAATGCGGGGCATACTGAAGGGCATATCGATATGTATGGCGGGTTTCTCCGAAGCCTACTACAGCCACGGGAACCTCATCAGCTCCATGTGGACTGGTGGACAGTATCTCATAGACCCGGAGATGAGAGCCAGAAGGATTGTCAATATATCGCAGTCTGCTAGCGTGGAATTCTGCAAAGCGTTTTGGTTTTTGGCAGAGAGTGGTACGTTATATTGAATAGATTGACGTCATCCCGCCAGTTTATTTCAGGTGGCCTATTCATACAAGACTGTGCACAGCGTTGGGACATAATTTCATATATGTAAAGGCTTTTTTTAAGCTAAGATGCCAAGCAATGCCACAAGCGCGCTTACAACTGCAGTAGGTTTAAGGAAAAGGTATTACGAAGGGATACATAAAATTGGATTTTGCATCCTTTATGTACTCACTTGCTGTGAAACACAAAAGCAATAATTCTGTGGTCTTCTGTAACGTAGTAGTTACTGTCACCAGATGGGCTGCTCAAATATTCCCTACTTTAGATCCAGACAAGAGCCCTAACTTTGCAGTTCATTTCCAAAAGTGCTTGCTGGGAATCGAACCCGTCACCTCTGAGACAGAGCGTTAAGGCAAGCACCCTTTTTTTTTTTAACGTTGGGAAATCCTCTTGGATACCCGGCAGTGTAGGGGACACTGCGGGGTTATGCCGGATTCCTACCGGCTAAAACCCAACGACTTTCTTTCGATCGCGGCCGTTGATGGGCGGGGTCGTGGGGACGTTGTTACACGACTTCGGCGCCCCGCCACGGCTATCCAGCGCGGGGAGGCCTGTGCTCCCTGTTAGAACCTGGGCGTACCCGAAAGTGGAGGTACGCCGGCCTTCTCGGGGGACCTTACGAAGGGCGGCAGTCTCCCCCAAGACCACCGCCAAGTCCCGGTTAGGGTGGAAGGCGGCGAACATAGGCCAGCCGCCTGCGCCCAAGCCTCCTCCGGCGGATTGGCTGGGAGAGAGGATCCTCTTCCCGCTGCCTTTCCGCCGCTTCCTTACGCGACATGACGTGCTCACAGAACATAAGCATCGCCTGCCACGCAAGGTCACTGCCAACCATCGATTTAACGGCGGCCGGCAGCGAGAGATCGGCGCCCATGACGAGAGACAGAGCGGCGCGCTGCTCTGCCCATTCGGGGCATTCAGCCAAAGTGTGCTGCGCAGTGTCAACCGCACAGCCACAATGGTGGCATTCCTCCGTCGGCTCTCTCACGGCCGCCCGGTGACGGTAACGCCCGAAGCAACCATGCCCCGACAGCACCTGCACCAGGCGGAACGTGAGGGCCCCGCGCCGCTTTGCCAGCCATTCCACTAGGGAGGGGCGAATTGCCTCAATCGTCAGGCGGCCCGCACTGGGCTGCGCCAGCCTTTCCTTCCACTTTTCGAGGAGGATCGTCTGGGAGTGTCTCCTCAACCTGACGACCTCCTCCGACGACAACACCGAGCCGCGCGTCCGCGACTTCACGGTACACCGCCGCCAACACTTCGGCATCCAACTCCCACGGAGGGGTGCCAGCCAGTACACACGCCGCCTCAAAAGAGATGGTGCGGTACCCCCTCACAATCCTGACTGCCATGGCCCTTTGCGCGCGGCGCAAGAGTGGCCTATTACGGGCAGTTAGGCGGTCCGCCCAGAAGGCAAGCACCCTATGACGACCACTAATGGGATCGTTAAGATAATTTTCAAAAATGATACCTTTTGTCTTAATGAACAGAAATAATGAAACGAGTCCCGAGTCTGATGTCGTCCGCGGTGGCCGTGAACAAAATGATCACAATTCCTCCCGAGCCCATCACCGTGACTCGGGTGACCGGTGACGTCACCACAGTACTGCCGCCCACCGCCCACGTGGGCCTGCAGCCCCTCAACGTGCGTCTCATCAGCGTCAATAAAAGGAGTGGAATGGTGAGTGGAACCAACTTATTATCGTATATCGCGTACCCATCAGGACCAACTCGCATGCATATTAAACTTCTAAACGAAAGGTCCACAATAATTTAAAGAGCCATTTAATATACATGTACATAATCAATCGTGATAATGAAACTATTCAGTTGGATAAGGATTAATATCATGATGCGAATGTTATCATCATTCGATTCTACCCATGTTTTTGATTGACAAATTTCATAGAGATAATAATGGGAGATTCCGTTATCTATGACTAATTTTAACAAAAAAAAACTGTTATTGAGACTCAACTATAGCCTCGTGGACTTTTTATGGTTAATGATGAATCATCAATAGTTTTCGCAGCAGAAGATCATGCAGCGTTCCCTTCCACTGGTACACAACTTCACGATTTATGTGTTTCTTCAAGCAAATCTTTCAATAATTTGCTATGCTTAGCTTGGCGAAGGCTCGTCGAGCCTGCCGCCTGCAGACGGGGTGGTGTTCCACTGCCACGGAGGTGGATTCGTGGCGCAATCGTCCAAGTCGCACGAGATGTACTTGCGCGATTGGGCCGCGAGGCTGAATGTGCCCATTCTCTCCGTGGACTACAGCCTCGCCCCGCAAGCGCCTTTCCCCAGGGCCCTCGAGGAGGTCTTCTACGCCTACTGCTGGATGATCAACCACTTCAAGGAGATCGGAACTACAGGTGAGTCGTCGATTGTCACAAATTATAATTTAAAATATCGTAGATACTATATTATGTGGATTTAATAAAATAGCGTAATAGAAAAATATAAAATAAAAAAAAGCTACTAATATTATAAATGCCAAAGTATGTGAGGATGGATGGATGGATGTGTGTTTGTTACTCTTACAAAACTACTGAACGTATTTGGATGAAATTTGACACATAGATAGCTTATTACCTAGATTAACATATAGGTCACTTTTATCCTGGAAAATTTTTAGGTTCCCTAGGGATCGTCTAAAAATATAAGAAATTGAGCACCACTCAGATATTTTTGTGTTATATTTTTCAAAGCGGACGCAGTCGCGGGCAGCTGCTAGTATTGTAAGTGCGAAAGTTGTGTTTGTTACTTTTTCACGCAAAAACTGCTTAACGGATTTGGATGATATTTGGTACTTTATTACATGAATAAACATATTATATCATACTGACCTACATACTTATCAGTCCAAACGTGACTGGTCATTCCACAAATACAAATCGGTGTCTGTGATTCATATGCTTGTTTGTCATTCGCTTAGCTTGACGGGAGCTTAATTCTGACGCAGGCAAACGTATAATATGCGCGGGCGACTCGGCTGGAGCGAATCTTATAACGGGATGCACTTTGAAGACTCTATCCGAAGGCGTGAGGCCTCCCGAAGGCCTGTTCATGGCTTACGCGCCTCTCCTTGTCAGCTTTATCCCGAGTCCGGCTAGACTGCTGTGCCTCATGGACCCCTTGCTGCCGTTCGGATTCATGATGAGGTGTCTCAAAGGTACGACCCGTATCGTCGCTGTCAAACCTAACACTGCTATGTACACTCTTTTGAGATTCCAACATTTCATCCTTATTGAATAGTTTTCACCGCCTTATCCTATCTATATATATAAAAATCTATATATATATATATACATCACGATGTATGTTCGCGATAAACTCTGAAACTACTGAACCGACTTTGATAAAATTTCGTAACTATATGTAATTTGGTCCAACTTAAAAGATAGGATAGTTTATATCTCATTTTGTTTTTGTTTTTTTTTATTAATTAATATTATTAACATAGCGTCATCTGTTGATACTTATTTAATACAGCAATTATTTATCTGTGAGATCCATAAGGTTCTCACAGATGGCGGTTTAAAGTAATTTATCGGCTGGATTGCAAAAAAGCACTCCGGGCGAAGCCGGGAGCGGGCCACTAGTACTATTATTATAAAAAGAAATTTGTATATTTGTAATAAAACACTACGGGACTCAAAAACTTATTTCGCCTATACAGGGCTACATTATCATCGCGTAACATATTAAGTTATATTTTATAAAGTTATCGAGGTGAAGTCGCGTGCAAAATCTAGTCTATAGAATAAAGAAACTGCTAAGTGCTTAGAACTAATTGTCGAACTACGACCTCTTAATAAAATACGCTATGTGCAGCAGCTAGAATATGTTGTGTGCAAAGTTACTCTATTATGAAAATAGTAAATAAACTATTTAAAGTTTCATGTTTAAAATAACATAAGTTTACGAAAAAAAAAGTTTCAAATAAAAACATTTTTTTTAAAATAAACCTGCTGTAAAAATTTTCCGACAAACTTTTTTGACAATATCTCAAAAGTATACTTCTTGCACATAGCCGATTTTTGTTTGACAACGACGATATAGTTTTTAAAAAATAGTTAGCCTGATGGTAAGTTGCTACCGTGGCGTATCAACAATAGTAAAGCCAATAGTGTTGCAAATGAATCCCCGACCTAGATAAGAAAGGCTCTGGCATCTCTTTTTTTAATTGTTTGGATTATCATCATTTTATTTACTGACTAATTTAATTAAAACATACCTTAATAACAACAGTGTGAAAACGAAAAAATTGTCATTTTCAGCATATGCAAGTCCAAACGCAAGCCCAAAAGGAACGACAGAAGATGCTAAACAAGGAATGTCAGTGTCAAATGTGACTACACCGCTTGACAGCAACGGGTTTCTTAGAGTCAGTCCGTCTCAAGGTATGAAAGATTTTTTTTTCTTATGACAGTTGCAGTCTTGCGATATTGACCCATGATTGAACCACCGCAGTCTGATAATAATGTTTTCAGCCACTCATCCAATGGGCTTGTCAATGCATCAATGGGTCGTCAACTCATGAAAATTTGAACTTCGTCAAAAGTTAGTACAGTAATACACCCAACTAATATGGCTTACCGATGTTCCTGCGCAGAAAACGAATTTTTAAAGCGTGGGCGGCAGGTTACGCTCGTGCAAGTGCGAATTAACCAACAGCTGCATTTTATTATGAACCTTATAGATATTGCAGCTAAGGTTAATTATAAGTTTTAGACTTCTTGGTTAATCGTCGGAGCCGTACTTTCTTTTCTGCGTGAACGAAGATTCACAACGCGCTTTATCAAGTGTGTACTATTCACATACTCTGTGGATATATGTGTTGGTGCGGTGTCTTTCAGAGTCGGGTGGGTCGTCGTTCGAGGAGGTGTCTCCGTCTGACCTGGCAGAGTTGCAGGCGCGCGTTTCGGAGTCAGAGCGCCGTCACTCTGGCGACACCACTGCCAGTGCGACCTCCCTGGGCACAGAGCATTCTGACCGCACCACCACAGGTACCGATACATTTATTTGGACTGTCGCTTCAACACTCACTTATGGCGGCTACATTGGCTTAAAGGTCTAGTTACCAGGCCATAAAATTCAAAAAAAAAATGGCGGCTACACGCAACTAGGATTTATCTGTGCAGTCCATTTGCTCTGCAAAGAGTTTTTCACCCCTCCAGCACGAAAAGTCGAATTTCGAACACCACCTTTTGGAAATATTTGGTGCAGAGCGCAGAAAAAAGAGATTGCAATCTCATTTTGGCCTAGCGATTTAATTCACAGGAATATAACTTTTTATTTATTCAAATTTAAGTTTGTATTATTGCTGTTTTGAAATAATATTACGATTCCAGGTAAAACTCCGCCCGAAGACAAGTCCCAGCAAGTGGTGTCAGACTTCCTGGAGAGATATGTGTTGGACAGCGACACCGACTCCGAGGGCAGGCGGATACCGGTCATCAAACCCAATGTTACGGCTTTGGATAAGAGGTCCTTCAGATTCAATTCATTTTTATTAAGTAAATTCCACCAACCATTTGAATGTGAGATTGCTAATTTTGATTTTTTTGATTGGACTTGTATATGTTATGTATTGTATCGTATATTCACGTAATAAGTAAGAAATAATTGACCAAGTGACTTACGCCTATTCTATTTTACTAGAACATTTTTAATTAAACGTTACAGGGAAGCGGAATCGGAGGCATCGAGCACTTTAGTTGGGGAATCACCGCTATTAGATGAAGTCGATAACAAAGACAATAAAAAGAGAATGAAGACTAGGTATGTAATTATTTTTCTCCTCGAAAAAAAAAAGGTATGTAATTATTAAATTATCCGAGCAAAATTACAGTCTTTAGTTTACAAGTGAAATAATAAATAAATAAATAAAATTTAGAATTTGTTCAGCTTCATTTATGGAATCATACAAATTGCAGTTATACACAGACTAAAAAGAAATCCACAGAACACAGACATCCCTAAACAGGCCTTTACCTCATTTAATCCCATCCATATATAAAATAAATAAATAATGATATTCTAATACAGAAATAACGACGATCTAACTATTCAGTAATAAACTATCTGTGTGCCGAATGTCATCCAAATCCTTTTGCCGTTTTTGCTAGATAGAATAACAAACATCCATCCACATTAGTAGAATAATTTCATAAGATACAGAGGTAGATGAAAAGTGAAATGTTCTATCGATAATGATGAAACTTTGCAGAATAAGTGAGGCGGCGACGGGCATAATGGGCGCCATGTCGTCTCGTCTCGCATACATCACTGGCTCCAACTCTATAACGCGACCTCCGCACGACGAGTAAGTTTATTTCTCCAATAAGGTTTTGTAAATTTACCTGTGATGTCTCTATTGTGCTTTTGGTCCACGTAATAAATATAAAATAGGTTATCATAAAAATGAGATATGATGTCATATATATCATTTCATTTCAAACTAGGCTCTGGTCTAGATTTTGAAAGTAGTCATTTGGACCGCCTGTCTGTCCACCGTGAAATATGAGTGTGTGTGCTGTCGTGTTTTGGTGAATGAGTAAGAGATGCCAGACAAAAAATGAAATAAAAAATTCAAACGAAATCAACCATGTACATATAAAAACAGGTTGAATAATTAAAATACAATGCCAAATACTACTAAATTCCATAATGATGTTGCGTATTTGTGTCAGATTGGCGATGCGAACGAACCTCGACGCTCTGATCGTGCGAAGTCCCTCGGACGAGTTCATCTTCAGTGTCCCCAACGACCCGTTGCTCTCTCCGTACTGGGCCGATGACGATCTGCTACGACGATTTCCTCCAGTCAGGATATTGGTAATGTTTCATTGTGTTATTATGAGGGACTCGGAATAATACTAAATCCAACTAAATCGCTCCTAGAAACCATGCGTCTTTACAATTATCGCTTACAACTATATCATATTGTTTTGAATTATCATCTTTCTTCTACGTGCTGGTGTTGAAACAATAAACACCATCATAATTCACGTCATTGCCTGGTAATTTGATCATTTCACGGTAATTTCAAAGCTAAAAAACGCACAGAAAAACACCTGTCACTTGCTATGACACATTTTTGATATTTGTCTGTAAATGTCCTCTATGACAAAGGACCAACAATTCTCCTTTGTTTACCACCAGCTGGTGCCCGCGGCTTCGCCCGCGTGGAATATTTAGCCTATGTCCATCCTGAAATTTTATTCTAACTATTGGTGAAATAGTTTTTTAAATCAGATGAGTTGATTCGAAGATCGATACAAGCTTTACCTCTTGATAATATTAGATTTTATTCAGATTAAATCATTTTATTAGACTATGTATGTAAAAAAAAGTTATTGTGTATGAAATTTCAGTCTGTGCACTTGGACCCGTGTCTTGATGACTGCGTGATGTTCGCCAAGAAGTTGAAGCGGCTCGGAAACGTCGTCGGCATCGATGTGCTGGAGGGATTACCTCACGGATTCCTCAACTTCTCACTCGTAAGTCCTCATTGAGCGTACATGCGCGCGCACTAGAGGCCAACATTTTACGCTGGTCTCTCAATTTTGCTATCCTCGATAATAAAACAGTGTTTTTTTTTTAAATCGTTTATAGATGGCCAAAGACGCAAACGAAGGATCAAAAGTTTGCGTCGAACGGATCAAACAGCTACTCGACCTCGAGAACACTACGCCCACAGATGGCACGCACTTATGAATGTGCGGAGTCTGCTGGTGGACACGCTAGTCTTGTCCGATTTTTACTCCATTTTTTTATTAATAGTAAAGCGTCAGTTCTCACCGAAACGATACGCGACGTTCTAGCAATACAATTTAAACATTATTTGCTACACAAAAAGGTACGTAGTTCAGTGAGCTTGCGAAATAGCGACGTCGCGATGTGCAAGAGCTCGATCACATGAACCGAGTAGTGGCGAGACAGCAAATCGGTACTCAGAAGGGAGAATGGGGTGGGCGAGTAGCGAGTAGAGGACGCTCAGATCCCAGCGCGAGCGAGTAGCGTGTGGCGCTCTGCATGTGTTTTGTTTTTACATGTCGAGTAGGTAAGCGAGACAGTGCGTGGTACGCTGAAAAGAGCGCCGAGGTGGGCACTCGGTCTAGTGAACAAAACGAGTGATTGTCGTCATTCTGCTCGGCCGAGCACCCGTCACGGGGGTACACACCAACCGAGCACTCGACCGAGAGAACTCTCGCCACTCTACTCGGTACATATGATCAAACACTAAGTATTTAGTTTTTTCTCATAGTATTTTGTAAGTTAAGTATTTTAATTTTTTAATATAGTTTAAATTTCATTGTATTATGTTACGGCGGAATGCCGCAGTACGCTGACGTCGCGACGCTTCTTCGAGCGTCTTGCCTCCTGAAGCATTTTCGCGTCGCGTTTCGGTCTTAACTGACCCCAATTGTTCTTATGAGGTGCTTATCTCGTGTCTAGTGCCCAATTTTCAAAATAGTTTTACGGGGAATTTAAAAGTCTTGTTTTTTTTTACTGTCAAAATGGATTTTTTGTGCTTTAATAATTTACATGTAATTATTGTGAATGGTTTTATCCAAAACATCTTGCATCAGTTGAATGGATCACACCAGTAAAACACACTGCAGGGGTGCAGGAGTTCGGTTTGCAGGAATTTGCATGCGAGGCAAGTCTTATTTTTGCGCAAGAGGCTTAGCAAAGACTTAGTTCTTTTACGAACATGCGCATAGAAATTTCAGCGAACAAAACGTATCACAAATTTGTTAACAGGAAATTAAACATCTGCGCAAAGGCATTTTTGTTGTAAATTTTTCTAGGTGTTTTTAGATTTAATATATATATGAATACATTTTGATATTTTTTTATGTCTACTAACTCGTTTTTCCCTTGAAGAAAACTTTTAGATAAAATACTAAAATTCGAAGTCAGCCTCTGTTATGGCTTGTGTCATAAATAGTTGATTATGAAAAGTTAAATGTTTAGATAAAAAATTTGATATAACATAAAATTTAGGATGTTTTGAAATAAGTGCCAGTCCGTATAACGGACGACTTAAAAATGTTAGCTCATATAACAAGACGGCGTCGACGTTGTATTTTTTAAGGTTATAAAAATTAAATATTTATTCAGCCTTCTTTTTTAAAATTCCATTACGTTACCATTTATTGAACCGGTAATAAAAATAATATGTAATATAGTGTATGTATATATGTCGAAGAACAAATTTCAATGATAAAACCCTTTTATAGATATTCTCTATCCTTGAAAAATGTAAATAAACATTAATCAATTTATGTTTTTGAACATTGGGATTTTAAATATTGAACATTTTTGGGACGTAGTAGTTTGAAACGTATTTTTAATTGAAAGGTTAAATTTTACTTACATTGAAGTAATTTATATTTGAATATAAATACTTATGTGATTTGAAAAACATTTGTTATTTGTCAAGTGTTATTGTTAATGTTACAAATTAAATTCTGTGAAGATTTTCAAATTTTCTTAAAACGTATTTAGTGACATAAGTAGATACTAAAACGAATCTCGTTTCTGATATAAGCGATTTATATGAAATAAAATGATATTAATATCATTCCAATTACTCCTAAATGAAAATTAAAGAGAATACCAAAAAAATTTGAAAACTCATGCTTTAATACGTAATAGATAGGTATGCCAAAAATCTATATGAACAAATAAATATGTTTTTATGATTATTTTAAACATAATTGTTCAATTTATGAAATAAAATTCTTTATTTGGCTTTATTATAATATTTTCATTATTATTTTTTATTATAAAATGTAAGTACATTAAGTAATTGTTTAAAAAAAATTATATTTAATAAAGCTTTTAAGTATGTTTGACAGTGACATCGTCATTGAACGACATTTACTCTGAAGCATGTTTTTTAATTAGAGTACATATTTCTGAATTCTGTCATGAACCTATTTAGGAAATAACTAATATAAATGTTACGGACCAAGTTATTAATCTATTACTATGATACTACTAGCGGGCTGCTCCCGGCTTCGCCCGAGGTGCATTTTTTTTACGTAAAAACCTTCCCTGATTATCCCTCTGTCCATGAGTGAAGACAGAATTAAAATCGGTCCACCCGTTCTCGAGTTTTGCGCTTAGCAACACATTTAGGGATTCATTTTTATATTATAGATTTATAATGTCCGATCAATCGGGATTAATGATCAATTACTTATTTAAATTATTAACTCGTGTTTGAGAATAATAAATACAACCCGTCGGATTTTTTTCGGAATTTCGCAACAAACTTCGACTTTGCTTTGTGTTCACACATTAACTATTTGTTTTATAATACTGGCCGTTGCACGCGACTTCGTCCGTGTAACTTTATAAAAAATATAACATATATATAGTTACACGCTGATAAGGTAGTTTTCTAAAGGTGAAAAATTTCCAATATCGGTCCAGTAGTTTTTGAGTTTATTCATTACAAACAAAAATACAAATCTTCTAATCTCTTAATAATATTAGTATAGATAAATAAACTTTTTTTATACTGTCTTTTTTGCTGACCGTAGCGTGCGGTACTGCATTCTTTCGAGTTGACAAGAATTAAGTCTTTATGGACATTTTTAAAACTGTCTAGCTAGACATGAAAATTATTAATCACTTGGTCCGTGACATAATAATTATATAATACGAATATAATGAAAAATTGAACCGATAAATATAGCAACTAATAATGATATGATATTTAACTAGATGTTATATTATAAAGTATGCAAATCGTAAACGATGTCTGTGATAGTGAATTGAAGCTTTTAAAGGCATATAAACAGTATTCTAAAATGCACGAGTATATTTAAAAATATTAAAAATATATGTACGCATTCAATTATATTATTAAATCTGTAATAGATTGTAAGTCATTTTAAAAATTAATACTATGTAATATTTTTTATAGAATAAAACTTTGATGTCCATGAAATTGTTAGTATTGTCTACACTTTAATGTTAGCTAATTTATTGTTCAGATCATTGCGTTTTTGTTGATGTTTGCGCAATTCATTTCGGAAATAATTTGGATAAATTTAAATTCTATTTTTTATCCCTTTTTTCATTTTTTTTTATAAAAACTTCCCTGTGCAGTCAACTGAGGTGACATTGATTGGATTTTTATAAAAATATATCTGAATGGGAAGATACCGTATAGAACCAATATCAAAAATATGTTTTTCTATATATTTCTCAGATTTTTCAGGAAAAAATATATACATCTCTATCAATTTCATACTTTATGTGGGGTGTAATTTAAAATCAATTGTCGTTTAGTTTTCAATGTGTTATTTTTTAAATTGTGGGGCAACTTTTAAAATGGCGAAAATAATTGTGAATTTGTTTTAATTTTGTTAACAGAAGTCGCGAATAAATAAAGATTTTTATTTTAGGACATTTATTTATTGACCTATAAATATAAATCCAACATTCAATCCGACAAGATATGTAGATCTACAAAAAAAAATCTATGTGAATATAGCAAAACATTCATATAAGAGAATGTCCATGATCTGAACTAAAAAATTTAGTAAAAAAATTTAAAAAAATCGAAAGAATCAATGTCATAATAATCAGGCCTTAAAGATTAAATTAATAAATAGATTTACGACCAAAACTGTAACTCCGTAGACGGATGAAAACTAGTTATGAATGTATAATGTTAATTGCTACAAAATAATATTACAATAAATCAATGCTACTATACACCTGAGTTTCTTTTTCGTAGTCCAGGGGAATAATGAACTTTTGTTGATTTATAATATAATATAGTAAATGATGACTGGACGTCCCCACACAATATGCAGTCATCAGCGCTCTGCGATTTTTCTCGTTTTATCTTTTTTTCAGATATACCCTTTTTTGCCCATTTACCTATCCCTTCAAAATCCCCTTATCTTAAATGCTACTATAGTCGACAGCGCAATTGCAGCACCTATGGCGTTTCTTATGTTAAAAGGCGGCGGGCGGTAACCATAAGCCACGTAACCCCAAACATAGCCCTCTACAGAGCTCGTTGAGCGACGATGAGCTTTTTTACAAGGCCCATAGTAAGAGACCACGGTTCACCGCCATGTCATCACTGGTATTGGTCAAAAACTTTTGTTTTTAGTGTTTTGGAGGAATTCTGGACGAGAAGATGTCTGACCTTCCCGACCGCACCACAACGCCCTTTTTCCATGCTTTTGGCGTTATACCGCCGAACAGGACGCAATTGAAAGTACTCAAATAAAACACCATGAAATGTTAAAAGTTTTTATTTTATCCTAACACTAATACCGCTGCGTACAGTTGTCGTGTCGTCTTATTTGTTAGACAGAATTGACTTTTTGGTAACCAAACACTACTTCACAGATATTTCAAATACAAAAATTAATCCAATTAACAGATAAAAACTTCTAACAACACAAATTTACAAAAGTATTAACAAAGTTTTCATAATCTATAAAACTAGAGTACAAGGAAACCGAGACCGAGGTTAAAGAAGGCCAGAATGAGAATTCTGTTTGAAACGGTAAGGCGATAGATTTTAATGTTACAATCGGTTAAAATAAAACCAAAATAATTGCGAGGTTATTATTAGATTCAAAACAAAAACATAAATAGCCAAATCTAAGAATTTACATTTATCTCATAATCTTATACTTATTAAAGATATTATAGTAGAAAAACGGTCACAATAACTTTTATGCTATCAGATGTACAAGTGGAAAGTCACAAGAGTAATCGAGTTCTTTCTCTTTTTTTTAAATCACACTTCTTGAAAATAAATTGAGTCCTGTGTTGGCGTGTACTCTCAACTTTGAAATATTTAAACTATTGAAATGCGACGCGACGCCATAATGATATAAATTCATGTAAGAGTGAGTTCACCATAGAAACAACAACTAATCTTATTATTAATGAAATGTAATTGCAATGTCTAGTAGTTAGTCCTATACTAGGACAACTGTAACTGCATCTAGAGAAAGAAACCGCCCAAAACTTTACAAATAAATCATAAAAATCGGAAGAAATATTAACTATTTAATAATTCCGTTTCAACTTAACACAGAAAAAGCAAGTGGGACCCTAGTATTTTTACATCCTGGTATTGCATCCTCTAATTACAACCTGTAGTATACATCTATTGCAACCCCATATTCCATATTCAATTGAATATTCAATATTCGTTTCAAAACCGGCTCGAATGGCGTAAGAACTAGTTTCGTCTTTTCGTCCATTTTAATCAACAGTGTAGAAGGTCAATAGAAACACTGAATTATAGTTTAACTAATATCTCAAAGAAATAATTATGTACTTGAATTGTTTATTTTTATTTCCATCTGTAATGACCAAAACCTTAACATTTTCACTGAATCTGGTTCAAAAACCACACATTTCCAAATTTTGCAAGCGAAAATCTACCAAACTATGAAACCAAACTTTTATTAATCTTTTATAATTACTGTTTAATCTCTCAAACAGATTTTATATTATTTAGAAAATCCATAAAATTTTATTACTATAGTTTTTTAACTGAATTTTGGAAAGTTTTTTTCCCATATCATTGAAATTGATTCAATATTTTTTTTATTAGTAGTCATAAATAAAATCATCCGAATGGCAATGTGGTTACAATAACAATGTGAATATTTCATCAATTATAATTTAAATCATTAATTTTACATTAATCACATTAGTAACAGTAATAATGTAATTTAAAATCTTGAACAAAAATTCGCTTTATTTTTGCGTCGCGATACAATCACGCTTGTGCAATGACTTTTATATACTAGATTAGACTAGACTCGCTGTGCGGAACATTTAGTTACGGATAATTCGATGTTAGTTGCTCTAGTACCATTGGACTGTACCATTAATAGTACTAGTGATACTACTCGGTATCGGCAGTACCACTAATGGCACTGGAAATATTTTGGTATTAACAGTACGACGTAGTTGCTCTAGTACCATTACTATTAATTTCTTCTCCGTAACTCATTTGCAAGCGAGCGAAGGAAGAAAGTGAAGAACGCGTAAGCGCCGTATTTTCCACGGCGCTTTCGACCTTTTGGTCGCGAACTTTTAGCGTATTTGATAAACAATTTTGTTTCAATCACCAAGTCTAGTAGAATACATATTAATTATATATATAGGTAGTGTTTGTGTGGTTTTTCAATAGTAATCTTGCCCTTTCACCAACATGTTTGCACTCCAAATGAAATGTTCACACATTTCCATCAAACCTTTATTATACAATTATATACCTTAATAAAAATTTATTAAAACACAACCACACTTAAAGTTAGACCACTTAATTCACGTGTATATTTTCCTATATTTTACATTATTTGGCAAAATCTGCAATTATCATTGAACAATGTCTTCTCATGAGATTGTAAACGGCGGACAGTCAAATTTTGATATACAACGAGAGAACTATTAAACTAATTAGTCAAAACATTCGCATTAGAGAACAATAAAAACCAGATGAATTTGCAATTACAGTGAAAATCGGTTATAGCGACCTTCAAGGGACCACAAAAATTGGTCTTAATAAACAGATAGTCAATATTAATTATAGAAATTTGGCAGGTACGTTGTAACCGATCTGTCGTTTCATCCGGTTTCTTCTGTATCACCCTTTGAAAAATAAAATAAAAATATCAGTGATGATAGAAATATAATGCAGGAAAAACTTACAAAAAAGTAAAACCAATTTAGGTGTTTTTGTAAATTGATTAAGAATGAAAATGTATTCTTAAGGGTGTTGACACTTAATCTAATCTGATGGAACATCATTATTTAGTATATTATGCTTCAGCAGCCAAGAACACACGATCAAAAGATTTTTTTTTACACGTTATGTTTACGACTCTTAGCGCTAATTTATTGATAACACATGTTAAACCTTAATTAACCACGATTAAGGCCCTTAAAAATACATCAAAAATATCCAATGCCATATCTACATTTTATTGCGGCCACAATCACCTACAAACACTGCCTCCCTCTGAAAGACTTTTTTTTGGATGCGAGTTCGATGTTAACTCTTATTGTAAAAAGATTTTGAAAGCCCTTCGATAAGTTGGGGGCCATTTATTAATTACATAAGGTCCAAAGCGAAAGGTCCCCCCCTTTAAAACTACATCTCGGGAGGATGCGGAGTAAAAAGAATTCTTATGTTATATACTGAAAAGGTCCACTTGATGGTAGGTGGCTACCGTCGCCTATAACACAAGCAACGGCACAGGTGTTGCAACTGTGCTGTGGATTAAAGTAACATTAAGAATAAAGGGTTTAAAAGAGATAGGGAAATGGAAACATACATATAATCAGAATAAAAAGGAGGGGAAGTCCGAGAAATCTTATGGGAATAGGGGGATCAAAGATGGCCAAAATCGTCCTTACGTAATTAACGAATGGCCCCTTATTAGTCCACTGTGACTTCAGGCCAGAGCACCTATATCTAGAGTAAATTATGTAAGATAAATTCACCGTCTCGCCTCGAGTATTCTATAACTTTGAGTGTGGCTGATTTTTTTTCTCATAGTCATTACACATAATCACATCACTATCATCCGGGGTGTCGATTTGTACATTTGCCATACGATGTTTGGCTCAATCGTGGCCGTTAGTCTTTGAGTGGGGTACAGTACCGTTGACTAAAGGCGTGGACTGTGGTTGTCTAATGGTCTTTTGTAAAACGTGAGCATCGGCTGGTTCTATTCTCTTGTAGTAGTGTTCTTTTGTTTCAACAATTTCAAAGCCAAACTTCTTGTAGAAATCTATTGCACTCTCGTTATTGACTTGTACGTGTCTGGAAAAAATTACATATCAATATGTGAGAGCCGATTTAGGTCATTATAATTTAATAATATAAATTCATAAATGTAACTAACACCTGTTTTCACTTTTGCTTCGTAATGTTCTATTACTTGGATAAATAAGTATTACTTTTATACCAGAAGACTAATTTTTATTAAAAATTAGGGTAATTAGGTTATCAAATTAATATTAAAATACGAGCGACGCAAGCATACCCAGAACTTTAGCACAGCTAGGCTTAGATAGGCTTGCCAACTTTTTGTACAAGAAATTAAGTATAAAACTTATCCTTAATCCTAGAAGTCGATAGCCCTTTTGGAGCACCTGTGGTGTTGCTTCTGTTATAAGCCTAGCTGCCGAACTTAACATAAAAATATATATATAATATGATTCATAGAGGTGCATCACTGCATAGTTTTTATCTTTTAAAAAAGTTTTTATCTATGGCTGTGATGTGTAAGTGAGTATACCACGAGTGACGATTTGATACTTTATTTCTATTGAACAGAACAGTATTGCAAAGCTTAATAAAGTATAATACTGTTTTTAACAGTCAAATAATTTCAAATAAAAAGATAACTGAAAAGTTAAGATGAATTTATAAGCTAAATAGAATAACATGTTCCCAAAAAACATTAGAAGGTCACAATCACAAAATATGAACTCAACACATAACCTTCAACAATTTATGTGCACTAATGAATCATTAATTTGTTCAAACGAAGTCAATGTTATGAGTTTATTTATGAGAGCAGTACAAAGTGAAGATAATAAATCAGCTAGAGATGTCTGAATTGATACTCACAAGAAAATACTGTCGAAATTGCTATCCTGTTCAACAAATTTGAGCACATGTTCCACCATTAGAGTCCCGATGCCCAATCTCCGATAAGGATAAAGACAACCCAAAGTCATTATGTACAGTCTTCGCGAATTCTCAGATGTATCTATTCTACAGCATACGGCTCCAACAACTATATCATTGTAATATGCTAGCTTCGCGAGTTCACCAGCCTCCAACACGTCTTTATAAAATTTGTCGTTGTAAGATACGGGAAACACAACGGTGTTTAACTTCTTCAGTTGCTTTATATTATGTGGTGTCACGTCGCCTAGTTCAATTTTAGCTCTGCAAACGATAAAATAGTCTTTTATAGTCAAAACCGTGAGACAATGTTCCAAGGGAACTGACATTTCTATGGTCTTAAATTGCATTGTATGTTCAAATTTCAATGTGCATAGTATCTCGTGTGGGCTTACCTAGTCATTTTAATAACTATTCTAAAATAAACACTAAATATTTAAAAACTAATCTAACACAATTATATCACACGAGATCACTCCCGCCATCTACTTGCACTTCTTTCTTTTCTTAATTCATGAAATTCATCCATCCATCATTCATATTTCATTCCTACCAATCGCTCCTCTCGCAGGTCATCCGCTGGTGTTGCTTACTGTAAATATTATAAAACTACCATTTTTATTTAAATTTCCATAGATGCCAATAGTGTTTAAAAAGTGTGTAAACGCAATTTTATTCGCTCATATTATAGCTATTTAAGAACCTTGTTTTTTGTATTTGTAATGCTGTGTACAAAAATAAATTATTAAATGAATCAAATCCATCGCAAGAAACTATGTCCTACTTATAAGAAATCTGGCGTCACGTGTTTAAACATTTAGGTTTGAAAATGAATTATTGTTTTAGCACAACATTAAACTTTAGTGTTAACTCTAGTAAAAATCTAGCAAGACTTTTGATTAAAATGTTATCTAGTGCCTTCAGGATGCAAGCATTGTTTATAAGTAATCTGTGTAACTATCATTTTTGATTAGAGTTAGTAAGTAGTTTTTTTTATGACAAACCCCAGTGCTACACAAGCGCTATTCTGGTCAATATATGTACCACTACTCAATAGTCGTCGCTTGATAGTTTTTCAGTTTAACACCTCCTTACTTACCATTATCCTGGGAGGCTTGCTATTAAAAGGCTTCCACTATCTTCAATAAGGTTTTCCATGCAAATAATATACATATGTACCACGGCGCCTAAAATCTAGTTTCAGCAACAATTAGTCATAATTGTCATAAAATTTTAGTACATATAATATTAGGCATATTAAAAACTGTTGTAAAAAAAGAAAGACAATAGTTAATAATTATGTTAGCATGACAATATTAAGTAAGGTTTCTACTGAAAAGTAAAATTTTCTCAAATAGTAATACTAACCTATTACGTTTAGATATTCCTTCTTCAAGAGAATTATTTCTGTAACATGTTGCGTTGAAAGTACATAACTTTATTATATATATTAATAATACACAGTTATTGAAAGACATAGATACATAGATACTTAAGAATGTTACTAAGGATTTTTTAAAAGTCGAAGGTGAATATCACGTAACCAATGCATGGAACGAAATCTAAGAATATTTAAAAAAAAATAGAGCGCCAATTTCAAAATAATTCTGGTTTCAATTGTTTTGTCAACGTTTTGTCGAACTCTGTCAAACTTGTAAAAGATTGGTCTTCAGTTAAAAATATCTCAAGCTAGTTTTAGAAGCTTACAATTGCAAAAAAATGTTCAGATTACGTAATATCCAATATTTGGACTTCTATACAAAACAAAGGAGATTTAGTGCGTTAAGCCATGCCCTTCAACAACAAGCGGCACAAGCTAACGTTTCTAAAGAGAATGCGACTACAAAGCCTGAAACAATAGCTGATTATGAAATATTTCCAGCAGCCAGAGTAATTCCAATGGTAGTTACGAAAAAGGAACATGCTATCTTGCCATTTGACGATGTTCCAGGACCGAAAGCCTTGAAATATGTGTCCAATATTCGGCACTATTTATCTGAAATTGGTACACAGATTACTGCTGGCATGTTGACCTTTGGTCTTAATGTTGGTGAGTTTTTATTACATTCTTGGAGTTTTTTCTTAAACATTTATTTAGCGTAAGGAAATACATATACATTTTTATTTTATTTTAAGACAAATATGTACTAACTTTACCCCATAATAGCCCATTGGATGAGTGGTTAAGGTACTTACCTTAACGCTCAGTCTCAGGGGTCCGAGGTCAGATTCCCGGCAAGGCCAAATTTGGAAATAAAATTTTCAATTTTGATTCTGGTCGGGATCTGGAAAGTAGTGGCAGGGCACACTGCATTTCGCAGACCGTCTAGCGGCAGTAAGCATCCTCTTACAGAAGACCACCATGAAATAACTGGATGGCTGTTGTGATTGTGTAAGGGATGCCAGAGCCCATTTCTCTGCCCCTTCCTAATCCCTTCTTCTTAATCCAAGTATTGTCGGCAGTGCACTTGCAGCAACTGCGATGTTGCTTGTGTTAGAGGCGACGGTAGCCACCTGCCATCAAGTGGATCGTCAGCCTGTCTATCTATCTTAACATAAATAAATAATTTTTGGTGTTCAATTCAGAAACTCCGACTCCGTGTTTATTTTTGTAAATAAGCAATAAAAATGTCTTTATAAATTTTCTTTGAATCGTCTATAAATTTCCAGGTTCTTACTTCAATAAAAGAAAACCTTTGAAAAGTCTTTCAACGCTGTTTGAAGAATATGGGCCAGTGGTTCGCTTTATAAGCCCAGTGGGAGCCGATATCGTTTTAATAAACCATCCCGAACACATCCAAAAAGTCTACACTTTAGAAGGGGACTATCCTATTAGATCTACTTTGGATTGCCTAGAAAAATATAGAACGGAACATAGGAATCATTACTATGGAGGCATTTATTCTGTGTTAGTTTCAACTCATTGCTTATTTGTTCTCTAATCAAGTCCTATTAATATTGTATAATGGTGTCCGCGACTTCATCCGAGTTGAAAAATAAAAGATGTTACGCCTGACATTTTTTTTTTTTTAGATACTTAGCTGGGTTAACGCGTGGAATATTTAGCCTATGTCCATCCTGAAATTCTATTCTAATTATTGTTGAAAGATTTATTAAATCGGACGAGTATTTACGAAGATTACCTCCTAAATGCAAACATTACCTCTTTATAGTATTAGTATAGATAACACACAGATGGTCCATGTTTTGGATTAAAGCATTTCGGTTCCCTAAAGCGGTTATCACACTTTACAATTTGAAGGATTCCAATTTAGGAAATTGGAAAGCGTAATCGCAGTTAGAACAGATGGGATCTAATTTAGACTTTATCTATTTTCAATTCTATCTTCGATTTAGAAATCAATTTAGTGTAGTGTGATCACTAGGTTCACTACTTAGGTACCTAAATTGGATTTCTTCAAATTGTAAAGTGTGATAACCGCTTTAGGAGGAGATTACTTATTTCCCAAACCAAATTCCACGCAGACCGAACCTCGGGAACAGATAGTATTGTTTATAATCAATACCAATTATGCTAATACAATAAACTTACAATTCAGGAATGGCGTCGAATGGGTTCGTCAAAGGTCTGTTGTGAGTACACCTCTACACGATTCCGTTGCCAACAATGTGCAAAGCGTTGGACTTATTTGCGACAACTTCACTAGGAAGTTATACAATATTCGTAACTACCAAGACGAGATCTCGAAGGACTTGTACAAGGAACTACATAAGTGGGCCTTTGATTGCATGGGTATTATAAAGTTTTTCTTTTGATTTAAGTCTTCATTTAGTGAGATAATAGCTACAAATATAAAAACAGTTATTATAAAAATGAAATAAGTTTGCTTATTGCTTAAGCTACTTTTACTTTTATGGAAGACTAAATTGGCTGTTAGGTGGTCTGACGACATAGTAAAAGTAGCAGGTTAAAAGAATTTAGTTCATAAAGAACGTACAGGATATTTTTCTATAAGTAGCAATTTGGCGATGTGTCGGTTATATATATTTTTTAACGGCAAAACATGGAAAACTTTCAAAAATGCTTAATTTACCAGAATAGCTTATACAGTTCGTTATGAAACTATTCAAATATTTTTTCTACCCTAAATTGTCCATATACCTGTAATTAATTGTCAAGATGAATGATAATTATAATCCCAAACCTATGGTTTATTTTTCCAGGGCTGTTAATTTTCTCTAAAAAATTCACAATGATAGAAACAGAGTTAGTATACAGTCAGTGCGATATGTCGTGGTTATACCACAGTTTAGAAAAGGCCACGGACGCAATAATAAAGTGCGAATCTGGCTTGCATTTGTGGAGATTCATGAGAACACCAGCTTGGCACTCTCTGGTCAAGAACTGTGACAGTTTGGATAAGTAAGTGAACCTTATTATTATTTCGTTAGCCAAATTTTCGTGCGAAGATCGCTGTGCAGGAAAAAATCAATATAAAATGGGCTAACCCGTAGGCAATTTTTTTCTCAATCTTTAAACTAAGATGAAGTTATATTTGAAAATGCCTTTAGTAGTTACATTTATACATGCAGAGCAGATTGTTATAAATTTTACCATAGAAAACACTGATTGAAAATACTTCATTACAAATCATTTTTTAAATGTTAAGGTCGACAGACAGGCTGACGGTGCAATTAATGGTAGGTTGGCTACCGTAGCCCATAACACAAGTAACGCCACATGTACTGCAAGAGCGCTGCCGACCAGTAGAATTGAGAATAAATTATTAAAAAAGGGGACAATGGGCTCTGTCATCCCTTTTTCGAGATACAACAGCACATAATATGCTGTTATTTCACTATGGTCTTCTGTAAGGGGGTGGTTACTGCCGCCAGACGGACTGCATAACGCAGTGTGCCCTGCCTTGAAATTTAAGTTTCATTTTTTTACCTTTCATACTTTAAAACTTTATATAAGATATTTTACATTTTAGTTTAATTGGAAAACATGTTTTGGAGGCAGAGCAAACACTTTGCATAAGAAACAAGGAGGAATTAACAAGTAAATAATTTTTTTTCTGTAAAAATTTCACAATAATTTTCCGTCATAAAATAACAATAAATAAAATTTACTATTTCGCACAAACAGACAAGCACACATTGGTACATGCGATGTTACTTGACCAAGAAAAAATGAGCGTGGAAGACATTGCCACTATTATTATGGATATGCTTCTGATTGGAGTCAACACTGTAATATATTTCGTTTTTTATAAATCACTAGTTTTATATTTTAATTATATCCCTAGTATTATAGTTTGAGAAAATCTATAGTTTTTTAAACCTAGTTTATAAATAAAAGTATATTATCTCTATTTTTATAGATTGAATAGCATCTTTAAGTAGCTAACTGGCTTTAGCTAACTTAGCTACGTCCTCGTAACTTACAAAATATAGGCTATGTTACTCGCTGATAATGTAGCTTTCTATAGGTGGAAGAATTTTTAAAATCTATCTAGTATTTTTTTTTAGTATTAATTACAAACAAAAATACAAAATATTTTCTCTTTATATAATATTAGTAAAGAAGTGTAGATTAATTATATCTCTAGTTTTAGTATTCAATGTTAATAATTTCACAGGTCACCTCTTCGATGTCATTTCTTCTATATTACTTGGCAAAATATCAGAGATGTCAGAAAAAACTCTACGAAGAAATAAGTAAAGAGAATATCGAAGATATTATGAGAGATACGCCATTCCTTCAAGCTTGTATAAAAGAAACCTTACGGTAATGGTTATTAAGATTAATTTATTGATTTCTTATATTGTGTACGAGTACTTAGGTGCCTGTATATTTTTTTTGCTTGTAAAAATTCATATGCATAATATCTCTTTTCAGATTAGCGCCACCGATCCCGATATTGACTAGGATTCTTCCAAAAAACATCATTTTGGACAGATATAAGTTAGTATTTATTTGCAGTTTGCTTTTTTGTAAGAGATACTCGCTCTCAATTGTAGTTCATTAGAAAAACAATTATATACTTTTTTTAAAATTATTAACTGTTGAAGTAGGTACGATTATAAAGACATTAAGTTGACTAGTTTTTAATAATTAGAAAGTATTGGCTCTAAACACAATTTTGACTATATTATTTTTATTTAAATTTTTAAATATTTAACGTGGTTTTTCTTCAAGTGGTATCACGGCATTATTGAATTCAACGAAAATTTCAAAGGTCGATAGTTGTTTGGCGCGGACTCTACAATGGAGACGTTTTGGTCTGTCTGTAACAAGATTTGATTTGATTTCAGCATTCCACGCGGCACCTTAATAATAATGTCCACACAAGACGCGTCTGTCAAAGAAAGCAACTACGACGATGCAACCAGATTTCATCCGGAGAGATGGTTGAAGGACGATGCGAAGGATTATCACGCATTTGCGTCGATTCCCTTTGGGTGCGGACCCAGAAAATGCTTGGGGCAGACTATGGCCGAGACCATGTTAACGTTGTTAGCAGTTAAGGTAACGTAAAAACATAGATTAACTAGGAGTTCTTATGATATTTTGAAATATTTGGTTGGGCTGTTAGTAGTGCAATGGGGGAGAAAGATTCATAATTACACTTAAGTATTTTTAGTTAATGATAGTGTATTGTATGATATTATATATGTATGAAAAAAGTATCCTAAAATGCCCTTGCAAATTGTTTATTAAATGAATGAAGTGGTTTTCATTCATTCTTATGTAAGTTATGTATATTACTCACTTTATGTAAAATCGGGCACGAAAACCTTTGTCAGTTTTCCAATTCATTCACTAAAGCACTAAGCAAATGTCAATGTTTTATTTGAAATGAAACAATGACCGATAGTAGCCCTGTCGACTTTAAGGTGACTATAGCCTTTTGTTACCCCGACTGTACCTAATGTTTGGTAATAACAACAACCACTATACAAATCAGACATATGCTATTACAACTAAATGAAGATACCTTATTAAGGTATTCTTATTAAAGTAAACATTGAAAAAATGATTTTCGAGTTTTTTAGGACCGAAGTTAGACTACTACCAAGTTGGTGGCCACAATAGTTTTGCTAGTAGAAATTGGCTAAGATGTTTTATCACTTTTGTATTTTTACTTTAAAAAAATATTGATATTCCTTCAGTAAATAGCAATAATCGGTGTTTCAAGACTAGCTCTTCAATAGATGGAATGTTTGTAAAAGTATTTAATTTTTGTCTGTAGATTTTGAAGAAATTCAAGCTTGAATATCACTACTCTGACATTCAGCCGACCAGAAGTTTCATCGCTAAACCCAACAAGTCATTGAAAATAAGATTTGTCGATAGGTTCCAATAATCAAGTGAAAGTTTAAGATTTATTTAAACATTTTATTAGATTAATTAATAATTATTTAATTAAAATTAGTGTTTACAATTTATAAGTAAACAGTATGAATTAAATTTAAGTTTACATTTTTCAAAATTTATACAATGGTTATTTTATTTATGGTTAAACTGTTAAAAATTGACTAGTAAATGTAAAATATAGTTAAAATAAACTTTACTTCAATATATTTAATGCTTTTTTTTTTATATCATACGTTCACTATCTCTGCCTCTTTGAAAATATGTTGAGATACTTTCCTCTCGTCATTTCTTTTGCCTCCTCGAGACCCAGTTGGTATGCATGGTCATGTAACTTTTTCACCTCCATGATAAGACTGCTGGTTGACAGACAACACAGTCCTGGAAGACATTAAAAAAACCTAATTAGGCAAGATATTACAAATAAACCACCAACAAGACATGATATATGTTCCGATGATTGAGCTTTTACCAATGAGGAGTGCTGTTGTGTTTCGGTGAGTGCATAAGGGATGCCAGAGCCCATCACCACTTCCCTCCTTATCCCTAATCCTACTATGAAACCTGTGCTGTTGCTTGTAATATAGGCGAAATACCATCAAGTAGACCAACAGCCTGTCTGACCTTAATAAAAAAAAAGAAAATGTGAAGAACAATTATAAGATCTGTATTGTGTTTTGTAAAATTACGTCATATAATAACTATAAAAAAGTAATTCTAGAATGTACATAAAACATAAACATATATCTCTGAAACAGCTCATTTAGATATGGGCTTGAGATGGGGACAGGGAAAATGGGCTGTGGCATCCCTTACTCACTCATTGAAACACAACAGCACATGTGCTGTTGGTTCAAGGTGGTCTTCTGTAAGAGGGGGGAGGGGTGTGTGTGTGTGTGTGTGTGTGTGTTACTGCCGCCATATAAGCTGCCCAGATGGTTGAGTGTGAAACACAGTGTGCACCTGGGAGTGGGAACCCTAGAATGGAGTGTTAAGGCCACCTTAGCCACTCAGGCCACGGGCTCATTTCTTTTTCTAATAATATCAATGGTAGAATAAAAAACCACAAAGGCCTGAAATTGTATATATATTTTAAAATACTTTAAGGATTGTATAATTTTAAGCATTATACATGGTTTGAGAGCTGAAATCAGTATGAGCTAAAACACTAAGTATATGTACATCAATAGGTATATATATACATGGACCTAGAAAACCTTGTTTTTTCGAGGTTCATGGGTATATATTTGGAAGTTTGAACCTACAATTACACCCATTGAGAAATCACTACAAACAGTGAAAATTACCATCTTTCAATACTTTAGACCTAATATAATAATTAGGCTGTTAGTATTATTCAAATAATAATAATAATACTAACAGCAGTTATTTCGGAAATTCATTTTGTTATGATTGTAAAAAAAAGTTCTTTACATATTAGACAATATTTTAATTGTTTAAAAATTATTGATTACGTAGAAACTTGATGTAACAGACAGACTGCAGTTGTTAATACATCACACCAAATGAAAGGTTTTGATTGGGTAAATAGGTTAATATTTTGTAGGCAAGTTATAAGGATAAACTACATCTTTATAAAAATTAATTTCATTGAGTTAATGAAGTACAATGAAGTCAAGTAAGTTTGTATAAGGTTTATTGGCACTTTACTGGAATTTGATATTGATGGATTTTTTCACTAATGTGCAGAATATAGACATGCATAATGATTAATATTTTTTGTGAATTTTACATTAATCACACATTTATTTTAAAAAAATGTACTTACTTCGCATGTAGGTATAATCTTCTACGGTTAGTCCTCTATTCCAAGACGGTGGTGATCGTGGCGATTGGTTGGCGTTTTGAGAAGTAAACTCAGACACGCCAGGTACTGTTAACGAATCAATAGAATTACTTGCGTCCTCCTTGTAATTAGATTGGTTTGGAGTTTTAAAGCTCATAATGAATTTAGTTTAAAAATGAACGGTTACAAATCAAAGGGAACGTAAAATAGGTTGGATTGGACGGATGACGAAATGACAATTTGATGAAAAGTAATTTCCCGCGATTTTCAAAATTAATACTGGGATAGGATTTTTAAATAGGTAGAATTTATAGCATTCACAGTTGTGAAATAGATAAAACTCACTTTGTTCAGGCCATAGTTCTGGGGAAGCTCGATCTAACTTCTCGAAGCTTAAAAGGCTTTCTTCCAAAGATGCCAAAGGAATATCATCAGGTGATTGTCCTGAAACCAAGAGAACAAATTTACATGTATTTAAAAAAAGTGCCCATAACACATAAATGAGACGTATCAACGTAATACACAAAACCTGGACAATAATTGCAAAAAACTATTAGTGCAAATACAAAATTACCATCTTGAACAGAATTTGAGTTTTGTTTCGCCGCCATTTTCCAATTTTAATATACAAAGAAGTCTTTGGTTTTAGTTGACAAAGAAGCTTGACAACAGAATAACAAACAAACCATAGACAAGCGATCTGTATTTAACCCACAGATCACCCCCAAATAGATTCCGAATGAAGGCATTTTACGCGCGCAACAGGTATATGCTTTTTGCATATACATAAACCGCGCTATCATATCGCCACTTTAATGCCGACCAGGTCTGCGAGCTGTGAGCACGTCACCATTATTATCAATTCAAAATTTGTTTTATATCCAAAACTAAGTTACAATGTCTACTTGTGCTATATGCCGGAAGTCAACGTAATCTGGTTAAAAATAGCGCGTATTACATGCATAGTGTTGTTATGATTTGAAATGCTCTAATTCGTCGATATCGATATTTTAATTAAAATTTAATGAATTTACCGAAAACAAAACTTTTTGCAAGAATTTAACTAAAGGCTTCAGCGCAATGTCAAAAATGTCATAAATCCAAGATGGCGGCCAACTTCTTCGTTTTTGGGCTGATTTCGATGAAACTCGGTTTTGGTAGGTATTTTGATTAGAAGACAACAGCGCTTTGATAAAAATGTCATAAATCCAAGATGGCGGCCAACTTCTTCGTTTTTGGGCCGACTTCGATGAAACTCGGTTTTGGTAGGTATTTTAATTAGAAGACAACAGCGCTTTGACAAAAATGTCATAAATCCAAGATGGCGGCCAATTTCTTCGTTTTTGGGCCGACTTCGATGAAACTCGGTTTTGCTAGGTATTTTGATTAGAATTAAAAGACAACAGCGCTTTGACAAAAATGTCATAAATCCAAGATGGCGGCCAACTTCTTCGTTTTTGGGCCGATTTCGATGAAACTCGGCTTTGGTAGGTATTTTGATTAGAAGACAACAGCGCTTTTACAAAAATGTCATAAATCCAAGATGGCGGCCAACTTTTCCTCTTATCGGGTGCTGTGAGTGAAGGCCTTATAAATTAATGGTAAAAAAGTCCCTTTAAAAACAAGCTTTTATTTAAGTGCCCTAAAATGAAGAAAATAAATTACTATTAATTTATTTTAATTTTTAAGTAATGATTGAGGACTAAAAAAGTTTAGTGTTCTCCTCAGCTAGCCCTTTCATTTGACACCCATACCACAGTATATTGAAGTGCATTTATCCAAAAGTGCATTAATCCTGTATTTATCAAAAAATGCATGGCCGCCATCTTGGATTTGAAAACGAATGTCATTTTCATAATCGGCATCACAAGAAACCTCGAAAATGACATCCATATCTGTATTTATCAAAAAATGCATGGCCGCCATCTTGGATTTGAAAATGAATGTCCTTTTAATAATCGGCATCACAAGAAACCTCGAAAATGACATTCATATCTATATTTATCAAAGAATGCATGGCCGCCATCTTGGATTTGAAAATGAATGTCATTTTCATAATCGGCATCACAAGAAACCTCGAAAATGACATCCATATCTGTATTTAACAAAAAATGTATGGCCGCAATCTTGGATGATCCGCCATATTGGAATTAGAATGGCGTCATATAGCTAAGCTTGCATTGTCATCCAAAATAAGCGTGAATACCAAATTTCAGCTCAATCGGTTAGATTTAAAATTCAGTTGCAAGATTCCACTCGGACAAATATACATACATACATTGCAAGTTAATAAAAAGCTTGTAAAAAGGATTATTTTTTACTTTATTAAACTTAAAATACCTATTCTATTCATTTTAGAAATTATCGATAAGAAATGTTAGTCGATAAATTAATTAGTCTCTCTCGCCCCATCACTACAGTTTTTAAGTAGCCAATCACAGCTCTTCTGTCACATCCCCCCCAACGCGTGCGGTCCGTCAAATTCGGTGAGCTTGAATCAGTACAAATCTTCAATAATGGGGAATCTATTGGGGGTTATCTGTGATTTAACCATTGATATGAATGCAAATATTGCACCATCGCATTACATTCACAGAAGACAGAAGTGCTTATTTAAGGTGGAGACAAACTATCGGACGCATCCGACACCCGCGTCTGATGGTCGGGCTGGTCGCGGCTGACTGGCATAAGGTATTTGGATAGTACAATGTTAAGACTATAATACACCCAAACAAAACACTAAGCTGTGCAAACTATCGGACATAAGTCGCGGACGTGACTTTGGACTGTCCTTGAGCGTTCGGACGTCCGATAGAAATCTGGCGCACTGGGATATGTTTACTCTGAGGATATGAACGAACGTACACATATTATGTCCGCGTCCGATAGTTTGTTTCAACCTTAACAGTCTCAGCGGCGACACGCTTAGCGAACACAGAGATAAAGCATGAAAAATTACGTTGTTTAAAATATAAGGTGGCATTATAATGTACGTTAGTATCTACTATTTAGTTTATAGTTATAATCTAAAATATTATAAGACTAGCGGCCCGCTCCCGGCTTCGCCCGGGGTCTATTTTTTTCTTCTTTTTTTTTTTCTTCTTTTTTTTTCTAAAATAAACGTAGCCTAAGTTACTCCTTATTACATCAGCTACCAGCCAATAAAAGTCCCGTCAAAATCAGTCCACCCATTTCAGAGAGCCGGAACAAACAGACAGACAAAAATTTTAAAAATGTTATTTTGGTGTATGTACCGTATATATATTCATATGCATGTAGTAAAAAACGGTTCTATCAATATTACAAACTGACACTCCAATTTTATTTATATGTATAGATGTATAGATAGATTGCATGCGTCACCTAAAAGATCTATATTTTATAGGAATTTGATTAATCTGTGCTACCTCCGCATTGTGAGGTGAGACTGTCTGTACTGTGGCTCTTCCTTTCTGTTGCCAACGAAAAGGCAAGGTTCGTAGAAACCGCATGGTTCTTTGATTTATTCGTAAAACAACTATAAAAATAATTAATTAATCTGTATTTCTCTGAAGGTAGGATATTTATGTTAAAATGTTGATGTTATTGTAATAGTGGATATATTGTGAGTGAGCACTCGGTGTCTCGTATCAGACGTTATTCTGTCTCCACTCCGTAATGTTTTGCATGTTTCAATTCTTTTGTGTAGTGTAATTTTATCAAGAACACGAATTACATGTTAATTATATAGTATGCAATAGTCAAGACTTTACTTCTATTCGCTTGTGAAAAATAATTACATTAATGTACAACATAACCTAACTTCTGTACTCGCTAAATTACCGCAAATCAATACACTTATTGGGTTATTTCTTGTTATGTGCGTTTTAATTTGAATACAACAATATCATTAAAATAATTGATGTATCTTACTTATATTTATGATGTACTTATTTCATTTATAGGTATGGCTGAATTGAAAATCGTAATCATATCAATTTATTTAATGTTTGTTAATAATTTTAAGTATATTTTTAATTACATAGTCATAAAAACAATTTCAGATGCGTTCCGTCACGCTGAAAGATGTTGAGCAAGACAAAGTTGTCAAGTATGTTGCTGCGTACCTCAAAAAGTAAGTTTTTATCGACTTATTTATTGCTACATGGCCTCCCAACGAGGCAGACATCAAATAAAATAATTGGATTTATTTAAAAGTAACAGATGGCAAATGTTGCCGCAAGTACAGTCCAAAGTAAAATGGGTAAACATCAGTCAGTCAGTACACCCCCAAATCATAAAAAATATATACCTAGCAGACAAAATACTCAGATTATAACAAAACTTATGCCATGTTTAGTAAAATGTATAAATTATTGAATACTAGCAACCCGCCTCTGACTCCACACTTAGTACATTTTTATAGTAATTTAAAGTAAAGGTTACATTCATTAGAAATTAAATCGAAGTACATAGCAAAACAATTGTTTGAGGATAATAAGGAATTTTTTTTTTTCAAATTTAGTCTTGGTTTCAAATTACTGAGTCTAAGTTAAATTGCAATTTTGTGATAAATATTTTCCAGTATTAACTTGACAAGGTCTATGACCATAAAATATGATATGAAGCAACATATATGTAATTCTCGACACTAGGTATTTTATTAAGATCAGTGGTAATGTAGGAATTTAATGAACTTTGTGGAATGTTTGTATATTTATTAATTCAATAACTCATGTTTCTAGGACTGGCAAGATTGTAGTGCCAGAGCATATGGATCTGGTGAAAACTGCTCGTTTCAAGGAGCTCGCTCCTTACGACCCTGACTGGTTCTATGTGCGCTGCGCAGCCGTTCTCCGACACATCTACATCCGTTCCCCTGTTGGTGTGAAGACTGTGACTAAAATTTTTGGTGGACGTAAACGTAACGGAGTCACCCCCTCACACTTCTGCAGGTAATCTCATTGTCTAGATTTATTTATTTTGATTTGGGTGTTTCACAATGTTGCGTGGAAAATAAAAAAAATAATAAATTAGTATGATTTTATGAATGTTACCTATACCATAATGCTATGTCTTTTATTTATTTATTTATTTATTTACAGGAACATAATTCATATAGTTAACTATGAAGACACACACTAGGCATGCAGGCCTGTATCGTGTGCTTCATAAATGTAATATATTTTTTGATATTTAAAATAAATAGCAAAAAATAAAAATATTAATTATAATAATTAAAAATACAAATAATAACAAATTATAAATGACTAAATACACTAAATTACCTAATAATAAGTAGTTACATATAAAAGTAAAAGACACAATAAATTTAAAAATTGAGGCTATCGAAATATGTGGTAGGTATTACGTTTTTAAATTGATTTAAATAGTTTTTCAACATAGTCGTATTTAAGACTGGACAACCATTTTTTAATCTTAACCTTAAGGGTCCCTTACGCCAATCGAGGGTCGGGATTGTAAAAGAATTACAGGGTGGTCAAAAAGTCGTGGATCAAACGAAACAGGGAGATAAAGGAGGTAATTTCCAACAAAAAACCTTTCTCCAGCATGGCCATAACTTCATTGCACGAAAAGTTATGAATATTTTTGTTTTTTCAATGAAACTACCGAGTTTTTTTACAATTTAATCAATAAAAAATTAAATTGATTAAAAACAATAAAACACAAGGTGTTATATTATTAATCAATAATGTATCAATACTACAAAAATTGTATTGCAGCTCTTTGTACCAAATTTAACGAGCAATGAATTATTTTCCGTAAATTTTGAAGCGTTACAAAAAATTACTTCTCACTTTAAGAGCACCATGTGAAAAAAAATGTATTACGGAAAAGTGACCCTGTATTAAAAAAACTTGCTGATTTAATGCTGATTCAAATGAGGTACAACACTTTACTGGTTGACCTTTAGTTTTGGTTTTATGGTCGTTTTTTCATATCAAGGTGCAAATTTTGAAAATGGTAAATTTAAAGGAAAATTTAGATTTTTGCTCATACATACTATGTAGTAATTTCAGAAGCCATCATGAAATAAAAAGAACAATTATGACTTGGTAATTTTATTAAAATTTAAAATTTAACAATAAATGTTCAAAGTTCCTACCTCTGACCATAATGCACAATCTGGACCGCCTAATAAAATTCGCACGTAATCGGCGGAATGCACCTCTGTTATTAAGAATTTGTAACCTAGCAAACTCGAGCTTTTGTCGTAGTTCTTGTTCGGTGTTATTCTCTCCTTGATACACTATTTCTTTGAAATAGCCCCAAACAAAAAAGTCTATTGGTTTTATGGTCGTTTTTTCAAGTCAAGGTGCAAATTTCATTAAATTAGCCTTATTATTAATTTATTAGTTTATCATAAACAGCTAGTTTTTTGTACGTTGGAACGCTAGAACTGTTCTGTTCTTGTCACACTTAGGATTTATGAAATGGAGAGACACTCTTTCACACTAACCATTTAATCCTTTGTCAAAAAGTGTCAGTTCAGGTAAAGATTTTTTACAAAATAATTTGAACCAAATACTCAACGAAGCTGAGATTCCTGAAGATAGAGTGGCAGAAATGTGGTTGCAACAAGACGGGGCGCCCCGCCTCATTACGCTCGAGCAGTTCGAGGACATTTGAATGAGCGCTTCCCTAACCGGTGGATTGGTCGAGGCGGACCTATTGCATGGCCACCCCGGTCGCCCGACCTTAATCCAATAGACTTTTTTGTTTGGGGCTATTTCAAAGAAATAGTGTATCAAGGAGAGAATAACACCGAACAAGAACTACGACAAAAGCTCGAGTTTGCTAGGTTACAAATTCTTAATAACAGAGGTGCATTCCGCCGATTACGTGCGAATTTTATTAGGCGGTCCAGATTGTGCATTATGGTCAGAGGTAGGAACTTTGAACATTTATTGTTAAATTTTAAATTTTAATAAAATTACCAAGTCATAATTGTTCTTTTTATTTCATGATGGCTTCTGAAATTACTACATAGTATGTATGAGCAAAAATCTAAATTTTCCTTTAAATTTACCATTTTCAAAATTTGCACCTTGATATGAAAAAACGACCATAAAAACAAAATTAAAGGTCAACCAGTAAAGTGTTGTACCTCATTTGAATCAGCATTAAATCAGCAAGTTTTTTTAATACAGGGTCACTTTTCCGTAATACATTTTTTTTCACTTGGTGCTCTTAAAGTGAGAAGTAATTTTTTGTAACGCTTTAAAATTTACGGAAAATAATTCATTGCTCGTTAAATTTGGTACCAAGAGCTGCAATACATTTTTTGTAGTATTGATACATTATCGAGTCATAATACAACACCTTTTGTTTTATTGTGTTTAATCAATTTAATTTTTTATTGATTAAATTGTAAAAAAACTCGGTAGTTTCATTGAAAAAACAAAAATATTCATAACTTTTCGTGCAATGAAGTTATGGCCATGCTGGAGAAAGATTTTTTGTTGGAAATTACCTCCTTTATCTCCCTGTTTCGTTTGATCCACGACTTTTTGACCACCCTGTATATAGTAAACGATGCTCCACAACCTTGAAAAAAATAACACAGCTAGCCAATGAATGTTACTTTTTGCTGAAACATTCGAATTTAAGATAATGCTTATGGATAAGTGTAAAAAAAATCCAGAAAATCACTAAAAACGTGTAAATCGCACTCCCGTTTTGTTACAATTGTGTCGGTAAGTATCAAGAATTATTAAATGAATTTTATCAAATAATAAAGTTAAAACTATAAAAAAATAGATGCAATCTTCATTTCTTAATAAACATATTCCTATTTTGTGTAAAAAAATCACAAACTTGCCCAATTTTTTCGCTCAAAATCTTCATACAAATTACTATGAAGGCTATTATTATGAAATCACGCTCGGGCCACGGTTCAGTCTGGTTCAGTCGGCCATGCGCCCCCGAAGTGAGAGCACGTCGCTTTGCGCCGCACTGACAGTTCGTGATAAAACCGTGTACTTACACAAAAAATGTCAAATATGTCGTCTTTGATGTTGAAATTATAGCCCAAGAGCCCAAGGCCAGACCTTCGTTCAGTGTGACCATATATGGCAGGATTTCCACCCACATAAGAGACGACGGTAAAGGTCTACCGGGGCAACGAAAAAACAAAAATTTTGGAGAAACCCTTCCCCCCTCCCTTAAACTGCCCTGTCTGTCCGGCGCGACTCAGCCGAGTCGTGTTTGGGCTCATCGGAGACGTCTCGACGAGATAAAAAATTTGAACCCCCCCCCTCTAACCCCCTCAGCCGTAACTCGGAAACGGCGCGACTCAGCCGGGTCGTGTTTGGGCTCATCGGAGACGTCTCGACGAGATAAAAAAATTGACGCCCCCCTCGGACCCCCTCAGCCGTAACTCGGAAACGACGCGACGCAGTGGGGTCGTGTTTGGGCTCATCGGAGACGTCTCGACGAGATAAAAAATTTGAACCCCCCCTCTAACCCCCTCAGCCGTAACTCGGAAACGGCGCGACGCAGCCGGGTCGTGTTTGGCCTCATCGGAGACGTCTCGACGAGATAAAAAATTTGACGCCCCCCTCGGACCCCCCCGGCCGTAACTCGGAAACGACGCGACGCAGTGGGGTCGTGTTTGTGCTCATCGGAGACGTCTCTCCGAGATAAAAAATTTGACGCCCCCCTCGGACCCCCCCGGCCGTAACTCGGAAACGACGCGACGCAATGGGGTCGTGTTTGTGCTCATCGGAGACGTCTCTCCGAGATAAAAAATTTGACGCCCCTCTCGGACCCCCTCAGCCGTAACTCGGAAACGACGCGACGCAGTGGGGTCGTGTTTGTGCTCATCGGAGACGTCTCTCCGAGATAAAAAATTTGACGCCCCCTCGGACCCCCCCGGCCGTAACTCGGAAACGACGCGACGCAGTGGGGTCGTGTTTGTGCTCATCGGAGACGTCTCTCCGAGATAAAAAATTTGACGCCCCCCTCGGACCCCCCCGGCCGTAACTCGGAAACGACGCGACGCAATGGGGTCGTGTTTGTGCTCATCGGAGACGTCTCTCCGAGATAAAAAATTTGACGCCCCTCTCGGACCCCCTCAGCCGTAACTCGGAAACGACGCGACGCAGTGGGGTCGTGTTTGTGCTCATCGGAGACGTCTCTCCGAGATAAAAAATTTGACGCCCCCCTCGGACCCCCCCGGCCGTAACTCGGAAACGACGCGACGCAGTGGGGTCGTGTTTGGGCTCATCGGAGACGCCTCGACGAGATAAAAAATTTGACGCCCCCCTCGGACCCCCTCAGCCGTAACTCGGAAACGACGCGACGCAGTGGGGTCCTGTTTGTGCTCATCGGGGACGTCTCTGCGAGATAAAAAATTTGACACCCCCTCCAACTTCTCCGACCGTAACTTGGAAATAGCGCGACGCACCCGGGTCGTGTTTGGAATCATCTAAGACGGCTCTCGGGAAGGCGAATTTTTTAGAGTAGACCAAATTTCAAATTTTGGCAGTTGCGGTCTACTCGTAGGACCATGGTCAACGGTTACAGGTAGACCCCCGTGTTGGGTATCATTTGAAAGGTCTCAACGAGGGTGATCAATTGAAACTAATCCCCTCTCCCTCCCCCTTTTAAGTAAAAGTCTCCTACCCCCAATTCTTTACGAATTACAAAACAAAGACCCTAAACCAAACCAAAACAATTAACTATAGCAAATGACAACACCCAACTCACAACCGCGCCCCCACGGACTACTTGCAGACCGCAGCAGCACGCACGATCTAGTATTTAAATAGCGTAGAACTAAACAACATGCTCTTATTTATAAATTATGAGGAGACAAAGCACTAAATAGTATTTTGAACACTAAATAATAAAAATGACCAAATCCCATTTGCGTATAACGAAACGCATGATGGCGCATCTGTCAAACCTAATATCATTAGTGTCAAAAGATCACGCCAAATTTCAAATACCTATGTCGTCTTTGATCTTGAAATTATGATGTAAACTGCGCAACTAAAAAATTACTCCTCGGAACTATATCTCCGCAGCTAGAAACTTTACAGAAAGATTTCTATCAGGCCAGAAACCCACGGCATTCTCGGTGCATGCAAATACGAGATCCGCCTTATATTATTAAATCAATGGAAGAGAGGAAAGCAAGGGTGCAAAGCGCGTCGAAAGATTTGGAACCGAATGCAACTGATGAATAGAAGGTTTGTAAGGAACAGTTTGCCATAAGTTCTAATCTAAGGAGATCCTAAGTTTTCTAGGAGTCAGATTTTTTTACATAATCATCATGATAAATTTACTACATATGGAACGTTCTCGAAAGCCCGAGCGTAGCTCTGGGCGCAAGGAAAGTTCCACACACGTCCGCACTTTGAAGACGCAAAGCGTATAATGATTTTACGGCAAATTATACAAGCGTCCAATTAGTGACGACTTTTGGCAAGTTTTACGGTTTTATTGGAAAGTAAATCGTGTTCTTATACCCCGAAATGACATTTTAACTTACCCTGTGCATAACCATATCTATTCTGATTTATACAAACTCATGCTCAGGATCATATAATTGACTCCAGTTTGAAAATTAAAAATGCTTACAAACGTTTTCAGTACAATATATTATTTTTGTAATTGGGAATAACAATTTCATTTTGTATTGTGCAACTAAAATAATAATTATACACTAACTAGATCGTGCTTGCTACCGCGGTCTGCAAGCAGCCCGCGAGGGCGCGGTTGTGAGTTAGGTGTTGTCATTTGCCATAGTTAATTGTTTTGGTTTGGTTTTGGGTCTTTTTTTGTAATTTGTGAAGAATTAGGGGTAAGTAAAAAGGGGGAGTAAAATTGGTCACCCTCGTTGAGACCTTTCAAATGATACCCAACACGCAACCGTTTATCTAAAACCGTTGACCATGGTCTACTGAGTAGACCGCAACTGTCAAAATTTGAAATTTGGTCTACTCTAAAAAATTCGTCTCCGAGATGTCCCCGATGAGCCCAAACACGACTTGGCTGCGTCGCGCCGTTTCCGAATTACGGCCGGGGGGGTCCGAGGGGGGCGTCAAATTTTTTATCTCGGAGAGACGTCTCCGATGAGCACAAACACGACCCCATTGCGTCGCGTCGTTTCCGAGTTACGGCCGGGGGGGTCCGAGGGGGGCGTCAAATTTTTTATCTCGGAGAGACGTCTCCGATGAGCACAAACACGACCCCACTGCGTCGCGTCGTTTCCGAGTTACGGCCGGGGGGGTCCGAGGGGGGCGTCAAATTTTTTATCTCGGAGAGACGTCTCCGATGGGCACAAACACGACCCCACTGCGTCGCGTCGTTTCCGAGTTACGGCCGGGGTGGTCCGAGGGGGGCGTCAAATTTTTTATCTCGGAGAGACGTCTCCGATGAGCACAAGCACGACCCCATTGCGTCGCGTCGTTTCCGAGTTACGGCCGGGGCGGTCCGAGGGGGCGTCAAATTTTTTATGTCGGAGAGACGTCTCCAATGAGCACAAGCACGACCCCATTGCGTCGCGTCGTTTCCGAGTTACGGCCGGGGCGGTCCGAGGGGGCGTCAAATTTTTTATCTCGGGGAGACGTCCCCGATGAGCCCAAGCACTACCCGGCTGTCTGCTGGTCCTCGCTGGTTTTTAATACCTGTGTTGGGGACATGCACCTAGAAACTTTTATCTTTTATAAAATAACGAAGATCTGGCCGTCGTGGGCTCTTGCTCTATGCATACGTACGTGTGTGCGTGCGATGCGCGAGCCTCGATCGTTGTGAGAGTAACGCTAAAAACCTAAACTTCGCGCGGCGCGTCTCCGAAACCGGCCCTTAACTTCACGTATGGTATATTGCTTAAAGTCACAATGTTTAGTAATTTTGTTGTAAATGCTTAATTGTACATACTGATTAAAACATTTCGCAAATTCTGTTCGTACTAGTGGCAGAGGAATTTTAAATATTCGCTTTTTTAAAAGGTCTGTGTATTGACGAGAATTGATAACTTGTTTATGAGCAAATAAAGTCATTTTCAGTAAAAAAAGTTTTCTAACGCTAAGTACTTTGCTTTCTTTATATAATTCTGTAGTGGGATATCTAAAGTTTTTCTTCAGCATTGTTTTAAGGACCGATCTCTGAGCTCTTTCGATTTCTATCATGATTGTTTTAGAGGATCCAATATCAAAATATCAAGATTTTTAGATTTTGTAATGTATAATTGTTTATAAAAGGTTAATGTATAGGTAGGTTAACTAATACATTCACAGTTCTCACACAAATTCTTTAATAATATAGTATTAAAATGTGGTTGGTTTGTGTACGCTTCAAAAACTCGAAAGTGGGTAGATCAATTTTAATTTAGTTTTCGCATATGGAAAGAGGGATAAGCGGAAAGTTTTTTTTATGAAAATTGTACGCTGGGCAAAGACAGGGTGCGGGGCATTAAAATAAAATCTATGTATACAGTATTTACATATTTTGCGTTTGTTGCCTTCAGGTCATCTGGCAGTATCGCCCGCAAGGCTTTGCAAGCATTGGAATCCCTGAAGATGGTGGAGAAGGATCCTGATGGTGGCCGTGTTTTGACAGTCAGCGGTCGTCGTGATTTGGACAGAATGGCCGCACAAGTCAAACTAAAGGCTAAGCAGCAAGCTAAGCAGAGCGTTATTGTGCTGTAACGTAATAAAAATAATTTAAAATAAGTTTGATTTTTATTTGACGAACTTACGGCCTAATGCTAACCCCTATCCAGCTCTCCCTTCGAGTCCTTTACGTCACGCAAAGAACGGTAGCATCATAGGTTTATGACGTCACTTATGGATCACGCTCAGATAGACTGATTTATTGATATGAACACTAGCATTTAACAGAACTCGTAGACATTACGCCTTAGAGAAGTAGGTAACAGGTTTTGATATTTTTATTACAAATAAACTATTTGTATTGCATATATAATTTATTTTTCAGGGACAATTATTTTCTTACCTACGTGCCCAGTGGCTAGTATGAGTATTGAGTCTATTTATAATGCCCGCACTCGCTAGCGAGAGCGTAAAATATTTGTATGGAAAATTGTCAATGCCAAATTATGAACTTAAAAATAAATATTAATTTACTCTACCTCAAAGAATATACTACTCTTTTCTCTAAAATGAGCTCTTCATTGACATACCATGACAATGACATCAAATGACATTGCAGTATTTTGACAGTAAATACGTCAATAAAATTGTAATAATTTATTTTATTTTCTCATTTGTTCTCAAGTTCTCATTATTATTTCGTCTGTTGGTTCACTCACTGCTCGCTCGCTGTTGATGCAGTGATCGTTGTTTGTGTTTGTTTTCAAGTAAATTGCAGGCGGCTGTACTGTGCAATTATCGGGTCTGAAACTGAAACCTTTAACCTTAGTGAGCGTTTCTATAATTTCAGCAGTGAATTATTATGCTGGCAGTGAAGTGAACTCAAAATGTTGGTGGCGTTTGGACGTGAAATTAGTTTTATTTTAATATTGTGTTTATTCACTCACATTTTTTGCGAGCGTCAATATGGATCACCGGGAACAACCCTTTATGTAACGGATAGTACGGAAAATGCTGCGAGTAGAACTGTAGTAATAAATAGACATGAAGAAAAAAATTCAGACTTGCATTTAGAAAGGAGAAAACGCGATGCGACAACGTCAACACCCGTGATAAATAAAAACATCAGTACATGGGTAACTATTTCCTTATTACGATCAAGGGGCATCCCCATGTCATTTTGATTTTTATCTTTTTTTGCCTACCTACATCATAACATTATACTGCCTCCTTTGTGTATTTTTTTTTTTCAGCGATACTTACTACTATTTTTAACGGCACAATGACGCCGCAAACTGTACTGCGTTTATTTTCTTATTGATGCCAAAATCCTTGTTTATTTTGAGGAAATTAAATTTAGCTACCTACATTGTTAAACTTTGTAATTAGTCAATAGTGACATAGCAATTTCAAGATTTTTCTGTAAACAATTTGTAATGTAGGCATCAATGATTTTACGCTAGTAATATATAAGTCAATGGTAGGCATGCAATTATTAAAATCCTTCAATTTGTTATTTAGTCAATGATTAATTCTTATAACTTATTGTTATATTATTTGTTTATGATAGCTTTTTTAATTATTTTAATACACTCACTCATCAAAACATCAGCACACAAGCTGTTCTTCCATGATGGTCTTCTATAAGGGGTTAATTACTGCAATCAGATGAGCTGTTCAGCCACTACCTTTGAGACATAACTAGGAAAATTAAAGTTAACTTTGAAAAATTCATTTCTAAAACTGGCCTTGCCATGATTAGAACCTGGGACCCCTGAGACTCAACTAACTAATAGGCTTGTTATTTTTCAAAAGTTGTCTAGAAAACCTTTTTTCCTGGAATCCTTACTATTCATTTGATTTCAGACAACACATCTAAATGACAGTCATCAGCAGCTAATGGTACATTGGGTGGGCGAGGGCTCAAATGTTATCATATGTTTGGCGAGAGATTCCTTGTCTCCATCGGCTCTCTTCATATCATATGATTACGGGAGGAACTTCACAAATAAAACTGAAGATTTCAAATTGGGCGATGCACCAAACAGTGGCTATGCACAATTGGATAAATTTTTTAATCATCCAAAGTATCCTGCAATTGTAAGTAGTAATAACATTTGGATTTTTTACAGATATTTGGATTTTTATATTACTGGTTTTTTTCTTTTTTACTTTTACCATTTATAATCCATTAAATTATTTTAATATTACTTTTATTAGTATAGTATTACTTGATCAATTAGTTTTAAATTCTATGCCATCTTTACATGTATTTTAAGATGTTAGGTATATATATAAGAAAATTGACAATAATTAAAATTAATAAAGAAAACTAAAAAGAAATAATCTTTCTAAATTGAAATATTAATCTTAAAGTTCATATTTGAATTTACCATAACACATTACAATTTCAACAACAAACACCCATTACAATATGTAATTACATTTTAATCTTTGTAGAAGATTAATTTACCATAAATTTTTTGTGTAATATAAAAAATGAAACTTTTTTTAGTGTGTGTTTGTGGATTCAACAAATAAAAAGCTCTATTTGACAAGAAACAATGGTCGCAGCATTCGTAGGTCAGATCTGATCTTCCATCCAAGTGAATTGGCCTTTGATGAAGACAACCCAGACCAATTTGTGATTTTAGATAAAGTAGACTCCAACAGAAAGGTATGACACATAACTATTTTTGCAAATCTATCTATAATAAAAAAATGAATCCCTAAATGTGTTGCTAAGCGCAAAACTCGAGAACGGGTGGACCGATTTTAATTCTGTCTTCACTCATGGATAGAGGGATAATCAGGGAAGGTTTTTACGTTAAAAAAATGCACCCCGGGCGAATCCGGGAACAGGCCGCTGTTCCCGGATTCGCCCGGGATGAAATTAAGTACATATTTACGAAGAAGTACCAATAAACTATTAACTATATTAACTATAATAATAATTCCTATATATTTAACTATATAGGAATTATTATTATAATAACAACATGTAAGTTCCAGTTAACAATATGAGATCAATGGTTTCACCATAATATGCGAAGATTTTACATTTATTGGTATAAAAAAGTAAATTTCTCAAAAAGTAATACGAGATAGGAGGTATTGGCACTTCACTGTCTATGTAATTTTTTTCTACTTGATGGTGCCAGCAACTTTGTCCGCATTGAAAAATAAAAAATTTAACACCTGAGAAACTATGTGACATCTTTTATATTTTTAGATTATACCTAGGAAACCTAAATTTTTTTCATCATAAACAGTACCCTATATATTAATCCAGGTAATAAACTATCTGTATGCCAAATTTCATCAAAATCTGTTTGGTCGTTTTTGCGTGACTAATAAATTATGCATCCATATTATCCCTACATTTTTTTATATGTAATAAAACTTCTTCAAAACAGTCAAAATAGTTTTTGTAATTCATAGTAACTGTGTTTGTTTTCTTCTGTCGTCTATATCTTAAGGTAACACATATAGTGATAGTTTTCCTTGTTTCAGCTGTATGTGACATACGATGGTGGATTGACATTCAAATTAATGCAAAGTTTTGTGAAGTCATTCTTCTGGACATCGGGCGTTGGTATTCCAAAGATGTTCTATGTGGAACGGTGGAAGCCGAACGGAACTAGTGCAATAGTAGCGTCGAGTTTTCCAAGACACGAATGGACCCCAGATGTTATCTTTGAAGACGCCAAAGACTTTTACATAAAGGGAGATTTTATGTTTGCCACGAGACAAACAAAGGAGGTATGTAATTAGTTTTAAGTTTAATTTTTTCTCCATTTTTATAGAACACTAGCTGGTGCCCGCGACTTCGTCCGTATTGATAAATAAAAGATATAACCCCTGAAATACTATGACGCCTGACTTGTTATTGTGCCAACTGTTGAATCTTTATTTTTTGATATGGAATATGTACATCCTGAAATTCCATTCTAACTATTGGTTAAATAATTTTTGAAATTGGATGAGTAGTTTCGAAGATTACTTCCGACATACAAACATACAAATTTTACCTCTTTATTAGATAGTATACTAGTATAAAATACTTTAGTATTAAATAAATTACTAGCTTTTGCTTGCGACTTTGTCGGCGACCCTTATTCTTATAATAGGTATTAAAACACCTTCAGAAAAGGGGATAATTACTGCCGCCTGATGGGCTGCCGAATTTATGTGCCTTCCATTTCTAATTAAAGTATGAAATATTTATATTTTTGTCACCTACATTGTCCCCTTATCCCTATATATCAACCTCAGTCAGTTTATAGGCGATATTAGCGACCTATCTCATCCAATAATAATTAATCTTTTTGTTCGCACTTTCTCTTAAAAATGCCACTCTCTTTGTTATTGAGTGAATAGCAAATTTGAACACAAACAAATTTGATTACCAAGATAGTCCTTTATCAGCGTTTATTATCGGACTTACTTTTACGTGTAGAAACTTGTGAATGTAGAAGTTGATACTAATGCATGTATAGTATATTATTACATATATATATATATTCGCGTCGTGAGGCATTATTGATCGATCCAACTTATTAGATTATTTAGCAACGTGATAAGAACTTCACCTTGTTGTTATTAATGTGATTAACTGACGTCATCAAACATTTTTAACCATAATTCGGATAAAAGAAATAAAACAAGGCATCGCGATTTAGACGTATTTCTTATCTTACTAGCGGCCCGCCCCCGGCTTCGTACGGATGCAATTTTTTCTGCATATTATATACAAAAACCTTCATCGAGAATTGTTTTTTCCATTAGACAAAATCCATTGCGTGGTTTAGGAGGTGTAAACAAATAATACAGGCAGACAGAGACACGGAAAGAGACATTAATTTAAAGGATTTATTTTTCAAATGCTAAAATAAAATGCAAAAAAAAAGTTTTGCCGCTTGCAAAGCGCTTTTTATGAAGGTCCACATTCTACTTTCGTAATATTAATTTCGAGTCAGTATTAATAGTAATTTTGAGTTTTGAGTTAGTGGTTTCGCAAGACCTTTGCGAGCCAGTATTAGAGCGAACGTGGATAAGATTTATTGTGATGAGAACTGCAATAAATTCTTAACGCGAGTTTTGTAACTCAGTCAGGATTACTTGAAATCTAATCACCAGAATTAGTCAATAAACTTAAGGAATATTTTTCTCCTGTTCTTTAGATTTTTTCTTTCACATTAAATTCAGCTTTATGACGCATTGTTGTTATAATGCGGGCGATTCTTTGTCTTTTGTGGGTAGAGGTGACGACGGGGTTGTGCGGTTGCGCACGTTCAGTTCCCCTTGTAAACACTAACACAACACTTATATAAATATATACGGGTCTTTAGGTATATTCATATTCATTTGGCTACCGTCGATTATTAATTTTTCCACAGTTCACACGTCTGAATCATAAGTTTCTAATACGAATCGACTTTCATGATGTTTGATTTGTAGAACTTGTCTCCGCCCCGAATAGCAGAATAATCATTAAAACATCTGAAACATTTCCGAAAGATTACTATGAATAAATTAATTTTATCACACATTTTGTTTTGTATGGAATGGGTTTTTATTCTGACGCGGCATGAAGTTCGCCGGGTCAGCTGGTAATTACATATTATATAGGTATTGAAATATACAATGTTAAAATATTATGACGTTTGTAAGTGACTTGTTGATCATTTATCTGCAGTAAGTACCTATACTTTGATGTATTCCTTTCATTCGCCAATAAGAGGACACGTTATTATAAATATATAATAAACTACCGGCCCACTCCCGGCTTCGACTGATTATCCCTCTATCCATTAGTGAAGACAGAATTAAAATCGGCGCAGCCGTTCTCGAGTTTTGCGCTTAGCAACACATTTAGGGATTCATTTTTATATTATAGAAGACTACACATAATATCGAAAATATTTAAGAGCTGTAGTCCTGAAATTAAGGCAAGGGGCTATGATAGTTTATTTTTCATTGTAATTGCTGTTATAGGCTAAATCAGGGATTCCCAAAGTGGTCGATATCGACCCCTTGGGGTCGATATCGGTTTCCTAGGGGTCGACATAAACGAAAAGTGATTTTGGGGGTCGACGAGGTCTAAAAATCGACCCCTATTATATTAACACAAGTTCTTATTTAAAACTTTCAAGATAGGTAAGTAGGTAGTTACTGTATTGTTTATGTTGTGTTACGTGTACTAAGAATAATTAATATTTTTGTAGGAAATAATGTTCCAGGAATGTAAAGTTTCAAGTTCGTACAAGATGAAAAACTCGGCAAGTCTATGTGGACAAGTTTGTGCAAGATTGAGTTGGAGCGTACGTCTTTCAGCGGCGTTTTGACTTGCTCTCTATTTGACGATAAAGTGCTTATCACACTATTCAATTTGAACGATTCCTATTTAGGAATCTAAGTAGTGAGCTCGTGATCACACTACGCTAAATTGATTTCTAAATCGAAGATATAGAGTTGAAAATGGATAAACTCTTAATTGAATCCAATCTGTTCTAACTGCGATCACACCTTCCGATTTCCTAAATTGGAATCGTTCAAATTGAATAGTGTGATAGCGGCTTTACGCGAATTAAGACGAACGAATTCATGATCAAGTCCAAACATGTTCCTGATATTTTACTATTTAACGAGCTTGCATTTAGGTTGAAAGTTCATTTGCGTTTTGAAATTCGTTGGAGCTTGAACGATAAAAACTCATATAGCTAAGTACTCATTTATTTCAAGAGATTACAAACTTATTACAAAGCTAAATTAAGTGAAGTAAAGTGACTGAAAAAGTGTTAAACACAACATACAACATATTTTAAATAGGTATGTATAATTGTATTTGTAAAAATTACTAACACTTAAGTCTTTGGTTTTCGTTCTTATTCTACCTAATTACCTAATACGAAGTTTCTATACCTAATTACCTACTGTAGTTACTTCCCAATATAGGTATCAAAGTTTATCAAAGAGTAAGTCAGTAATACTTAACAAGAATCCATTAACTGAGTGTGATAAAAATAAGATAGTGTGCAAATTTAACAGTTTATTATTGTTTTTTATTTAGGTTCCTTATTTTTTTGTTTGCAGAATTACTGAAAGTTTTATGATGGCGGACACGAAAAAAAAATGCAGACAATACAGTTTGGACTACTTGAAGTTCGGATTTATTGCATCTCCATCAAATCAACACTTCCCGATGTGTCTCATATGTGAAAAAGTATTTAGTAACGATGCCATGAAGCCTTCAAAAATGGATGACCACTTATCAAGAGTACATGCTAACAAAAAAAGTAAGCCCTTGTCATATTTTCAAGCACTGAAAGAAAAACTAGACAAAAGGCCATCCATAGGATCGATGTTTGCGTCATCATCTATTCGAGACAATGATGGTTTACGAGCGTCCTATAATATATCTTTACTAATAGCGAAGTCGGGGAAACCCCATACAATTGGAGAGCAGCTTATCTTACCAGCCATTGCGGAGGTCCTTAACAATGTATTGCACAAACCCGCACATGATATTTTAAAGAGAATACCTTTGAGCAACAACACCGTTCAGAGACGCATAGATGAGATGGGACGCGATGTGGAAAACATTTTATGCAAGTTCTTACAGACCCGCAGATTCTCTCTCCAGTTGGACGAGTCTACATTACCCGGCAATGAAGCTCTATTGTTAGGATATGTTCGATTTATCAAAGATGAAAATATGTGCCAAGAACTGATTTTTGCTGCATATTTAGAGACTGATACTAGAGGAGAATCGATTTTTCAGGCCGTGGAACATTTTTTTACTGATAAAGCTATTCCATGGAAGAATATTGTTTCTGTTGCGACTGATGGTGCACCGTCTATGGTTGGTCGTCATCGTGGCTTTATAGCTCACTTAAAGCGACAACTGCCTGATGTACTGGTTATTCACTGTGTGATTCACAGGCAGCATTTAGCAGCAAAAAAGCTGAGTCCTAGATTGCATAAGTCTTTACAATATGTAATAAATGCTATCAACAAGATTCGAAGCAATTCTTTGAACTCTCGGTTATTTGCTCAACTATGTGACGAAAACGACGAAGTCTTTACTCGGTTACTTCTGCACACTGAAGTTCGCTGGCTATCAAGAGGCTCTTGCTTAGAAAGATTTTCAGCCCTTTTTGAATCTGTGTTGGAGTTTTTACAAGAAAAAGATCCGAATTTGAAAGAAAATCTGAACAATTGTAAAACAGATATTTATTACTTGACTGATATCTTTGGAATGTTCAACAAAGTTAATTTGCAACTACAGGGTGATGATCTTAACTTGATTAAAACAAAATCAATAATATCGGCCTTCGTGGGTAAACTAGTTCTTTATAAACAAAATTTAGGCAGAAAAGAATATTCGCAGTTTCCGCATTTGTCAAAATTACCAAAAATGCTTCAAGATGATGACATTTTATTATATGTTACTCACTTGGACGCATTACACAAGGATTTTACGGAGAGGTTTGATGATCTTTTAAATTTACAAATTCCTCAATGGATAATAAATCCGTATAACACCACAGCCATAGAAGAAGCCAATGTGATAATGCAAGAAGAGTTGATTACCATCAGCACAGACGAAGAGCTTAAGCAAAAGTTCAACCAAGGCTATCAGAAGTTCTGGTTGCAACGCAAAATTGAAACACAGTATCCTACATTGTGGAACATTGCTGAAAAATACCTTATCGCTTTTCCATCATCATATCTAGTTGAAAAAAGCTTCAGTGTGGTAACAAACATTTTGACAAAACAAAGAAACCGTTTGAAAATCAACGAACGTGGAGATTTAAGGCTGCAACTCACTAATATTGAACCGGATGTAGCTAGATTGGTAGATAGTCACCAGGTTCATCCATCGCACTGAATGTTTTATTTTCTCTTTGCGAATTAATAGTTTTTAAAATATAATTTCCTACCAACTTAAGATGCTTTATGTATTAATTTGTAATAATTATAAATTAAACTTGATATTTACTGAATTGGATTGTCTTTTTATTTTGTTAAATTTTGACGAGAAAATGAAATCAACTTCACTCACTTAACCAAGTGCAAAGTTTTCTAATTGGCACCTTAGTACCTAGGTATTTTGTACCAATAGGAAAAAACTAAAGATAGACTAAGATAGATAGCTGCTTTAAGTTAGCGGACCATTATGAATAAGGGGGTTGGTCTTAAAAGTAGGTAATTTGACCATGGGGGTCTGAGGTAACAGTTCATTGTTGAAAAGGGGTCACTTGTCCAAAATAGTTTGGGGAACCCTGGGCTAAATAAAACGTGTTTTTAGTCATACAAAAATACTTTTATATGTTCGGCTGTGATTACTCGGTCAGTTGACGGTTATCCACTCTCTGTGAGGAAATGGTTTGTCAAGTGAATAATGCGAGTTAAATTGTGCTTACGTCCCGATCTAAAGCAATCTAGAATGCTCCACTAACGTACATATAAATATAAATAACTCATATCAGCATTAATATTGTAGTGTCGAATTTTGACACCTTTGACCTCGTTATAATACGCATACTCAACAAGAGTAGTGAGCAAAGAAATTGAGTGAGAGATGCATAAACTGATGTTACATTTTATTTTAAATTTTTTAACTAGTTTGCTAGCTTAGATCGCTACTTGCTTGGACACTTAAATGTTCTGAAACGTGTAGTTTATTTTTATATTGTACTTACTTGCTAGGGTTATATTTTTGTTTACAATACAAACATTGACCCGGATATCACATATTTACGTGAAGGGTATAGGTACAATACAACATTATCAAGCTTTCTGGCTGCTATATTATTATTGACTTGCTTGTGCCCGTGACTTCGTCCGCGCCCTTTTTCTTAGATTGAATATATTAAAAAAATATTCCATCTTTATTGCTCGTATATTTTTGTAAGGCGTTGAATTTTTTAGTTTTATTTATAGATAAACCCTCGGGAATAGTGATTTTTTTTCTGATTGAAAATTATCTTATGTCTTTTCTGCATCTCTGACAATTTCATGTTCGAATGAAGTAGGTAAGGCGTAAAAAAGCATACTTAACAAACATACTTTCGCATTTTTAATATTAATTCGGGATTACGTTATTCGATTTTGGATAGAAATGTAGTTTGTTAATAAATATAAATTAAAAGCAATTAAAAAATACAGTTCCAAATTATTTTTAAAATTTTGGCTGTGTATAACTAACCTTAAATAATAACAATATGTATCTAATATAACTAATTAAAATGTTAATTATGTCTATAATTGGTATGCACAATAACAACAATTTCCAGAAAGGTTTATTTGTCTTTAAGTGTGATTTAATCGTGAATAAATCGGGAGCAATGTTTCGTTCGATATTTATGTCAATCCTTAACATAAAATTGGCCTAAAATACTTTTGTGAGTTTTTTTTTTAATTGGGTTAAGTTTTCAATAATAATTTGTGTTTAACCGACAAAAATATTGCATAAAAAAATCACGTCGTTGATTCGGCGAACTATCAACCAACAGCGACTTTATTGTTTATAGTCAGTATAAATATTTGCTTTCAGTATAATCATATTACCAGTACTCAGCTATAAAATCTGAAGTAGGTAAGTAGGTACGTACATGGGTACATACCCACGAAGCTGGTCGTTTTGTAATCTGAAGTGGATTCCTATCTCGGAATTAATTTTGAGTTTAATAATGAGAGCATCTTAAGAGTAACTCTACTCTTAAAATTAAAACAGATTAACAGATTAAAAGTTTAAATTTCTACCTATATATAATGTAGGCTCATTATACCTACTTCACTTCCTCAATTCGACCGATAACAATTACACGGCATACAGAATATAGATAAGCTGTAATAAAAAATAATAATAAACCAAATTATAATTTGGTGCATTTGTAATTTGTGATTGGTGAATAATGACATTACTAATGTTATTTATCTGTAAAAGTAGGTATGTTTGCTTATTTGTAGTATACATATGTGATAATAATTAATATATTTTTTTGGAATGTACAAATAGAACATTTCTCACATATCGTGAAATGACACTTATATAATACCTACCGTGAATAAAATAATATTGGGAATATAAATTAATATATCTTGACTAATCTGCGCAACGGGGGTGCTACAAGTGCGACGCAGACATCGATGTTTAACCTTAGTATTATAAGATTAAGGGTAAGGGAATAGGAAGGAATAGCGAAATTAGCACTGACATCCCTTACTCACAGAAACACAACAAGCACAAATGCTGTTACTTCACAGTGATATTCTGTGATATGAATAGAATCCGGGATCGCTGAGACTTGACCATCAAAACTTTTCGACCAATTGGCTCGTCAAACGACAAAAACTAACAAGAATACTATCGAAAAGCCTGTTCTCATATCCATTGTTTGGAAAATGGAGTTACAGCAGAGCAAATTAACTAATTAATGGTGTTTAGGGTAAATTATTTACCCTATCAAAGTATGATACCTACTTAGGCATTTGCCTACCTATCATACTTTTAGGAAAATAACATGATTCATTGTCGGTTATATACACAGATTTTATTATAAAAACCTAAAGTTTAAAAACATTTGATGGCCAGATGGTCGTGGGAGCTCGTTTCCTATGAATCTACATACAACATGATTCACGCTTTAGTTAACAAATCTGCAATGCATTTTATCACTATTTTAATATATATAAAAACTGAAAACCCGTTAATAACATTGAATTAAAAAAGGCGTTCTCATGTGCTTTATACCTATTTCAAATATTTGAATTCACTTTATTTGCTAAAATATTTTTTTGTTATATCCCTCGCTACGATAACACCTCTTCACTTTAGTCGTATATTATGGCTAAATAAGTGCGAGTTGCAAGTTTAAAGTGTTCAACATGAGCTTACAATAAAGTGTAAGCAAAAAGCAAAAGTATCAATAAGTCAACCAACTTTATGTATTTATGTCTTGGTGGAATTTTCCTTGTACTGCGCTACTTGAGTTTTTATTGCAAGGTTAAATGTTCTATTCGTGGTATTATTCATTGGCATTTTTATAAATCTATTATTTCAAAGAAATCGTCTAGATAACAGGTTTCTAGACTTTTTTATATTGAGGTCGTCCGATGGGCTCACGGTCTACTTGATGGTAGGTGGTTACAGTCAGTCGCCTATATAGACAAAGCTCATCGATCTCAATTTGCCCTTACAGCAATTCGCCAAGCTGGTTTTGAGATTTTTGACCATCTCCCCTGCTCACCGGACTTACCTCCTAGTGATTTCCACGTATTACCAAAATTGAAAGAGCATGTTCGTGGAACCAAATTTGACGATGATAACACAGTCATGGTAGCTGCAGAGGAGTTTTTCGATACTCAAGAAAAAAAAATCTTCTATGAAGGAATGAAATAAAATTGGAAATCTTTTCCTAAAGTGTATCGAAGGACAAAAATATATGTTGAAAAATAAAAAATAAAATAAAAAAATAAACAGATGTCCTTTTAATTTTTACTAAAATTCTAAGAACTTTTTCACTCATTCTGGTGTTAATCTTATCGGTAAAAAAATCTAGACTGCATAATAATTATGATTAGGCATTATGATTACGTTGTTATCTCCCAGTGTTGTTTTCAATGCTGTCTGAAATATTGTCGCACATAATATATGCGGAATTTCCCATTTGAAAATTTCAACTATAGAATATGGATATCGGAAGCAAACTATCCTAAAGTAACATTTAGTCAAATTATTTAGTAAGCACGAAAAACGTCTGTGTCTGTAATTAGTAGGAGTTATCAAAAGCAAAACTTCTTTGTTTTCTTTGATAGGACTTAAAAGAGTATACCAGTAAACAGAGCTAAAATACTTATTCCAATGGCATCATAAAGTGATTTAAAAAAAAAAGGTCTACCTCCAGCATACAGATACATAACTAGCTGTTGCACGCGACTTCGACCGCGTAACTTTATAAAATATAGCCTATGTTACTCGCTGATAATATAGCTTTCTATAGGTAAAAGAATTTTTAAAATCGGTCTAGTAGTTTTTGAGTTTATATGTTTTACAAACATACAAAAATACAAATCTCTATTTATAATATTAGTACTTATTGTCATTGGGAGACATTTCTTCGACTTAAAAGTAAAATTAAAAGTAAGATATCCTTAAATTTCTTCCACAGTCCAATGTTTCAGTAGAAAATAATTATTGTAAATATTAAAATAAATTCAGTTGCAAATATTAAATAGTGATTTGACGACTAAAGTAAAAATTAAATTGGACAACTGGTGTCTTAGTTAAATAATAATATTCAATGATTAACTTCGCAGTATTATGTTATCTTTTATACCTACGTTATACACACCTACTTTATATATGAAGTTGTCTTGTGGCTTGTCTGACTCATTTCTTCACTGTTCAATAATAATTCTTCAACATATTTCACTTTCTTAGCTACTTAATATGTAACCAGCTTTTCAAATACAATTTGCAGACAATAATAATATGTAGATTTAAAAATGTATATTTGCTAGATATTTCTAATATATATTTTTATTCTTCCTCATGTTTTTTTAATATTGGTCAGCCTGATGAACCTACATTTTTGTTTTTTTTTTTCGAATTCGAATCATGAATTCAATTCAAGCAGATCACTAAACTAAGGCAATTCGTGTGATCAATCTGTTAACCATTAGCTGTATATGATTCAATTCCATTTTTATTGAAAGATTTTGAGTTTAGGGTAGTTTTTTTAGTATTTCAGTCATAGTTACTGTTTTTATTCCATCACATCACCATTATTGGGATGTTGATTTTTCTTACAAATGTCTTCTACAACGGGGCTCGGCGGATGGGCTAGGCCGAATTTTATTGTCATTCCTACACTTATTGAACGACCGATTTCATATTCTAAAATAGAAATATGCGAGAAAGAAAAATTGTACGTAAATTAGAAATTTTTAGTTTCTAAAATTATTATTTTAGAAGTTCGTCTAATTGCGTCGATAAAATCAGAGCAGGTCAGATCTCAGAGCAGGTCAGCACCTTTCTGTACCTCGAGCAACTGTCTATTTTTCATTATTTCCGTTCTGCGTTTAGAATCATTAACATTTCGCCTTATACTCGTATCATTTTTACAGAAAAACACTCTGGACCTGTATATATCTCACCTGAGAGGACCATTCTACAGGGCTGAGTTCCAAACCGAGCTGGACCTGAGAAAGTTTCACATCGCCGACTTTACTGATAAACGTATATTTGTTTCCGTTATGCACACGGAAACTCTGAGCAACTTGTACGTGTCTGAAATAAACAAGGACTACACGCAGTACAACTTTGTTTTGAGCTTAGAACAAGTAATGAGCTACTTCCCCGATGGAAACTGGAAGGATAGTTGGTTGGAGTAAGTTAAATCTATGTTTTCTTAGATCCCATAGACCAAATATTAGGCCTAATCACTGCTAGTGACATTATGGGTTAGTTTAAAGTATCAAATTTCAGAGTTAATGCACTTAGAAACAATTAAGTAAAATGATCTTAGAAATTTTCTAGGTATTTTAACATATTTCTACAGCAAATAGCCTCCAATAATAAAATAGATTTTGTTATTACAAAACTCGACCGAAACTTTATTTAAAGTATTTTATGAATAACATCTTTATATAAGTAGGTAATAAGTTACGTTCTCATAATAATAAATAGTTCTAAATATGTCTGTTATGACGATTAAAAATGAGGGCGTTGTTTGCTACACTGGGTTACTGTTCAACTTTTGAGTTAAGGAATTTGTCGTATTAAAAGGGATAAGCCCCTTTAATACGTTTTCGATATAACAAAGATTTATTTTCTTTAAACGAGATATTGTGCTATTTGTGTTCCTCGTGTTATGTGAGAATGTTAAATACACATTCAAGTATAATATACTAAAAAGCAACATAGTATTTTATTAGTCCTAATACATAATGGTGCTGCCATACCGCAGTTATGTATTTTTTTAAATATATTCAACAATCGCTGGTGCCCGCGACTTTGTTCGCGTTGGAAAATGAAAAATATAACATCCGAGAAAATATATGATAGTCAAAGATCCGAATAGGACGTCGACCTTCACCCATCTGTTTAGTATGTTAAAAGATATCTTTCGAATGGGTTAGCTAAAAAATCCTGGCCAAGCTATGATTAATTAATAATTGAAAAAAAAAAATGACAGCCTATTATCTAGTTGATGAAAGGATTTCACTAACTTCCACATGTTCGATTAATGTAAAATTTGGTATACAGTTACTGTGTTATTTCCATGACATGGAAACCTTAAGCTGTTATTGCAGGCTCAAGTAGTCTGCGGGACACCTAACTCCTCAGCGTCTTACAGCAGATATAGCGTGGTTATGCTCAATAGAAAGTTCAAGTTTAATTTATAGTTTTGTAACTTGTATGTAAAGGTGGTGACAGCTATTAGATAGGATTTTATGACCGCGAAGGGGTGTGTGGCCCTCCACTATAGAAATTAGTCTGCATGTCTGTCCCAAATTTGCACAAAAAACTAAATTAAAGAGGAGTACTTAGTAGTAAATACGACATAATATTTTCAGAGATGTAACAGAAGATCCTTTCACTGACCTGTATCGCGTAGAAGGGCTAAAAGGGATTTACATAGCTTCGAAGGTCGATGCAAAAACTCTCATCACTACACTTGGCTCCGAACATCTCGTGTCTATGATCACTTTCGACCATGGCGCCACCTGGACCCCTATTAAACCGCCCACAGAAGACGAAAATGGTAATTATCGTTTTTTTTATTTTATTTTATTAGGGATAAACGAATAAATTTATCTTTTTATTTAATGATATATTATATTCATAGCAATGGTAATTATCGTATTTTTTATTTAACTTGGGAAAACAAGCAAATTTATCTTTTTATTTAATAATATATTACATTCATGGCTATATATTTTCTTTTCGGAAACGTTTTAACACATTTTGTTAATAACTAACTAGCTTTTGCCTTTTCCGCGTTGAAAGATATGAAAATATAACGCCTAATAAAATATTACCAGAATTGCCAGAATGTCCTTTTCTGCATCTCTTGACAATGTGTATGCAAAAGTTTCACGATGTTCGATTGAGTAGTTAAGGCGTGAAAGGGTTTATGACATTAGTATGGAAGTATGGATTTTATAAAGTTAATAACTTTACAGGTAAACCACTTAACTGCCACATAGAGAACTCGTGCAGTCTGCATTTGTGCCAGAAGTTCAGCCAACTGTATCCAGTGTCAAGGTAAGAATGTAATATTTTTGTGTTAAACAATACGACGATAAATCATAACAATAAATACGATAAATCATAGGTACCTATAATAAGACGAAATACTCGTTAACAACCGATGATGACCTTTTGTGAACTTTTCTTTGAAATTATCTTTTGCCAAATGAGTTTGTTTTAAAATAAAACAATAATGTGTAGATTGCTATATATATAAATTATTTATAAAACTAATAAGCAATAACTAAACCAAACTGTGTATACTGTGTATATATATTAAAGATATAATCATAATAACGCCTGTAAAAAAATTAAATCTATATTTCTTTTTAATTGTCTCATACAGATATTTTTTGTTTTATATTTACATTTTCATTATTGATTTTTTTTTCTGTTGAATCTTTGAAATGACTTTCTATCATATATAGATTAATTTTAAAAAGGCGGTGTTTATATGGTTGGTTATTTCTAAAACAGTATATCTAATACTCATCGATGTTAACTAGTTTATTACGAATGTAGGAGTTATAATTTCAATTTTATGATTACGCTTAACTTAATTTCTTGAGTCTCTTGAGTTTGAGTCTGAAAGTTAGGTTAGCTAAATTTTTTTTTGAAAATGTGATATCAACTAAACTAATTTTATTGGAAGTAGACCCCCATATATCCTTTATGTTTCACACATGTACTCTTGTATGTTTCTTGATGTCTTCTTTATGTTTCACAAGTTACACGATCAATTTATGTGCTATAAATTTTAAAATAATTAAATATAGTCAATTATAATATAATCAAGTTCGTTGTTGTATAACAGCTTCGATACCTATTTGTACTTCTTATCGCCTTCAGACGCGGTAGAGTAAATAATTCAAAGTGAAAGCTTCTGCAGATAAGGAAGTTATAAAACAATACATTTGTGTTTCTTTGAATTTGACCGTGTTTACATTTTTAATGAATATGTTCACGTTTTATAAGCGTCTTTTTTTATGAGAATTGAAGGCGAGCAGGCCGATAACAAGGTTCGCTACGCACTTGCAACCACTTGATGTTGCTTGTGTTTATATAGGCAATGCTATATAATTATATAAACACAAGCTTACCATAAAGTTGACCGTTATCCTGCAGCTGACCCATATATAAAGAAAGTCCAACTGTTTGTAGATGGCTGCTGTCTCCTATCTGGTAACCCCGACTGGTAGTAGAAAAGTTTGGATGATTGTACAAATATTTTTGACCAATATTTCACTTATTTTTGTTGTGATATTTTACGCTAAACAATTTGTGTAATGTCTACAAATTTCTATGTACAGTTAAATGCAATTAATCGTGAAATTCGGTTAGATTACGGTTTTTTTAGTAGGAGCCCACTAAGTATTTTTCTAAAACATACTTGCATTTTAAAATATGAAAATAATGGGTTGAATTTTGTATGAAATTTTTTTGGGATTAAATAATTGATTGGGTGCAAACTGATGAGAATTCAAATTTAATGCGAGCGAAGGTACGGCTAGTAGAATACAAAATTGTGTAAAAATAACTTTGAAATGAAACTTAAAGATAGTTATTTGAGGTATTTATTGCAGCCCCCCAGGAAATGTGATTACCAATGATTTAAGGTAAATGCGTAGCGCTATTTAAGAATAACTCGCACTGAATGCAGTTTCAACTTATGCACGGATTTATTTTCCAAGCTTCTTACAATTGGAAGATTTTTTTTCATCAGTTTTTTTTATCATTACACAATCCACAATAACATAGATATCTCGTTTTGCTTTTATTGTTACCTTGTTTTTTTTTACTAAAATTTGTTTAGTTCTGCAAACATATGAAGTTAGCTGTAAGATGATAATAGTCTTTGTTTGTTGATATTGGAATCACAAAGACCACTTAAAGCTGGTGAAGGTTTTGTCCACAAGATTTGCCATTTTTCACATAAAGATTTATATAATACAAATAAATAGTTAAGAATTTACGATTTTTTTAGGTCAGCCAGCATAATGAGCTCAAAGTCGGCTCCTGGAATCATAATAGCGACTGGCGTTATGGGCAAGTCGTTGAAAGGCATTGCCGGCGTTTACTTAAGCCGTGACGCTGGGCTAACTTGGAAGAGGATTCTCAAAGAGTATTACTTCTTCAATTATGGCGATTACGGCGGTGTTCTTGTAGCGGTTAAATATTTCAAAACGCGCGGAGAGACCAGAAGAATTCTCTATTCGACAAATGAAGGCATCGAATGGAACTCCTATGAGTGAGTCATTTTTTTGTCGCATTCATTGGGTTAACTTTAGCGTTTGACCGTACAAAAATCGTTTAATTTAATGTCAAGAAATACTTATTATTTTTTGTTGGTAATAAATGCTAGGATAGGAGCTTTTTCCACGGTAATCATATTCCAGCCATTATTACCAACTTAGCAGACCGATTCGACTCAAATTCGAGAACCTAAAACCGTTTGACTGGTAATGAGCAAAGTAGATTGCGCAAAAATTGTGACTTTTTGATTAATTTGATAAGAATTCATAACTAATGCATGAGTGATGTTTTATGTATGCCTTACGTTTTCACGGATGAACCACTGAACCGATTTTGATGTTTTGGTATTTAGACACCCTGAACCTTCGAGAACGACTTTGATTAGATTAGACTTTGACTTGACTTAGACTAGGTCGACTGATAATGTCACGTTCAAAACGTTCGACGCGTCGAAGTTTTTGTTTGCCAAAATGAAATATTTACTTACATTCAGCCGTATCAAGCAGTGAAATAGGAAATTATTTTTTTAGGTTTTATGCAAACGATCTCCGCATATACGGCCTCATGACGGAGCCTGGAGAGAACACTACCACGTTTACAATGTTCGGCTCCGCCAACGAGCAGCATCAGTGGATAATAATAACCATTGATTTACGCAACGCTTTCGCTCGCGACTGTACTGCCGACGACTATAAATTTTGGTCTCCGTCACCACCCAATTCGTCTATCTCTTGCGTACTCGGCACCAGAGACACGTTCCAGCGACGTCTAGCCCACACTAACTGTTACAACGGAATAGATTACGACAGACCGGTCAAAAAGCAAATATGCGAATGCAGTAGGCGGGATTTCGAGTGTGATTACGGTTTTAAACTCTACGGAAACGAATGCGTACGCAACACTAGAGTCAAGTATGATCCGTATGCAATACCTGCGGATTGTCAACCGGGACATTTTTACAAGAGAACAAAGGGTTACAAGAAAATCGACGGAGACGTCTGCACAATATCTTCGTATATATCCTACGCTCCCGACGAAATTCCGTGCCCAATCGAAGAACCGATAGAATTCATCTTGGTGGCTCTCAGAGATAAAATCGCTCGTATTGATCTGGCAGACAATTCCACATTGTACCCGGTCAAAGGACAGAAGAACATCGTCGCTATCGACTTTGACATGAAAAACAATTGCATTTACTGGGCGGATATAGAAATGGATAAAATCAAAAGGCAATGCTACAATAATGGAACTACACAGGAAATTGTTGTAGACACGGATCTGGCCAGTATAGAGGGGATGGCGTTAGACTGGATCTCGAATGTGCTCTTTTTCGTTGACGGATTGAGGACGAAAATCGAGGCCGTAAGAACAGATTTGACCAATGCGGGTAGAATGAGAGTGACAATTCTGGACTCCAAGGTTCTGTCGAAACCGAGAGGTATTGCGGTACATCCAAAAGCTGGTTATCTGTTCTGGACCGACTGGGATAAAATCAATGCATCGGTCTCCCGATCGAACCTTGACGGAACAAATGTTAGAAAACTATTTGGAAAGCCAATAGTCCAATGGCCTAACGGTATAACTGTGGATCAAATGTCGGAGAGAATTTATTGGGTCGACGCCATGGAGGATTACATAGCCAGTGCAGACTTGAACGGTAACTACTTCAGAAGGATTTTATGGAACGACGAAAAGGTTTCTCATCCATTCGCTGTGGCAGTGTTAAAAGATAGAATGTTCTGGGACGATTGGAAGGCGAAGTCTATATTCATCGCCGATAAGAGCACTGGCCTCAACGTTATAACCATAAACAATTCGTTCTCTGGACTAATGGATCTGAAGGTGTTCGCCCATTTCGTTCAGCACGGCAGCAACGCATGTTCGTACAAGAACACTAGCTGCGATACTCTATGCCTTGGTGGACCGGGCAACACGTTTAGTTGTCTCTGCCCGGATGGTTTCATAAAGACGAACGGAAAATGCATGTGTCAAAACGGACTAGAACCGTCGGCTAATATGACTTGCCCGAAGAAAACCGGATCATGTGGACCAGTAAGTTTATTTAGCTTATTAAAATTGTTATATCTTGTGTTACATGCATGCCCTTTTTTTACAGGAATTTCTCAAAACAAGCAATTTTAACGCATTCACATTTGTAAAATATAAATTTATCATATTTGTAAATAATTGTGGCCAATAAATAGCTTCAACCGATGTCACCAATCAGGCCGGTCAATTTATGATTGGATGATGGAGAGCAGCTTATCCTGCTATTCAAGTTTTTACAAAGCAAAATGAAGGCATAGGGAATTTATTTTAAAAAATATTATATTGAAACACTTACTTTCCCTTTTAATTTTGTGTTATTATTCCAAATACAACTTTTATTTTAAATCTATACTGATATTATAAAGAGAGAAGATTTGCAATTTTATATTTTTGTCTGTAATGAATAAACTCAAAAACTACTGGACTGTATTAAAATAATCTTTCACCCATTGAAAGCTACATTATCAGCGAGTAACAGGCTATATTTCATAAAGTTATGCGGGCGAAGTCGCGTGTAACAGCTAGTTATAAATAAATCGAAATATTCAACTGAGTCACTTTTTGTAGTTGAAAATATATGAGGGTTGTGTTGTGTTGTATAGGATCAGTTCACGTGCAAGAACGGCATGTGCATAGCGGGCACGTGGAGGTGCGACGGCAACAACGACTGCGGCGACCTGTCGGACGAGTTGGGCTGCCCCGTCTGCATTCCGCCGATGCTCTCCTGCGACGATGACACGCGCTGCTATCTGCCTCACTGGAAGTGCGACGGCGACGTCGATTGCGTCGACATGAGCGACGAGAGAGGTCCGTACTTTATTTTAATTTTATTGCTTCTACCTCACTATCGGCGCTAGCGGAGGCTAACACAGGTTTTTAAAAATTGCATTATGCTGAATTGGAGCAGTTTTGTGGCAGGGGACGGTTGAAATCAACTTTTAAATTTGGCTCTGGTCTGAATATCTTGCAAGCAAGCAATCGATTTTTTTTTAAATATTTTATGTAGGGACATGGCTCTTACGATTTTATATGTATATGTATTGATTTTCGCTAATGATAAAGTGGTCGCTTACGGATTTCAGATTGTGGACATCGCAACTGTACCGACAATCAATTCCAGTGTGGAAACGGCAATTGTATAGAAAAGAAGTGGCTCTGTGATGGAGACAACGACTGCAAAGACGGATCAGACGAACGGAATTGTACTGTAAGTTTTTCATTATAAAGGTCACAATTACTTATATTACTACTATTAATTACATTTAGATTTAAGTCAATAGATGAAATAATAATTCTATATCACAATTAAATTTTTTCCCTTGAAATACTAGTAGTTTGACTCGTACAACTCTCTCTCTCTCTCATATTATACAATAAACTCGCCATTAAAAAACTGGTTAATTCTATTTGAAACTAGCGGCCTGTTCCCGGCTTCGCCCAGGGGCATTTTTTTTTACGTAATAACCTTCCCTGATTTTCCCTCTATCCATGAGTGAAGACAGAATTAAAATCGGTCCACCCGTTCTCGAGTTTTGCGCTTAGTAACACATTTAGGGATTCATTTTTATATTATTTAAGGATTCATTATTATATTTTTTTATTACTAAATTGTATAACCTAGGTATAAGAGGCAATCTATTGAGATGGTTTGCGTCTTACATAGCTAATAGGTCTCAGGCTGTTGTTGTCAACAACTATATATCTAGCTGGATAGTTGCTCCGAGTGGAGTACCGCAAGGATCTCTACTGGGTCCTTTGCTATTTAATGTGTTTGTTAATGATATTACTGACTGTTTTCATTATTCCAAGCTACTTTGTTTTGCAGACGATATGAAGATCTTTTGTAGAATCACTTCCATTGAAGATGTTGACAACCTCCAGTCTGACCTACGGCGCCTTGATAATTATTGTCTCGTCCACAGGCTGGATCTGAATCCCTCTAAATGTTTTACGATAACATTTTCACGTAAAAATATAAATGTTCCATCGTCTTATACGCTACAGGGTCAAATTCTCCAATCTCAATCGGGAATGAGAGATTTGGGTGTTTTTCACGATTACAAATTGCATTTCAGCCTGCATATAGACCAGATTATTTCGAATGCAACTAAAGCGTTAGGGTTTGTTATGCGCAATACTGCTGAGTTTACTAGGGCTAAAACCCTGAAAATATTATATTGTGCTTTCGTTCGAAGTAAGCTGGAGTATGCATCGCAGATTTGGAATCCCTGTTATCAAATACACATTGACAGGCTTGAGAGGGTTCAGAAAAGGTTTGTTAAATTCTTATGCTATAGATTGTATCAACCTTATAACTCTAATGACTACCGTGACATGTGTAAGCGACATCATTTGATACCCCTTATTATACGCCGTGAAATTTCTGACATTTCTTATTTAATCAATATTATTAATGGTCGTGTGGACTGCCCTGATATTCTCTCCCTGATTAATTTTAATGTGCCCACTAGGTCGGTTAGGTCATACAAACCAATTTCAATATCAATTGCTAGTTCAAATTATCGGCAGAATAGTTTTCTTTGGCGGGCTAGTAAGAACCTCAACATGTTGTTCTTCGGGCTGGGTGCTGATATTGATATATTTAATTGTAAGTCGGCGGAAGTTAAGAGTAAATTGACGGCTATACTGTTTAGCTGAGCGGTTTTCTTTCCTTTTCATTTTTCTTTCCTTTTGTTATGATTTTATTTTAATATAATTAAAGTTATGTTTCGGTTTTAATATTGATTGTTTAGTTGCTATGCGTTTGTTATCGTTCGTCTTAATTTCTAGTTTGTAGTCTATCTGTGTATACCTTAAAATTGCCTTGTGTTGCCTATATATATTGTAAGTTTATTGTTTGTGTTGTTGGTGTACCTTTGAAAATAAATAAATAAATAAATAAATAAATTATAGATTACAATAGATAGTTGCGGACGCCAGCTAGTTACAGATAAATCGGTGGGTCTGTAACATGGGATTAATGTTGTTTGCAGTTGGTGAAGCGTCCGGAGATAGTGTCGTGTTCGAACAACAGTTTCGCTTGCGGTGACACTGGTCTCTGCATTCCCGTCTCGTGGGTGTGCGACGGGGACGGGGACTGTCCCGGCGGCGAGGACGAAGGGGAAGCCCGATGCAAGGACTCCACCTGCGCGCCTTACATGCACAAGTGCCCCAGCGGAAAGTGCATATTTAAATCTTGGGTGAGTCAATAATAGAGCTAAAAAAGGAATGAATTCTTAGGTAGTATTTACATTAATTCAGTTCAATTCAACTTTTGTCCTAACCTAACCTTACTCCTCCTACCCTTACTTTGTTCTGTGAAAACACAAATATCTACACAGAAAATGACTTCTCGCCTTATATGCACTAGTGACCCAGTGGCAAGTCCATATTTCAAATCTAGGGTGCGTCGATAATGGAGCTTAAAAAAGAATGCGCTCAGCGAGTAATTACATTCCATACAAAACTAGTTTGTTCTATTGTAGCTGAACTGAGCTGAATCACGTTTTGATCGAGAACTCAGTCATTGTTTATTAAATTAGTGTCTTCTCTTTTTATTGTCTTGTTTCAATGCCAATGTTGCTTTGCACAAACTAGCATCGAATGTTGACAAACATTATTCTTTCCACATGAATTTTTGAATTTAATGTTTTAGTGATCAATTAAAAATTGAAAAAAAAATAGTGGGGTCGGTTTCTTGGCGTACATATTAGCGTTTTGTATTGAATAAAAGGTGTGCGACGGAGAAGTGGACTGCACAGACGACGAGGGCTCGGACGAGAAGAACTGCACGACGACATCTAATCACTCGAAGTTGCTGCCTCGCCCCACGATCAAAAACCCCTTCGAGTTTCCCACGAACCACTCGTGCCTCGACTGGATGTACAAGTGCGACAACGGCAACTGCTTGCCGTGGTGGTGGCGTTGCGACGGCGTCGACGACTGCGGCTCGGACGAAGTTGGCTGCGGGACGGTGGACGAGACCGCTTCCGATAAGCCCCCGCTGCCCAGCTCTAGATGTGGGAAGAATTACTTCACGTGTGCTCATGGTAATAATTATGGTTTAAATAATTCATCCTTTCGCGAATAGTTCCTTAATATATCTAATAATACGTTATTATGTCAAACGAGATTGAATAGTTAGAGGAAAAGTTGGGCACGAGAACTTAGGTTAAAATTATTAACTGGCTAATGTTGACCCATTGGTTGAAATTTGTCCATAATAATTTGGAACAAAACTATTACAATACATAAACTATTTTAGTAACCACGCAATTTAGATATGCAACCCATTAGTCATTTATCAATGTAAGTACAGTAAACCGCCCTATAACGCGGTAGACTCGTTCCGCGTTATAGGAAAAAAATTGTAAAAGGAGCTTATAGGACTTCATTAAACACCTTATGTACAAATGACTCACGTTTTACCTATCTCGTTAAAGGAGGTTTATATTGAATACAGTAACTCGCATATAAATGGTATTATTTCATATTTTTGCAATTTAAATACCCGCGTTATACGAGCGAATACACGGTTTTGCAACCGCGTTATAGGAAAACGCGTTATAAGAGTGCCGCGTTATAGGGGGGTTTACTGTATTATTTACCAGATTGTCTTTGTCGTAAAATAACAGATAGGGCATGACCGCTTATGCCGTATCTCGCACAATGTTCTTTTTATTTTTATTGTAAGACGATTATTGTATAATCCTAGGGGGTTGTTAAAAGCTCCTGGTGCCGTAAGCGCAGAGCAGTATCTCACAAAGGCTTAATGTAACGGGTCATTTGCAGACGAGTGCATCCCGTTGAAGTGGGTATGCGACGGCACGGAGGACTGCAAGGGAGGTGCAGACGAGCGCGGTTGCGGGCGCACAGATGCGGCGCCGCCCGTCTGCGCGCCAAACGAGACGCCGTGCGGCGACGGACGCGGTTGCGTGCGCGACGACAAACTCTGCGACGGAGTCAACGACTGCGCCGATCGCAGCGACGAGTGGCACTGCGATTCCACGCCCAGTGTAACTACATATATCCCAATAGTTCTAAATTTAAATTAATTGGCGATAAGTTCCGTATAGACATGGTTTAGTTTACATCTCTGTGGTTTGCTTTGAACGCAACCTTTCAAAATCGCGCAAAGAAAAATCGAATGCAGTCCTAATAGGAAAAAGAACTTTTAATCTGGAGACACTTAACCAAGTTTTTACGTATCACCTTATGCGGATATGGAGCCAGTCCTAAATCTGCTAGATTTCCCTAGGATGAATTATGAAATTTGTTTTAGTTTTTTAATTTTAATTTATTCAACTTTCTACTAAAAGCTACTTAATAAAAATTCTAGTAAAATGATGAAATTTACTAAAATATACTAAAATACTAGATTGTTGTGTGTAGACACCCATGGCAAACTGTCCGCGCGGCTTTTTGTCGTGCGACGAGGGCACGAAGTGTGTGTGGCAAGCGCACATCTGCAACGGACACCAAGAGTGCTACGACGGCGCCGACGAGCGGAACTGCTCTAACGTCGAGGAAGACTCTAAACCCTATCAGGTAACGTCTTTTTCTCTCACTCTTACCTGAACAATGTTCTCTATCTGTCTAAAAAGTACCGTCAAAATATGTTAAGATATTAGCTTACTGTCAAGTAAATTGTAGAGCCAAAACTTCAATTGTAAATGTGCACATATAAACTGTCATTAATGTGTTGCAGATTTTTTTCAATAATATACATACGCTTTAATATAAAATAATAATATGTTGAAATCTACATTTTAACATCTAAGAAAAAGGGGCGCAGACGAAGTCGCGGGCAAAAGCTAGTAAAACATATGTTAAATTAAAACATACTCGTATATTAAATTTCTGTGCGTGCTAGTTTTCTCATGACGTTTTCTTTCGCCATTAGAACAAGTATGCATACTTGTCATAGGTGTTGTTGTATGTTGTATTTTTACCTTGTCTGATTTATATGTATAATGATACATTAAACAATTGCGTTGCTCTGTAATCTGTAATCAAAGAAACGAAAGAGGAGACCATTTTTGTACACTTCTTCATACCAATATATGCTTTAAATTTAATGAAATTTAAATGTAATTTAAAATGTACCAAATAAACATTTTTTTCTTTTTTTCTTTCTTTCAATAAAAGTTTAATCCACCAATTCCTTCGACATTTATTTTCTTTACATATGTATTATAATTTGTACTGTTTAGTCGTTGAGTTTCGGCGTGGACCAATCGTCCATAACGTCCACTGGCTTCTTGATCTCGTGCTGGATACCACGCCAGCGGACGGTGCGATACAGTTTCTTACCATCGATCGCCAAAGTTTCCGACGGTGTTTGGCGCAACCAGACATGGACCAACGACACTATTTATCTGTAAGTAGTTTTTAACTATGTAGGTTTTTTCTTCGGCAGAATTGAGTCTAGGTTTAGATTGTGCGGTGTTGGACGAAAAAAGTTCGAAAAGGTACGACAGGATGTTTATTTAATATTTTGTTTGTTGAAGATATTTCACATTTAAATACTGTACTGCTTGTGATAAATTGGTGATGGAAAACTCGTAGTGTAGTAGTGGCTTGTTTATCAGAAATCAGATATCAAATTCATTTATTATGGGTTACATTAGGTATCCTTCCTTTCAATGTTACATTTTACAGTCGAGGTTCCTATTATACCAATTATAAAATTGTTTCCAGAACATTTTATACTTAATTACCCTTGTTATACAAGGGTTATACAAAAGAAATATGTTAATTGTATATTGCTCAATTTTCAGGTTTAAGGACTTAGAGCCTTACACAAATTACAACGTGACGCTTTATGTCAGGGACAACAAGTATAACAATACTTACGCCACTATGAAATATCTGAATACAACTACAGGAGAAGGGGGTAAAACTATTAATATTAAAATGTAATTATACACTATACAATTATTACAAATTGTTAATAGTTGAATTGCTTTGTGAACAGTGCCATCGCCTCCCACTCGTTTGTCGGTGCGTCAGTTGACGGGACGTCGCGTGAGCGTGGAGTGGGACCCGCCCACTCAACCGCGAGGAGTGATCGGCATGTACTCCGTGCACTACTCTCCCCCGAGGCCGTTCATCACCAAGCTGGTCACTTCCACCAACCTCACCATCGAGGGCTACTTTAAGCCCAACCAGAACTACTCCTTCTGGGTGAGTCAATGCCGTACACGGGTGTCAGTAACGAGATAAGCCACCAATGACTTTTTAAATCCCATTTTTATACCGTGGTGTTATAACATTAGTAAAGTATGGATGGCGTGATTGCGAATAGGTGAAAGCGTCGAACGGCGCGTTCACGTCCGATTCGTCGGAGGTGATGTCGATAACGTTCGACGAGGTGGGCGACGTGGATGAGTTGGTGAACGTGAGCGTGTCGCGGCCCAACTCGACCTCGGTCTACATGGAGTGGCATCGCATACCCGGAGTCGAAGGCTACATCATTCATCTGCGGCTGCCGCCCAATTACGACACGACAGAGCCATTCAAGACCAAGCAACACAACTTTACGCGTAACTCTTTTTTTACTAATATAAAGGGTGGCACAGGCCGACGGTCCACTTGATGGTAGGCGGTTACCGTCGCCTAAGGATACCTGGACCTAAATTCTCTAAAGCCACTTAGCGATTATTATATAATATAAAACATTAAATTTTCTAGCTCATTAATAGCTTTCTAGCTCAAGTATATTTGCCTTTATCTACTTACAATTCTAAATCTGATTTTATAATTATTTTACTTTATAGGATATCTTTATAGGATAGAAATATATTTTCGAAGCATTCTTTATTCATAAAGCCGATCTAATTTGCAAAAATCGCTAATTAAAACATACATTTTTCGTAATTGTGTACAAAAATAATTACTGATAGCGCGCGAGTTGAATGCAGAGCTCAGGAATGCGATAGTGCTGTGATTAGAATTAATGATGACAATATGTCGATAAATTTCAACATTGTTTTAAGTTTAAGATTTTAAGTTTAGAAAAATAGAAGTTTAGAAGCTATCAATAATACTAATATAATACATATACACTGCCATAGAAATCATAACGTGCCATAGATAATTTGTCTTGGAGCATACAGAATACAGACACAGGAATTCTAAAACAAGACAAGACAAGATTTTGACGTGATTTGAAAAAACCAGACAAACATTCATAATCATAGTTGGAATAAGTTCATAAGTTCATAAGTTGGAATCATAGTTGCGATACAGAATCAGGGCCCTGTAGGAATTTGTTTACAGTCACCACTGTTCCACTGTCTTGAATACAATTCAAGGCCGCTGTGTTACGGTGAGTGAATATGAGATGTCATTTCCTATCCCTTCCAAAACCCAATGGAGATTTAAAAATTGATAATAATGTACATGTAGGCGATGATGATGACGAAGACAGCTACTCAAGCGAATTGGAATCAAATTAAATTTGTTTATTTGCCAATCGCAACTCTTTTTATTTTTTCTTTATTACTTTAGTTACTAATTCAGAAATTAAAATCAAGACAAACAAGTGAGCGTAGACGTACTCGCCAACTTTCTTGTTTAGAATACTTTTCTAGTTTCTCGTACATGTTGTTTTGATTTGCCAACTTTTGTAGAAATTCGTATTAATATTATTTCGACAATAATTACACCAACAGGAGTATTATTTGTTAATTATCTAACTTTTATAAAAAGATGCATAATTTGGAATATTTCGCCAACTGAGGTAAAAATTGCTAAAAAAAAACATTGAACGTTTTTCAACAGATTTTTTTAGAAAAAAAAAAAACAACTACAATGAAATTAAAAAAAAAAAACCATTTCTGTGGAAATTGTGGAAACTTAACGAAGCCTTTTCGTGTTATAAGTTAAATATGTAGAAAGTTATAATAACTTAATTTCATTTGACAATAAATATTTTGTTGACATCATACCTTTTCTATATTTTATTCATAATCATAATCAATGTCTATGATGAAATGCATAAACTTATGAAAAAGGTTAAATAATAAATAGGTACGAAGACAAGATGTATTAACGTGCGTAGAACTGTACTTAGAGTTGACAAAATAATACTATTATTGTATCTACTTAATAATAGTGTATGTAACAAGAATTACTAGTATTAACATAAATAAAAGTTGACGAAATAGGAAATTTGACAACATGGATCTTTTTCTATGAAGATATATAAAAGTTGGCAAAACAGAACAATATGTACGAGTAACTACAAAAGTATTCTAAACAAGAAAGTTGGCGAGTACGTCTACGCTCGCCAATTTTTGTAGGAATTCGTATTAATATTATATGTTTCGACAATTAATACACTAACATGAGTATTATTTCTTAATTATGTAACTTTTATAAAAGGATGCATAATTTGGAATGTGTTAATTATTTCCCACCACTAGTCGTTACCAACTGACAGACGTCCGGATTGCATTCTTACGCTGGCCTTACTATAGTGAGTAATATATTTGTATTTCAGTGATAAATTTGCCTCCCGGTACGCACGTGAGTATCGACATAATGGCGTACAAGGGCCCAATCGCCGGAGCTCCGTTCACGATTCCGTTGACGGTCGACGGTGAACCCGACGAGACGTTGAACGTGACCGCCATTCTCTTGAAGGAGAAGCGCACCTCGGTCGAGTTGCAATGGTCACCGCCCGTCTCGGACAGATATAAGAACAAGGATGTAGAGTACGTGGTCATCTACAAAATGTACAATCAAAGGAGGAAGATGAACAGAGCTGATGATACGCGTGAGTATTGGTCTTCGTGAATGAATGTGTGCGCTTTTACATGTGTAATTCTTTAATTCTTTTCTTATAAAAAAAGAAAAATAATAATATTATAGTAAGCATTAATATTTGATATGTGAACTTAACGAGTCATTTTGTGTGTAGAAAAATTCATTCAACCGTTTCCTGTGAGGTAAAGCCCAGAGTGTTTTTTGAATTTTTATTTTTATTTTTTACGAAACAACTAACTGAAATAGAATGGTGTGGTATATAATTGCTCATGGGGCTCTTTCATTCTATACCCCACTTGGTAGGGTTCTAAAAAAAAATTTTTTTTATTCAAAAAATAAGAACTGGAAAATGTACCAGGTGACGGAAATCTACCTAAAATACTGCTAATAAACATTCCTGAAATAAAATTTCCATACGCGAACATAACGACAGGACTACAGCCAGGTTCAGGACTATATTACATTTATTTATTTTGTTGTTTAAAAATGATCACTCTAACTGTGAAAACTTAAAAGTTAGCAGTCTTTGAAGACATGCGAAGATATACCATTCCCTCTTCAGTTAATGCATAGTATTAAATGTGCTTCTCACACACACGAGAGACCTGTGCCCAGCAGTAGGCGTAAAAGAAGTATTGTTCCAAGAAATTTCCTAATATTAGACTGCACGAGAATAATTTATAATGAAAAAAAAAAACATGTTTTTAGGGTTGACAACAAGAAACACGAGTATACTGGTGGAGGGTCTGCAGGCGTGCGAGAGTTATTCCTTCAGCGTAGGCTTGAAAGGGGGACCACTTTCGCGGCCCACAGACATCTTCACCAGGGAAAACGACAGGTAATTATCGTCGTCTCATATTCATTATCAAAACAGTTGCAGCATTAGAATTTGCTATATATGTGTTATAATATTCAATAAGTAAATTATAATATTCGTTTTTATATTTTTTATATTCGCGCAAAAATAGTGTGGATAGTACTCGAAATTTAAAACTATTAAACATCGTGAGTCCATTATTCTGTTTGTTCTAAAAATGCTATTTCAATTAATGGAATATGGAGCCTATGTAGTAAATGTATGGACCAATTTCCTTTTGCACTTATTTAAAGGGGCGTGACTATAAACATCCTTCTTTTATCGGAATGTTCCATGCCCCCAACGCGAACTCGCGTTCCATTGAGAAGGTTCCATGGCTAGCCTTAACAATAGAATAAAAATACCTTTGGTGTGTGAAGCCCAAAAAATGTTTCCGATGATCTCTTGTATTAATCTCCCGAAGTTCTACAGTGGGCGATACACAGGAAAAAAAAGATTAACCTTATTTTTATATTTCGAATAGGGCGCCAGTGAAAAGGCTTCACTATGCTTTTATCGAGGAAAAGAGTCAATTGCAGATTCTTTGGGATGCCAACTGCATCGTGATACGTGAACCAGTCTCATATCGAGTGAGTACTAATATTCTATGAAATGTATTGCAAGTGTGAATATTGAAGTGACAGCGGTCGAATTTTACTGACAAATTATAAAGACTTCTGTCAATTTCTATCGACGTATTGAAAATTTTACGCTAATCCGTACTAACGAGACATACATAATACAGTTATTTATAATGCATTTCTGAATAGGATTGAGGCATCTTCTGGGTGAACTCGCTTCATTATAGTACTCATACACGGCTAGATGCTAGCCAAGAGCAAACCTATCTCTAATAAAAAAAATGCTAAATTTCACGAGCCCGTTGGATAAGTGGTTAGGCTGCTTGCCTTACAAAAATAAGAACTTAACCCGCCGATGAGGCAAGTTAACTCGCTACTGTGCTTATTGAAATGTAAACCGGGCATAATTCACTGAATAGTTGGGGTTACGCTGGGATTGAGTGATCCCAATACACGAATACACCTTAAGGTCTGTAGAGGAGTAAGGTCGAATTGTATGTTGTCATCATCAGGTGGAGTTAACGGAGCTGACGCGTAACGCGTTGAGCGCCTACGAGCTGTCGCCGTCCGCCAACACGTCGCTAGCGCATGTCATCGAGTCGGTGCCTGACGGAGGCAGATACAACGTTTGCGTATATGTGAGTCGAATACTTTCTCAAACTCATAAAAGCGTCGGTCTAGCTTTCGTTCCCACTTTTTGTGGTGACTTTCATTCCATGACATAAAATCAATCTCGAACTTGTATACTGTTGTTGTATGTGCAGTCCGTGGGGCACGGCGCGGCGGTGAGTTGTATTGAGGCGCGGTCTCGATCCGTCCCGCCTCCCGAAAACGTGGTGGCGTGGCTGGCCTACAATCATCTTATGGTCAGCTGGCACGATGATCCGGCTCTCAGTGTTGCCAAGCATGCCACTGGCACAAGGTAATATCATCATTGCTACAGTTAACGTTTCAAAGATTAATTAATATGTCTGATATAAAGACACAATATTCTGGTTTCCGTTCGGTTGAGAGGTCGAGATAGAATATTAAATTAAAATAAATATCTATTAAAACTTTATCTTAACACACAATTTTATCTTTAACACAAATTTTTAACTTATATAAATGGTATATGGTTTAAATGGTTTATGAGTATATCTATTATTGGTCTCTTTTTTCTGTTTATTTTTTTTTATTCCGGCTACAGTAGCCGTCTACTATAGTGGACCCTCCGCCTGTCTGTCGAGTTTAACATTTAAAAAAAATCTTTTTTTCGTTTTCACCCATTTTGTTTCGTTTTGTAACCTAAATGGCAATAATTGTAACGCTGTCAACAGGCACAAGTACGAGGTGATAGTGTCCGAGAATGAGATCCCGGAGGACTTGATCCACCCGAGCGAGGACATGAAGGTGCAGCAGGCCGAGCAATCGCCGCTCGTCATGAAGATCACCAGCGACAAGAGCCCCCTGTACGTGGCCATCAGGGCTGTCACCGAGCAGGGCTACTACAGCGATCTCGGCGAGGTCAGGACACTGCATATGGAAGGTGAGTGGAGGTTTTTAAGATTGGCTTACATTCATATTACATGAATAAGTGATTAATTCAATTTTCATTCGTCTGTAGAGAAACGTTTCAATTCGCTCGTTATGAATTTACTCAATGACAGTTGAACTTACATGTGTAACAGTTACGTAAAAGAAAGTGCCTTACATATACTACACACACCGGCATATTTAGCGGAACATAAAATAAAGGTTTGATATCAGTATCATATAAGGTTGCTGGCTGGTTTATACGTCATTTAATTTAAAAAGAAATATTTTCAAATTAAGAAAACAACTGAACATCACATTTTATGCAATTGTTTTAATTTTATTCAAATACACCTTATCTGGAGCGAACTTCGAGTATTTCTTCCTTCTGAGTTTGATTTAAAATTTCATTAAAATACTGTTTTTTGTTAGTTTTTTTTAATCGCGTATCTTTCTGGAGTTGAGGACTGAATTATGCCTGACTTAGCCCCAACGGAGATTGCCAGGGCACTCGAAATGCGAAGAAATGGTCATACCTACAGAGTGATATCCAGAGATCTTCGTTGACCAGTTTCAACGAACCATCGCAGTATCCAACGGTTCAGGGAGACCGGTACTTATGTGAGAAGAGCAGGACAAGGCAGAAAAAGACGCACTTCGAGTAGGGATGATCGTTTCATTCGGCTTCGTGTACGTAGGAACCCCCGTTTGACGGCCGTCCAAGCCCGACATGAGTTAGAAGCAGTGCGGGGTGTAACCGTAAGTGAGCGTACGGTACGAAGAAGGTTCGAAGAAGCTGGTTTGGGTTCATTTGTGCCCGCCAAGGCTCCAAGGCTCGAGGTAAATCATCGTAGAAACAGGTTAACTTTTGCTCAGGAACATCGACTTTGGAACGCGGACCAATGGAGTAAGGTATTGTTTAGTGATGAGTGCAGAATTCTCTTAAATCAAATTGACGGCAGGCAAAGAATATACAGACGCAAAGGAGAACGATACATTCAGACAAATTTTGAAACTACAGTTGCATACGGTGGTGGATCAATAATGGTTTGGGCGGGCATTTGTTTGGGAGCTCGCACAGACTTGGTAGTGATTGACAGAGGGAGTCTGACTGCAGACCGCTATATCAGAGAAGTTTTAGAAGAAAATGTCGTACCGTTTGCCCCATATATCGGTGACGATTTGGTTTTTATGCAGGATAATGCTCGGCCGCATACCGCTCGGGTAACTCAAGCTTATCTTAATGATATGAATATCACTGTTATGGAGTGGCCGGCGAGATCACCGGATATGAACCCAATAGAGCACGTTTGGGACTTGCTGAAAAGAAAAGTTAAGTCCAGAATTCCAGCTCCTGCCAACGTGGGTGAACTGCGAATCGCCGTAGTTGAGGAATGGCGGAGACTATCCCAGAAGACCATCGATAACATCATTCTCAGTATGCCTAGACGGGTAGAAACTTTAATAAGAGCACGTGGAGGAAATACGCGATATTAATCACCATTTTTCTAATTTAATTAATTGTTATTTTAATATTAATTTTCACTTTTCCCGGTTACATGAAAAGTTCAAAAATGTACCATTTTTCACAAATAGCCTTTACTCACAAAATCTGTTCTTAATGTGATCTCATTTTAAGTAAAACAAATGAAACTTTAAATAACAAAAGAAGTGTAGTAAGTAGATTTTAAAATAAAACCATATATTTTTAATTATGGACCTTTTTTTTGTGTTCCGCTAAATATGCCGGTGTGTTTATATTTTTTTCAGTACTTGTCGACAATGTAAACATACACTTTTGTCTTTATTTTTTTATCACACTAGCTAGACGATCAAACTCAATTTACCTCACAAAGTATTAACTTTCTTATCATCTTTAACTCAATTAAAAGAAAATATTATATTCATTAAAACTAAATAATTACACTATAAACTGAAACTATTTGCGGTTGAGGTTGTCAAATGAAATTTAATGTCTCCTCAAAATCTATATTGTCTGTGAAAGTCAGTGATGTCACCAACTTAACTTCAAGAAATTAAATTGAACTTAATATTTTCCAAATTAAAAATTTATATTATATATTACTATCTATACTAATATCATAAAAAGTAAAGATTTAGGTTTAGAATAATATTCATTCTCACAAAGAATTACAAAGAAGATTTGTAGGTTTGTAATGAGTAACCTCAAAGACTACTGGACCGATTTTAAAAATTCTTTCACCTATAGAAAGTCACGTTATCAGCAAGTAACATAGTAACATTTTATAATGTTATGCCGGCGAAGTCGTGTGCAACAGCTGGTATATAATATATACCTATGTTGATGCCAAGGACTTGGCATCGAAGGCGTTCGTTTGTTTCCATATGGTTTGACAAGGACGATGTATTAATATGCGGCAGGTGAACTGGTGAGCGCCCCAGAGGAGGTGGGCAGCGGGGCGGTGTGGTGGGGCGTAGCGGCAGGCGTAGCTGCGCTGGCGCTCGTAGCGGCGCTCGTGCACGCCACGCTGCGCGCCCGTCGCCTGAGGCGAGCGCAGGCCGCCAACACGATGCGCTACGACGGCCGCCGCGGAGAGGCCACCATAGGCGAACACGGTACGTCACTCTTACGCTGCGGTATAATTAGGCCCTTCGCACACTTACGATACTACAGTCGAATACCAGTAGGATACTCATTCGCGACACGAGCTTCGTACATTATACAACATTTTGACGTCTTTTAATTGTGTCAAATGACTCAGAGATGAAGGAGCACTTGCTGTCATTCTATTGTATAAAAACAAAAGAAAAAGAAAATAGTGGATATCTATTCTAATGTAGTCCGGAAATTTGTAATTCTATAAACATGGAAAATGTTAAATTTCCTGCACAAGTTAAATATTTAGTTGTTGCTCCGCCGTCATCTTGACGATACTCGTTGGTGACGATACGCACATGCGAATGACACGACGCGTGTTGCAAGACTAGTCGCCAACAAATGTAGGGGAGGGATAGGGCAATGGTCTTTGGCATCCCTTACTCACTTACCGAACCACAACAAGCACATGTAGTAATATTTCTCGATAATCTTTTGTAAGGAGTTGGTTTACTGCTGCCAAACGGGCTGCATTATTTATGACTGCGAAAGACTACTTCCACTGAAACTTTACAGTAATATAGCTGATACATCAGAATAATGTATTAGGATAGGCGGACGAAGTCGCGGACAAAATAAATTTATGCTATTTAAAAAAACAGGTAAAAAAACTATTTTCAATGGTCTAAAAACAAAATAGTAGTAAAAATAATGAAACGTTTTCTATAAAATATGCATTCGGGTATTGGTTGAATGTATTTAAAATCTCTATGAATGTTATTTTCGTTGCGTTTATGTAAAAGCGACACTAGAAACAAATGAAAGGCGTGTCAAATTATAATGTATTTTATTGCTATGTCAAGAATGATAATTGAATGCACTTTGTTTAGATGACGATGACGTGCCACCAATCCACGGTTTCTCCGACGACGAGCCGTTGGTGATAGCTTGAGGCTCACTCTCTCCGGCGTATCTTTGATTCCATTCTTCACATACATTGTTGACATATTTAAATAGATAGACACAAAAAATATTTCATCATACAATATTTTCACACAGCATTTTGGCCTTTAGAAAATTTCTGCTCTAGTACATATGCATAAAATATGTGTAAGTGATCCAAAAAGTGCTTACAATTAGAATAATACAAAAATACTATATGTTTGGTCTGTAACAAGCCTAGCAGCACATGGAAAGGAAACATTAAAATTGATTTATGTTTTGCGTAATTGCAAACATGCAACGAAAATCTTAGACATAAATAATGGCATTTGTTAATGGTTGTTAAAATATTATAATAAATAAGAACATTTCGTTACTATTGGTTTGGATTAGAGCGTCACAAACAAATTTATTTGTATCGTATCGTATCTGTTTCATTTTAGTCTTAATAAATTATATTATAAAAAATATATGTTAAGGGTACAATAGTGCTGAGGGTAGTTTTTTGATAACTTCAATAATACAGGGAGGAATAATCCTTTTTTTTATGTTGTATCATATATGTGAACATTTTTATATAATAGTGAAAAAAAAGTATAAACTTATGAAAAATCTTATGTTAATTATGAAGCCCAAAGTATTATTTTTCTGTTAAAAGACAGTAGGTAGTTACGCATTTTTTATATGTAGGTACTTGTGAAAATAGATGTCGCCGATTTCGTTCGACATCTAGTTACAAGAAAAAGGGCTGTTTTTGTGAGACTTGTTAATTTAATATGTAGTCATTAACTTTTAATTTGTTGCTCATCAAAGAAAAAATGTTAATAAAGTAATTATAAATTAAAATTCACAACGTAACTTTTTTTATATGCAAGTTCGACACCAAAGAAATGTAAACTTAAGTACAATGTTAATTGTATTTTTTTAAAGAGTAATGTGTAGGTTTTGTGTTGAACTTTAAATTTTCATTGCTCGGATCTCTAACATTCCCGTGATTGTGTTTTTTAAAAAATATAATTAGTTCCTTTAAGACGGTTTTGTAGCGTCATCGTTTAGGTAAACTGAATTTTCACTAAATTAGCGTGATGACTGGTCCAAAACGAAATGTAAACACTAAATAAACGTGTATATTAAAAAAATGTTGTTTTATTTGATAATATCTGATACAGTAGTACCCAACTGATATGGCTTACCGATATGCCTGCGCAGAAGATGAATTTCTAAAGCGTGGGAAATGCTATCGACCAATCCACACACTTCGCGGCTTTTTCCAGTACCGCTACTGGTCGCCAGCTGCCGCCATATTAGCGTGCGCCGCTTGGCTTGTCACGCTCGCGCGAGTGCGACAAAACTAACAGCTGCATTGTATTATGCATAACCTTATAGATATTGTATCTAAGGTTAATTGAATTTTAAGCTTTTTGTTAATCGTCGAAACCGTTCTTTTCTACGTGAACGAAGATTCACAACGCGCCTTATCAAGTGTGTTTTTATCTGTATCTGTTTTTAGCTATAGTAATAGCTTAATAAACTCAACTTGCGACAACTTCAGAGGTCAATAGTTGTTTGATGTGGACTCTACTTAATATTAGACCATGTTATGTTAGTTAGCTAATTTAAATTTAATATAGTTAGTGCATGCAAAGTCCAGTCCCGCGGCGGTATCATGAGTATCACGTCGTCACGCCAAACAGCGACGCCCACCAATGTTTCACGGCCACCAACATTGCAGATTAGGGGTCCTCCGATTCCGGTCTTTGAAGAAACATTATTAACAAAATTAACAAAATTGTCAAGGTTCATTATATGACTAATGGTGCATTAATTATTTACTTTAGAAGCGTGATTAGGGTACTTTCAGTATTTTTGGTTTTGTATATGATTCTCGTCACTGATTTATCATATTTATCAAAGACTGATCGCAAGACTTTGTTTGAGCCGACAACATATCTACATATATCTATTTTTTTTTGATTGAACAAAAACAAATCGCCAGGGTCACTGATCTGTTTTAGAGACAAACATACAAATATACAAATCTTCTCTATTTATAATAGCTTTCGTCTGCGTCATTTTTTCTTAGGTGTGAAGATATTTATCCAATCTTTCCCTCGGAAAAAGTATTTTTTTTCTGAATGAAAGGTAACCCTATGTAGGTACTTTTCTATAGCCCTGACAACGTATATGCAAAATTTCACGATGTTTGTTTGACGTAGTTAAGGCGTGAAATCGAAACAAAAAACAAATTCACTATCGCATTTATAATACGAGCTTTAATGTTTTTTATAGGTAATGTATTATATATATATATTTTTGGAAAAAGTTAATATTTTTACACCGTGATGGAATTTAGACAAGTGGGTGAAAATCCATAAATACACAAATAAATCTACTTACAACAGAGTGGCTTGATTCTGTAGAAGCGCAGAATACCGCTTGTGGTAAATTTTTATAACCTTTCGAAGAAAGGCGTTCTTTACATTTTTTCGGTGTCAATATGTCAGCTCGTTGCCAGCCCAATCTTGGTTGAAGTGCTTAAAAGAAAAAAAAGTTCAATATATAAATAAAGCAGCTGATTGTATTTTGTTAAGAACGAGTGTGTATTTATGTATATAAAATGTTTTTAAAATTGTAATAAACTGTATTATATATAAAAACCTTCCACGTTTAATGCTCTTTCCATTAGTGAAAGCCACATTTAAAAAAAATCTTCATTTAAGGCTTTTTCCTTAGGGACATGTCGCCTCATTGGGCAAGGTCTTATATACATAGCTAAACTATACTAAATTATTACTAAACAATAAATCTAGAATGGTAAATATTGTACAGCTTCCTGGCATCATCAGATATCGGGAAAGCCAGGGCGCTGTTCAAGTCACTTACTTGCAACCTAAGTCACTTCCCAGCCCAGCCTACGCACCCTCTCGTTCCGGACACATTCCTTCAAAACATGGTATACGTCCTCCAACCAGCATTACCAAACCATGGTATGTCTAGAGAATGTTGGCTGAATGGTCTTATACCAGATAGCTCTTTCCAATGATCTCTTATAAAAATATTCTTTCCACAGTTCTTTACAGGTCCTCTTTAATGTGGTCAATACCTCGGTTTAAAAAGAGGGGCTACAGTGGCTAATTTATCTGCCCTCTCATATTCTGGGATGCCCACACGTGGCGGGATCCACTGCAAAACGAAAGCCACATTAAAATCCGTTGCGTAGTTTAAAAGAGTTAAGCATACATAGAGAAGGACAGAGGGCATGAAGCGACATTCTTTTATACTGTGTGAAGATGCTACTGTGGTCGTTAGCGCACTTGCGGCGACGGTAGCCACCTTCCATCAAGTAGACCGTCAGCCTGTCTGTCAACCTTAACATAAAAAATACACACCTTGATCATATCCTCCGTAACCTACAAGTTTACAGTAGTCCCCGACATGTGGATCTCCTAAACAAGCCAGCTGTGCATCTAATTGCAATGCACGTTTCCAGTGCTGAACAAAATTAATCTGATGTTAAAAATATGGTAAAATAAACGGCTCAGGTTCAGAATGTCCATTGTTCCAAAATGACCAGTCTCAAAATGTCTAGTTTCAGAATGTCTAGTACCTACATAAAAGTATTCTTACCTCACTTCTAACAACCAACAGTTTCTTTTTAGATTTTTAAATTATTGTTTAAATATGTATAGTCAAATTGATTCTATTTATAATTATTAATGTCAAATATAGTATTAACTTTTCCTAATGTACATATAAATATTACGCTTGACGATATTCGTTCAAAGTCATTTCTTAATCTCTGAAACCGCCCAACCAATTGTGCAAAATTGCACAATTATATTCATATGTTATTAGGTTGCGCTCATTTTGGTATAAATTGTATTCGATCTGAGGTTAGTCCTTGTCTTAAAGTTTAGCGATAACATATATCACATATTATTATATTGATACTAATACTAGATGGAGTTCTTACCAAAATAGCCAAGTTGTTTTGCGGATCTTGTCTGTATTCCGGATGAATGTAGTGTGAAACAATCCGTTGTTGTACGTGTGTTCGATCTCTCAAGTCTTTTAAACCGGAAATTATTGACAAATCGCCGGAACCCATCCTGATAAAATTAATTTATTTGAATTTTTATTTCCATTAAATCTATCATGTGTGATACAGCAGCATATTTATAATGAATACAATGTTATAAAAATAAAACGGTATTTGTATAAGTTTAACAATTCGTATAAATCTTAATAATATTAGATATAATTTATACTATTTTAATTTATAAGTAAGCAGATAAACTTATTATTAATTAATAGTATATAGGGTTGATACTTTAAAATATTATATGATTTTGTTAATGACTTCAAACATAAGTTTAATTTAAGTTTACATAATCTTAAATTAAATTTATAATTATTACGCTAACAGAGTGTATAAACAATGTACTTTTTACAAAATTTCTAAATAAACGTTTATTTATATTACTTTTTCAAAAATTTGCACAATTCTATTGGTGAAAATGTCGTTGTCTAGTCACTCTGACTAGCTAAGAGTTATTTAAAACTTCAAACCCGTGAACGCAATCTCCAATTGTAACTGAGGCTCGTGGATGAATAATAGTCGAGTAACAAACTATACTTTGTAATCTTCTTGTGAGCACCACTAACGATAACCAAGGCTGCGATGTAATATCCTTGACGACTTCACTTTCTTCAGCTGTTAAAAATGACGATTATTGATATTTTTATTTTGTTCTACATTTAGATATAATATATTACAAAATAAAGTCGTACGAAGTTTGCCGGGCCAACTAGTAAGAAAATAATTCCTTGGACTTCAACGAATATACTGTGTGGAAAAAAAAAACTCGAATCGCTCTAGCCGGTTTTGAGTTCAGCGCTTAGCTATTTATTTTGAAATAAAATAAGTTTTGTTTATTATACTGGTATATAAACAAAACAATACAAGCAATATAATTAAATATTTTTATAGCGCCTGACCGAAGATGACTTATATTTCGTTTAGGCACACCCTAGGATCAAAAATGCTGTCATAAGATGCCTAAATAAGCCTGGGCGGCAGACGTTCTCTTACAAAAAAAGTGTTCCAGTGTGTGACCAACCAAACTCTATTTTTTTCCTGTTAAGTCCTGGCATAGTATTTCCTATCCCTATTAATTAACAGCTTAGGTCCCTTAGTGAATTAGAGAGAAATAATTATTAATACAAGTCAGTAATTTTATAATTCTCTACTTACATGTTTGATAAAGACTCGCCTGTCTTTTGCCACACTCGCCATCTATTTCACCACTGGATTCAAATGATTCTTGTTCAGAACTCGCCCTAGAGGGTGTTTGTTCAACAATGTTCCGATCTTTAGTAGAATGTCGGTCGTTTTTGCTTGTTAGTACTTTATTTCTATTTTGACCTAAATTCAATTTGAATCCTTGCAACACTTTGAAGTCTGGATTTGCTATATAAGAAATTTTTTCACGTTTCGTTTCAAAGTTAACTTCATCTGAATTCATCGCTGTCAATTTCATAGGTCTTTTTGAATTGTATGATTTTGGAGCTGTTCGGTCCACTGTTTATAGTAAATTCTTCATTAAAATAATAATAATAAAAAAATACTTATATGTACTCGTAAATTATCTATCTGTGGACACGCTTGTGGAGTATGTGTTAATTTTATGGCTTTTTTCTATATTTTTATTTCTGTTTGTGTCCCAAAAATTAATAAAATAAATAATAATGACTAAAATTGTTTAAACCAATATATTTAAAAAGCTGTATAATTAAAACTAATTCATTTGTTCTTACCTAATCTGGGGTCAATTGTTGAGTAACCGAAAGATACATTACTGTCATCATCGTCACCATCAATATCAGAACCATAAGACGGTAGTTTTGAAAATGTCCAGCTAGTTGGCCTTGGACCACGATCTGAATATATGCCTACAAGTCCTGGACGTGGGAGTTCCACTACATAATCTTCAACATAATCATTTGATTCATATGAGGGTTCATTATGATGTTTATGCTTATTTGTTGTGTGAAAATTTGTATTTTTAATATTCCAGTAAGGATCTGTGTAGTCATCATCGGCTGTTTCGATTTTTGTGGTTGTCTTCAATGGTATGGGCTTCGGGTTCTTATTGTTAGATGCATATTTTTGAAGGAGGAGGAAACGTCTCTGTCTTAATGATGAACTTACTTCTGGTTCATCAGACCGTTTATTACGTTTATATGTTTTTGACAAATTTTTTTCAGCGAAATGTATTACTTCGGGATCGTCTTGTAGAAGTTTAATTGAAAGTGGCAAAACACAACAAACTTTACTCCGTGTCATTTTGTCGTCTCTGAAATATGAAACTTAATTGAAATTATCACAAATATAATTAAGGGAGTATTAAGTCAAGTAATATTTTGGTTTCCAGAACAAAACATTAAGCTGTAATACTTTAAGCTGTCTTAGAACTAATAGATATTATTACTTACCCCTTATTAATTACGATTCCACCTTTTTTATAACATGCGGACTTATTCATAAATGTACAAATACCTTCTGAAAATTGTATTTTATCTTCGTCATTAAATTTAACACTTTCTTTCCAGGGATAAGTTTTATTAAATGTAATATTTTTATTATTGTCATTAGCATTAGCATTGACTGATATGTTAATTTGCTTACTGCTCCAGTTAAAGATTCCATCATCCGGAAACAGTATATTAAAAATATCGTCATGGTTTTCCTTGATTTTATCTTTGCCTTGATTTTTAGTTTGGTTATTCTGTTTTAAATCATTCTCATTTAAACTCGTTTGAACGTTAGAATAAATATTTGCAGGCTTAGTGTTGTGCCAAGAAATTCCATCATTACTTGGTATTTTCGGTTTATTTAAATTTTCTTTGATAAAGTTTTCCTTCGTCAATTCTCTTACGTCTGTTTCACTATTAGAATCCCTAAACACGACTTTATCACTCTCGTCGTTGTCAAAATCAGACAAGCTCTCATATTTCACGGGCGGAGCCTCCACTCCTCTCAATTTTGTCACTTTATCATTTAACCACCAGAATTCACCGTCGAATTGTGCTAAAACAGATTTTATTATTAAAATTTGTAATAAGGCTTTCGAGAGCATTGTGATAGCGCATCAGTTATTGGGTTACAGTAGACGATTGATGCGAATCGCGTAAAAGCGTTCAGTTAAAAACCAGGATGTTGCAGTTGCGGTAACAATTATCGCGTGATTTCCATCGAATTTGTTCGCTTTTAGTGTATCTATTATTTCGCGACAATTATGATGATTACGTGCAGTTGTATGCGATAGTATTTCTACTCTATGACGACAATAATTTGTGGTAGCGATCACTGAACTGAACTGGTACACTTTTGTTATGGTACAGACAGTAGTAGGCAAGCTGTGAGTATCTAGTTTATTTATAAATTTTGAATGATGTTTTCCTTCTAAAATTTTAATAAATACGTAGTGTACACATTGACCGTTAATTTATTGTAATTTTTAATACAACAAATTATTTATTTGCACATTATAAAGATCCACTAGATAATATTTATTTATATTATTTTAGACAAAATATATGTGAAGTATCATTTTTTATATGAAGTATTATAAAAAAAGATATTATTTTTTTAATCTTACTTTAACCGTATTTTGTAAATTATTTTATGAATAAAGTTGAATTTTAATATTACCGGAACAAATTTCCACCGAAATACACTTCCAGTGGAAGTAACAGATGCTTTAATATCTGAAGAAAATGACGTTTTACAGCGATTATTATATTATTTCGATGCGTTTTACATCTATTTAGAGCTCTCCAGTATTATACTAGATAGCGCTTTATATTTTTTTGACAGTGTCATTTCCACCATATAATATTAATTTCTCGTTTTAGTTTTAGTATTTAAAACCAGTTACTTAAATAGCCCAGTTTTACGCAGGTGCAGCAGCGGGTACAGCTTACTTCAATATAAAACTATCATACTTTGTTTAGTTTCATCGATATCGAAAGAAAAATATGAATTTTTTAATCGAATAAAATAAATAACGATGGTAAGATAGGTAAATATAAAAAAATAGGTGTTAAAATTAATACAAATATTTAAAGAAAGTGCAAACAAAACACAACTTCCGTTCCAATACCTACTTGTATTGATTTAAGATTTAAAAACATAGAAGACAGTTTACTTACCTTTCCAGTATAGCTACCGAACCACCAGTTATACAAAAATGTTGGTAATATAATATTAATTCTTATAATTTGTATTAAATACTCTATTCAATTACGAAAATTAAAAATAGTAACAAAATTTCTTTGCTGACTTTACAATTTCAATTATGTGAAATAATAGATGCGTTGTTAGGAAATATGACTGTAACGAGATAAATGAGTCCGTGACATACATAACTGTATCTATATACTTATAGGTAATGAATTACGTTTAATGAAACATTTAATGGACATTTAATGAAACATAAAAGACATGTAGTAATTTCAAGCCGCTCTTCTGTAACCCCCTTATAGAAGACAAGCGTGAAATTCAGGCCCTAGGTGCCCTGTTATGATTGCATCTGTCATAACTCTGTTTATGACTGCATGACGCAGCGTACGTGTAGACATAGACAAAGTATTTATTCTACATTATTTATCCAATAGGTTTGTTGCAACTGTTTTCATGTCCCCTATCTAACTTTAGTTCGTAGCAAAACAACAGTAAATGGAGTTACTGTGCACGTCCGTTTTCAGAGCTTTTCCTTTGGGCTTCAGATAAGTTAGTTTTAAAATTAGAGTCTGATTTAAAAGTTGCCGCATTGAATAAATTGATTTCGATAAATAAATCAGACTGCGCATTTCAAACTTAGGTACCCTTAAATTAAACTTCAAACTTATTTATTTTTATATTTATCATTAATTCAGTTACAAATTAACGGGCACAAATACTGATATCGTAAAAACTTCGATCCCGGTAAAATATAATTGATTTAATTATATAGTGTATTTCAGCTACATACTGAATAAAAAATAAAAAAAAATTCAAGCGTCACCAACCCGAGTGTAAGCATTTGAGTTTACTGTAATATTTGATAAGTACTTAAAAAGTATATGCTACCACTATAGGGTAGTTGACCTAAAAGCACCTACCAGGATGCGGACTTCATTGAGAATATAGATTTAAGCTTAAGTTATGAACATAAACACCATGACACTTTTCAAGTCAATAAAGAATTTCTACAAAAACGGCTACTTTGAAACTTGTGAGCTTTTAAAGTTTGTTAAAATTTTGTCAAAGAAAAATTTTCTTAAAGAAAATTCAAAAGTTATTTAATAATATTAAAAGTTTCAATTTAGTTAGAGGGTGTTTTAGCACAACGGCGGGTATTCATTTCTCAAAACTCTTTTTTTTTTAAATTATTTGATGACCCTATATGGTCTTTATTTTATATCCTATTCAGCTGTTTCTGTTGCATAGGTTTTAAGCGAAACTTATAGACTACTTGCCTGTCCATTATACATTCACATAAAAAATATTGTAATGTAATGCAATCTATGTAAAGGTTGGTAGACAGGCTGACGGCCCACTTTGTGGTTAACTTTATTTTAGTAATTAATTACTAAAATTTGCACTGCCGGGATTCGAACCCGGTTCCTTTGGGACAGAGCGTTAAGGCAACCACTTTAACCACACTAGTCCAATGGGCTCTTAAGTTAAGATTAAAGTAATATTTAAATGTTATGCAGTAGATGAGCTTACAAAACCATTATAAGTTGGAAGCTTTAAGGCTGCTAAGGCTCAAACCTAATTACTTACTTAACTTTTAACTATTTAAAACTAGCGACCCCGCTTCCGGATTCGCACGGGTGCATTTTTTTTTCTGCAAATTATACATAAACAATAACTTTTCTCCTTTCATGTTCCTTCCATTAGTGAATACCGCATGAAAATCCGTTCAGTAGTTTTTGAGATAATTACGAACATACAGATAGACAGACACGGGGCGAAGGACTTTGTTTTATAATTATTTAAAATGTTGGCATACGTATAGCAAATCCATTTTATCTATCCATTCTAACAAACTCTCTATTCAATATGTGAACTTAGTTTTTTTTTAATTCTAAAAATGTTTTTCGAAAAGCTCAGTGCCAGCTTCGTTTACATTGTTTCGATTTTTTGTTTGTTTCTAAAACCGTAAAACAAAGGAAACATTGTTTTGTGATTCGAATTCGAAACTATTCGAACGGTGCACAGTCTACCGTAAGAGATTTGTGTGATTGGATAGCGTGAGAACATTTACTCGAAAATAGATTTCACCTTCGAGAATACTTTATGGTCTATGAGAAAATAGCCATCACGGATCTACTCCAATTTATTTGCATTATTTTTGTTTTAATGATTTTTTTTTGTTAAGAAGGTACTATGATAATACTACTCGCGCGATTAAGTTAACTCCGTACATCGCAGGAATGACGATGCCCCGGATGCCCCTGATTAAAATGATTTAAATATTTGTTTTATTATATTATATTATATTTTTATAATTATAGTCTTACTTTTATAAGTATAGTTAATTAAAAATCTGCTTAAATAGTTTTGTATAGTTTTACTATGCATTAAAAACCTGAATATGACATTGTTTTTCAAATATTATTTTAATCAAATAAACGATGATGAAAAATATCTTTAATCTGTATACAGGATGTGGCCTGTAATAAGAGCAATAAATTAAAATATAGACCCTTTAACGGATTAATAATTAATTCCAAATCGTTTCAATTAATTAAAATGAAAAACAAATTTACTGTTATTTTCTAACAAAATTAATCGAGCCAGCAATGTACTACTACAGACATAATTTGTCTAATCGGAGTACTTGTCATTGACATTAAAATTTACGATCGTTCTCGCCCCAGTCCCCTGTACCAAGACTAAGACATCTAACGACAGATAACCAACAATTTAGCGAGCATTTGAATTGCTATATCTGAGTATAAGCACTTTGGAGCATTATGATTAGGTTAAGGTAACTGCGTATACTCTATAGAATCATCGTTTAAATTTATTGCTCTTATTACAGGCCACATCCTGTATAAAATTTTTAATACAAAAAACCTTTCCCTGAACTATTATTTATTGAAATTTGCAAAATCTGCACTATGAAATTTAAAGTGGGACATTGTGGAACATTAAATAAAAATACTTACTGTATTCTCCCCAAAATGTATAAAAAATGAAATTTCTTGTGAAATGGGAATAGACGAATAGCTCGTGGCTTTAATATAAAAGTTTCATTGTGTTTTAATGTACCTATCAATTAGGTAATAGGTGATTATAATGTATCAAATTTTCGTATGTAAACAGAATTAAATTAGTCAGCCATTAGATAGTAAATAAGGGAAACGCAATCTAATTCATTACTTAGGATTAGTCAAATTTACCGAGATTGTGTGATTATATTGATAACAAATAATATATATTACGTGACGTTGATTTGTAATTCTAATAGTTTTGTGAAAATGGCGCGTTTGATTTTGTTTGTTGGTTTGATGCTGGTTGCGTCTGCCTTCGCTAAACTATCAATTGGATATCATGAGGCTGTCGGTATTCCTTTAGCAGCAAACATAAAGGCTCAGGAAGATGAGTTCTTAAAGCGTCAGGGAGTCGCTATGGCTGGCGACCGAATCGTGGGTGGCGCCATTTCTCTTATTAATGAACATCCCTATTTGGTGAGACAAATGACATTTTTTTTACCAACAACTAAGAAAACTATAAAATTTTATACAAAGTGTGATTGAGTTAGAAGCACAAAGATATTGACGAGAAGTAAAGATTTCACTCCATTCCTACTTTTCTGTGTAGGCGGGTCTAATCATAAGCTTCAATAATATAGCGGGCAATTCAGCGTGTGGGTCCTCTCTGCTATTTACAAACCGTCTGGTGACTGCTGCTCATTGCTGGTTCGACGGTAGCAACCAAGCATGGCAATTCGTTGTCGTCCTCGGATCCAACTTCCTGTATTCTGGTGGCACTAGAATCGCAACCTCGCAAGTGGTGATGCACCCGCAATGGTCACCATCCTTGTTGCACAATGACGTCGCTATGATCTACCTACCTACTCCTGTTACATTCTCTTGTAAGTGACGCAAAAACGGGGTGTTATAAGTTTGTCGTGGGTGTCTGTCTCTTGAATCTTAGCTCTCAAATGGATGGGCCGATTTTGATCCGTTTTTTTTAAATTGTGTTTGAAAGCTGACGTGATCAGTATGGGTATTTTGAAGACCATCAGCCGAATTCCTAGTTGACAAAGAGATTTCACTAACATCCACAGGTTTTATTGATGTGAAATTTGGTATATTGTTACTTCGGTGATATTTCCATGACATGATAACCTTGTCCTGATGCTGCAGCATCAAGAAGTCTGCGAACTCGCAACTCCAACTAGTTTTATAAAATCGCAGTATTTTGTAATCGCTGTTTTATTCTGGAAAGTCTAACTGAAAACTCCAAAGAGAACTGTGTTCAGCAATAACTCTATTGACGTATAAAATTTTTAGATCCTACTTATATAACAGCACCAACGAATTGCATTAAACAGATAAAGTATAAAGAGATATTTTGACTAGCCTGTAATTTTGTTTTGATCACATTACATACAGATGATATTTTAAGTAAAGTATTAAAGGTATTGTACTATTACAATTACTATTGATATTTACTATAAAAAATTACGACCGAGACGAATAATATTTCCTTTTTTTCCAGCAACGATTCAACCGATTGCTTTGCCATCCGGCACTCAGATGTTTGAAGACTTTACTGGCGAAGTAGTAACAGCTGCTGGATTCGGAAAAACTACCGACGGTAAAGTAATAATATAAAATATAGCTTATACATATTAAGAGTACAGGGGCCGAACAAAGAATGACACAAAAACAGGATTTTGTGTGATTAACACAAACATCTTTTAATCTTGTAATCACTTTTTCTTATTATAATTTTTCTTCATTTTGCTCATATTGGTTAACTTAATCATTAAAGCATTTCTTTTAATTTTCAGTACAAGTTGGAGCTTCTTCGGTATTGAGCAGAGTAAATCTTCAAGTGATTACAGTGCAACAATGCCAGGCAGTTTTTAATTCACTCTTGCCATATGTGCAACCCACCAACATTTGTACTAGTGGTGTCGGAGGCGTTGGAATCTGTGGAGGCGATTCTGGCGGTCCATTATATGTCACTAGAAATGGACAGAAAGTTCTGGTCAGTAGCTTTTTGAAACTTTATCTTCCTACCCTGTGATAGGCAATAACTGCTGCCCCTAGGAACAGAAGCTCTTATCAGAGAAACGCAAGTGTGCGGTCATTCTTGATATTCGGTAATTGATAAGGATATGAAATGTGCAGCTTTGAATTTAACATCATTTGCCTGTCATTAAATTTAGTGTAATAAAATATTCGCTTTATTAATTTTGTTAATTATTGGCAGTAAACCTTAAGAATTGCGTCATCTTTCAGGTGGGTGTAAGTTCATTCGTAGCTCGCAATAATTGCCAAGGTGGTCACCCATCAGCTTTCGCCAGAATCACAAGCTTCCAAAGTTGGATTTGGCAACATATGTTTTAATTACTAAATTAAAAATGTTATCACTTTTTGAAAAATAAAGTTATAATGATAATTTATTCGTGTTTTTTATTCTCAAGGACAATTTTACTTTACTTTTACTATTATTATATGCATTTTACTTATTAGTTTAGCGGCACAAAAGCTTGCACCGCCGGTGTCGATCATTATCGACGAACTCTTCATAGAGGTTGCATTTCTGTATATGGTCAAAATTTAGTGTAGGTAATATACAAGGTATATAAATATATACTATTATCACAATTACAAAAATTAATAAACTGTATTATTATCACAATAAATAATCACATGTTCTAGTTCTTTTTATCTTTCTACTGTTTTTATTCGTCAGTTATATTCGTTTATGAATCAAAAATATATAGAATATTTGTATGTAAACAGATTATTTGTCGATTAGATACTATTATAAGATACCTAATTGGGGAAATACAAACTAATTCATTACTTAGGATTAATCAACTTTATCCATATTTTGTGATATGTATTGATAAGCTGTGATTTTTTAATTTTTTTTTTTTAAATTTCAACAACAATTTTGTAAAAATGTCGCGTATCTACTCTGTCCGTAAGTATATCCGCAAACTCCTTCTAAATCATGCAACGGATTTTAATGCGGTTTTCACCACCAGTTAGACAATTTTTCAAGGAAGGTTTAGTGATGTAATAATACCCAATTAAGTTTTTATGTAAGTAAAAAAAAAAACAATATTTTGCAAGTTGCTGAATCTGTCTGCGTGTGTTTTTCCGCTAACTACTTCTAAACCGCGCAACGGATGTTAATGCTGTTTTCACTAAAGCAGTTATTTTTGTGGATTTTAGCAGATGAATAAATGAAATAAAAGCAGTGAATTAAAGAGAAAACTTATTATTGTTGCAAACACATTATACAGATACAGACAATTCCAATGAACAACATAAGTACATTACATTTTTGCAAATGTAATGTACACGTTGTAGCGTGTGTACAAAACACCTTTTATGAAAATTCAAATGTTCTGCTTTAAAATGCTAGTTTATTTGAAACAGTAGGTGTTATAGCGTAGTGAATTTCCGACGACAATGACGAATGGCCGTGGGTTGCCGTTTTCAATTTCATTTGCAAATATTTTACTTTCATTTCAACGCGCTGAATCGTTGTGATTAAATTATGGAAAACTACCTCGTATTGTCAAAGTAAACTGTGAATCTATTTGTTTTATAATAACAGATAAAATATATGGTCCACTTATACATTTATATCACCTTTTATTAATATCATTGTTTTTGTACCAAAATTTTTTATACTACTCATCTAACACATCATAAATGTGACAACAAAGTCTGGGGATTGATTGATATGTTCACAATATATTGTGATGTTATAAGTCAAGTAGTAATTTGCTTTTTATGTGTTCATGAGATGAGCACATCAGAACTAACCCAATACCTAAGTATGTATTGTATAGTTAATGCCTTTTGAAAAATGTAAGACTTATCAGAAGTTTTTAGTTTGCGCCTTATGGTCAATGTTAACATAAGAAAGCCCTCTGTGGTTCATCGGTCCATACTAATAAAAGCCACTGAGTTACTAGACTAGGTACTCACTGGAATTTATCATGTTTTTCAATAGACAACTCGCGCGCCAGCATACTGTAGGTACAAATAGTCCGTTATATAAAGGTAATAAACAAATTTTTAAACTAGAATAACTAGAACTATTCGTATTAATTTTAAAATTCATACTATATAATAGGTTTTAATTTTAATAGGTATAATATTTAAAAAAAGAAAACAATATTATACGTTTTCTGCTATACTTGAATGGTAATGCTAAATTATACCTACCCATGAAACTCAAAATTGCATGTCGAGTGAACTAAAGTCTGTTCGTTTTTACGGCAGACCGTACTTACTCATATTTTTATGTTGGTTTTAGTGTTGGATTGTGCTTGCAGTGAATTCAAATCGGACAGTTTTGAAATATGCAAGTAGCACTACGCTGCAATACAGTTTTATACGCGTCCGGTGTTTTGAATCCGAAAACTTTAATTGTAGCGAAAATATATCGCTGCTTAAATTCAAAAGTAGCACAAGTCAAAATTACCTTTTTTACAGGAGAGCTAATCGAAAAAAAAAAAAATTTTAGTCTATCTTTATGTATGTTACACATCTAGAAGCGTATTTTTAAGTAGCATTAAATGTTTTAATTACTTTTATAATAAACTGAATACTACATAGAGGAGACATAAGCATATAAGTTACTTTTGAATATATAAAAAAATATATCAAAATATACTAAAAATGGAATAAAACAACCATAAGTCTTTTTGCAACACACAATACGAAGGATTGTGATTGTATTTTTGCAATAAAAACATTTTTGGAATTTTTTGATTTGTGCTACTTTTGAATTTAAGCAGCGATATGTGAATAGGAATTTTTGCCATAATTATTTGAAACTTGATTTTTATGTTTATTATTAAAATATTATATTTATTTATTTATAGCTTTATTTATCCCTAATTATATAAGAAAATTATTTTCCGTTTGTTGCCAGTATTTCCTTTTTGTATATTTTTTATAAAGAGCCTTTTTTATCTCAGTAGTTCCTTTTTGTGTATTTTTTTTATAATGTATAAGTACTTTTATTTAAAGTTCTATAGATAGACTGACAGTTCTCTTGATGGTAGGTAGGTGGCTACCGTTACAGGTGTTGCAAGTGCGACAAAATAAATTTTTTTATTTGTAATTAAATAATTAAGTTTAATATTAACTATTAATATCTATTTTAAATTATGATTTTTACATCTAAATTTTCTCTATTTGTAAATGCTGTTCACGCCTGTAATTGGCATATATAACAAATCTATATACTACTTTAAAGTTAATGTAATAAATAAATATACAATACAAAAATAAAATAAAATAAAAAAACTTAGAATTTAATAATTAAGAATTAAAACTATGAAAATAGCATCGATTGAACTTTTTATTTGTAGAATTTATAACAATAATATTGAAAATATTATACCACAGAATATTTTCAATATTATTGTTATAAATTTGTTGACCCATATGCATTGTCTGTTTGTTTAATTTAGGTAATAATTCTATTGATATACCCTGTTTATTCGACACAGCAATTTTGTCGCTTGTCAACATTGCTAGTGAGTTCGAGCTACGTTTGAAAATTAAATGTAAACTTTGTTTTGATATTGATTTAAATTTAGCGTTTGTTTCGGTGAATTTAGTATTTACAGCTTGACTAATGTTAAATTTGGTTAAAATCACTTTAATGAAAACTAAATGTTGTTATAATGGTTTCAATTTAGCGTTCGTTTCATATTATAAAATTTAGTATTTACAAATTATATTATAATATTCTATATTTCTAATTTAAATAAACCGTGTTAAGTATTTTTTTAAAATAATTATATAATAAGGTGTATATAATAATTATATAACTAGGTGGCGCTGTTTCATTCCCATACAAATTCACGTTTACGCGTTCGATGCGTTTGATCAAGTAAAACATAGTGTATTAATCGTCTATTATAACATAGTGTACCTATATTATACGATTATTTTCCCCTGATCATTGGAGTTTGTTTACGAATTGAATTTGTCTCCTTGTGTGTTTTTTTACTTTTTTGCTAAAGTTGTGTATAGGTTTTCTAGTTTGGTGTTAGGTATACATATAGACGTTAATAGGCTAGCACATTCCCGGCGAACCTCTGGGGAGCTCTATCGGTGATATACGCTCTATTGAGGGGAAACAGTTGTACGCACTCTGAACTAACAAAGTTCGCCAAGTAATTAAACACTATGTGAATGATATTTATTAGCGTTAACTAGTAAATTAATGTTTAAAGGAAAAGGTTTCGTTACTATTATATAATTGTAATAAATACATAAGGGGTTATTGCCGTTTCGTAATAAAAAATTCAAACAATTTTATTCAAAATATTATATATATTCATTTAATCAAAGCATCAAGAAATGTATAGACCCTTATTGTCTATACATTTCTGACGTTTAATTAAAAGATTAATTAAACCTTTGCCATAGAACTCATAGGTCTTGGACTCCATAAACTATGTGAATGCATTTTGTATCCTGTGAAAAATATTTTTCTTAGCAAAAAATTGTCCAAATCGCGGAAAATCGTAGTCGGTTGGAGCGAGGTTTGACGAGTATGAAGGTTGGTCAATAGTTTTTAACTACAGGTCTTGTAGTGTTTAAACTGCTTCTCAAGGAGTGTGAGCAGTCTTGCGTTATTATGGAATAATTATGGTGAGGATTGATCGATGAGTCAGGCTGTTTTGCTACGAGTTTCTCCATAATTATTCTGAGTTATGCCCAGTAGATATTGGCTGTTATTGCTTGACCATCTTGACCTAATCTGAAGGAAGCTGTAGTTAAGTGTGTATAGTTTTAATCGCCTACAAAGTGCTCACTCATTGAGTGTACTCGTAGTGCCAGAGATAGAGAGAGATGTAGAAGACTCGCGGAGGCCGAGACCAACTTGTTAGATTCAGACTTTTCATAACCATGACGGCTCCGTCAGGATTGTACGACTGAAGAAAGAGATAGAGAGAGAGAGAGAGTTTGTATAGAATTTTAATTTTAATTTTAATTTGTATTTTTAATTAGGCTTTTTTTTGTAAATCTAAAACTAATAATTATCCCTAATTGCTTTCTATAAACAGAGATATGAATACTAATAAACATTGGAACAGTTATTGATATAAGTATCCAATAAATAGTGCTTATAATTTGTGGTTATCAGTTGACTATTTATCAGCAACTAAACCAGGATTCCACCGCAAACTTGGACTTTAATTTTCATTAAATAATCATGAATTTATTCAACTACATCCTCATTTACCGGATGCTTTCGAAACCGCATTTCCGGACAATTTCATATTATTATTGTTGCTTTTAATGTTAAATGTTTTAATAATTAATGTTTTAGATTGCTTTTATATATTTTTAAATGTAAGATTTTAAGCAGAGGTAAAGTTATTACTATACATGTGTATAATAATGTTATCCATTTACACATTACGTTTTATCCGTTAAGTATGGTATTGACCTCGCGAACACAATAATAAATATAGACGAAAATAAATCAAACGAGAGCTTTATTTACACAAATCGTCTAATACATCTCCAACGAAATCCCGGCTTTGAAATTGGGAATAAGCCCAACGGATTTCCTTATCCCTTATTGCTGAAAATTTATAGAGTGTGAAAATTCTCTCTCGACGGATCGTTGTGAAATGACAAACGTGACTTGAACATAAATATTTTGAGTTGCGGTTGCGGTGTAGGTACCACCACTGCTCATCTGCGAATGCAAACTTGTTTTTCATTCAAATGCTTACGTCGACTGACGGGATTGATCTAAACAATAGATTTTACTCGTACGTGCAAGTGACAATACTGAAATGTCCTCTATATACCCGCCTCAGACTTCGCACAGATGAAAATTTTCTCTGCAAAATATTAACGCAGACCTTCCTCTTTTATCGCTATTTTCATTTGTGCAAACAGTATCAAAATCCGTTGGGTGGTTTAGAAGAAGTTAGCGAAAATACAGACAGAAGCGGACAGTGACTTTATTTTATAACTAGCTTCGCCCGGGTGCAACAATTTACATAAACAAAAAGTAGCCTATGTTACTCCTGACGACCCCCTCTTCATGTCTGCAAATTTTCATCGAAATCGCTTCAGCCGTTTCTGAGATTACCCCGGACAGACAGACAGACAAAAATTCTAAAAAAAGGTATTTACGTTTTAACAGCATGCGAATGACTCTCTAAGCTTAGTTTGAGGCAGTTTTTCGCAAATCACAGACAGACACTCTGATTTTATTTATATAGATATGTATAGGTAATATAAAATACATACATACTAATCATAATAAGGATAATCACAATAGATAATCATAATAAGGGTCTCGCTCAAAACATATCTTAATCTAGTAATTGTTGGCCTAAAAGTCTGATCAAACTTTTCAATGTCGAAGGTGGTTTTAATTGTTACAGTAAAATCATGCTGGACTGCTGGACATAGGCCTCCCCCACAATTTTCCAATAAGATACAGAAAAATAAAAGTAGATTTTTTTTAAAGTAAAAGTCGACCGGCAGGCGGACGGTCTACTTGATATTAGTTGTCTGTCGTCTTCTATTAACAAAGAAATGTCGGAGGTATTAAGAGGGTTGCCGACCTTAGTAGGATTAAAGATACGGTTTGATGAGTTTCGCTTACAAATCATTAACGCACTGATCCAGATATGAATACAGTGGCATATTCTAAACGACATAGTCCCAATTTTCAGTAGATATTACTGAGTATAATGTCCACGCGGAGTTAGAGAGCAGTCCTCAAGTCCTACATATTATAAAACTAGCTGTGCCCGCGATTTCGAACGCGTTGTAGTTCGTTTTATGAAAATTCTGATGTTTGTGTCTTTGTGTTGCGTGAATAAAATTCTTTCTTACTTCCATATTATTCAGCTGACGTGTTTACTTTCGCATTAATAATGTCGTTAGAAATATTTAATTCCTTCTTCACAATGCGAGCGGGTACAATCAAGGGTTATACTCGTATAAGGGTCTACGGTTGTGGCGTTCCCAACTCGTCCCGTGAGAACGTTATTTATATCCACGGTCTCGAGTCCATTATCCGCCAAGATGTTCCACTGAAGAACCCTAAGGCTGTCTCGGGTCGTAGTGAATAGAAGAATAATGAGTTGACACGTATCCAAACTTATCATGTTGTTGACTAAGTTTTCTTTTTGAATGAGGTTTTGTGTTTCTATTATGTTAAAGTCGACAAACAGGCTGAAGGTCTACTTGATGATTAGTGGCTACCGTCACCTATAACACAAGCAATGCTATAGATGCTGCAAGTGCACTGCTGACCAAAAACTTACTATTTTAGAATCTTTACTGTAAACTGACCTCAGACAAACTTCCCTTGCCTTTAAATATAAGCACCCGTATAATATATGTAATTCAGGTGACAATTCTGATGGAAGGTCTTCTGTCAAGGATGGTTACTGTCATTAGACGTGTTGCCCAGAAACATATTTTGCCCTAAAACATCCTTATCACTCCTTGTGGGTTGATAATGAAGATACATATGTACTATGAATTATGAAACATTATACATTATATTATATGTATAATGTTGTAAAATTAATTTTCCACTCAAATTATTTACAATTTTGACCACTTTGTGGGGCGAAATAAAGGACGTACCTAACTCATTTTGCTTTGTACGTATCCCGGCTTTGAAAAACCTGTTTTAAAACCTCATTTCGGTATAACGAAGTGGTGAAGCTTGATTTAAATACAACGGTATTCAGCTCTTCCGCAAAGCAATTACTTTATTAAAGTAGCATTTTTAGTTGCATGCAAAATGTTATTGTTTTTCTCTCGTTTTCCGTCCGTGTACATCGCGGTTTGTAAAAGTCGACACGAATGTTCCTAAGCCGCAGAAGTATTTTAAAATTTCACGAGCAATGAAAAAAGCACGAGGAGTCGCTACGACGCGATTTTAATTCGCAAAATATTTTCACAAATACTAGTAATTTACGCAATGCTTTTGAATTTTAACAAAGCTCTTTAAAGGAAATCTAACTATATAATACCGGGTTCCTAAGAAATAATAAAAAAGCATATTTAGACTGATTTCATGCATACATTATCCCAATATCCCAATACCTACGTGTGAGGTACACGTAGTCCATAGGGTGTACCTACATAGAAAATCTTAATCATTTATATTTGTTAATGATTATAATAATAAAACAATAATAATAATTCAACCGGCGCTGAAAACCATGTATGCCCACAAATAAGGTAAGATCTAACTAAATGATGAAATTTTTAGAGGTGAAATCTGTCTTTGGTCTATGTTGATCTTCTCGTTATCCCTGTTTAGTTGGTATTCTCAATAAGCTGCTAAATTGAAATAATTTCCGATACCTCTATCGAAACTCGACCAGGCAAATCGCTCACTGTCGTGTGCTCCGTCAATTCCATCCATTAATTTCGTCAGTTAATTATTACCTAGACTTGTTACCTTGATCCCGGCGGAGTAGAGGCTTCCGCCGCTTTGACGAATACTAATAGCTTCCTCTAGCAACACCATCACATGTTTAGCTAGGTAATCGAGGAGGCATTTATCTATCCGTCCATGTACAAAATATATGTAGGACGAAACTTATTTTTTTCCAGTTCAACAGATGAAAGTTTTGGCCTATCTAAAATACATAGGTACAGTTAGAAGAATTGAAATATTTTAATTAAAAGAGCAATTGAAATGTGATTTGTAAATTACAATACATAAAAAATACGTACAAAAAGCAAATTAGTAAAATGTAGTCCAACGCACAGATGTTTTTTAAGAGTATGTATTCGTAATTGTTAAATTTTAATTTTTTTAGCAAACTAAATACACACTAAGCTGGGGGCGAATAGCTTAGTATTAAAATAAGTTGTAACCCATAGAGGTTGCACGTTTTTGCCAACTCCGAGGGTTTAGCATGAAAAGCGATATTTTTAGAATAAAAGAACTATTTTTGGACTAAGTTGACTATTAAAAATTGTAAGAACCCGTTGTAGGATTGAAAGATATAATGTCGTCGAGTAATGTTTTTTTTATTTTGGTACAAAAAAAAATATAAAAAAAGTCTTCTTACTTTTGACAACACAAAACTTTTTATCTTTATATGTATAAAAATCAATCGTCATGAGTTAGTCTCGCAAAAACTCAAGAAATCCTAGACTAATTTTAATTCGGTTTTCACTTATAGAAAGAGGGATAAAAGAGGGAAGGTTTGTATATATAAAAATTGCACCCGGGGCAAAGCGGAGAGCGGATATCTCTCACCTCAGAACCTGTGTTTTATATTTACTTCTTGGTAAAAAGAAATATTATGCGATTTTTCCATCCAAAATTAGAATAACATTTCTTGTTTGCCGGCACTGGTAATTAAAAAAAAACAATAATAATAATAACCAAGAAGGTTCATTCTCCAGGAACTCGCCCTTCGAACAGTTATAATTGTTCTATTAGGACCGCTCCACAAAGATATCGTATAAAACATACCTTATATATAACATGAAACTATATAAACATACCTTATACTGAGTTAAATGCTTATCTATTTATTAATCCTATGAAATGTAACACCATTTTTCATAGTTAACAAATCAGTCTTGGAGAAAAATTAGTCTTTTTCCTGTATATCGTTACATTCGTGGTTAGAGCGGTTAGATTTATGGGGCTAATAAAGACGGTGTGATAGTTGGCGGGCCTATCTGACCGGTCACGTTATGTATTAGCAAGGATTTATCATTACGCGACGAAGGGTTAATCCGAGAACGATTTATTACTTTGGTATTCAGGTTAGCGTGATACAAGATAAACAAGTGATCCGTAAAAACGGATATAATAAAAGGCCAGTTTTATGTGGCGTAGTGACATAAAAATATTTTTGTATATTTTTTTTTTACAATTTATATATAACATACACATAATAAAAACTTATAATAAATTAAAACAGTTAAATGCAAATATTTATATGCCTTGTATACTAAAATTGTCTTTATACTTTGTACTGTAATTGCTGTATATGAATTAAGATCCTATAGATTATGTGTTTTGTGCAAATAAAGATTTATTTATTTATATTTTATATCGACATAGATATTAAAGTAACTTGCACAAGTTTCAAAGTATGTGTGTTCAAAGTGTATGAATGTCATTTTTTATCTATCTATAAAACTTGTTTATATAAGCGATGGTAGCCACCTCAAGTCCACATCAAGTGGACCAAAAAAGTGAATAAAAAAAATTTATGTAATAGAATATGCCTTATTAAATTTAAATTACCTTACTACATTATCTGAATAAATCTTATGCACAATTAAATGATAAACCGATAAACCAATCAGTGCTTACGTTGACACAAAATCTGTTCTTCCCATAAAACAGTGACCAAGTTAGCTGAATGGCGAATGTGGTATTTGGAGGGAACCTTAGTTTTATGACGTCATTACAGCTCCTAAGATGCTGTCGGTCGGCGAGGTAACGACGCCATTCACTGTGACATTAGGACCGATAACATTGAGTGAGATATAGGAAATCTGCCTGAGTATGGTTCTGAAGGAATACGTATTAGGAAACTTATTCCAGAAGAAAGTACAAAAAAAAATATCGCCCGCGTAACTTTACAAAATATAACATACGTTACTCCATTGAACTATATGTCATTGCGTTACTCGCTGATAATGTAGCTAAGATAAGAAATTTCAAAATCGGTCCAGTAGTTTTCAAGTTTATTTATTACAAACATACAAATCTTTTCTCTTTATAATAATTACTATAGCAAAATAATTGTTCAAAAGTTTATGTTAAAGTTAAAGTTTCAATCAAAATACTATATAAATTACATACTTCTGCATATTTTTAAGCGCATTCTTGGTTCAATTAAGCCGCATCAACTCTTTGTGTTGATGCGGATTGACTCTCTCTGGATCCTTTAGCCGCCAGAGTCAGATTTCGACAATTATTTTCATGTCCATTTCGCCAGAGCCGTATATATACGACAAATACCTCTATACTTGTATATTGTTTTTATTAAATCATTGCGTTGCTTTTTAAATCTGCCATTTAAAAATAAATAAATATCGGTTTACGAGTCAAGCGCTAGTAGAGGCATGACATTGACAACTGCTACAAAATCAAGCTGTTAAAGGGTTAATGTGTTACTCTGTTTTATCTTTGATAATATTGTTGATATTTTACAACGTATGTCGCTTGTAAGTACAAAGATATTATAAACGCAGTTCGCAATTGCAAACATTAATTATATCGTACACGAGGCCTCTAAAATTTAATAGAATAGTTTAAAAGTTCGCTTACAACAATTTTAAGCAAAAAGAAAAATAATTTTCACAGAGGACAGATAGTTGTGCATAAATTTAGCCGTCCGAGGAGAGAGAGCACTGAATCATTTCCATTGTTAAATTTCCTCTGGTAACCTATTAATCATATTGTTATAAAGGAAGGCACGTGAACATTTAGCGACAAGAAAGCTTCGACCAAATATGTTTACAGTTACTATTTAGTAGATGCCAAAATGAACACATAAAAACAAGGCATAAATCGAGAATGTGCCTTGTTTTGCTGTCATTCGATCAGTGACCGCGAGCGTTATGACGCTATTGACAATTTGACAATCACACTTTATGAAGAAATACTAGATTATTAGTGCGAGTAATTGAAATGGATTTAAAATACAGTAATACAAATCAATAAAATAATATGAAAACAGTGTTTCCCTGTGGTCACATTGTGTTTTATTTATGCTCAGGGAACGCTGAGGTCATTTTTTTCCGCGAACTTTAGTGGTGAGTTAATGGACTACTCGCCCAAATATATCTCACTCAAATGGGCGAGTCGCTCATAACGGTGATTCTGTACAGTTGAACATAAAAACTTAATAAAATATTAAAATTAAAACTAGATATCGCTTTTAAATGAAACAAGTTGTTAGTATAAATTACTGTATTAAAAATTAACAATAATTACAATAATTAACAAAAATGAAATATCATGTTCACGGTTCGCAAACATGCGCAAACAACTCTAGTTTTTTCAATTAAATTTAATTGAATCTTTTTAGAACATAATGTATAATATATCGTATTATCAGGAATGGATACACTCAGATATATTAAACTAAAGAAATTGAATGTTATGCTATAAGAAAAGTTATAAGAATATATCTCAGTTAGACGGTATCATGGGGCGCTCCCTTCTCAATTTATTTTTTCTATGGCTTTGGTCACCCTTCAGTTAAGATGAAATTACAACTGATACACACATACTATATATTTCTTATCTACCAGTAATTTGGAGAAATGTTAATTTGTTACGATAAGGTTTTATATTCATGGTCAAGTTTACTTCTCAGTGAACCAAGCTTCGGACTAAAGCTAGTTCTAAATAGATAAATAAAATATTTAAAAAAAAACTACAAATATACCTCTTAAACATTATACTCAGCGAATGCTCCAGGAACCTACGCTCCACAGTATAAATTTAACGAAAAAAAAAGGAACATCACAATCCGTAATTATCGGGAAAAATACTCAAAAGGCCATAAAATAAAATACACCATTCATCAAATAGATTTAAAGCTGTAAAATAAAAGTCGTGCGGTTGCGTTACGGTACATAAAATAAATTCAGGCACTGCTCAGGAAAATGACTGTAAAACACAGCAGGGACAGATTCTCACATATATCATTACTGGTATTCAAGGATAGTTTTGATTTGTGGAGATCTATTTTTCGTATCAAAAGGAGTATAATAAATTTATATATAATACAAGCCTCCAAAAAATGAGTGTCTAACTAGTTCTGAATGCCAATTGAGAAATTAACGAGTCAGGGGTAAATAGATGTCAAAATATGTTTCTTTCGAAAAAGGCACTTTTCCCTTTCTTTTACCTTTTTATTATAACTCATCAATATATTAAAATTGACGTAAGAATCTTGACATTCTTGTCTGCTCACTCGTTTATAACAGCCACTTTGTTTCAAGTCAAAAGTTAATGTATCAGCAAAAAATGTTTCATATTTTCATATTGAAAATTCGTTTTCATATTTTTTTCAATGCTTAAATAAGGCGACAAGCATATATGACTTCATTGACCGTCCACTAGATGTTTCTCTTAGGTAGAAGTTGACTTTTTGAAGTTAATTTTATATTTTCTGATTGTTACAAAAAAGTTTTTGATTAGGTTTTTATTCTATATTAATTTTATATAACAAAATACAACATTATTGTAAATTACGTATATCAAAATTATGTAAGCATTAGATGTTTGTTTGTAACTTAGCATATACTTCTTCTTCTTCTTCTTTTAATGTCTTGGCTCCATCAGATTTTCTCCGATGATTTTGCCAGTGTCATTAGTAAAAATAGCAATTTGTAAGTCTTTTTTAAATAAAAAAGACTAAATTGAAATTAAAATCAAAAATAGCAGATCCCGAGACTAGTCAGTCAAGTCAAGTCTAATTTTTCTAGAGATTTCCAAAACAGGTCCGTCAAGTCCAAAGCAGTCAGGTCAAGTCTAGCATATACTTACATGTACGATAAGTGTCATTGTATGTATTATTAGCGTCTGCTATTTATGTCAACTGAAGTTTAGTAATGGTGAGAGGTGTTCTGTGACATTGCAAAAAGAGGTTTTCTTTCATTCAGATTCATTCGGTGACATGATATTCAAAAGGTTGAACGTCGAACGAACGCGTCTAGGAAGGGAGGTGGTATGTCCGCACATCTTATATATCTTATAATTGTAATTAATTCTATAATTGTAATCTCATATAGTTGGAATTGTAGTTCTTTTATATCGGTCGGACGATAAAAGTATTGGGACTTAACATAAGCTAATTGATGTACCCGAAATAGAGGGTGCTTTTACATAAATATTTTTTCATAAATATTTTTCATATTACATTAGCTTTTTTTCCTGAAATCAAAGAACAAACAGCATAATATAATAAATATAACCTTTGAATTGTAATATTTCAAAGTAAGTAATCGATTTGTACCGATGAAGCCAAAAATAACATTCAGGCCACCGTCGCGAACCCGACCGAATCTTAGAGCCATCTCACATTTTATTATAAAGGAACCAAAGAGTGGCACAACCATTGGCTTCAAGAGAATGACTCATTGCTTTACAGCTACAGAAAAATGGACCAGAACGAAGCCAGACAAGTTTAAAAGCCCCGATGAAAAGGGACGTGCGAAAGTCCTTTGTGCGAAACATATTCGCATTATAAGAGGCGCTTTGAAAATTCTCCCAGGAAATATGTTTCATGAGGTGGAATTTTTAATATTGCGTTCCACTTTCCAGAAAATGGTTAATAGGGGATTAAATTAATAATTAAATATAGGCACATTAAATATACGGGTTCATAAATTAATTTTTTCCATCGAAATATTATATCCTCCAAGCAAGTAATCTGATTTTTTTCTAATCATGTTTTCTTAATATTATAAACTTGCTGACTAGCAGACAGTCATTGCCTTGTTAATTTTATATAAAAAATACCATTCAAAATTTCGACATTTTCCGTGGATTTTTCAAAAGAATTCATACAAACTTTGTCCTGACAATTACGAAAACAAAAAAAGCACTCAGGCTTGCTGTTCTCAAGTGATTATTCGATACCTTAGTAGGGATAGGTAGAACGGACTCTGTCATCGCTTGCTCACTCATCAAAACTCAACAGCACACATGCTGTTATTTCACGGTGGTCTTCTGTGAAATGAAATGACTGCGAAATGCCTGTCACTATTAATAATGTATACCTATGATAGATGTATACCTAGATAATTTATATAGATTAAAATAATTTATTTTAATCTATATGAATTATCTAATATAATTTTTTAGATTTTTTTGTAAAAACAATAAAACAATAAATTTATATTAAAATATTTTATATTCTAATTTTTAGTATAGCATGGTTCGCAACCTTCTGGCTACAGCTTTGGGTGCTTGTTAAGTGAAATTAGTTTTCTCGGCGCTTTGTAATTCTACTGAGAAGGACCTTTGTCTGGTACCAGCTGTAATTGACCATTTATCTTGTGTAATTACTGTTCTGAAGCAGCTAATTCCAAATAAGGATTTTGAACAACAACCCTGGATATCTTGTGACTTCTGGATAAATTGTGTTAAATTATATTAATAATATTAATCTATATTCTGAAGTAATTGGACGTCATTGTTTGGCAGAAAATTAGCGGATAAACTACCAACTATAAATGGGCCTGTTTGTCAAACATTATAATAAAACATATCTTCTTAGTGTAGGTACGAGTACTTAATCTTATAGTAAATAAAAATCTACGGTTAAAAAAAAGTAAGTACTGTTCCCGAGGGATCATTTGAAAATTAAAATTAAAATTCAACGTTTGACAAAAATATATGTATATAAAAGTATATTAAAGGGGAGAGGAGGAAGTCGCGGGCAAAAGCTTGTATTAATATACTCGTATTAATCATATAAGACAAACCTTTATAATAAATGAAAATTATAACACATTAAGTTACACAGTAATGAATATTGATAATTCTGGCATGCTGCTCTAATTTCAATTACACTGTTAGGATAAGACTGCGTCACGTTTTTAAGTCCATTAAAGCACCCCAGCAATTATGTGGGCTTTATAGGCTCGCCTTTAGTAAGTCGCCTTAACGACACCAGACACTGCAACCCATGAAAATCTTGTAAAGTTCTCTTAGAAGTAGTTGAGGTTTGGTTTGTGACAGTAAATGAATTGCAAATTTTCACACAAACAGGTACATATATAAGTAACGTGTATTTAAAAAAAAAAACAAAGTTATAGTACACTTTTAACTGTTTCTCAGCTTAATTTTACCAAATCACGGTACGGATTTAGTTCAGGTTTTCAGTTAAACTCTTACTTTTTAAATCTGTTAGATTTAATTTTACATTGAATAGTGCTGATAACATTTGATAAGAACCGGCTACTATGTATGCATGAGGTTCCAACATAAATGTGTTTGTATACTTATATGAGTTTGTGCACCAACAATGTCCTGCGGTGTGGTTTAATCACCGCTCTTGTCTTGCGTTTAATGTTTATACCTAGATATATGCTTATAAAATGCAAGCTTAAACGTGGAATGTAATCCTGCAAACAAATAATGTGTTCGTGTAACAATCAACACAGCACACCATCACAAATCGTCTGAAAGAAGAAAATTTTTCAAAATAATAGTTGTTGTGAATTGGACAGGACCACTCCGCTACAGAAGATCACCGTATAATAACAACATGTACTGCTTTCGGTAAGTGAGTAAAGGATGTCAGAGCCGATTTCCCTATCCCACCCTAATCCCGTATCCTGAATCCCATCCTAATCCCTAATCCTGAATCCCATCTTAATCCCTAATCTTAAATAGGTCGGCAGCCCACTTGAAGCACCTGTAGCGTTGTTTGTGTTAATAAACGACGGTAGCCACTAACATCAAGTAAACCGCCAGCTTGTTTGAAGATACTTTTTAAAAAAAAGTAAATTAAATTGCCCTCCTAACGTGTTCACGCGTTGATCTATATTAAGATTGGGAACAAGAAATCAATGCTCACTGTAACCCATGTATTTCAGCTTGATTATGAATTCGAAAAAGTACATCTACAATTATGAATTATGAATTTAGAATCATACTTATCTCGACAATCCTGGATGGCAATTAACATGTCATAGAAGTCTAGGAATAATATTTTATTTTCACTCCACGACAGAGGGTGCAGTGTAAGTTGCCGATCAGCTTTATAAAGGATGACCATGTAGAAAACTATGACATTCAAGATCCTGTAACTGCTCAAAGGTATAAAAAGTTATTTGTAAGGAAATATTAAGTAAAAAAATTAAGAATATTACAATTATTTTAAAAGTAATAAAACATCTTCTATTGCATGTCGCCATGTAATTTTATTATTTTTTAATTATGTAATTTAAAAATTATTATTTTTAACAATCTCAGTATTTTTATAATAATTATTTAGGCGTCTGTACCATTGTGAAAAATGTTTATAATCAAAATGCACCGTCTATAGGAGAGCATAATGGACAAGGAACAGTGGCGGATGTTTGAAATTGTTTTGGAACTCATCCCCCGATTTTATAATCATGCCAGAAAACAGGAAAATCGTTTTATCTATGTTCCTAATTTCATCCAAATACTTTCATCTGTTTACAAGTGATTTAATAGAAAACATTATAACGATTCACATTTTAGATACATCTGTGTAATATACCTATATTAACACATAATAATATGTAAATAGAGGCTTGGATTAAAATATAAAAATATTTTAAAGGATACTTTAATTCTAATACATAGATAGACATATTTTTGATGCTGATATATCCTGTTTTAGTCCAACAGTATTTACCTATCAATTTTTAATCTATACCGACTAATATTATAAAGAGAAAAGATATATTTGTATATTTGTTTGTAATGAACTCAAAAACTACTGGACCGATTTTAAAAATTCTTTCACCTATAGAAAGCTACATTATCAGCGAGTAACATACGCTATATTTTATAAAATTACGCAGACGTGGTCGCCTGCGAGAGCTTGTTATAAATGAAATGCTGTTTTTTGAAAGTGATTATGTAATAGCCTAAAGGCATGAGAATAAAGGGCAGTGATGAAATAATATTATGTTATTAGGAAAGAAGTGTAACAGACATTCAATTCTACATATATGTTTACTAGAACCAAACTAGAACCTTTTCAATGTAGCGCTCAGAGAACTTGTTTGCATTGTATCGATTTGCTTGAATAAAACATCAGTTCCATATGTTTGTAAGTACAGTTCACAAACGGTAGCGTTTGAACAAGATTTTAATATGGGAGCAATAAACGATATAGACTGCTTTAATTATTAAAACTTCTTTACTGTGTTTACGCTGAGATTTCTCAGACCAAATAAGATTGACCAAATAAGCTATAAGCTCTAATATAGTATATACAATATAAGCTATAATATATACTAGGTATATTAGAGTGTAATACAATATGTATTTTAAAACACCTTTTTGTTGTTTTTATGAAAAAAAAATCTAAGGAATTAATTATTTTAATCTATATAAAGTATCTAATATAGAGATTCATTTAGAGTTCTATTTCTTCCTAATTCCTTTTCCTCAATCCTACCACAGAATAGGTAGGCAAGAAAGTCAACACAATTGCAGCGACTGCCGCACTGGTTTTGTCTTAATAGGCGAGTTATCATCAAGTCGGCCTGTATGACGAGTGTATTTTTGTGCAGACTTATTTAGCACGGACTAAATAATAATAATAAAATGTTGAGATTGTTACTTGTTGAGTATTTCTGTAGAATTCTCTTTCAATTCGTATTCAAATATGAGGGAAACAGTCGTCAGACTTGTAGATTGCAAAATAACGCACAGTTGCCTTACCCTGCGTCGCATTGTAGATATCCGGTGCGACCACGATACATATCACTCACTATCTTTCCTACACCAGTTGCGGAAAGAAGATTGCTCGAAATCATAGATTTATTTTTGTTATGTGGTTTGATATATAAAATATATTTTACTAATACTGTTCTCCTATTAAGTAAGGTGTAACTAAATTCGAGAAATATGAGATGATTCAATATTTACTATTTAAACGCGTCAATTACACAATCCAACTCGTCAAACATAACTCATGATAGACTAGCGACCTCTTCTTTTAAACCATTTAACGGATTTTCATTAATGGAAAGAGCTATAAGTGAGTATATCATTTGCAGAAAATATTGCATCCGAGTGCAGGTCATTAATAAATAATAAATGAAAATTCAATTTTAATAATAAATAAGACTGTGTTAAAACAGACGTAATATAATTATTACACCAAAATAGAAGGACAGCAAGCGTGGCTTGATTATGTTATTAAGCGTGCAATACAAAAGACTATTAAGGTTTTCCATATATCACACCGTTCTTACCTTTATAACATTATTAGCTGTGCCCACATCTTTTTGCACTTTTTTTAAACTTTTTAATTCGTTTTTTAAAAATCCCATAGGAACCTAACATTGTTCCAGGAGAAAAAGTATCCTATAGTTTAATTCAGGTAATCACCAATACAGCCCGTTTGACGGCAGTAACCACTCTCTTAAAGAAGACCACTTCGAAATAACCGCACCGCATGTGTACTGTTGAGTTTCGGTAAGTGAATATGGGATGTCAAAGTCCAACTCCCTATCCTTCCTAATTTCTTATCCTAGCATCGTATTTACAGAATTGCTTGCGTTGTGCCTGTTAATAAGCGACGGTAGCCTTCAATTGTCTCAATTAACTGCCCGCCTGCCCGCCGATCTTTACATAAAAAAGGATCTTCTGTAAAGATGACAACGTCAATGTTTAGACCCCGCTTTCTTTTAAAAATTCACTGTAAAACAACACTTTATGCTGGTGCCCGCGTCTAAGATGTCTAATAGAATTACGCGGCACTCCACTCCGGAGCAGCAGCGCCTCCTTCTCAATAACTGAGGTCTAGATCTTACATGTGAGTAGATCTGTTTGTCTCTTAAATTATAGGTATTTAATTAAATATTAACTATAAACATTAGTAAAAAAAGTGTGTAAATTAATGCTAGTTTATTTTTTTGGTAAATTGACGGTGTGATCGTCACCTCGTTATGGGTAAATAAGTTTTATTAAATAGGACAGTCGACGGGGTGCGGGCGTCGGTCCGCTCCAGGGAGGAGACGCGTCGAATGTTGGGCGCCAGGCGTCGCGGCGCCCGGCGGCTGCATGCCTATCCCGAGTTATTAACCCGAGTTCATTACTCCATGTACGGTTTGATGAATTTCGCTTACGAAGCATTAACGCACTGACCCAGATATGAATACAGTGGCATATTCTAAACGACATAGTCCCAATTTTCAGACGATATTACTTAGTATATGTACCTAATGTCGACGCGGAGTTAGAGAGCAGTCCTCAGATCATTCATATTATAAATCTACCTATGCCCGCGACTTCGCACTTGTTGTAGTTCGTTTTAAAAATAATTATCACACACTTGTGTTATAGCACGTTGCCTATAAACGGGTTGTCCAAATTACTGCAAAACCGATTGTGCCCTGCTACTAATTTCCAGATCCAGACTAGAGCCAATTTTGAAAAATTGACCCTGCGGTTGACGGGAATCGAACCCGGAACCCTGAAACAGAGCTTTAAGGCCAGCCCCCTAACCACTCATCCAACGGGCTCGTCATCTAATTAACTAACTTTTAAATAAGATAATGAAATAAAAAATGTTTCAGAAATTAATCAATGGATCGCTTTTTGCTCTTGGAGCAGCGGGCACCAATAAATATGTATATGGCTTTCTTAATGGAAATTATATTTTTTCCTCAGTTGTGTGCCCTTTCAAAAAGAGGATTACTTTTAATATTACGGCATAGCAAAAGGCACGTTTTGTCAATAAGAGACATTTCCCTTTGTGATTACTTTTTTCATTTCAATACCTAATGCAAACAGGGGTGAGGATGACATTCGATTTTTATATGTCTTCTGAGAAATCTGCGTGTTCTAATATTTACTCTGTTATCATCCCTTTATTTTTATACACGCCTTTGCTTACATATTTTGTTAGTAGCAAAACATTTTGTGTGTTGACTATAGTTGATGTATATGTTGAATGAATAATATCCCAATAGATATTAATAAGAAATGAAGAAGGCTCAACCGGCAGGTTGCGCCTAAAAATACTTCATTAGTTTCCGCACTACGGCGGCGGCGCTGAGTGAGAATCTGTGTAAACTTTTTGCTACTATCCAATACCGCAGACTTTTCGTGCCTAATGTTCTGGAAATCGCGTTTTAGGTAGTGTCGCGCAACAAAAACCACTGCTGCGGAAATTGTTGAATTTGGTAACGGAGACAGTTTGGCACGATTGAACTTTTTGGTTTAGCCCCGGCAGTTATTAGATTGGGATGGTCTATTATTAGTTATAGAATATCGTTGTCCATTCGGTTATTGGTCTATTGTCGTTGTCTATATTTACGGTGGAAATATTACAAAGTAAAGTAGCAATGTAATTTTTGTTACTGTCTTCCGCTTCTGTAACCTCAGAATTTGATGAATTATTGACGCTCTTCAGATCATTACAGTTGACGTATAACTTAATAAAGATATGCGATATAAGTTTGTATACAAGTTTCACATAATATTATTTTATGATGCAATATCACATTTCAAATAACATTTTTATGTTGTTTTTACATAGTGAAAAAATAGCACCAACACCATGCTTAAATTTTAAATTTAAATTAAATTTACTATTTAAATTCACTATTTAAATTTGTGGTATATATATAAAAATTACATGTCACGTTGTTTGACGCCAATAACTCCTAAACTACTTAACCGATTTTGATAAAACTTCGTAACTATGTGTAATTTAGTCCAACTTAAAAGATAGGATATTTTTTATTTTGAACCCGGGCCAAGCCGGGAGCGTGTAGCTAGTACTCGTATATTTTTAGAGATTCATTAAACATTGCCTGAAAACTGAAAAATAAATCAGTGCCATTTTTTAAGTAGTTTCATTTGTTTAAAGTAGTGACAAGCATACTGCATTGAACAGCCCGTCTGGAGGCAGTAACCACCTCCTTACAGAAATAACAGCACGTGTGCTCTTGTGTTTCGGTGAGTATGGGTCTCCAGTCATATCCCTATCCCTTCCTAATCCCTTATTACTTAGGTTTGTAGCAGCGTCGCGCATACTTACTAGGATAAATTAATCTAAATTACTAGGGTTTACTAGATTAAATTTACTAGATTACTACATTAAATTTCTAAATTAATTTAAATTACTTGGTTTGCTTGCGTTCATAGGCGATTGTAACCACCTTCCATCAAGTGGACTTCGTCTGTCTGTCTGACGATCATATCTATATTAATACCACTAGGTATTATAAAGAGGAAAGATTTGTATGTTTGTTTGTTTGCATTGAATAGGCTCCGAAACTACTGGACCGATTTGAAAAATTCTTTCACTGTTGGGAAGTTCTATTATCAGCGAGTAACATAGGCTATATTTTATAAAGTTACGCGGGCGAAGCCGCGTGCAACAGCTAGTATGGCATAAATAACATCAATATTTTTATGTTTGCTGTACTACTCACATTCTGTTTTTGTAATCAATTACTTTTTCACAAAAGTAATATTACTTCACTTCACAAAACTTCACACACTTCACAAACATAAAGTTATATATAAAATAAACCTAATTTACAAAGATACATTTAAAATACTACATAATATACAGACACTTGAGTAACTAGAATTTCAGGCGTCACCTGAAACTCTAGTAAATAAATAAGCAACCCACATGTAAGTGAATTTGAAACGACCATCAAAGGATTAGCAGTACCGCGTCAGAGATAAAGTAAAAGGTACGATACAATTTGAAAATTGTTTCCGTATTGTGTGAGGGAGCTTCATAAACAATGTACGGCGGGACCGGATTACATCCACGCGAAGTACTCCCACAAAATTAAGGTCCACTTTACGAGGATCCGATTTTAGTTTCCTTTAAAATTACGACATCGGACTGCTTTAAAGTTTGATAGCGCTCGTATTGGATCTCTATTTCGTTTTCGTAACTATTTACATATTAATGTTTGTCTACATATATATAGTGAATTGATTTCAGTCGTAAAATGCTTAGTTTTGATAAATTATACTCGACTAATTTAATATTTACTATGATACAAAACCTGCCGGCAATAACAGCCCTCGGCTCTCCGTCCAAAAAAAAAAAGAAAACCAAACTATTAGTAAAATAAAAATAATTAAACATTAAATCCGTAGTGTAAAAGTAATAAAAATAAAATAATTGTAATTTAAAATTAGGTTTTACTTGTGTAGCATTGACTAACTGCTACGACGTAGCTAGATGATATTAGCTACGCCAATTACGTCGTAGACTGTACCACTCGTTTTTCATTAATAAAAAAATAGGAAAAGTTTCTGAAACTGGGTTGTTCCATACGTGATGGTTAGACGTAGTAAAAATTAGCAGGAATACAGTACATACGGGATGCCATATTCAGTTGTTGGCTTTTAATGATGTTGATTCTAATATCAGTATATCCGGTCATGGTATCTATAGAGCTTCCTTTCGCTTGTTATTGGTATATTTTTTGTTACCTTGTTTTATATAGAATTTTTTGTGAAGTTTTCACAGTAAATTAGTTTATTTTTAAATTAAAGTTGTAAGGTATAAAACATGCTAATTAAATTGCTTGAATAAAATTAATTGTAATGAAGTTTTAAGACGAAAGAAGATGTTTCTAAGTTAAAAATACTAGCTCGCTTACATTGGTTAAATTTTAATTATAGATAAAACACTTTTGTATAGACTTGTTAAAATACTTGCAGAAAAAAGTAGAGAAAAAGATTTTTTTTTTATTAAATTTTTTCAGTTGCCAGTAATTTTGTCAGTGAATTCTTTTTAAGGACGTTAGAAATAAGTAGGGGATAGCTTGAGAAGGGCGTTGCTCGTCTCAAATTATAACAAATAGGGGCCATACATCACGCTGTCTGGCTAAGCTCGGTCGGTGGCAGGTGCCTGCATCGCGCCTCTAGCCAGGTAAACTGGCGATGTTCTCGTAATTTCACTTCGCCAAAGCCTTGCCCCTTTTATCGGGTCTGTCAGCTCTCACCTCGCATTATTTATTGCCACGCGCAGTAAACTTTAATTTACCGCGTCGCTATACGTGTTTTATCTTCGGTCGCAAGATACGCATGTGAGCTTTTCAATATTAATTTACATTAATTACTTTGTTTGCGCGCGGTAACTGTATGAGGGTTAATTAATTTTTGAAGTGTCTTTACTTGTAGGGTAAATTTCTAATTTTATACTATTATTTTCAGCAAAAAGTGTCACGAAACGAAATCATTTACAGAAACAATAATAAAAATAAAACACTGACCCCTATCTATTCTTCTTTACATAGTATAAAATAAAGTCGCTTCTCGCCGTCTGTCCCTCTGTATGTATACTTATATCATTTAAATTGCGTAACGGATTTTAATGCTGTTTTCACTAATGGAAAGAGCGTTAAACAAAAAAGGATTTTATATATAACTAAATAAAAAATATAAAAGCTATATAATGCTTGAGCCCTTGTTGCTATAACACTTTAGCCAGGCGTTAGCTTTTTATTTTATTTTAGATGTCCTTTCTTGCATCCCTGACAACGTGTATGTAAAATTTCATGACGATGGTTGAGTAGTTAAGGCGTAAAAAGGTAACAGTCAGACAGACAGACAGTTACCTTCACATTAAGTATGGATTAGTATAGATTTGCAGAAAAAAAACGCACTTGTGCGAAGCCGGGAGCTGTATATTTTCCTATCCCTATTTCCGCTTATCTGTTTGCCCGGACACGGAAAGTCTTTACATTCCGATGTAGGTAGGTATTCCCGTATTTATAAATAGTAAAGTCCAAAAAATATGTAATAATGTAGTCATAACAAAGATGTCGAATAAAACCTTTAAATTAAATAATTGATAGATTTTTTTATATTCAGTAAAATAGTCCTTACATTTGTATGTTATTATACGTATAAATAAAAAACGAAGGCTGTCATCTTATTTTCGAGGATGAGAGGGAAAAATATGTGCATCAATCAAATATTGAAGTTATTCACAATATTATGGCAAATTTCGCTAGCGAGATAGAGCATTAGCATTGATATATTCGTGTAAAGGTAAAGATAGATTTTAAGATACATATACATAACACACATGTTTACTTTATTATTTTTTGTATTATTTAAAAAATAAATCCAAAGAAAAAAATGTATCACTTTTTACAAAGCTTTTATTTTCAAAACAGTTTTCTTCCAATTTTGAAAAAAAAAAAACCGAATTTAAAATGGCATAACGTTTATTTGTTGATTTGATTGCTTTTTTGACTAGGAGATTTCATTTCATTTTTAGAATGTAATTGGCTGATTTTTCATATTTAACTTTTTAGATTCGACGCAGTTCGTTACAAAGTTCGACCCTCTGAAGTTACAGAACATAACAATTAAATATTTTTAAATGTAAACGTGGGCGGCCAAAAGATATATTCATAAGCATTTGGTTGAACGTAGCAGAAAAATCTTGTCATACAAAATGACGCTCCCGCAGGAAGCGGAATCGTATTTCGAATTTTCCAACTCATAACACTAAGTGGATTTGGCGATGTTTCAATAACGTAACCATACGATACGATGTTCGCGTGAGTTTAGGGCTTTATTATTGATCTTACATTTTTTTTATGAATATTATGAAACTTGAAGGAAAAAAAATAGGGTGTGGCTGTGTCGTGGACAAGGTCGTGTGTAATGAAAACATAATATAGCAAAAAAATCTTTGAACCTTAAGCTGTAATTGGTGTAATTAAATTTTGGACTTAAAAGATTGATATTATTATACTACAGTATCAAACTGTATTCCCCGAATTTGTTCGGGGAATAAAACATCAAAGATTTACTTATGAACGGTGTAACGTATAAGTAAGTCTTTGTTATATTTTTGTAACTTTTCACTTAGCATTAAAAGTATGGTCAAATTGTTTTTATACAGATTGCTTTTTTAAATCATGAATCAACTTTATATTGTTACGGGTGGTATACCGTCTAGGTTTAACTTCATACCTCTAATCCTAAAACTTTATCCCCCGTTCTGTCAGTCTTTCTCAGTACATTGCATCACTACGGCGTTGCTTAGTGTTGGTATAGCCACTTACCATCAAGTGAACTGTCAGCTCGCCTGCCGACAAAATCGCAATAAAATATTACACGTAGGTATTAATATCTGTCCGTTATGTTAGATAAACTACTGAAAAGATTTCGATAAATTTTTTTAAGGAAATGGCTCTTCGGAAGGACACAGATATAATATAAAAATTTTCATCTGGCATAATTGGCTCCGTAGCAACTGGACAAATTACTAACAACTCGACAGATTAGCAACTGGACAAAGTACAGTCAATCTAATTTTAAAGTGACTAAAATTTCATCTACGTTGCGGACATATTAAAAACGGACTAATTGGCCTGTATTTTATTTTCATATGAGAATAGATAGTAAAAAGGGTATAAAAGGAAGAAATCATGCATCCTTTACTTAGTAAACCTGCTTGTAAATCTTCTTATAGGCTTCTGCAGATATATTACGATATTTCGGGCTTCCCTCAAATTCGAATCTGCATAAACATTAAACATTGTATCAGCAGTAATACAAATTTAATCAATTCAGATGTTTTCTGAATTCATAACTTCAGATATTAAATTAACCTTTGCGAGAGCATACATGCGTATATTTTGGGAGGAAATTTTGTACGTCTGTAGTGCGAGAGAGATGAATGATACCTACAACGTTGGTACATGTGGGAAAAGAATGAATATAGACCAGGGAGTTTTATTTTACTTATCATATCTTTTTTACTTTGTCTGTATTATTTATTGACTTCTAATGTACTGTTAACATTCTGCAGCCTAAAATGAGTTACCTGCCAAAAATAGTTCATAGTTCATTCGCGCCCTTTTCTTTTCTTTCTTCTTTTCTTTTCAAATAAAAAAAATCAAAGAAAAAATAAAAAAAAATCAATTCCTGACAAAAATATATGAACAATAATTTATTCAGCTTTTATTGTTCATATATTTCTGTCCTGGACAGATCGGATAAGGAACGAGACGGTTTTGCAGAGAATGCACAAGAAGGGAGGTTTTGAAGACCATAAAAGTCAGGAAACTGACTGAGGAACTGCAGCTGATCATGCAGGGGAAAATACAAGGGGAAGACGCAAGCCGGGCAGACGACGTACTTCTTGGCTCAAGAATCTCCGCGAATGGTATGGCCAAAGTACTAGATCGCTGTTTCGAGCCGCCACCTCGAGGGTTAGGATAGCCATAATGATAGCTAACCTCCGATAGGAGATGGCACTACAACAAACAAAGTCACTTTCGCATTATAATATTAGTTAGATAGTATTTACTATCGCTACTCTTTCAGGTTGAACACATCATCAGTACTTTTAACTTTCTATTGTCTGAAATTAGTTACTTTTACTGCAAAAATAGTTTATATTTAAACATCTCTCAAGCCGCATGAGAAAATCTGGTACATCTTTTGTGCATGAGGGAAAACATGAGTACATATTTTCATTGCATACTCAGTAGAACCGGATATAACGACTTCGGTTATAACGACGAAATGGCAAGGGCCCTGTCGACTCATTATAATTATTTATATTGCTTATAACGATTATTACGATAAATTTTTGTAGACCCTTGAAGGTTGCGTACCTACTAGCTTTTAAAAAAAAATCAGTATAGAACCACAACAATCTATTATAATAGATGTTGCTAAGTACAACATAGCAGGTGACTAATAAATGTCTTGGCATTACGTTACCGGCTAGTGACACCAAAATTCATCTTGTTGTACAGTCTAGTAGCTGTACACTATAATTTATAGACTAATATTCAAGAGACCGGGACAAATTATTAACTATTCCACGTCCAGTTGTGTATTCAGTTTAATCCAAGCGCCGCACCGTTCACTGTGCGTAAGAGGATTAGAGCACAGTACATGGTACACCGATCGAGCCGATAGAAAATGAAAAATAGAATTTTGTAGCTACGGCAAAAATGGAGGGAGGAGAAAAATTGGTTTGTCCGGAAAGTATCAATGGAATTGCCAACAATAGATTGTGGGTTCTGAAATTTACAAGCGATAGTTTTTTTTTATCCGCAAGATTCATTGTTCCACGCCTACTGTGCAACTGTAAGGTAGGTGTTACATAGATGTATTTTATGTGGTTTGGTTTTTGCATATACCGATATAACGTGTTGAATTTTATATAATGTATACCTTGCCTTTTATACAATACACTTGTTCTCTTAATTACTCGACAGCACATACAACATCATAGAAATAATAAAAATATGACATAAAGTGAATGAACCTCGAAGCTATTTACGACCTCTTCACGTTGAAGACGGGGACTTTATTGCATTGACTTCGTTTATGAGAAACGTGATAATTTGCCACTATACGAGTATAATCTTAAGAGGATATTATGTTCATTTTCGAATGTCTCCAATGATTGATTTTTTAGGTAATAAAAGTTACAGATGTGATATTTGGTCAATGATTGCTTCAAGATATTATCTAAACAAATTTTAAGCAGAAACAAGATTGCTAAAACTTTTCTTTAAAAATAATTTTTACAAAGATGACAAGATACAAGATTTACAATTTTTACAAAAACAGTTTTTAGATTTTAACTCCGTAACTAGAAAATATACTTTTTATCCTGCAAAAATATCAGGTTCCCACGGGATAGCCTAAATATAAAAAAAATGCTGTCTTACGTCTTACGTGGCGGCGCTACCGTCCGGGCTACCATCCATACATCCTCACAAACTTTCGCATTTATAATATTAGTAAGATTTGCAGAAATAAATGTATCCATGTGGAGTCGGAAACGGATAGTAGGTATGGTAGTGAATAATAAAATTGTAAAGAAATTGAGCCTCATTATGTTCTATTACAATAGTTATCAATCACTTTAATATTTATAATATTTCAAATAAATGCCTGTCCTCCATATAAGATATGACCTTATTTCCAAACTCGGAATGCAAATCTCTTAGATATGTAGAACGTAGACGATCACTGTGAAATATTAAATGTAATCTCTCTACCTAAGTATATGTTCAGATGAACGAGACGTATCGCGTATCATACGTACGAGTATCATCATACGAGTTCTAAATAATCAAAAAGCTTTTTTCAATAAATATTTCTCCAACAAATTGGTATATATTTTATATGTATAAACTATACTATATTATTGAAAACTGCAGCCACGTTTAGTGGCTGCAGTTTTCAATAATTATTAACGTGACTAATAATTATACTCTAGTCACGTTAATAATAACGTATAATTCATAATTTTAGGAATGACAAGACACTGCGTTCTGTAATCATAGACCGGGTAAAAACCAATTCAGTACACTGTGAAATATCAGAACCTGTGTTTTGTGTATCCGTTCATGAGAAAGGTTCACACCTTAAAGACGGGGACTGAGTCACGGACAAAAGCCAGTAAATATTAACTTTATAATCTATATTTATTAAGGTGAATATTACGTTACTTTTACGTTTATTAGGGTGAATATTTATTAGCACATATGTTGATGATAAATGGATGTAATTGGTTTTTATTTCAACAAGAAACAATATTGATGGTAAATTCAATCAAGTATACTTAATTAGTTGCATAAATCTACGTTAGTTCAATCCATTAGCAAATCGACGTAGGCAGTCGGCGCAGGTTTAATTTGATGACAATAATGGATACAAATGTTCGAGGTCCCCTTTCTTTGGGAAGTGATTCGCACAAATAGCACTCTAAGTGTGCACGGTTCATATGGTAATGCATTTGGAGTGCTCTCTACTCGACATCTAGCCGATAGGTACCCTTAACTATGTAAATAGGCTGATGAACCTGTCCTTTTGGAATTCAGGTAAGAACAACAGCGGTATTTCATAGTATTTATAAATGCTATGCAGTTTAGAATTTTTCTTTTCAAAGAAATAAAATACCATTGCCACATGGAAAACGACCTTTCTCCGTCAAAAGCCTTTACACATGGCGTCGTCGCCAATGACACAACGCCACGTGTTGCAAGTGTCAACCAGCGGATAAGGGATTATGAATGTATAGGTCACTGAGCTCTGGGATCCCTTACTAACTCACCGAAACACAACAGCATACATGCTGTTATTGCATGGTAAGGGGGCGGTTGATACCGCCAGACGGTTCCAGTCAGTTAATGTTCATATTAATTATTTTAATTTTTTAAATTACATATTACATTGCAACAATATTGTTCCACATTAATTGCGATATCGTCCACAAGAGATGTCTGTGAAGTTAGCAATACAAAAGTCTAATAAGAAAAAAAAAAAAAAAAAAAAAAAAAACAAAAACCAAATTAAGCATTAAGTAAAAAGTATTGAATATTAAATTTAATACATGTAATGTATCTCTTGATTTTTTTAAATGTACTGTTAGTGTGAATTTCTTTCTCCTCGGTCGTACACTTCCATCGGAGTGTATTCGCGGCCTCTTATTAAGGTACTGACATTTATTAATTTTATTATTACTATATTGTGTGTAAATTTAGCAGTATATTTTATATTTTAATTAAAAAATATATAATAGTGGCTGTAAGCAAGTCATAAACTGATCCGCAGTCATAAACTGGGCTGCCCGTCTGGCTGCAGTAACCATCCTCTTATGTAAAAGAACCCACCAACACGTCTGTTGTTTCGTGAGAGAATAATGGATGTCAGAGTCCATTCCTCTATACCTTATTCTTTATCCTACTATCACAGTCGAATATTTATTGGCAAACATTATTTCATGCGTCGACGGTAGCAACCTACTGTCAAGTGGACCGTTGGCCCGGCTACTGACTTCGGAACAATAAAACCTTGAACATAGGATTTTATGCACTTTTTAAAGATTTTCTATGGTCAAATTAAAAACCGAACCTATACTTTTGCACTGCTAACTTCACGCATCTGCACAACAGGCGTGTGGTAGCGACGTGCAGTTATCCTCATGAAATATGCATTCGAAAACATACTGCGTGAAGTGATGCGAAGTATTCCTATATGAATCGTGTTTTATATTTCGTGTCATAATTTAAAACATTAATGTCACTTAATTAATAAAACATTCTAAGTATATCATGTGATCTCACTTTGTAAGAAATTAATGCTTAATTTCGAAGATTGTTTTCGTATAATATTTTGAAAATCTCTTACTCTGCACAATCAATGGGAAATTAGATCTATTTTATAATTCAATAATATGAAAATATATGTTAAAATTCTTTTTTTATCTTATTTTCTTTCCTTTTCTTGTGTCGTGGTCCCAAATTGCCCTGCTTTCTCGCAGGTCAGACCGCCCCAAACCAGACCGACAGGCTGTGGGAACTGTTGCATCCGATGACTGCGGTGACCTGTTGTCGCTCATACCCAACCGTCTAGTTAGAGTCTGTAAATTCAAAGGCGCGACGCTAAAACTACAGTAATTGCATTACGCTCTGTATCAATTACCATGATGGAATAGAAGCAAAGAGATTGCGTAAGGCCGCTACACGCATAGGGAACGCTTAGCACTTAGCACAGGCCGCTACAGGCCTCCATCGCAGCGTGGCTTATCAGTCAAGAAGCCGTGAGAGCGCAGCCTTACGCTGTTTTTTGTTTTAGCAAAACACACTGCGTTCCGTCGTCACACCTTAAATCCTAAATATACCAGTACATATCGTCTGGCGGCAGCGTGCACACCTTAGAGAAGAACATCATCGTAAAATAGCAACACATGTTATTCTATTAAGGTCTCCAGGTCACTTGTAATCCTATAGGGTCACTTTTGTTAATAGGCTACAGTATAGTGACGTACCATCACGTAGATGACAGCTATACGGTCTTAAAATCTTAAGTGGTCTCTAGACGATTATGCGGCATGACATGCGTTACGTGCTGTCATTCATGCATGACCGTTTAATTAACTGATTGATGCGAATGACATGAAAACTACGTGCTGGCGGTTGATTGACAATTATACTTTTATTTTTTCATGCTGCAAGCTGTGACTGACATGCACTAGATCGGTATGATATGCATTTGACAAAAATAATTCTATAACAGCGCAGAAGACCTCTTTACTGTACTATAGTGTGATAAAATGATTTATAGTAAGCATGAGGGTGCATCACGCAGTTTGATAATTCACGTAAACGTATGTCTAGTCGCATGATCGTCTAGAGACCCCTTTACACAAAAAATATTGTGTTGGAATCAGTGGCAAGTGGTTGTGAGATTGACATGGACCTGTTAATATGGACACAAGCAAAACCAAAGGCAATCGTAATGAGTGGTGGATTTTTAAAGAATCTATTCATTTACCAGTGTGTAGTGTAAAACATTGACATGTAGTAGAACATTTGAAAAAGTTTTATTTTACTTTAAAACATCTAATGTGGTGTTTAAATTGGTTTAAATGGTATTTATTGTAACTTGATCAAGTTGTAAGCTAATTTGTCAAGCGTAAGCGTAAGCGGAAGTCGAGTTCACAACTTGTCTGGTGACTAATGAATATTCAGAGCGCAGCCGATACTGGACTTGTTGTGCAAACTTATATTAAATGCGACACAAGAACGCGAACGGAACGGTTGCGATTACTTATACAACTTTCCGTTCGATAATGCTCGGGGATGGTTTTGTTTTGTGAATATAGTGCAATTTGTAGCCACGTATTTTCATTGCAATCAAATTAAGTTTGATTAATATTATAATAATATAATAATAATACAATCGGTGTATCCATTGAAATATAAGAAGAGCGAGAATTATTTTGTTACTCAATTCTTTTCAACTTATTTATACAATTACAAGCGGTAAAAGAAATCTTTTTGATAATAAGCTTAACTTCGTCAATTTATAGTTTGGGAACATGCTAACAGATAGCGTAGTTTTCAACATAGTTTTTTTTACATGGGAGATATCTACAAAATATATATGTTATATAAATAGATTTGTTTAAGGATATTGTATATCATCAATATATAATATGATATAAAAAGACAATCGATTCAAATCGATAACAATTATGTAGATACAACAAACTTTACAAAACTTAATACCTATCTATTTTGAAAAAATAAAAATAAAAAAATATTACATTTTGCAACGCTACAGTATCATATCCCGTGCATGTATTTTGTTCTTTTATTTCTACCTTGCTTCAATGTTCATGCAAATTTTATCCAAATCGAGCGTAACAAAAAATACTCCATACCAGACTAAAAGGACTGGAAATGGATATTTGCAAGATTTTTTTTTTATGGAAAATAAAGAAATATTTTTCTATACGGAAACACATAATATGTTGGATTAGAATTATTTCTATGATTTTAACAAGGCGGACAGATCCAGGTTGCTTCTGACCGGTTTTTTGAGTAAATTATGGGGGAGGCCTATGTTCAGCAGTGGGTGTTCTTTTTTTTTAACTTGGGAAATCTTCTTGGATACCAGGCAGTGTAGGGGACACTGTGGGGTTATGCCGGATTCCCACCGGCTAAAACCCAACGACTTTATTGCGCAGCCGTTGATGGGCGGGATGACGGGGACGTTATGACACGACTTCGGTGCCCCGCCACGGCTATCCAGCGCGGGGAGGCCTACGCTCCCTGTCAGAACCTCGGTGTACTCGAAAGTAGAGGTACGCGGGCCATCTTGGAGGACCTAACGACGGGCGGCAGTCTCCCCCAAGATCATCGCCCAGGGCTGCGTCCTGCGGCTGAGATGATGATAATGATGATTTTGTTTCTATGATTAATATTCAACAGTAAACCTAAACTGAGCATTAACATAAAACTGAAACACGTAAACTTTCAAATATTAACTAAAATGTCCTTAATTATCGCAATTCGCAATTGGTCAACACAAATATAGAAACAAATTTATTTTTACCAATACAATTACAATTTTTACCAATCCTTTGAAACCTCGCAATCTAATGAAATTGAAAATCGAAATCCGCGACGAATTCGATTATGGCGAGCACTGAGCGGTTGAAACGTGAAAAAGAGTGGCAATCAGTAGGAGTGCCTAACAAGGGCTTAACAATATTCCTATTTTACGCTACAATGACAACGGACCGGCTTAATTTCATTTTTTACGTCATTGGACACGTCGCCCCGGCAATGACGTCACATTCGTCACGCATATCGCACAAACTCATAATAAGCCTATCGGGATCTGCTATTGGTCTCCCCTCGCCGCGTTATCGTATCAAACGGTTATTTTATTTCAACTCTCGTTTATATGTTAAAAGGCGATGTCACGACGCTTGACACGTGTTTAGCATTCGACTTAACTGCTATTGTACAGAACCGTTTAGGGGAATACACTTTTGATTTGTCTGCAGTTATAATAAGAGACAACAAAAGCATCAAATAGGCCTATTGTTACGTTTGAAGGAATCATATGATCATGACATTTCATTGCTATGAGAACAATATGTGTCCTTTGCAATTAAATACTTTATAAGTTTCAATGACAGTGAATTCCAGAATGTCAGCAAGAATATTAGGATAACAAACTTGAAAGAATCTTCCTTTAAAGATGGTAGTAGGAACCACTGCACCTAATAGAAAAAGTCTCACTAGGTATATGAATGTTAATAAAGAAACAAAACAGCACTGACGCAATTGATATAACCAAGAAACAATTAGATTATAAAATTTTAGATGTACAGTAAGAGATTGCCAAAATCCAACAAGAACACGGTTCTACTGTTTCTTTTTCTACTGTTTTTCTACTGTCCTACTTTTATTTTTCGGGTCCTACTGTTTCAGGTCATCTTCAACTATCGTGGGTATGATTTTTTTTTTGTCATTTTGTTCTTAGTTTTTCTCAAAGGTTACTAAAACAGGGAGATCGATAACTGTTGCGTCATCAAAATTTACTACAATCTAACAAGATCTAAATATTTTATTAATTAAATATAGTAAAAATATGACCCCGATCAAGACTTATCTCTCCCTGCTTTCACAGAGGGTCAAAGTCAGCTGCGGATCAGTAGTCGAGTATAATATAACTATAAAATAAAGCCAAAATGAAAACACCACGTGTTCCCCGTCGGCGGCTGTCATTCGGGATGACACATGAATGACAAGCGGAGTCTCGGACGTTTGTCCGGATTTATGCATGAGAGAAAATATTTTATTGTTGCATATATTATAAAAATATATGTATTTTGAATAAACTATTCAATATGCTAAAACGATAACATTATGTTGAGTTGTATTATCGTACGTTTTTAAGTTTTATTTTCCTTTAAATTCTTTACAACTTTGTGTCCTATTTTGGTGAGCTCAGGTGAAGGATATTGGAAAAAATAATTAAAAAAAGTAAATAAAGTAAAAGCACCAGTCATGGACACTTTTAGACAGTTATATGTATATATCTTTGTAGAATTTCATACAATACATATTTTAGAGGTCAACCTATTTCAATTTGTAAATAAATACATAGCCCACATGTAAGGGTATATATATAAAGGTCAAATTATTTATAATAAAATTATAAAAAATATATAAAAGTAAACCAAGCCAAGTGCACCAGTGATGAACAGGTTAAAAACCAGCAATGTGAAATCCAATAATAGACACATCTCAAGTTATGAACACTAAAATCCAAGTCGAAGGTGGTGAATATCTTAAAGAGACATAAAAACGCCATAGTTTTGAAAATTCTACTATGCAAGGTTCATTACTGGCGCCATGTCCAACACTGATGCCACTACCTTATGTAATAAATTCATTTAATAAATTCATTTAGGTGAATACAATCAATCGATTATGGAATATTATAGAATACTTATAGTACGAATTCAGATGTAGGGGAATAGTCTCTGATACTTATTAATCTAAGATAACATATCAATATAGCTCTAAATTCCATGAAACCCATACAATTGGCTGTTTGCATGCCACCACTCACTTTTTGAATACATTGTTTGCATTTCGTGCTGATGAAAATTCTAAGGTATATCTTGCCGCATGCTGCCATACAAGCCATTCCATGTGGTCTTCTGTAGGTAATTGTTACTGCAGCTAGAAAACCTTATATTTTCAAAATGGTACTGTGAACTGATCACTAATGGTGTTACCTTGGTATATAAAAAGATATGTTTTTGTTTGAGGACTTCCGTTATCCATGGATATGTCTTGTCCAAATATGTCTGTGGAGGGGATGAGAATTTTATGTCTTCAGGCCAACTGACAGTGAAAGAAATATCTGTAAACCTTGGAGAGGAAGATGCTTGATTGTACCGTGTATAGGATTTAATGCTAAAACAAAATACAGTTGTGAGGGGTGTAGGTACCTATTAATTTTATTAAGCTAGGCGTGTCCACTGGAGCGTTCATGTGTGTTGTATTGAACTAACTACATTCGTGTCCACTTGGAAATAACGTTCAAAAGTATAATTTATGGTAGTGACGTTTAAATTATTTAAACAAGCCGTTTGTTGTTCAATTATTTTCAATGAAGATAAAGTAAAAAATTAAAAACAAAATCGGCTGGTCCGGTTAACTGTAATAGGGTTAATAAAAAAAATTTTTTTGGTCTGGTCAGATGGTCGCTTTATAAGTTATCTAAGTTATAAATTTTATAAGTTATCATTTTATAAGTTATAGTCTATGTTACTCGCTGATAACGTAGCTTTATATAGGTGAAAGGATTTTTAAAATCGCTCCAGTTGTTTTTAAGTTTATTCATTACAAACATACAAATCTTGTCTCTTTATATTATTAGAATAGAAAAATTATAACAGTACATTAAAACAATAATTACTGTGCTAACAGCATCGGAAAGATTTCCCATTGAAATACTTAAATATTCAATAGTGTTTGAAATATATAACTGGTTCTTATTGGGTTTAATTTCTCAAGAAGGAGTTACTTGGAAACAGTAGCGATGTAAAATCAATATTTTCTGAACAATTGAAGCAACAGACAGAAACTGACTTGAGTCTTAAGAAATTGTGTCAAGAGCGTACGCCTCTTAATATGGCGAGCACATTCATAACAGTTTCAGGTACCTAATTGTTTTTGCAAATTGGAAGCCATTTTAGCATAACAATTAGTAAATTCTCTTTTAGCATTTGAAACGAAATGCAATGTTCGTAAATTCTGGAATTTTGCATAATATACATACACGATACAGGATACAGGACACACGATGTCAGGAATACAGGAGGACATAGGACTGTTCCCGAGGGGATCATCTAAAATAAAATAAATAACTAACGCCTGGCTAAAGTGTTATAGCAACATGCGGTAAAGCGTTATATTGCTTACATAATTTTTATTTTACAACGCGGACGAAGCCGCGGGCATCAGCTGGTATACTATATTCCACAGTGGACATACACATTAAGTATTTTTTGCCTATAGGTACCACTACTTGTAGTACTGTTAATTATTCTGTGCCCATACCTGTTCTTATTTGAACAAATTCAGCACTCGAAGAATAGGTGAGTCTACTTTTTATCGGCAATGACCTCCTTTACATAGTACATATATTGATCGCTTGCGGTAGGTCATAGGCATTTCGTGCTGGACATCGCGTGACTGTAGCCCATAAATAAAATTGTATCACTAAACCTATTGAACAAACACTGAGGAAATAGCTGTCTTTGTTATCATAGATCATACAATAGTAATCTTTGCGCTTTCGCGTGATTATTTGTTATTATACGGAGATAATGGTTATTTGATATTATTTGCTCTTTGCTCGTAGATCCCAGTACTCGTTTCTTTGTTATTTACTTGAGTATCTAGTCTTTCATTTATATTTTTATTAACTGGTGCCCACGACTTCGTCCGCGTTAAAAAATAAAAATATAACACGTGAGAAAAGAGCTGACATATTTATCGCTGTGACGACGGTGGCGCAGCCACGGCATTGTATGACCATTCGTTGTCAATTTGTAGTTTAATTCAAATTGTCCTTATAGTTTTTGGTGTAAGACAGTGACGCCGAATTTTTTATATTTTTAGACGATTCCTCGGCAACCTATATTTTTACAGGATAAAAAGTATCCTATATTTTAATCCAGGTAATAAACTATCTGTGTGCCAAACTTCATCCAAATCCGTTGAACCGTTTTTGTGTGAAAGAGTAACAAACATCCATACATCTATCCTCAAAATGTTTCGCATATTTAATATTAGCAGGAATTCTCGCGGCAGATACCGCCCTCTACAGAAGACCACCGTGAAATAGCAGAACGTGTAAGTGCGTTTCATAATTCGAACGAGTAATTTGACAGGTCTAATGTCAAATTATAAAATTATGTTACCAGCGTTGTTTCCGTAGTGCTATACCTACTAATATCTACGGTACTACTAGCTAGTATATTAGTATTATAAATTAGTAGTATATTACTATACTACTAATTTTACGGTAAAAATATCTTTGATCTTGTTTTATTGATTTAACATTCGTATTATTGTTATTTGAAGGTTGAATTTCGTTTAAAGTAGGATTACTAATGACCAAGTCGATTTGGAACGAAAAAACAAAACAACTTAAATGTGATAAATTATAATATTCGAAAAGAATTGCGCCTTATGGAACAGCAAAAAATATAAATTAAACAATTAAATAATAATTAATATTAATTCTAAACTAATTAATGTTCTATAAAGCATTGATTACCTAGGGTTTTATAAAACCGTAATTTTTTTAATAAGTTCTATTAGGTGACTACACAATTTTTGCATGGTCAAAACCTGCAAGCCAGGAAATGTCAAATTACTCGTTCGAATTATGAAACGCAGTGCTTATAGTGTTTCGGTGAGTGAGTAAGGGACACCAGAGTTCTCTCCATCCCTTCTCAATCCCTTATCCTTAATCCTTGTGTAGTCGGTATTGCACTTACAGTACCTGTGGCGTTGCTTGTGTTATAGGCGACGGTAGCCACCTATCATTAAGCTAACCGTCGGCCTGTCTTCCGACCTTAACAATAAAAAAAATATGATAAAATAAACATATTACTCAAACTATTTTTTATTATTTTGCAAATTAAACTTATGAAGCAGTACTGTTACCTTTCTACCTACTCTCTAAAATTTGTCACTAGCGACGTATCGACCCAAAATAATAGGATAAGGTATAACGTGAAAACCAAATAAAGTACTAAAAATACATTTTTATATAATATCTGAAATTAAATCTCTGTAGGTTAATAATTTATGGCATAATTTAGTTCCAATTTAGTACGACACGCCATTTCTGATCTAGTTTTTTTTTGATTAAACATGAACGCCTGTTAGTTTTTTGTGCCAAGAGAACAAGAGCATGTTTGCTATAAACTGAAGATAAGGAAACATGTTGCTATTGATTTTATATTCACCTATTTACTAGATATTTATGGTGGGGTTAAGTTTTGTTAATGGGTTCTGGCAAACATTCAAATGCAAAGGCGCAATGCATGTGTGCTAAACCTTGGCATTAAGTGTTGTGTAATCGGATTACATGCATCTTCACATCTGCAATTTCTGCGATTTAAGTTTAAGATTTAAGTTGTTAAGTTTAAGATTTAAGTTAAGAATTTCGAAAACTTTTGTGCAAAAGTTCAAAAGTTTTTCTTGTGAATTTATTTTTTCGATTTTATACAAACTTTGTTAATAATATCTAAGATTAATATGTCTCCTGGCTCTAAATATAATACAGAGGACTCGCTTATCTCCCTTGTCCAACGGTAGCAACCTTCAAACGGACCGCCACAAGTCATGTGGCTGTCCATTTGAAGGTTCACGCAGTCAACATGTAGAAAAAAATTGAACTGAGAATCTTTCATACATTATATTCGAGAAATCAATAATTCTACATCAGAGTGGTCTGTGATAAATATTATGGATCACCCTCCACTTAGTTTATTATCAGAATTACAATAATAAAAACCACAAAACATGAAAATGATTAATATTGTCGTAAAGTTACAACCATTTACCGAATGGGGTATTAATGACGCGTGTCTCGAACGGTAAAAAAATTCCGGAACATCCCACATATCTGTTGAATGCTGACTCACAAAAGTTCGATGCCCCCGTCTCGAGACAAAGAATAACAAAACGTCTGAATGCGGGGGTGGATGGGCAATAAATCAAGAGAATGTCATAAATACACTCCCTTACGCTAAGGGTAAGAAGTGTCGCATTTTCCAACCCATAACGTTCAAGTCACTAATGCAGTTGAAACGCGGTTAGCGGTAGGTGTTCAAAGGAATTTCGAATTTCTTATTTCGCTCAATTAAGCCTCCCACCAATATATTACAATTACAGTCGCGAACTTATTTACTGCTCAATACCAAATGAGTTAGTAACAAATCAACTTGTTGGGCGCTATCTGTTGGAAATTCCCAGTAAAACTACATAAATGTAGGGATGTCTTCTCTGAAGTGTTACATCAAACGTTTTGAAAATAATTTTGATTAGAAAATCAAAAAATGTCTAATTAATTATGAGACTATTAGCTCCAACTAGCGTTTCACATCAAGACTTTACAATTGAAACAAAATATTTTTTTATAATATTACTCTTTTTCCCGGCAGTGCTAACTTTGGAAATGAATTTTTCAAAGTTTGATCTGGTCTAGATCTGGAAAGTAGTGGCAGGGCACACTGCGTCTGGCGGCAGGAACCATCCCCTTACTTTTGTGTTTCAGTTACTTTTTTCCTTACTTTTTTCAATAAGAGCTAGTGTACTGTAGTGTTTCGGCGAGTACTAAGGTATGCCAAAGCCCATTTCCCTATGCCTTCCCTTACCCTTTATTCTACTAAGGAACGCAGCACACTTGCAACACCTGTGGCGTTGCTTGTGGGAATTCCCCACGATAGACCGTCAGCCTGTCTGATGATATTTACATAAAAAAAGAACACATAACTCCCTAACTTTAACAAAGTTTGAAGGATTGTGTCACCGAGTGTTATTAAGTACCCAGGAACTGAGTTTATAGAAATATAATATATTATCGACACAATTTTTTTTCTATAGCAAGAAAACTACAATTTGAATAACATTATAGAACTTAAAACCTATTGCGATTTTAATTTATAATTTATAATTATTGAATAACTTCACTGAATTTTTCCGATCGACCGTTTGAAATTTTAATAGAAAATAAAGTCTATCAAAACAGATGAAAATCGATTTACCTAAGGCTAAAATTACACGAAACGGCAGAGTGACATATTGCTTTATATAGATTTACGTATTTATAATATTCCCCACCTTACTTCAATATTGGTGTTTCGAGATAAGACCACTGGACCGTGAGTAATCCGTCGGGACAGAGCATGGGGTGAAAAATTCAGACTAAACGAGTGGTGTGTCATGGCCGGCTTGAATGAGGTCGCCATTACAGAGCAGAGCAGACTCATGGAATAACATAAAATTAATCAAAATACACGGTTCAATTTGGATTTTAGTGTCCATACTAGATAATATTATAAATGTGAAGGTAACTGTCTGTCTGTATGTCTGTTTTCACGCAAGAAAGGACATAGGGTACCTTATCTAGAAAAAAAAAATTGTTCTCGAAAATTACAAACATTGAAAGTACCAAAATACTAAGAAAACCAAGGTCCAAGAAAAATAGTTTTGTGGCTTTAAGCTTTTTTAAATCACCCTTATATTTATTTTTGATTAGCCCAGATAATAAATGCTTTCTGAAAATGTAAAAGGTATTTAACTTAACGACAATTGGCTCCGATTGCTATTAATAGGGCTCAAGTAAATACATAAAATCTTTGTCTTCGTATGTTGAACCCACACTATCGTTTGAAATTAAACAGTATGATAAAACGACGAATGACAATGACGTAACACCCCATACCCACACATTCAGCCCTGAATTCCCTTTCTATTAATTTATGCGAAACAACCCCGGGCGATTTTATTCCAATTTATGTTTTATTGTATGCGAAATAGTGATTGACAATTGAGGCGATATCACAGTATGAACTGTTGACTACTTATAGGTATTCCACCAGCCATAATTAAATTATGTACTTGGTTCAGTTCAGTTTAAAATCGTTTTGATCAATGTTTCGATGACGGCGTGTCAATGTTCGTCAAGCTATAATAACATTATAACTGCCGACTTACTATTGAGCCCAAGCACATTTTATCTGCTGTAAGTTGCTAAGGAGTTGTGTATCCACAAGCTACTTGATTCTGCAGCATCAGGTCAAAGGTTACCATGTCATTGAAATGCCACCGAAGTAAAAGTATACCAAATTTCACATCAATCGAACTAGTGGAAGTTCGTGAAATACCTTCGTTAACTAGGAAATGGGCTGATGCTATTCAAACGCCTGAACAGGTCTTCCTAAATTATAACAAAGAACGATCCCGATTACGTCAGCTGTCAAACAAAAAAAACCGCATCCAAATCGGTCCATCCGTTTAGGAGCTACGATTCCATAGACAAACACAGAGATACATACACACATACGTCAAACTTATAAAACCCCGTTTTTGCGCCGGTTTTCGAGAGTTATAAACTCAATTTTGATAGACATCACGGAATGAAAAAAAGGCCGTTAAAAAGAAATCAAATCAAAAAAAAAAGTAATCTATCTTATGTAGTATATCTTGGTATATCAACTGTCTGGTATCCACACAACATTAGTTTCTTAGTGTGGAACCAGATGGTGCTGTGTGGGAATGTGTGAAGATATTATATATTTAGTATTTATTTATTACACTAAAAATGGCAATCTATCTACTTACATGTTTTTATATGCTTTTTGTAATTTCTTACAAATTACAAATATATAATATTGTTTATATATTGTACAATATACATTGTAAAATATATTATAATTGTAATATATATAACAATTTATATATTGTTAAAATAATACAAGGAGAAATTGTAAGAATGATTTCAAATTACGCCTCAAAATTAAACGCTATAATGAGATCAGTAAGTTGATTTTATATAATAAACTTTCACAAAATTTATCCGTATCACGGTTAGCGTGACAAGATAAAATTGTTGCAAATTTTAATGTTATTCATTAAAACATAAAACATAAAATATATTTTAATAAATTCTTTATTTAATAGCGTTATATTTTCATGATCGAAAGCACCATTGTGTTAGGACCAATTGGAGTTGTTTCAGATGAATTATTAGCTTTAGTTTTACTTCTGAGGGTGTTGTAAAAGAATACCCTCAGAAATGCCTCAGAATCAGTAGAATATTGCACAGGTGCGGCAGGCAGGTCGGTTCAGTAGTTAAGGCGTGAAAGCGTACAAGACAAACAAACAAAGAAACAAAATAAACATTAGTTAGTGTTAGTAACCAATATTCATTGTGAATTTATTCGATTTTTATAAAATGTCATAGTGTCCAGTTATCTGTTATTTATTTATTTTCTAACTAGACGAACCGGCTCTCGCTTCGTGCTGCTTATATGGTAGGTATATATTTTTTCTAAAATAAAAGTAGCCTAAGTGTCTCCTTCTAACATTATATGTCTGCCAATTAAAGTCAGTTCAGCCTGTTTAGGAGAACCGGAACAAATAGTCTAATAATTTAAAAAAAAAAATTTTAATTATATATAGACGTAGGTACCTACCGCATAAAGTCAGTTTTTGTGACATTACAAACACCTCAATTTTATTGAAGTACCTATTATTATTGAAGTACAGTACCTATAGTATATTATAGAATTATTAGTATAGTAGGTGTAGAAAGACGGTTGAATTCCGTTCGAAATTCGAAATTGTCGGTTGCATTTACAAAACAACAATGCTTCAACGTAGCTGGTTAGGTTAGTTATACATTCTGCCGTAGTAGAAGCGTCGAGTCGCTAGTATCGCACGCTGCGCGCATTTAGTTGTGCTTCGCGTTTGCAGAGTGCGGACGTACATTTCTCCTCTTTAACAACCGAAACAATAGTACGAAACAAGTTTCTTACTTTATAACTCTTCCAACTGTTTTAAACTTAGACATTTCACCATGAACTTGATTAAACCGATGAAAAGGACGATCGCCGAAGCTATTTCGTGAATATAAAGACATTTGTAGTGGAATTTGTGTAACAATTTTATCATTATCAGACGATACCACACGGCAAAGGTGATACAAGTACGCGAGTGAATTTGTTTTTGTTTTGGATTAAAAAGACAAATAGTATTTCGAAGTTTACGTTCGGTTTTCTTTTTTTTTTGCATTTCTTATTGATGGCCACGCTTAGTTTGTTGAAAAGAGACAAAATGAAGTCCAAGCGTGTGGGAGCGACAGGTGTGGCGGCTTTAGTGGTTATGTTAGCATCGATAACAGGTAACTTGATAAATTCACTTATAATTTTATTATAATTTAATATAATTTTATTTATATTTACTATAAATAAATATTTATTCATTAATAATACGATTTAATAAAAAAAAAGGGATTTTTATATGTGATTCTTGTTACCGTGAGCACTGTTTATTTTTTTTAATCGCAGTTATCTCTTATTGATCCGTTATGAATATGAATCATATAGTAAAGTGATACAAGGTACATTATGCAAATATCGGGGTGATTCAGACTGCCTACCTATGAATATGCTTTAATAAATTTTAATATCTATATTTAATATGTATGTATACATAATTATGTAAATTGTTATTTTTGTATAAGTATATAAAATATATTAATATCCAGATACATACTAAAAAATAATAATAGATGTAACTATGTACCTTTATGTTGTGACATCATGTAAGTAGGTACCTAATTATTTTATGTCCTTAATTATTTATGTTTTAACTGACCCTTCGTACGGATTGTAATTTTCAAAAATCTTTTATATGTGAATGCTTACGTTATAAAATACACACAATATACCTAGTTACCTACCTATTCCAAATTTTGGCTTTCTACTTTATTAATTTTTTCTGCGTGTTGATAGTCAGGTTACACGACGTGTAGAAACTGGAATCTTAAAATATCAAAATATTAATCCTCTTTATTTTACCACGATATTTATTAGTTATTACTTAAATCATTTTAGGATTAAATTTTGATAATATTTTTAAGTGTAAAACAAAAATAAATATTATAATAAATTGTATTGATTGGCAAGTAGGAAGAAATCCAAACTTTTCTTAGATTCGGTTGCGTGCGCTCTAATTCGGGTTGTTTGATTGAACAGTATCATATTTTAAAAATCTATTGCGAACTGTAGATTCAATATTAAAATTCTAATCACAACCGGTTACTAGGTATTTCGCTTTCGTATTTATTTATTTTGAGGCTTTGAATGTTCTTCCCTGATGACCTTAAAATTGCAGGTTTCAAATAGGTACCTAGTCTCTCATTCTCTTCATTCCTGGACTAGTTCACAAGAACTAACTGGAATTAGTTAGTTCTAATTCCAGATTGCTCGACTGAGGCAAATCCAGTCAATTCCCGTAGGTATATTTCTCAACCATGACTTGCTCCTTCGCCCAGTGCGTCTTCTCCTTGCTTACCCATCATGATTAACTGAACTCTTTTAACTCTTTCGCAACCAAACCGTAAGTGACTCGAGGACCCCTAAAAATAAAATAAGAAAAACTGCATCACCTACTATTGTTACTTTTTTATTTAGGTCTATTTTGTTCACATTCGTGTAAGTATTTATGTTTATTAAATTCGTCATTAATAAATGCACTACCAACCAAATATAAATAAATAAATAAAACTCCCTAGAAGAGGTCCACGGATTCCCTGAGATCAGCGGACCCCATATTGGGTAACATTGGACTAACGCAATGTTTGATATATTTTTTTTATCCGAAGCCAAATAATCCGTGCACCTTCATAGAAGTTACAAAGATATCGCCCAAGCTTTCACAATGTTTCGTTGTGTAAAACTTGAACAATAGTTACTTACACAAACGGCCTGTGAAAGCCTTGATTCGCCAAATGCACAAGCAAGAGCACTCACCTAGTTCCACCAAGTGAACAATTAGCGACTAAGCAGTCTCGAACGTGACTATTATCGTCACAGGCCAAGGCCTAGTTGTGCAAGAGCCGTTGTCGTCCGTTATGCGTTAAACAGGTGCCTACAATGGGAAAACTCGTCTTCCTGGAACAATTGAGAATTCTGCCACATTTGTTCGGGAGTCATTCGTGCGTTACTTTCTCACTCCAACGCCGGCGAACCGATCGGATGGAATCTACATCCGTTTGTATTGATGAAGTTAATTCAATGTATTCCATGATTATGTGTAGCTTTTTCCCGCTACTTAGTGCGCGTTGAAAAAAAACCCCAGACAAGGTATATTAAGAGATATATTCAATCTTTCTTGCTGTTATAGTTTTGCCAGGCTTTAGACTTTTATTTTCATGATCCATCGGGAGCAGTACTTTTTTCTGGATGAAAAGTAGCCTATGTTCTCTTCTGTATCCCTGACAGTGTGTATGCAATTTTTCACGATGATCGATTCAGTAGTAAAGGCGTGAAAAGGTAACAGACAGTTACTTTCACATTTATAATATTAGTAGGGATGATAATCTTTAAATTAATTTAAACCATTATCGCCAAGCAACAATAAACCTTTCCTATTATTAATTTTAAGAATTTTAGAGTAAAACACTTTAATTTGTTTATTAGATACAATAAAACATATTATTTATTTATTGGAAAAATAGGAAAATTTACAATACTAATCAATAGAAATTTACAATTAAATACAAATATTTGCATACGCTTGTAGGGTAACATAAACAATCCGTAGTTAGCTATGCCATTAAAAAATCCCACGGAGATAGTTAGCCGCGCCTAGATTTTATGACAACCAATATCTTATGCTGAATTATATCAAGATTGCTTTTGCAGCACGTTCTAAATAGTTTATTAGAGGAGCTGTGTATATGCGAGAAATTGCAGATCGCGTTGAGTCGAGTCTGCTAGACTATGTTGTTGTAGGTAATGTTTATCTACATAATATGAGACTGGAAAATCGCAGGCCATTATTGGCACCATATCCAATCGCACGGTTTAAAGAATCTTAATTGTGCACTAAAAATGCTTGCGTAATGTTCAAGGTTTAATTCCCAGGGATAAAATTTAACTAAATAGGTAGTAGGTATCGTTATGAATTAGTTGGGCTTGGTCAGTTCTTCGTAGCGAAGCAGTCCCATAGAGATAAACATCTTTATCTATCGTAATATGACACAATTTACACAAAGCCCAAGCATCTGCCATGTCATTACCCTCGCTCATTTAAGCCAGTTAACATTGCTGTGCCTCCATAATGGCACGTTGACGACGGTCCTTTCTACGACCGTGAACATTATTACCAACTTGATATTCTCAGAAACGACAAACGGCAAATATTGTTGTGATAGTTCAGATGATGTGTTCAAGTTTCCCGAGGGCATCGTGACTGCATATATAGTGTAGCTCGTTAACAATAATTATGTGAGATATAACCAATTAGAACAAATTTTCTTGCCGCCGAAGTTGGGTCGTAATATTTTGTAGCCTTATGGGACACGTTTGCTCCTTCCGTGTTCAACGAAAGAGATTTCGCACTAAAAGTGTCTGGAAAGACTTAACACTACATGTATGTGGCATTGAACCAAAAAAATTAAACGTTTGACTAAGGAGATCTCAATTTTTAAAAGAACCCATCAAATATTTCTTCCAGGCACCGCTGGAAATCTTAAAATCAGAGCATTTCGCTTTGAGCGGCGTACCTATTTTAAGCTTCTTGGGCTAACCGCCGTGGAGGTAAAAACATTCTGGGAAAAATATTGATAATTTCAGTCTTCAACGAAACTGTGAAACCCAAAGATTTAAATCGGATCCATTGGGTTTTCGGGTCCACAGAAGAATATAGAGAATGTCAAGGGATGACATCGGTAGATGCATAAGTTTATAATATACATTCCAGTAACCTATAATTCGGGGCTTGATTCAAGTTTAATGCAAACCTGCATGCGTTCTAAACTGGGATTTTAGCAGGAATTTAAGGATTCCATTTAACGCTAGCACTAGATTCCTATTGAGACCTGGGCTCTACAAAATGATCGCAAACCTTAACAGCTGCTACACAAATAGACGACTTCACAAGAAAATGATCAATGTTTTAGCTGAAAATCCACAATATTTTACTCCTTTAACATTAAAGTTATTACAGAGCTTCCTGAACATAAATAGCTAGCCGGGATCTAATGCAGTTGCGATTGTGCAATGGTGAAAACAGTTAGGTATAGGTACTATTAATACTGAACTAGACTGCTCACTGGCAATCTGTTTGCCTATTTCTAAATTTACACAAAAGAACTGTGTATCTTGCTGGGACTCTCGTACTGGTGTCCCCCTCTTTCCTACTTTACATTCAATGGATAATTGATATTTAATATGATCACCGTCACCTTTCTTCTCAAATAATTGACTCAAGAAAGAAGTCAATTAAATATCCTAACATAGTCTAACATATTTAACTTCATTTAAAAAATTCATCACATTTTTTTTAAAGTTTACTTTCAAGCATCTTGTGTGCTAGGGTTGGGATAATTTGCACAGTTATTTGGCACTAGTTTATAAACAAAAGTATTTAATTTGATTTTGTTATCTCATGTGGAAATAATAAAATAATCGTTGCTAAAAGTGCTTATTTAATAGTTATTTATCTTATCCAGATAATACGGTACCTATAATATCTTGTATTTTCAATGCACTATAATAAGTATAGTAGGTAAGCCCGGTTGGTTATATTTTGTGTGACACTGCTGTGTCTATTCTGACGTTACCTTTATAAACACGGGATTTGGGTCAAAGTGATGAATCATATATTCCATCTGTCCTATCAACACGTAACCGAGTTTTACTACGGCTACGAACGTGACATTTTTGAACTCATCGTGAGATATGATCTAGATATTCTAGATCATATCTCACGATGAGTTCAAAATTCTCTCACTTTTTACGAGTTGTAGTTTTGTGTGGTGCAACGTTATGTTAAACATTGGTTAAACAGTTTTTATTGGTCACTTCTTTTGAGGATTATATTTTTTACAATGTCATTTATGACTGTGCAAGTTGAAGTTTCATGTTTAGAATTGTTAAGCTTTAAAATACAATATTAAAAGCTTTCAAAATATTTAACAAAATTTTAATACAAATCAAATCAAACCAAAACAAATTTTTTAGATCTTTCGTACAAACAATTTGGAAATACTTTTAGTTTTGTATTGTTACTTAGATTGTATAAGTTATTAGGAGAAGTAATGTAAAATTATTTTGTCCGATTCGTCACATGTTAAAAAAAAATAGTACCTAGTAACTATTTATCTCATATTAGGTATCCGGTCTGTAAAATATTTTTGTATCATTATTAGCGGATATACGTTTTCTTATCGTGATAATATGTGATAGATAACCGGTGGCACGACTACTTGCCGATGTTAAACCACTTTTATTGACGGGAAGTTGGAATGTTGATATCATTTTCGCGACAATTTCTCTGCCCTTCCCTCCCATTCCAACGAAACGATGCATTTCTTGGTATTTCTTCATGCTTAATAAATTTCTGCTTTAGTGAACGAAATATGAAATCTATCTACAAATAAAAGTTCACCTACTATAATTATATTGTAAAACTAAGTTTTATATTACATCGTCACGAAGACATGTAAATTAGAAGTTGATTAGTATTCGTTTTATTGTAATATACCTATTTACATTTACCCTTTTATAACAATAATTAAAATTTAATTATTTAGATTATTGTATACAGGCAAACTATTTCATTTAAGAATTTAATGCTGAGTTTTTGAAGATGCTGAGCGGATTTTAATTAAATTAAAACAACAGTTACCTACTTTTATCCTAAAAGTTTGGGTGATTTAAGTACTTAATACGTGGTAATACATAGTTCGAAATTTTGTGAATGAGAAACTCGATCTAATCCTCGGACAAAAAATGAGAAAGTTTGTAAAGATATTTGTTATAATCGAATCCATTGTTGTTGATCAAACAGTTTTGGATGAAACTTGATACAAAGATGGTCTTAGATGTTAATCCAAGTCTTGGATTAATACAGTCGTATTAAACTTTGTATAAGTACCGCTAACTAATGCGTTTTCATTGGATTGATAGTACAACCTCAGATTACTAGGTATCTAGTTACTTCATTCATAAGTATAAAACTATAGTTCTTAATATATGTAGTTCTGACTGAACATAATCAATAACAACGATGACGCGTACGTAGTTATAGGCCAGAACTAGTATTTATGTATTATAGTCAATCTTAGTCTTAAAAGTCTAGCCAGTAACAAGACGTTTTTGTTACCGTAGCCTCAAATTAAACTATGGCAACAACGACAGTAATATGGGTTTCCCTTTCATTTACCATAATTTGTCACCACCCTTACATAAGAAGTAAAGCCTCTTACAAGTAAAAGCAACGCAAATCGCTATTCAATTTTACAAAGTCGTAAGGCTTAGGTTCGTGTAAGAACGCTTTTTTATATGGTGCCATTTTAAAATAACGCACCAGATTACGGTCGAGTGAGTTTTCCCTTTGACGTCGTCATCTGAGTGTGACGGACAGTTACTGTCGATGTTGATGCCATAATTTGGAATTTCTTTGATTGCCGGCGCTTTCATCAAAGCGAAGGCGAGGTTTTATGTAACGGTAGTTTTTTTCTGATTGTAATTTACTAGTCGGAGCAATTACAATTTCTAAACAAAGCGTAGCCAAAAATTAACCAAGCCAGACATCAAGACAATTTTCCTTCTTATGATTCCCCTTCTTTGCAGGTTGAAAACTTAACCTAAGTGATACTCGAGACAATTTCTTCTACAATGATGCAGGAATGAATTGACGGTCAGATGTTGCAAAAAAAAGGCACATAATGGCTGGCTTAGCATTTGTTCCATATCCATCGAATAAGGAATTTTAATGTTGTATTCATTTAATGCTCAGCTTAACTTATTACTTTGAACTTATCTACCTGCTGACCTATGTCATAAAAATTACTGGTCATAATAGCTACTCTTTGTTCGCATCTTTACTACATGCATTTATCGTCGAATATATTATAATAAAGTTAACTGTTTGACCGCCACAGTCTTGGGACTTTAAGCGGGATCGTAGCAACCAGACTGTGTCCGATGTACCGACAGCAAACGCGTGGACCTTGACGATCCACTGGTCTATTGTATTAATAACGCGGTAATAATATAATAATAACTTTACTAGTATTTCTTATTATATATATTACATATATTTTATGGAAGATGCTTCAATAGCTGCAATTCTTCTTGGAGGTTTAAGTTCTCAATATACAACAATTTGAATAACTATATTTAAGAAAACTCAATTGACGAATTCTGTGAAACTACAGTTTGTTTGGCATAAGCGCCCAATTTTGAGTGTTTTTGGGTTTGAAATATGCATGCACCTGGTTATACTTTTTACATAAAAACTTTTATATAGAACTGTCTGTTGCAACGCGTCCGCGTAACTTATAAAATATTAGCCTATGTCACTCGCTGTTAATGTAACTTTTTTATAGGTGATAGAATTTCTAAAATCAGTCCAGTAGTTTTTGAATTTATTCATTATAAACAATACAAATATTTTCTGTTTATAATATTAGTATACATAGAAATTTTATTTGTATATGGGAAAACGATTGACCTTAATGTCACTTGATGGTAAGTGAAGATGAGGTCGAAGATGGAGTTTACTTGATCCACTATTTTCTTCCCAAGTCCCAAGTTTTATATTTCAGGGAACACTGAAGGAAAAAAAATAAGCATTCTAAATATGAATGTAAAGTACCTACATACGTTAACACAATATTCACACATAACTGTCGTGGCATGAGCATGCCTACTTATTTCCAAATGTAATGTGAATATTATGACCCTCAAACTGTAAAAGGCTATATGCACGTGTGAACTATGTGTAAGGTAGAAGGTACGACTGAGGAATACAAATGTTTCCGTGTCACTGTCTCACGCTTGACAAATGGATTATGGAAAATTTCCTTTAGTATGCTAGCGTGGAGAACCTCGTGGTAATAATCCACATAACATGTCGAAATGTGCACTACGTTCTCATCTTTAACTATTAAATGGGAAATAATAAATAATAAATAATTTATTCATCTACTTAAGCCTAGGTACAAAAGGGGAGTAGGGGACCTCCTATTAATTATAAAATACTTGTATCAGCAGGAAATGTATTATGATACTAGCTGTGCCCGCAACTTCGTACGCGCTGTAGTAATTTTTTTGAAAATCACACAGAACGCTAACATTTTTCCAAAATAAAAAGTATCCTACATATTAATCCAGGTAATAAACTATCTGTTTGTCAAATTTTATCCAAATCCGTTAAGCTGCCATGCCAGTTATTACACATATTATTTATTTATTTAACACATATTTATTTATTTGTTGCAACCACAAGGGTTTCACTTGCATTAATTAAATAAATAAAGGTAATATATGAAATAATATAACTGAATCATATTATTATATAGTCCTCTCACGATGAAAATTTAACTTCCTTACAGTATCTATTCAAGTTTGTTATGGTTGTTTAGTAAATTTACGTCAGTACCTAGTGTGTTTAACGGAGTGCCCTCCGCCTTGAGTCTGCATTTATTTAGTTGTTTACTCACTCCTGACGAAGCCGCTTGCACTCCGGAGTGAGGTTTTACAACGTTGTTACACTTCCTGAACACAAAGAATAGAATCCCTGTTCTATTCGACGCCACACTTTACGCTTGTTGAGTTTTGAATGAGAAAATGTTCAACGAGTAAATTAATATTCAATTTATTTGCACTCAACATTTTTGGGTAAACTAGCGTGTAATATTCGTCGCGGAAAAAAGTTTCAGAGAAAAAATGTTCAAAGATACATAGTTAGTACATACTAAAAGTATATACGATAGTATATATAGTATATCTTCATCCTAAACTATTTTCCTAACTCAACTAAATACAGTAATTTTATTTGATTTTCTTCACTTAACCGTAATATGTTCCTTTTCATCTCAAGACATCTCATGCAAGTGCTTTGCTCCACAATAGTAAGATAAAAAGCGAGGTATAAGATAAGGATAGGTCGTAAGGGGATTTAGAAATTAAAACTTATTTTCAATTTGAATACACGTCAACAATATCAATATTGAATTGAATTCAATATATAAAAGGCGTTTACAAAAGAAATGTAAGCGTAGCAAGTTGGAAATGTAATAATTTTTGCAAAAAGTTGAAGAGAAATGCTATAATTTATATTGTGCTTCCCACAAAAGCATAATTTTCGTCGACGCTCTTTCCCACTATTGTTCGGTTCAGAGAATTGTGTGTTAATGATGCCTGGCTATTTCGTTATCTTTGAATAAATCTTGACATTTAATAGCTTGCGATCTTGTCAACCGTGGTTTTTCTTATTTGTGAAATTATAACTTTTCTATTATTTTATACAAATCTAAAATAATTCTAATTAGTGGTTTTCAATCGTAACTATATTTCAAGAGAATTAATGAAGAATCTTGAAGTATTTTTTTAATAAAATTAACTATTACTCGTATCAAGGGAATATTAATGTTATAATTTAAAAAAGAAACATAGACATTATAAGACAAAAATATAGGAAGTGAGAGTGACTATTCAAAGATTAATATTAATATAAATTCTAAGATTTACTGTGAAGTATATATTCCAATAATCGCATCCAATAAAGCATCGAATTTTTGAGTGGAGAAGACCAGTCTGAAAATCTCTCGATCGCCTCTATTAGGTATCTCAAGAGAGCGGCTGGCAATGAATAAATGGGTAAGTCCGAAGACTGAGTATGGTGGTGTTATAAGTGTCTAACTTCAAAACCATATGTTCAACACTAGACAGGCTTTGGATGGACTGTTGGCGATGATGCTGATTACTATTAATAATAGAAAACATTTCCATTTAATAAATATATTAATAAAATGCATAGAAAACATCCAGACAAATATATACAGTTGCGTTCATGCTACAAATGTTTGTCTTGAGCGGCGATCGAACCCACGACTTCTGGCTTTGGAGACATAACATAGCTACTAGCGCTGAGCCAATCAAGTCGTTAAACATGCTTCACAAGCTCAACTTTATTATTTGCTCTCTAATAACAAAAAAAAACAGAGAATTTAAAGGCTAACTTATCATTTATCTTGCATTGCAGTTATTCATTAATATGGACAGCTATTTACGTCTCTAATATAAGTGGTCTGATAAACAGATCGAGAGTCATAATTCAACTGAAGCTTCATTCAATTAAGATTATATTAATACCGAAGTAAGTACTAACCAGAAGGAAAACCGTGCACTTGTACTTACATTAATTTATAATTAGAAAGGGTATTAAAATGGATCTATTAGTATAAGAGAGACACAAAGACTATTTATTAGCTTTTCTATTTGTTTCTTTGACATAAGCTGATGTCGATGGCCTCTTTAAATATTTAGATAATAATTGCGATAACCTCAACCGACTTTTTTGCAGGTTTAATTATTGCTTTATATAAAATACTCATACTTCGCGACTTCGACTGCCTTATAACCGTTTTCAGTTTCAAGAAAAATATTCATAAAATGTTTCACATCGCCCCTTAAAATGTTTTTTTTTAGTAGATTTATAAATATTTATTTTACAAACTAATAAAACAACTTGTTTGGATTTGAAGCACTAACATCAAACTAATTGACAACCTAGGTGGTCCTAGTTATGTTTTAACAATTAGTATTCCATCATACATTGATTGGGTAATAAAACAAAGTGAAGTTAATTTAGTGAGAGTTTATGTGTTTTATAAGTGATTTGTGTACACTTGCAATCTCATCAATTTAACTTTTTAATTGGTCAAAAGTTTTTATTTAGAGGCGTATAAAAATTCTTACTTAAATTGCCCTATATAACTCCAATAGTTGTTATATATCCTTCCACAAGGTTCAGTATATACCATATCAAAAAATAGCTCGATAATAGAACTAAGAAAATATCAAGTTAAAGCCTATTCAAAAAATTAACTACTGACCAGAGCCCTAACTCGCTAATGCCACTGAGCGACTCCTTACTTCAAATAAACGTCAATTCCTCAAATTGTTACTTAAATCTGCTAAGGATTTATTCTTTTACATACAGGGTGTGGCCTGTAATAAGAGCGATAAATTAAAATATAGACCGTTTAACGAATCAGTAATTAATTGAAAATGTTTTCAATTAATTAAAATGAAAAACAAATTTACTGTTATTTTCTAACAAAATTAATCAAGCCAGCAATGTACTAGGTACCACAGAGCACAGACATAATGTGTCCCCGTTACAGTACCCTGTACCAAGCCATCTAACGACTGATAACCGACAATTTAGCGATCATGAAATTCATTGATTCTGTATTGTAACTTTGGATTGCTATATCTCTGAGTATAAGCACTTTGGAGCATTATGATTAGGTTAAGGTTAACTCTACAGAATCATCGTTTAAATTTATTGCTCTTATTACAGGCCACACACTGTATATATAAATGCCATGGCAAGACATCGACGTGGAAGGTAAGGCAAAAGCGTGAAATTATATTAATTGCCATACAGATCAGGGCCCAGGTTGTAAATGTTATCTGAAATCTATCTTCAGTACATCAATCTGTTAAGCCATTATTGCTGATACTGCTTATTGGACGTCATTTATTGAAATTCACTTTGGCTCCAAGCCAACTGATAACTCGGTTATTCCAAAATTTAATACAAGGTCAATACCCTTGCAATGTTCAAACCATATTCGAAAATATGTATCGCTCCAAACCCATTTACTTTACAATTTGGAATATGCCTCGGTTGTTAGTGTACCAATTAATTGCATTTTAGTTCGTATGATTTTAGTAGTATGTAGAGCAAGTTAGTGTGGTTTACTGTACATAGGATCTGGTTTTGGAACTTTCAAGCAACTAATGTTTCCACTTTAAAGTTAAATTAATGCTGTTACACGCGAAATACGTAGTTCAACATTATACATCAGGTCTGGTATAATGGGAGTTCAAATATGACTTTTAAAGACAAGACAGACTGCAAGTTTGCATTTGAGTTCATCTCTCTCTTCTTAACTTTTACTATTAAGTTCTTAATTGCCATATTTGTCTTTCTTAACAGTTCCAACCCAGAGTCTTACTGCAAGTTAACATGATTTGCTATTAGGTTATAGTATACATAATAATAAATTAATATTTAATAAAATTTATTAGAATATCATCATCATAATAATATTAGCTGTAGGACGTCCACTGCTTAACATAGGTCTCCATCATCCATAATCTATCATAATACATAATCATCCTCTATAATCTACCAGGATAGCATAGCCAGAGCAAAGCTTAGAAAAGTGAAGTGAAGAGAGTTGGAATTTGCAACCTCTCTTATTGTATAGAAAGCACATTTCTTTACCCTTGATTTTATGAGGGCGTTGTTTGTATTCCCAGTTGACGGTAAACATACACTAAGTTCAAGTTGGCAGTCAGCTGCAGACTGTCTTTTGTCATACAAAATATCAAGAGTCTTGTTATTTGATGGATGTTTTCAACGAGAGGACACTTCACACTAATTTACACACTTCTCAATTAAGATTGCTTAAATTATAATTATATTTTCTTAATTATCATAAATTATATAGATCATTTAAAAATGTTATTTACCTCGTATATTTATATTGTTTGTTTAAATTAATAACTCAAATTATTTCGAAAATAACTTCTCGACACGCATTATCACAATCAATAATAAGCTTATAGACCCAATTTTTGTACGGGGTCAGTGAAATTTATATTATACTAGCTACACGCTCCCGGCTTCGCCCGGGTTCAAAATAAAAACTATCCTATCTTTTAAGTTAGTCCAAATTACACATAGTTACGAAGTTTTATAGAAATCGGTTCAGTAGTTTAGGAGTTCATTGACCTCAAACAACTTGACACGTAGTTTTTATATATACAGAGAGAGATTATACATTTAGTACGAATACAGTGTTACTAGTACTAAATACTTTATTATAGATAGATTATTATTATTAAACTTTTTTATTTTTCATTTCACGTTCTTTTTATGTTAAGGTCGTCAGTCAGGCTGGCGGTCCTCTTGGTGGTAGGTGGCTACCGTCGCCTGTAACACAAGCAACGCGCGCCACAAGAGCTTCTAGCACAGATTAATAAGTAGTTACTACCGTAACAGATAAATCACTCCCTAACAAAAAGACCATCACAACTTTTTTAAATGCCTACCGTTTTGCCTCGCCAACTGCTTAGCGGAAAAATATACCTTATAGTTCAAACGTTGAGTTGTTATTGCTCTGCAGCCGCACGCGCCCGCGTGACATTGAAGTAATAGTAATAAAGTCAGGGCTACTACTACTGAGTTTTAAAAAATACAAAGCTAATTAAGCCGCTAGTAACTATTTATTAAGTAATTAACTAGTAACTATAAGCTTACAACTTCTCAGTTCAAGTTGATCAGAATAACATGATTTTTAAGATGTAAATAAGTACTAGTAGGTAACGAGCAATGATAAAAAACCTTGTAGGTACCTAAAGGTTTTCATATTGGTAGGTACTTATTCCTACCAATATGAATTGTGTATATCATTAGTCCACAAATCCACACAACACAAAGTCGACCAAACATCCAGTTTTGATGAAATAGTCGGAGAGCTCGCTGCTAAATTGTTCTCGACATAAAATTATTTGGCGATACATTATTGTTCTATAGTGAAAAAAATTTTGAACAACGGCGGAGAGTATTTATGTAAAGTATGTAAGTATTGAGTAAAGTAAGTATTTGTTATGTTACTAAATAAAACTGTTTTTACAGATTTAAATTGTGTATTGCTTTATAAGAAAACCCATCGTTTCGACACCTTTATAGCAGCCGTGGTAGTTGGGTTTATTAAAAATCAATACACAACTTAAATCCGTTAAAATAGTTTTATTTAGTTACAGGGAGTTGTGACAGATAAAGAAATGTTGTTAACTAAAATGTTGTTAAAGAAATGTTATTACGAGGCATAATACCTATTATTCTTTCCGAAATGTAAATCAAAGACACGGAACACAATTACTCCTGGCGGAGATCAAAGAAGAAAAAAATAAATGTGAATGCGCGCGCTCGCGTCGGTGGCAACCGCGTGAATGTGTACCTTGGAAAGTACAGCGGCGCGTAGGCACTTAGCGCGCGCAAGTACATGAAGTGAAAGAGGCCTGCTTCTAGTGCGCTGCCGACCATAGGATTGAGAATAAGGGATGGGGAAACGTTTTACTTGGTTGCAGCATATAATTTTTTAAATACCAAATTAAGAAAAAGAATTAGTTCCACATTAATTTACCCAGGAAGAAACTACCGATTACGTCCATACAATGTTCTAAATCTGACTTATTAATAAAGCCCTGTTAAAGGAAATATCACAATACACTTCCCTACTAAAATGGTTCGTTCGGAGAAATGGTATTAATAGTCTGTAGACATGGTATACTGTAATGTAAAGTACTCATGTTTTTTCGTTCCATACCGCTTTTGATATAAAAAGCTTTTCTTTACAATTAGTTTGTAATTGTTTTAAACTACATATTAGATTTGAACTAGCTCATTGGTCGAGTGGTTATGATTCTTGCTTTAGCGTCTCGACTCAGGCGTCAGTTTGGATATAAACTTCTCAAAGTTGGCTCTGGCCTGGAGTGGCAGTAGTGGCAGGGCACTGCAAATCGTAGTAATTTTGATAGCCGCCGCGTTACTGGCGGAAGTAACCACCTCCTTACAGAAGACCGCCATCAAATAACAGCACGTGTTTCGGTGAGCCCCTATGCCAGATGCCTGGGCCCATAGTCGGCAGCACACTTACAGCACTTGTGGCGTTGCTTGCGTTATAGGCCACGGTAGCCACCTAGCATCAAGTGAACCGTCAGCCTGTCTGCCGATATTAGCATAAAAAAAAAGATGAACAGAGTATAGAATTTCACCTTATTTACAATGAAAGTGTGGGCCTGTTTAAGTAGCAAGCATAAAAGAGTCTAGGGAGCTACTATACTACGTTAAAACCATTCCTCAGTAGACCAATAAAGGAGGATAATCACTCCATTAGTGCGTACTGCGTAAAAAGTTATGTGTTTTTAAGTAAAACAGAGACGTGTTAATGTGTCATCAAGCGGCGAATGTTTACGATGTGTTTTCAACAAGATCCCTCAATTAAGAGCATCCTGGGAGGGGAATGGCTGCCTGAAAATTTAGCTGTGTAATTCTATGGGCTTGTAGACCATTGTGTTTGTTTGTATAATGTTATGAGTGTTTAATTATTTTTATGATAGTGATGATTATTTTTATTATAATGACCGACTGACGGTGTGTTCTTGATAGTAGGCCAGTGTGTTGCCGTCTTTGACGGGATAAAGGATAAGAGACAGGATCGGGATAGAATAGAATTATAAAATAAAATAGTTCCTATTAAAATGCTTATAAAATCATTGAATAATAAAAAAGGAAGTTTTTATATATTTTTTAGTATATACTTGTCTTAATATTAGCCTAAATTGGTAATTATAGGAAAACCGAGTGAGCAGTGAGGAATAAATTATACGGATATTTAATTTCGTTAAATTTCTCAAATGATTTTTGCATAGTAAAAGCCTGACTTTAATTTATATATGCTTTATGGTCTGATTTTATTACTCTGTAGATATACTTACTCACTTTATAACTTTAAACGATTTAGCTGCGCATCGTTTTAACCGCGACTGCGATTGTCCTTTTGTGTCTTTCGCTTTGAAAATGACACTCGACTTTCTCATTTGAATCCGAACTAGACTGTTCATTCACAATGAAGGTCTCATGACACAATTTCTCGTCACATTTGGCTGCCTGTGAGTCAACTATTTAGTGAGCGCCGCCGTTTGCACTTCGGCCAACATTTATTGACATTAACAAGTAACGCATCCGCCCGGGAAATGCTGGTGTTGATGACATATCGGGTTGCTTTTGAATAAACAAAGGGGACACCAATTAGGGACCCGAAATTCGGAAGTTAAAATGATTAAAGTACCCACAAAAGTTGGGTCACCCATTATTGCAGTTAATTCCCAATTTCATTCTTTATTACCAGTCCTTTAAAGATTCGAATTGCTCAACAGCGGGACAGATGGTGTAGGTTTCCGTTTTTAATCGGTCAAATTTATTTTTAAGGCAGCTGTATTGACTGAAAGTGAACCGTAATTTACACGAGTATTCTTGAGCGTTAGCGATGATTGGCTTAAAATTTTTAGCATTTATAAGGGCAATAATTACGAGAGGCTTTTAAAGGCTTACTTTATACCGTGAAGTAGATTTTTCTGTAACGTTCGGGGCCGTAAGTAAGGAAAGATATTGTTTTATTATTATATGTTAAGGCCGACAGACGGGCTGCGATCCACTTAATGGTTCGTGACCATAGAAGGACCAAGGATAACGGATAAGGAAGGAATGGGTTAATGGGCTAAAGCCATTACCCTATCCCTAATTCTCTATCCCATCAGGGTTCCCCCTATATGCTTAATTTGATAACTGAACCGTCAAATTTAACGTGTTTTTTATCATCGAAAAATAATCATATAGTTTTATTTAAGCAAAAAATAATAATAAGGTAATTTGATATATAATAATAAAATATCAATCATATTGTTTCAGTAAAATAGTACATAGTTTATTTAGAAATACAAAGAAAGAAATATTACAGTTTAATTACAGATGAAAAAAAAATGTTAGCACTAATATTATATTTAAAAAAAAAATTAGAAAATAAAATAGTATATGGGAAAATATTATAACGTCAGAGAAATATATTTTAAGAAACTGATTTTCTGAATGTTCCAGTGTTTTATTTGTTTTCTTGGCTTCAGTAGCGAGCGTTTATCCACCATTTTAGCATAAAGTTTCAGTGGGTTAATAAAAGCAAAGAGAGGAGTGATGCTGCGCTTTCAGAGTCGAATAAAGTGTCCGGTTTGTAACAAAGCTGTGAGCTACACGTTTGGTTAAATCTGGATGCGCCTGTTTGCATAAGCGGCGAAGTGCACACACGATTGCCTATTACTGCTATGTGTAGATTGCTTACTACTTAACATTAAGTTACATTTCTGATGAAATTATCGTAATTTCTGCGTTTAAGTAGCCTTCTGTATATTGTCTCTTAAATTCTTCAACCATGATGCCTTTCTCCTGCCTAGTACAAATGCAGATCCCAGGTAATGCAGTAAGCATTTATGAGAATGATTTGATTAGAAATTATCTCTAGTTACGATAACTGATCATTGTACGAGTAATATAAATTATGAAGTGTACTTAATCTGTGTTCAAAGTAAGCCTCGTGTAAACCGCAGAGTATGTTATGCAACTGCACACAGTAAAGATCTGTGTCATATCTTGGTAGGTCTTATATTAAACTTAGGTTTTCATGTAGTTAGCCCGTTGTCCTGAACATTACATTAGTAATATTTAGTATTTAATAAAACAGTTATCCTGTGTAGAATATAAATATTATTGTTATTAATTTAATTTATTATAACAATTTCGAAATGAGAAGATATCTGGAAAATTATGGCTCCTCTTGAAACTTTCAAAACTAATTTGACACAAAAGATTCATTGCTTCGATTTAGTTCGAGAAACTTTGAGTACGATTTTAGAGTTTATAACTTATAATGATTTTACGAAATTCAATCACATTTTTCCTCTAATTCCAAGATTATATAAAATTCAAATATATACGATTTTAAACTTAGTTATATCTTAAGTATGGGACAATTTTATTATACATTAATAAATTCACACACATTTACATAATTAATATACAGATTTTATCTTGTCATAACTCTCAGTGCTTTTAACTCACCAATTTTCAGTAGTTAGTAGTTACTTTATTAACATACTTTTACAAGCGTCTTCGTATGCGTAACTTAATAAAATACAGCCTAGTGATACTCGCCGATAATGTAGCTTTCAACAGGTGAAAGAATTTTTTAAATCGGTCTAGTAGTTTTTGAGTTTATTCAATAAAAACAAAAATACAAATTCTTTCTCTTTATAATATTAGTCTATTATAGACTTATGCAACATTGTTAAATTTGGTCATGACGTGACGAGTGTTACAATATGTAGATCTTAATGCTTAAAATATGAGCATACTTAATATTTTTTATATTGGAACTTTTTTATTTATTAAATAGAAAAAATCACATGTTCATTATGGACATTATAGAAGGAAATATTTCGCTACAAGCATTAATTAATAGGTATCTATTAATACTGAACAAGCTTTCATAGTAATTCGTTTGTATAGAATGTAAAAACACATTTCCTTTTAACATTCTGGCTTTAGTAAAAATAATGGCTGTTTTAATGATTTTCTCACAACATTTTCAAATTTGGAATCGTTTATTTCGATGGACGACAAAATGTCTCCCGGTCATTTAAAATGAGACAGAACCTGTCTGACCGCCAAGTCAGCAACTGGCTGGCTCAACCTTGACATCTAAAGTATTCTCAAGCGTTCAAAGTAAAGCTGCTGGGTCTGGCTTTTATGGATCTATGAGGTGACATTATTCTCGACAGTCTTAAGTGGGACGGAAGTTATAAGGTAACAAATTTCAAGTACTTACTTAATTAAGAAAATAGCAAATAAACTACGTTTTGCGGTCATTTTTGTCACTTGTATAGTCTATTGTTACCTCGGTGTCTTATTGGCGATCTTTTGTTGTTTTTTGCCACTAAACTTTTCTAGAAAAAATTCTAAACAGCAATCATTTTAAAAATTGAAGTTACAAAAAAAAAAACAAGAACTTCCCTTATATGGTTGTAAGAAGAATTTAACAAGGGACCCTTGTAAGAAGTTGGTGCAACTCAAAACCGAGCGTTCCATTGTTTTCTTCGATTTGGACGACTGGTGCCTTGGGGGAATAGTAAGTTTATTGGGTTGTTGTAAACTCGACACTATTCCAAACATTGTTTGCTTATAACTGGCCACCCGCATAGATTTCGAAAAGAAACAATTGGGTAAAGGGGTGTTTATAAATATTTTTTATTATTTTTATTTTGAAGATGATTTAAGGCGTCTGGGGCTATAACATGTTAGGCGTCTGAGATTCTTATTTTGACAACTTTATTAAAATTCAGCTCCGACACACGAGTTTACTCCTTACGAACTATTTAAATTTTCACAATTCGAACATGCCAAAAGAACAACATTGTTCTTTTAATAATATTGTGCAATCTACACAATATTATTAAATAATATTGTGTAGATGGCGCAATATCTCTGAAACTTCAGATATTCTAATATTCAAAAAAAATATATAGAACGTAACTATAACGCATAACATAACTCATTCGTGTGACAACTGTGATTTTACTCCCATAAAATTTAACTTAAAATTTAAATTTAAATAATATATATTTTTAGTAGTAGTCTCGCATAAATATTATTTGAATGAAAAGAAAACACAACTCATTAATGCAGGATTTTTAATCTTACGGTTGCGTGCTCAGATAACTGTTGCCTTTTGACGGATGACAGCAGAAGCGCAGACAATTAATGGTTTTTCAGTTTGAAGACAGTAATCTACCCTTTACAGTTCTTAGAACAAGGGACATGAGGAAGGTTTTTATATATAATTTGCAGAAAAAAATTGTACCCATGCGAAGCCTCTGGTTCGCTAATAAGTTATAAAATAAACATATGTTCCAAATTTTAGCTTTTTAAACATAGCAGTTATGGCTGTTGATAGACAGTCAGGACAAACGATTTTATAAATATAAAAAGATACTTACTAAGTACTTAAGATACTATACTTTAAAAAATAAAATATTAATCATTATAGCGACCCTCTTAAGAACATGTATAATTTAGGTAACGGGAGGGTATAATAATATAAACAAACATTTCTTCCTTATGACCGCTAGCGTTTGAAGAAACAATAAATTATGTGCATTCATTTAGAAGGAAGCCCTTGCTTCTTTTCATCGTAATGGTTTCTTTGAAATCAATATTCAATCACAGAGAACTCGGAAAAGAATAAATAGGTAAGTACTAAATTAAATAAGCATTGTTCTCTTGTTTTAATTTAAATATTGAATTTCCTCTTTTTAATTTGGTTGTATTATTGAAAAAGATCCTTGTAAATATTACAGTAGAATACATAATAAAGATCATCTTTTTCTTTTTTCTTTACGCAATTTATTTCGTGACTTGTGCATGTTAAGTATTTTGTATGTATTATTTATAACTATTATATAGTAATTAAGATTTCACGTCACGTCTTCCAAGATTGCTAGATCGGTGTGCTAGCTTGGAAGAAAAAATCCGCCCATGATTCGGCCAGGTTACTCGTTCACTATTAATTAAATTAATTAATATATATTTAGTATAAAATAAATATAATAAAAGTTTATTTCTCGGCGCGCTCAATTTTCGTTAACGGTTGCCTTACATGGAATTAAATTCCAAGCACATAATATATAATAAACATGCTATATAGATATTATATAATAACAACTAGCAATCCCCTCCCGGCTTCGCCCGGAATGCAATTTTTATATATAAAAATTTTCCCCGTCTATTCTATATTCCATATGTGAAAACCAAATTAAAATCTGTATACCCTTTCTCGAGTTTTTAAAGCGTACACGAACCAACTTAACGCTTTTATATTATTACTAGCTGACCCGGCAAACGTTGTTATGCCATACAAAAAAAATATCACTTAGGGGTATGGAAAATAGATGTTGGCCGATTCTCAGACCTACCCGATAACTGCCCGATAAGCACAGAAAATTTCATCAAATTCGGTCCAGCCGTTTCGGAGGAGTTTGGCAACAAACACCGCGACACGAGAATTTTATATATTAGATATAACTAGCCGTTGCACGCGACTTCGCTCGCGTAACTTTATAAAATATAGTCTATGTTACTTTCTATAGGTGAAAGAATTTTCAAAATCGGTCCAGTAGCTTTTGAGTTTATTCATTATGTACATACAAATTTTCTCTCTTTATAATATTAGTAACTATAGAAAAAAAGAAGATTCGCTTAGATACTTTTAATTTGTTCATTTAGTTGCATGTTTCAATTAAATACTTATCTTGCTACCTACGTACACTACACGCAAGTAAAAACAAACTGTTAAATGTAACAGCCCCAAGAATGGTGAATGGTTATTGCGATCAGATTTCAAGTGCATCTCACAATCTTGAACGTATGAAACTTTAGCCCCCACATATGCATCATCTGTACTTCTCAATGCAGATGAAAGGCATGATTATTCGATTGCACAAGTACTTAGATGCTTCATTAATTTTATAACACGGTTAGTATAGAAATTCAGTGAATCATGAGTTGAGTAGTTAGGCATTTGTGTGAAAACTATCCACATTGAGGCTATAGTTGAAGTGGGCTATAAAATGTTGGCTATTTATTCCAACAACTGTATTCTATTTTTAACCGCAGGTAGTTATCTCTTCGTACCTACCAGTCTCAGTCGAGCCGTCGTAGAGTGCTTTAAAATTAAACTTAAAAATGTTTTTGAATTCCTTGTGTAAGTCATGGCACGGATTCTTTTGTAATAAATCGAATGGAGTGTTTAATACTGAGGAAGCGAAGTGTAGGGTTATAAATTACGATTGCTTTGTTGGAGTTTAATTTTTTAATGTTAAAGGGTTGCAGGTAGGCTGATGGAACACTTGTTCGTTAGTGGTTACTGTCGCCTTTAAACACAAGTATCCCGAAGGGCAATCGTACTAATACGCTGTCAGTATATCGTTCATCTAATAAGGTCAGCCTTGACAGGGATAAGGAAATAAGGTTGGATGATAGGGAAATTGGCTCAGGCATCCCTTACCTTATTCGCGCATCGAAACACAACCAAGTAAAGTGTTGAATAATAACAAGAAAATACAATGAAAAGGAGTGGTTACTGCCGCCAGACAAGTTGCTTAGTTTATGACTGCGGATCACAGTGAGCCCTATATCATTTTTAACGCCCGACGCAAAAACAGGGTTTCGTAAGTTTGACGTGTGTGGTTGTGTGTGTGTGGCTGCGTGTCTGTCCATGGCATCGTAGCTCCCAAACGGATGTTTCGATTTTACCCCTTTTTTTGTTTGAAAGCTGACCTGATCGAGATGGTTCTTAGCTTGTAGTATATGAAGATCTGTTAAGGCGTTTGAAGATGATCAGCCCATTTCCTAGTTGACGAAGGGATTAATATCCACAGGTTCGATTGATGTGAAATATAGGTACTGTTACTTCTGTGGTATATTCCATAATAAATAAATAAATAACATTGTAATACACTAATCTGATGCTGCAGTATCAAATGGTCTGCGGGACACTCAACTCCTCAGCATCTCACTAGCGTTTTTGGGCTCAATAGAAAGTCGGGGGTTAATGGTCATACACAATCGTTTATGTAAAATAGCTTATGTCACGTTTACATTTTAAGTAATCTATTCATATTGAGAGTCGCAGGGCACATAGGGTTCCGTAGTCTTCCAATCTAGGAATAATCATCGCCTTTTAGAAAACTTACGTAGTAGAAAATTTAAATATCAAATCACCCCTTAGAAGTGTTGGCGGTAAACTCACCGCTTGGAAGAGTCCAACATGCAATAAAAGCACATGTGCTGTTGCGTTTCAGTGCTATAATAAGGGATGCTTCACCAACTGTCAGTCTTGATTTCACATGGCAAAAATACTGGCAAGAAAAAGCCGGTCAAGTCCTGCCTATAGAGATTTTCCGATTGCGAAGAGTCAAACTTTGCATTGGCCTCAAAACGCAAGTGGCCGATTATAATCTAGCGCAATGCGGAACCTTATAAATGAAATATACAACTCTGTTTATGTCTGACGACTTGTAGGTTGTAAGGTCGGGGCTTCATAACAATCTTCGATTTGCGTGTTCCATTTTCAACTTCAACTGTGTTGTTACATCGTTTCGTGCTTCCCTAACATTTCCATAAAACCTGAGCATTGTCGTTTATCTTCTACGTTATATTCCACGTGAATGCTTCCACACAAAGTAGGTACACAATGAAATGTATATATTTATATTCTTTGTGTGTCAACAGTCCTATAGAAGCCAATAAGATGTTTACCTACATAAACTATTATAATATAATAAATACGAAAGTGAGTTTGTTTGTTTGCTTGTAACGCTTTCACGCCTTAATTGCTCATACCGATCATGTCAGGTATATAGATAAGAACACAGGGTACATTTCATCTATAAAAAAGTAAGTACTGTTCTCAAGGGGTTTTCTAAAAATTATAAAAAAAAATTCAACGCCTGACAAACATATATCTATACTAATATTATAAAGTGGAAAGATTTGTTTGTTTGTTTGTTTGCATTGAATAAACTCCGAAAGTACTGGACCAATTTGAAAAATTCTTTCACTGTTGGGAAGCTATATTATCAGCAAGTAACATAGACTATATTTTATAAAGTTACGCGGGCGAAGCCGCGTGCAACATCTAGTCAGCAATAAAGATTGAATAGTTACGAAAAAAAGTAGCGCGGACCAAGTCGCAGGCAAAAACAATATACAGTTTAATAATTATTGTTGTAATATGCATAACTTTACTGTACACATAACAATATGTTGATCTTTTCATAATATTTTCGTTGAAGTGCTTGCAATCGCAATCCGAGTGCTCTTATTTGGGATTTAAATAATTCTTTTCAATGAGGTCTAACCAGTAGCGGGGTGCGACTGGCTACCATCCAAAGTGCTTTGTTTTTTATAGCTTCGGCAACCCCTCGATTGCGTTCGAGCCAAGCAGAGCGGTCAAGTGGTTCTGGTACATTTTTTTGCTTGTCCTCAACGAGTTCAATTCGAACCGAAATAAAAACCAATCCAAGTAACGGGAAGAAGTTAATTTAAAATTGGATTAAAGAGCGCAGTGTGAGAGCATTTGTAGAAATTACGAGAGTCATTTTGTTGATGGCTTGACGGTAAACCGATATGAAAATAATAATACTATAATAGTGTAGAAAGCTTTATCGTGCAATATCTGAAAGTAGCTTTTAAAAAACATTGTACAGATGTTACAACAGCGCTTTTACTTTTGATTAGTTAGTGACTATTATTCTAGCAGCGTTAGGCAGCGTTTGATGAATTTTGCTAAGATTAGAGCTGTCAACGAACTAAAGCCGTATTACAATGCCTCATTAAGGCTAAAACATTACTGCCATATTCCTATTACGATCTTTGTGAATAATGTAATGTTAGCCTGGTTTATTGTTCAGTAATATTAATTTTAGTAAATTTCCTTTTCTCCCAAGTAAAGATTTGTGTATACTAATATTTTTTCTTTATATTTTTGGTTACATTAGAGAGTGGCTGACAGGGTTGACGGCTTATTTAATACTAGGTATAATATAATACCGTACTAGGCAGCATCACAAAAATTAAAGGCAAAACACTTGTAACACTTACTTGTGGCGTTTGCTTGTGTTATAGGCGACGGTGGCCACCTTTAAAAAAAATAAAAAGATAAAAAACAATTTTAAAGTAACTGAGTACGAGGTTACTATTAGTAATATTATATACCTACGTTTTCTAACATCAAAGGTCATAAGGCATCTTTCCGGTGTAGATAATCTTAACATTCATTTGAATTTCGAATGCCCGCATAAGGGATAAACAAACGTCTAAAATTATAACTGAACTATTTTAAGTTCGCGTTAACTATCAATTATTGTCTTAACCACCCACTGTGGTCGTAAATTAATACTATTAAGAGCGTAGTGTAATAAATGAAGAATATTGTTATTACTGACGTTTAGTTGTCCTAGTTTTAAAAGTAGACCCTAAAGACTTATGTAATTTTAACTTGAAGAAACAATTAATTTCATAGTTTGAATAACTTTTTAACATTACCCTACTTTTAATATTTTGTAAAAAGAACGTAGTAGCTCCTCTTGTGCTGCTGGAGGGTAAGCCGTTCATTAATTTCTTACATAAAAACTGTGTGCAATTATATTTGTAAATGTTTGTGGTTCTGTTTTATTGGATGCGTGCGGATTATATCTATTTAAAATTATTACATCATGAATAACAAAGCGCCTATTACTCGTGATATTCTTTAACGCCTCTCCGTCGGCTGGCTTCATTAAAAATGATTAAGTCTTCATGTCTCGGTCGTTGTTCTCCAACTATGTACATATTTTATGTAAGGCATCATTTAAAAGATGTTTGCTTTAGAGTTTATATTCATTTCTAGTTTATTTTTCAAGGAATATTGTTAAAATAAGTAGACGATTATATCGGGTTATTCCAAACAGTTCCACTATTAGTTCCGCCATAGAAATGTCCGCAACTTCGCCCGCGTGGAATATTGAGCTTATGTTCATCTTCAAACATTCTAACTTTTGGTGAATGAATATTTAAATCGAATGAGTAGTTTCGGATATTACCCCTTACATACAAACATATAGGCTACGTAATATTTAGGTAAAGTATTCTAAATCCTCCGAAATATATAAGGGCGAGGTCGTGACGCGTTGGTCTAGTAATTTTGCTTATTTTTTGTATTAATATTTTAGGAATATTTTAATCTAAGCTTTAAGGAATTATATCAAGATAAGTAATTATATTAAGTAAATATGGAAGGTACGCCGAACACTAAAATATCTTAAACTCTCATAGAAACAAACTTACATAAAAAATTTATTGATGATAAGCTTCAATCACCAAATGGAATAGTACCAAAGTAATGTGATTTCTTTTTTGTTACAGGTACGTGACGAGTTTGAGACGTGATAGAACCGTATAGACTCTATATTTATATATAGTATAAATAAAGGATATTAATGTTACTACTAAAGATTAGTTGCCTCTTTCTGTTCTGATGTTTCATGTAAGGAGAAGTAAAATGTCGTTGTACGATGTAAGATGTTAAAACATATTTTAAATCAGTAATTGATATAGACTTATAGACGTAAAACAAGATGAATATTTTTCTGTGAAACATTTTTTGGTTTCCAATTGATTATTTTTATTAGTTCTTATTATTCTTTCAGTTTCATTCATGGACGAATATTCTTTTTTCCAAATAAGTATTATTTTGTTTTACTAAATAAAAGAGTCCAGTCCTTTCTAATTTTAGTAACTTCGGTTGAATACGTCTAATTCTTCGTCAAGTAATGCGGAGAGAGTCTAGGAAGTGTTTCCAGAGTTGAAATATAATGTAAGTCTTAGTACCTGACGCTAATACGTACCGAATGAAATTGTGAATTTAATGAGCCGTGTCTGGGATTTGTTGGTGAAACTTAGCGACTGGGGGGTTTGCCCTCACAGGCCCTGAGGTCTCTCAGAGCCGGTGGTCTCTTTGAACGACCCTCACACGATGTAAACGTTGCTGTGAAACGTTAACTCTATATTATTGTGGGATTGATGCTTACCGCAAGATATTTACAAAGCGAATTCAAAGGCTATTCCCGGTTAAGTTTGGCCGACCCTTTTACCCAACCCATTCTACTAACATATACACGTATGAATAATGTCAATATGTTCTATATTTGTTGCTGATACGGTTTTTCCCTGTACCTAATTACTTTCTTATACATATAGTTTCATACTAATTCTTTTAAACGATTCAGTGCTTGAAACAACTTTTCAAGTAACTTAATCCAACTTATTGTTTTACCGTTCACATTAAAACAAAATACAATTGATTACAAAATGACTTTTCTATACCTAGGCATTGCGCTTTCACGCCTTAACTGCTCAACCGATCATCATGGAATTTTGCATACACGTCAGAAAAATACATAGGGCACCTTTAAGAAAAAAAATCCGATGGATCATCTAAAAATAAATGTATGAGTTAATTTTTTTAGATCATCTAAAAAAAATGTGATAAAAATATATATGACCAATAAAGATTGAACAAACGGGCCTAAACGAAGTCGCGAGCATAAGCTAGTAGATACATAAGTGTACTTAACTACAAAAAAATTATGGACTCAAAAACTCAAGAACAAATTGACTCATCACTAGCTTTATCTTAAAAAATAATAATCAATGCGGCGTCAATTTTAATACATCCAAGTCATCTCGAAGTCTGAGTGGCTTCTTGCCCCATGAAAGAGAGGAATTCAATTGCGCTGAATAAACAAAACAAAAATATTCAATAAGCTCACTCCCCTGCGCCGCCCATTAGTGGTTACGTGTGAACAAAAGAAGTTATCAGACGGTACTTTGTCGATACATGAACAAAAGGCGCGCGTGATTAAGTGTCACACATTGTTTAGAACAATCTCTCGTGAAGGCGGGAAGATTTTTTTTATGATTAAAGGTATACCAAATGCCATCGTAACTTTATTTAAAACAAGAGGGACCACTACGACGGTTTTACTTATTTACATGTTATTATGTTCAATAATTTCAGAATTTTCTCACGTAACTAAAAGCTTACATGATTATGATAACTATTTAACATCGAGTGGACTGTTAACTTGTCTGTGTTACCCATTCTCAAAAAATATGCAAATTTAAAATGACATCTACTTTCAAATAATTTTAGACTATCAGTTCTTTGACTCTTTGCGGTTTACCTTTTTTAGTGGCGTTGAAAAAATCATTAGGTACCTTTAAAATACTTCACTTCAATACAACAATGACAGCGGACATTTCATAAAAAGTTTAATTATAAGCGCTCAAGTCATTCCATTATAATCTTTTGTGGTCTTAATATAGTCTTTATAACCTATATTATTTCTAGGAACTTTTAACTTACTACTTACAAAAGTTTTAGTTAAAACCTTTTGCTATAAAGCTCGTAAAGAAAACTATTAGCTTTAAAACTAAGTTCATATGTTTTTTTTTTCTCTTATAAATCGGATATTTATTGACAAAAGTGGTGATCTTCAATTTTAATAATTTTCTGTTTATTAAAATCTGTGTACAAACGTTATGAATTATTAATAAATAATACAGCTTTTGTATTACCAACTACCTAGTTACAATTCATGAGCTGAGACAATTGTCATTGTCCCATTCAACCTGCTTGTGATTTAAATCGACCATTATCCACCCATTATTGTCAAAGCTACCGATAAAATATCGTACAAAAGTTCTAGCAGCAACTGCTATCGACTGCTTTTTAAAGACTTGTTATTTCATTTTAAAGCCGAATGTATTGCTGGAAATACCAGAAGGTATTTATCGCACGTCTCCGTAATAGCGCCCTCAAACTGCTCGGCTTAACGGTGGTAATGCCAGGAATTTTTATCTCAGGCGCCGGCAGATGGGCGACCCGGTATGAATTATGCACATGATAAAACATTACACATTTATTGTCTCCTTAGATGATGTTCGGGTCAATGACTTGGAACATTTTAGGTTATAAAAAAAAATTTACGGACGCACATGTTGTATTGAGCAATCGTCATGTCCTGATTGTTCAGGCCTATTAAGAGGCATAATTTAACCAACGTTCCTTTTTTTAACTATTTGGAAATTTAGGCAACTCCCTTTATGAAAATAAGTAATAAAATATTTTAAATAAATACTATATATTAATAATTGGTTAATTTATTAAGTGTTAAATAACAAGTATTATTAATTAAAACTAAGAAATTAAAACTACTCACTAGAAAATGCTATAAGTAAAAAAAATGCCCCAGGCCATCTCCATCTGGTAGAGTACCTAGCAAACTAAGGGCATTGCCTCGCTGGATAGCGAGGCTTATTCTTTGTGCCAAATAGTTGCCGGCTCTGGGGTCGCGGGTGGTTACATAAGTTTTAAACCAACAAAAAACCTCGGATTATTATTCCGTGTATTCGTGTTTTTCTTTTTACTTTAACAATCTTGTGCCCACGACTTCTTCCGCGCCCCTTTTTCTTAGATTATTAAAACATTTATTTAATCTTTATTGATCATATATAAAAAAAAAAAATTAGATCATCCCTCGGGAACGGTGCTTTTTTTGAACGAAAGGTACCTCTGTCCTTTTTTGAATCCGTTACAACGTGTATGCGAAATTGCATAATGATCGGTTAAGTAGGTAAAGCGTCACAAACAAACTCACTTTCGCATTTTATAATATTAGTTAGGATGATGAATACAATAGAAGGAAGAAATAAAGAGTGCTTTATAAATTATTAAACTCTCTTTATTTCTGCCTTTTATTATCAAGCACTTCACACTTTTTTCTTTCTTGTTTTTCTTTAAACGACCCTTCAATTTACGGCAAGCGTACCAATGTTTGTTGAATGAATTTGATACAATTAGGTAATGCATAAACGCCCGTGGCACTTTGCACGCCCCTCTCAACCCTCTATCTTCAATTCGAGTTAGTGTTTTACAAAGCCGAACAAACACATCCCAAGCCTTTTAGCATTTGACGCCTATCCATTCAGCGGACCCCTAATCCAATCCGAGTACTGACCACATCATTAATTTTCTACAATACACACTGCCCTCAAAGAGCTTCGCCTTCGATATTTCAACGCGAACTATTTATATTTCTCTTGCGGCCTAACAAAGGACGCTACCATAAATAAAGGAGGCCTTACCCCTGGGGATTGCGCCTTGCTGCCTTTGATACGGCCCCTTTCTTATTTTGATGCGGTCTAATGTTACTGACTCCTCTCTGTGTATCACTCGTTCTGTGCTCCATAAATCATTACCTGTCCGTTAGAGGCGGTAAGGTGTAGGGATGCTTGGTGTTGAAGTGTCTTACGCGTCCCCCCGGTGTTATCGTGGAGTTTGTAGTAACAAGCATGAAATTGCTATTATTGCACTGTCAATAACAGAAATACCTATTACGATTGTATTGGAAATCTAAACTGGAATTCAGAAATGCATGCGATATTCTTAAACAGTCATTTGTTTGGCTTTTATATGACTATCTGCCTGTACATTATTGTAATATAATCGGTTAAGGCGATACTATGAGCCAATCGGTTTCAAACCGGATGTTAAGAGGCTATCTCCTCTTTCATAAGTCAACATAAATTTCCGAAAAAAATATATGTTTTTTATTGATATTTTATCTATATAAGGTACAAATAATATTGTTCAAACTGTTTAACTACTATGTGAAAAAAAATATCTAAATTGAAGTCATTTTCGGCTGAAAATTTGCATCTGCTTTTAAACGACAAGGAATATTTATATGATTCTTTTTTTAAAATGTTCGTATGGATTAGACCTATATTCTGTACAAATAATAATTTAAAATAATATTTTTTTCAAGCCACTATCCATATTTATCTTATTTTGCGGGTCGTACGGGGGAAACATCTTAGCTCCGCTTACTCGCGCAAGGCCATCGGCTCTTAGAAGGGCCTTAAGAGAAGTTTGAGTTAAGACATTTTTTACTTCCTTCGGTCATAGGCTAAATACGAATCACGAATGTAATATGGCTATGTCATATATTTCTTTGAAATTTATTAAATGCCTGCTATATGTATATAATGAAATAATTAAGGTAGTTGTAGGGCACACTGCAGGTTTGGTCATAAACTGGGCAACTTGTCTGGTGGAGTGACCACGCACTTACGGAAGTCACGGCTAAATAACAGCAATAGCTGTAAACTTATAATAGTTACACATCACTTCCTAAATGTCATCTCTCTTAGTTTCTCTGTACATATATCGTACATGTCACAACATACTAGCATGGCTCATAACTCAAGAACTAATTTAACTCAAATTTGCCGTCTAGAAACTTATGATGGGACTGGAAGTTTCTTGCTGCGATTAAGAACATTCGCTCGCGAGACGTTCGGTTTAAACATTTACATTTAAACAAGAAATGATGACTAGTTAAAAGGCGGGGCTTTTTGTAATGAAAAATGACAATCTTAACAAGAATTCTCATTAAAAACTAACACAACAGCACTGACAGTGATAGCATAGCCGAGTGCACTAACTCTGCTGACAACATGACAGACGCAGGTTTGAATCCTGGTTAGGCCTGCGTCTCTCTCTATTTCTATTTGACATGTCGATTAGAATTAATTACTTGTTGTGAAGAATTTCATTATATGAGAACAATAGCCATTTTTTAAAACATGTGGATTCGCATTGGTCCACTAATTAAAAACACACCTCTTTACACAGAGTTAAGGCTTGTGCCCAGAAGTGGGAGTTAATACATATACCTATGTATCCAATATCACATACATTTGCTGATAAGATCATCAGTCATCTCATCTTCTCAACTGTAAGATGTCCACTGCTGGACATAAGCCTCCCCATAATTTTCCAATCGGTCAAAAGCTGCCTGGATCAACTGTTGATTGTTGATATGATGCAGAACTATAAATTCTTCTAATACTATTCTTCTAATGATGACTTATAATACTATTATAAGTCATCATTATCTTTTGAAACGAATCTCGAGAAATATAATATAATTATATTGTATTAATGCCCATCACATACGTAGCTATAATTTATATTAATATACTAGCTGGTGCCCACGACTTCGTCCGCGTTGAAAAATATTAAGTAGCCTATCCTGTGTCCCGTACGTCCAAATGTTTATCTACCAAGTTTCATGAAAATCAGTTAATTCGTTTCAGAGTTATGGAGGAACATACATACATACATACATTTACAGATTTATTATTAGTATTGATATTGATTGATGATGATTGATGATATTAATATAAATTTATATTAATATAAATTATAGCAAGGCATATTACGATGCACGGCGTACTTTGGCAGTTCGGGTGCTCCGTCCCAATGAGCAGTGTCCGGTTATGGACCCCCGCGGCGGAGTTGCGGAAGTGTTTTCGTCCGACCTCGCAACTTCGCCTTATAGCGGACACGAAGGACGCCAAGAGGTTTAGTCGGTAGGTCATCCCCAATAACATCTCGGGGCAGGAGTCCGACATAACCCACCGGTCTGTCCCCAGGGCCGGTGGGTATCCATGATGGATTCCTCTTGTAAAAAAAAGGGCATATTATGATACATTTTCTATACAAATATTGGAGTGACCGCACACGCAGCTATAATATATATTATGATATAGCAAGACATATTACGATCATCAATGAAATGAAGGCAAAATATATATTATAGCATCGTCTCCGTGTGGTAGCTTGCTATAATGTATATTATAGTACGTGTGTGACGGGCTTAAAAATAAGTAAATTTAAAACTTCTGTTCTTTCTAAGCTTTCTTTTTAGCAGGTGCGCCTCCGTTAACAGACAATGTTTCTAAGTCCTGCAGATAATGCTTTTGATGTTCACAAACCACTTACGCTCACAACAGTAACACTACAGTAATCTTAGATAAGAGGATTTAAAAATAAGTCAGACTTAAGCTGTCTGAATTGTAGTGGGAGCTACAAGATATGATATTATCGCAAAGCCAGATTCTCAACAAGTATACTCTTTAAAACTAATTTTGGATACGGACGTAATAATACTTCATAACTTTCGAGCGCCAAGCGTGACTTACCACATGAGTGTTGCACAAGCGGCACTCATTATAAATTTTCTAATACTTTAGCGTATAAATTAAATTCTCTGCTTCGTTCCTTTGCATTCTGAACAACGCAGGTACTTCTATTTAAACTTTGCACGGAGATAATAAATTGTTTTCAGTTGTTCGCACAAATAGGCGAAACATTAAACTTTGAAATACAAGCATTAATAAAATTATTTAGAAACTCGTGCATTTAGTCATAGCAACTTTATTAATGCCTATTTCACGAAGTCTGTGGCGCAAATCTTTAGTCTAGATTTTTTCAATGTCATTGTTTTTAATTCATTTAAATTTTTTGACATTATTTTATTACAAAGTTGCTGGTTACTAATTTATATCTCTGCCGTTAATGCTATTTTATAATTAACTAGCAACCCGCCCCGGCTTCGCACGGGTTCTTTGCAGAAAATATAGGGCAACATACAATTGCCCGTGCGAAAAGCACTGTGTGCTTAATTAACATCAAACATTAAAGTCTACTCCCGCAACTTTTAAAGTTTGACCCTGCGCTATATTAATTGTCATTCCAAACGCTATTTTTACGAGAAATTGTAAATTCTATCGCGGACTTTTCTGTAGACCTATATGAGATACACAATTCCACCATACATTATTCTGTTATATCTCAAAGGGTTTAGGCAGCGTATTCGTTGAAAGCTTCCAGACGACTTATTTTTTTCCGACACCTCCTTAATTTATACAAAAATGTATACAAAAACTTAACAAATTATATACTAAACCCTTCTTCGAGAACCACTCTATCCAATGGTGAAAACAGCATGAAAATCGGTGCAGTAGTTTTTGAGTTTATCGCGAACAGACAGACAGACGCGGCGGAGGACTTTGTTTTAAAATATATAAGGATTTGTCAATAGTCTGTAGTGCTATATATTCATTCATATTATTATGTGCTATTACTGGGTTATTTTCTCACTTTTTTTTGTATTGTTAGCTGTGATGTGACATCACGAAAGTGATGCAAATCTTTTATACACACATACCAATAAAATTATAACAGTGATTTGACAAGACATATTTTATCTCGCATTTTGAATTTTTAGTTAAGATGTTGTTAGTTATGTTACGAAGTTATGAATACTTTAGACGTCATAAAAAAATCAATTTTCCATGAGCAAATGATTAAATTTTTTTTCTTGTAACTAGACACTGATTGTTCGTTTGGCAAAAAAAAATATCTAATTTCAAGTGGGCCATAAATTCAGTAAGGAATTACTTTTCTTCCATCGTTCACCGCGTTATAAATTACGAACTTTCACAATTCCCCTGTGTTCTAATAAGTTAACAAAGGTTTGCTTAATCAGAGCAAACAATTCTAATTTGTGTGCGGAGTACAGTAAATTTGCGGGTGTTACGTTACGTTAACTTACTGAATCATTATGTTGCAGTAATTAACTTATACTTACTCAAGTGTGTTATTGTAATTTTCGAAAGCCTGTAACTTGGAAATTTGTTTTGATTTATCGACAAATCTCTCCCACCTTTCTTTATTTTACTTATATCTTTTTTTAATAATATTAATGTACATATTGAGAAAAAATATGGTAGGAAACCTTGTTTTTTTATTATCAATTTGCACACTAAGTACCTTTTAGGTATTACCTACAATAAATATTTCTCAATTATCTAAGTAATCTAATCAGTCTACTCAAAATTTCAAGTAATAGGAATAATACAAGTAATACTTAACATTTTGAAATCAATACCTTAACCTTAAATATTTTCTTGTTTCACATTAGTATTAAATTCACTATTAAGTAAAGGAATGAATAGGTATGGCTTGAGACCCTGTTATAGAAATGTAAGCAACAAACGCTGAATGCGATTACGATTTCAAACTAAATAGGATCTTGCAGAAATTGCAAATGCGTTTAGCATATTGGGTATGGGTAGCTTTGAAACCATTGACAATGTATTGCGGTACATATGTGTTAAGGGGGGACGATTTTCATACTAATAAAATTTACCAAATATGAACAAACGGAGCAAAATTTTACACTGAAATTACTTCCTACGGCGTTTAATTTAATCCCTATTTCCGCCAAATTATATTTCCTCAAAGAAAACAATAGATAAATAGCTTAAATGAGAGCGTAATTTTTGTTCATTTTTGTCAATGTGTGAGTGAACACCGATAGTGTCGTACGCTTTTAGCTACGATCACGTGTACAGCAAACAAGTACGTTGCCAGATCGCACTTCGCCGTCCGCGCATAGTTGCCAATATTCAACACCTACTACTGTTCATTGCTGTAGTCAGAGCGAGATAGCAGGTATTGCACTATTTCACTGTCTACATTCATTACAATATTCATCGACTATTCTTTCGACGACTGGACACCTGTGTTGCTAACTGCAAACATTTTAGCAAGAAATAAGGGGAAATACATCACAACAAAAATCCGTTTCTCGTTATCTTTCGTATATTGTAAATAATCTTTTTATGACTTTCCAATCATATTAGTCATTTTAAAATATCACAGACACAAAATTTAGACTTTTCAAATTGTTTTGTCTGTGGTTTAATATTTGTATCAATTTATTTAGGTATATAATTATTAAACGATAATTGTTGTAACGACTCCGGGTTATATGACGTAATATTACAATTTTATTTTCCAAATAGAAATACCTAAAATTAATATTTTAGCAAAATATGTTTAGGGAAGAAGTCTTTATAGATACGGCAACACTGAACTGAACCCATTTGTCTGTCAGTGACTGTCAACGTCACTTTATTTATTTATAATTGATAATATTGCTCACGATTATTATCTTAGTTATTATTAAATAAGTTATTTATTTGATAATTTATTAATCTGAGTTTTTATTAGTTGCATTTATTAGTTTATATGTATCTAAACTATGGAACTGTTCTGCAATCAAGTATTGAAAAATCATTAGGCAATGTTTGGAAGGGCGAAGGGCCATCTTACGGCGGAATACCAATGGGTATACCATGATACCACCAAGAATCGGGAACAGGAGGAGGCTATAATAATGGCATATCGTTGGCTCACTATTACAAGGTTCCATATTACAATTTTTGCACTTCCTGAGTTATGAATGTCACAAAGTTCTATGTATTTTTCTTTCTATCCTTTAAAAACATGGAACTTTATAGTGCTAATTAATCTACGAGAAAAATGCATTTGAACATAGTTCTATGTTGAACAACTATTGTTGCGACTCTCTCTAGTAGAATTTTATTTATATTGGTAACATACCATTATTGAATAAGTACATTTATTATTTATTTATTTAAACAAGTAGGAAAGAAAGTTTGTAAGGTAAATTAAGTTTACATGTAAGGACAAAATTTCTAATCACATTTAATAGTTTCTTTTAAATAATAAGACTTATAAGGTCACTTGGTATACCTTATTTATAGTAAAATTAAATTTAAAAGACTGACTTTATTTCAAGTTTGCTGCATGAATTGATGAAAAGTGTCAAAATATGCAACATCAAGTAATAATAAAAACATACTAATTAATTACTTATTTCAAAATCAGTGTTTTTATTACTTATTTATTAATATTGTCAGGCAAAAGTATTGTTTACAAATCAAAATATTTTACATGTTGTAAACAGAAACAAACTATTCGGTAGTAGTAAGGTTGTGTCCTCGGTTTCTCAAAATCACAAAATAAGAGTATTTTAGATACAAATAACAGTTTTTCAAGTTTAGATAATTTAATCTGTAAGATAAATCAATTGAAATAATAATTTGAGTGGAAATTATTATTTTAATATCTCCCCACAACCGGTGACGGTTCTCACATAGACCTGACGTGGCTCATAGGCAGGCATACAATGACCCCATGTAAATCTTCTCAATCCGCTAGTGGTTAGCTCTCGCATATTATATACACCCGTTACATTCTCTCTTGTTTCAGAAGAAGACTTCGACAAATCCCGATGGACTGAGATGACATCATCACATCACCAATAGTTCAGCACAATTAGACGTTTATCCTGTCATAATGAATAGATTTGAATGTTATTTTTGTTGGGTTTCTAAGGGCCTAAAATAAAAAGTACCTATTAAAAATTGTGACTTTTTTATTATCATTTTTTACTAAAATACTATTATAATAAAGAGAGAAGATTTGTATTTTTGCATGTTTATAATGAATAAACTCAAACTACAACAACAACTAGTCTTTTATAAATATAATAGCATGTGACTTCATCATGTAACTTTATAAATAATATATAGCCTATGTTACTCACTGATAATGTAGCTTTCTATAGGTAGAAGAATTTTAAAAAATCAGCCCAGTAGTTTTTGAGTTTATTAATTACAAAAATACAAATCTTGCTCTTTATAATATTAGTATAGAACAAGCTGGTGCCGGCGATTTCGTCCGCGTTCAAAATTAAAAATAAATAAGCGATATAACGCATGTCATCTCTATTGCTATAACTCTTCTGCCAGGTGTTAATTTTTATAATTTCATATGATCCCTCGGCATCAGTACCTTTTTCTGGACGAAAGGTACTTATATGTCCTTTCCGGTATCCCTGACAACGTATGCAAAAATTCATGGTGATCGGTTGAGTAGACGTAAAAAGGTAACAAACAGACAGAGTTACTTTCACATTTATAGAATAGAATAAGATTTGATTGGTAGTAAAGGACATTTAAAACATACATAAGTAACATATGGAAAGACAAACACCAACATATAGAAAGCCACAAGGTCTTCCGTTAGAGCCGATGGTGAGGTTACGTACTTTCTAAATAATACATAAAAGCTCAAAAAACAAAGAAAATTTCCAAAATAAAACCTATGTACAAACAAAAACACCTATATTTATACAAAGAAAAAGAAAATATAATCTACTACAAGAAGTAAAAATATATTCAGAAGGCACTGGTGTCGTTCCGCAGTTGCTTCTCGCTTTTATGTTGTTCGTATATGAGTATGGATGTTTTGTAATTATAAAGTAAAAAAATAATAAAAAAGAAATAAGAAAGGACCTACAGATTGGAACCGGTGTTTCTTTATTGCGAGCGCATAGTCAACTCGTTGGCTCTAACACGCGTCTTAGCTAGCCGACGAAATTGGCAAACACTTTAGTACGTAATAAGTTCTTGAAAGTGTGCGTGAGTGACTACTGCGGGGATGGCGATATTGTCCTTACGAATTACAAGTAATTTAAAACTAATATATACTTGAAATATACTAAAATACATTACTAATATTACACTTTAACCGCATACCCTATTCCAATTAAATTATATGCTCATTTTCATTCAAAAAAAAATTAAAAACATCAATTTAAGAAATTAGCGCCATCTATCCGCGCTGCAGTTTGTTCGGAGCGAGAGAAACCACCTTAACGAGAAATCGGCATACAAGGAGTAAATGCAGTGTACCGATGCATTGTATTACATATACATACATGTTCGAGCTTTAGCTATTGTCAATTATCTTAAAACGAGACCGCATACAAGCTTCGTGTTTATATCCTCCATTGAAACCCAATCCGGTAGCACAATGTACCTAAATATATTTCAGTATTAAGCCTTCGAAATTCAATGCTAGATATAGATTTTCCCTTGAAACGGGGATTCACATTCATTGTGTCTGTAATAGCTTTTAAATATCATTTGAAAAATTTAAAACGTCGGTGGATTCTGTAGTACACTTCTTTATTTTTTTATATACAAAAGTAATATATACAAGTGTATTTTGTTTTATAGAAAAGTATGGCAGACAGGCCGACAGTTTCGTACTGGTGATGTTCACCTAATGAGGCGTAGAAAGAAGGTATTTAATAGGGGAATGAGATCTGGCATTCCTGAGTTTATGCATAGCAGCACAGTATAACAAACAACACGTCTGTCTATAAGTTCACAGCCCGTCAGAAACCACACCCTTTGAGAAGACCACAGTGAGATATCACTATCTTCTTTTTTATGTTAGACTATTATCTCGCTGACGTTCCTATATTTTTTCGTGAAGAAGGTAATGTTGTCAATTTTAAGACAGACCAAGTCACGGGGTTCGTTAGTTTTGGAGCTATAAACGGTAACAAACTTTTAAATGCGTGGTCGGGAGTGCGCGCTGATAGCAACCGCTTGGCACAAATTTATTGACTCTTACGGTCGTAGCGCGCACCTTCCGCTCAATGTACTTACTATATATAAATTTCGGTTCCTCTGAAAATTTATTCACTCTCTGTTTTCCTATATTACTTTTCCGTACCCTGTATCACAGTTTACTTACAAAACAATTTCTTAAGAGCATTTAAAGAAATCTAAATACTACTTTAAATTGTTAAAGTATTAAAATATTGAAGCTAAACTTAAACTTACCTTCATATTTATACCATTTATATTATATCAAGAAGGGTGTTTCCAAATGCGATGTTATTTCACGGCTGACTTGGAATTTGCGTATTTAAATCTTATCAAAAGTACGAGAGTGGGGAAAGGAATTAAGACGGCGTCGAATTTTGCAGTCGACTTGTCAAAAGTTGAAAACTTGCAAGCGGTATGCACATAAATTACAATAATTACGTTAACGTAAATGTCTTTAAAATTAACATTTCATATTCATATCTCCCTGGTACTTCGTCATTCATACGTAAGCTTCTCTACTGTTGAAAATTGTGAAGATTGTTTTTGGAAGTATCGTATCAACTGTCGCCCGTTCCACCTATTCCTACTAATGTATTCCGGATTATTTTTATTAGGGATAAACGGAATTATTTTTTACTAGCTGTTGCCCGCGACAGTTTCGTCAATTTTTTTTTTAAATATTTTTAAATGATCCTTAGGGTACCTATCATTTTTCCAGGATAAAAAGTATCCTATGTGTTAATTCAGGTAATAAACTATGTGTGTGACAAAGTTCATCCAAATCGGTTTTTGCGTGAAAGAGTATTAACATACAATAGTGCTAACTCATACAACAAAATTATTTCCAATTCGTTAATTGTTAAATTTGCCTAGTTATAGAACAATTAATTATTACTGTATACCAAATGTTACAATATTGCATTTTATTTATTTATTAGGTAAGTATATAAAAGGGTTGTATGTAACTAAGGGCAATATATTTATATTTACTTGCTGAACAACACGTTGTATTAGCTTTCTAACTCAAGATTAGAGTTTCTAGGTTCGGTTACTGGTTAGGTCGACTCTTGACTCGAAGTTTGCCTGAGTTTGAGTTTCACCCCTAGTCCATTGCAAATACAGTATTACTAGCAACAAAATAATTATAATACTAAACATTGTATATTATTTGCTAACAATAAACACAATGAACTGTGCAGTTTATTACGAAGTTTAAAATATGACCTAACGAGGTTTCCCCGCTACTGCAGTTTGTTACTGAATATTTTAATAGCTTTATCATGACTCATTCACAAACGGCTTTACAATTTGGAATATCAGTTGGTTGTTGTTTGAATGCACCCGTTCTATTAAATGTTAACAGAGTTGAATGGTAAAGCTTTTGCACATATTTCATTGTTTCATAAAATACGATTTTATGAATAATTCCTGTGTCTACATGCATTGTGTACTAGCTTTTGATCGCGACTTTGTCCGCCTATTTTTATAAATTAAACCCTTCTTTGAGAATGAAGCTATCAAATGTAAAAAGAAGTTTTTATATCCAACTAGAGTTTAAAACGCTGTTAAATTTTACAAAAAAGAAAGGAAAGTCAGAAAAAACCTTAAAAATATCATTTACACCTAGCTAGAGTAAATCAACTAGAAAATCGATGTGCAATCAAACATATTAAAATTTTAAATAAGCTATTTTTATATAGAAATTTTTCAGGCAGGCTGACGATCCACTTGATGTTTAGTGGACACTGTCGCCTTTAAAAGAAGCAATGCTATTAGTGGTTGCAAATATATTGCAAATGCAGTCTTCTGTTAGGGGAAGGCTACTTACCTCTCGCAAGGCTGCTCAGTATTCACTACTTAGTTTGCGACAGTGATATGTTAACAGTTTGCGACTGCGGAGCGCAACATAATACATATATTTGTTTAAATACTTTATTAGTATCAACATCAGAGGACTTTCCGTTCCACTCAAAATATAATATATTTTGTTCTCGAAAACTCATTTCTCCATTTAGAGCCATTTTAAATCGCCACATCCTTTAGATTTATTTTTATGCATGGCTAATCCAGCCTCATTATGAATTTTCTAAAAAGGATTATTTTTTAATCCTTTATTCACACAATCTTAGTTTTGTGTGGTCAAAAGTTCTCGTAACAATTTATGTAAAAACCATGCCATGCCATGTCTGTGCCATGCCCACAGTTTTAATAAAAGTTGAAAAAAATAATTATACGGTAGTCTCAACTAGCGAGAATGTTTCCTTAAAAACGCGTATCAAAAAGAATGATTTTGATTATGGCGGTGTGTGGGCTCCATTAAAGCATCCTTTAAAAAGTCGAAATTACACTACTTCTAAGACCACCCTGAATATAAACGTCACGGTATTATTTTAAGTCATAGATGGGCATTATCTCTGCACGAATAACATTTTGGTAACCATCACATTAATCTTTCAATTCCCCGGCTCTGTTTTGCTTTAAAACCATACAAGTACTTGAGCCTCAGGTAAAGTTTTTTTGCAAAGTTCAAGTATGTCGTGACATATGGTTGCAATTTCAGAGGCCATTTGCTGTGTGGTTCAAGAGCCACACATAACGCTTGGGTGTTCGAGATCCATTAAATAATACAAGCTACATTTTGGATCAATAAATATTCAATGAAATTTTGAAAATTTTTCATTAAAGGATATAAATTCTTTAGGTTTAGAATTGCTTTCATCTCAGCTACAGGAGGTCCACTGCTGGACATAGGCAGCATATTTTCCCCCATATTTTCCAATAGGACCGATCAGAAGCAATCTTGATCCACCATCGATGCGCGATCCTTTATCAGGTTGCATGTCCCCCTTCGTGGACGTCCTAGGCTACGCTTGCCAGTCCCACTCGAGAATCTCATAATTCCTCCAGAAGACCAAACTCTAGATTTCGACTATCAACAATCCAGTGTTATCGTTATTCTTTTCTAGTTAATGTAGGTAGATTTTTTTAAAATTATTTACACACAAAAAAAATACAATTGGTGGTACACAGTTTAGGTGTACTGTAAACTCAATTAAGTTTCTAGATATGTATGATATGTACTATAATCTCAGATTAGTAAAACAGATTAGATTAGATCAGATTAGTCTGTTTTACTAATCTGAGTCGTAGATATATTATAGGCATAGCCTCCCTTGAAAAGGTAAAATAAATTAATTTATTCTTCTCATTTTCTGTTCTTTTCTCTCTATGAATATTCTTCTATATTATAACTGACAATGAAATTTCAATGGTATTTAGTTTTTTGCCATAATTGCTAGACAGTTCGATTGCGTTTTACAGTTATTATACGGTGTGCTTACGTATAATTAAAAGTTTCCCACGTTACCTGGTAATTTAGATATAAACACAATACACGAATGAGATAATAAAGAAGATCAAGTAAATGAGTGTAAATGATAGCAACGTGACCTTTTAATAAAAAAAATGCAATAATAAGATTCAATACGTCATTTTATAAATTAATACGTCAACTACTCGTATCTATTGTTGATAAAACATTAGTAAAATGGGTTTAGTCCAAACAGTTCTACTATTACAAATAGTTTACGATAGATTCGATAAATTATCTATGCTAATATTTTTTATTTTGTTTGTAATGAATAAACTCAATAACTACTGGACTGATTTTAAAATCACCTATAGAAAGCTACATTATCAGCGAGTAATATAGGCTATACTTTATTATAAAGTTACGCGGACGAAGTCGCGTGCAACAGCTAGTTGTAAATAATTTTACAATATGTTCTGTACCGAAAACTTTTTGATTGTTTCTTTAATTTTCTGAAGATTACCTAACTTATAAAATATGAATAAAAAATATTTTTTAGTACAAATGATATTCACTCATATGAACTGTTTGTACTGTTTTGTACATGAGTCGATAAAGGTTGACATTGATTTTCTCTATAAATCGTTAGTAATGGGTACTGCTATTAATATTAGGAGATGAAACCTTACTATTTTCAAACACAACGTTTAGGTTTGCAATGTTAGAACATTCGAGCTGATTGCTCTGTTTACACAATTAGAGTTCCCCTGCAGGCAGACAGTTGCGTCGTAATATTGTTGTGTCAGAGAAATGTCTACAAACTATTGCTTTTAAATACCGTCCGTCTCTGTTTCACTAGTGAACATAACCAAACGCTGAATGATAGACGCAGTAAGCTCACAAAGTGAATCCGAGTGATGTGGGGTTTTGCCTATTGAACTATCCTCGAGATCTTTGGTGTAATTTTTTAGATATTATGATAAAAAATTTCATATAAAGTTATTTTTGCACCATCATTAAATTGTCATAAAAGTTGTTGAAGTGAAGAAAGAGGTTTAAATATAAATTTAAATTAAATACGTTGTCTTTTGTAAAGTATAGATTTTTAGTATTCTTAATCATTAAAAGTACAATTTTATCCGACACGGGTAGATTCTCATCCTAATTGAAATAATTGGTGAACTCGTACTGGGCTTAAGCCTCACAATTTTGTTGGAAGGCCTCAAGCCGGACAAATTGCTTATGCCTTCTTATTTCTTATGGAGGAAATTAATACAATGGAACAGTCACCTATTCCCGGAATATGCCATGCATGAAATTATTTAAATTTTATTATAAACCTGGCAGTAATACAACAAAACTTATTGTTTCTCGTGAAATTTTAAACAGCGCCCCTTAAAAATCATACTAAATCAGCATTTTACGACACCTTTAGGTAATTCGGCGAACTTCATTAACAATGGGCCCTTAATCCGCATTCGTGGTAACTCGACACGCCACAATCGAATAGTGGAGAACACTGTAGCCCTTATATTTCTAATATAGTGGTCGATTAGGCACGTTTTCGTTCATTCTCCTTAACGTGCGTTTGTTCCCGACGCAATGTTATTGTACAAAATTCCCAAACAAGACGTTATGTTTTGGCTATTTAAGAACAAAGACTTCTTTTTTCTTCGAGTAAATTTAGTGTTCTCTGTGCTACTTTTTGACGTGTGTAGGTACCTACATAAAATATCAAATTTAATGTTTTATTGTGTAAAAACTTCTCGGGTTCCCGGTACTTAAATGTCGTTTAAAATCAATGACTGGTGGTTTAATGCTCGGTGTTTAAAATCAATAATGTACTTATGTAGTAGGACTGGTACAGAAAATGTTTAAATTTAAAATATTATTTTTCGATTTGGTGCCTACTATGTCTATATTCTTAAATCAGATGTGCTTTTTAGACTATGGGCTAGATAATGTGATTTGTGTCTATATAGTATACTCTCCCTTTACTTTACTTTTTATTCTACTAATCTGATGTTTTTTATTTTTCCAACTTTAAAAAGAAATTAATTAAATTAATATGAGATTAAATCAACTTAATTAAAAATGATGATTAATTAGTCTAGCTACTCGCTGTTGTTGTTCAAACGAAATACGATACATTAATAAAAAATTATACAAATAAAAGAGTTATTGCATAAATATGTGAAAAAATAATAATAGATACATTAAAGTGATCACCAGTGTTGCCAACATGTTAAAATTAGTCTCCCTTAGTTACCACCGAATTGCTGAAAAACGTTCGTTCACATTTAGGGAAAGTTTTTTAATTAATTATATTATATTTTTAAGCCTTCTATATTAAAAATAAGCAAAATATAAGACACTGTGTATTTTTTTTTCATCTACTTAATACTTATGTGTAATAAAACATTTTGGCAAAAAACTAATTTCCTTACTAAAACATGGAAAAAAAATAAAAAACTAATTATTAGGGACAAAATCAAATATTTTAATTTGTACCAAAATATAGGGAAAGTTTCTTCGACTGGCAACCTTGAAAACACGCACACATAAAAACTCGCCGCCTTTATGGTGCTACACTTTGTACAGTGACAGCATTCCGTCCGTTGTTTTTTTTTAAGTTCATGGTTTAGAGATATCGATTTGGTTTTACAAATGATAAAATTTTATGTAAACGCATTTTGACCCAACCTGCTACATTTCACTGCATATTAACGGTAAATAAAGGCTTGCGAAGTTAGGTGCAGTTAAAACTTTAGTTGGATTCACTAACGTCGAGCGCTGTGCTAACTTACATACTTCAATCGCTAATGGTTTCATTTTATTACTTCTGCCAATAGATAATGGATATTGTTTACGATTCCCACCACACAACGATACATTGTTTTTGTTACTTTTACTGTTAAGAAACTCGAGAAAGTCGTTGAGTAAATACAATATAGAATACTGATACATTTCGAGGAATAATTCCTTGAGAAATTTATTAAAACCAATAAAATTGTCAAGACTGTGTCACGTCGTGGGTTTTTTTTGTTTGTGTAAGGGGCGTTTCGTCATAGCTGTATAAATTTTATTTACGTTTAATTTGAACAAAAGTTTATAAGTAGGTTTATATATTGTCTCAATTCTATTGTATTTTGTAGTGTTACTATGGACTTGAGATGTCTAAAAAACATCTTTAAAAGAATCTTAAATTTAGAATAAAATTAGTCATTTAATTAACTTAATAAAAAAATATTGTATTTATTAGACTATAAATACAATATTTTATTTAAAATTAGACTTTTTTATATAACAGAGTGTGGCAAGCAGGTTGATGGTCCACTTGATGGTAAGTGGCTACCGTCGCCTAAGAATACCAGGGGCCCTAGCCAAGATGCAAACGCAGTGCTTTCTACAGTCGTAAACGCTACGCTACGCTACGGACAAAGCTTTGTGATTGGTCAAAATTTTATGTGGGCGTTACAACAACCAATCACCGGGCTTTATTTTGTTCGCTCCGTAAAGTTCGCTAGGGAGCGTTTTCTTTAATGTACATAATTCTTTAATGTATATGTACATTCTTTAATGCTAGGCCCCCTGGGATGGTCTGCTTATGCACTGCTGACCCTGTAACAATTTGTTTACGGCACGATTGAAAAAGTTCATATATGGTAGAAGGGAGATTTTTCCAAAGGCTCTTACTATGTAGAATAATATCAAACTATTCATTGGTTTGAAAAATAAGGTATACCTTATACCTATTGTATTCTATAAAAGATATACCATAAGTGAATAAATAAATATTGATATTTTAATTCCACATGCAAAGATTAATAACCGTTACTTAAGTAAGTTTAAGTTAAGTTAGCTTGCTCATTAAGTTACCCTTACTTAATGAGCTAGGATATAATATATTATTGATATTGAAAAAAAAATTGTTTTGAAATTTCAAATAGGGAAGCACTTTCCATTCATTTGGTGTCAGAGGGAAGCACATTAAAAATTTACGCCATCCAGTAAAGTAAACAAAAAACAGGATAAACAAGTTGAAGAGCGTTCTCGGAGATTGAAAGCGACAGTTTTCTTCGCAAAGTTTGAGGAGCGTCTCAACTTCCGATTTATGCGCATTTTGATGGCTCTCTTCAACTTCCATGAAAGGTAAACTTGCTTGTATTGAACCAAACTTGTTAATCTTCTTGGCGGAGAACATAGAGGCTTTTTTTTCAATTTCCCTTATAGGTCATACTAGAAAAAAATTGTACTAGTCGATCAATGTGTCTCTTGAAAGTTACTTTTTCTATAAACTTTCTTTTTGCTATTTTTGGACTTAATGGGAGAGGAAAATCGACGCATTGAAAGAAAATATTCGAATGCTTTTAGTTTTTTGATTTATTTTTAGCAAAAGTTGGCAGTCGGGCTGACGGGTTGATGGTGGGAAGTTTTTACAGAAGTAAACCTCACCCATTAATTAATATCGTAGGTTATTACTTTTTTATGGATATGCATAATTTGTCTTACTAAGGAGACATGACATGTCAATGTCAATCCAATAAATCTTCAAATTGAGTCATTCATAAAGACATTATTATGTCATAGAGCAATGTGTAAGGAATTGCAAGTTTTGACGAAATAAAATATTTTATTACATATGTAACAGTTTTGGTTTTTAAATAACTGTTCTTTCTCTTTACTTTAATATTTAACGTGAGTCGTTACGCAAAGTAGGTGCATAACGGAATTTTATTATAACACAAACAGTTTTTAAAATAACGTTTACTTCTTTTACTTCGTATTGGATATAAGGTTTATCTTTGTTTAAATCTTGATCAGTGATATATAAAGCCTTTCGCTTAAACAGTTTTATTAGACTTTCTCCTTAAAAAATCAATTTGTTTCGATCGCGAACACTCGAGACAATGAGAAGGTGGCTTTACTCGATCACGCTTTAAACGTGTTTACCACTTTCATCTTGGTATATTTCAAACGATAATTTATTTATTACGATGAGTTGAATTTATTTTGATTCGTATCTTTCATAAGTATTATATGTTTCATATAATTATATATGTTACAGCATGTTATAGATGTTTATGCAATATTTCATTGGGTCGAGTCATTCAGACGTTACATGTTTACTTAATAAACTCCTTTTTTTTATGATTTGAAAATTATTTTTAGAATTTTTTTTGAGACTAAACGAATATTAATTATTTGTTATTAATATTAACTACATATTTTGTGTTTATCTATAGTTATCTTCTTTTCATCTTGATTTTTAATTAATTTCATTTTTCTATATTTATTTGCTTCGTGACACAGGCGATCAATTTGTGTAGGTACATTATGTGATCGAGACTGTAGTATTTCTTTGATTTTCATTAGATAAACTGCATTTTTCTCTTCTATATGTCCGTCGTATTCTACAGCATTAGTCTCAAAATAATACAGAAAGATCTAAATTAGTTACGTATTAAATTATTCTGAAAAATATTAAAAGAGTCTGTCATGTTATGACCGCACAAAGAGTTATCGATGTTGTGAAAAAGTAATTTTAAAATAAATTCGTAATAAATTTAGTACCGCAGTGCTATTAAAATGTATTAATTTTAAGTTATTACATTTTAATAGTTTTATAATACAAAAAGAGCTAAATTAGTTACGTATTAAATTATTCTGAAAAATATTAAAAGAGTCTGTCATGTCATGACCGCACAAAGAGTTATCGATGTTGTGAAAAAGTAATTTTAAAATAAATCCGTAATAAATTTAGTACCGCAGCGCTATTAAAATGTATTAATTTTAAAGTGAGAATGAATAGTCGAAAGTGGAAGCAAACTTTTTAAGCTCGCTGTACGCCCCATCGAGATAAGTGAATTTATTGAAGTACTAGCTAGAAAGTAAAGTTGGGCTTTTGTTTGAAAGCAGATTGATAAAACTGTCTTGGATGTTTTTAGATTATTCCTTTGTCTGTATCTTACAAGTAATGGGCTTAAATAAATAAATAAGTAAGGGATTTGTTTTCTAAATGTACTTAAATAAATACAAGACTTACGTGTTTTTAAAAATCTCTCAATCTTTGATTTTAAAGATTGCAGGGGCCCTAGTCAAAGTAACAATTTAAAACGATAAAGAAACGATAACGAAGTTCGAAAACAATAAAATGTATGGGATTGACATACTATGCCGTCACTAAATCACGTGATTTTCCATACATTTTATTCTTTCGGATTTTGTTATCGTTTTTAAAATGTTACTTTGACTAAGGCCCCAGGCCTTTGGAAAATGACATCTAGGCGTTTTAAAGCGTGGTCAAAGTTGTTTTGTAACGTGTTACAAGTCTATCTATTAGTGTACGATGTATCCACAAATTGACCTAGAATATATATACCTAGAGAATATAGATAAGAACTATTTAAAAATCGAATAACATTATTTTCCACTTTGCAATTAAACAAAGTAAATGTAATTAATTTTAGTTTATTAAACTTAATTTTTTTTGGCTTTTCAAAGATATATTCAATTGGAATTAGTTTTTATTTAGAAAAGTGATTTACTCAAATCATATTTTTATTGAAAAAATGAGTAATTAAGTTCTGTGTGTTAGTGTACACACTTGCTAGGATTACATAAATCCAAACCAGGTGCATTTTATTCAAGTTTTGAATGTTAGTGGAAATTGAGTTTAATTTAGGTAATTAACTCTTCTGGTTTCCAAAAGCTATGTTTAGGCTTTCAAAAGCCACAATTGCTATTATAATTTTACGTTATAGCTAATCATCAAGTGTGCTAATTGGATTTTAGAGCATCCACTAACCACTCCAATTTCAGTGAACCGATCGCTCGTAAATCCATCCATTGTCTGCACCCTGTCAAAATAGAACTGTGCAAAACGGTGCGAACCAAGCCACGGGTGCACTGTACGTGAGTTGGGTAGCAACAGTTCCATGACAAAGGAAATTTTGCCTATTATAAGCTGTGAAAAGAAGTAAAACTTTAATAAGACAATTATAATTCATGTCACTGACGTCAACATTCGTAATACTATATTAAGGTTAGTGTTAATTATTTATTATTAGGATATATTGCAGTTCCCTGCAATATCTAAGTTCTTGAATAATTAAAAATATCGAAGTATGTATTTATGTAAATAAAAATATATAATGTACTAATATTGATCCGACAGACGTCCTGTTAAAATGGGAAAATATAAACGAGGTTTTTAGGTTTATCCAGGCCAGATTTTCCAATTTTTCTCTTCATAATACGAATATTATTAAACAAAAAAAAGCAGCTTTCTTAATTTTTGCTCTTAGCAACACATTTAGCGATTCATTTTTATTTGTATAGATTTTCATAATTATGATTATAACTAGGTAGTTGGAAATTTCGGCGCTATTCCGTCCATTCTTATATGGTTTCTGTAATCTAAATTTTAATTTGGGATCTTAAGATTGCTGTATACGGTAATTATCAATTGTATCCAAATATTATTTATTAGACGAAATATTAAACGGAACTTTTATGTTATCACTTTTTCATATTTCGTCCCGATTAGTTTTCTTTATCTAAGGCTATAAAAATAGAGAAATCGAGTTAAAAATTTATGGTACAAGAAATTTTGATACAACAAACTTAATATGTATTTAGTTGCGTATTCAATTGCGTTTATTTTAGTACTTATTTTAGTAGCTAGTACTCGTTCGTCAAAAAGAAAATAAGTAATATAACGCCTGGCACCTGTATCGCTGTGACGACGGTGGCGCCACCACGGCGACAGTATTTTCTAGGATAAAAAATATGCTATATATTAATCTAGGTAATAAACTATCTGTTTAGGTGTACCAAATTTCATGCAAATCCGTTCAGACGTTTTTGCGTGAAAGAGTAACCTTACGATCCATACATCCATCCATCCGCACTCAACTCAAAATTTTGAAATAATTACGATTTTGAATATAATCTGTAAGGTAGTCTTTTATTTGTTCATAAGAAATAATAACAAATAGGTATAACAAAACTTTTCTTTAGTTTTGTATCGCAATGTGTTGTGCGCGTGAGGGCATTTGAATGTATGAGATATATTCGATAAGCTTTGCTACTGTTCTTTTTGTGCACTTATTTGTATGACAAAGGCCATCCTCCGCACGGATTGAGGAAATTGCATACTGAAATCCCATTTCAACGACAACAACACAGTTTACACTCGATCGCTTCATGCAGATTATTTGGAAGGAATCGCTTAGGGTTCATTTAGTGGAGTATAGTGTTGACTCAACACTTGTTTGAGTTAAGTATGTGTTGTCAGTTTTAAAGGAAAATTATTTATGTTTCAAAATGAAATTGTCAATAAACCAAGAATCAACTCGTCTTAAAATATGTAATCCAATTATTCCTTTCTTAACTAAGAAATTTGTATGCAAATGATATTTTCAACATATATTTAACAGATGCATTTCTGTGTATCTTTAAACAAATTTAAACCTACAATTATAAAGAAGAAATTATCTATAAATAATACTGAAATATTTTATTAATGTTAATGAATTATTTATTTAATTAGTTAAATTACAGTATACACAACATTAAAGTATGGGCACTAAGTACAAAAAGTAAATTTTCAAAGGTATTCTTATTTAAATATACCTACCTATACTTATTTCTAATTTAAATGAACTTATCGAACTCAAAAGAATTTAACTCACCTATTAAATTCTTTTTATAACTTATTTAAATCATTATATTTAATTTTAAATGGTGATTGAAATCATATTTTTATTACAAAAAAGAATTATTAAATTTTCATACTTTTTCTGTTTCCATTTTACCCTTACGGTTTTGTACAGGAAAAGTGATTGAGTTATTACACATGTTTGTGCTCATACACACGTGTGATTGTATGTTATTTGCATACACAAATACACATAGATATATCAACGACGTTTAATATCGGACTAATAAAGTCTTCCCTGTCAACACATCCATGTTTGATGTGAAATTTTCACCCATGCCTTATCAAAATGGTTTTCCAAAGGGGGTCTTCCTGTCCCTGTCAATTCCCTACAGTCGCCAGCTCATTCGGCACACACACAGAATTTTAATATCGCCCCACAAAATACGCAATCAGAGGACAGTAATATCTTATTTTCTTATTTTGATAAATGAGTTATTGTATTTTTATGCTTATTGTTGAACCCTTTGATGGAACTGTTGGTTATTAAGTTAGCTCTCAACTTAGGTTCAATATCTGACAAGGCAAACTAAGTAAATAGGTTCTATAGGTTTTCTTCTAATCCCTTGCGTAGGTGTACCAGTTATTATAGGTACACAAATATATTATTTAGTATCTAATTTAAAACCATATTTATACTTAATTTAAGGCAATATGATTTAGTGTGAATATATGGAGATTATTATAACACATACTAATATTACTATTGAATATAAAAACGAGATTCTTATTAATAAAAGTAAGTACCTATATGTGTGTTTCCCGCAATATTTACAGCTTATAAGAAATATGTGCCTTCCTTATATTGCAAGTTAGCGAGGGCTGTACTAGGGCCACGGTGATCTATATGCAAATGTTATAACCCGCTTATTATATTTCCCGGGACGTTGAAAACAGTGAGTCGCGCAATATAGTGTGATACTCCATCAAAATTTATTGAATGAACCATAGAAGCATGCGGGACTTTACAACACACGGGTATATACTGAGTTGAGTACTGAGTAGGGTTGTGACACATTCGCTGCATTAAGCGTTCAGTTTGAAGCAAGATTCAAGACCTTTTGAACCCGTCTCATACACACGATTGTGAATGGAACTGCATTATGCATATTGCTTAACGATAACTTTTGTAACACATTGTATTGTAACTATTTATAGCTATTAGCTCTGTCTACTTTACTTTTTACATAGCCATATTATTATATTATCAGCACGTGTCTCTCTACTGCTGCATGTAGGCCTCTCCCAAGAGGCTCGCCGCCACGCACGGTCTTCTGTTTTCGTATCCAGCCGCAGATCGTCCTAACCTACGCTTTGCAATTAAAAATGTGGTCCAAGCCAAGTAGTATTAGTGTTTAGCTTTAATATAAAAAAGGTACCGTATAAACAATCGCCAAAGATATTGATTTAAAAGACAACAAACGACAATAAGTGAAAGGGAATTCCGTCAATTTGAACAAAAGCTATTATCGACGCTTGTATTTTTATTTCCTACTGTGAAAGCGGCGTCTTAACGAATTAATCCAGCCATGTCCGATTCGAGCTGATTCACTTTGACACACTTCCTGTTTTGGCCCTATGGCGAGGGCTGCAAACGGTAGGAAACATTAATGATACGTCCAAAAATCTCTATCGACATTCAAAAGAAACTTCGACATATAGATTCAAACTTTTGAGTCTACAAACAAACAACACCGAAACTTTTAAAAGAACGTCAAGACAATCGTCTACTACGATTATATTCAAGTGATCTTGTATGTACTTGTATTTTTATATTGCTTTATAAAGGGCTTTAGACGGCCCTTTATTGATTAATAATCAATAAAATATTTATATAAACAAATATCACAGTTGTGCATTAAAATACTGGATAACTTAATAAAAAATATCATTTGTTTTCGTCCTAAAATGGCAAGTCGCCTTAGCTGACTGATTGAAATCTCTCTGAGCTTAATCATAAAATAAATTATGAGACTCACCCTTAAAACCTTCTATTGTAATAATAATAGATACAATATTACATAAAATATACTAATTCATGTTGAACATGCAACATGTTGTATTCAAAATTTTATTCCGGAATTTTTAGACTGCTCTCCAAAAAGTTAGGTATCAATTTATAATTGAGATACATATAAAGGCTCCAATTCTTAAGTATGTAACATTTGAGTAGAAAAGGAGATATATGCTCGAGAAAAAAGAGAATTACAAATAAGACTTAATGAAAATGCTCTGAGCTAACTTTAGCTAACTAGCTAACTAAAAAAAATTAAGAATAAAAAATATCGGAGTAGTTCATGGAAAAACACTAAACGTTTTCATACTCCGTCACAGTTTGCTGTGCTTGCACTGACATACTGGCACTAAACTCCCCCAATTTTAGGGAATCCCCTCGCCGGAATTCCGTATTCATTTGTGGTATTACATTAGGCGTATTGTCTCGAAATGAGACGTTGAAAGAAAATACAAATGGTTGGACTTTATTGAGTTTTTGGAATGCGACGCCGCCGCCGCCGGGTGATAAAATTTCCTCGAATATTTTTAGGTGTTGAGATTAAAGCTGACTTATTTCTAAAGTAGAATGAAAAGTCTAATTGGGGTTTTAGTGCCACCATTACGATTGTTCGGGCGTTTGAAAAGAGTTTTGAGAGATACGCTTCGTCTTTAGAGGAAAATCTTTTGTGATATTCCAGACGTTACTATTTTATGGTGGTGCTGGTTTACCGTTTGGTTGGGCCGAGATAGAAATGTGAGTACACGCCAAAGTACTTTGGTAAAATTGACTATCGTACTGGTCGCTACGGTAGCCGAACGCGCACTGGTTTTAAAGCGTGCATTTAAATCGAAAATGCACGAAAAGCATAAAAATGGTCGCGCGACGGTGTTCGGTTGCGTAGCTCCGAACATATTCCCAAGCATGAGATGAGATGATCTTAAAAATACAAAAACATCGAAAAAACAACTAGAAATAGTAAAATACAAATTAAAATGGTCATTGGTTAACTACATACGTCTTAATCTTATACAAAATGGATTCATAATTTTTTTTTTTTTTTAACATAGAGAAATTAAACTATGGTATCGTCAATGGTCTTTTTCATAATTCTAACACTAGGCCAACGATTGGCCAGATTTTGTAATTTCACTGCACTTTCACTAGAGATGACTTCACTATTTTGCTCACCATCACACACAGCACTCAGCTGACACGGGTCAGCTGTACTCTGCTTTCGCGACACACACTTAGCGGTTACACTCGTTGAACATGGTGGCGGAGTGGGCCTTACCGACCCTTGTTGTTGATGTTCTCGTCGTCCAGAAGCTCTCGAACACTGACGGCAGCATCCCTTCCACCACAGCCAGGCTACTGCCACGCTCAAGGCTACGGCGACTAGGACGTAGCTGATGGCGTAATGGTGGATGTCATGTGAACTCAATTCGTCCCATTCCGCATTGTTCGATTTCACAAAAGTGATTTGTTGACCTAGATTCTCAAATAGTGTGCTTAGATTGGAGCCCTCTGGTAGAATGGTTTTCTCAGTTGGTAACTTTATGTTTATTAAGTGGTTTATTTGATCAACTTTTGGGGCGTAAATGTCTGGCGTCAAAGTTACTGTATTGGATTGATGTTGCATGGAATAAAGTACGAAATCTTTCCCTTTTATTACGCATTTATGAGTCATACTAATGACCCCGGCTCGAGTCAGCTGTCGAGCAGTAACTTGATCGTCACATATAATTTTAATATTATACACGTCACAACAGAAATAAAGATATTGTGACGTCGTGTGTAGTTCTGTCCATTTATTTACACACATTGATTTTTCTGTCTTGCAATTTTGGTCAGGAGTATTTTTGTCACAAAAACTTTCGTCATTTTCTATAGTGAGTATTGGTTTGAGCAGTTGACACATATAAGATTCCTCTCGATAAAAACATGTGCTTAATTCGTGAATGGTTACGCTGAAGTAGGTATCTTTTTTAAGATTTACTGCTACATACTCAGATACGGGTACTATGGTGACCATATTGTTAAGAATTTGATGTGGAATGGGTAAAATTCGGTACAGTTGAAATTTCTCTAAACCGATGAGAGGAAATGTGACTTCAAATATAATGAACCTTTTGATTACTCTTGCCTTTACTTTGAGTAGTTGGTACATATTATAAAGCTCTGTCTCTATGTTGGTTATAGGCAAGGTGAGTTCGCCCAAACTTTGGCTATGTATGGTTTGAAGTTCTGCTTTCAGTTGCCTTGGTGTTAATAAATGCAGGCTAATTTGACCATGGTAAATATCTGTAATCGTATCTAACAGAGTTTCTTGTAACCGTTTTAAACTTTGCAATAAGTTGTTGCCAGCCATGGCAGATAATATGAAGTCTTGTATGTAGGACATATTGCTAATCTCCGACTGGACAACGTTAGTACTTTTTTCTAAACTAATTAGCTTTTGGTTAATGAGTTTGTGCTGTGTCTCAATGGTGGCCTCCATCTTTTTCATTAAATTAAATTCGGATTCTATCACGGACGTCTGGTTTTTCCACAAATTAGCTAAATGTTTATAATTAGATCGTATGGTTTCGATGTCCTTTGCGTATTGTTCCGCGAAACGAGAGTCTAATATCCCGAACAGGTCGTTCGCGAGATATCCGACACCGTTGATAAGACCCCGCTTGCGGCGACGCTGTCTATCGTGAACATTGAAATGCTGAGTCAGTAAAAGTTCATTATAGTATTCTAATTCAAGGTAATCGTGGTTTGCTTGCCGTATTATCATATTACAAAGCGATTGTTTTTCAATGGTGGTACACAATCTTTCCAAGTAATGTGTTATTTTATTATATGCCTCTATGCCGGCCCAATATGGTTCCATGTCGTAATAAACGACTAAATTCCATTTATCTCTGATGAGCTGTACCTTGGCTATTGGATCAAAGTACAGAGTTTGGTTAGAAGGAAATTGGTTGACGTTATGCATACCATAAGATGGTAAAAAAATGGTCATGAAAAGCAATATAGAAGTGGCCACTGACATGAACTTTGGTCTCGTGGGACGTTTTCTTCTTTGCACTTCTGGTTCAGAGACACCACTTTGCTTGTTTGGTGAGTTATTTGGTTGTGTGTTGGATTGTGGTTGCGATGAGTCATCGGATGGGTTTATTGGTAATATTGACAGTTTAATAATAGGTCGTTTTAATATTCCATTTTTGGTTTTTAGAGTGACGACTCGTACTAAGCCATCGTCGCCTGGGTGCGTATCTAATACGCGCCCCATAAGCCACCTTCCTGGTGGCAAATTATCTTCATGGATAACAACAAGGTCACCCGTTGCAATATTTTTCTTGGTTTCCATCCATTTATTTCGTGCTGATAACTGAGTTAAATATTCGCAATTCCATCTTTTCCATAGGTCTTGAAATAGCTTGGTGATGAGATGCCACCTGGTTCTAGCATCTCGCTCGGTTTCAATGACAGTTAATCCCGGTCGTGCCGTCAAGAAATGAGCAGGTGTTAGATAATCAATATCATCAGGGTCTTCAGTCATAGCACACAGGGGCCGAGAATTAAGGCAAGCTTCTAATTTACTTAAGAGAGTCGTATACTCCTCGAATGTTAATTTTTGGACACCTATAACTTTCTTCAGATGCTGTTTAAGGCTCCTAACTGCCCTCTCCCAAAGTCCTCCGGCGTTTGGCCATGAAGGTGCATTAAAGTGCCATTCTATTTCCATTTCTGTGATTTCGGATAAGAAGTTTGTGTCAAATATTTCTTTAAGTTCAGTATACTCCTTTTGCAGTATCTTATTTGCCCCTACAAAGTTCGTTCCATTATCACTGTAAATATGACGTGGTGTTCCACGACGCGCAGCCATCCTGGTTAGTGCCGCCAAAAAAGCTGAACTGCTAAGGTCGGACACAAGCTCTATATGGACAGCTTTTGTAACCATACATACAAATATTGCTATGTATCCCTTGGTTGTTTTTATTCCCCGCCCTTTATTAGCTTTTACTTCTACAAAACCTGTGTAATCTACTCCACAATGGTAAAAGGGCTTCTCTGGGTTTACACGGGCTGTTGGTAAGTCACCCATAAGTTGGTACTGTTTTCTATGAGTTTGTTTTTCACATATTACGCACTTCCTAATAAATTTTTTGGTAGCCATATATCCCCCTATAATCCAATATTTTTGTCGTAAATTTGCTAAGGTTAGGCGAGCCCCACCATGAAAGGTTAGTTCATGAGCCTCTTGAATCAAAAGTGTAGTAAGGCGATGGTTGTGTGGTAAGATGATGGGATGCTTCATTTGCAAATTTATCTGTGCGTTTTTGAGTCTCCCACCTACACGCAAAATACCGTTTTGATCTAATATTGGGTTTAAATTTAAAATATTGCTTTTAGAGTGCACCTTTTTATGTTTTTGTAAATAATCGAGGTCGTTGGTAAATTCAGTGTGTTGTATGAATTTGATAACTAGTCGTTTTGCGCTTCGCAGCTCGTGTAAGGTGAGATAGGGTTGACGAACTTTTTTCTTGGTACTTGAAAAACGTAGTATCCATGCAATTATACGTATAGTTTTATTAATCGAAGAATATTTATTTAACAAGTTGTTTATTATGGTACTATTTGAATCTTCTTGGTTGATAACGACATATGATCGTTTTAAAACAGCTGGTTTAGTTTCTAAATTGGTTTCATATTGGATTTTATCGTTGATTGGTTCTTTGTGTAACGGCAGCCACTTTGGTCCTTGCCACCATAACTCATGGTCCTTTAATGTTTGGGTAGACACCCCTCGTGTTGCACAATCGGCGGGATTTTCATTGGTATTTATATACCGCCAACAGTCAGGTGGTATTATTTTGGTAATTAATTTCACTCTATTGGCAACGAATGCTTTCCATCGTGATGGGGGGCCTTGTAACCAACCCAAAACTGCAGTTGAGTCGCTCCAACAGAATAATTCGACGTTATGGTCAGAGAAGGAGGTTCGATGAACTTTATTCATAAGTTTTGATAATAATAGTGCGCCCATTAATTCTAGTCTAGGGACGGAAATAACTTTGTTTATGGGCGTCAATCGAGCCTTCGCCGCTACCAGCGTTACGGTTATATCATTGTTTTTAATAATTTTACAATAAATTACACATGCGTACGATTTACTGGATGCGTCACAGAATCCATGTAATTCGACACTCTGGTTATGTTCACTTACACCTAGCCATCTCTTTACTTCTATGGTATTTATTTGTTGTAATTCTTGTCTTAACAGTGTCCATTTTCGACTGATTTCTTCTGGTAGCTTATCATCCCAGTCTAAATTCAACAGCCAAACTTTTTGGAAAAGCATTTTCATTGAAATGCTTATAGGTGTTAGCCAACCTAGAGGGTCAAACAGTTTTGATATGTCTGACAATAATGTTCTTTTGGTTGGTGTTATGTTTGACTGTGAGTCTATTTTCGAGTCAAAGATAAATATGTCTTTTAGAGGGTTCCACCCAAGCCCTAAAGTTTTGGTTGAATCTGATTGTTTAAATTCATATGGTTGTTGGTTGTATTGGTTCTCCCCTAAATCAGTTAAAAGTTCTGGTTCATTTGAGTTCCATTTTCTTAAATTGAAACCGCCCCTTTTTAATAAGGTTATTAGCTGGTTTCTTAACTTTTTTGCGTTCTCCATACTCTGACATCCTCCGCAGTAGTCATCCATATAAAAACACTCTTCTAAAATCTTTGCTGCTTCTGGAAAATTGTCTCTTTCGTCTTGTGCAAGCTGTTTTAAGCACATCATCGCTAAAAATGGAGCTGGTTTTGTACCATAAGTAACGGTTGTTAACTGAAATGAACGAATAGGTTGGTTAAGCGAGTCCCTCCAAAATATCTTTTGGTAAATCTGGTCATTCTGGTGTATCATAATCTGCCTATACATTTTTTCTATATCGGCTGTATAAGCAAATTTGTACGTTCGCCATTTCAATATAAGTTCTTGCAGGTCTTTTTGTAAATTAGGACCTCTATTCATAATATCATTCAAACTAACTCCCGATGTAGATTTTGAAGATGCATTGAAAACGACCCGTAATTTCGTGGTTGTTGAATCTGATCGATTAACTGCATGGTGAGGTAAATAATATTCAGAGGTCGCTTCTGCCTTTGATGGTATCATATGACTTAAATGTAAATATTCGTTCATAAAGTTTTTATATTCGGTTTTTATTTGTGTATCTTTTTCAAGTTTTCTCTCTAAGTTTCGGAATTGAGCTAACGCTTGGTGTTTGGTTGATCCTAATGTGTCTTTAAGATTCTGTTTGAATGGGAGCCGAACCTCATATTTTCCGTTTGGTAGGCGTTTGGTGGTATTTAAAAAATATTGTAGGCATTCCTGATCTTCATTTGACATTTCCATTTGATGATCAGTTATGTCTTCAGTTTCCCAAAATCTTTTTAAGTCATCTATATTTTGTAAGACTACGTTACAATTGAAAGTTGTAGTCATACAGCCACAAAGCAGCCAGCCTAGCTGTGTCTGCTGGGCTATTGGTTCGTTTTCCGTATTTCCCCTACGGATACCTTCCAATAAAATTCTACTGTAAACTTCGGCTCCAAGAAGTAAGTCAATAGGTCTACTCTCATTAAATTCGGGATCCGCTAATTCTATGTTCTGAATGTGCGGATACGATGGTTTTATGAAAGTGGAGTTTGGTAAGTTTTTTATTAAATTATTCATGATAATAACGTTTGTTTTTAATCTGAAATTGTTATATAACGACCACAATTCAATTTCCCCTTTTCCTTTACAATGGTTTTCTTTTTCACCAACACCGAATATTTTCCCCTTACACTGGTATCTCTTTAAACCTAATCGTTGAGCGGCATTTTCAGTTATCAATGAAATTTGAGAACCCTGGTCTATTAAAGCTCTCATGGTAAGTTGCGTACCATCTTTTACTGTTACGTTAATCATGGCTGTGGACAACAAAATTTCGGATGTGTCATTCCATGAAGCGTGAGTTGAAGACGTACGAGCCTCTTGTTCCTTTTTTGGCAGATTGGGTACAAGTTTTGTTTTGTGTTTCAATGACGTAGTCTGTTCTGGTTTTATTAGTAATGCTTCGTGTAATAAAGTATTGTGAAATCCGAAGCACTTGCGGCATCGTTTATTAGAATTACAATGTTTATTAAAATGGTTAATTAGACAGTTTTTACAATACTTCAATTCATTTATTAAATTTAATTTCTGTTCGTCAGACATTCTTTGAAATATGACGCACTTCCATAAGCCGTGTTCTGAATTGCACAATGTACACGTAAACGGCTGTGACACATGTAACGATTTCATAACCTTTGTGTTATTATTAATGTTGTTATAATCTGGTTTATAGTTAATAGGATAATTATTAGGATGATTTCTTTGGTTAGAATAAGATTTTCTTTGAAAAGATTGATGTGGTTGAACGTTATTTCTCTGGTTGATGTTATCTTGTTTCCGACGTGAAGCTTCTAAAGCTGTAAATTTATCTTCTAAAAACTGTAAGAATTCTTTGAGAACAGGCATTTCTCTTGGTTGCCTTACTGACTCTATATATTGTGAAAATGAGTCACTGTCTAATTTTTGAGATAATAAGTGGACCAAAAGTGGGTCCCATGTGGTTATGTCAACACCCAAACTTGTAATGGCGTGAAGACTTTCTTTAGTGACATCATGTAATTTTTTGATGGCCGTCATTGATTGATGTTGCATATTGGGAAGACCTAACATGATGTTAATATGCGAAGTAAAAATTAATTTCTTATTGTCATATCTGTGGTTTAGAATCTCCCAACATACGTCATAGTTTTCGGAACTGATTTGAAGGTGGTGAATGAGACGCTCAGCTTCACCAGTAATTTTTCCTTTTAAATATTGCATTTTTTGGGCTTTAGACACCGAAGGATTTTTGTGAATCGTCTCATTGAACAAGTCTTTAAAGGATATCCACTGATGGAAGTTACCGCTGAAATTTGGTATATCCATTTGTGGTGTTGACTTCTCTCTATGAGACATGTTGCACATTTCATTATTGATCGATTTCTTTATCTGGTTGAATAACTGTTCGTGTTTGATAAACTCATTTTGGTACCACAAGTTTTCTTCATTGGACTCGCTTTCAATCTCCCAATGAAAGCTGTCGATTATCGACCACCTGGTTTGAAGAGAATGAAGAGCATCTTCGAATTCCCACTTGTTTTGCATCTGGTTCACGTTTATGGTGCCTACAGTGTGCATGAAGGCTTTGAAGTTAATAGTTTGCTTTTTAAGCATATTGTGTAATTGACTGCCAGACGCCGTGGTTTCATCTTGCTTTTGGGATAGTTCAGCACGCGATGAAGTTCCTTCTTCCTCCTCTGGTTTTTTAGGTTCTGATGTTAACTGTTTCATTGTGGTCGTAATTAATTTTTTAATGGTGAAATAGAGTTCTTCGGCTATGCCGAAACAACCCTTTTTAAAATAAATATGGTCAAATTCTGCTATCGCACACATTTTTTGGTGGTTGATTTCGTAGTCTTTCCAATAAGACTCTAAAAGTTCTAATTTACGGTTACAATAATCAATGGTTTTTCTATCTGGCCCATCTTTCTTGATGTTGGTTAGAAGCTTTTTTAAAGCTTCATAAATTTCAGTCTGGTTGAGGAAGTAATTTTCCATTTTGCTGAAATTTATTTACAATATGTATAAAAAAATATGGTTTGGTCTGACCTGGTTTTCTCCTTACGATGTAGCTCAGTAAAACACTGAAATGCAATGAAGACTGGTAATGTTCACTAACACTGGTTTAAATGCTCGAAGGACCATGATACGGTGTGCACGCTATGGTGGTGCTGGTTTACCGTTTGGTTGGGCCGAGATAGAAATGTGAGTACACGCCAAAGTACTTTGGTAAAATTGACTATCGTACTGGTCGCTACGGTAGCCGAACGCGCACTGGTTTTAAAGCGTGCATTTAAATCGAAAATGCACGAAAAGCATAAAAATGGTCGCGCGACGGTGTTCGGTTGCGTAGCTCCGAACAATAGATTTTACTGATACTGCACGAGTACCTATGTGTTGATATTAAATTTTATTTCGAACACAGCTGGTAATATAATGGGATTACCGCAATATCAGAAACTCGTTTCGTTCCAAGCGTATTTCATTAGAAAACTTTTAACACGAAAATTATTTGCAATAATTTCGCACAATTTCATAAGAAGATTTAGTAGAAATATTTAAAATATATAGAAATATAAAATTAGTATTAGATCGTATAACTTCTGAATTACAAATTAAATAAACTTTGCATCGTATTTCCACAATATTTTTGTTGAAACAATAGTTCATAGCTGTGGAAGAATTCTCATTTAAATAAAATTTCCTTCTTGAATTTTTTTCCCCGAAAATTTCAAAATAATGTCTATACTCTATTCTTAGTAGGTATATCAGCTGTCCGCAGACAGCTGATATACTAAGATTAGAGATTTGATCGCGTACATTCTTCAAATCATAGTTGAAACAGCATGATGAAAAAATATAATTACATCTTGTTCGAGTTTAAGTTAACATTTAATCTTAAGAATGCCCTTGGCATAATTAATTTTAATAATTAATTTTAACTATCGTCAAAATTTCTAGTTATATATTTTTTTAAATAAACATTGATGACAACCCAAATAATAAAGTAAAAATAATTTTATTCCTAACGATGTAATTTCCCTTTTCCAGTTATAGCCATTAACGTAGAATTAAAATGTATCGTAAAATTATTGGTACGGAAAATTAAATTCTCCCCCATAGAGCCACTACCTGCCTTGTTAATGTATTCGAAATCAAAAGCCGATTTGATCAATTCTACTTCTTCTTTTGATTAAATATTTCGAACTTCCAAACCCTCGCTTTGATATGTTGCTGGAATGTGCAAAATGTTTTCGACATTTCCAATCACTACATTGTATCCTTTTTTTCCACAGGTACTTTTTTAATTTTCAATATAGCCGTTTATAGTATTGAATTGATATTTGATATATCCGGTAAATAGAAACCTAACATTGGTGTAGAATTGCCGAAAGATGTTATAACGCTTAATTGGATTTTGTTGTTAGCCCCGATGTAGGGGGGGAGCCATTGTTTAAGTAATTTATCAGCTTCAGGTGTCTTTTGTTCAATTTCATCAGAAAACACAGGAATTTAACAAATTTACCTTTTCAAATCATTTTATTAGTATTGTGAGCTAAGTAATTTAATTCAGTGTTAACTTATTCTGGTTAACATCCTTCATTTAATATTTTCTTTCTAAAAGTTATGTGATGTCATTGTTTAGTTGTTACCTAAAAATTAAATAAGTATACTATTAACTAATTGGTTTATTTTGAAAAGAATATATATCTTTCCCCATTTCCATATAACAGTCTCTTTTATTACTTTCTTTACTACTGTTTGTGTCTTTCATGCGCACAAAATATTTTGTTTCTATACATTGTTATCCATTGCCATTGTAAATATATTATTTTCATCAACAACTATATTATAGTATCTAGATTACATTGTTGTGCCTTTTTTTAAATTAGGCAATAAAAAAAAATAACATAATCTTGCTTTACTCCAATCAATTTAATATTAATATTGTCAAATATCTGTTTAATGTCTATACTATTATATAAAATCTGTGTTACAACTGTATATATTCGCGAAAATGTGTGAAGGAAAAACACACTTCGCTTACTTCATCGATCACGGTTCACTGGAAAGCTGTCCCTTACACCCCATGCACTTTCCTCTAGCTTATCTAAATCATCTTGAAATAAATCAAGTGGAAAATTGAAATCCGTCGTTCGGCCCCACCCCGATTATTCGCTACCTAAAACTAACTTTGATTAACTCAATTCCAACCAACGATTAAAATGGTTACAATGCTTGTTCTTTTTAGAGATGTGCCTATATTTAGTACCTACTATGTCCAAAACATGGTATCAAATCCAAAAATTACGATAGATTAATGTTCTTCTTTTTATAATATCTAGTACAGTCTGCTGTACAGTGCCTAGTTTACCTTACTATTTCTGTAAATAATTATTACGAGCAACATTTAACGTTAACGTCTTACATTTTATTATTTTCTTAGAAATGCATTTCATACTTCCTCTGTATTAAAAATACAGTATAGAAAAACTACAGTACCTGTAACTAGATTAAATATTTATGATGTAATTCGTTCTTTTGATTTGTTTTTATTCTTTTTTCGAAACAAAACTTATTATAAAATTACTTTTAGTTAATTTCATAGTTAATTCATTTTACTATTTCTAAATAAAACCAAATGCCTCTTACAAAATGTATTACATAGTAATATCTGCTAGACAAATCTGCCTAGCAAAAATTGCTTTGCTTGCATAATAGACAAAAAAAAAAACTACACTGAATGCTGCAGTTCGTGTTTTTGTTTTACCAACTTAATAAGAAGGTCATAAATCAAAGTCAACTACTGTACACGTAGCGATTTTATCTTCTGAAGCATGTTATTGAAAGTTCCAAGACAATGTGGAGATATCATCGCGCATCCCTATTCCGCTTATCTCGTTATACGTGTCGATATAAAATGGAATTGCATCGACATTGTATCTCGTAGAATTGTATCGCGGACTTCTTAGATGAAATTAGGATAAAGCTACGTCCGCGCGCATGCCTGTAAGTAATTGGAAGGGGCGTGTGGGTGCTCCCTTATCGACATTCATCAATCGCAATAAAACTCTGCAAATCGGTCCCGCGATGCTCCCAGGGCAGCTAGATGCTATAACGTTTGCGCTTATCACAAGTTTCTGATGTAATCAAGCGATTACAGCAAAATATACTTTTGATTCATCTTTAAGACAGATCTAGATAAGTAAAAAAATATCTTACACTGTTTTTTTTTTAAATATAATATAGCATTATTGATAAAATGCCTTTAGAGTTTAGACTAAGAAGAGATTTTTAAAAGTACCTGGCTCAATTATCTCAATCAAATAAAACATTGATGTCTTTACTTAATTTAATAAATTTAATATTGGATACATCTTCATTTCTGCCGCCAGACAGGCTGCCAACTGTCAATTACATACCTATTGACCTATATGTATCGTTTCATTTCAAGGTTTTGTTTGTGTTATTTAGTATTTCAATAAGGAAACTACAAAATGTATGATCAACTTCAGTGAAATTCAATATGGCTGTGTAAATAATACTCTATCGTAGCTGGCTGTGGAACTTCGGTGTCGTGAGTGGCCGAATCGGTTTAAAAATTTACTAATGTTCTTTTTTTCTATTACAGGTTTGTTAAAACACTTCATTCGAGCAGCTATTTGTAAGTTTATAAAATAGTTATGCTTAATAATAAATTAGTACAAATTTTTAGTTAAAATATAAGTTGCTATATTTTTATAGTAAAGTCGCACAAGAAACCTTACTTTGTCTTTTTAAAAATATTATTTATTTCATTTATGATTAGTATTACTCCAGTCTAGTATTTAAAAAATTAAACTTAATCAATGATTCTATGAATAAATACATTTATTACCTAATAGCACAAAAAAGGTCCCAACTCGACAGTTATCGATAAAAGGGGCCAATGAAATAAACTATAATTAACTTTGTTTATGTCTTCATTTTAATACATTTATTTTTATTGCCATCAACGATGCATATTCCAATAGAAGATAAAGTTTTATGTCATATGGTGAGAGTGTTACAAATTAGTTGCCCGTAAATAAAACTCGGACCTAATAAAATTCACCGCACACTTAAGATAGTGGCCGTTATTTTAGTGTTTGTATAAATAACAAGATATTTACGTTGGTTAAACAGTCTTGGCGCAGGAAATTACTGCTTCTCTAATGAGATGGAGCTTGCTTTTTATGCAATTCAAATTGGAAAAGCTTGTAATTTTAATATTATTATTTGCTCAAAGTGCTGAAGCGCAGTACTGACGTAAAGTAGAATCTTAAATATGCATTTACATTGTGTAAAAGTTGATAATAATTGTTTAAGGCGTTTTAGTAACATTCAACCAATCAGACTGAATATTACTTGACATTAAACTAGTTCTTCTATTTCATCATCATCATCCACTGCTGGCCATTGGCCCACCTCATAATTTTCCAATAAAATCGCTCAGAAGCAGCCTGGATCCAACGTCGACCCGCGGCCCTTATTAGGTCGTCTGTCACCTTATGGGTGGACGTCCTATTATACTCTGTGCTTGCCAGTCTGTGGTCACCACACTAGAACCTTCCGGCCCCAGCAGTCATCGGCTTTCCGTACTATGTCAACTTACTAATCTGTCGGTTTATATAGGTGACAATTTTGTTTGTTTACGGATCTCCTCATTCTTGATTCGATCTCGCAGAGTAACTAACCCCGAGCACTTTGATATGATTTTATCTAAATATTTAATTTGTTTTATTACAGTTCAATATATAATATTGTATTTATCTGTAATAAAAAAATGCATATGTAATAGACTATACTTAAAAAATAAAATACAAATCCAAACTATGGTACCAAATCGAAGAAAACATTAAAACATACAACAAGAAGTATTTATTTTGTAGTTTATCTAAAGTTACCTAATGTACCTAAGTTACGGTTTACTTAAATTTTCGTAGGTAAAATACCATGCCCCCAAAATTTGTAATGAAAACTGAGCATTGGCACTTAATAAAAAATCGAACATATAAAAAGAACTTTTGATTTTGACGGTCAATTAAACCCCCCCTCCAATATATGAAGTAATTGCTATTCAGAAGTCGAAATTCTTTTGTTGTTGCCATCCTGACAAATTAAAAATAGAGCCATAAAATTTCCAACCGAAAATGAACAAAGGGCTCACTTGTTCTATTTTTGAAATTCGGGCTGTTCGATTACGTCACTGCGAACAAAGAGTATACATGGGACCAAATACAAGGCAAACAAATGATTTAATGATTGGTTTCAAACATTTTTTTAAATAGGAAAACAATAACAATGACCCGTTTAAATATTTGGTTGAAACGATTTTTATGGGTGAATGTTTTGAATATAATATTAGTTATTAAAATACCTATACTAGCGACCCGCCCCTGCTTCGCACGGATTTTTTAAATGCAAACTATATATAAAAAACTTTCCTCCTACTAGTGATAACTGTATTAAAATCCGTTGGGTAGTTTAAAAGATCTTTTTTTTTATATATACTATATATGTAGATAATATTGCTTTTAAATGGAAGTTACTTAAAGTGTTACTTCTGTAAATATAACTTGCTATTTCAATACTAATTGCTTCTTCTAAACGAAGAATACTAATTACTATGTCTTCCCACCTTCATTGTAATAAGTAGATTAAATTATCAATTTCTTTAACTAACAAGTCTCCGTATAAAACATCCAATGCAATCGTTTATTTAGTATTAGCTTTTGTCCGTGACTTCGTACGCGCCCCTTTTTCTTTGGTGTTAAAACATTTATTTTATTTCCCATAAATTTTTGTTAAGCTTTAAATTATTTATTTATTTTTTAGATAAATCTTTCGGAAAACTTAACGGATAAACTTTTTTCTGGATGAAAGGTACCCTATGACCTGACAACGCGTACATGCAAAATTTTATGATGACCGGTTGAGTAGTATGATGAAACCGTGAAAGCGTATCAAACAATCAGTCTGCTTGTTTCACTCGCATTTATAATATTAATTAGGATTAGAGGTGACCTACTGTAGCATACATGTAGTTGCACATAATGTTCGCTTACGCAACAAACCCACAGATGTAAGATTTCATAGTAGTGGATTAAGGGTTTAATCGGATTAAGAGGATATTGTCACCAACACGTGGATAGAGGCGTATTGTTATGACGCTCTTAACAAAGTGTGTTGTATACTTTGTTCAGACTATTGCACACATATAAATAACGAAAGCTTCATTTAAAATATGTACTATCAAAGTAAAATATAATTATAATTTATAACGAGTAGTTTAGGTCGTCCATGGCTGAACCCTTATTTTCCTCACTAATTCCTTACTATCCTTAATTCCTTACTAATATTATAAATATGAAAGTAACTCTGTCTGTGTCACCTTTTCACGACTTAATTACTTAACCAATCATCGTAAAATTTTGCATAGACGTTCTGTTTAAAGCTGTTTAATCCACAATAATATTAATACAGTTAAGGTTCTCAAAGTTCTCATTTAAATTATTTATTTATTAGGTTCGAAACTACTACATACGTATTATAAAAAAATATTATCTCGGATGTGAATGAAATCTTTGACGTCACACATATACTTTCATTTCACATCTACGTCTGAATGAAATATCACTTTCATTGTGTACCATATGAACAGAATAAAACTGTCAACAAGTTAAATGTAATCGTTCCGCTGCCAGAGATTTATATGAGATTTTTTTTCACTTGCACAGTTATGTGACATTCGTGATTGTGTGATAAAATTGTTGTTGAGAGAGAACGAACTTGTAAGAGATTTTAAATTCCCGATAAGTTTAGTTTCTTGTGTTATTAATCTTCTAATACTTACTTTCTAAATATATCTAGATATAATATGTTTTTTTAACTTTTTTCACTGACAATATTGATGGCGTTTTGACAATAGTGAAAACAAGTTGGAAGAACCACCTCAATCTCCAAGAGTTATACAATGCAAAGTATGAGCATAGATTTGAGAGACAAATAATTTTTTTTTTTTATGTAATAAAGGTCGTCAGATAGCCTGACATACACTGATTTGATATAAATATAATAGTTTGATATAATTATTTAAGTTGTAAAAATAATAGGCATTTCATGTTATCTCTCAATATAAAAAAAAATATTTATATTAAAAAAATTTCAAACTAAAATAAATACTAATGTAACATCGACAAGCTACAAATAAACTAAATCACTAAATCTTGGAATTTTTATAAATTAGGTATGGGTTTCTTGAACCCTGTGGAAGAACATATCATTGGGCCCTCTGGAAGGATAATAAACCTTATTACATATATGAATAGGCTGAGCAATTTTTGCAATCACATTTAGTCAATGAACCATTTTATTAATAGCAATTGGAATAAACTATCGAATTACTAAACAACAATAATCGATCTAACGACTAGACTGCCTTCATTGAATGAATGCGAATGAATCACAGCCATCACAATGAGGGCAACGACTGAAGAGGTATATACGTTACGTAACTGTATTTGACTATTTCGGAAATGCTTTTTCTTCTGTAAACTGTTATTATTTCCATTAAGACTTGTTTACGTAATTGTTTGGTAACGTTTGCGTAATAAAATATCGTATCTGCATTAACAGGTTCGAATCATTGTCGAGTCATAATAACACTGCAGGATTAAATCGTAGGAAACATGCCAATCTGAATTCATCTAGCATGGTATACTATATTATAAGTGATTTCATTCACCATGCCCTGCCCAGGAAATAGTAGTGTTCTTCAGTGGAACTAACCTGATTTAAACGTAAGTATCAATAAAATAAATCCATTTTTAGATGAGTTAACTAAAGTTGGCACGTTCACAGTACTTACACCAATGCATTTTTGATATACAGTAAGTTGAAAAATACTAATTTCGCAATGTTAATATTTTAACCAATTTCGCAATGTTTACGAAATCTGTTGGATGGAGATCTGAAATCTATGTAAAAATGAAAACAAGAGGTATATGCGCAATGTATCATGTGTGGCCCAACTTAACGTTAACTTGCCTATAAGTATGTTTGTCATCTATGGACTCCAAAACCGCTCAACTAATTTTCGCTTAGGAAAGAGGGATAAACAAGGAAGGCTTGTGTATAGTTGTTAATAAATTAAATATTGTGAATTAAAGTTGTTTAAAATATTGTGAAATGTTTTAATTGTCCAGTGTTAAGCTTATAAAAAACCTAATAAAAGTATCCTTTTTACCGTGCTACGTAGATTAAGGTTTTTCAGTATTGTATGATAATTATTTAAATAATAAACTTAAAATAGAAAAATGTTTAGTTATTTACTTACACACGTATCTGCAAAAATTGTTTTTCATTGTACAGGCGAAAGGAAATCGCAATAAATAACAATTATTCGTGTCGAGAAGTTGGCAAGTAGTTCGCCGCTGGCAGTCTCCGCACCGCAGGGGACACAGGGGTACATTTATGGGGTCGAATGGGGTTCCAGTACATTATTTCACTGTGTGTTAATGCACTACGTATCATTTTATGTATAATATAAACATAAGTTACATGTTTGTAACTAGTAATGAAAATAAATTGCTATATACAAATATATCTTAATTTTGTTCAATAAGTAATTTGGTAATTCGGTATGATGAACTACATTAATAAAATACATTCATGGACGTATTCAACGTTAAAGAATGTGTTTTGAATAATGTTCATGAATACTACCTGATTAATGTGTTAATGGACTGAATGACGCTGTAACGTCTAATAACGCAAAAACAGTCTAAATAAAGCAAAAAGGCATAGGATAGGGAGCAACGAGATAAAGGGAGGGCAAGGTAAAGATAGAAGAATTTGGCTTTCCTTACTCGCTTATTGAAACACAATATTCACGTGAGCTGTATGTCATAGTGCTCTTCTGTAAGAGGACAATCCTTTTCAGGACTACCACCAGACTACTTTTCCGCTATATGACTCCCGAACGAAGTGTTTCCGACTTATTCAGGTTTTGTGTTGCTTTAAGCCAAAAGCAATTGGCTAAGATGATAAACAATAAAGTTTCTGTTATTTCTACCACCTTTTCTTATTCTTGGCTGTTCTTGTTTCTTGATTCTGTTGTGATTTTGCATATAACCAAAGTAGTATACCATACTACCATGAATCAGTATCTGCCCGAATAGATTAGATAAGGCTAAAAATAAACCAATCCTAGTTATTTTATAATAAACTAAAAACTTTTTAACTACCATCAAAACGTGTTTTTATATAATATATTACAGTATGAAACGCAAAGTTTTAAAAATATTTTCTACAACGAGGTCACACTTTTGCCGACGCGTTCCCGTTGAGTTACAGAATTGTAATACTGCACGACATCCTCCAATGCAACAATGTTGAAAATTCCTCTTAATCTCAGATCTTGAATATTGGTTTCGAGGAAGAGTATTCAGAAATCAGATCCTTTTCAGAATCTATTTATTTCGTTGCGGTGGTGTTATTGAAGAGTACGCCTTTGAATTGCAAATAGGCCGAGGGTTCCCATTGAAATGTCAATTTGTTTTCTATTGGAGTTGTGTGTTTGGCTACTCGGGGACGTATCGTGTTACCATATTGTTTATTTTGACCAATTCGGCTCGCAAAATGTCGGGGTCTTTTTCGTTGACTTAAATACAAGTCTACTTTCTTATTATGATGAGCGACTTCGTCCGTTTGCTCTTAATTAAGAATATATGACTTATCTTAAAAGGTATGTTATGTAACACTAAAAGGTATATTGGATTTGATATCTAAATCTAAACTCTAACTTCAAAACATAATTTACGTATTATATGTTCGATTAAATAGAATAACAAATTTATCACTTACTAGCTGGTGCCCACGACTTCGTCCGCGTTGGAAAATATTAAGTAGCCTATCCTGTGTCCTGTACGTCCAAATGTTTATCTGCCAAGTTTCATGAAAATCAGTTAATTCGTTTCAGAGTTATGGAGGAACATACATACATACATACATACATACATACATACATACATACATACATACATACATACACTAAAAAAATTCTAAAAATCGTCAATTTAGTTTTAGAGTATCATGTATAGAGCCTATAAACACGATATCTCTGAAAACAAAGTAACTTACTTCATGACCGACCCTTACAGATTTATTATTAGTATTGATTGATTTCTTAACTTGTAATCTTTTACTAAAAATTTCAAAGTTGTATTTCACGCAGTGGGAGTGTTAAAATTTTAATAACAGTTTTTAAAATCCGTTGAGTAAGAAAGAAAGAAATATATATTTGTTTACAATGTGAGTATAAAATAAGTTCTTACAAATTCAATAATGTCCTATACTTAAAAATTCTGCCTTTAATAGTGGCGTACAAATATTATTTGTTTGTTAAGTAGTTGTGATTACATATTTTTTTTAACCTTTTTATAATATTTAATATACCGACATATAATATTTAAAAAAAAACCATAAAAACCCGTTAAAAGTTTAAATTGCAAATAGTGTGTTTGACAAAGTGTGCTTGAAATAAGGATTCTTTATACTGAGAGCCTTTAGAAGGGCACGCGTGGTTTGCGGTATCCGGTTATATCCGGTTTTTATTAGGGAGGTATTGAGTGGCTTCCAGTTGCTTTTGTGCTGTTCCGGATTACGCCTTCCATTGTGCACGAGATGTCTATATAATTTTCATGGGTTCAATGTTTGAATGCATTTCTATTCCGGTAAGTCCGGTAACAGATACCAGAAAATTCAAGAGCTATCTTAGAATTGAAGTAGGTAAATGTTATTTTTTCTCATAATGAAAAGTTTTAGTTTTAATGTTTAACTAAGTAATAACGTATTTAATTCATTGTATAAATGACTATTAATAAGAATTTCGTCCGTGTTAAAACACGTAACAAAATCTGTTATGATGTCACAATTGTAAATAATATGTTTTTAAAATCAAATTAGGAAGTATACAAAATTGTCTGAAATTCATTGATGTTCAGTCAATTTCAGTGATTCACTGAAATTGAATTAAGCGGGCAAGCAAACGGCAAGAGGCGTGTATATGTACATATAGCGAATTTATTTTCTGTTTTACATGTAGCTGAAATAATTACCGGCAGATATTATAAATTTACAAATTCTGATTACCAAATAGTTATTTACTTTCATTGCTTCTTCATCGCTCTACTTATTGTAGTGTCGCTCTACCGGTGTTTTCCTGTATCATATGTATCATAAAATTAGTTGAATGCGGTCATACATTCTACTAATTTTACTTTTGATAACGATTTTCTTGAAAAATATTTTTGTACACGTTTTGCTAATGTAGATAAACTGTAAATTCTCTAAATGAAGTGTAAGCTTGGAGAGATGTTGCAAATAACTGAGAATGTTTAGAGAAACTCTGTGTGTTTACATTCGCACACTCAGCGTAAGCTCGCTAAACTGCCTGTTTGTTTTTAAGAACAAAATACTGATCTTAAATGTTTTACTACTGTTTATTTTCATTTTGAGTTCGTTGACCGTTGGGCTGTTATTTTAACCGTGATATTGTGTATGAGAATGATAAACCCAATAGTTGTGTTACAATAGTTTTGTTCTGGTTAAGTTGACATGTACTTTCAACTTAACCAGCCATTTTCCTTTCCCTTCTTAATCCTTTATTTTTAATCTTACTAAGGTTGGTAGCACATTTGCTTTGCACCCGTGGCGTTGCTTGTGTTAAACTCTTTAAAAAGAATGGTTAGTGTCGCCCAGGTGACAGACGGGTTGTCCAGTTTATGACTGGAGAATTCAGTATGCCCTGCCATATTTATGGTTAGAAGAATTTAAAATTTTAGTGTACTATGTCTTAACTATACAATTATTAAAAAATAATGTGTCTGGCATATTTTTTGTATAGGTAGTTTTCATGTTATATTTTCTTCAACATATAGGTAACTACGTAACTGTAATTCCAACTGCAATTCAAAAACTGTATTCAGTTAGTTCATATGACTAAAATATCGATTTTGCTACTGTATTTCGTTTCATGAAAAAGTATCATACAAAGTTCAACACATATTTACAAAAGTTATCCCCTAGTTAAGCTTTAATATTCGGGTATAATGAATTCATGGTATTTTTCAGTTTTTCTTGGTATCTCATCAAGAATTTACATACTTGTATTGATAATTTGTAATTGAATTGTCTAGTATATATGTATGAATAGTTCTTAGAATAAACTAGATAAGCTTATCCTTCCAAGTTCTTTCAGAAGCTGTTTACTGTACACAATGTGGTTCCAAGTTGAGAGCAATGCCAGCTAATCCGCAGTTGGTTGCTTGCTTTGTTTTCCTAACTATTTTACGAAGCTTCTTTGTGGTCTGAGAAACTAGATTCTTTATAAACTTTTTAATATTGCTGTAGGTAGAAACTTCAATAGTAGACTTTATTTGGTACAATAGCCCAATTCAAAGACAAAGAGGATTACTTATGTGGTAAAGTAAGATCTATAAGACTGTTGATAGGCATTCATACTATTGATCATAGAGACTCAATTGGTAGGTGAAATCTAAATGATATTATAGTGCATATTTATTGTGATGTGAATTTTGTTTAATAATAATGTGGATAACATTTGAATCAAGGTAAATCAATCGTGTCAAATAAGTTACTCCATGAAAAAATAATCAAGTTATCTTTGATCAAAACTCTCTCTTTTTCTCATTATTGTGTAGTGGCTGATTATGAATATTGGGATATTTGAAAGTGTTCTTTTTTTGTTGAAAAATATTGCTCGTCATCGAACAAATAACTATCAGACAGTGACGTTTCTCACGCGTACGTCAACGTGCTTTCACTTCTAAATTAGCTCGTCTTTACTACATCCAGTTGTCAGTCAGTTGTCTGTCGGTGATTAATCCCAATGTGACCCCGAGGTCGCTTAATGGACTCCCAATGTCCGTCGCTTAGCAATCACAGGGGTTGGAACTTTGATCACGGAATTAGATTTTCTTTCTTTCTTTCACTTAGTATTAGTGAAAGACGACAGCACAGATGTTCTTTTTCTTTCTTTTTCGTTTGCTTTTTCTTTTTTTAGGGTAAATAGTCTTACGACTTGTGTTTGGTGCCTCAAATAATCAATAATCATACAAACTGATACTATTTTAAGCGGGGTTGTGTAGTCCATCAACGCTAGCCTACAGCAGATTGGCAGCACTTTACATGTCTTCACAGTTATTCCGAGATTTAGAAGTAGGAGATTTAACATATGGGCTGAAAAGTCCCGGGCCTAACAAAGAAAACACGGTTTTTTTTGTTCAAAATTAACTTTATTCATCAACGTAATATTCATCAACGTAATCTCCATCAAGAGCAATGCAATTATTCCAGCGCCGCTCTAACATTTCAATACCACTTTTGTAGAACGATTTATCTTTTGCCTCAAAATAGGCCTCAGTTTCAGCGGTAACCTTTTCCATTCGTGCGAAATTTCTTACTGGCGAGCATTTTTTTGAGGTCTGTAAACAGGCAGTAGTCGCTGGGAGCCAAATCTGGCGAATACGGTGGATGTGGGAGCAATTCGAAATTCAATTCATGTAGTTTTGCCATTATTTTGATTGACTTGTAACTCGGTGCGTTGTCTTGATGAAACAAATTTTCTTTCTTTGCCATATGCGGTCGTTTCTTTGCAATTTCGGCCTTCAAACGCTCCAATAACGCTATATAATATTCACTGTTGATGTTATTTCCCTTCTCAAGATAGTCGATGAATATTACACCACGTACATCCCAAAATACCGAGGCCATAACCTTTCCAGCCCATTGTTGTGCTTTCGGGCGCTTTGGACGAGGTTCACCAGTTGCTGTCCACTCAGATGACGATCGTTTTGATTCCGGAGTGATGGATCCATGTTTCATCCATTGTCACGTATCGACACAAAAATTCTGGTTTGTTACGTTTAAACATGGCCAAACACCGCTCAGAATCATCAACACGTTCTTGTTTGTGGTCAACAGTGAGCAAATGCGGCACCCACTTTGAACAGAGCTTTCTCATAGTCAAATGCTCATGCAATATAAAGCCAATACGTCCTTTTATATCTTTACGATGTCAGCTAACTCACGCAACTTCACTTTTCGATCATTCAAAACGATTTTGTGGATTTTTTTGATGTTTTCTGGTGTTACCGCCTCATTTAGACGTCCACTGCGTTCTGCATCATCGGTGTCTCTACGACCACCTTTGAAGTCAGCGAACCAACGTTTTATTGTGGTTTCTGATGGAGCGGATAGAATATCATGAATAGAATATCATGAAATTTTAATAGTTGTCTTTTGAAGGTTAGTACTAACTGAAAAAGAGGTGAATGCAATAAAACTAGCGCCAAAACTATGTGTTAGGCTCGGGACTTTTCAGCCCATGTAATATGGAACACCTAATTCGTTGTTTTCCTGTATTTTTTTTCTATCCATACAAGAAACAATCGGAAAGGTTTATGCAATGCATAAGTATCGGGATTCAAACCTACGTCTACCGTGTCAGCAGCAGCTGAGCAATCGTCTCCTTTATTTATTTGTAACCACAGTACAATTTCTTTTCTTTAATCTTGTAAATCTCAAAGGAAAGGTATTCTTTAGTTAGTAATTGTAGATATTTACTTACGGTAAAACAACGTCAAAAATTTAATAATGCTAAGTATTTTCACAAAGGAAAGTATCAAATAGAAACGACATTTATGAACGAGAGTTTCAAAGGATATTAATGTGTCTGCTGGCTGTCGGGAAAGATTTTTCCATCTTTCTTTTCCATCCGCTTGTTTTCCGGCTATCTGTTTAAAAAGTCTATGAAAAAGCTTCAGCAACCATTCCTCTTTAAAACGGAAATCTTAAAATAAAACATTTTAAATTCATATAGTTATCATAATAGCGTGCTGGAGTTAGTGTTATTGAAGTATGAAACAACTATAACAATATTGTTTTCAAGTTTTACTTCGCTGCAACTCAATTTCTACAGGTAACGGAAGAGAGAACTTCTGATAGCAATATCTTTCTTACTTTGTTAACTTGTTGCAATAGGGAATTATTATAAAATGTAATTATAAAATAGGTTCTTGGTTTTTTACAATAAGTGTCGTTTTCTCACTTGGTTCTCTGTTCTCCGTATTTATTACTTTTTACGTGCCGCTCTTTTGAGGTTATTGGTCCATTTAGTCTCTGATTTAATACTCATCATTATCAATCAATCAATCATCATCATCATCACCACCATCATCATCATCATCATCTCGGTCGGTGGACGTCCTACGCCTCGATTGTCAGTCCATAGCCTCCACTCGAGAACTTTCCGGCCCCAGCGTATCTACTATGTGTCCTATAAAACTCCGCAGGTATGTGTTCTGTAAAAATCCCTTAATACTCATCTACTTATAAAACTTTATAAAACAACTATGGTGCCTCTTTTTCTTCCTCATAGCGTTACGAAATGGCGGCGGTACCTAATTTTTATAACATAAAATATAAACATATTAAACTACGATAAAAAAATTGTAAACATTTGATTGATTAGATTAAATATTTAAAATTTTCACATTTAAGATAAAGCTATTAAATTTCAAGCTTCCATAATATAGAGTGCTATAATGCCTATACTGTTCTTTATCAACTGGCTATATCCATAAATATCATACGTTCGTATGAACACAATAAACATGAACACATGTCATAAGCATGCGATAGTTTTAAGGCGGGTTTTATTAATGAACTAAATCAAACTACAGTTCCATTCTCAGATGTAGAACGCCATACGTATTATATGAAGCCCTCTGGATTTATAGCATGATCTCATAGGAATATGGAACGGATGCTTTGGCATATTATAATAACCTGTATTTTCTTTGTCTATTTAGTTATTTTTTCGAAAGTGACTATTGTACTTTTAGGACAGTATAAATGCGTCCCACCCGTCTTACAAGTCTTAGCACTTGTGCTGAAATTCGGTGATCTGAAAGAGCAAAATATTATTTACCTTCTTCTTTTCCATTTATCAGGTATGTCTGCATACTTCGCATCTCGCCTAGGGTTTTTCGTGTTTTAAGGCGCCGATAGTCATGTTTCATCAAGTAGGTCGTCATTCTGCCCGCCATCCTTATCTATAATAATATAATAAAGCCGAAGAGTTTGTTTGTTTAAGTAATATGTATAGTACAGTGTTTAAGTACGAAAAAGTGCCCGTTTGATCCGCTAGTCTTTTGTATGTCCTATTTGGCCCGCTGTTATAAAAGGTACAGTCTAACTAGCATTATAGTCGATATGAATAGTCGTTAGGAATAAAATATTTTAAATTAAATAAAACGATACAATTATGAAAAAAGGGTTTCATATAGGTACTTTTTAAATGACACCGAATAAAACATTACTTGCATATTTGTCTTTCCTTTCATGCATTGCAAACAATGTAAACGGAAGTTTCAATTACTTCGAGTTGTTTAAATCGTTCCAATTAATATTAATCTCTTTGTTTTAAGTTTTATACGGCGCATCCGTTCATTTATTCTCTCTCAAACATTATTATGTCATAGTGTGATGACCGTTTCGTTTTCATTATATTGAATAAAATGTCTGTGATTTGTAGTTTTTTTAAGAAATATTATTGTTGTAAACTATAGACTCATTAACATAAGTCGTATATTTATAGATGTCCTACAAATTACTTAATGATTTTGTATTATTTAATTGTATCAACCTATTATAATTGTTTAGTGCACGCCCGTTTTAACCAATAGAAAAATTTTCGTTCGATTTCATTGTTCAAAAAAATTATAATTCTGACTAAGAATTAATTAATTATTAATTAAGAATATTGGTTTCTGACTTTTACTCGGTAAACATAAACATACAAATAGTTTAAATTATTTTCACTATAATTATTTATTTAAGCCTTAGATATTGTGGTTTTGATTATAAATTAAAATTTAATAAAAGTATGTTAATAAGTTTTGTTAATAAGTTATATTATTACTTCATTCTATTATTACTTGATAAAGAGACTCCACGTCCTTTCTTTAGTGACTCACAGTTTTTTTAAACAGTTCATGTTAAAAGATATGTTCATGTCATGTTTGCACTGAAATGGATGGAAATGTAGGCTGTAATTTCCTTTGAAAATATCACTATGTGACGCTTTGACTTTAATATGAACGCCAATAGAGTAAAAAGCAAGAAACATTAAAAATTCTGTTGGAAATAACGTGTAAATTAACTAAGAAAAATGCCCCACATATCCATTATCTTGATACGATACATCATGATACGAGTTCATGATATTCATGATAATTCAATAATTTGCTTGAATTTAGAGCGTACTTGTTTTTACAATATGAACGTGTTTATACCTACCAAATATATTATTTCGATGGTTTATACATAGTTTAAACAAATGCATAAGGTTGTTTTTCAAAATTTACGAATGTACATTTTCTTTATTTAAAATAGAGGAATCGTTGATAAATATAACTATATTTTTTTAAATTTTTGTCTTTTTATTTTTTATTCCATAGAACCAAATAACATATTATGGAAGTAGCTATAGGTAATAATACATTATATTATAGCTATGCATATTGCGATATATTGTAAATTTTTTGAGTGCAGCTATAAATATAAATATTTTAGCAACTTACACCGTGTGTGGTACATGCTATACCTACCTAATATAAATATACCTAATATGTATATATTAGCATTACAAAGGAAACGAATACACCTATCTATCTCTGCAACTGATACTTAAAATTGCAGGAATCGAAGTAACAACTGATAGAATTTCTATCAAAAGATATTTTAAACCTAAAGTAACCTGATAGGATTGAAGCAAACAGTCACTTTTATAAAATTAGACGCGTTATGCTGTAATATAAGAACGGAGAGGTCACAACGATGGCACAGGAAAATAATGGGTTCCTTCAAACACGATTTGAGTCTGAACTCAGACTGAATTCATTGAACTATTTCTCGATTACACTGTTAAGCCGGATTTACATTACGAAACAAGTTTCATGCATGAACAAATTAATTTCATGACACTACTTTTAGTACTTGTAAAACTAGTTTCATTCAAAATAATAGTGTCGTGAAATCCACAGTATGTCTGTGTTCATGGCTGCGCCAACATCGAAGCTTTATTTTGCATTGCAAAATGTTGTCATACAGATGTTATTGTATAAAATTAAGAAAAGGTTGTCTCGAAAAAAAAAAACGTTGGTGGATTCGAGGGTGGCTAGTAAGAAAGCATCTGGGTGCGACACAGTTAATATCTGAATTAGCAGATGAAGATCCTGAGAGCTACATAAACTATTTTCGAATGAGTGAAAATCATTTTCAATTTTTTTTTCGACTAACGCCGCCCTCACCACGACAAAAAACACACGTGCTATCAGCGTAGGCGCTTTCGCGACACTAGTTTCGCGTCGCATAATGGATGACATTAGTTGCATGACACTAGTTTTATCCAAAAATCGCGCGAGACACGAAACTGTTTCAGTGTCGTGAAATCGATGTATGCATTGTAAAACTTGACGTTTACACGTGAAATTGTTGATGAAACTAGTGTCGTGAAACTAATTTTATGCCACTAATTTCGTAATGTAAATTTGGCTTTAGAGTAGGCTTTGTCGAGTTTAACTTTCCCCTATATTTTACTTTTAAAGCACTAGCTGTTGCAAGCAACTTCGTCCACCTAACTTTTTAAAATACAGCCCATTGTTAGCACCCTCTACTTCGGGTACATTAATTAAACCACTTTATGTTTAGTCCAAAAACTTTTATCGTCCGACCGATATATCAGAATAGAACTACATTTCCAACAAAGATCTCCGGAAATGCGCGCGGCCCCGGTAGAGATATGGCACCGCTAAAGAATAGAGCGTGCCTTCGGAATTGTCTAGCATGACAATTCATTCACGTGTATTACGACATTTTATTTCTTACATACCAAGTCAAATAAAGAAAACAAAACATAAACTTTACATAAACAGTATCCGATACATTCATTATACTGATCAAAATCAGGTGGGTACGCCGGGTCGGTTGTCATTATGTGCTATTTGTACGTGACTGTGCGTAATTAGTGACGGTTGTTGTTCTAATATGCCATACCCATATCTCTAGCGGGGCGCCCGCCCGGCCGCGCGCATTTCCGAAGATCTGTTAATTCCAACTATAAGATGTGCGGATCAGTGGTGCGGACAAACGACGACGACCTCTCTTCTCGAACGCGTTCGTTCAACTGTCTTGATACCTTTTCAATCTCACCGAATGAATCTGAATGAATGAACACCTCTTTTTGAAACGTCACGGAGCACTTTTCAATCAACTTCAGTCGACATAAATAACAGACGCTAACAACTATGTTACTTGCTGATAATGTATCTTTCTACAGGTGAAAGAATTTTCAAAATTGGTCCAGTAGTTTTTGAGTTTTAAAAAGAGAAAAAAATTGTATTTTTGTTTGTAATGAATAAACTCAAAAACTACTGGACCGATTTTAAAAATTCTTTCACCTATAGAAGCTACATTGTCATTGTCAGCGAGGCTATATTTTATAGAATTACGTGGACGAAGTCGCATGCAACAGTTAGTTACACACAAAAATACAAATATTTTCTCTAATAATACCTAATAAACAAAATATATTGTACTGTAAATAAATTTACAGTCATTTGAATTTTATTTTTATTAAAATAATTTTGAAATACACTACGCAATGTCCACGGTCCTAATTACTCTGCTGTGTAAATCGAATGAAAACTTCCCCCTACGATACGCCCTCTTTTGTTAGAAAATTAACGTCGTGCGAAATTAGGTGGAAACTCTGTCCTTTATTTTTAAAACTAAAAGTATACCTAGCACAGTAATACAGTAGTTGGTGTGTGTTTTGATACATAAAAACTGCACCGTCAGTCTACCTGCCGATCTTTTAATTAAACAAAAAAAAGATTGTACAACATGATAGAGTAACTCAATTATACACACCGGGCTCAAAAATTCGAACCATTTCGACACCTATCACTGATTTCATTATATTTATTAATTACTTTTGTTTTATTCACCGAAGAAAAATCTTAACGAGTCTTCATACATGTTATACCTAATATACTTAATGGGAAATATTCGCGGATCAAGGAAATAGTACCGCCAAATTATCTTTTATTCAAATCTTCATACTTGTCAAGTAAGTAATTGACAAGCGAAGCCAAAAGTTTTGCATAACGTTTTAAAAGCAAAGTTATGTTTCATTTCGTAAGAAATATTTTCTCAAACGCCGTTATCGTGCCCGCCATCTCCGCCAGAGAAATGGATTACATTTTTGAATGATTTCATTCCATTACTTTCATTGTTTAGGGGATCGTGTTTGAATGATGACACCCATTATGTTTTCTAGACTTATTTTTTACTAGCGTCCCGATTCGACTTAAAGACCGACTTTAAAACTGAATATTTGACGGTCTGACTGAAATATTATTTTAAAATTTATTAGCATTTTATCTTAAATGCTAAGATAATATTATAAAAAGCGAAACAAATAATAAAAAAAATAATGACACAGGAAAATAAATTAAAAATTTAAGTCTTTTCTCCGATAAAAACCACAAAATACCGTAATATTTTTTACATAAACCAGTCAAACAGACTAATAATGTTGTCAGCTTATGTAATTGAAATCACATAAAATTTAAAATAATAATCAAAATTAAACATCTTAGGATAATAAATAAGGAGTGGGATATGGAAAGGTTCTCTGTCATCCCTTACTAATCTAAAACACAACAGCATGACGTGCTGTTATTTCACGGTGGTCTTCTGTAATAACTTATTAACTACTAGCGATCCGTCCCCGGCTTTGCACGGTTGCATTTTTCCCAATTTTACTATTCATAAAAACTTTCCTCGGACTTCAATGATAATTTGTAAAATATTTAAAAAAAAATTGCCGTATTGGTATTGAGTTTTGCGCTAAGCAACATATTTAGCGATTCATTTTTATTTATATAGATTTGAAAATACCATATTATATGTAGCAGATGTTTGCTAGATTCGTGAACACATCATAGTGGAACGAGTTGTCGTAGGATGCGAACGAAACAACCAAAAAAACAGAAATTCTTGCATTATCTCAACAATATTACAATAAAAATGAACAAAACATTTGCCCCCGCTGTGATAAGTGTATTGTAAACCCCCGATCGAGCTGAAGGATTCAGCAATCATTGTCGTTGGTGCTCCGAAAGTTGTGTCATTAAAAGATTGAAAGATTACTTGTTCGCTTACTTGGGGTAGTAACGCCCCACCGATGGAACAAGATTTATCTCATTAGTTAAATGGTCCGTCTAGACATGCAGCAGTATTAAGTTTATTTGTGAAATTTAAAGCGTTTGTTGCTGTAAGAGAATAGAAGGAACCTGTACCCATTGCACGAGTATTTATAAGAAAATACTAAAAGCAAACGTTTGTGTGCTAACTATACAACATTCACATAAGGTTATTCTGTTTTTACGTTTGTTCTTTCTCGCTAACGGCTTTGGAGTAGTTCTTTTGAAGTTTTAGCACCGTCTTGCAGATACTATATACTCGTTAAAATGTTGAATAGGTTGAATTATTCTTGTTTGCCCGTTCGTTTCCTTTATGAAGAGATATAGACGCAGTTCTACACCTATTGCTTAAGTTAGGTTACGTGTCTATTATAACTGTCGATCTTTTAGTGCTTAAAATGAATAGCAAATGCAATCAGATATTCTCGTTATTTTAATCTTTTTTAAAAAAATATGACGTTTAAGCATCAATCTATAGTTGTTGATACGTTTCAGTATAAGATTATAAATTATAATATCAAATAAATTAAAAAATGGCTGCAATTGTGATCAATAATAACATCGATAGTAATAGTAATAATAATTGTCATATCCAAGTCTATCGATAAAAAGCCAATCATCATTTTGTGATTATTTAATAAATTCTAAGTGATTAACACATAGGGTTAATCACTTAGAATTTTAGGTAGCCTAACGGTATCCTAACTTAGGAATATAAAAATATTTTATTTTACTTTAATTTTATTTTTAACTTATGCTTTGAACTCCTTTACAAATATGAATGACGTCAGAAAAAATTCCACATGTTATTTCGTCTTCATTCCAATTACTTTGGTTGTCGTCTACGATTTGTACACTTTACGACTCCACGTTATGACGGAATGCATCTGCAAGGGGAGCCAGGGGCTTATTGGAAAAGTTTTAACTGGATTAGATTTGATTAGATGAGCGCATTCGCAACTTTGTAGACTGTCACTGGCAATGAGCTTTATGGTCTGTGAGTAACTTGTTACATACTAATTTCTTCTTCGGATCGTCGAATTTGTTTTACGACTTTAAGAAAAAGTTGCATTATCCAGGAGTAATTGTCCCGAATACATTTGTCAAAATGAAGAATGTGTAAAATGTTATCGGGTTCCTTTATTTTATTTTCCAATTATATAGAATTTTTTTGTTAATAACCAAATAAATGAAAATATTCCGAAAGTTTTTTTTCTGATATCCTAATTCTAATAATATTGTAAATTCGAAATCTTTATGTTTGTATGTTTGTTGAATGTTGTTAATGTTGTTGAATTTATGTACATGATACTTTTTATGATGAAAAAATTTTTAGATTTCCTGAAAAAAGATAAGAATAGATCTAGAAAAAAGTAAGAATAGAACCGCAGTATTAAATACATTTTTTTATTTATTTTCACATATATTTTTTGTATCGGTGCGTTAGCAGTTATAATAGTAGTTTTTCAAAAAGCGAATATTGCCTTTATACAATAAATATTTCATTATATAAGAGTTGTAACTTAATAACCTAATATTACTGAGCTCTTGCTGGCCAAGGCTTCTATCTAAAATACATTTTGTAAGTCACTTAGTAATGTTAGAAAATATGTATATATTTTCAAATTTTTTGTATTTTTTGGTGCATGGAACTCCAAATATTTTCTATCAGTGCCTTTTTGTGAGAGAAAAGCGAACTGGCTCATAAGAAAACATTTGGGATTTAAGGAACGTGCTCACAAGGTTTCCCGGTGGTCTTAGTGCGAGTTTGTATTGCCTTAAAAACTTTCAAGTTAAGTTTTAATATAAGTTAAGTTTATATACAAAGTTATAAGCGCCGAGTCAGTGTTTCAGCAAGTGGATGAATTAACTTGTTGTATACTTTGTTAATTAATTTAAAGTGTGAGTGTTGCAAAACACGTACTCGTTGCTGCATTTTATTAGTTCAACTTCCTTGAAAATTTACATTAATAAAGCCTTTTCAATTAACCTCTCAAGAGGTATTCTTTGTTTGCAATAGACATATAATTCATTGGTGTTATTGTTTACTTTGTTTTCATTAAAATGTATTTTTTTAGAAGGGGCGACAGACAGGTCTTATGAAATTATAGCATCAAATCAAGTAAGAGCAAAATTTTCATATGTTTCTGCCAATGAATGAAGGATGCCATGCCAGAGCAAATTACCATCAAGGTCAACCTGCCTGCCGTAAGGCAGATAAGCTAATAGTACACCTGAGAGAACCTGATGCTTATAAACAGTATGCAACTGACGATTCTAATAAAATTAAAAAAAAATAGGGATTAGATCAAAGAAGTATATCTATACTTCATTTTTTCTCTTTAATGTAGTCATTATTTAGAAAATACTAGTGGCCCGCTCCCGGCTTCGCACGGGTGCAATCTGTTAGATTTTCTTACACCGCCATCTGTTAGATTGTCATGGAACTCACAGATAATTTTAACAAATAATTGCTGGATTGAATAGGTATCAACAGATGGCGCTATGTTAATAATATTATATAATTTGCAAAAAAAATAAACAAAATGAAATATAAACTATCCTATCTTTTAAGTTGGACCAAATTACATATAGTTACGAAATTTTATCAAAATCGGTTCAGTAGTTTCGGAGTTTATCCCGAACATACATCGTGACACGAAATTTTTATATATAAGATAAGATTAAGGAAGTCTAAAGGTTGCATTCATTTCTAAAGGACCTAAATGTTACTTTAGTTCAAGACAATTGTGAATATTGTGATGAACATAAACTAGGCAAATAAATATGTCAGGCCAAATGGTAAGATGAGACCAGTGTCACCCGTGTGGTTTTGTAAATTTAATACTCATCTTTATAATTACCTATAATAGTGTATGGCAAGAGTCCGGAGTGTAATGCAACAGTTTGTTGATTCAACAAGAATCACATTCTAGATACTTCTTCAAGTGTAATAATATGGTATATTTTAGCATAAAATATAAAGGGACAGATCACAAAAATTCCTGATCTCTGAATCGTAATGATAATGCAAAACAAAGACCAAGACACGAGTTGCAATGCTTACCAATTGTGGCCAGGTTGATTTCAAAATCCTAATTGGGAGCTTATCGTGCCTCAGAAATTATGGATTTCTACTGGAATAAGATGTTAAGATTGACTTACATTGTCTACGAAAGTTTTATCAAATTTGTAATACTTTTAAAATATTGTAATTATAAATTTTCCACCAGCTTTAAGTAAATTTCAGTAGCTTTAAGTAAATTTTCATCAGCTTTCAAATACATTTACTTTAAACATTTTTAATTAATAATATCATTTTATTTCATGTTAGGTATAGGTAAGGAAGCGACCCAGGTACTAAAATCTAGGAAGATAAAAAGCAAGGAAAAAAATATGAATAGGGAAATTAGCTCTGTCTCTTTGTCACACACTGAACAACACCGTGTTCTAATGTAAAGAGGGTTGATACAGCAAAATTGTCAACAGGCAAAAAATGGCACAATTACGATTGTTAATCACAGCTCAACCTCACTCACTCGTAAATCCTCAAAGAAAAATTGAAAAAAAGTAGATGCTACGTTTCTAGTTATGATATTATTTATATCATGGACGAGGTGTCACTTCAATTCTATAACAATAATGTGATCTATTTTATACAAGTTCGGCCAATTTCATTAAATATTCTTGATTTGTTCTGACTCGAAACGTAAAAGATATATATTATTAAACACATTAGTAAACATTAAGTAATCTAATTAAAGTAAAAATACAAACACATTAGTAAACATTAAGTAATCTAATTAAAGTAAAAATACAATATTTTCTCTTTGTTGCCATTATAAACATCTTGATTCACTTTACTTGACCATATTTTAGAGCAAAACATTACACGCAGGTGCGGAGTCTATCATTAATGGCGGATTGAGTTACCCTCCTTTTTGCTCTCTTTCATACAACACTGCTTCCACTCTGTCTGTCTTCTTCCAACGCGGATGCTCCCAGCCATATTAACGGAACCCAAAAAGTATTAAATTCGATGTCGTGCTCTTCTTCATAGAAGCCCTACTTGGGTTAGTCGGTAGAGATACATCTCTGTCGTAGTAGAGAGATAAAATCTACCATAATGATAGAGAACATAACATCAAAAAGAGACCAAATTTTATAAATTTTTTGGTTAAATTCATATTGCGTAGAATTATTTAAAAAAAACTAAAATATTGACAGAATAAACAGAGACAATATATCAAGGAAAAAGCAATAGACAAAACAAGCCTGTGTTTGATATAAAATGTGTAATTTAAATAGTTATTTAATAACTAAATTTTATATACCTGCTATAGTTTGTTATTTGGCATCAATCAATGGTCAAAAATGTGCAATGATTACAAATGGTCACCAATTAGAATATTTACGGATACTAAAACCAAATATTTTTTTTGCATTGAAATGATAAGCATAAAAGTGGTTATGGCTAACTAAGGCTATAGATGTTTAGGGTTTCAGGTTTGTTGGTGTTTACAACGCCCAGTCACGTAGAAAGCAACTTTTATCTCGACGACAGACTGTAGGCGAGGCGGGAGTGGGAGTTGAAAAAACTTTTTGTGTTTTAATTTAGGGTGGCAAAATTTGACGCAGATAATACCGTCGTACGGCTTAATTAACTTTATTAGAATTTATTTGGCGGAACGTGCCCACTTCGTTAATAGCGTTTTATCCCTTTTACAGGTACAGCAAAACCGGCGAAATCTGGTTACAGCTTTTATAGCAGTTTGAAAAATTGTGTATCCAAATTACGTTAAGTAATGTTTACAACTCATAATGGAATGTACTTTTCACTTCACTTAATTGATAGATTTTTATTGCTAAATAACCTAATACAGATGTGGCCTTTATATATTCTTTTTTGGTAATAACACAAGCAAAATTGCGTGTTTGATGCCCACGCAAATCTGCTTTGAGGGTAGCACGTACAAAGGCACTCGAAACAAAATGAGCAAGGGGTTATTTCAATTTTGTACAGCGAAATAGTGTATATTGCTTTCTTGATTGTTTAAACAGTTTTCCCCCAGTAGGTTTTCCAGTAAGCACTTTGGAAGGATTATTACGGTCATGCTTAATAGAAATTGTTCTACCTTTGAGCTCGAGAGTTTTCAGTTGCCTACCGTTTAGATAAAACTGCTGCAACAAAAGCCATTCTAAAATTAACAAGTACATTTCCATTTTCCGTTGGGTTGGCTCGGAAAATGTGTAAACCGGGTGTTTTTGCCACATCGCCGACGTTCGTTTACAATGGATGTACCTTCATTATATATAACGGTATTGATAACATAAATTTTAAGGTAATAATTAAGTCATTTGGTTTAAATAATTATGGTTACATTTTTGGTTTAATCAATACTAAAATTTCCTAAATTTTTTATTTATTGAATAGTGGTTATTGTTTGTTGTTGTTTCAAAGTGCTCCTAGTAAAAACATATGAAATCTACATAAACACAGTCAACATGCATCCAAAAGGAACATATCATCTTCTCCTTATGTTTACATTAAACGTAGCAAACATCCTACATTTGTCAGTGTTGAGAAAGCTGAGCCAGCACTCCGTTAGCGTTGACAACAACATTATTTGTCCATAATTTCGCATTCTGAACACTTGCTTCTCCACGAAGTCTTTTATTTTTGGCTTATTGTCTCATCAACCGGGTCTTTGTTTTTATTATTTTGATTTGTTCTGTCATTCCTTAGGAATTTAGATGTAACTTTTTCGTGATAATCTTTTTATTTTGAGTGGTTTTTGAGTACAAAAGGTGGTGATTCATACTAATCGTTTTTATTTTTGTTTTCAGGTACGGTTCGATCATTAGTCGGCTAAGTGTTACAATTAAGTAATTATATCAATTGTAAGTATGAATAAATTTAAATAAAACTGATTTCCCAGCTCCAAAAGATATAGTAGAGGTATTTAAAAACTCTTCACGGAGTGACACTTCTCAGAGACCCTCGTGCAAAGATATCGTATCTCGAGTTACCCCAGGATTAGACGCACTTTAACCCTTGTTATTCTAAGCAGGTACGTCTTACGTACCCCAATCTCAAGTAACGGATACTTTTTGGTTAAAAATTGCAAATCTCTGGCTTAAGATTTTCTATTTTAATATCAATATACACTAGTGGAAAAAATTAAGGGATCAAAAAAAAATTCCAAATTTTTTGAGGTTTTTCAAGTGACTGTATTTCCCTTAAAAATGGTCGTACTGGAATTTTAAAAAAAGGATTTTAAAGCTCGAAGTTTCTAGTTTTGAGATCTTACGATGAAAAAATTTTTCAAGCACCATGTTCCGCTCCATCCTAATGAATACCGAAAAAAAATTATTTCGAAATTTTTTCGGTTCTTTTTTTTGATCTACGAACTTGGAAAAATTTTTTCCAACTTAACCACTACATGGATCGGATAGCTTGTTCATTCAGCTTTAATTTGCTTTTTTGAAAAGTTCGATACGACCACTTCTCGCTGAGATATCGAACTTTGAATGGAAAAGGATCTTTTTGTCTTTAACCATCAATATCTCAGCAACCGCTGATCGCACAAGAAAATTAAGGAAAGTTTTGAAATCTTGAATAAATTTCCCACAAAAATAAGCTACAATTTTTTTGAAAAAAAAATTTTTTTTATTCTTTACATTAATTTGAAAATTCAAGAAAAAAAGGGCTTTTGGTGGCTTTTGGTATAATCAGGCGCTAAGTTGGAAATATCGAGTAAACCAGTAATGTTGAGTGTGCCTTTTACAATTGAATATGCCCACAAAAACCCCACAAATTTTCGATTCAATCCATCGAGCCGCTTTTTTGTTTCATTCGATCGAATTTTTGAAATAAAATTAAAGGATCACGATTTTGACTTTAAATGATCATAATCTTTAACAAAATGAAAAAAAATGTTTTTTCAGTTTTCTTATGCATTTTTATCGATAAAGATGTTTAAATTTATGTGAAATAAAAATATTAAAAAAAATTTTTTTTTGGAAAATTTTGGATTTTTTTTTTAATGACTCCAAAAAATTTAAAAGAACAATATTTGCCATTTTTAACGCAATTCTGTTATTGCATTCCATGATTTTCCATGAGTCATTAAATACGGAGGAACTGACGAGCCTCCGGGTCTCATTTCTCCTAAAGAAACACACACACACAAGAAGCGTAAATCCGACCGGACAACCTCCACGTGGTACGCTTTGGGTAATTTTCCAAAAAAATTTTTTTTTTTATATTTTTATTTCACATAAATTTAAACATCTTTATCGATAAAAATGCATAAGAAAACTGAAAAAACATTTTTTTTCATTTTGTTAAAGATTATGATCATTTAAAGTCAAAATCGTGATCCTTTAATTTTATTTCAAAAATTCGATCGAATGAAACAAAAAAGCGGCTCGATGGATTGAATCGAAAATTTGTGGGGTTTTTGTGGGCATATTCAATTGTAAAAGGCACACTCAACATTACTGGTTTACTCGATATTTCCTACTTAGCGCCTGATTATACCAAAAACCACCAAAAGCCCTTTTTTTCTTGATTTTTCAAATTAATGTAAAGAATAAAAAAAAAACTTTTTTAAAAAAATTGTAGCTTATTTTTGTGGGAAATTTATTCAAGATATCAAAACTTTCCTTAATTTTCTTGTGCGATCAGCGGTTGCTGAGATATTGATGGTTAAAGACAAAAAGATCCTTTTCCATTCAAAGTTCGATATCTCAGCGAGAAGTGGTCGTATCGAACTTTTCAAAAAAGCAAATTAAAGCTGAATGAACAAGCTATCCGATCCATGTAGTGGTTAAGTTGGAAAATTTTTTTCCAAGTTCGTAGATCAAAAAAAAGAACCGAAAAAATTTCGAAATAATTTTTTTTTCGGTATTCATTAGGATGGAGCGGAACATGGTGCTTGAAAAATTTTTTCATCGTAAGATCTCAAAACTAGAAACTTTGAGCTTTAAAATCCTTTTTTTAAAATTCCAGTACGACCATTTTTAAGGGAAATACAGCCACTTGAAAAACCTTAAAAAATTTGGAATTTTTTTTTGATCCTTTAATTTTTTCCACTAGATTACAATTTTAGTAGCAATATACGGTTTCAATCTTTCTTACTCTATAATTATTATTATTGAGACATATCAAATGCCAGAAGATCATATATCATCATATGCGAGTATAAGCTGTTAATATGGGTTTTTATGACTTTATCTTTTAATCTGAGTGATAGCACATGTAATATTTCATTTTATATGAATTTTTTTACTTGGACGTGAACCTATTTATGAATCCAGCACTCATGGATATATTTCCAAATGTCTTCTAATATACATTACTTTAGTTAAATTCAAATGTTCATTCGGCTGAAGTCCTATGGCATATAATAATGTATTCTCCGATCATCATCATAATTTCTTCTGTCAACTCTATGATGTCAACTGTTGGGTATAGGATTTCCATATTCTTCGTTACAGAAGACTAAATATTCTTTGAATTATATATACCTACATCTACAAATCTATTATAGATATTCACTGAATCCCTGAGTACCTGAGCTTATGTGTTATGCATTAAGTACGTAGGTACAGCTACAATTATTATTAATGTAAATATAGATAACTACTATGGGCCACAATGACCACATTTCATTAGTTTAGGTTTGATAATAACAGCTAATAAATGCTCTGTATTATTTATTTCCGTCTTTTAACTATTATTTTTCCATCATTAAGGTTGCATTCTAAAACTTGTATTGAATAATAATTAAAATGTATCTTAAACGGAGTTTATTTACGATATATCGTTGCCATGTTAATATCAATTTCAAATAATATTCCATTTTCACAATAAGAATCCTACAATAGTGAGCTTTGTTTGCTATTCCACAATGGGTTTTATGCGAATAGGGAAGCAGATTATTATAACACAGAAGCATCAAATTGGAGCAGATTTCCAAAGCTTAATATTCAGCCGGTTAAAACAGATATGTTGTATCATTCGTTGCACCACATCAAACCCTTCCGCCAGTAACATTAATTAATCTGGCTCTACATTCGTACACTACTAACACCTGTATATAAATCTGAATGACATCAGTATGAGTTTGTTAGTTGTTAGTTTAGTTACGACATTGTTTATGTACAGGTTAATGAAGGGATGTTTACATGGTTCATAAGGGAAGTTAGCAAACATTCAGTTTCTCTATACAATATTTATTATGTAGTTTTCTAATTCGTTTTCCTTCCCAAAACAACTTTTTGCCTTGAACAATATGGTCGATAATTGTCTAAATCAGGGTTCCCCAAACTATTTTGGACAAGTGACCCCTTTTCAACAATGAACTGTTACCTCAGACCCCCATGGTCAAATTACCTACTTTTAAGACCAACCCCCTTATTCATAATGGTCCGCTAACTTAAAGCAGCTATCTATCTTAGTCTATCTTTAGTTTTTTCCTATTGGTACAAAATACCTAGGTACTAAGGTGCCAATTAGAAAACTTTGCACTTGGTTAAGTGAGTGAAGTTGATTTCATTTTCTCGTCAAAATTTAACAAAATAAAAAGACAATCCAATTCAGTAAATATCAAGTTTAATTTATAATTATTACAAATTAATACATAAAGCATCTTAAGTTGGTAGGAAATTATATTTTAAAAACTATTAATTCGCAAAGAGAAAATAAAACATTCAGTGCGATGGATGAACCTGGTGACTATCTACCAATCTAGCTACATCCGGTTCAATATTAGTGAGTTGCAGCCTTAAATCTCCACGTTCGTTGATTTTCAAACGGTTTCTTTGTTTTGTCAAAATGTTTGTTACCACACTGAAGCTTTTTTCAACTAGATATGATGATGGAAAAGCGATAAGGTATTTTTCAGCAATGTTCCACAATGTAGGATACTGTGTTTCAATTTTGCGTTGCAACCAGAACTTCTGATAGCCTTGGTTGAACTTTTGCTTAAGCTCTTCGTCTGTGCTGATGGTAATCAACTCTTCTTGCATTATCACATTGGCTTCTTCTATGGCTGTGGTGTTATACGGATTTATTATCCATTGAGGAATTTGTAAATTTAAAAGATCATCAAACCTCTCCGTAAAATCCTTGTGTAATGCGTCCAAGTGAGTAACATATAATAAAATGTCATCATCTTGAAGCATTTTTGGTAATTTTGACAAATGCGGAAACTGCGAATATTCTTTTCTGCCTAAATTTTGTTTATAAAGAACTAGTTTACCCACGAAGGCCGATATTATTGATTTTGTTTTAATCAAGTTAAGATCATCACCCTGTAGTTGCAAATTAACTTTGTTGAACATTCCAAAGATATCAGTCAAGTAATAAATATCTGTTTTACAATTGTTCAGATTTTCTTTCAAATTCGGATCTTTTTCTTGTAAAAACTCCAACACAGATTCAAAAAGGGCTGAAAATCTTTCTAAGCAAGAGCCTCTTGATAGCCAGCGAACTTCAGTGTGCAGAAGTAACCGAGTAAAGACTTCGTCGTTTTCGTCACATAGTTGAGCAAATAACCGAGAGTTCAAAGAATTGCTTCGAATCTTGTTGATAGCATTTATTACATATTGTAAAGACTTATGCAATCTAGGACTCAGCTTTTTTGCTGCTAAATGCTGCCTGTGAATCACACAGTGAATAACCAGTACATCAGGCAGTTGTCGCTTTAAGTGAGCTATAAAGCCACGATGACGACCAACCATAGACGGTGCACCATCAGTCGCAACAGAAACAATATTCTTCCATGGAATAGCTTTATCAGTAAAAAAATGTTCCACGGCCTGAAAAATCGATTCTCCTCTAGTATCAGTCTCTAAATATGCAGCAAAAATCAGTTCTTGGCACATATTTTCATCTTTGATAAATCGAACATATCCTAACAATAGAGCTTCATTGCCGGGTAATGTAGACTCGTCCAACTGGAGAGAGAATCTGCGGGTCTGTAAGAACTTGCATAAAATGTTTTCCACATCGCGTCCCATCTCATCTATGCGTCTCTGAACGGTGTTGTTGCTCAAAGGTATTCTCTTTAAAATATCATGTGCGGGTTTGTGCAATACATTGTTAAGGACCTCCGCAATGGCTGGTAAGATAAGCTGCTCTCCAATTGTATGGGGTTTCCCCGACTTCGCTATTAGTAAAGATATATTATAGGACGCTCGTAAACCATCATTGTCTCGAATAGATGATGACGCAAACATCGATCCTATGGATGGCCTTTTGTCTAGTTTTTCTTTCAGTGCTTGAAAATATGACAAGGGCTTACTTTTTTTGTTAGCATGTACTCTTGATAAGTGGTCATCCATTTTTGAAGGCTTCATGGCATCGTTACTAAATACTTTTTCACATATGAGACACATCGGGAAGTGTTGATTTGATGGAGATGCAATAAATCCGAACTTCAAGTAGTCCAAACTGTATTGTCTGCATTTTTTTTTCGTGTCCGCCATCATAAAACTTTCAGTAATTCTGCAAACAAAAAAATAAGGAACCTAAATAAAAAACAATAATAAACTGTTAAATTTGCACACTATCTTATTTTTATCACACTCAGTTAATGGATTCTTGTTAAGTATTACTGACTTACTCTTTGATAAACTTTGATACCTATATTGGGAAGTAACTACAGTAGGTAATTAGGTATAGAAACTTCGTATTAGGTAATTAGGTAGAATAAGAACGAAAACCAAAGACTTAAGTGTTAGTAATTTTTACAAATACAATTATACATACCTATTTAAAATATGTTGTATGTTGTGTTTAACACTTTTTCAGTCACTTTACTTCACTTAATTTAGCTTTGTAATAAGTTTGTAATCTCTTGAAATAAATGAGTACTTAGCTATATGAGTTTTTATCGTTCAAGCTCCAACGAATTTCAAAACGCAAATGAACTTTCAACCTAAATGCAAGCTCGTTAAATAGTAAAATATCAGGAACATGTTTGGACTTGATCATGAATTCGTTCGTCTTAATTCGCGTAAAGCCGCTATCACACTATTCAATTTGAACGATTCCAATTTAGGAAATCGGAAGGTGTGATCGCAGTTAGAACAGATTGGATTCAATTAAGAGTTTATCCATTTTCAACTCTATATCTTCGATTTAGAAATCAATTTAGCGTAGTGTGATCACGAGCTCACTACTTAGATTCCTAAATAGGAATCGTTCAAATTGAATAGTGTGATAAGCACTTTATCGTCAAATAGAGAGCAAGTCAAAACGCCGCTGAAAGACGTACGCTCCAACTCAATCTTGCACAAACTTGTCCACATAGACTTGCCGAGTTTTTCATCTTGTACGAACTTGAAACTTTACATTCCTGGAACATTATTTCCTACAAAAATATTAATTATTCTTAGTACACGTAACACAACATAAACAATACAGTAACTACCTACTTACCTATCTTGAAAGTTTTAAATAAGAACTTGTGTTAATATAATAGGGGTCGATTTTTAGACCTCGTCGACCCCCAAAATCACTTTTCGTTTATGTCGACCCCTAGGAAACCGATATCGACCCCAAGGGGTCGATATCGACCACTTTGGGAATCCCTGGTCTAAATAATATGAGGAACAGGTGGTACAAAGTATATGAAGACGCGGTTTACTTCTCAGCGACTTGTCATCCAATACCGTCGCATCTGTTGCGTTCAGCGGAGACGAGTGACATGTAACAATACATCGGAAGTGGAAGAGGCAGTTTTTATCGAACTTTTTGGATACAAAGAAAAAAGCAAACATTGGGATATTTTTGTCATTGCTCTCGTATATTGTACAAACTATACAATATATTATAAATGCTAAACACTGTGAGGAAACTCTTGTACGCAAAAACGACTAAACGGATTTGGATGAAGTTTTGCCCACAGATAGTTTATTACATATTAGATATAGGATCCTTGTTATCCTTATTATTATTACTTTTTGTTCTGGAAAAATGTTAGGTTCCCGAGGGATCGTCTAAAAATATAAAAAATTGTGCACCGTGGCGGCGGCGTCACCGTCGTCAACAATATTTCAACGCATACGAAGTCACGGACAGATAGTTGTATACCTACACATAAATTGTTATAATGTGTATAATTGTTTGTATATGTAAATTATACAAGTAGATTCAGCAAACTATAATAGAGGTTTAAAAATTTTAAAATTTAGTACCTACATCCCTTGATCTAATCCCGTTAGGGTTACGGTAGTGATCTCATGTGACAAATTAGTCAAGATGGCGGGTGCACCTGAGCCGACAGTCCTGTCCCGTGGGGACACGGGGACATATGGAACATGTTGGGGCTCTGACGTTTTGTACACTTTGGGGGCAATTTAGTAATTCATTACGATAGATTACCCAACTAACTCGTTCCCTGTAATTTATAAATTGGCTTCCGACCACAAATTGTCTTAGCGACTAACAATATCGACTAGATAGATAGAAAATGGGTATGTTTTTTTAAATTGACTTGGTAGTAATTATAAACCTTATGACCTTAAAATATGACTTAAAAATAACAAAATATAACTATTGTTTACTGGTTTACAAAGATTTCAAGATTACAAGATACACGGTTGAAATATGTAAAAAAAAAAAAAAAATTTTATTATATGTAAAAATAATTATTAATTGTGATTGATTTCTTTAGTAAGGTTTATATAATTAGGTTTATATATAAAAAAAAAATTAAGCTAATAAATAAATAATAGTCGATGTTTAAATATTGCATACTTTGAAGTGTATTGATAGACTTCGAATCAATGTATTGGTTACGTTTAGATGCCACTATTTTGTGCCATTAAGGGCGCATTTTTTAAAAATATCTATGATGTTTCCTATTCAGATGCAAAGTTAAATATTGTCCATACTTCTTCGACAAAATATGAACGCCCTGACATAAGCACACTTATTACTTAAATAGATCTCTGTTGCAATTACAATGGAAGTCGAGGGAATATGTCCGCAGACCGTATTGTTAATAAACTTGATGCCCTGTGGGACAGCCACGGTTCGTTACAATTCATCGTACGTGACGCGTTCGGTTCGACATGTTTCCTGGACACGGACACACATGACGTTCCTGGTCAGACAGGCTAGTGCTTATAAACGTACTACCTACAATCAGCATAGCTATGTTTGCAATCAAATTAGTTGGTTTGTGATAGGTATATTTTCTGATGTTATATTTCAGTTATCATCTATTTAAAGTCTCTCAAATTTTCACTGGATTTGGACCGAATGCATCAATTCGGATTTTTTAAAAAAATATTCGTTGAATCCGAAGAAGGTTCTTATGAAGTTGCAAATAAAATTTAAAATTTCCATTTTTCTTTACCCCATCTAAAGTTCCTAGCTGACAATTCAAACATTTCAATCAAATTTGACAAACGACATCTGTCTTATCAGTTAATATTAAATACAATTTACCTGAATAGTTTTTACATTATAGATACTTGGCCGTTAGTTGCCTGTAGGTGATTCAACCATAATTAAATATTTATGCACTTTTTTAAAAATAAAGTTGTTACTTACAAAATTTACAAAATTACAAAATTGATACCTGCTTAAATATCGATTTCGAAAATGTATGATAATAGATTTATTTTTATCAGTGTGCTCCTTTAAACTAAATAAGTGTTATAAATAAAGCCTCTCTTATTGTAGGTAAAATTTTATCCTTTGTCTATTGTAATAGAAGCATCAAAGGATTAAGTTCCAAAAAAAAGTTTTCTATAAAAATTTGTAACATTTGTTCCAACACATACACCAGCGTGTGTGTATAAGTAATTTCGGAGTAACTCTTGACATATCGACACAAACGTCTCTGTTCCCAGTTCGGAACATGTTCCAAATGTGCGGAACAATTTCGCCAAAGTTTGCAAGCCGCACGTGGTGTCACAGCGGCGACGGCTTGCACACAGATGGAACTAGAAATATTACTCGCTATAACACCGTACGAGGTCAGAAATAAAACGTACGAAATTTAATCAAATATTAAATAACTGTTTCCCTGGACCAGTACAATGTGACTCGTGTATCTGTCTCTCTGTCTGTGGTTAGCTCCCAAACGGGTGGACCGATTTGATCCGCCGTTTTTTATTTGAAAGCTGACATGATTGGGATCATTCTTAGCTATATTTTTTGAGTTTAATTGATGTGAAATTTAGTATTTTGTTATTTCGGTGGAATTTCCATGACATGGTAAACTTGACCTGATGATGAAGATTCGAGTAGTCTGCGGTATACCCAACTCCTCAGCAACATACAGCAGATATAGCGTATTTGGGCTCAATAGAAAGTCTGGAGTTACTTTATAATTTCTATTTAAAACTAGCTGGTGACCGCGACTTTGTACGCGTTGTATTTAGTTTTTTGAAAATCCCACAGGAACCTAACATTTTTTCAGGATAAAAAGTTTCCTATAGGCGATACAAGATGTACTTCGGAGAGTGTGCTCAGGAGCTGCATGAACTCATACCGCCTTCCCCTTTCTTCCATCGGACATACAGACATACGGCTGATTACCATCCTCATCTTGTCGATATCCCTCTATTTCGGACCAAGCGCTTTAAAACATCCTTTATAATGCGCACTGCCAAGGTTTGGAACTCCCTGCCGGCGTCTGTATTTCCGAGCACATATAACCTGAATCTATTCAAAGTTCGAGTGAATAGGCACCTTCTGGGTGAGCTCGCTCCATCATAGGCCTCATCTTTGCTACACACCTGGATGTTGGCTAAGAGCAAACCCATCTCTACTTAAAAAAATAAAAAAATAAATTTAAATCTGCCTTTAGGTATGTTAATTTAGGTAATAAACTACTGTGTGCCAAATTTCATCCAAAACCGTTGAGCCGTTTTTGAGATTAGCCTTCACAAACGCACACTTCGCCCTGGCCAATGGGGCCTAAACCAGATATTTAAACATTCAGACAAAAAACATATTTAATGTAGACACCTCGTTTACGATTTTATTATATGTATAGACTAGTTATTTGAAGCGTAATTAGTTTGTATTTGTAACAAATAAATTAAACAAAACAATCCAGCTCCCAAGGTAATACAGAAACAGTCTGACCCATTTTCAAAAGCAATAACGATAGACTTGTGTCTAAAGAATTACGAGAATAAATTAAAAGGAGGATCGTACCTCCCGCGATTAACTTTATTAGAATTCATTTGAAAGAACGCTCGAGGCTTACTAATGAGACTTTTTATCCTTTTACTCACTGAGACACGGGAACTCAAATTATTTACAACTTGCCTTACTGTTTAATCTAATCATAATGCAGCGTCCCTTAATTAATCGCTAATTTCTTTTTTCCTATTTCACATTTTGTAGAATTTATATACTGTTTGAGTAATTAAAAGGACATTTGCTTTAGTATTTATAATTACTTACTTCATTATAATACTCAATAATTTAAAATCTTAACGTAGGTATATAATTATTCCTCTGCACGTGTGTAATGTTCAAAATAAAATCGTGCGAGATGACAACTAAACCGTAATATCGGTAATATCACTGAACTCGATTTTTTTTGTGTCTGTTGGAGTTTTATATTCTTACTCAAAGCGGTAAAATTTTGTTAATAATAGTTTTAAATACATTCAAAATTTGTTTTGTTTCTTCAACACATCAATCATAAAATCTATTATTATCAAGTTACAAAACTGTTAGTTATTACAATCAGTTATAATTGACGCTACAACACATTTACTAACATAGAAAATAGACTGGTGGCTATTCGCTATATAGCGGAACAGCCTCCAATGCGTGTTTCGGTGTTAATTCCGCGAAAATGGTTTTAATACAAATTGAGAATTTGCGGAGGGTTGCACAACCGCTACGTTTCAGTGATACAAATTACCAGGGGAGATGTAGTAGGTACTTGCCACAGAGCTAAAACGCTGGAAGAAAAATCTTAATATAAGTATGTAGGTCTCATGTTAATATATTCTAAACCCTGAAGACTCGCCGTAATTATTGTAGTGCTCCACTAATTACTAGTGAGTTACCTAGTCTGGTTAATAGCCCTTGTGAATCAAATATCGTCTCCTTAATGGAGATTATTATAGGAATAAGAATATTGCTTTAATTACTTATAAAACTGTTCTTAGTACTTTCATCCAAGAAATTCTCAAATCCTATATATATTATAAATTATAAATCCGAAAGTTTGTTAGGATAGATGTGTGGATGTATGGATGTTTGAAACTCTTTCACACAAAAACAGCGCAACGGATTTGAATGAAATTTGGCACACCCACCGAAATAATTAACATAGGATACTTTTTGTACTCATATTTTTCTTGTGTTATATTTTTCATTTTCCTACGCGAATGAAGTGACGCGCACCAGCTAATCAAGCTCATCATAGTTTTATTAATATTATTTAAACTAGTTATTATTAAAATTTAATTCTGTAGACCTTTATATGGATATACTTATGTATAAAAGTATACATATAATTACCTACCCTTTTCTTTGAGAAACATGTCCGCTTTTGTATCATTGAAATAAACCTTATACCATACTGCAATCAAATTAAATTCGTTTATTCATAAAAATGTCAGTAATTGCTGTTCACCTGACTTGTGCAATCCTCAAATAATAAATAGGACCAACAAGAAACTAACATGAGGAGGGGTCCCCTCGATATTATGACTGCGTAGGGCTGTACTTGACGGGAGCCGCGGGCGACACCTTGGAAAATTGGACGGGAAATATAATTGGAAAATTATACGCTCGCCACTTTCCAGTTAGTGCATCTGCATGATGAAGTGCTGACTGCAAACATTTTTCCTTAAACTTTGCTTAGTAAATAACATTGAAAAAAGTTATAATATGCTAATTATGGGCTGACGTTACAAATTCTGTCAAAAAGTAAACAATTTTTTTAATGTTAATATCGTCAGACAGGTTGACAGTCCAATTGATAGTGTGGGTAAGGGATTGGGAACGGACAAGGAAAACAACACGCTGTTGTTTCACGGTACTCTTCTGTAAGGGGCCTGCCCAAATGAGCCAGAGCCAACTTTGAAAAGTTAATTTTCTAAGTTGACCCTGCCGGGAATCGAACCCGAGACCCCTGATACAAAGTGGCAAGGCACACTAACTACTTATCCTATATGGGCTAAAACTCAGTATGTTGGACTCAGTAGACTTATTTTGTCAGGCTCTCTGTCCTATTAAAAAAAAAATACGCTCCTACTCGAATTCTTTAAAACGATATCAACTTGTTTAAATGCGGCTCTTATTTTTTGTTAACAGGAATTGATTTTAAAGCAATAAGTAACATATAGCTAATTAAATTCGTTGCAGATTTGAATAAATTAGCGAATAAAATGACGTATTGCAACACATGAATTAAAAAAAACCTATTATTAATTAAAGTTCCGGGTCACGGAACTTTATAGAACTTTATTGTCGGAACTAATTTACGAACTAACTCAAAGAGAAGTTTGTTCTATTGACAAATTAAATTGATTTCTCGAATTGCCATCAAACTTCGCTTCAGAAACTACAAGTTAAATTATACACTGTTTACATGCAGGTGTTGTATTAGTTGTAATCACACTTTGGTCAAAAGTTTGAACTATTAATTTTAAGTGTGGTATTTTAATGATATATTTTTTAATTGCTCTTGTAATTATTGGTCACTTTATTATTTTAAATATCAGTTGATATTAGTTAGTAGTTATGTATGTCTAGCTTTTTGAGTTACGTGACTGTCTGAAGGTTCAGAATATTCATTTTAACATAAATTATAAATTGCAAGTGGCTTTCCGCCTCTCTCCGTTTTTCCACTAACTAATTACTTATAAACAACCCAACAAATTTTTATACGATTATCAATAATGGAAGTTAGTATTTTACAGTAACAAATTCATATTTACAGTAATATTTAAAATTTACAGAAATAAATGCTTCCGTGCAAAGCCGGACGCAGGCCTATTTTATATAATATATGATACTAAGATATGGATCATGTTAGTTATTTACAGATTAACAATACTTTTCGCCACAATTTGAGAGTCTGTCAATGACAAAAGGTCTGTCGTTATTATAAATGCCTTTAACTTACATCTAATAAGAAATTATCCGTTTTTGTAATTTACTTATTTTTATTTATTTTTTGACATCTATAAACAATTTCTTCATAATGTTACTTCCTTTTTATGACTTGTCACAATTTCCAATTTCCTTGCGATAGTCACTGTTACGCTCAAGCAGGATGCATTATATAAAATGGTTTCAAAGTGATGCAGCACTTCGATATTCTTCATTAGCTTCGTCTTATCAAGAGAAAAATAAAGGTCTATCATTCGCTATATTGTAACAAATTTTTCATTGTCACCATTACAGTGTTCGACGTTTGTATATGTAATCCACACTTCGTTAATTTCATCCTATTTAGTTGCTCGTCGTGTCAAAGGTTTGATCACTCGCGTACATAAACGCGAACGTTTAATTTCCTAATTAAGTTTACGCAAGAAATCCTACGCTTCACGGTTCGTCGCGACTGAGTTGAAACATAATTTTGTTTCAGAGTAACATACATTAGTGTTGATACCGAATTCTAATTTATTTGAACCCAATGAATGTGTTTGTGATGATCTCAGATTATTTAAAGTAACAAAGTTATGATCAAAAAAGTTGAAAATTATCTATCCGATTTCTAATTGATCAACTGGGATGCCAAGTAGTACTAAGTAAGGAACTTTAATATATTTCATTAATTTTGTAGTTACTACATATGCTTGATATAAATTACAAATTTTTCCAAGTCAGGAACTAACAGGAAGGAGGTATGTTTTTGGAAATTGATGTGTCTTCGTTGCTCTTCCTCTTGTTTGCTATACTAATCTGGCACATTGCGTTTAGCACCTCTGTAAACGTAGATAAACATAGAAAATCCACAATCAATCAAACACGAGGCTTCGGGAACCTTGTTCTTAATATTTCAACAGCGACGTGTAGCACGTTTAGAACCATCCCCAACTGTGAATGGGACCTTTTGGCAAACAACGTGCGTGATCGTGGCAAACTCGATCAGCTTTCCGAATATACGTATCAGTTTGTTCACGTGCTATTACAAAATTTACAATTACTGCTTGTCACTATTAAAATTGATGATAGCAACAATATTTATCAATATAAATCGGTTTTGAGCCCTTCATGCAAACCTTAAGATTTTTGAAATAAAATTTAAATTTTCAGATTATTTTCGAAGAATGAAATAAAACACGATATTTCTATTCAATTACATTAATATACAAGTTGATTAGTTACAAAGACGACACTCTTTTGTTCTTTTTGTCAGAGAACACAAAAGTTGGCAAGACAACAAATTTAATAAAATTGTTTTATACACTAGCCTTTGCGACTTCGTCTGTGTCCTTATTTCTTAGGTGTTAAAACAATTATACAAAAACGAAGTCAGATTGTCGCTTTGAAAGTAGTCAACTCAATACATAAATTCTGTCTATATGTAAAAACTGCAGAATAAAGTGAGAATGTTCATAGGATATGATGAGCCTTCATTACAAACTAATAATGAACAAAAGATGAAGTTACCCAGAAAACTAGGGGAAGACTGGACCTGAAGTAATCTGGACTACATAAAGGGATGACTTGCTGATCTCGTTAGCTATTCTGGACAGGGCCGCTGAAGCATTAATTGCTTTCAATGCAACGTCAAAGATTTACAGTGTAAAGTCAGGGGCATCCTTATTGGCAAACATGAGGGGTAGAGGGTTGATAATTAATCTGGCTAGACGGATGGTTGGGCGAGAGACACGGAATACAAATCACGGTGACAACGTGGACCTATGAAAATTATTGCTTCTGAATATTGAAATTGCACTTAGTGACTTCTAGGTAAATTATGACATGGTCTGAATGCAATTTAAATTTTTATTTAAACTAGTTAATGATTTCTATTTTTAAACTAGCTGGCGCCCGCGACTTCGTCCGCGTTGAAAAAGAAAAAAGTAGCCTATCCTGTGTCCTGTACGTCTAAATATTTATCTACCAAGTTTAAAAAAAAATCAGTTAATTCGTTTAAGAGCTATGGAGGAACATACATACATACATACATACAATACCTACACTTACAGATTTATTATTAGTATTGATAATCCCCACTAATGTAATAAATGCGAAAATGACTTTGTTTTGTTTGTTGCACTTTGCTGCACTTTCAAGTCTTAACTGCTGAACCGATCATTATGAAATTTTGCGTTCACATTTTCAGGGATACAGAAAAAAGATACCTATATCCAGAAAAAAAGTAGTAAATCAACACCTGACAAAAATATACGGGCAATAAAGAATGAATAAATGTTTTAACGCCTATAGAAAAAGGGCGCGGACAAAGTCGCAGGCAAAATATTTGTTATTTGTATAATGTCGATTTTATTTTTGTAATCCTTGTTTTCTTTTTGTAATTCTTAAATACATCCTTTTTCTTTGAAATCATTTTATGTAACAATAAGTTTATACAATATTATTGTTAATAACATAATAAGCAATTTATGGTCTATATTAATTTTGAAATAATATTAAAAACTCGTTAATAAAACTTGTATAAATTTCTCTGTGTTTTCTAGATGAAATAATTTATCTCTCTAAGCTTATTTTTGTATTCCTTTGCAAATGAAATTGGCATTCCTCCTCAGTCGGAATTCGCTTTGGCGCTTTGAAAACTTTTATAGTCAACGTTGGGGTTGCTTACTCGCAATCATCTAAAGGCGAAACTTACTTTAAATAAATTAATAAGAAATGGGTGTAGAACGAATTTTGTGTTTTTATATATTTATTATATTCTATATTACCTTCAATAAATTAAATTTAACCCTTTCAATATGTTTGACAATGTATTTCATAAATTGAGTGCAACAATCGCGTAGGCGTTGGTTAAACTCGGTCTTTATTGGGTGTTAGCGCAGTGATGTCATCAAGTCAAGTGGTAAGTTCCGGGGCACTTCGGTTGACTAGCTATTATTTTGATACATTGACATATATAATAATAATATTTTTAAATGTGTAGGTCGACAGTCAGGTTGACGGTCCACTTAAAGCATACGGCTCAATGGGAGGAATAAAGAAATGGGCTCCGCAATCTCATGTTTGTTTGAAATGCTGTGTTTTCACGATGGAATACTGCACAGTTTATGAATATCGAAACTGCCTACTAAACTATAGTGTAATAATATTGTAATTATTGTAGTCATTATTTTATTTTAATATGAAGTTCGTTTAATTTTACTTTCATTCTGTGCTGTCATTTATTTTAACTCTTTCAATTTGTAGAAATCAAAGTAAATAAATTTATTATTCAGTTTCTTTCTGCGATATTTTTCATAGAAATTATAAGGTATGTAAGAAATTATTGTTCGGAAAAAATATTTTTTACCATCTTAATATGAAGTTAATTAGCGACAACAAAGGTTTAACTAGCAACGCTTTTGCTTCCTAATAAACAAAGACAGGGGTGAAATGATGCCTGTTTGTTTGTGGGCTATAAACTGAGAAACAGGTTGACTTACAGGGACTCTAGCGAAGTAAGCATCAAGCTGTAATTAATGGTCTGCCAACCAAGACAGGGGTGAAATTGGATCAATTCGCAAGCTATTTTTGGCTTTAAAGGGGACTTTGGTAAACAAAAACTAATTATAGGGCACGTTGATTGGACGGGAGATTTTTCTCTGTAACCACACATTTTTTATTTTGAAGTTGAAAACTTCTTTAGGCGCGTTGAGCACTTTTTGTATGGGGAAAAAGCGCTGAACTCTCGTGACCGTCACGCACTGTGTGTGTGTGTGTGTGTGTGTGTGTGTGTGTGTGTGTGTGTGTGTGTGTGTGTGTGTGTGTGTGTGTGTGTGTGTGTGTGTGTGTGTGTGTGTGTGTCTATTTTTAGGCGATAGGATAAAGAAATACCAGATCTGGAAAAGATAAAGAAAAAATACAGGTTCAGATTGGTTATAATAGAGTTTGATGAAGGTAAGAAGTTTTCACTTCTACCGTAAAAAAAAAAACTATTCAATTGAAGGTACACGTGAAATAGTTAAATAGTGAAGTTTATTTTATGCTGGCGCAATAAATGCTAACATACTACGAAGGAAATGGTACATTGTTTTCTAAAAATTTCAACTTGAATTTATCGGGCTCATGGGACGCCGTAAATATCCAACGCAATAAAGGACACCAAAACGTTTCCCCATAAAAATTCTACGAATTCAGCACGTATTGAGTGGTTTCAACTCTCGACCAGTTTTAAGTATGGGAAGTACTGTGAAGGTGGCATCCGACCCTCGCATTTAGCTATTGTTTTAAGTGGGCTACACTTCGTTACCCCCTACACTCAGCTGAATTTTAGAGATCCGATCTTTTTTATATTTTTTTAACGGAAGGGCCCTCACGCTAAACTGATAATGACGGCGGTGGCACGAGAGCAGTTCCGCAATGGGAGTTTAGCCTGGCCTTAACGGTGAAAATTTATTGTAACCATTCCGCAGCTTTTCTTCTTTGGTACTTTATGTTAATCCTTAGATTGTTGAACACCTGATTCAACTAGACGACGCTTTACTACGTTTCGTCCATTAATTATCCACTTATATTACTAAACTAGGCTGTTGCCCTCGACTTTGTCCTCGTACCTTTTTCTTAGGTGTTAAAACATTTATTTTTATCTTTTAATCATTAAACATTATCAAAAATATATTTTAAATGTTATAACATTTTCTAGGCTGGCATTGTTTTCGTTGTATAGTCACTTTCGCATTTATAATATTAGTTAGGATTACAGAGTAACTTCATGTGAGTGTATGTTTTTAACAAAATAAAAGGATAAAAAGCTCATAGGGGTTGCCTATGAACCCCTTTACTTTTTTACTAGATCGCCAGATTTTGAGCTGTATTTTTGTATAATTTGTATAAAAATAGTTATAATTTATGTGCCTAGAATATCGCTTGTCTATGACCGGACACATTCTACATGTAATACTTAACTAACCTACATTTTAATACCCCTTAAATACATATAATACCCCTTAAATGAACCCTTTGTATGTGATCGGGTGTTTGTATATCAAATCAAATTATGAGCCCCAAGCTGTTTCTGGTGACAATATCCCCTTCGAGGAACAAACAGTTCACAGAAGTACTTTATCCCATTTCCTTCAATTACGCCTTTTTGTTTACATCAGTTCTTTTGGAAAGGGTATTTAATGAAGTTAAAAGAAAGTCAAGGTTTGTTTTATAAAATTTGATTGTCCGCCTACAGATGTTTGATACATGATCAGTCTTTTTCGAATAATACTCTCGTCTCGCATTTCCTTTACGCAGACTATCTAGGAATGGTAAATACCTACTCGTAACTGTTTTACACATTTCCCTGAAGCTGGCCACTGACGGTCAGTTTAACTGATCAGTAAAAACGGATGTAAGCTAATATTATAGCTAAAACTCTAAAACTAAAGCTAAAATTATTTGGATGTCCCACTGGCCTTCGTTTCTCGATCGACGGCGCGCAGACGTAAAAGTACTCTGTGATATCGACTGACGGTAAACAAATGTAAGCGCACGCACTCACGGTCAGTTTGGCATTATACAAACGAAATGCAATTCATTGGTTGTCGTCAGTTAAAAATTTCACACGTCAGTTTTAAGATGCCGTGTGTGTCTACACTTAACGCTGACCATCGAGAACTGATAGAAGTAATTGTTCGGTTATAAGATAAGCGTTAATTTGGCACAATTCGGCATTAAGTTTTAGATTAAATTTGGGGTCTATTCGCATTTGTTCTTACTTTTCCGACGTTCCCCCAGGCGTCTCCTCTAAGTTGAGGGGAAGGTAGGCTTAATTAGAAAATAATGCCTACACGATTAATCACAAGGCCCCGAACAGTTTATACGGAGCGAATGTTTTGTTTCCGGGTCGTCCCCAATCGGCATGCGGTCTTAAGACTGATTTTCAATGGGACATGGGAAAGGGACGTCTCCGCTAGACCTGAAACTGTTCCGCTTGGTTTAACAGTTATACTTGTGTTGTATTGTACACGTCATAGACTACACTTTTTACGATCTATTTTCTTTATGTAAAGTTTAAAACTCTTCAATTTCACGATAAAGTAAAAATAAGTATATGTTTAACTAGCTGTTGCATGTGATTTCTCCCGCGTAACTTTATAAAATATTGCCTATAGTAACATTGCCTGATAATGTTGCTTTCTATAGGTGAAAGAATTTTCAAAATCGGTCCTGCAGTTTTTGAGTTTATTCATTACAAATATATAAATCTTCTCTCTTTATAGTATTAGTATAGATATGTATATTTTCGCAATAATACAAATTGCAACTATGATATAACAAAGTTGTAGAAATGTTGAATTGTGAAAGTTTACTTAATAAAATTTGATATTTACGAATTTAGTCCAGGCATAGCTGCGCGCGCACGCATGCATTTTTTTTTCTTCAAATTATATACATAGGTAAACCTTCTCCGTTCATCGGTCTTTTCAATATTGAAATTCGTATCAAAATCCGGTAGGTGGTTTAAAATAAGTTGCTTTAATTAAATTACAGACAGAAACGGACTTTTTTTATAATGTGTATAGATATTGAATTTATTTTATTGAATTGTATAAATTGAATTAAATTGAATAAAAAAATTCAATTATGGTATTGGAGATTGTGTAAAAACATGCCTGTTATCAAAGTTATGTTCAACTTAGTACAGCACAAACAGACATGTTTTAAGATTAATGAATTTCCAGGCAACGCATCCGCAAATACATCACAAAAGCTTGTTACCAATTAAATGAACATAATTGGTAATACAAAACCGGGTGGGGACGCGGAATCGTTATGAAGCATACAAATTTTCCTCAAACCCTTTAATCCACCGCTCGCTTATTTCACTTGTCCCTTGTTGGCGAATTGCCCCACTCTCCCCTTATGCTCGTTGATGTAATTTCGTTGATGCCTCCAAGGTACAGTCTTTGTAAAATTCATGTCGGGCTTTTGATGTGGTATTTTTTGCAGGTGAATATATTTTATTTTAAATAAAAAAAGATGTATGTTGGGATGTTTTTATGTATCCAGTTAAATTGGGAAAATAGATGTGTAGAAAAATCATTTGCGACAGGTCGACATACTATTAAATATTTGTAGCGTGTTCATACACTTCATACATCACTGCTGGATGCGCTACTAACCTGGATAACGCCTCAGATCCTGTATTTTATATATTTTTCGGCCTACATGTCATTCACGTATCATTTACATCACATTTTTCCCTTGTTTCCTTATTATCTTACCGACAGCCTGTTTTCAGAATGTCTGCTATACTTTTTCCTACATTTTATCATACGTTTTACATGCATTTAGTCCTCATATAATTTCAAAAACGTAAATTTATATATTTTTGACATAATCTCTTTGTTTATTTATTTCGTCGCCATAGTTCCCATAATATTTTGACATCATGCTTTCTCATTACATTGTTGCTTTCTCGCTCATTTTTTATTCCTTTTTATATACAACCTCACCTCTAAATTCGAAATGTCCTGGCCATATATATTTATTATTTTCTAAATTTAATATTCAAAATATTATTTCGAAGGTTTTCCAGCCGGCTAGACTGATGAAAATCAATGAGTGTGTTGTCGCTCCTCTCTGCGATACAACATTAAAATTTGGCCTGTCTTGCCTCTATCTGCTTCGTGTCATTCCGGAAGTCGGTGCTGAGACTCCGGACGCACTTCTCTACAGCAAAGTTCACTTCGCGTCGTTCCGTGAGTCGGCGCAGACTCCGGACGCACCCATCTCTGCTTTCCGTCTGCATCGTGTCGTTCCGGGAGTCGGTGCTGAGACCCCGGACGCACTTCACCACTGCACGCTTCACTTTGTGTCATTCCGCGAGTCTGTGCAAAGACTCCGGACGCACCCATCGCCGCTGCCCGTCTGCATCGTGTCGTTCCGGGAGTCGGTGCTGAGACCCCGGACGCACCCATCGCCGCTGCCCGTCTGCATCGTGTCGTTCCGGGAGTCAGTGCTGAGACTCCGGACGCACCCATCGCCGCTGCCCGTCTGCATCATATCGTTCCGGGAGTCAGTGCTGAGACCCCGGACGCACTTCACCACTGCACCCCAGACGCTGTTTTTTTTAATCTTTATTTAATCACCTGTATTTCATTCATAACACTCTACACAACTTTCAATTCATCCATTTTTTTATATATATATTATTTGTAAATATTCTCTAAAATATATCTGTAAATATCTATTTCATTTTTTTTATTTTAACTGTCGCTTCACGACATATTGTTTAAATTTTAATATTAAATAATTACTGAGTGCAGTAGAAACTCGATTGCCCGGACTAATTGTTGTCCTTAGGCATTCGAATAGTCGAAAATCCGGATAATCGAATGTATGAAGAAAAGCGGGTTTTGTGCATATGTAGTACATAATGTTATGTGTTTATTAAAAACAACAAATTACATATCAACGATTTTGTGTAGAAATTGTTTTGACGCTTTCGATCTATTGCTATTCGAGCAGTGGGTTTTTTTAGTCTCCATCTTCGGAATTATTATTGAAAAGTCGAATTTGTAATAGGCAAAGTATACATAACTTTCTGTGTTATTTTGGAGATGCTTAAGTTTTATAAAAGACCACAAGTTTTACTTCTATTCAAAGTTTCTCAGACGTACCAATATGTCATTTGCATTTTGAACAAAGAGCTTCGCTCTAGGGAATTCGGTACCTCCTTGCGTTGAGTTTTCAAATATTACTTGGATTGTTCAAGAAAAATAAATTTAAAACTAGGTACTCGTATGTGTTATAACATACCTATAAGTTGCATATTTTCATCCAATTGTTTACTTACTTAATAAAGGGTCCGCATTAATTTTAACTAAGAAAAAATGTTTATTACGAGACCTAAAAATTTTGCTTTAATTTTATAGTTCAGCTTTGAAAATTCTAATTTTCAGTCAGGAGTGTTGTAAGTTACATACTTAATACATCAAAATATCTGCCCTTAATCACTATATATCACGGTTAGCAACTATTTAGTTTCAACACCTTTTTGCGATTTTGTATAGATTATCTACTTACAGTAAGAAGGTAAATCTCAGTCAGTGTTTCAAACATGACTGCCTCTTTAGAACTCATCATGTCCAAGTTTCTTTTTTATATAGGTATGGTTCCTGTTCTGTGAGCCCGATCGTTTGTAGATGTTGTAAATGTTGTATTTTTTTTTATTTTTTTTTTTCAGTAATCTATACTGCAAAGGGAATCCTCCTAGGAATGAATTTTCACACTGAACTCAAATTGTGTTTCTAGCTTTTCGTTCGCCCATTGTTGTGATTCGTACGCTAACGTAACATTCCATTGTCACGCTTCGCGGGACGTTAGATACTTTCTTATGGGAATTCAATACAAATTCCCCTCGCCAATTTACATGGTCGCGAATGGGAGAGGTCCCCGTCAAAACTTATTTTTATATAAAAAGTACCCAAACACGCAAGGGAATTCACTTTCTTCATAATATTGTTGTAAATCAAAATAAATCCTCTTTCAGCCGCTTCGTCGTTTATTTTCATAAACCATGTTTTCTCGCATTTTCCTCTTAAATTGTGTTATTTTTTACGCTTCAGCTTACTTTTTATGGTAATTGAAATTTTCCTTAATTTATTAATATTTATATTAGTAACCGAACACAAGTAGAAAGTAATTCGCTTTTTTCTATACGAAGAGCGCTAAATAATTTTAATGTGGTTTTCTTTACAAATTCTAAAGAATATACGAAATTTTACTTACTCTTATTAGCATTTATTTTCTTTTGATCTTTAATTAGTTCAGTTTAATGTATAGGTACAAGTCCCCAAGTGTTAAGGTATATTATACTGTGGTATGAAATATTTATAAAAGGATGATATATATATAATCTTTAAACGTTATAACAAGGTCTTTTCTGACATACATTTTCTCTATATATATGTGAAATTAAATCATAATTATCAAGTTTTTTTTTAAATTCTCGTATAGGTACTTATTGTGAACTTAGTTATGAACTAAACTATAAAATACATTGTATTTTTGGAAAAAAAAAAGAACGTTGGGGCTAAACAATTGTTAATAAGAATGAATGTATCGTATAAAATGCAGCCAACGCACTGCGTCGGAAAACTGTAGAATAAAGAAGGGACCCCACAACGTGGGTTGCATACTAAAACACAGAAAAAACCTCCGTTCGTCTGGTTTTCACAATGGAATATATATATATACCTACATAAATGTTGCTATTTTGCACAGATGTTGCTATCTTTGTTGATGTGTTGATGTCAAAAACTTATCACGTAATATTTACCAGTACACTTCTTAGGGTTCAGTAGCTCAAAAGAAAAAAAAAAAGAACTTTTGTAATTATAAAAATCTTTTTTTTGGTCCGTGGTCGTATATTTCGTCGAAGGTTTTTTTCTTCGTTTTTTCATGGAAACGAGTAGTGGTATCAATTTGAATCTACTATTACTTAGAAAAGATCCATGGTTGCAAGTTTAGATTGGCGATTTTTCGGTTAGATATTTTGAATTTCGCACTTGTATTCTTTAGGACATTTGTTTCTCATTGTGGGCTTGATAAAAATTTCAAAACTTGTCAAAATGTAAGTTTTAAGTTACTTAGTGCAACTACAAAATATATAGGCTTTTTTTATTTTGGTGAACTCGAATTTGGGTCATGTGAGAATTCATTGTAGTACAACATATTTAAATACTGAACATATGATAAAGTCTCGAGTAGATATATATTCATATTTTGCTCAATCTATACTTGCGTTTTTACACTGCCCATGTTTTTGTTTTTTTTTGAAATTAACTTATTTTATGCGTAAACATTTGTCTTCATCGTTTCGTTCGGCGTTCGCAAAAATTAATTAATATTATATCAAGCAGCTACAAACAAAATCATCCATTCTCCCTTTACGAGAAAAAATCACTCTCATTTCTGGAATATGCTTGAACTTATTATGGTTGTGTATTTGTTTATATTTTACTAGCTGGTGTCCGCGACTTCGTCCGCGTTCACAATGTTATATAGCCTAAAGCCTTCCTCGATAAATGGACTATCCAACACTAAAATATTTTTTCAATTCGAACCAGTAGTTCCTGAGATTAACGCGTTCAACCAAACAAACTCTTCAGCTTTATAATATTAGTATAGATTACTTTTATACTCTTATTTTGATTGTTTGCTTTGTTTCTTATTTTTGTTATAATTCAAAATTTTCGAATTCTAATATTTCAATAAATATAAATTCAATTTCAATTTCAAAACCTTTATTTACTAAAAGAGTACTAATTATATATAAGAAAAACTTTAAAAAAACTAAATTCGTTCGTGCACAGCAGTCCTCTATTTAGCTTGTCCTTTTGACACAAAGGTCTCCTCCAGTCCTTTCCAAGCCTGTCTGTCCCGTGCTATTGTGGGCCATTGAGGGCCGGCTATTTTCATGAGGTCATCTGACCATCTCCTATATTGTCGTCCTTTCTTTCTCTTGTAGCGGGGTATCCACTCTGTTTCTGTTTTAGCCCACTTCACTCTCTTGTCTCTGAATGTGTGTCCTGTCCATCTCCACTTCATTATCCTGATCCTTGTTTCCACATCGTTCCATTTTGTGATTTTTCTCAGATCTACAGCTCTTTTCTTGTCCCTTTTTGCATGGCCTAAAACACTTCTCTCCATACTTCTCTGGCAAGCTACTAATTTGTGATTGTCTTTTTGTGTGGTTGCCCAAGTTTCAATAAGTTAATATTGGCATGATACAGGTATTGAATAGTTTCCTTTTCATCATATCGAAACCCTTATAATTTCAATAAATATAAATATGGTATTTTGCACCAAAAATAAAATAATATTAATTTAAGTGTTATTATTTGTCGTCCTGCGGCTGAGATGATGAATATTTACAAAGAATGTCTTACCTTAATAAATAAAATAAAATCTCATAAAACTGCGACATAGAAATTAAAAAATTAATAAATGTAACAATCCCCCTTTATTACCTACCTACCTAAAAAAATTTCGGGAACCTAACATTTTTTCAGGATAAAAAGTATCTTATGTTATTCCAGATAATAAACTATCCGTATGCCACATTCATCCAAATCCGTTCAGTTGTTTTTACGTGAATGAGTAAAAAAACATGTTTACAAACATACATAAATTATATCCATACATGCTCACAAATTTCCGCATTTATAATATTAGTAGGATATCCTTACCTTAACCCTATGAAATACTAAATTAAATAGGAGGAGACAACATGCAGTGCAACTGTGGAAAAGTGTATGACAGTATTTGGAACAGTATTATGACGATACGATTGTTATCACTTGCTTTTCTTTTGGCGAAATAAAAACCTGTAAATTCATGAAAAATAACGAAGCGAATATCGCAAATAAAGTTAACGATGAAGAGCGTCTCGACGCAAAGAGGATAACTGTGTTAATAAGTTGTGCTGCGTCACGTTTCCTTAATAATAATTTGCGACTTACTTCATTAAAAGAGTTTTGTCCCGAAGTCTCTTTTCGGCGGCCTTTTATTTGGTTTCCGCAAATTCTACTTTTTAAAACTTTTAAAGTAAACAAGTTACAAACAAATTTATTAAACTATAATATGGATTGTTCCGTTCTCATCCTACTTGTCCCACTATTATATATTTCCTAAGTCGGCCTTATATGTTACTAGCGACCCGCCCTCCGCTTCGCACGGATGCAATTTTTTTTGCAAGTTTTGTACACAAATCTTCCTAGTTTATTATTATTTCCATTAATGAAATCTGTATCAAAAATTAGTTGGGTAGTTTAGAAATGAGCGTGGATAAACAGTGAAATTTTACTACTATACTAGCGATCTGCCCCCGGCTACGCACGCGACTTTTTACTGAGAATTACATACACAAACTTTCCTTGTTTATCGTTTTTTACAATAGTGTAAACCGTATCAAAATCGCTTGGATGGTTCAAGAAGTTAGCGGAGAAACATAAATTGGAAAACCCGTCTGGTGGCAGTAACCACACCCTTACAGAGGACTACCGTAAAATAACCATGCCAGTTTTTAATAAGTTCTTAAGATCTCAGTTTTCCTTTAAGAAAAGAAAGCTAGATTTGAATGAAATGTACGTCGACCTCAATTATAAGCGTTCAGATTAATTTCTTGTTATTATTGTATCTATACACAACGATTTAATCTTGCAATTCGATTTTGCTTCGCGCTTGAGCATTCTCGATTCGAAATTAAAATCAGTTCTGATTCGGAACAACTGACGCTTCGAAATTGTACAAGTTGAATGTAGGTATTCAATTATATGAGATTTATACTCGGATTTATATGACTGATGAATAATTTTCATTTCCGTAGAATCGTTGCATTTGTTTCAAGTTTTGTTACTTTGTTGAAAGCATTGATCTGATATTTATACAAATTTAGCGTCTTATAACGTACTTTAAACTAGCTTTAATATTATTTTAAGTGCTTTTTATTCCCATAATAATCAATAGAATTGATTACACTGTAAAATTTGCAGGGTGCCCCCAATAAATCATATTTATTTGCAAGATTTGTTTACAATCTTGCATATTTAGATTGCATATTTGAGGTTTATTTGCGCCTTCAGTTTAATCTTGTCTATAAATGTATATTATGTAAACATATAGATAAAATATTTGATCTGTCCAGCAGGTGAATTATTATACGTGTGAAAAAAAAAATTTTAAACAATTTTACTTACATTAGAATTTAATAAAATATGTTCCTTTTTAGGATGCTACGCGCAAACACTGAAAATTTATCCGGTACAAAAACAGCAGACTGTAGCAGTTGGCAAGGCGGTGGTTCTCACGTGTCAAGCTGAGGCGCCTGACCCTGCTTTAGTGACGTTACCACAATGGAAAGACCCACGAGGACTAGTCATTAATGAGGCCGCGTAAGTCATACATAATATCTTTTTGCTTTTAAAAAGAGAACATGTAAACGAATTTTGTACCGTGGGACAACAACTGACGCCTCCTAAGTAAGTCAAGTAGTAAAAAAGTAATAGGTCCATTGTACTCGTATTGGTACAATACTCGTATGGTAATTTATTACTAACAAATTACTAGTGAAGGATTTTGTTTTATACTTTTTTAACTTACTTTGCATGATATTTTTACTGTCTAGAAACTTTTTCACTACCTATTATCTAACAATTTATTTTAAGAATGTGCTTTAATGTACTGTTCCCCACCTAAATATCAGAACATATTAACAACCACATAATATAAAATTTTACACCAGAACATATTATTTTCATCTTAATAGACATAAGTTGTTGTAAAAGTTTTTAAACTTTTTATATAAACTTATTGTGTCTTAAATGGTTCATTTGAAAATCATCAAATATTTTCACATAATTAATTACAGGAGTACCTAATGTAATGTAGTAATTCCTTAATAAAAAATATTAAAATAAATATGAGCTATAGCTCATTTATATATTATAAGAAATTATGGACTTTAGAAATATTCTATGTTTAGAGACTTAACACTTAAGCCTTAAAAAATTCGTTAGCATGGATAAGTGACATCTTACTAACAACCCCAACTCTTTCTTTATGAATAAAGAAATGATGTCAGTATGTGCATTAACCCATCTAATGGGTGTTTGTCGCTTCAGTGTTGGGACGAGACCTGAAATTTATGCGGAACCGGTGCCAGCGAAGCAGTCATCGCAGTTGTACATATCATCGATCACACCCGCCATGGCGGGGAACTACACCTGCGTCTCTGCATACACCAATATACCCTTGAGCGAAAGTGTCGTACTCGATACATTTAGTAAGTTTCCATTACTTGCTCTTACTGCGTGTATGTTTTTATGACAGCACCAGCACTTTTACCTCCAAAGTTAGTAGATTTTACTAAAAAGTTTTTTTTTTAATAACTTTTCGAGTACAGGCAAGCAGAAGGTCGATGTATGGAGGACGTATTATTTGTATATTACCTACATATAACCTTCCACGAAGGTTACGTGTTTTTGAAATATTTATTTTACGTATATAATTTTCTCAGTTCAGAATAAAACAACTAATTAGTACCTACTATTAAATTAACGACATCAAACGATCTTTTTTTTTTTTTTTTTTTTTCTTTTTTTTTTTTTTTTTCCCGTGAGTGAGGGGTGGACGGGCTCTGGCGAACCAACTGCTCCGACCCACCCCCCTCGGGCAACCTAGCCATTGCTGGCTAGGGTAACGCCAACTTGGGGGATTGCCCGGAGACACCCGAGCAATCCCCAGACGTAGGGGACCCGTGCAGGCACACACAGCTAGCAACTGTGTGCGCAGGTCCCCTAGGACATTTGAAGACGGGCTGGTGCCCGCCCTCTCCTGCCCGGCCGTCTACGAGATGTTAAAGGGGGACTCAATGGACACCGCAATGTCCATTGGCTCCCCCACCGTCAAAAAAAGAGGGCGGGACAAGTCCCGCCCGACCGCCAACTAGAGCAGGGGACCAAGGGCCACCCTCCATGGCCTCCCTGTTCCCCTGAACTCCAACTAAAAATAAAAACAACAAAAAAGACCCCTGGCGACAGAGGCGAGAAGGCAGAGGGAGAGATACCAATCCCGCCCCTGTCGCCAGGAGAGCGCCGAAGAGGACGGAACAAGTTCCGCCCACCCTCAACAAAAACCCTGGCAGCAAGCTGCCAGGGGAACCTCCGATGTGCGCTCCGCTACGGGCTTGGTGTCTCAAACCCGCTCGGAGCGCACGGTGTGGGCCTTCTTGGTCCCCTCGCCAAGAACTGGCGAGGGTTAAGCCCCCCCACCACGTCAAGGTCGTGGCCCACCTAGGGGGGGAACTAATTAGTACCTAGTATACTACAAAAAAAAAAAAAAAAAAAAAAAAAAAAAAAAAAAAAAAAAAAAAAAAAAAAAAAAAAAAAAAAAAAAAAAAAAAAAAAAAAAATCGTAGAAAGCGGTTTTTATCATTAAACAGCAATTCGCACAAAGTTCCGCATCTAACAGATTCTATTTTTTTTTTCTTTAAAATAATTACCTGCTTGCTTGGTAGCAGCCGAACAGGTCTAGCCGTTCTTGAGTTTTGAGCTTTTTGCTTTTGCTTTTAATTCTTACTACCTTTATTAGATTTCTTCCACTTACACTCTTTGTGCTATATTAAGTTTTTAATAAATAATGAAATTAACAAACATACTAATGCGACATATAAAGTTGCTCATGTACATGATAACATTTTGTAATGGGTAACTAATAATAAATTGAGTTTTAATAACTATTAAATGGTACATGCTTAGTTTTTTCGTATTCACTCTTAAAAAATTTGTGCAAAAGGTTGATTTGTCATCAAGGTATTTTTTTAGAGTTATATGACCTAAAATTATCTATTCAATAATTTTAATAATATAATTATTTCATTTTAATTTAAAATAATTATAAAAAATATAAAATGATGGAAAACATGGGATTTTAATTTTAATAAAACAATACGTCTAATAACGATTTAACTAAATTCACCTAACATAACGATATTTCATGTATTTGCCAGTAATTGGTTTGCCACCTAATTGTCATTTCAATTTATTCCCAAAACACTATTCAGCATTAAACATTTTCGATAATGTGAATATAATTAATTCGTTGCTGTTTGTTCGTTAATTTCAGTTGCTATTACATGGACGAACGCTAACGAGAATCAATATGCGACCAAAGGAAAGGATTTCAAAATTATGTGTGAAGTTACAGCGGAGCCTGCCCCATCAGTTGATTGGTTTAGAGAAGGAAGCAGTATACCAGTGAGCCTCATTACTCTTACAGCTTTTACAATACATTCATCATACTGAAACAACCAAAATAATCAATATTGATATATAAATGATTGGTTTAAGAAATATGCCTTGGTAAAAGAATAACTTCTTTACAAGTTTTGATTTTAAAATAACATTTAAAACAATTATTTTAGATTATAACCGGTGACCGATATGTGATACATTCTAATGGTTTGCATATTAAAAATGTCGAAGAAAGCGATGACGGCACTTACACTTGTCGAGCTGTTGTTATCCAGACTGGTGAACTCGATGAAAAACATATAAAGCTTCAGGTAATCTTTACAAATTATTCTAGGAGTTGTGTTCATTTCCTTATAGCCAACGTAATATTTTAAAAATAAATGATCGTTTATAGGTTTACACTGCTCCAGAAATGGAAGAACGGGAATCAACAGTAGTTATCAAAGAGGGAGAGTCGGCTGCGATAACTTGTAAAGCTAGAGGAACACCTCCTCCCACATACACTTGGATCAAAGCTTCTACACACGAAGTAAGTTTATTCACATAAATAATGCACAGTCTTCAAAGATACCGATATTTATGTCTAATTTAAAACGTTTATTTTTTAGAATTTAGCAACTACACCAAGATTTAGTGTAAATGACAATACGGGTTTGCTGACATTTGATAGAGTAGAAGCTGGTGATTACGGAAAATATATATGCAGTGCTTCAAATGAAGCAGGACAAAATGAAACTGAAATAGACGTAGAAGTGTTAGTTAAGCCTAAAATATTTGAACTTCTAAACGTTACTGCAGCTGAGAAAATGGAAGGAAGATTAGAATGTAAAGCATCTGGGAGACCAGCACCTAGGATTACTTTTAGAAAACGTAGCAATACAGAGCCTTTTGTTGCTGGTCCTAATGACGACGGAAGGTATTACAATTTTTAAACTTTATTTTAGGTATTCAATGTGACGTTACCAGATAAACGTCAATAGATAAATACGTTCTTAATATTCAATCAATTTTTGCAGAATAACAATCGAAACTAGCGATCGCAACATTGGAGATCAAATGGAAACATCTGGGGTCATCAATATTATGAACTTAAACAGATCTGATGACGGCTTATATGAGTGTATCGCTACGAATGATGGTAATTTATCAATTGCATAATATCAATTTTGAAATTATTGGTCATATTAAAGGTTTTACTCTATTATTACATGTTTATTTTTTTTTAGGTGGCGAGGCTAGAAAAAATGGTCATTTAACAGTCCAGTTCAAACCGTCCTTTGCTCACATGAACAATGTGCCTATTTGGAGTTGGAATGCCCAACCTGTCAATATTAGTTGCATTGCCGAAAGTATCCCGAATGCAACAATTAAATGGAAGTAAGTTCGCATTTAAAACCGATTTGTGTTGTAAAATTATTAAAAAAATATGTTATTTAATGCTTAAATTTTTAGATTCCACGAATACGATCTGGTTGAGTCGCCCCATGTAAAAATATTTGGATCTGGACCATGGAGTTATGTGACTGTAATTCCACTTGACAGAAAACTATACGGTATTTACAAATGTATTGCTACCAATACCTTAGGTGAGGCGGCACACGATATTGAGCTTAGAGAAGCTTTCCCACCGGGTGTAATTCTTCAAGTAAGTATTTATTTGTTAAAACTTAACCCTTGATATATTGTTTTTTTTTTAATTATCTATAATATTTCAGGCGCAAAGAGAAACAATAACAGCGACGTCAGTTTCGTTCAATATCGTTGGGCCAGCTGAAAACACCGGACCACCAATATTGGCATACACAGTGCAATACAAGCAAAACGGAAACTACGATTGGACATTCGCGATGAACCGAACCTGGTCGGTTAATTCTCCGTATATTGTTGAAAATTTACAGCCTATGTTCACATACGACTTTAGGTTTGCGGCAGTCAATCAGGTCGGCGCCGGAAGCTGGGGAGCACCCATCACAGTGATCATGCCAAGAAGGTAGTTAAAAAAATATAATATTTCTAATATTTTTCATCCAAATGTTCCACATATGTATTAATGAAATAATGTAACTATACGCATCAGGTCACCCCCGGAAGCACCGAAATGGAGAGAATCGTCAATAAGTTCAGAATCATTGATTCACGGCAAATACGCGGATAAATATGAGCTCAAATGGAAAGTACCGGCTCATAATGGCGAACCAATTGATATGTATGAAGTCAGTTATTGTCCTGTAAGTCTTATTTGTTTTTTTATATACATTTTTATTGATGCTTACGGTGTTTTTTGTTTACTTGATGCTAAGTGGCTAGGTACCGTCACCGTTGCCTGCTGCCAGCTGGGTTTCCCAAATGACTGCGAAACGATATGCACCCCCTGCCCCTACTGTTTCATGAGTTGCTGCCTATTCTAAAATATATTTGGGCCAGCTGTACCCGCGACTTCGTACACGTGGTATTCGGAATGACGCGAAACTTTTTTGTTCGTAAACTGTTTGGAATGAAACAACACTAAATGTTGCGAAAAGCTTGCTACAACATTAGTGAAAATTGCATTCAAATCTGTTAAGGTTAAGTTTCTCTGATTAGCGTGCACAAACGCACAGACAAACTATTTAAAAAATATATATATTATATGTATGATGTATGATATGACAGGTGGTGAAAGTAAGTGGCGAGTGGCGAGTAGCAGCCGAAAATCAATGTGTTAAAGAGGAACTGAAATCCTATGAAGCAATTAGTTACGAAGTTCGAGGATTGCGTCCAGACACACGTTACCGCATGCAAGTTAAGGCTCACAACGTGCTCGGTTACTCTGCGCCAGCACAACTATATATCCAAACAGCTCTCGGTGAGTACTACCAAGAAACTAATGAACTGCCACTTCGAGCTGGTTTCTACGAAGTTTTTACATCTTCCGACACGCTGTATCCTTCTTCAGCGACTACCGTCACATCTTGCGTTTTCTCCATCTGTTACGCATTTATTCATATCATGTATTTGTTTTTGTGAACCATTTTTGTGTGAGTGCACTGACTTTCGAGCTCGTCACGAGCCGAACAATCAATTTCGTTTTGATTTAGCTCTTTTTAGTAATTATTTGTAGTGTTATGATGTTTTGTTTAGTAATTATGTTTATGATTATTATTATGGAGTCAACTTCAGATAACCATGTTTGTATTTTTTTTGGCTTTTTTGTACCTTGTAACATTTTTTTAAATTAATCCACATTTCATAACATTCCTTTGCTTTCTGTAGTTAGTTTTCTTTTCAAATCTATACCGTAAATTCATTCTGAATTGTACAAATTTTTTAAGTTCAGATCTAGAATTTTTTAAAGTACAAAGCAATGATTTCAATAAAAATGTGTCAAGAATTAATTTTTGATGAATTTCTGTTTTATTTTTTCCATTTTTGGTTCTAATTGAAATAATTGTGGTATAGTTTTATATTGGTTTATGAACTTAATGATTTCATTTACTTATATATGATTTTAATTAGTAAATTGGCGAAATTATATTTTGTTGGTGTTAATTTTAACTGAACGGTGAGTTACATTATTTTTATTTTTAACATTCTTAGTGAATTTATTTTTTATGTTAATTTTATTAAAATATCATCGTAACGAATGTTTCTAGGTAATCCAAACGGAAGTTCAAGACGTTTCGGCAGAACTCATCTAATAGTGGAAACATTAACTGCAATCATTATTTTATTTTGTCCAGTATAAACTACAATTACATACTAATTAATAAGTCCAAAGACGACTGTTGTTATTTAGGAGAATAATTGTTGTGATAAAGCAATTTGTTATGTAAATACTATCGAACGCTTACGTTTTACGAAAATATCATTAAATGATTTTCATGTAAATCTTATTTAAGTCTATTTGCCACTAGAAAATCTCTAGTAGCCATAAATTGTCTGCATATAAAATTATTACTAATGAAGATTTTTATACCATTCGGAGTATTATTAAAGTAACTGTTAGTTAGTGAATCGTTAAATAAATTAACACTGCCAAAATATAAAATCCCATACTTAGTATTTAATATTAATAATAAATTATGTCTCCGTGCTCGTATTTCCTAAATATTTAAATAGCATTTAAAACTTTGTATGTTGTATAAGAAAATTGTGTACGACTTTTTGATGACTAGATATTTTGAATTTTGAAAAAAGTAGACAAATGGTATGATTGAAGGGAAGTAGTGTTCCCTTCACTTAGTAAGTGAAGGGAATCATGCATCCAGAGTTTTATAGAATATTGAAATTGAAATAACAGTGGAAATGTATGAAGAATACTGCGATGTAAAGCAAATAAATTATTATTAAATGTAGTTAGTGATGAATTCTAAGGACATTAATAAGAATTCAATTGTGATCGGGTTTTAGAAGAAATCGACCAATGTGAAAATAATAAATGTTTCCAAAAGACATTTTCGCATTTTTATGAATGAGATAAAATATTATTTCAAGTGTTTCATCCTTTCTTTAACCTCTTAATTTAATATATTATTACGAAAAGTTAAAATGTGATCCTAAATATCCCAGAATATTATGTCATTAATAACATTTAATAAAGAAAGCTGTCAAGATGCTACCCAACTACCCAAGAGATCAAACCATTACCCTTTTGAATGATTGACAAGTGTGTTTGTGTCGCCCTGATCGAATTTTGGGTAAATATTTTTTATTATAATCTTATAATTAACAATTCCGCTGTATGAAGTTCCTTTGGAATGAACTAATATTATTTCTTTATCCTGCATGATAACGTTAGCTGTCACACCTTTCAGAAGAAAACTGATCACACTACCAATAAATAGCATGATCTGTATAATTACGGTTCAATAGACGTCGATTTTAATTTATATTTATTAATAAAATAGGATATTTTGTATGTTATTATAGAATCAGTCATATTAGATGACTTTAAACTATGCCTTTTATTTTTCGTCTTTAAAGTCCCTAGAGGTTCCCGGTTTATTTTAACCAAGCATGGACGGTATTACTTGTTGAAATTGCCAAACATTGTTCCTTATTGTGTACTTCTTTTTTGGTGGTTTCATATTCTTCAATATTTAGATATGTTTTTAGTGTAGACAGCATTTGTTGTTTGAAAATTTCTATTTTTTTGTAATTGTTCATAGGAAAAAAAAGTTCTTTCAAACTGCAAATGTATAGTGTTATTGTAGGAAGGCTATTTCGGTGATGGTATTAAATTAAAATTTCAAATAGGTATTTAATTAAATGTTTATTAAAATAGGATTTATTATTGTTCCTAGTTATCAATATTATGCTTCAATAGATTCAAAACATTTGTCATGGGGTTTGAACAATTTGTGTTGCGTTCATTGAATTTGGAATGTTTGCATCTTGACAACTTTTCTTTCATTACTCTTATATCTTACCTATGTTCACTTGATTTGTACATCATACATTATCATTTCATCTGTCGTTATTATAATTTCATTCAAACCCCATTTCATTCGGAGAGCTTTCTACTCAAAATTTATGTATTACCGATTTTTTAGGTATAAATTAAATTTGTCGGTGATTGGGTGCACGTTTACTCTGAATTGAAAGCACTCCTCTCATCACAGTTCTGAATGATTGTAATGAATGCTTAACTGTTGCTTTAAAGAAAACTCAATATATCTTCTTTGTGCACATCAACCTACACAATAGCTAAGAACGCATTTGTTACAATCACTATCGTGTCATCTTATATCTTAAGCTTTGGACATGATGCACAAAACTAACAGCATAAGAGCGGTAGGCCACAATTTAAAAACTTGAAAATATTCTATATCATTAATTAGTATTGTCGTGACCTTAGTTGTGTCTACTGCTCTTTGAACTTCTCTATTGTTTTAAACTAAATCATTGTCAACTTCTACAGGTGTGGAACGATATGGATTTGCACCACCGCAATTGATGTCAAGCGGCGCAATTATAGGAATAGCGTTGGCTGGTGTTTTTATATGCCTCGTCATTGTTGACTTGATGCTTTTCTGCATCAGACGACAGGGAGTCATTGCGACTATTTGTGGTAAACGAGCCAAGAAACACAAAGACGACGAAGCTAAACTTGGAAGGTAATATTTTTTGTTTTTTAATAAATTTGAAACTTATAACAGAATTCTTTTACTCGACGAAACATCGACACTTTCATAATGTTCAGTACTTACCTTTTTTGTTGTCCCGTGTCATGTCCATGTCCATGTCCAAAATAAGTGTTGGTGTCGATGAGAGATGTTTCTGCCCGCTAGTCTGTACGGTTGGCGCTTCCCGCTCCCTTATTGCAGCACGAAGCCGCGCGCGCCGCCCTCCCCCGCGCCCTTGCCGCCACCCGTCAAGCTCGTGCCGACTCCGACGTAAGGCACCATACCAAACTTGAGTTTGCTTGCATGCTTTGTTTGTGCGGATGCTGTGGTATGGCCCCTATGTAGTGACATTACACTTACCCCAATTAATACTTTGGCTTAAAGCAATAAAAAGACAGACTTAGAACAAATAGAAGACGATACACAAGATCGGTGAAACATTGACAGTTATGCCCGCATAAGAGAGATTGTAGAACTAAAATTTTTAAGCCCATACAATATATATATTTATATCTACTAATATTATAAAGAAATTTTTGTATGTTTATTTGTAATGTAATTTTTAATGAACAAACTCAAAAATTACTGGACCAATTTTAAAAATTATTTCACATATAGAAGCTATTTTATCAGCAAGTAACATACGCTATATTTTATAAAGTTACGCGGGAGAAGTCGCGAGCAACAGCTAGTGTAACATATGCACAGTCTCCATTGAATACACTTAACTATTTTAATGAAAGTTGTTTTAAGCACTTGTGTTTCTTGTCTTATAATGGGCACATAAAATAACATGCAACGTTTGCCTTTGTAGGGATTCTGCCTTTGAACTAGCAAGAGAGAATTTTTTTTAATAAGAAAACTTACGAAATGCAAAAGTCTTGTGTTGCGTTTACTATTGTATAAGTCTGTGTATAAAATAACAAAAAAAAAAAAAACATTGAATTCACAAACACTTTACTGTTTCTTAGAGGTATGGACTTGTTGGTTTGGACGATAGTGTGATTTGGTGCATAAAGGAAGAAAAACATAGTGATTGGTAAATAAGAACATGCGTGTATTTTAAATTTCGTGTAAACATTTTTTCCGAATTTATAAACAAAATATTTCCTTATTTGATTCTTTTTATTGCATACATTTATAAATAAAAAAAGCAAATTATGCGAAGGAAATTCAAAATTACGAAACACACGCCATTGGTTGAAGGCGTCATAGAAGGCGCGCGAAAATGACGGTGTTTAAACAACTCAAATTTATTCTGAATTTAAATATATTTTTTTAATTTAATGGAAACATTTCCAGGAGTATTTATATTCTTTACCATGCTAGAACTAAATATAATCTAAGTTTTAAATCTTTACCATGCTGCTAGATGAAAACAATAGATTTAAAAAAAAATACATGCATCTACCCACCCTATGGAAATATTTTGGGAAACTGTCAAGTGTTAACTCATTGGGGGCCAACCAATTTGTAAATATAAGAGCGCAAGCTTAGCAATGCAATTCGCTGTAAAGGAAATAGACAATGAGTCGGTTTGAATTTGTAACCTGTAAATATTAGAGTAGTTAGTGTGTCAATGTACAGTATGCTTAAATTTGTAATGGATCTTTACGAGATCAAGTTTCTTGAATAAGTTTTATCAGAACTCTCTTGTGAGGGAACATCTCTTTCGACCGTTTCATTTGGTTTGTGCTCATACATTTTGTTTGTGGTCCTGCGTTTGTTTTGTTTGTTATTGATTTTGTGGTTTTCAAGTGTACATGTCTCAACCCTATATTGTATTGATTGCACCAGAACTAACATTTTTATTTTTTTTCCCACACGCTGCGTCTTGCCGGTCGCACTTTAGCTATGTCCCGACCACGCCAGTGTAAGATATAAATTTATTACAATGTATAATACAATATTATATTTATTATTATTTTTTATCAAAATCAACAGCAGAAATTATTAGATCGCTATTAATCATTATATGACTAAAATTAAATTGTGTGAAATATTATATGTTTTTAAGATGAATGACAAATGAGCAAATAGGAGTAAATTTTTGAATATATGTAAAAATTTATGCCTATTTGGTTGCCTAACTAAATAATGCTAAAAATAATAACTGTTATGGCAATTTGCAATTATAATTGCCCTAACAGAGTTAAAAAGTTTTAACTTTTATCTTTTAAATTGCCATTATAAATCATATAATAATATTTTTAATTAAGTGTTGCCCGCTTTGATGGCATGATACATCGTTCTACATATATTCCATTACTTGTTATGCTTACAATTCCCTTCGTTTGCTTTCAGTCCGAAATGTTATATAATCTGTACAGTTCATACACTCTCAAACCATACTGTTCATCATCCATAGATAAGAGCCAAATTCATCGCTAACATCTATGTGTGATGAAAAATCCGTCACTTTACATAATGAACACTTTATTTTGTAAATATTTCACGACTAAAACCTGGGTGCTTGATTGGTGAATAAGCTGTGTCTAACTTGCTTTCCGCAGAGATGAAAAGGAACCTCTGAGAGATACAGGAGACGACGCAATGAAGAGAAATTCTTCAGTGGAATTCGACGGTCGAAAGGTATATGCTACCAGCGGGGGTCCGATTATTGGTAAAAATTCCGCTGTTTAAAATGAAAACAAAGGAATTGATGTCTGCACGCAGACATATTTTTAATCTCTTTTACAGTCAAGTGACAATATCTATATTGAACAAAGAATTACAATTATTTTATTGCATTTTGTCTTCATTTGGTAGAGTTCGCATAAATGATTAATGTAAAAAAAAATATCTAAATAAACTATTTCAATATTGTTAGAGATTTGTTTATTTGCGAACTCTATCAAATAGATTAATACCATTTTAGGACCACGATTAGCGTAAATCAATGCTTTTGTACTAATAATGAGTATTTCATCGTTCATCAGTGTTACATTAAATTTAATTTGTCATTAGTTTGACATTAATTTTAATTGAAGCAAATCATAAAATCATGATACATTAATAAATAACATGTAATACTGATTATAGGTATTGAAAAAAAATTAATTTAATAATCTTGCTCCTTTGTCCATCCAATGGTGATGTTTAAAAATACTATGAACTATTCTTTAGTAACATTATGAATTGCTACAATTATTTAATGTGATTTTTTTCCTTTTACTTAATGCGTAATCGTTAGTTATTTTAAGACATTTCGAATTTCCGATAGTTATTGAAACATGTTCTTCGTTTACCTATAATACCTACTTTTTAACTGTTGAATATAAAATAAACGGTTATATAGTTAGTGGATAGTTTTCTCAAAGATTTCAATACATTATTTAATTATTTCTGTTCCTTTAACGATGTTATTCTCTCCAGTACATAATATTCTCTCCAGTTGCTAATTTAAGCAAAAGTTCTATTTAAGGGAGCAGAAAATATCAAATTTAATTACATGTTAATTTATAGGGACATAAAGAAAAATCTACTTGAGCAAATTTTTTTTCCTCGTTGAGGGTATTATCACCTTTAGCTATTAGGAAACATTTGCGTATTCGTACAAAAAATCCTACAAAATAGAGATTTTTTCTTATTATTATTATTTTTTTATCAAATTTGTAATCTTGATTAGTATTGGAAAACGAATTCAAGGCTTGGTGTAGTGTATGTATGATCTGTGTAATGAATAAGATAGTTATTAAATTGTTGCTTCAAGAGGTACAAAATGTGCCTTCTAGTGTATTAAATGAGGGTATTATTACATTTAGTGTATATAGAAAATAGTTAAGGTATCACCATTTAGTCACAATTTGCAAGTTATTTATTAATAACATTTACTTAGTTATCGTTCCATATTTAAATAAAGATGGGTTGCGTTCATTTTTTTTAGATTACGGTTAGTAGGTAAATATTAAAAAGAATGCATTTTCTGTTTCTGCCATTTTACAGTCAATTAGAAAGAAATTAAGACGATTTGATTAATTTTTTTATCTTAACAAGTTTACTTTTTAATAAATTTATTACTTTTAATGTTCCGATCATAATTTTACGTTTTGTAAATATAGATATAGTATAATATTATTGTAAATATTAATTTTTTTAATTATTCTTCTATATTCATCACACTTATATATAGTTGCAGAACGCCAGTTCGTCTGTTCATAAAAACGACAGACGATAGGAATATAGACTACGTTTTTACTGTTAGCACTTGTTAAAAAAACTTTATCCCAAGCTCAGTTAGAAAGTGTGAACTTAAAATAAATGTTTCAAAAATTAGGGCAATATTTTTCTACTTAATGAAACTTAACTTATTTTTAACTTAGTGATACCTACACAACACTTTTTTAATAAACATCCCCTCCGTTTCAAAGTTATACATTGCCCTAACTTATGAAACAATTAAAATTTTCATGTAAGGTATTATTAATTAGGCTTTATAGGAACAAGGTCGTATTAAATTTTATACAATTTGATAATACGTAAGTATATCTATGTAATCATTTTTGATATGGCTAAATTAATTTTAAATTAATAAATGACAATCTCACCAAAACTTAAATAGAATGAAAATTTAACAAGGCTTTTTACTGTGAAACTATAAAACCAGTTTTAATGATTGTTAATGTTTGCTTCGATAAATGGTTCTATTCAATATTTGGTGGCGATGTTTTTGGATCACGTTATATCTATCAACAATGTCATTTATTATAAAAAAAATCATAAATCTCATAAGTAAGTAGGTAGGCACCTAATTAATTATGATTACAACAAAAAAAGCTTTACTATGTATTATATAAATCAATGTAGAATAATTTCAACTGTTTTGATATACAATTTAAGTTTTGCTATCAAGAGCTTTTGATACCACATTTTTATATAATCAATCTAAAATTGATATGAAAATCATGTTTAAATTCAATCAATTATACCCTTGAATGACAACAAGGCTTAGAATTAAAAAAAGGCTTTACCTTCCTATTTCTCCAAGGTTCAATTAAAAATCATGTTTACCACATTTTTATGATCAGTCTAAATTTTATAATTTTTTTTTTAAATTCAATCAATTTTACACAATGCAAAGAATTCAAAAAGGTCTTTTTACTACACGAAACAGGAACCCCCCCTAAGTACCGGTTCTAGTTGGTATTAAAATTACTTATTGTATGTCGAAGCTTAATATGTTTGCATAGTTATGTACTTGTAATGTCTGTCAGCTTTGAATTAATATGTTTACGATGATCGATATTGTATTGGAGAGCGCATTTTTATATAAAAATAAATGTCTTCAAAAGGGTTTGATTTTTCATTTTTTTGTAACCTTCTTTGTGCGAGTCCTAATGAAATCTATAATTTTTTTAATAACGTGTTTAATATTTTCTTTGCAAATCACGTTTTCAACAAAATAAATTTCACTAGTACATTTCAATCATAATTCTTTCATAATGAAAGAACTTTTTTAGCAATAAATTTATCACGCATCATTTGTATTAATTTGGTTTATTGAGAACTTATAAAAGAACTATTAAAGTTTGGACGCCCGAAAAATTCGTCGACAAAAACTTGATTTATTTTCTTTATCGACAGAGATACAAAGCATTTTGTTGCTACACTTTTTAATCACTAAATTTACTACAAGGGATGCGTTATAGGCCACGGCCCGCAGTTTAAGTAACAATAGAGCAAAATGTTGTGCAACAACACTTATGAACTTATTAAATTTAGTGATGTGCTTTCATTATAGTCGATATAACCATGTTCTTACATAGAGGTATAAATTTTATTTGTAGCAAAGCACATATAAAAAAACATACATAGGTAACATATAGAAAGACAAACACAAACGTCCCCCTACACAAACCGGCTCCAACTCAGCATTACACTTAATTGACATATAGTATATATATGTATATATGTGTGGTATAGTGACATTTTCATTGGGTAATCGTTTGCCTTGTCTTGTTATTGATCTAACTGATTGTAGGTAATGGCGATGTTACTTGATTACCATAAAACGTCAACAGGGTCGATTTGTTAATTATGATGAGGCTAATAGCAGCACTATTTCAGCTTTCATAATTATATGAAACCGGTAACTAAGGTACACATACCAATGTTGAGCACGGGTTTCTAATCTTATTTTCGATAAGTAGGTGTTAACTTTCTCGGATGCGTAGTTTTATTCGTGATATTTTTCTTAACTATTTTTCTATTCATTATGATATCAGCACAGATGTTCCATCCCGACCATGAAGTAAATAAACTCTATGTAAAATAAGACATTTTATTTATTTCATTTAAATATTGCTCAGAAATACCAAGCAAAATCAGTGATGCTACCTGGCAACATCAGTATAAAAAAAATTTGAACAATCGATAACGCAAGTACGGCACTATTCGCAAAAGCTATGCGTCACGCTGCTCTCAAATGGGGTGCAGTCAATCGCTGCGGTTTAATACATTTGAGAAACGGTCACTACAATGACACACCCTACACTGTAATTTATGTACTAGTCTCGCTCATAGGGGGGCCATACGTGCCCTATCTTACGGGACAAAGTGCACCACCATGATTAATGATTCTAACACTGACTTTAAATACAAACTTTTTCTATAAAAACCTTGCGTGTTTACACTTTATTCTTAATTTGAAAATAGACGAATAGAAACAGATGTTTACTTTTTTTATGTTCACTAAATTAAATGCTCATATTAGATTATCGTTTCATTAAAAAATACTATTCATGTTTATTTAAGTTGTGTCTGTAATGTGGGGCTAAATAAATCCACACAAAAAAATCTTTTTATACCTACATAATCTTCTTTTTACCCATTCAGAATGTTATAAAAAATAATCTCAGACTGACTGATGTGACCATGACGCTGAATGTCTAAAGTAATTAAATATAGCGAGGCAAACCTTAATTACTTCGCGGATAATTAATTATAACCCAATTGGGAGAAATTTGCCTCCACAGTTAGAGATATATTGAGTTTCGCAATTACTGAATCTTTTTGATTTTACATTTATATTAGGAATAATAAAAATAATAATCATCTGCTCTAACTGTTAAATTAACTGTTACCGTGTCTTCGAAGACTAGCAATCTTCTTCGATGACATTTGAAATCCTTACAACTTCAGTGGATTGGCGTGTTGTACTGGCAAAAGACCGAAAGTCGTGTGCGCAACCCCATCAGGAATAAAAGAGAATGGTAATAAACACTTGATTATGTGGTAAGATCTTAAATGAACGATCTTTAGATACCTAAGCAAAAGTTTTATGCTATAATAAATTCATTTATGCTATTATGATTTGAACATATTACGATATGAAGGTTTACAATAATATCATTATGTAAATCAATATTCCAAAGGACGTAGGTAATATTGTAATATGTAATAATAATATTTGCTAAAGAGAACATAACATGCTTACTACTATTATAAATGCGAAAGTGAAATGGTTTTACGTTTGTTACTTATTTTTATTTTTTTATTTTTTTATTGTTACGCTATCACGTCTTAGCTATTCGACCGATCCTTATGAAATTTTGCATAGGTAGGTACACGTTGTTAGGGATACACAAAACGACATAGAGTAAGTACCTTTCATTAAAAAAAACGTACTGGTCTCGAGTGAAAATTAAAAAAATCTACACCTGACAAAAATGTATGAGCAATATAAAAGGTTGAATAAAAAATGTTAGGAAAAGGTGTACGGATAGAGTCGTGGGCAAAAAGCTAGTCTTTCGATAAATATATATGAATGTCTAAATGACTCTCCCTAAGCTAATAATAAAAATAACATTCTTTTCAATAATTTTCTTTGAAGACAACTTAAAATATTGTTACCCTACAGACCTGAACTCTTATTGCTTATCGTACGTAACAATTAGGGTCTGACACGCGCTCCAGCTTACGTGCACTGTTCGAACAGTTCCCTTTTAAATAATTACCCGGTGGCAGATGATACGGTTTAGCTTCCATATAATACGCCCTAATAACATATGAAAAGTAAAATATCTATTCGGATATTGATGCCTTATCATTAAAACGGACCACCCTCAAATATAATTACAAAGTGAATGGGGGATTACTATTTTAATTATTTACTTATCGCAACAAAATATTACTATTGAAAAATGAACAAATGTAGGTATTTACGTATACAGGTATTTAATACAAAATAATAATATATAATTATTTGAATTTTAAATTTTAACATATTAACCTATTCACATAAATTATGAATGGTTTAAAAGCTTTGTTTGTTTCTACAATATAAGTCAAAATATATTAATAATTATCTGTTTCTACTATCGTATTTACATATTAATACTTCCTAAAACATTCTCAATATTCTTTGACATTTAAAAGTTACGTAATATTTTTTTGTAAAAGCGTTGATTTTCAATAACAGGGTCTAAGTTCAAAGAGATAAGATTCGTATAAATATTTTCGTTGTATTATTATTTATTAACCCCGTAACTAGCTTGTAAAAAGACCAAGCCCAATAAAGACTACGAGAATAATGGTGGTGGGTAAGACCGTACCTGTTAAATTATGGTTAGGTACGTTATACGAGTACTTATACGTTATACGAGAATTTATATCTAATAACCTTAACTGCTCATTATCTTTTCAATTTTCAATTTTTCTCGGCTTATAAGGACGCTTGCGTAACTCATTACGAATACTACTTTAGTGACACTAGCAAGCCAGATGTGGAACTTTCCTTTGTTTTAAATTGACTTGAGCTAGTTTTGTTGTATGAAAGTTGTATGATTTCATGAATTCATGTTGTATGAATTAATTTGAAATAGGCTTTCAATAAGTTAATGGATTTGAAAGCCCAAATACATAAAAAGAACACATACAAAACTATAAGCCTAAAAAGTGTGAAAAAAATGCAATAAACTCTTATCCTCCAGTAAAATGATGCATTGTTATGGTGTGAGCATTTTTGGAGTATTTTGTCTTTCATTCGAGTACCTATATTATTACAATAATTTTTATGTTTAAACGCTGTAGGTACTTAATATGGTTATTGGAGTCTTTTGCAACTTATATAAGATAAGATCAACTTGTTTATAAGATGAAGTAAAATACTATTGAAACTTCATTGAAGACCAGTAAACACTAACTTGAACTAATGGGTCGTGAACGATCGTGCTAGTTTGCACTTTTACAAGCATCTTGCTTCTTAGAAAAATCTCTTAGAAGAGAAATGTGTGTCAAGCAGTTCCATGTTTAGTTCACTCTCGACCTTCAACAAAGCTTATATTACATACTCATTTAACATATATTAATTGTATTATTATACCTAAATTCATCGCTCTTGATAAAAATATACAAAGGATGATAAAGATACATTGTATATATCTTTAAAATCTATTCTAACTAAGTAGTTGAGATTCATTACATCTAATCGGTTGGATACGAATCTCATCCTGAATATTTGCATAACATGAAATAGATATATTTCATGTTGACATTAATTACGTCAATTGTATATAATGTGAATTGATGTTAGTTATTTTCATATCTAAGTAATCACCAAGCTCGTTGACTGTTTGTTCGATCACCATAAAAGTTGGCAAGCTTATGTATTTTTTAGTTTCCATGGTTTCAAATTTCAGGAGAAGCCGGCACAGCGAGCACATTTTTTTTTTTTTATTAGAGATGGGTTTGCTCTTGGTATTGCTATAATATACAAAACATTATGTACCTTCGTTTTACAGGTAATGGAATATAATTATTAAGCAAATATAATTGAACGTAATACTAAATTTAGCCATTAATGAGAGGCTATGTAAGGCAATTTGAATTGCATTCATCATGAATAATAATTACTGTACATTGTGTGCAATGTGCTCTGTCAATTAAGCTCAGTTTATTGATGTTCTCGTAGCAAGATGTTATCCATCAAACTGGCATCTAACTCCATTTTGATAGGGTTGTCACACAAGGCGTTGTTTAGTATTCTTAATAATATATGTTGTTGAATACAACATATCAACTCTTTTTTATTCGCTATAGTGTATCGGACAGACAGGTAAACCTATGTAATAGATGCAAGAGGTGACTCTGTCAATGTGGGAAGGGCTCTCGACATCCCTTATCTCAGTGTCAAAATTTTGTAGAGAAGCCTTTCTACGTGACTGTGGCGAAGCCCATTCTTTACCCCCCAGGTTAAGGATTTTTATTCAAAAGAAACAAAGCACGTATGAGTATGTATTTAGACTTAAACTCTTAAACTCTAAACTTTAGAGTTTAGCGTATATCCCAAAAAATAATAAGATAGTGAGATGGTAACATTTAACGAATATTTGCTTACACACATCGGGATCCCTGTAGCCAGGTGGCCCCATATCTTTGATAGGGCGGTAGTTACGATCTGACGCCCCTGAATTGACGACAACTGAGTATAGATACGTAATTTTATTGGTCTTTTTCAAATGCCTCATGTAGTGTATGCATCTTGGATTTGTTCACACAGACAAGCGCAGTCTCAGAACGTGCCACGTGATTACGCAAGCCATCCATAGGCGAGAGTAGTACGTGTCGGGAGTCTGAACGTTAAGTGCGTGCACGAGCCTGTGAGACAACAAGTAAAGGCACTACACCTCGAAATTCCAAATAGCTCTCACCGTCGATGGCTCTCACTCAAGACTCTTCACAGTTTAGAAGTGCCAACTTCTTAATTGTGATGACATATGCTATTATTTTGAGTGCCTTCTTAAGTCGACCTCGCTAGAAAAATTCAATGTTAAAGAAAACTGCAATGTATTTTTTCCTTAGCTTAAATATTTTCTTTCTGCGACAACCCTACGCGGTGTCATGTTTGGAGTGCAAAAGTATCACCCGAGGCAAAGTTGGCGGGATAAAAGAGTATCAGTCTTTTAGTGCAACCAGCGATAATGGACTCTGAAGAATAATGTTCGCCCCGTAAGTTTATAAAAATGGCTCCCACATCTTCTCACTCTTTGTTCGCTATGCATCTATGGAACCATTTATAATCTTCAAAATGGTTTTAATACATATCTTGTATTTGATGTGTCTGGTATTTTGAAAGTTTAACAACTAAAAACTAAGAAAACTTAGAAAAGTTGTCCTTCTCTCTATAGGAATGTCCTAACCAATAAGATTTGTCTTCCAACCCTGTATATGGTTCATGAGAAATAAAATATAATTTTTATCGTAATTGCCACTAGCAATTTAAAGGAAATGTCTACCAACTCATCCATGGCTTCGTACACAAACAAACCTTCCTCGTTATACGTTACACTTTGATCAATTCAAACACTTTCTTATTCTTATTCTTTATGTTCAAAAGCGGAACATTGATTTTATCATTATGAATACAGATTTTGTAAGTATCAATAAACTAATGCAACAATAAATTAATATAAGAATATCCGTGTTCTATATTAGTTCCACAAATAACATATGTTTATAAGTAGTAATATCGGTGTATTAGTTGTCTACTGGATTCGGTCAATAGCTTGACCATCTGCGCTTAGTCGGTATGAGGGTTATCGCACAATATAATAGTAGGCAGTATGATGTTATAAGAAATGATGTTTTGTCTAAACGAACTCTGCACTACGTATTATTGAAGTAATACAGGAGTATTTTCGCTTCACCTAAAGAAAACGGCGATGGACACATGTATTTTACCGACTCTCACGTACGCTTGCCAGTCGTGGACTTACAGCAGAAAAATAAGAACTAAATTAGTAAATTGCCAGAAAGCTATGGAAAGAAGCTTACTAAAAATAAAAATAAAACACAAAATAAGAAGCGAATCCATAAGAAAAAAGACTAAACTAATAAATGTCCTAAACTACAGTCAAAAGTTAAAATGGCGATGGGCTGGCCACATAGCACGGTACAGCGATAAGCGATGGACAATAGAGGTTACAAGATGGAAAGGACCAAACGGGAAAAGACGAAAAGGACGACCGATGAAAAGATGGAGTGATGACATCATAGCTACAGCGGGAAGGGAGTGGACGAAACAAGCTAAAAACAGAGAAAACTGGAACGAACTGGAGGAGGCCTATACCCAAATAGGGGTTCCTATCTAATATCTTAAGAGAAACTCAATGTACATAAACATGCATGTAATGATGGGAAATAATAAAGGCTTATTATTATTTATTATTATTATTATTACAGGAGTATTTTCAATTATAACATTGGGAGCACATTTTCCTATGCCTTCCCAAGCTCTTATTCTTAATCCTATTGTAGTAGTCAGCCGCACCTGTGGCGTTACTTGTAAGATAGGCGACGGTAGCCACCTACAGTCAAATGTACTGTCAGCCTGACCGCCGATCTTAACATAAAAAAGTTAAGAATGCCTCCAGAAGACTAGTTGAGTCTTGCGGTTTCACCCGCACATTTCTAACGCTCGTTGCCGATTAGCTTTTTTGTGACTTTTTTCTTTTTGTTTCATCAAGAATTGGGTTATCAAATGCAAAAAAGATTTTTTTTAAATCCAACTGGTAAATCCGACCGAAGCGCATTACAAGTAAATAAAATTCAATAGGTACTTCATTAAATCTCAACCATTACTTTGAGAAGTATCATTACTTACCTACTTACTTACTAACCATTACTTGGGAGATATCATTAATAAGTAATGAATTTCCATAGTCAAGTATCTTGATTTTTAATTTTAGCTGATAATTTTTAGCAGTTTATTTCGTCTATTATGTTATGCTATTCTGAAGTAAACTTACTGTCTGTTAACTGTACTGTTTTGATTTTGATAAATGTTTGGTCACGCTTACTTTCTTGCTATAAACCCATGTTACTGGGTATTATAAAACCCCAACACCCGAATCTAATGAAAGGGAAAGCGATTTATCAAGTATTAAATTGGAATTTTATATGGTTGTTACAATTTCAAATTTTAACCGCGAAGTTGTGAATAAAATATTGTGAATTCAAAAATGTTTAAAGCAAAAATGTATGTACATTTAGTATTATTTATTTAGTTTAGTCACTTGTCATTGTCTTTGTTTTGTTTTTCTATTTCATCAAAACTAAGACATTGTGGTAAAATTTAATTTCGTATTACAGTGAAAGTCGGTTATAGTCGGTTATAACCTTCAAGAGACTACAATTGTCGTTATAAGCCATATTAATTATTTTTAGGGATTCGGCAGGGACCTTGCAATTTAGTCTTTATAACCGATGAGTCTTTACTGTATTTTCATATTTAAAGATGAACTTTTTATTAAGAATGGAATTTAAAAGAAAAATGAAATTTTACCTCCATATAATTTCGGTAGAAAATTAATTAATTATGAACATAAACATTTCGTGAATCCCTCTCGAAAATATGTGGGATTAATAATTCTCATCAGAATGCATCATCACGAAACAAGGGGACTTACAGGGCGTTATTTAGGTATTTCTAAATAACACTGTCAATTAGGGCAACGTCATAATCTCCCACCCTCTATTTGCGTAGACCCATGCTGGTTGGGTTGGGCAGGATAAATAAACAAATGCCGGCATTAGATTAATATATCCGGCTCATTTTAGGCTGCGCCTGGTCAAATTTACCTTTGGACTGTTACAGGTTTATAGACCACTGGGAATGCAACATTTCTTCCTACAATAGAGAAGAATACAGAATCATAAATCACTGTGGCTACTGCTGTATCTCATGGCAATTTAATCTGGAGAATAATAAACCTAATACTTCAGGATATCCAAAAAACTAATTTTTGTTTATCACGTAAGTGTTAAAATAATAATAATAATAATAATAATAAAAGCTATCAAAAAAACCATGGATTTTTTTCAAATAAACTAAAGTTTTTAATTTTATTACAAAACTATTGAACAAAAATAATGTGAATAATAATATTAAGTATAAGTAATTAAGTAGGTATATTAATTATTTTATTATTTTTATTAATAACTAGCCGTCCCCTCCCGGCTTCGCCCGGGGTGCTTTTTTTTTACGTAAAAACCTTCCCTGATTATCCCTCTATCTATGAGTGAAGACAGAATTAAAATCGGCCCAGCCGTTCTCGAGTTTTGCGCTTAGAAACACATTTAGGGATTCATTTTTATATTACAGAATTATAGTTTTTGTTTACTTGATACTGATTCCTAAAGGTCTAAGCAAATTGAGAGGTTTCAGCAGTGATTTCACCTACATTAGAAGAATTTATTTAAAGAAACCTTAAAGGGGCCAATGTCATATAAGAATGGAGACATTTTATAGTAGGTGATGGTTCTTTCTGTAAATAACCCGTGCGAAGCCGGTGCGGGTTGCTAGTACCATATAAAATTTTAAAACAATTGGTATCATACGACACTCAAATTCCTTAATACATATAAACTGCATAAGGCAGTATACTAAATGATATTTAGTAAGGCCACCCATACTAAATGATTCCATAGCCGCATTTTGAGGTTTCTTTGCTGATTTATAAATGAGATTATTACTGAATTATGAGATTATTAAATGAGTATTAACACTAATTCATTTTTATTACGAACCCCTATTGCCAATTATTGAATATTGCAATAACCCGAGAGCACAAAAAGTTTAATCTTCCTTGAGTGATGAGTGCAACACGCTGGAGTGACGCTGCAATATATTTTGTGAGGTAAGCCCTCACAACTCTATGGTATACATGTACTAGCACGGATCGACTTGTTGCTTTTTTGGGAGAATTTGTAAGTTTTATGTTAGGTCATGTCGTTTGATAGCAAACATTTTTAACTTTGACGCCCGAAACAAAATCTATGTGTTATAAGTTTGACGTGTGTGTAAGTGTTATAAGTTTGATCTAGTTTTTTTTGTTTTTTGTTAATTTATGAAGATATGTTTCACAAAAAGTTATAGTAAAGTACCTATACTATACATTATACTATATGTATAAATTCGTGTGAATGCCACACGTTTGTTAATTACAGTGGCCATGTTAGAAACTTTAGTTTGAACAGCAACCGCTGCGGGCGTTTTAGAAGCGTTCTACACGAAAGGTAAGGTGTTAACGAATGTTAAGGTGACTCTCTACTAATTAATGCTTAGGTTCCCATTATTAATCCCAACCTTAGAATTATTAAAAAGAAAACTCCAGAATAGACAAGATTTTGGGAAACGTTGAGCTGACTTAACTTGTTTGTTATTTTAATTTTATGCTACCAATAAACAAGCTCATAATCTAGTTATTTTCGTTACATCTGATATTTTGTATCCGGAACCCTTGAGACAGAGAAGGCAGTCATTCATTCTACGGGCTCGTCAAAAAGTTTTGAATTACATTTTTTAATTAACTATAACGATGTAAAGTGCAAAGAATTTTGTGTGAAAATGAACAAAAATTGTAAAAATATTTTCACCCCGCTCATTATATTACATTAAATAAATATAATTACTCTATCGTGTATCTAATATTATCAAATAATGTGAATACACCTTTACTCTAAAACAATTGCTCTCACAGTTCACAAAAGTTATAGAAATAGAAACTAGCTAAAATTACAACGGCTACAAACTTAACTTTAGGCGAACTTTCAATAGAACTTTTCCGATAATTATATTTCACAACGCTAACAACCCAAAGGTGTGTTAAGAAGATAAATGTATTTACTAAATATAGCGTACATTATTGTGCCATAAGCTGCGGTATTTATATAAATTTTATTACACACTAGCGAAAAAACTTAATTATGTTTTATTATATTTAAAAATTGCTGTGATAAATTATCTAGCTGATGGTGAAAACCGCATCAAAATCCATTGCGTGCTTTAAGAGGAGTTAGCGGCCATACAGACAGACTCGCCATAAGTATGGCATTATAAATTCGACTGTGTAATGCAACTGGTTTCAATTTATTAATATCTATGTGATATTATGCCAAAAAAAAAGAATAATTAAAGGAATATCGTCTTATGTTCAATATTCCCTTTATGCTTACATTACAACTCCAAAGAAAGCATAAAACTACCGCATTGTTAAATAAAATGAGAAGTAAAACATAAACCGCATACGAGAAATGAAATTGGGAATAAAAAAAGGGAGGTGCCCGTAAGTGTTCTAAAAAAAAGAACGCTATTGCAAAAATCATAAAGTCCAAAAAACAATGAAATTTCTTACGAGTTGACCTAAAGCAACCCTCGGGAACTAAGTTTAATGGGATCACGTACGGACAGTTTTTTTTTTCGGTATTTAGCTGAAGAGCTTTTACAGAATATGAGAAAAAAATATCAATTGTTTAACATACTGACTTGCATATGGTTCTGTCTATAATTATTGCATGTATACGAATCGTAAGAATTTTATAATCAATACTAATAATAAATCTGTAAGTGTAGGTATTGTATGTATGTATGTTCCTCCATAACTCTGAAACGAATTAACTGATTTTCATGAAACTTGGTAGATAAACATTTGGACGTACGGGACACAGGATAGGCTACTTAATATTTTTCAACACGGACGAAGTCGTGAGCACCAGCTAGTATGACAAATAAAAATATTCTCTTGGAAACAGTACGAGTATGTTTTGAGTCTGGTACTATAATTTTCAATCTTTTTTGTAAATTAAAATCATTTAGTATTTCATATTGTTAGCTATATATTTTTGCTTTTTCTATATTGATTTTTTTAAAAATAATATTTATTATATTATTCAATCTATTTTGTTTGTGGGCGAGGATCTAATTAAATTTGTAATTATATAATTAATATAAATCATGACGTTAAACTTATTTTATTAACTTATACATATTATGTATTTAATAACATTAATTATTACAATAAAGTACAAGCTTATGTACGTAGTTACTTACTCATATAATTGTTATCTACAGTTTTAATTGCAGTACTAAAAACATAACAGTTTGGGACATAAGAATTTGTTACCTATACCTATTACTTTTACAATCTTATTTCGTACAAAACAAAATGTAAAACTTTATAACCCCTTTATTTGGCACGCAATAAACTTTTACGATATGGCATTTACTTAATGCCCAAGTTGACCCTTTCACAGTACAAGCGGATTTCAGAATATAAACATTTCGCAAAAAAATTATAATTTATAATAAAAAATTTCAAAATTTACGTTATTTACACATAAGCAAAATATGAATTTAAAAGTGCGAAGAGTTTTAAGATGTACTTATCACAATTTTCGTATAATTATTTCATTACCTCGACCCTAATAAATTATTTTTTCATTTTTAAGGATGTCAGCTAGACCACGGACTATAGACTTCTAAGAAAACATCAGTGACAGACACGTAGAAAGTTAATTAAATTATAACGAACAAAAGGACATAAATATTTTTTCCATATACTTTATAAGCAAGAAATTCTGATACAATCTTCATCAAAAGTCAAGTGATAAACTTAAAAACTCAAATCGAAATATAAGTTAAATCCGAGCAACTGTGAGTTCACAAAACATACGAGTTCTTTTTACTTATACGGTGACTGTTCGGCGAGCAAGACCCCTAGTTAGAAAAGTTTATAATTTAATTATAACACCCTTAGGAGTCGTTATCTAACGTGCTAAGCCTGAGCCGCCGCCGAGCTACGTTACGCTCGGATGTCTAACGCATGGCGAAAATTTATTACCCGGCTCGGGCTAAGAATAAATTTTAAATTTCCATCCTGATTTTGACGTTTTCTTTGCATATTATCTCTGCAATTCATATTATTTAAAACATATTTTAAATTAAGTAAATAACCCAGAATCACGTAACATTAAAATCATTTGTCGTACATCTATATTATAAAAATCGATATGTAATTTTTTTTCAATGTAATAAAGAAAAACATATACCTGTTCAGTAGTAAACAAAACTAAGTAGAAACAAGTGTTAGATGTTTAGTCTAAATGGACAGATACACTCTCGCAGCGACCACACAGCTGAGCCACCATTAGAGGGGAGAATGTTCGTCTATTTTAACGAAAACCATTCAAAAGATTACCTACGAGTAGAATGCATAACGGGTAAAGGTAGAATTATTAATTAAGTTATATGCGCGCTTTTGTTAGCTTAAAACTTTAAAATGTATTATAGATTATCCAGAGTTTAAGCTGTCTCCATCTATACTTCTTTACTAATATTATATAGAGAGAAGATTTGTAAGTTTGTAATGAATAAACTCAAAAACTACTGGACTGATTTTGAAAATTCTTTCACCTATAGAAAGCTACATTATCAGCGAGTAATATAGGTTATATTTTATAAAAAGCTACGCGGGCGAAGTCGCCTGCAACAGCTAGTACCAAATATAATTAAAATAGTTCTAGTGACTTAATTTGAAAACCAGACGAGTTACATTTGTTAATAATATAATATGGGTATTATTTCTATTATAGTAAGCCATTAAATAGTTTTCTATTATATTTTGAATATTTTACTTATTAACATATTTAACAATATGTGTATAAATTGTGTTTATATTAATCTTTTGTTTATAAACCCTGTGATCGAATTGAACTAATATACATGAAAGCGTATACTAAAGTGTTGCTATTAAATTTGTCCAGGCGCTATAATTTAATTTGAGCTTTGTAAAACATAACGTCACTATATAATAAATTATAGTAGTTTTTGTGGAAAATTCCTCTATGTTACAGTACAGTACACAAACAGTTTAAGGCTAAGTTCACATGACCGCGCGGTACAAGTTCTACAAACATATCGCTCTGTTCAGTCTGATTAGCGCGGTATCACGCAGTCATGTGTTTTAGGCCTTAACCTATTTTAACGGCATGTAAGAACACCGCAAATTAGTTAAGATTTAACAAATACTGCATACAGGTAGATGATTCCTATAATAAATTTAATAAAAGTTATTGACGTATGTAAACTCCTTAAGACACAGGTTACAGAAGCTGTGTAGAATTAGGAACGTTTATAATTAAATTTAATTCCCAAGATAAATATAATTAGATTTAATTTTTATGTTAATTTATCTTTTTATATTTAAGTTTTTTTTATGATGTTATTCAATCTTTTTTATGTTAACGTTTATGTCCACTTGATGGCACTTGTCGCCTGACACAAGCAACGCCACGGCATTGGCATCCCTTACTCACAGATCGACACAACAGCATACTTGCTGTTATTTCATGGTTGTCTTCTCTAAGGGGATGGTTGCTGCCGCCGAAGTCACTAAGTAGTGACAGGGCACACTTGTCCTGCTACTACATTCAAGATCTAGAGCAGAGCTAATTTTGAAAAGTTTACTTCCAAAATTGACTCTGCTGGGAATCGAACCCGAGACCCGTGTGACAGAGAGTAAAGGTTTACATCCTAACCACTCATGCGACGGGCTTGTCTCTTCTGAACGGAACGTTACTAAATGTATCAGAAAAATCAAAGTCACTACGGAAACTTAAAATTGATTCATATATTCGTATGTAAAAATAAAATCATTTATATCGATTTCGAAATATGATTAAATGTTAGTAAGAAAGTTGCACGCAAATGAAAACAAGAAGCAAAATTCTTAAAACTATTTTTTTTTTGTTCTGAAGCAATATTTAATTTCATGGAGTGGAAAACTCCGTGAGGGGCCATTATAGGACAATGCTATGATTTGTTGCAGTAGCAGATATCAACTCCCTTGAAAATTTCCGCCGTGGAAAAACGTATTTAGAGAAAATATTATTCCCCGTATCTCCGTCATTTCGTTTGTGAATAACGTTGGTTTTATTAACTTTATTTATTGCTTCCTACCCTGTTAGCAATGCACTAAATTCACTTCTTTTTTTAAATTAAGAAGAAAAACAAAGAAATATAAATAAATTCACTTCTTTTCTAAAGGATCCGAATGTACCATATAATTTGAACTAATATTACAGATATGTTATGATTTATATAGAAATACAAATATATTGAAATTTATTAAATATATATTGCTTTGACTCTTGTCAAAAAAATTTGTAAATCGATTTTTAACTCTTTAAGCTTAACATGATGGTAGGTGATTACCGTCACCTATATAACACAAGCAACGCCACTGGTGCTGCAAGTGCGCTGCCGACCATAGTAAGATTCATTCAAACACTTTGATAAAGGATACACTAGATTTAGGGTCTCAATCAAAACAAAATCACTGCGAAAAAGTGTCCACTGGATTTTTTTATACTTACATGCTAACACTTTCTCTCGTTAATTTTTGATAAAAAGATGAATAGGTAATATAAAAACTGAAATATAAAAAGATGAAAAAACTGATTTGAATGTTAATATTTAGTAATAATGGTTCAAGTCGTAACACGTGTTCACCTTAAGGACAACTTTGTGCAACTAATTTGAAATATCACCCCAAGCTGTGAGTGCGGTGATATTCTACTATGCCACTTTTAATGAAGCAACCCATTCCAGTGTATCCTTTATCAAAGTTCAACGAACTTATCAACTTACTTTCTTATTGGGTCGTTACTTGATTGGAAACTGTTGCTAACACAAGCCTTTACTATTTTAGAAGTAAGTGAGCTGCCCACCTAGACTGGGCTGGCAGCTATAAGCTAGACTTTTATATAACCTAGCTATAAGGTTTATGTAGTTATATAGCTAGCTCCTACTCGGCGTACACAACAGGGTGTTATAGTGGTTACTGGTGCAAGTAACTATATTTTCATTTGGAAGAACTAGGTGATAAAAGAATGCTATAAAAGTTCTTAGGGATCAGAATTCTGATTGCTAAGATTACAAAATTAGATATTTTGTCATGCTATTACTTTGGAGATATGTGACCTAGACCACATATTGTAATTTTAAATGTCAATTTAAATGAAAAATAAAAATAAATAACAATGAATGAATAAGGGAAAACTATGAATTTATATTACACAGTCCGGTAACTAAACCTTTACAAAATATTGTAACCAGAAACGCACAGCTTTATTAGAACGCTGTAACAATAAATTCGACGCGTATAAGTAATAAATATTTCGGAACCGTGACATGTGGCGATTGGCTACGCAAAACAAACTTTAGTGCTATTAATACTATAGTGGACCCATTACCCCACGCTTGGCCCCGACGAACTCGTGGCTTGCCCTTTTGTGTTGTGTCAATTAATTAATTATACACAGTCCGATCGCCGCCGGATGGATTTCAGTTGGAGCTGTACGGATTCATTATCGAAATTAATGAATGTTTGTGATTAGGATTGTAATCTACATAATGGGAATTTGTTGATAAAATGACCATATGTGTAAAATGACGGTGATACATTATTGATTATTACATAACAGTAGGCACAAAGGCCACGTCGAAATTCAAAACATTTCATTGTTAAATATTATATAATAAAATAAAACATAATAATAAAATAAAATTTTGTATTATAGATTTAAAGTAGTTCAGGAATTGAAATTTAGTTAAATAAAATATAAATACCTGCATATTATACAATATTTACATATTATTTATATTTATATACTAGTACGTGTTACTGGGATTGTTTATTTTCAAAACTCTCAGTTACCTATATCATAACCGTATTTGAAAAATAGTAAAGTACCTAGAGTTGTGGGAAAATGAAACTGGGGCAGTTGATTATAGATCTCATTCCTAGAAAATATATTAAAATACTATTTTTCATTGCTTACCTAAAAGTTGTTGAAAAATTCACGGCGGTCTGTGTAGTGTAATAAAGAAAAGGAATTAGCATAGTAGTTAGCTTTTTTTAAGGTATCCATGAGTAGGCAACACAAATGTCATTTATTTTCTCACAGATAATAATTTCATAAAATATTATATAATTTTCGTCTGGTAAAGAGATGAGTGAAGGACGACCTCTTATCGTATTACATTAGTTTCTTATATAATTTATACTTATTTTGTTTTGTAAAAATTAAAAGATTATTTGCAGTATGTTTACTTCCGCTTTAACTTAATTACTTAAGACGAGATTCGTTCGTGAGAGTAGATATTGTACACTTTTTTTATTTGGGATCAATAATATACAAAATGGCAGATTCGTCATAAAATTTACTTATTACTTATACATTTGTAGTTGAGCTTAGCATGTGACTCCTAAAATAAATACAGTCAAAAGCAAATAATCGTAAATCAGTTGAATATTGCTTTACCCCACCAAGTCCATTGCAAATACTTCATATTTTATTGTTTCGTGAATTTCTTTGGGGATAGAAACTGTTATGATTTTGTACCCAAGTGCGAATTTATTTTTTATTGATCAAAGTATTTTATGTTATCGTGACACGAATAAATATTGTTACATTATTTATATTTAAATAATGCGAAACTTGTCAAAAATACTATATTAATTAATATCGTTACATTCGAAATTACGTGTTACGTGCGTTACGTCCTAAAGGTTACTTTAGGATTTAATTATATCGACTGAAAGCTGTCTTTTTACTGATGATATCCTCAATCACATTTTTTTTTTCATCTACAAATATTAGCGTTTCTTAGAAAATCATGATCTTGTATAACGAATTTTGGAGGGAGCCGCCTTCAAATATATTACAAGTTAACTCTGCGGTCTACGAGTCACTTATGAAATGTCGAATTTAAAATTTTAAAGACGAGACTTTATGAAGCGTGCTCGAACTTTAAAATAATTTAAAGTGAACGCCGGAGTTTAACCGCTTATGAAGTTTGCGATGAAGCTGCGTCCATTATTTTTGTCGCCGAGGGATTTTTTGCATAAAATACTTTTACTTTGAAGACATTTCTGAAGTATTCACTTATAGAATAGTGTAACAAAGATTTGTAACAAAGAACACTTATTTTTAACAAAGAACAATTCGAATCTTAATATGAACACATGGAAAATGAAATGACAGTAATATTAAAAACATAAACTTTTCCTTGCAATAAACAGGCTCCCTCAGCACAATGAGGCTATGAAAAGTGTCAGAGGTGGTTTAGAAAAAAATTACAATTTACATTTTCTATTTTTTCTTTAGACTCAATTATGCAAGCACGAATGGGTTCAACCGATATATGTAGTTAGATAGGAGTAATTATAAACACAAGTGCCAGTTAATGAATTCTTTTTTTTTATTAACTAACTCTTAGGTTTGAGTTATCATAAAAGTATTTTAATAAGTATTTTAATTTTAATAGATACTTTTTAAAGACACTTATTACTTTAATAAATACTTAAGGGTTATTAATAATTTGTACATAAATTGACAATAATCACTGGAGTGATATATTAGTCACAAACAATAAAGTGGTCAAAACAATTTTTGTAACTATATAGGTATTCTTTATATCTAAGTTAGGACTTAATTTGATAGGTTTATTTTAGCTTGTCGAAGATGTAATTTCCGTGCAATTTTTTAACTTCAAAGTGAAAGCCTTTAAATGTCATTTAGCAAAACGCTAATAGCGAACGTAAGTAGACGTCAACCGCTTAATGAAGCTTCGTTTAATAGTTAATCTTAAAATCAAAAAGTTTAATTAACAGTGTGCTATTTTAAAACTTGGGAAGCTTATTACATTCGAAGAGTATAGTGACTGCTCTTAATCCAATAATATTTTTGTATAATTTATTTATATTAATGTTAAATTATTAAACTATTTTAATTTGAAACTTTGATGAGATAATTTAAACCACTCTTCCGTGTATTTTCTAATTGAGAAGAAAAATAATTTCAAATCTATAATTTAATTAAATATAACCCAATTTAATAAAATAATATAATATGTTTTATTATTGTATCTAATCGTCACTTTACCAATATTTTGGGCCACCATTTTAGTTATTTAAAATAAATTCACTTTATTTCAGTTACTTAAATTTGGTAAGTTTTACAGGAAACCGGTACAAAGAATAGTTCGAAGGCTTACAATATTGGAGAGAAAAACAATTTTCATTATGTTTTCCTTGCGACACTGCACAAATAAAAGAAACACGGTTTGTTGTCAATAACATCAGCAGGTGCCCCGCTGGGACACAGGTTCGTTCACCCTTAAACTATACTTAGCCCTTTTATTACGGACAAGTTTGGGGTTAAGGGTAACTTATGGGTTGCACAAACTTTCTTCTTGCAATATCTATTGAGTCCACATTAATCTAAATGTGTTTGCACCTTTAGTTAGGAACGTTATTACTAAGGCCTTACTGAAATATAATCGGAAATAGCTCTTGCCTAATGATTTTACTTTATTTTTAAGGTCTTGTTTCTGTATAGTTTTGTATGACCAAATTCATGACGATGGCCAATTTTATGGATGTTAAAAATAATATGTACTTACTGTTATTCACAGTCAATGTCAAACTTTTTATATTTTATTACCCAAGATCTGTGCCTCTTGAGCAAAATTTTCCCAGTAATTCATGATATAATTCATGAAAGGGACAAATTTTAAATTTTATTTTCTTTCGTAAGAATGAAGGCCAATAAAATTTAATTTTAAGGTTTTATCAGAATACAAGCCTTAATCAATGTTCATCTATTTGTCGGTTTGAATTTTACATGGATTTCTCCTTCAAAGATAGAGCAAGGGAACATTATTGCATTCACATTTATGAAATCCTATATGGAGCATATAAACAAATAAACAATAAATAATTATTATTGTAAAACCCATAGGTGTTATATTGTATATTGTCTCCGAGACTGGGCAGCTGAGATCTCGGCCAACTTAATGATCATTGCTTATTGCAACCATACATTTATGGGTAATATATTTCACTACTCACTTTCAGTACAATATATCTGAAAGTTTGCCATCTCGACGTTTTGTACATTGCGCCCGGTCGTTATAGTTTCAACTAACGTGCCAACTAGAACATGGTATTTTGGCTGCATTTTAGACTGAAAAATACCTGTTTCTAAAGATATTAAAGTGAAATATAGTATTATAGTAAATTGGTATTGAAGACATATTAATCAAGCGCAGCGTAGGACGTCCAACAATGTGGACAGACGACTTGATAAGGGCCGCGGGCCGATGGTGGATCCAGGCTGCTTCTGATCACTCCTATTCAAAAATTATGGGGGAGGCCTATGTCCAGCAGCTTATGTCCTGCGGCTGAGATGATGATGATGACGAGAATGCTATAAATTGAAATCGGTTCTTGAATCGAACTCTGAATGCAAGTTCGCAGTATGTATAAAATACATAGTTATGCAATACTTAGTATTATATCTAAGTGAATACCTGTAATATAACTAGCGTATTACAGGTATTTACTTAGATAATCAGTATAAAAAACACAATATGTCGAAAACAAAACCTGTTTTGTTCATTATTTTTCTAGCCCTATTTTTTCTTTTGTCTGTTTTTGGTGGTTCAGCTACGGCGAAGAAAGAACGGATTTTTATACAAAAATGAAGACAATAGAATTTACCTGGAAATACTTTGAAATAATGTATAATGTTAGTATATTTCAGCGAGAGAAGTAAGAAATTATGTTCTAAATTGTCTAAAATCACTTTAGCACATGTAGCATTTGTTTTGTTTGGAATTTTATCTGTATCAATTTTATTTTATGTTGATCCCTAACTCCCAAATATGGTTGGTGAGGGAACACTAAAGCTGGGCTTAGTAGCGAAACACGTCTCACTAACCTGCCTTGCTTATATAAAGTATTCATGGCAAAGGGAATTTTAAATTTGAGGTTTAGTCGTTGTTTGTTGTGTATTTTTATGTCCTTATGAGTTAGGATGTGATGGAGGTTGTATTTAAACTTACAAATTAAATTAAAGACATTCAATATAGCTTTCGGATGTAAATATATTGTCAGTATCTACTAGATAGGTCACCTTGAAGTTGGTACTAATGGTACTATCGAATAAATTAAGTTGCATGTTAGTATTATGTCAAAAAAGTTATTCTTTTCTTACTCTACTTAAATAGCCATAAGAGATATAAATCCATCCTCACCATTGGTATGAACGATTGGTAGGTATTTTAGATTGACAATTGACGAACTTGAAATTTTGGATATTTAATCAATACAACTTAGAATATTATTGCAAACAACAGAGTGTTCAAGAAATAAAGAAAACAAGGATATCATCAGTTAGCTGAGGTAACATAAATATAACACATAGTAGAAGAGCAACGACCTCAGAAAAAATGTAGTACCTAGGGTGTATAACTACGGGTTTTATATAACTAGGGGTGTGTATACTAGGGTGTACCTAGGGTGTATTACGGGGCCAAACTGTAAAGAAGCGTTTGTAGTACTTTTTAATAGTTTACCAGAGAACACTGTCAAGGAGGGAAGGAAATCTGTGTTCAAAGAGAAATTGATGATATGTTATTATTTTTCCTTCCCTAAACTTTTTTTTTTAATATTTATTAATTAATACAATATAATGTTTAATTTTATTTAAGATTAGAGTTTTACCACAAACCATGTTCAAATTATAGAATTTCTATTAAATGCAGATATATAAGCGAATATAGAATAATTAAGTAAACCTTCTGTTGACGCTCACGTACACTTTCGACTCTTCAATTACTTTATTAGATAATCTTATTGTTGTCATATTCGGAATTGAGATATCTACAATATTTCATACTTATAGTATTTACGAACTGTTGTTAAAAATTATATTTATAGTTAATTGGAAATAGCAATATATTGCTCAGAAAGTAAGGTTATCGCATTTTTCGCAAAATTGGCCAAAATTAAACTTTACTGGGCTAGTGGTGCATAAAAATGAAAATAACTGGCGAACACCGCCCCTAAAAGTAAGTAAGTACAAGCCCCAAAACGTTCACCACTAAATCAAATTCACTATAAAAGTCTCGTTTCCGATAAAATAATAAATATTCCTTATGCATTTTATTGTGTTCGGGTAATATACACAAATCTTTAGGATCGTTCCGAGGCAACGGGCAACGGGCGCCCCGCTTGCGAATTATGAACGATGTAAGTAGAAACCATTCGTGGCTGAACTGATCATAATTTTGGCTTTTTTATTGGCTTTTGAACTAGCACGAAAATTGTTCAAATAAATTTTCAACACATCCACAGGGGAAAGTTTTTGTATATAAATCGTTGCCGTGAATTTTATTTTACTGTTTTTCTTTTCTTTTTTAATTTAAAATTAACAAACAGGCTGACTTGATGGTAGGTGGCTACCGTCGTCTATAACAGAAGCAACAGCAGATGTGCTGCATGTGCGTTGCCGACCATAGAAGGATTAAGGAAATGGGATAAGGAAGGAAGGAGTGGCTCTGGCATCCCTTATTCGCTTACCGAAACACAACAGCACATATGAAAGAAAGAAAGAAATTAAGATTAAATTAAATTAAGATTAATTAAATTAAGATTAAGAAAGAAATACGATATTAAAATCGTTCTCATTAAACATTTATTGTATATTGTGCTATTTGTGTTTCGACAATGTGTATATGAAATGAAACCTCATGAAATGAAAGATTAATAAAATGTTGTTAAAAATATCATTTTGCTGTTGAAAAAAAAAACCACTTCAATTGAAGATATTAATTGGCTCATCGGACACATTGATGATCTTTAGGAAATAACTCTGCAATATTGTGAGGTAATTTTAACCAAACTTTTAATCCCACTCAAGTAGTCAAGGATTAGTCAACAGAACTATGTTAGTCTAAAAGTTATATGGAAATGTCATCAGAGACTCACGATAAGGAACTTGCGTAATCTACCTTCAGAAATTATTATTAACATTTCTAAGCTGACTGAACTTTGACTGAGCTTAAGTATTTGATTTAATTTCTACATACTTGAATAAAAATTTTATAAGTTTAAACATTTAATTTAATAAATTCTTGTTTCAAAATGATGTATTATATACGTTAATGTAAAACAAACGGGTATAAACCGCAGAATTTAACTAAACACCGCAATTATGAAGTCAAAGAGTCAAAGAGAACTCGTTCTTTAAACTCACGACAACATTAAAATGATAAGTATAAGTATTTTTTCAAAAACGAGTAAATATGGATCAAATCAGTAAACTTCCGATCATTATAATAATAAAATCGAAAATAATAAAATAAAGTAAAATAACAAAAATAAAATAAAAATCCTTTTAATTCCAGCCTTGTAAATGGTTATGCTGTGCTTTTAGTAAATTTAAATTTTTGTAGTAACTAATAGATTATAGTAAAAAATAAAAATAATAGTGTGCCTTATAAGCCCAGACAAAACGAACATTATATGGTGTTAATAATAATTATATCTACAACTATTTCAGTTCACTCAGAAGAGTATCATTCTGGAATAAATATTTTTGCTGACAACCTAAATAAAGAGCAATAATCATGAATTATAATAGAAAAGACTTTAAAATAATGACGAAGTGGTTGATAATAAATAAACAGCTTGGTTCACTCCTTTATGAGCGAGGTTAAAGTTTTTAAGAACCAATTTACAATGCCTTAAGTTTGCTTATCTTGTTATAAAGCAATCAGAGACCGGAGTCGAATGGGGTAAAGTTTCACACTCGACAAAGAGGAAACATAACAATCTTGTTAATGTACTTATAATTTTGTTAGTCAATTTATGCTTCAAGCTTAAAAATATTCATTATAAATAATTGTACACGTAACAGTTAAATGGATTTAGATGAAACTCAGTACACAAATAGGTCAAATCCTGTATACCTTTTATTCCGTTAACTTACTAGTAGCTTATTAAGGTTTTAGTATTTTTTTTATTCATCTAGTTACATTGTAATTAATTATTTTAATAAAGTTTTACAAAAGTAAATACGAGGAATGCTTTTTAAAATGTAAAAAAGTATATAAATTTTACTAAAATTAATATCAAGCTGTATTAATTATTAAGTCGAGATTATAAATTCTAGTAAAAATTTAATTGTAAACTTTAAAAAAACCCTTAGCTAAGACTAGCTAAGTTATGTGATAATATTCGATATGGGAAAACATTTATAATTTATATAACATTATAAATGTTTTTTGACACAATACTTTTGAAAGAATAATATAGATTCTCCCTAAAAGCTTTAAACTGCTACATACAAAGAATTAACAGTTGAAATTGATTAATATTGAAATTAATTACCATCTATCTCTTGAAAGTAACAATTTCGTCTCGGTTTCAAGATTAAAATCTCCAGTTTCAAACAGATTTTGCGTTTAATATATATCCAATTCTTGTAATTAATTTTGATACTGGTCTGATGATTGGAGATTAACGAGTTCCCTTTATTGTTCACTAAGTTTGTTTACGTCAAAATAGAATTTGGACTTTAACAGTTAATTGGTAAGATTACAAATTCATTGAGTTATGAGAAGTAATTAGTATTTGTTGTTGTTTAACAGGATCTTTAAAAGAAAGTAAGGGACTCTTAAACTGAGCAGCCGTTAACTAGAAGCACATGTGCTTTTTAGTATCTGTTTCTAAGTATAGGGCGCTGAATCCCTCATACTACATTCACTTTTTTACGAAAACCCATGTATTGCCGACGCCACTCCAAACTCCCTTGGGTAAGCGTCAATGTCTCATCTGGACCGATGCGCTATCTGCCTCTACATTACATATTCTCATAAAACTCTCGCGAAATTCGCAAAATATCAGTTTTCCAGATCTTAATACTTTTTATTATAAAACAATTTAACAATTTAAAATATACTAGCGGCCTGCTCCCGGCTTAACACGGCTGCAGTTTTTTAATTTGAAACCTTCCTCGTTAACGCTCTTTCCATTAATGAAAATCGCATTAAGATCCATTGCATAGTTTAAAATATCTTAGCATACGTACATATAGAGGGACTTTGTTTTATAACTATGTAAAGATTTAAAATAATGCATATAATTTATAAAACATTTTTTTTTATGAAAAATATGTCGTAAAACCTTACAGAATCTAAGGCGAATTCAAGATAAATTGATATTGCCTCTATTTGCTTGGCGCCAGACAGGAGTATCCTATGAGTCAGGAGACTTCCCGTCGTGAGATCATAGCTCAATGGTTTGACTCATTCGCTTTGATTCATTGGATTAGCCTACGTGTGGATAATTTACAGCAGCATCGTGCATCGCGTTATTAAATTAGCAAAATTACATTAAATCATACCGCAACAGGGCAATTCACTGCATTAAAACATTTACAGAATAGACGACTGAGTGTTTAAATGATTTTACCTTCATTTTTGTGACGTAATTTGCTGTTTGCATACTTATAAAAAATTGTCGTTTCGAAGTTTAATAAAAAGTAAATATTCCATTATATTATTAGTCAGCTAAAATTATGTTTTTTTTTGAAATATAATTTATACAAGATTGTTTTTTTAACGCAATCCTAAAAGGACATTTATGGTGTTGTGCATTTGTCCCTTTAGGATGTTAATTGGGCACTCTGGGCAGCCCATTTTGAGAGAGCAAACACATGGTAAGTGTGATATAACTAAATATTATGCTGATAATGTAATTGCCAGTGTTATTTTTTCTTCTCATCTACTTTCTATTCTATTTCCATGTATCCTCTTTGCGCATTTGTTATTCTTTTGTTTTTCATATACTAATACTATAAAGAGAAAAGATTTGTATTTTTGTGTGTTTGTAATGAATGAAAGCTACATTATCAGTGAGTAACATAGGCTATAATTTATAAAGTTACGCGGACGAAGTCGCGTGCAACAGCTAGTATCATTCTAAGACTGACCTATATATGGATCTAATTTATTTATTTTCATACTATATTCCCCAGTGATACATTAGGTCTTTACTGATCAAATGTAGCTGAAAAAACCCTTCTGTTTCTCACGTTCGAACAAAAGTTTGTAATTCACAAAGGATTTACTATAGAATTCTCACACGTCGGGCTCGAGATGTGATATTAGCCTGTCAACCCTTATCACTAGTAACGTGTTAGTGGATATTTTGTAACGACACTTGTTGTTACTTGTTCCGTAGCGATAAGTCTTATAAGTATGATTTATTTAGACGGTTATTGGACATTGCTAATCGATATATGACGTAATATAATTTCAATATCAAAATTAAGCTTTCTTTTAAATGAATAAAATAAAATTCATTTATTTAAGGTATCGAAAAAATGGGGAGACTAAATGTATAAAATTAGGTACATTGTTAAATTAAATTTATACTACAATAAATTATTGAATTAAAAATTTTCAAATATTTTACGAATTCGCTCTTTCGGATGAAGGTCAGTCGGTTACACATATCGATTTCCGACCAAAGATATAAATGCTTTAACTGCTTGCTCAACTGATGAAATAAAACATAAAAAACAAACATCTTCAAGGTCATTTAAAGGTCCTGCCAGGTCTCTGTAGGCTAGCGTAATCTTTTCACACATGAGAGAATCTTGATATATATCTAAAGCATATAAGCTGATACATATTAAGCATACATAAACATTCTATACATTTTTTCCTACCTTTTTAAGATAATCTTTGTTTTAAAACATTGTATTTGGTTCAAAGACTACTTTCGTGTATTGCAAGTTGCACGTAGTTTTGTTGACAGCGTTGCTCGTCGCGTCGTAGGCATTTCTAAATTTGTAAGTTATCAGTATTCAGTACTCGTAGAGGGGGCGACGTAGCACCAGCATTTCATTACTGCTACGAAAGATGCTACGTCGCGTAGCTATTTGTCGTTGCTTCAATATCATGATAATACGGATTCTGTTTTATTATTCACAGAAATATTTGAATTTTTCTATTCCTTCAAATAAGAATGTCTCTGTCTCGATCTGTTCGCTTGTGCGCTTAATTTATCTTACAAAGTTGAAACAAAAAATCTATACGGTAAATGACATAGTCGAAAGCACATAAGAAATAAATGATTCTACTTCTGGATTGTTATTCCGGAACAATGACGTATGATACAATTGTGCCTGTATACAAAAAAAAACAATCTATATGTTTTGTAACAATAAACGCTAATATTACATAATTCTCCTATGCTGAATTGAGCACAACTAGTGGCATGCCACACTATCCTTATATGACATACAAGCAGTAGCAGGGCCCATTTCATATCTAAGGAATACACAATATTCCTAGGTATCTAAGTATCAAGTGGGCAGCTTATCTGGCGACAGTAGACCTCCCATAATGGTCCCACTTTGCGTGAACAGCACATATTATTTTGTGTTTCAGTTAAACTGTTAAAAAATAATACGAGAGTGGGGTGGTATGTACACTAAGGATAGGAGAACTGTAACAACTCTATGTATGTTATAAACTGCTCAACAGATTTTAGCGAAATCCGTTTTCATTTGAAGAATTTCTACAAAAATGTTTGTAAGAGAAAAAAAAAACTGATTTTATATTTAAGTTGCCTTAAAACTACCTAATGGATTTTTCTGGTTAAATATAATGCAAGTTAGAATTGCTTTTTACTTAGTTTTTCGCGATATTCTTTAATTTTCTTGCTAAATGTTTTTGGTTTGTTATTAAATCATCCTAAACTTTTGAGCGTGGCGCACAAATGGATTAATACAGGATAATGATTTCCTGGGATAAGAATTAAACAAAAAATATAGGTACTTTTAATCTGTATAATAGATTTTCCATATACTAGTATCAGAAAATTTTATATAGGTATCTATAATCATAAAACTTGTCTATTAGACCCTTTAGTATAAATACTAAGATGTAATGGACCTAAAATTTTAAACTACTAATATATGGCAACAAAGAATTTTAAGATAAACGTGCTATAGTAAAAAATCACGGATTTTGAAGCAACTTGAATTTCATTCGTAGCACGTTGCTAGCTTTATTGGCATTAAGCTATACGGTACCCTTTCCTTGTGTAGACGTTTTGGCAGCCTCACCGAGGATTACCGTTTCACAAAGGGTGCATCATAAACCGAAATACGTTTCGGGTATTTTAATTCCCTTTCGCTTTGGTTTTAAATCCTTCTGATACACTTATGAATACACGTCAAGAAAGATTATTAACATACTAATAAATACTAAGCCGATCGGCTACGCTGTAAAAATGTATTTGCATTTCTCTGTATGTTACAGAAAAAATTGTCAAACACATAGTACAGTCAAATTAAGCCGAATCAATGGAAATAATTCGGGTAGTTTCGAATTTTTTTTTGTAAAATCAATAGTAAAATCAATCATTGCGCAAGAGCTCAGACTATTGATTTTACAAAAGAAAGTTTCATACAAAAATTGTAGAAAATTTTATGCGCTACAAATTTGATAATTGTTACATTTTTTCGTATATCCAAAAATTATTGAGATATTTTCCAAAAACAAAATTTGGTTTTTAATCGATTATATCTCGGCAAATATTAACAAATAAAAAAGATGGGAAATCTTATCTTCTACAAAATTTACAATTGCTTACAATTTTTAACGTAATACTTACCGCTTTTGGGATATTTGCAATAAGGCGTTTTTCAATCAATCCGTTAATATACGAGTATAATTTAACAACATTAATAACAAATGTTTTTGTTCAATATTTGAATTTAACTTGAACCTGAAAATTAGGCGAGATGTCCCTAAGGGAAAAGCCTTAAATAAAGATTTAAAAAAAAAAACCTGAAAATTATTTGCAGTCGTTTTGATTTGTCACGACATCTATAACAGACAAGTCGTTCCTTATAATATATTTGAGTGAAATTACCTTCAAATGAAAACCACGAAAACAATGACTAAATAAATATAAAAACTACACCCAAACGAAACAAAAACAAGTAAAGCACGCGACATAAAGCAATAAAATTCATTGTACTCGTAAAGTACTGTACGTTTTTATGATTCATCTCTTGTGTTTACGGAACCCTAGTGGAGTAGAGAGGACGCCTGAAGGTATAATCGCGTACAAAAATGTATGCAGAAATTCGTTATTTCATATGCAACAAAAAGACAAGTTCGGTGTACTATTTTAAAGGAAGTAAAGCCAAATTGTGACAGAAAAAATTAAATTCAAATAAAAATAAAGTAATAGCGGATTAAATAAAATTAAATTCACATTATGTTGTACTGTATGATACAATTAATTAAATATATAAAAACGTTGAACTAACAAAACTTTCTTTACAAGATCACAGACATGAAAGCTTTTCCAATTTGAAGCAATGATCCATGTAACTCTGCTAATTATGTAAGAGTTTGTTCTTGTTAACTTTACATACATTTATATAGATCTACATTTTTCTATATATCTTATGAAGATCTATCTACGAACTTGACACGATTCAGATTAATCAAGTTCGATTTTGATGACTAATTGTAGTGGTCGAAATTCGAATTATCCATTTGTCGAAATTCGGTCATATCAACTTTGTTGGTGGGAGTAAAAACTATTATTTTTTATATATTTTTTTGAAAATATTAAAACTAAAAAAACTACTAAAAACATTAACAGAGGCGAAAAAGTATCTGAACCGTTTCGTCTTTACCTGTTTATGTATTGATTATATATATTTATTGTAATACTATTTACAAGAATGAATTGCACATGTTTTCGTATTTGTTACTCATAAGCTTATTATACAATTTCCTTACTATCATGTTAGCTTTATATTATTCCTGTAATTATTATTTCACATATATTTTAATATATCGTTTAAAATTCTTCAGCGCTGCTAGAATACTCGTATAAGAAGCACTTTTGCTTTACAAGCAATTTGGCTATTTCTATTTTAAGAACTACATGGATTTTTCGTTGGATCCATTGTCAAGGGTATAAAACTATTACAACGGCCTGCCTTGGTACATATAATCCCATGCCTGAGGGAGAGCTACGAAGGAGAAGCAAATATATAAAAGTGTTTTATTGAAGCGATGTTCTCGAGCATAAATTGAAACGCTCCGCTCTTTTCAGTCGTTAGCATAAAGATATATGTTACATTTTCTACGCAAATTCAATAAACAGAATCAGAGTAAAATTCGTTTGTAAAACATAGCGACCTGTTTACAACCGAATATGAATAGCTATTGCATATCGCCGTTAATAATTGCAATGTAAGTTAATCTTAATAGTGACTACTCCCTAATAAAGATACTGGCTGTGTTTTAGAATGCTGAAGGCACAGGCATGAGCTAAATATTTATAGGAGTTTGAAACGTACTGATGTTAAGGTCCATTAAGGATACGCTGTACAAGCGTGGGAAGTCAGTAAATAGGTATTTGGCAGAATTTGTGGTCTCAACTTACTGTTATGCAAATAACCGAAAACAAAATAAGACGCAACTCATTCGCGCCACTTATTAACCTTGCTAAAATTTTAAAACATACGTCAGCAATTTCAATATTTTAGAAAAACCTTTATAACTTCTGGTAGCTATTGACATCCTAATTTTAAGTGTACCTAGGTTGTTTTCATGGAAAAACATTTTTGGCTTTTAGTCAGTATCTGCACATTTTAGAATTTAAATAATGCCAGTGAATATTTAGAATACTAATCTTCTATCTGCTGCTGTTCGTTAGTCTCGCTAAAACTCGAGAACGGCTGGACCGATTTTAATTCTGTCTTCACTTATGGATAGAAGGATAATCTGGGAAGGTTTGTACGCGGTCACTAGTTCAGTAATAAATATATAAATAGTATTAACGCAACCACTTGGGTGTTTGTTTCCATCTTCAATCTCCGTACCATCGCAATCAGCCTGCCCTCCTTTAGGTCTAAGAGTTTGGAGGGCTACGTCTCGACTGACAAAATAACGTTAACTTGATTTGATAGAATATTATGTCTACTCATTTACTCAATAAAAAAGGACACTTTTTCAATTGATTGTACAATAGTGAACTATTCCTCCAGAGCTCGTGTCTAAGTAAATTTGGTCATCTCACCCAATCTCTGTTTACGAGGGGTCACTCCCCAGGCGTAAGGTATCGAGATTTGAGGGCACTAACAATGAATCATAGGCGTAGTGAAGACGTTTCTTATTTAATTTGGCTGCCTCTTCGCATCTTTACATTTCAACAATTAGGTGCTTATTTTTACTTTTATCTTTATTGTATTCAATGAGAGTATTTTGACTGTGTAACAAACTGAAGCAGATTAGAAGTGTATGTATTATCAGGCTAGGGTTACCGCAGATTGGTTTCGGTAAAATGTTCGTTTAGGTACAAAAGGCCACACTGTTAACTGTACACTTCAGAAATTCAAAATACTGCAAGAAAGGGATATGAACGCATGTGTGATGTATGTGTGCGTACTACGAGTATAAATTAGCTATTATACAAAGGTATTCAAAGGAGTTTTTAAACAGTTTTTTTTCTTTTATGTTTGATCCAACGTCATAATTGACATTAAATGCCATATTATTGAATTCGTGGATAATAATAAATTTCATGTTTGAAAAGAGAACAAGAATATTGGCTCTAAGTGAGATTAGAGTGTGTGATAAAAACTGAAATATTTTTTTCTTTTCACATTCTGTGCATTTAAAGCTAGCTATAATATATATTAATATACCATACTATAATATATGTTACAGCAAGCTACCACACTTGGAGACAATGCTATTATATATATTTTGCCTTCATTTCATTGATGGTCGTAATAGTCTTGCTATACCATGATATGCAATAATATAAATTACGGTATACGTTGGTGACGTCATAGAAATATATATTATAGCTGCGTGTGTGGTCACTCCAATATTTGTATAGAAAATATATCGTAATATGCCTTGCTATAATTAATATTAATATATATTAATACTAGCTGTTGCACACGACTTCGTCCGCGTAACTTTATGAAACTCGCTGATAATATAGCTTCCCAACAGTGAAAGAATATTTCAAATCGGTCCAGTAGTTTCGGAGCCTATTCAATGCAAACAAACAATCAAATCTTTCCTCTTTATTATATTATTAGTATATTATAGATAAATTATAGCTACGTATGTGATGGGTCTTATTTAATGGTAAACCATAATTTCATAAACATTGAAGTTTTGGACTAGTAGTAGTAGCAAAACCCTATATCCATACATAAACGTAAAAATAACTGTCTGTTTGTTACCTTTCACGCTTTAACCACTCAACCGATCATAATGAAATTTTGCATGCGCGTTGTCAGGAATAATACAGGAAAGGAAAAAAGCACTGTTCCAAAGGGGATCATCTAAAATAAAATATATCTATAACTAACGTCTGGCTAAAGTGTTATAGCAACATGGGGTAAAGCGTTATATTGCTTACATAATTTTTATTTTACAACGCAGACAAAGTCGCGGACATCAGCTAGTTAGAAATATATGAATGACATATTAAAAATATGATGCACCAATAGATGCACAATATAGCTACAGTAATCGGCGTTTATGGCCCTTCGGGAATGAAAGTGAGTTATTAGGTTCATTTCGGTTTTGTATAGCGTTATTTTTGTCTATCACTGTCATTCAATGAAACGTCATTCAAAATGTACATTGCGCGACAGAGAGAACGCTCTACAGAAACGAATATAGCCGATCTTAGCTGTACAACTCGCTTTTGTTCCCGATGAGCCTGGCGTTTGTCCGAAAGCTGAATTATAATTTTGACAAATTCACGTATCTTGTCTGTCAAATAAAACCTCCTTGATAAAACCTATAAAATATATTAGAAAAAAAAACTGCTCAACTACAACTACAGTTACAAAACGTTATTTCATTTGAAGTTGACATGATACACATAGTATATATATATATCATGTCAACTTCAAATGAAGTTCGTCTCGTTTCGTCTCTTTCAAGCTCTCCCTGCTCTCTCTTTAATGTATAGTTAACAGTGTGGCGGTTTGTACAACAAACTAAAATAACTGTATTTTTTTATTATTAAAATATAACATTTTTATATGTCAAAGTGGTCAGACAGGCTGACGGTCCACTTGATAGTAGAGGTCGCTACCGTCGCCTTTAACACAGGCAACGCCATAGGTGCTGCAAATGCGGTTAATAATAGATTAGGAAGGGATAGGCAAATGAGATCTGGCATGCCTTACTCCCTTACCGAAACACAACAGCACACATTCAGTTATCACAATGTGGGTACATTGAAAATTTATAGCCACAATTTAATGTGGTAATAAATAATTATCATTATGTATTCGCATTACTATTAAACCTCAACTCAAATTTATCAAAATGAATTGTACTAATATATATATATATTCTACTAATTTATGATGACATTTAGTTGCGGCTTTGATTAATTATTTAGCATTAATATTGCTTATTCAAATTGTTGGATTTTAAGTAAACTGGATTAGTTACTTTCATTATAAATGATAGCTATTAGTTAAATTTCGTCTACTATAATTCTTTTTACTTATTCTTTGAATACAATGTGTAATATCGGAAATAACGCCTCGATGCTGACCTAGAGTCTGCCTTTATAGCATTGACATTCTTAGTTGACCATTTCCTCGTTGACGAGGGGATTTCAATAACAGTGACAAGATTGATGCTGTTAAATTTTGTATACTGTTACTTCAGTGGTATTTACATGACCCGACCTGGTGCTGCAGCATCAATGAGTCTCAGGGATAACCAACTCCTCAGCAACTCCTCAATAGAAAGTCGAGGGTTAGTTTATAACTTTAATTATACTCGTAGCTTGTTATCTATTTTTAAAGAACACGTGATAATAGAAGGAATGTTTGGCTCTTAGTTGTGATTCAACGGTTTCCGTATGAAATAAATCTATTGATAGCGAAATACACGAGTTCCTTGTTACGCTCGGCCTATTCATGGAAGCCATTCAGCGGTATTCCTTTTGAATACATATAAAAGATTCAGACAAAAATCACGTACGAATATTTCGAGGAAAAACCCTAATGTTCGAATATCACTTGAGTTGGCACGTGTCAAATGTTTATTAGAATTGTCGACATACATAAGTCGTGCTTTGTTATTTTGGGTAACGACTATGATTGTTATTTTGTCTAATGATAGAAACCTTCTCATCTGTGATATCAAAGAAATGTCAATGCTCAGGTGCCAAGTTTGACTAACTTGTGAATATTTAACCATTAACGCGGTCAAAGTCGCGGGCACCAGCTAGTCAAAATTTATTCAACAGAAAATTTTCTTTTTACTAAGAACAAAATAGGATAGGCATCTATATAACATAGCCTTAGCCATATATAATACAATAGTTATGATATCAACAGTCACACACAAATGCATTCGATGCGACATTCGGCGGAAGGGTCGGAAACTCGGAAAGAGGTAACTAACAAACACCACCGACCATCATAATTAATATGAAAGCCTAGTATTTTAAGTCGGGCTATGCAAATCGTTAAGCGCGTACCAAGAGATGAATGTAGAGGCGTATTTGTTCAATATGTAGGTACCTATATCAGAAAATAATATTTTCATAAAATATATTCTCGTCTTTCTTTTTAGTTATTACGAAATTTTATTGTAGCTAAGCCGGGAACTAAACCCGACGTGCATGGATTTAAAGGATAGTTAATATAAATAAACCATTGAATATTTTACGACATGCACATATTACGTCATGCAAATTACAAGATCTGCACATTTTGCGACCTGCGACATTGGCGACAGTACGCTTTTAAAAACTAAGATGCAGAGCCTGGTATATAGACGCAAAATCGCCATGTGTCTTTTATATGTTGTACTTCGGAGAGTGTGCTCAGGTGCTGTATGCGCTTCTGAGCCGTGCAGCTCTCCTTCTTCCATCGGACATTCAAACGTACGGATGGTTACCATCCTCATCTTGTCGAAATCCCTCTTTTACGGACCAACCACTTTAAATCATCCTTTGCACTGCCAAGGTTTGGAACTCCCTGCCGGCGTCTGTGTTTCCTAGCTCATATAACCCAAATCTTTTCAAAGTTCGAGTGAATAGGCATCTTCTGGGTGAGCTCGCTCCATCATAGGCCTCATCTTCGCTACACTACTTGATGCTGGTCAAGAGCAAGTCCATTACAAGATTTGCACATTTGTTCCCTTATGCAATAAGTGATATTTTTCTACCAGATTTTTTTTTGTTTAAATTTCACATTCGCTGCTCTGGCACACTCCAATGGTTTTTGACAGACGTCGTTTCTCGGGTCAGCTATTTTACAATAAAATTTATTATTATATAAAATTATGTTTGCTATGAAAATTCCAGTAGATAATCTAAAGTTTAGTTGTCTTGTTAATAATAAAAAGAAAATATGTATTGACAACAGTATAAAAGGAAAATAGACCGCCTAATTTAAGCAAATTACTATTTTAGCCGAAAGAAATATACTTATATATATTATATATTAGCCCAAACTTCGCTTGAGGCGATATCCAGTACATGTAATCGGAAAGTTCGTTACAACTAAATTGAATTGAAGTTAGTTGAGTTGAAATTCTCAAACAATCGACAGTCTAATAGAGCCTAAAAATCTTGTTGAAGCAAAATGTTTAAAATAGTTATACATTATCACGGAACACGGAAGAAATACCACATTGGTATTACCACTTTGTTGCACTGAACACAAATGAATAAGTATAATAAAATTGTGAGGTTTAAAACACGATTCATTGAGTTTTTATTAAATTGTCTGAGGGTGAATAAATGTAAGTTTGAAGAAGAAATGAACCGAAAGGGTTGCGGATGCGATTCGCATAGACAATGTTCATTCAAATGTTGATTTGTTAAATTGCTGGACGCATACCAATGAACTACTACATGCATTTCAATTAATTTATTTCCTAAACTAGAATTCGATTTGTGTGTTTTCAATTATTTTCGGTTTCTGTTAGAGAGGTGGAGCAAATTTGTGATAAAATTAATCTTCCATATACCTAAATTATAAAATACTAGCTGTGTCCGGGACTTCGTACGCGGTGTAGTTGGTTTTTTGAAAATTCCACAGGAAACTAAATTTTTTCTAGGATAAAAATTATCGGATATGTTAATCCATGTAGTAAACTCTTTGTGTGCCGAATTTCATCCAAATCCATTCAGCTATTTTTGAGTGATTGAGTAACAAAATCCAAACATTATAACTTTATGCATTTTGATGGAATCATATTATTTGACTATCATCATCATCCAATAATATTATTATCCAATCACATTGATTAAATTATATATATAATTAAATATGAACTGCTAATGACAAATGAAACTGCTAACTGTTGCATTTAAGATGTTGCATATATCACAAGCTTTCTGCAGAGTATCTAATATGAGGTTTTTGTCGGGTTTAATTATTATTAATTCCTCATATTATCAAAATTTTACACTTTTATTAGATAATAATATAATTTTTCATATTTGAAAGACTTAATCTTATTGAAAATTTTTATTATTTTGAAAAATAATAATTAATTCAGTAACAACTGGCAATTCTTAGATTGGTTGATATTTTTTAATAAATTGTAATTTCAAAGTAGTCATTAATAAATATGAGTTATGCAACTTGTTATGTTTACTTGCCTATAGTAGGGGCTCATAAGGTCACAGTGGGGGACGACACTCACTTTGGTCCCCCTAGGTGGTACAATCAGAGAATGCTTTTATTTTTTCAGTCCTCCAACGCATTTATTGCCTCATCAGCGGTGGTTATGGTCGGAAGAATTGCAGTTTGTGCACGTACCTCACAATTTATAACTCACGTCGATACGGAAGTAAATAAATAACGCCAACTTCGTGGGTGGAACGACCTCTGTATAAGTTAGTGACGGGTTCCTTATATTTTTCTGTTTTCGTCTGTGTTTCTTCTAAGTTAGATAAAATATTATTATTTTTGTCGTACATACATATAATAATATGAATGACATGATTGTTCGTGTTTTTTGTCAGGTGTTGAATTTTTTTATTTTTAAATGATACCTCGGTCCTTTTTTGTATCTTGGATAATTATCACATTAGCAGTAGTAAGTTTGACGTACAATACAGAAATATCTATAGAAGTATGAATCTTTACTTATATATATATAGTAGGTAGGCATGTATACCACAATGTTTTAATAGTTTTAATTTTTTTCGTTCAAAATAGATTCGAATTAAACGAGCCGTGACTGTAAATTTTTTTTTTCAAAAAGCAAATTGTTTTTAGAATTTTTCAGGAATTTTTGTTGTGTGTGAGCTAATCTGAGAAACGGTTTAAACGTTTTGAAGACGGTTTTCACTGATATATTACCTGAATTAACTTATAGGATACTTTTTTATCCTGGAAAAATGTTAGGTTCCTGTAAGATTTTAAAAAAGAGAACTGAGTCGCGGGAACAGCTAGTTTTATGGTTTCCATCTTTTACTGTACTGTTCCAATTTTTCAAATAGGTATAACAAAAAATGTATAGGAAAATTGCCATGAAGACTTATAAGTTTGAACGTCATTCATTTGTGAAAGAAGCCAAAATAGTGCTGTAACGTTGATTATTGCTTAGCTCTGAGACAAATAGTTTTCTTATATTGCAATTTCGATCAAGTATTTATTCTATCTAATGTGTTATCGGTTATAACCGCTTTCACTTTAAACACTACTTTTAAAATATTCAACATTTTTTAAAATAATTAATCATCTCAGCCGTAGCACTGCTGGAAATAGGCCTCCAACATAATTTTCCAATAGGACCGGTCAGAAGTAGCGTGAATCCACCGTGTTACGCTACTCAAATCGAGAATTTTCCATTTTCCGGCTCCAGCAGCTGTCGGTTCTCCCTACTATGTGCCCTGCCCACTTTCAACTTACTGTTACACCGGCTGTCAGCCTGTCTGACGAACTTTACATATTGATAATATCAATAACCTCACCAATAAAACAAGAGATTGATCTTAAACTAATAATAAAAGTATTTATTTTGCTAATACGAACCATAACACAACACATATCGTAACAGTAAGACACGGTCTCGTGCGTTCGAATGTCCGCTTTGTTACAGATTGTTAAATCCTTCTAAGCTCTGGTAAACACGAATAATCCTTTATGGAAATAGGAATACGAATTGCGTATTAACAAAACACACAGAGATCTCCAAGTGGAATGTTAATAATGGAAATGTTTATTTTAATAACGTATGTTAATATACTGTAAGCAGCCCATCTGGCAGTAGTTACATTGTATATCGTCTGAAGAATATTATAGGGATATAAAAGCACATGTGCTTTTGTGTATCGGTACGAGAGAAGAGGATGCCAGTGTCCATTTCCCGGTTTTATCAAGGCCAGCAGCGTATTTGAATTCCCTAGACTTGTGTTTTAAATGAAGCGCCACCTTTTCTCACCATGTGTGTGTGTGTGTGTATCGAAAATGATAATTTCTAGATGTCATCCAGGTTGAAATTTTAAATTAGAATGAAAATAGAGCTAACCGTACAATACGCGTACTTAACCACTTGAAGTAAAGTTGGTTAAATTGTTTTCTAAATTATCTAATAATTCGTAATGATGAATGAACTAGGAGATGATCAATAAAAACAAGTAGGTTTTGAATAAATCAATAACGAAATACATTTTTAACCCTTTAGTGCCATCCCAATACGAGCAAAGTGCTTACTCAGTATAATTAAAAGCCTTCGCAACATTTATCATTGTGCTTTTTTATTTTGCTTACATTTAGCAGACAGCGGCGGCCTTATTGTGGAAATTGCTGACATTTTCCCCTTCGCCACAATTTGTTGTGATATTTTAGTGTATAATTTAAAGACTATGTTATTTTAACTGTAAATTGTTATTAATATTGATTGCAGTTTACTGTTCTGATAACGGCTAATATACCTAAACATTTTGCTGATCTTTTTTTAATTTCAAATTGGTTTTCATATTTTTTTATACATTCCCTTGTCATCGTTCGCTTTGGTTCATTGTAAAAATGTATTCATTAAATTTTTCATATATTGTTTAGTCTAGCTTTTGTTTTAGTCATGAAAATAAGTTTTTTTTTCTCTCTTCCACCATTTTCAACATTAACAATGTTTTACAATGAACATTGTTCAATGTAAAATATCCCATTGTATTATGATGTTTTTTAATGATTTTCTACAATTATGTGTGTACCGTAACAAACTTATTCAATTAATACTAAAACCACACGTACTGAAACACATATTTTGATAAGAATTTATTGTGTTTTCAAGTTATAGCTTGACATTGATGGTTTTCAAAGAAAATATGCTCTATACAATATTTTGATTAACTTGACGGTTTTTAAGCTATAGCTAGTTTTCAAACCAACTTGCAAAGCTTAATAAGTTTGAAAGTTTCAACGATACAAAAGTTTCAAAGACAAAAATTATCCTCATTAAATTCTTAACAAAATCAATACATTATTATGATTAGCTTGAAAACCGTTAAGCTAATCGAAATAGTGTATAGAACATATTATTTTATTAAGAATTTAATAATGATAATTTTTGGCTTTGACACTTTTTATGTATCTATTAAAGTTTTCGCAAAAAACTTAAAAAACCGTTAACGGGGACAAATTTCATGATGTGGGGGGGGGAAGCAAGTGGAAAGGGGGGAGAGATCAGCAGACCAAAAGTATACCTACCCACATAAGTTTCAAAACTTTATTAATTTGTTTGTCTGAAAACACAGAATGACCGTACTACTGGTCTATTTTGTAAATAAGACCTTTTAATTCATACTTTCTTTTAATTTTTAGAAACATGGGTTTTTTTTAAGAATGCGAAGCCGTGTATATTTTGTACATGCTACGAATAATCATTCTACGAGTATATGTAGTACAAGGTACGCACATATTCTAATCGTCCGAGGAGGTACTGTAATAGTTCCATCTCGTCCTTCCAGTTGTTCTGTTAAATAATGTGTTGTGTTTATTGTGTGCAATACGCCCATAAAGTGGGACGATTTTGCGGCGGCATTCTGTCGTGATACAAACCCTGTCCATTACATGTGATGATACTCATAAATTCTGTTGGACATGGTTGCGTTACAAGGGTGTTCCCGGCCAACCTTACAAAGGGCTTACCAATTAATTTACCACTCTCATTATATTATATATAATACGGTCCAGAAAGGTTTGTAAAAGTATTATGTTACTAATTACGACATTTTCTCTGTTTAATTTCAATGTTGTCTAAAAATTTCAAACCGGCTAGTTTTCGAGTTTTTGAAGCATACACAAACCAAAATAACATTCTTATTTATATATATATATATATATATATATATATACAGTGTGTCCCTCGATAAAGTGCAACCCCAAAAGGGGGTGAAACTAGATCAAAAATTTGAGGAAAGTAAATCTTTATAATTATCATATTTTATATATATATATATATATATATATATATATATATATATATATATATATATATATATATATCATATATAAAATATGATAATTATAAAGATTTACTTTCCTCAAATTTCTTTCTCGTAAAAATTAATATTTATTTTACGAGATTATTTTATATTATTTTATATTAGTGATAACGGCTTCGCCCTGAATGCAGTTTTTATGTATACCAACCTTCACCGTTTATCTCTTTTTCCATAAGTGAAAACCGAATTATAATCGGTCTAGACATTCTTGAGTTTTTGCTAGACTAACGCACCGCGATTGATTTTTATATTGTATAGAAGATTAACTTGCGATACAATAAAACTATCATTGGAACATTAAATCACGTGTTGATTTTTAATTTCTTATATAATGGTCTTCATAGTCAGCCTCGCCTTTGCTGCACGGCTAGATGCTGGCCAAGAGCAAATCCATTATTAATAAAAATAAAAAATTCTATCAGCTCCGACACACGACTGGAGTTTACTCCTTACGAATAATTATAAAATTTAAATTTTCACTATTCGAACACGCCGAAAGAACAACATTGTTCTTTTTTAAAATAATATTGTGTAGATGGCGCAATATCTATGAAACGTCAGATATTATTCTAAAATATTAAAAAAAAATAGAACGTGACTATAACGCATAACATAACGCATTAGTGTAACAATTTTGATTTTACTCCAATAAATTTTCATACCACGGGCTTATACGAGTATATTATATATGTATATGCAAAACGATTCTTAAGGAGTAAAATCCAATTAAAATAATGCTGGAACACGAGATATTGAGTTTTCTTACTGTGTGAGGACGGGATCTTCAGTCTTGTAATAGAGGAACATATTTTATCTAGTCCCTTCATTTACATTGCTGTTGCCTTTGCACAGCTCCCATTTATAAAGTCCACTCTTTTGTTGACTGCCAAGTTTTTCTTCAGAGTTTGTTATCACATAGCTGTCTTCGTGGTTTAGTTCAAGAGATTTTTGAAATTGTAACTTGGATTTACTGTTCCTTATTTAAATTTATGTATCGAACATTATTAATTATGTTTTTGTATACTTACATATTATACTACATTATTGTCATAGGCAAATTAACTGTTTAGCAATCGGCGTCATTAACAAGTCCTTCAGTTCAAAAGACAGAAAACATTCCTTTTGTTTATTATTTACTGTAAGTTGAACTTATAAGTTGAAAAGGTATACCGGAATAACGTATCGGTAATGTAGAAAGAAAACAAATCGATTTACCCTTTGTTGTTGGCTATATGGCAGGATAATAATAAAGACATCCGGGTCCAGATGGGATTTCACGTATTGTCTCTTTACAAATAAAGAATTCAGTGCGAACACCGGGGTAGCTAAAAACTAATATTTACAGCTATTAATACAACCTACTACAACAATATTTACCTACATACTTATTTTCGTAACTATTTATGAACCGAACCTACTTAGAAGAAGGCCCGGCGCGGCGGCCTACTGAAGCAAACTGAGAAGAGGCGCTTGATGCTTCTTCTCAGTTTTCTCAGCTTGAATAAAAGTGTAGTATTTTACATATACTTTACGACTTAAAACAACAAAATGTATCACAGTATTACTGTGATACAAATTAATTACAATTTCATACATTCAATGTCATACACATTGGTATTGTCATACACATTAATTTGTCACAGTTTATTATTTCGGACTTGCTAAGACATTCATTTTCATTAGGGTGTGTGAGTCTTCACTATACACGAGCCTGTTTTTATTTGTTCAAAATAAAAATATTTTATATGTATTTTCAACCTTTAAATAACCATCCAGATCCAGGCAGCTTGCCAGCCACTTTACTAGTGAAAGTCACAGTAGAAAGGTGTCTGCCGCGTCACGAGTCGCGACGCGTTGTCGCGCCGTTATGTCGCGTCGTAGTGCATCCCAACCAGTCTCCATTAAATAATAAAAGCGGGTTCACTGACCTTTGAAAACCTTTAACTAATAAATATTTGTTCAACATTGATAAAGGTATAGTAAAGACCAAATTCTTTCATAGAAACAGTATGAGCGGTCTGCGGCCATGCAAAGTTTTCTTACTGACTTCAAGGGGAGTTGGTTCTCCTTTGAATACTTTGTTTTTATATTACCGCCGTAAAAGGACAGTGTCTTTCAAATGAAGCTAATTTGGAAATGAACTTTTCAAAGTTGACTCTGGTGTGGGTTGTTTAAGTAGCGGCAGGGCATAATTCATTTCGTAATAATAAATTGGGCATCCCGTCTGGCGGTACCACGTGCACACAGAAGGCCTCCGTGAAATAACCACTCCTTTTTCAGGATGTCAGAATCCACTTCCTTATCCGTTCCTAATCTCTTATTCTACTTAATAGGCGACGATAGTCGCCTACCAATTACTGATAAAAAATACTAATAAACATACACTGTAGTTTCATTTTAATTTCAAATACAAGCCAATAAACTTTTTTTTATTTCAAATCTGATTTCGTATATCAATTCAAAAATTTGTTTTTCAAACTTTGTTTTACCTTTAACAATTGTGGTTATTTAAGGAAATCATAATCCAAATCGGCATCATCGGGATAAATGCAATCGTAATCTTCAAAGTCGTCAAAAAACTCGTAATCGTCAAAAACATCATATTCCACTTGTTCTTGTACAGTTAATTGATTCTCTACGACCAACGAACTATACAGAATTACTCCCAATATTTTTAAAAATAATTTCATATTTTATAATCACTTTGTATTATTTGTTACTAGCGTTTGATATATAATTAAATCTTAAATAAAAAAATGATAATACAGTATGCTAAGAATATTTAAATAAGATTTTTTAGAACAGATAAAAATTACTCTGTTCTTAAGTAACGCAAACGCAAGTTTCAAGTGTTTACACTCCAGTACTTTTTTAAAACTAATAGTATTTTCTCGTATTTCATATTATGTGTAACGAAGCGTTATTATAAATATTAATATTACGACTGTGGCTGTAAACGGTTTAATAAAGTAAATTCACTGTAGGAAAGTAATTCGTTCTCGTGCAGTTTTCAATTTCCTTCGGATATATACTTACCTAGATGTTATTAGCATTCATTGTGTTATAAATGTCATACATACACAATTAAAATATTTTCCTTTTAAACCCGACGCCCGAAGCAAAAACGGGATATTTTAAGTTTGATGTGTGTGTCTGTGTATCTGTTCATGTGTGTATCTGTCTGTGACATCGTAGCTTCCAAACGGATATACCAATTTTGAGCCGTTCTTTTTTTGTTTAAAACCTAGCGTGATCGGGATTGTTCTTAGCTATTAATTTATGAAGATCTATTCAAGCGTTTGAAGTCCTTCCGCCCATTTCCTAGTTAACGAATGAATTTCACTAACTTCCACATGTTCGATTGATGTGAAACTAAGTTATTCCTATGTACTTTCAGGTATGTTCTTATGTACCCAAAAGTATATAAGAAAAATACACGAAATAAACGCGCGTTTAAAATTGTATATTAAAACGCCTACGTAACTTGTAAAAAAATTAGAATTGTCAATTTATTTTAAACTAGCTGGTGCCCGCGTCTTCGTTCACGTCGAAAATAATAGTACCTGAGAAAATATCTGACATTTTTATCGCTGTGACTATAGTGGCGCCTATTTTTTTATATTTTTAGACCATTCCTCGGGAACCTAACGGGATAAAAAGTTTTTCTAGGATAAAAAGTAAGCTATATATAGTAATATATAGTAATAGTAATAGTATATAGTATTTGGTAGTAATATCAAAATGAGCTAACTTATACAGTGGCATTTAGGTAGTCAAACCTAATAACTAAGTCGAATGTGATTGGCGAACAGACATTCAGCATTTCAAAGGGAATCACAAACTAATCTTCTATGCCATGTGTGTCCGCATGTAGTGAATATATATTTGAATATATGTGTACCAGACTTTGTATGTATTAGGTACTGTAATGTATACCTACACTGTAGCAGCTCTCTCACAAATGTTATCTTACAGGTTTGAACCTTTTTTAAATCTTCAGGCATCTAAACTGGCGTCACTTATGGTAGGTGATGTTGTTTGTTTGTATATGTTAATGTTATAAACGTATAAAATACAGGCTTTTCCCCCCGAGTCTTCGTCCGCGCTCCTTTTTCTGAAGTGTTAAAACATTTATTCAATCTTTATTGCTCGTATATTTTTGTCAGGTTTCTTTATTTTTGTTTTGATTATTTTTATATCGCTGAGCCCCACAATAGGTTTACTGCTGGAAACAATCCTCTCCTCAGTATGAGTATGAATATGTACTGTATAATGTATAGATGATAAATGACGCTAGCCCAGGACATCATCTCTACCAATATTGCTCGTTGTCTCACATTGAAATTGATTCCCGATTTCGCTGTAACAACGCTGTTGTAATCCACATATTCGAAAATGGAAAATTAAATCTAAAAGACCCAGAAAGGCCCAGATGTGCAAAAGTGACCAAGAAATAATACGTCTGTCGTATCAGCATCCAATAGATCGTTTAAACATCCTACACATGGCATACCTACTAACGGGTGCAATTTGTTAGCACACAAATTAAATACGGAACAAAACGTTCATTATATCACCCTGCGAGTATAAAATAGACCCATTTTACTTCGTTGTTTATGCGAAGTTAACTATTTTAAAAGCAATTACGACATAGTACGTATATAGTTACCAATTAGCGTCGAGTACTGAAAGCGACACTGGAACGATTCCCACGTACTATGTAATAGAAAATTCTATTGTTTTTGCATTCATAAAATAATTATATGCCTACCGTTTTACGGGAAATTATGTCAATTTCTCGTAAAGCCGTAGGCATATTATTATTTTATGTTATAAAATGAATATTAATAAACATATAATAAAATTAAAACAGCCAAGATTTTGACTCAAATATTGTGGAATTAAAACTTGTTTCATGTTCTCGTGTTTGCTACGACGAATTAATACTTACCAAAGCCAGAATAACATAGAAACAAAAGGATAAGTATACTATTCTACACATACATGTAATAAAATCGTAAATGAAACCTGTCTGTGTGTTCGTAAGTGAGAGGACATCCTCTTGTATACACTCCCATACTACTCCTGTAGGTACACCTGCAGGTACTCTTGTAGTTTCAGTGACGTTACTGGTGTCCTTAGGGGATTATAGATATCTACATATTAGGGGTTAAAGTATGAAATTGCCTATTTTGTACTGAAAAATAAAAATTCGTTTTTTTTTTAATTTAACATATTTATTTAATCAAAATAATTACCATTATTATCTATACATTGCTGCCATCTAATAGGAAGCTCATTTATGCCTTTGCGATGGAACTCTGGTGATCTAGATTCGACAAACTGTGTGAAAGCATTTTGCACTGCCTCCTGAGAAGAAAACTTTTTATCACGCAGAAAATTGTCCAAATCACGAAAAAAATGGTAGTCCGTTGGAGCAAGGTCTGGCGAATACGGAGGGTGACGAATGGTTTCTAATTGCAGTTCCTGTAGAGTCTGCAGATCAGTCAAATCATGAGGCACCCATTTTTCATATTTTTTTATTTTATTGATTTGACGCAAATGAGTCAATATTGTTGGTAAGGTAACGTTAAACCATGCCGCTAATTCCTGGGTAGTTTGGCTCGGATCGGCTTCCACCATCTCTTTCAAATCATTGTTATTCACCTGTGTGGGCGGTCTTCCACGTGGTTCGTTCTTCAAATCGAAGTTTCCATCACGAAAGCGTTTAAACCAAAATCGCACAGTGCGTTCATTAGCAGTCCCCTCTCCAAACGCAACATTAATATTGCGAGCTGTTTCTGCCGCGTTAGTTCCGCGTCGGAACTCGTATTCAAAAATCACACGAATTTTCGAAGTATCCATCTTTATTGTCTAAGCTGAATAAAAAAAACAACTGAAAGTTGATAATCGAATGTTGCACATTTTTTAAAAGAAGAACTACATAGGTACCGTATGAAAAAAGTTTCACTCAAAAATCTCAAACCATGAAGGTTCTATGTCAATTCGAAGTACCTATTACAATAAAACGGCAATTTCATACTTTAACCCCTATTACATTCAAAAGGATCGTCCACCTTTTTGATTGGATCGTCCACAAACAAATCAAAAAGGTATATTGAGCGAGTAAGTAAATAAAATTCTTATTATAACAGCATATCAGTTAGGACAGCAGTAAACTCATATACTTGACATTATTCCATGAAAAACAATTGCAATTCACTCCGGTTGTGAAATTTCAATTAAACAAGGTGCGAACTGTTATTAATGTTTCAACTTAATAATGTTCAGTTCAACTTGTTTTCATGAACTACCGTGGTGATATAAATCGATGGTGATATAAACTACCGTGGTGATATAACACCTGCTAGTACATATTAAAACTATTGGTTCTTTGAAAAATAAAAGGATATTAAAATATTTATACAATAGTGAAGTAATTTTTTTTCGCATTTTTTACTGAATCACAATAGCGAATATTTTCAATATTTAATAAGTAACGAAGTGTTGGCGACCATCATGGCTATCTTGACTGGAAGATGCTGCGCGAAAGAGGGGGCGAGTGAACTTAAACTTAAATGAACTTAAACCGAACCATTCTCTTAAATTCTTCAGCCAGGAAGTCTTTCAGCCAAGAGGAAGAAGTATAGGTATATTACACTAAATAAAAATAAATAAGATAAATAATTATTGAAATAATTATTTAAAGAATTTAAGGAATTAATTGCCTAATTAAAAATTTGGAAGAAAATCAATATAATTAATTACATTATATGTTTGGTTCATCAAATCAAATAATAAATTTATTTAGAACAGAATTTAAAATTCTTATTACTGTTATTTTATTTTACACCACAGTCCTTTCTTACCTATCCTACATATAAGGCGGTTGGTTCCCTTTCAAAATTCGTCACGTCATACTAGATCATATTTTTCTAAGAAATGCTTGTAGATGTTAAAGATATGTGAATATAGATTTACAAATTTTTTTTAAATGACATAATTAACAACAGCCTTCTACTATTGACGCCCATCAAAGCCAGTGTATAAATATACATTGCGTCGCTTCGAAAGGTTGATAATCCCTGTAATCCAGCGCGACGTGTCGCCACCCCTAATGTGCGGCCGCTATACTAATGGCCGTCCGTAGGATTAGCGAAGAACTCGTCTCATTTGTTTGCAGATTTACATCGTTAATTAAATGTAGGAATAACAATAACTGTGACCTTAATGACAGGTAACACCTTCATACGTGGAAAGTGGGTTTCGAAACATAACTTTTGTTACAACATAGTTAGTTGTGTTCAAAGCCACCAATTAGGTTTGTTTATTTAGTAAACTAAATTATGCGATATACAATATTAATAAGTTTTTTTAGGAAAAATCGGCAGGCAGACTGACAATCCATTTGATGGTAAGTGGCTACCTTAGTAGTAGTAGTAGTTTCAGTAGTAGCAGGACACACTGCGTTTCGCAGTCACCTGGGCAGCCCATCTGGCGGCAGTAACCACCCACCACAGAAGACCATCGTGAAATAACAGCACATGTGCTCCTGTGACGTTACTTGTGAAAAAGGAAGTATTCCCTGGAATCCATCACTCACTTATCGAAAGCTGTTATTTCACGGTTATCTTCTTTAGGGGGTGCTACTACCGCCAGATTGGTGCCACAAATACTTCGGCTCCATGTCTGTCAGCTCCTGTTTGATTCAGTATGTTTCTCAACTAATTTCTTCTAAACTATCCAACAGATTTTTATACGATTGTCATTACTGGAAAGAACGATAAACGAAGAAGGTTTGAGCATATAATTTGCAGAAAAAAATTTCATCTGTGCAAAGCCTAGTAAAATATGTACATCGTCATCATTTCTAACCCACACATAAAATAAAGACGCAGTCAGGCGTATTGGTGTTTCAAGAACAGCTAGGAGCTTCGACTATAAAAAATATTGACATCTCTATGACTTCCTATTAATATTAGGGGTTAAAGTATGAAATTGCCGATTTGTACTGAAAAATAAAAATTCGTTATTTTTTTTTAATTTAACATATTTATTTAATCAAAATAATTACCATTATTATCTATACATTGCTGCCATCTAATAGGAAGCTCATTTATGCCTTTGCGATAGAACTCTGGTGATCTAGATTCGACAAACTGTGTGAAAGCATTTTGCACTGCCTCCTGAGAAGAAACTTTTTATCACCCAGAAAATTGTCCAAATCACGAAAAAAATGGTAGTCCGTTGGAGCAAGGTCTGGCGAATACGGAGGGTGACGAATGGTTTCTAATTGCAGTTCCTGTAGAGTCTGCAGATCAGTCAAATCATGAGGCACCCATTTTTCATATTTTTTTTATTTTATTGATTTGACGCAAATGAGTCAATATTGTTGGTAAGGTAACGTTAAACCATGCCGCTAATTCCTGGGTAGTTTGGCTCGGATCGGCTTCCACCATCTCTTTCAAATCATTGTTATTCACCTGTGTGGGCGGTCTTCCACGTGGTTCGTTCTTCAAATCGAAGTTTCCATCACGAAAGCGTTTAAACCAAAATCGCACAGTGCGTTCATTAGCAGTCCCCTCTCCAAACGCAACATTAATATTGCGAGCTGTTTCTGCCGCGTTAGTTCCGCGTCGGAACTCGTATTCAAAAATCACACGAATTTTCGAAGTATCCATCTTTATTGTCTAAGCTGAATAAAAAAAACAACTGAAAGTTGATAATCGAATTTTGCACATTTTTTAAAAGAAGAACTACATAGGTACCGTATGAAAAAAGTTTCACTCAAAAATCTCAAACCATGAAGGTTCTATGTCAATTCGAAGTACCTATTACAATAAAACGGCAATTTCATACTTTAACCCCTATTATTATGGTAAATGCGAATTTGTATCTTTAGATGTATAGATGATTGTTAATCTTTCGCGCAAGAATTATAACCGACTTTGATGAGTCTTAATGTAGTTTATATGTATATCTGAATAACAAAAACGGAGTAAGCATAATTTATAAAAATACTTATTAAAAATATTTTACATAAAAAAATATACAGTAAAATATCTAATACAACAACAAAAGTATTAGTGAACTTTTAATTAGTTAATTTTTGAAATCAATGTCGTTTGCATACAATAATTATGCATTTATCGTGTAATTTCATGTCAATTGCCAATTGATGGAGCAATTATGACCCGATCGAGCGGTAATTAAACCGTCATCAATCATGTATTCACAAATACGGAAGGTAATTGTGACTTGACAAAGATCGTTATCATGGATATTATTTTTTCTATTGTGTACTTATGATCAACGCCAAAGAGTTCATTTTTTTTATTATACTTTTTAGTTATAAATAATATTATTTTTATTGAAATTTGTCAGTTGCTGTTGCTTGCTCGCGGCTCATAAGTTTACTTGACCAATTCTTTGTGGCAGAGTATAATACGTTTCAACTTCAGAATAACTTTTTTGAATTTTTTTTTTCGTCACTTCAAGTTAATTTATTTCTATTGATTTGAGAGGATTATAATTCTTTGTACATACATTGAGTAGCCTATGACTATGACTAGCAGTGAGATGTATGTTTTGACTCACTTCTTAAAATGTCGTTAGTAGGTACTTATATAACGACATTTTATAATATTATAAATCTATTTAAAAGAAATTTCTAAAAATCGTTTGACAATGTCCCGTTAGAAAAGCGCTTAGAGGCAGATGTGAATTCCCATAATGTTTCATTCTAGAACATTATTCGGACGCTTAAAAAAGCGCTACCGTGTGGATGAGAATTTAAAAGTATGAGAAATGGGTGGTTTTATAATACCTAGTAACCCTAGCCATAACTATCGTATAACTAAAGAAAAAAATCAGTACCATTCCAATACATATCACATTTATAATTTAACTAGCTGGTGCCCACGACTTCGTCCGCATTGAAAAATATTAAGTAGCCTATCCTGTGTCCCGTATGTCCAAATGTTTATCTACCAAGTTTCATGAAAATCAGTTAATACTTTTCAGTTATGGAGGAACATACATACATACATACAGAAAAAAATTCTAAAAATCGTCAATTTTATTTCAGTATCGTGTATAGAGCTTATAAACACGATATCTCTGAAAACAAAGTAACTTACTCCATGACCGACCCTTACAGATTCATTATTAGTATTGATGATATTGTATTGTATTTTAGCATTTATTTGTAGCAGCCATCAATATTATAAATAACCAATCGTTATATCACTCAGTTATGACGTGTATTATATAATGAAGGAGTTGGCCGTCAGTAACGAAGCGGCGCAGGTTTGTGCACGATTAAGTTAGTGCCGGCTTTGATCCATTATTGGGTTCAAAGGCAAATCTACTTATATTATGTCAATAGACTCAACTCGAGACCGCGCGTACTTACACCAAGTATAACACTGAAATTGATTCAATACTGCCTACGAGTATGTGAATTGGAAAATACCTACCTACAGGAGTTTGAAAATTATGGGCATTCATACATTGAATATGTCAATCAAATAGAAATTGGAAAGGTTCAATAGAAAGTCGGGGGTTAGTTTATAATTTTATTTATAGCTTGTTATATCTTATTATAAATTCCCGGGCTAAGCACGGAGCGAGTGACTACTATAATATAATATAATGTTTATGTAAGATTTGATAAATGAAAAATAAAAACAATAAATATCGCCTTTCCTATTATTTATGCCTTGCAAGTTTCCTTAAATTGCTCTAAATTTATAAACATTTTTTAAAATATTGAAATGACGATATTTATAAGCCTAAAAATATAATCGTGGATTTACATAAAAAACAACTCAGCATAATCGTTCATAATGTCTTTAGTAAGATAAATAACCAAATGGACATTTTGCAAGATTTATTGTCGTCTTCCTCGATGACTCGACAAGATAATGAGTCAAACCCTTAATGGCGAATAATAATCGATGCTGTGACGTCGGATGCGGATATCCGTCGGCTTACAAATAGTTATAATAGATTACTGGACGAAACAAGACCAATTAGGGATTAAAGTTGTTGAACGAAGACGAAGTTGTCCATTAATAAATTATATAATTGGCATTAAGGACGCCTTCATAAAAACGAAATAAATAGTTATTATAAACTGGCGACACGCTCTCGTCTTCTTCTGGGATTATTTTTTTATTTTTATTTATTTAATTTTAATTTTAGTTTTAATTTTTACTTACATTAATGAAAACGGAATTAAAATCGGTTGAGCCGTTTTGGAGTCCACAGAAAACAAACATACTTACATAGATTTTTATTTATAAATAAAAATTGTAAATTGATACGAATGAAAAAACACAACTTTCCTCGCCACTCGCTCCTTCCATTATTGAAAACCGTATCAAAATTCATTGCTTGGTTTAGAATAAGTTACCTGAAAAACAAACAGACGCGGACAGCGAGTCAATTTATAATATGTACGGTATATTTTGGACATATTTGGCCTATTTTCATATAAGTAAATCAAATCTTCGGAATCCATTTGAATACGGCGGATCTACAAACAAAAAAATTACTTAAGTACACTGTTAAATCGTTAATGTCGTAAAAAACCCATTTCTCAATGTTCTTGTTATTTTTTTCTCTTAGTACTCTTACATTAATGATGTTTTTGGGGATTTTACTGTGTCAACACGTTTCGTTTTCTTACTGGATAATTTATTTTCAGATTTAAGATGTTGCCTATGTAGCTTTATTGTTAAGTAGCTGGTGCCCGTGACTTATGTTGGTGCCGTGAAAATATGTTAAGTAATTTAGACTTAAGTTTACATAATTTTATCCCGTATAATAAATATGTATAAAAAAATTTAGTAAATATAACGCCTGACATCTTTATCGGTGGCGACGGGGGTATCCGATTTTTTTATACTTTTAGACGATCCCTCAGAAACCTAACATTTTTCTAGGATAAAAAGTATCCTACATGTTAATCTAGGTAATAAACTATCTGTGTGCCAAATTTCATCCAAATCCGTTCAGCTGTTTTTGCGTGAAAGAGTAAAAAACATCCATCCATACATCTATCCTCACAAACTTTCGCAGTTAATATTAGTAGGACGTCTACATAATTTCCTCTACAGGTATACCAAAAGTAAGGAATAGTATTAAATTGATTATTATAATACTGTAGTTCAACTTCAATATCAAAATCGAACTGTAGTTCGACTTTGATATTGTGTGGGTACATAGTCTTTAAGTAGTGGCAGGGCACACTGTGGCAGCCCGTCTGGCTGCAGTAACCACTCCCTTACAGAAGACCACCGTGAAATAACAGCATGTGTGCTGTTGTAATTCGGCGAGTGAGTAAGCGATTCCAGAGCCCATTTCCCATCTCCTTTCCAATCCGTTATCATTAATACTGTCGGCAGCGCACTAGCAGCGCCTGTGGCCATAACTTGTGTTATAGGCGGCAGTAACCACATACCATCAAGTGCACTGTCAGCCTGTCTATCGACCTCAACATAAAAAAAAATACTGAATACAAAATTGAAGTATGAAGAATAAAGAAACAGTATTATACCTTTCAGAGTATGAAATGGTTTAAGCATGAAGCCACACGCACTATTCCGTTTCGAAGAAATGTTATTTTGTAACTATCATATGAATAATTAGTAATATCGTGTCCCATTATTCAAAGCGCCTTGACCGATTGTGGTTAGACAGTAATTACGGAGACGCTAAAGCGATTGATGTTCTCAAGGTTAATAGCAAATTAATAATGGGAAACTAATTTCCTACAGTTTGTGCGAGCATTCAAGTAAACTATTGAAACAGGATGTAACAAATATAACAATGAAGCGTGTATTATTAAGACATATTTGGTAGTTCGCAATTATTGGATCAGCCTTCAGAAAGAACAAATAGATAGTACTATTTCTATACAATGTTTTCATTTTATTTTGCCGAGGCACCGGGCCATGTGGTCAGAGATTAAACATATCTTAACATATAGACACTTTTGACTACGAGCGTGCGTCCTGAGTCGATTTTTTTGCTCGCGATAGTATGTATATATACGAGCATATACGAGTAAAAAATTTGCTTTATTTTATTAAAGTAGGAACTGTCTACATATAATAACTAATGTATAAAAATGTAAAATATGGGTCCAGTTACCTGAAAATAAATGAATTTGAATTTGAATTAAATATATATTTTTTAAATTTATGGTCTGCATAAATTAAAACATTTGCAATTGTATTTTTAAAAGGTTTATCAATATGTAAGTACGAATAACATCAACGAATCAAATTTAATTGAAAAAACTCAGTCCTATATACCTAGTACTTTATATACTACTAGCTGGCGTCCGCGACTTTGTCCGCGTTGAAAAAGAAAAAAGTAGCCTATCCTATGTCCTGTACGTCTAAATGTTTATCTACCAAGTTTCATGAAAATCAGTTAATTCGTTTAAGAATTATGGAGGAACATACATACATACCTACATACAGAAAAAAATTCTAAAAACCGTCAATTTAGTTTCAGTATCATGTATAGAGCCTATAAACACGATATCTCTGAAAACAAAGTAACTTACTCCATGACCGACCCTTACAGATTTATTATTAGTAGGTATATTGATGTTGATACAAAATAAATACAGCTAAGACTGTGGACTAACAGTAAATGCATGTAAAATGTAAATTAAAACAAGGGAGCAAGGGAAATCCCCACAGAATAGAATAAGCGTTGCAACTAACTTTCCATATTTCATAACTATTAAAATATGTGGTAGGAGAAAATTTCAAAATTTAAATTTGCAGTCTGGAAAAGAACAAAATATTGAAATCAAATGTAACTAAATCAAGAACGCAAGCAATATTTTTTGTAATGAGAACGAATCTATAATAAATACAATGTATCAAAATTCTAACCTAAATATAGTATAGGAAGGTAATTTTATTATAAGAATACATATTACGATATAATCCGATTGAAAGAGATTTTTAACGCCCAACGCAAAGACGGAGTGTTATAAGTTTGACGTGTGTTTCTGTGAATCCGTGTCTACAGAATTGTAGCTGCCAAACAGATGAACCGTTGATCAGGTTTTGTTTTGAAAGCTGATGTTATCGAGATGGTTCTTAACTGTTTGTAGATCAATATCAGTCTATTTCCTTAAATCTACCATTTTTAAAACCAGGCCATGGTATATTTGTATGCATAGTTAAATGCATGCATGCCTTACAAATTTCTTCATAAAACTTTCGCATTTACAATATACTAGCTACCCAGTCCCGGCTTCGCCCGGGTTGCAATGATTATATAGAAAAATCTTGCCCGGTGATAACTTTTTCCATATATGAAAACCGAATTAAATGAATTATTTTTCTTGTTACCTGTACTTACATTATTTTATTGTCGATGTTACTGACTATATTTCCCTATTAATTAATCATACAACTATTTTATGTTTTAAAATAAACTATAGGTATAGCAAATACGAAACGAAATGGAACCCAACTCCTTCCCTATTTATCCTACATATGATATGGTACGAGAAGGTTCGTTCCGTTTCTCACCAAACACGCCAATGTGACAAACTTAGAAATATTCCAGACTTTCCAATTCCGTGTACCCCGATGCATAAGTTTTTAAAAATATGTTTAGCAATTTTCGTACGTTCATAGTTATTGATTTTATTTCAATTCATGTCGAGTTTCATGTTTTACTTTATAACAGTTGCCTCCGGGAGTTTATTGACTAATATTAATGTGAATTTGAAGAAAAATATTCGATGCTCCAAATTAATAATTATTATAACTAGATTAGATTTAGTAGTAGCTGGGCAGGCAGGAATTTAGACAGGCAGGCTGGCGGAAGTGACGACCTTCTTACAGAATACTTCATTGTCATTATCTCAGCCGCAGGACTTCCACTGCTGGACATTGGCCTCCTCCATAATTTTCCAAAAGGACCGATCAGAAGCAGCCGGGATGAACCTTCAACCCGCGGCACTTATTAGGTCGTTTGTCCACCATTTGAGTTCACATCCTACTTCGCACTTGCCTGTCCGTGGCTTCCACTCGAGCACCTTCCGGCCCCAGCAGCTGTTGTGTTTCGGTGAGAGCTCTCCTACCTCCTCATCCTTAATCCCATTATAGTACTATAGTCGGTGTGTTATAGGCGAATAGGCGTCGGTAGCCACCTACCATCAATTGGACCGTCAGCTTGTCTAACAATCGTAATATATATAAAAAAGAATTAAGTAAAGTGCAGTTAAAGTTAATGTGGAGTTGGTTTTTAAAATTATAATTAATAACAGCTGTACCTACACCAAAGTGATAAATTTGTTCAGTTCTTGGTACGCTATCTTTCATGCGTTAGATATCGATTACCCATTCACGTAACGTCTAAAGTTCCCCTACAACAAAGGTGGTAATAACATTGGACCATCTGTGCCAAGTCTCCCCTGTGCAGTAATAGTTGAAGTTATCGGTTTGCTCACGAGTAGATAAACATAGGTACAAGAACCAAAAATAAAATGGTATAAATGAATTCAGATATGAGCAATTTTTTCATAAGTTACTTAGAAGAAATGATTTCAATTAACATTTTATATTTATAGATATTCCAAATACCGTAATATTATTTTATGAACTACTAACTGTTGTACGCGACTTCGTCCGTGTAACTTTATAAAATATAGCCTATGTTACTCGCTGATAATGTAGCTTTCTATAGGGGATAGAATTTTTAAAATCGGTCCAGTTTTTTTTTAGTTCATTCATTACAAACATACAAAAATACAAATATTACCTTTATAAATTTAGTATAGATAAATGATGAACAATAATACCCAGATGGTTTAATAAAATAATATGGAGATCCATATTATTTTACCAAACAAATCCTCGAAACCTCTACACTTAAGTGTAAGTACGTACACCTTTAAGTAACTTCGTTATTTAAAAAGGATGGAATATGGGAAGTTGTCAAAAATGTACTTATTTTATGTATTTTATAAATAAATACATTTTTAACAAAAAAGTGTTGAATAAACAAAAAAGTAAAAACATATTATATAAATAAGAACACAAAAGTAACACAAGTTTTATCTTAATCCTAATAAATGCGGAAGTTTGTATGTTTGTTACTCAATCTAAATGGCTGAACGGATTTGAATGAAATTCGGCCCACAGATAGTTTATTACCCAGATTAACATATTGAATACTTCTTATCCTGCAAAAGTTTTAGTTTCCTGTGGGATATTCAAAAAACGAACTACAGCGCGTACGAAATCGCAGACACAGATAATAAGTTGTTAAATAGTGACTGATGATTGGTTGAAATGAGTAAATAAGCGAACCATAATAAACTTAAAATAAATTTAATGTGATAAAGATAGCATTACACTTTAACTTTAACATTAAGGTAAAATTGTTTTAATATACTATATTTTTTTAATATAAATTATGCTTACCATGAAGTATGTTTATAAACTTATTTAGTAGTACTTACTTCAGTTATTTTAACACTTCGGTCAAATATTCACCAATTATATTATCGAAACCATTAGCAATAACCCAAACTCTCACCCAATCACCTATGGAATATAATGTCATTAAACTTGAGGTGAAAGTCGTTATGCTGACATATTGTTATAGATGTTATTATGAGTTGTAGTAGTGTGCTAAATTGGTCATTGCCGAGATAGGTACTTAAGTTGCAGCCCGAGCTAAATGCGGGGGTGTAATTGAGCCGAGAGTGTAATACCTAATATACATTTTGTACAACTTTTTCTCGTTTTCGAGGAAAATGCTAAGTGTTTCTGTTTATGACTTCTGTTTATGAGTGCCATTTTTTTTTCATGAGAAAATGGCGTGACAGTCCACTTATGAACTATCCACCTAAAACTAAAACTATCCAGATACTTAGAAAATATAGAAAATTACCTAGCGCAAATTTCTATATTTTCCAAGTGGATAGGACAGTAAGTTCCTTGGGATATAAACAAGTAATTTTGGCATCCCATTTTATGACATAAGAACTTATTATTACTCTACCACTACTATCCAATATTAATTGCACATCCATAATAAACTCATATCTTTTTATAGGTAGACTTTGGAATAATTTAAGGGTCTTTTACAAATAGATATTTCGAATGGAGTCACCTAGTGTTTTCATTAAATTAAGTCTGCGGTCCCAAAGGGCAGCAATGGCACGTTTCGGTCCCGAGGGGAGGCACCGTCACTCGGTCATGTTCGTCAACTGTCCGGCTTTTAATCTAAAAGCCATTTTGTGTTACGAACGCTCAAATCACCCATAGGGAAATGTGGTTCATTTTTCGCGATGTATCAATCATGCCCGTGCCAGCGATTTTAGGTAATGGGCTGCGAACAAAAGAATTTTTTTTGACATGAAATTCTTATGGCTATTTTGCAAACGTTGTAGGGGAATTTTCAATGTTTCAATTATCTTTTATGAATATTCATGTTTAAAAACGACTTCAAAAGTAAGCGACTAGGTATTACATTCTTGTGTTATGCAAATAATTTTGTATAGGTATAAAAATAAAGGTAAAATGGTTCATAAGAAATTCAATGTATTTTTCGAACTTAGTCTAAGTTTTGGTCCAAGAATAAAATATAACTATGCGCTAGCTAGTTAAATATAATTATGCGTAATTAATAAAGTTATTGGTTATGTACATTAAAGTTAAAATTTAAAAATCTTAATTTCTTTTTATAGATATTCATATCTTGAAACTCACTTTGGGAGATGTAATAATATTAAGCAATTAAATTGTATTTCCACTAACAAAATATGAAACTTGTATCAAGTAATGTATACATGTGTTGAAAGAGTTGATGCGGAAAAATATCAATCGGAAAAGCAAATATTGCTTGATCCTTGCCGAAGGCGAGCTTTCGTCGAAAATTTAAAAAACATGCATACAATTTTAGACTGTAGTATAAATAGTACAGTGAAATTGTTATAAATAGTACAATTTAGTGTATATAAATGAATTTCATGATTCAATCGTAAAAGCTGTATCAAAAGGCATTTTAGCTAATATATTTAATTTTTAATATGCATTTTAAACAGCATTTTACAATTTTTAATATATCTTAATAAACAGTTCAGCAGTCATTTGGGTGGACTGTCATTTGGCAGCAGTAACCACCCTCTTACAGAAGACCACTGTGAAGTAGTACGTGTGCAGTTGTGTTTCGTAAGTAAGGGATTCCGCAGCCATTTCCCTATCCCTGTCCTACTCGCTTAGGATAATCGCTTATCCTTAGTCCTACTATGGTCGGCAGCGAACTTCAGCACCTGTGGCGTTGCTTGTCTTGTAGGCGTCGGTAGCCACTAACCATCATTGAACGGTCAGCCTGTCTGACAAATTTAACCTGACAAAAGACAATGTGTCTGACAGTTTTTCGGCTTCGGCACTTCACCAATAGCATAGAAAAAAAGCATTTAAAATTTAATTTGTTCAGTTTTGAAACCTCATACCTACATTAGCTAATAATAAATATTGACATCACCACCACATAAACTATCTACAAAGTTAATTTTGAATTCCGTTCCGCTCAATAACTCCAACATCTGCACTGATTAAATTTTAAATTGTCGATCTTGGGACGTTCTCGCGGGTGCAAACCTTAATATCTATAGTCAACATCTGTGCCCGTTGCGGTTAACCACGTTGCCCAAACTATAGAATAGACGTCGTCAACTATTATGTGTTTCGGAACTTGAACGGGAGGGAGCATGACCTCACTTTGAGGAGAATGGAGCTCCAATTATCTCTATAATTAGTTTGCCTTGAGTTTGAGAAAATTTGTTAATATATCATATTATTTTTCAATATCCTATCTGTGAACAGAATTATTAACTTAATGTTTTGTCGACGAGTTACTTGTTTAATAATTAAGGTAACTATTTATTAGTTTTGGTGTCTGTCAGGTGGATGGAATACTTGCGTTTTTTATTTTATATTGTTGGTCTTATGTACGTCGCATCTAGGTTAAGTTGCATTTACACGATGTATAATTAACACTTTAATGTATAATAAACCCTAAAAACGCACCTCTACGAAATGAGTATTTAGGGATATATGGGATATATTTATTTAGGGATATATAATGTAAGAACGTAATGTACTTCCTCTTTCTTGCTTCTATCTACGCAAACAACAAACATTTTAACCATATCAATTTGGCTCTTTTAAGAGTTTTACTTGTACCAAGCGAACTTAGGCTTTATTTCCCGAATGCAAGTAATGTTTACTATAAATTAAGGAAAGTGCCGCGAGTACGCCAGTGGTGCCTTGGAGGCAGCGATAAATAACTAGCAATTTTAAAATTTTCACTACCGTAACTATTTTCGTACCCATTTGAGCAGGTGATAAGTAAACTATGTCAGCTGAGGAGATTTGTAAACGCTAATATCGCTTAAAGTTTGACAGAGAGTTTCCGGTTTAAAATTGATTAGCGCAAACTTTGTATTTCGCAATAGAGACTTAGTTTAAAAGTTAAGTAATTAAGATAGATATCGTGGTGTAAAATACAGCCTATATTTCACATGTTTAAAGCTAGTTCAAAACGCGTGTATTAGGTTCTTTAGACGTCATGCCAACGAGTATTTTACGTCATTGTGTGAGAATACGAGTATGCAGCGGACAGGTACATGGACTAACTAAAATGGACATATGTGCCACCAGAAAAGTTGAATAATTCTAATTATTATTAATAACTCTAATTATTAGACTCGTCAATTATGCAAAAAGGTAACGGAGCATTTGCTCTCACTTACCGAAACAAACCTAAACGGTGTATTCAAGAAAATTTTCTTTAACAACGCAGTATGGTAAACTCAGGGGCTTGGAAGTTTATGATTATAAAACGTAGTATGCTCTACAACTTGAAATTTTAAATTGTAGGAAGACATAATGTGTCGAAAAAGGTACAATATGATGTGCTTTTATCAAAAATTTATTCACGTATGAATCTGCATTTTATGAGGTAATTGTGAAAGTAATTAAAAACTTATGCATTTTTGTTTTCTTTTTCTTTTTATTGGTTTTGTTTTCAGCAATTTAAATATCTTGACTACTTGGTTGGAAAGACCATGTGGTAGCCGACTATAGGTAATGTTCATAGTTATAGCAGTGTGACCTCGCAACCTTATAGTATAGTAATTTTGTAAGTGTAATTAACCTTAAAAACAGAAGTCAAGGGCGTATTTTTTGACAGAATTCGCTAATCATTAACAGTATGAACATAAAAATCACGTGACTCAGATTTATTGCTAATGTGGGTTTCTTTATTTTATTTTATTTGTGTTATTGAAACACAGTCACACAGCACTTAAGACAACAATAATATAAGAATAAATATACATATGTATGCTTAAGATCTAGTGCCAAAAATGTTTTTTTTTTTATATTATAATAATATATATAATAATATAATAGCTATAAACACAATATTAAACGCGCGTTTTTGGAAGGTAACATAACTTTTACCATAATGGGTTTATTAAAGTGCACTAAATTTCAAATAAAATGAGACAGATTTGGTCTACATAGACCTTATAGTTTCTGAGATACAGCTTCCTTCCTTAGTGGTCAAAATTGTCGAAAACTAAAATCAACTGTAAAACATCCATTTCTTTAGAAATTTTGCAAACTTTGAATAGCCGTATCTTTAAAACCATTTGACCTACCAAGACTAAATTATCCAAGGACCTCCCACAGGTCCTTGGTAGTAAAAATCGTCAAAAACTGAAAAAAGACCTAAATTTTAATGAATTTAACAATGATCCGAAAAGCTTTCGAGGTGGAAAATTTGGATTTGTTATCACCATTTCAACAGTATCAACATTAAAAAAAATCAGTACTACCTCGTTTGATGTATCATGTAAGGTAAATAATACCAATTCCATGCGCTGAGTTTTTCTCAGACACAAAAAACTACATAATATACGTTTTTGTTGGTGTTGCAATTATATATGTATTGCAATAGCTGTTCACTTGACAGAAAATTACTTTGAACTAAATGTCTGAGTACCGTTGATCACATTTTATAGATTGTTGATAATTTATATTAAAATTAGCAGCTAAATTCAACTTCAAAATAATAATAATTTTCTTGCTTGCCATTGCTTTGATCTTATCGTGTGTGAAGCATCTGTATGTTATAGATCAAACGGTGGGATAATATTTATGTAAATAAGTGCATTCAAAAATATTTTTCTCACTAAAATGTATTGAAAATGCTGTGATAGTTCTGGCAATAGTTCTGAGTCTTTTAGATGAATTAAACATTACATACATATATAGGGTGATGCTCACGGTTGCACTCGCGTTACATATCGATATAGGTATTTCTAAGTAAATATGTTTTTACCTATTGATAGCGCGCGAGTTGAATGCAGTCGGGGCCTGAAGTGAAGGGCGGGAGCATCTCCCCCCGCCGCGTCTCGCACGCCTGTAGTGTAGCGATATGCGTGATGTCCTCGACAACTATCATACGATTACTGTGTTATCGCGTTAATATTCAAGTTGCAGCCGCGTGTTATTTTTGTTTTTAATAATGTCTGATCCGAGTCAATCAAGTTCTGTTACAAAAAAACGAGTTTTTATTCATCGCCAAGCACGGGAAATGGCGAAAAATGTTCCCGAAAAAATTAATGCCAAAAAAATGGGGCCATGAAGGGTCTTTTACAAGTGGCGCGCAACGTGAGGCATTGAAGACCTTTTACATTGTTTTATTTCTAAACATAAAAGGTTAAACTTAAAACAATGTTGAAATTTATCGACATATTGTCATCATTAATTCTAATTACTTCACAGCACTATCGCATTTCTGAGCTCTGCACTCAACTCGCGCGCTATCAGTAAGTAAAAAGGATATTGAGAAATATGTTTCTAGCTATATTTGTATGCTAAGCTTCACCTGTTACTTCATGTACTGTTATGTATATGAATGTGCTGTTGTGTTTCGGTTAGTAAGTAAGGGATGCCAGGGCCCATTACCCTATCCCTCCCTTATCCTTTATCCTTCTGTGATCGTAAGACGATTGTACTGTAAAACTATAGCTCTAAATTAAAACACATAATATGCTGGCCGCTCATTTGGCGGCAGTAACCACCTCTTTACAGAAGACTGCCGTGACATTTCGATTCTGTTGCTTTTCGATGAGTGAGAAACTGCCTTGTCCATTTCTATATCCTCAATCAATCAGGTTACATATATTTGTAGGCACCTACTAACAAGTGAACTGTTCGCCAAACCTTCCTTTAAAAAAAGTTTATTTCATTAAAATAAATTTACATAGATAACTAATTTTAAATTTCAATGCATCAAATCGTAGTCACAAATGTTAATGTCCAAAAATTGTGTAGTAATAATACCTAACACAAAAAAAATACCCACGAAATTGGGTAAGGACTTAAAGACGTAAGAAAGAGGAGTTTAGAAATGTTTGGCGAACGCTTAAGGCGTTTACCCACAATTAGATGAAGGCAACGAAAACAGAATCCTGAAAGGGGAAACTGTTCTTGTTTGCGCGACGGCTCTCGCATTTATCGGTCCTTTATTTGTAACGTTATTACAGGTAATTGCTTTGGGTAGACACGTCAGCTCTACCTTTATCGTTTTGTAATTACGAATTACGAAGTTCAAGGTCTTTATTAAGAACTAGCTGTTGCACGCGACCTCGCTCGCGTAACTCTTTACAAAATATAGCCTATGTTACTCGTTGATAATCTAGCTTTCTATAGGTGAAAGAATTTTCAAAATCGGTCTATTAGTTTTTGAGTTTATTCATTACAAACATACAAAAATTACAAATCTTCTCTGTGTATAATATTAGTATAGATTACAAAACTGGACCAATGTTGTGGAGATTGTAAAAAACTGAGCACGAGAAACCTTTCCAACTTTTGGTCAATTTGTAAGAAATGAGCCCATCTTAGTATGGGAATCTAGGTTTTTATTTTCTTTCTGCAAGCTAGCTTTACTCTGATTTTAGTTCTAGTTTTTCTTTTGTAAAATTCGACAAGCAGGCTGAGGGTTTATTTCATGTGGTAGGTGGTTATGGTCGCCTAATATGACATGCGACGCCAAGGACATTGAACTACACTTGCCAACCTAGAATAGTATAAAAAAAGGTAATATACAATAATCATCTTATGATTTATGTGATATTTCGTAATTAAAATACAATTTTCAACAAAGTTGTTTAATGAATGAAAAATAACGACCTGCGTTCTTTCTTTATAAACAAGAACGCATTAATTTGATAGCCACATAAACACAACACCACTTAATCCCAGTAATTTGAGGATAAATCCATAAACAGGCTTTAGAATGTGGCGTTGTTGGGGTTTTTTTCTGACATTATAATTATAATTTAAAGTATATGGTACACTAGCTGGTGCCCACGACTTTGCGCGTTGGAAAATGAAAATTATTATAACACCTGAGAAAATATATGAGTATTCGCCCGACATCTTTATTTCTGTAACGACAGCGACGCCCAATTTTTTTATATTTTTAAACGATGTCTCGGGAACCTAAATTTTTCAGGATAAAAAATATCTTATATGTTAATCTAGATAATAAACTATCAGTGTGCCAAATTTCATCTAAATCGGTTGAGCCGTATGATATTGTGATTATATTCTGAATTAAATAAAAAAACTTCAAATTATTTGTTTGATAAAAATTTTGTGTTTACAAATTATTATTGGTATAAACCTACTTTACATCTAAACGTAAATATCGTATACACGTCTTAAAATAATGCAATAAAAATAATAACTTCAACATTTCTCAAGCATAATAATACTTTTTAAAAGTATGATCTAAGTACTATTAAATATGTGGGGAAATATTTGCTTTTCACAGGTGTTTCTTTTTTCTCTCTCTTTATCCAAGTACTTAATCGTAATTGTTGCGCTAATGCGATGATATTTTAAAAAAATCCACTCTTATCACCCTTTCGCGATTTTTAGAAGGTTCTTTTATTGTGAGAGGCCATAACAAGCGATGCGTTTTGCTCCCCACTTAAATAAATCGTGTCTTGTTAGGTACTGGAAAGAAAAGAATTAAAAGGGGGATAACATTTTAAACAACAGGGGTAACACAATAGATGCAACGTTGCTTAATCGTTTCTTCAAAATTGCAAATTCTGGTGTAACTAATCGCTTAAGCCTAATTTGATGGCAAAATTGGCCTAGCACAAAAATTGAAAAAAAAATGGACATTCAATTTTACTTGAGGGAAATATTATAATATATAAACACTTTGAAAAGCTATGCCATATATCCAACTAACATTATAAACGCGAAATTTAGTGAGGATGGATGTGTGGATGTGGATGCTGAAGTAGCGATATCACGTTGCGCAACGCCTGCTTGAAGTAGTGCTACAGCTTGAGTTGCTACTGAAGTGTCGTAGGTATCCATTATTGACCGAAAAATTTAGAAAAAATACACGCGTCTGAGTAAACGATGGACAAAAACTAAATAAGAAATATCCGACTATCCTCACTGTAGAAAAAAAGAACGCTAAATCGCGAACTCTAGTCAAAACAGAGCAAATCGTTAGCATTGTGTTTGTTGCTTGATTACAATATGAGTTAAGGGTACTTTGCAATACATTTATAGTCATTTTAATCAACATCAAACTCACTTTCTGTAGGTATAACTGGTTTCGCCGCTAACTTCTCCTGATTGGAACATGATGCGGTTTTTACTTACAGAAAGAGAGTAGGTAAACTAGGAAGGTTTGTGTATACAATGTGTAAGCATTAGTGCGAAGCCGGGAGCGCGTCGCTGGTCACGTATAGTTAATATTATCATTCATGTAACAACGAATCCAACACATGTGAGTTTGTCAACATTAAAATTCAATTCCTTCTGACTAATAACGAAAACAATGTCGAAAGGAAATGATTCATTTGAAATAGGTACGTAGTAGAAATGAGGAAACTACACAGTACTATGCCCACTTGCGTCTCAAATTTAAGTCTGCATTAATGTCTGCATAAAATTCTTATGGTACATTAAACTTTGGATAGCAGAACGCTTCTTAAATATTTAGTAGTTGTTGCAATTTTGTTCTTTGTATTTTCATTCGGTTCATTTCTTAATGGTGCCAACTTTGAGCCAAATCTCTTAATCTGGAATATAAAAAACCTAGTTAATAAAATGCTTGAAACTTACACGACTTTTAAGAATATTATTTTCATTACAAGCCATGGATGGTTTTAAGCTTTTATATATATTCATCTACCATAATATTGATATCAAATATGCAATTTAATACCAAAAGACCTTATGCAATTACCTATTTTGCTTTTATGCTTATATCTTTCTTCTAACTAGCTTTTACTTGTGATTTTTACGCAAAACTATGTGTTTTTCTGATATATAAACTATATTATTGTAAAGTTTCACTAAAATCCGTTCAGCAGTTTTTGCGTGAAAGAGTTACAAGGAGGTTCACATCCACCTGCACAATTAGTAGTCTTCTGCTATTCATTCCTTAATCCAATTATGAAAACTTTTTAATGGCCTTTTTTATTAGAGATGGGTTTGCTCTTGGCCAACATCTAGCAGTGTAGCAAAGATGAGACCTCAACCAGAAGATGCCTATTCACTCGAACTTTGAAAAGATTTTGATTACCTATACTTATGAACTCAGAAATACAGACAGGGAGTTTCAAACCTTGCCAGTGCGCATCATAAAAATATAAAGGTTTTTATAAAGATTAGGCCTTAACCTAATCTCTTACATAATTTATAACAAATAAACAAAATAGTATATTATACTAGCAATTATCTTTTTAAAACAATTAGTCTTTTTGTTTTCCAGTAACAAATGAACAGCCACTTACCATAGCAATCATTGTCATTGTTCTGTTTAGTTAGATAATCGCCAATTTTAAGAGTTATTTTTGAACACACAAGGTTACCCAAATAAACTTTTTATTTTTAGCTCATTAATTTCATTGAATTGTTGTGTGTAAGTACAATTTTCTATCTATTCCCAGCTACATCTGTATTACAAAATTTATTACTAAAAATAAGCGTGATGTTTATACTCCGGTCCTCGTCCCATTTATGAACGTAATGTCGTTCAAAACGTCAGTCGTTGTACGCCTCGCCGCCCGCATAAACGAAGCCACGGCACAAATCAATTATTAATTTTGAACGCTACCGAATATTTCATTTTGAAAAGGTGTCATTGTGTCATAGATATTTTCTCATTTGCATTTTTTCTTTCTTTCAAATAGTGTTTTTAATTCAATGTCGCTTTAAATATTTTAATAGTAATTATGGTTGACAAACATTTTTTCTTTATTATTTTAATTGCATTGTTTATTTCAACTAAAGGTAAGTTTTTTTTAAATTTAAGTAATATTATTTTATAAATTTATATATTATTATTTTTTTGGTGTGAATACTTCTTTATCTAAATATGAATAAATTTATTAAATATAAACATAAATTCACACTTTCTAATGAAAATGGGAGGCATTTAAGTAAACTGATGATAACAAAATCGGGTGATACAATTTACTGCTGTAGCTTACACATCTACATCACATCCAAATTATAATTACACCACGTGGTAGCTAAAGGACCATAGATTTTTATTTTATTATATATGGTATATTCGAATTCGTTCGAATTCGCTCAAAGAAAATATACAATATACACAATATATTCATGTAAAAAACACAGCCGTGTACACGACACAGCCATATATACCATTTTTTTTATTAAAAATTCAAAACTTGTTATTTTATTATTTTGGTTTAAATAGTTTATTTAAAATTTATAATCTACATTTGTTAACTATAACTACTTAAGTAATAAAACTGCTATAGTCACTATACCTGCTGTAATTCTATAATAAATGCTTCACTTGTAATTGTTAGTTTAATATGTTGAATATTTTTTGTGGAATTTCCATACCCTTTACACAGAGGTTTTGAACTTTTTATGAAGTAATATTTGTTTAGCCGTCCATTTCAGGTTTCGAGGAAAATACCTGTCAAACTTTGTTTTTCTTGTTTTTTTAAATACATCCGCAAAACTTTACCGAATACCTGCCTTGTACATACCAATTTATTTTAGAAATGGAGCTGTCGAAGTATGCAGATGACTGCTCGCTGTTAGCGCGAACTTTAGACAAGCCAATTGTCACGTTGTCATCCAATAGAATGGTTTCTATTGTAATTAAAATTGAAAAACACAATGTGGTTATTTTAAAAAGTACTCTAACGTTAAAAATGTAGTTAAAATTTTTCCTTTTTATTACCTACTCATAGTCCAGGAAAAATATACTACGAAATCAAAATTTGAGTCCCTTAGGGGAATTTTTGATATATTTTTTAGAATATCGATGGCTGAAAGAATCCAATTTGTAGAAGGGGTGGAAAAAGAAAATAAAATAAAAAAAAATATTACAAAAAAAAGTTTCAAACAAATATTGTCGAGAATTTAGATTAATGTTTATATATTCACTTTATACTTTAATTTTTTAATGTTTCACTTTGTACGAAAATTTAAAAATATTACGCCTGACAAATATATATACATATAAGCAAGTTTATTCAATCTTTATCTATATATTACAATTTTCTGTATCCTTGACAACGTGTATACAATATTTCATGACGATCAATTGACCAGTTAAAGGCGCGAAAGCGTAACAAACAAGCAAATCAGAATAATATTAAAGTATATATACTAATTAGTACTTATGAATATTGTGACTTTAAAAACAGTTATTAAAAAAGATAATAGAATTCGCTATTAAGCCAAAATTTAATTTGTAATTAAAATTTTATGAAAGATACCGTTATGGCTACGGACTCTGAGCATGTGAATCAGTATTTTACAGTCAGTTCTTTGCCTTATATTTCGTAGTTTATAATAATTGGGTTAACAATTTATCCATATTATTTATTTCATCCTCTTAATTATAATAAGTTATTATTGCGACCTGAAGTTCACCTTACAGAACCTACTAATATCTTCTTATATGTAAACAACAGTAAAAGCATGTGTGCTGTGAGTGAGTAAGAGATGGAAGAGCCCATTTCCCTATCCGTTTCTAATACCTATCCTCAATTACACTTGCAGCACCAGTGACGTTGCTTGTGTTATAGACAACGATACTTACCTGCCATCAAATGGACCATTTCACACAAAAAAAACCTGTACATGGAACTATATAAGCTTGAATCGAAGACAATGACTAATTATGGCCCCATGTCTTTTTCTGTATCCCTGACAACGTATATACCAAGCTTCACGATGATCGGTTCAGTAGTTAAGACGTGAAAAAGTAATATTCATCATAATATATTGAATTTGAAAATTGTTTTTAATATAAATAAATTGTTATCCCGATCTTAAATCGACGTTGCACACTGATCGGTGTCATCATTAAAAAAAGCAACGTCAGATGTCTTTCCTAAATCTTTTTAACGACAAATTTAGTCATGCGGGTTGTCATGATCATAGGATATGTACACGTAAAGTGGGTACGTGAACCAGTTATTAAAAAGCGTAATATAATATGATAGCGCGTATCAAACAATTTGATGCGTTCGGTCAACAGCTAGTTAAGCTTGTTAAATGAAGTGACGTGACGACCAATTCCGAAATTATGTGCGCCGCCGATTGATGTCATGGTGGCTGTAAATAGGACATGTATGTAAGCTGACATTTTGGTAACGTTGCGGCTTTTGTTGGAAATATGGAAGGATTAAACCGGTTGGCGTTGTAAATATTTGACAAAACTTTTCTCCCGAAGGGTCCTTAATGAGACTGTTTATGAAAAAATTAATTTGGTAAAACTAATTTGGGATCTAAAGAGTATATTTGTCTATAGAAATATATAATCTATAACGTATAATTGTGTTCTTCGATATGATGAGATTAATCTCGCTAGCCCAACGTGGTTTAGCAGGAATTCATCAATCTTAGAAGGTTGATAGTCCTCTCATACACGTACATTTTCGCGATATATTCTATTATGGAACACTCATTTCCCTATCTTCATCCCTTCGTAATAATCTCCCTACCCTTAATCCTACTATGGCTGGCTACGCATTTGCAGCACCAATGGCGTTGCTTGTGTTATAGGCGACGGTAGCCTACCATCAAGTGGATTGTCAACGTGTCTGTCGAGTTTAACATAAAAAAAATTCAGATGTGCAATCCTCTGATTCTGTTGCGAACATCATTTGTTCTACTTAATATGCTCTACTTTATATCTATTTATCTAATGAATCTTAATATAGTCAATTGAAATATAAAATTGCATTATCATTGAAATGTACAGTGTTTATTCAATGTCAAGGTTATTCATTGTTGGCATTAGGTGTTGCATAATTATTTTTTGTGTCGCCATTCATTCAGTGTTCATTGTTTGTAATATAATGTAACTTATGCCGACACAAATTATCACATACTAGTGGAAATTTTCATTGTCTTCTTTATAGGTTCCTTTTTTAATTTCAGTGCCAACACTGCAATGGATTTTAGGGAATTTAACGTGGTCATGGAATTTTTTAGCGCAATGCAAGTAGCGTCAAATAGAATTCGTTTTATTCAATCTAAAAATATTTAATCTACAAAGTCACAAATGCTCATAAAAGTTAAGCAGACGGTATAAAATTTGAAACGATTCTAATCCTCATCCTCACCTCGTTACTTACCAATGTATCCACTCAGGCAGTGCACGTAGTTTTCCCTAGTGTTTGTGTTTCGAGGCGATGGTAACTGTCTATGCACAAGTTGGACAGCCTGCTTGCCTTTCCTTTTATCATAAAAAAAATTGTCTGCTTCGACAGACGACTGGAGTTTACTCCTTGCGAACGATTATAAAATTTAAATTTTCACAATTCGAACACGCCGAAAGAACAACATCTTTCTTTTTTTAAATAATATTGTGTAGGTAGATTGCGCAATATCTCTGAAACTTCAGATATTTTAGAATATTCAAAAAATAGTACGTAACTATAACGCATAACATAATGCATTCGTGTGACAATTTTGATTTTACTCCCATAAATTTTCATACCACGGGCTTATATATATGTAAATCGTTTCTTAAGGAGTGATCTCCAAAAACAAGATTTGAATTTATTGGAGGATGTTTGCCCAGATATACCAACATTTCTTTAATTGCTTCTAAAATGTTTGAAAGTTTCAATAAAGAAATAAAGCTAACAAGAAATAAAGTTGAAGTTTGAACTGCTAGCACTTGTAAAGTATCTCTCTCAGAAAGTCGAGTAGGACCTCTTCGTAGAAGCAAAAACTCAGTTAACTAGCAAGGAACTCTGTTATCAAACATCGCATCTTATTCACCGATGCTCTCGAGTTGTGTCAAGCCAGAGCATATTCAACGTGGCATCTTATTTTAACGAACTAATTTACATTTTGTTGTAACAATTGTCTGCTTACAAGAGATTTACATAAGTCACGCTACGTAAGTCGTCAAAAGATTTGAGTATTGCTTGCTAAGCTAACGTAATTCGCTGTTGTAATTATTGCTTAAAATTACAGTCGTAAAGATAGATGGAATTATACATAACTAGCGGCCCGCTCCCAACTTCATCCGGGATGCATTTTTGTATATACACGAAACTTCCTGGATTATTCCTTTTTCTAGTAGAGAAAATCGTATCAAAATCCGTTTAGGTGGTTTAGGAGTATGAGAAACAGAAAGACAGGACAGTTTCGGCGACTTGGTTGCAAAATATTACCTACTGTTTTTCTCCAAAACTAAAAACTACATTAGGTAATTTATTTTTATTTATTTATTTATTATTATCTAACACGTATTTACACACAACATGATGACAATGTCTGTAAACCATTATTGGTTTGTCTAGACATTTTATTTCACGCCAACACAACAAATTATAACTATAACAATATTAAAATTCATAATCATATAAACATGCCCAACTACTATCGCATACAAGATGCAACTCAGTTAGTAGCAGCATTAAACAAAAAAAAAAGAAGAAAAAAAAAAAGGTTTTTTTTAATACATACCTATAAACCGCATCGTATATGCTATATTCTCATCTTCTACTTTTTTCTTTATCCTATCAGGGTGGGTAGAATTATAATCAAGTGAACTGTCAGACTACCGGACACCGTTTAACATAAAAAGTCAGTTTTATGTTAAACGGTACAGTCAATTTGATTTGATTTTGATATTAAACAAATAATTCACCTATAAGAACGGTATTTATGTAATCTGACTTTATATTATCGAGAAAAATAACTTGTCTGTCATTGACATTATTGTACGTTGTCTCTTGAGTTCATATGATTATATTTATCCTTATTAACTTGAAGACTATTGTTCCGTCTGCCGAATTTATTCAATTGGTTAATAACGTTGAAACAAAGATTTGGAGCAGTCGAAGTGACGCGAACAAAAGAGAATAAATGTTAAGTAATCCATTCCTGCGTTTGGGTTTTATTGTAAAGGATTTGAGTTACATTACAAAGAGACTTGTAATGTACCGTTTTAAAATATTCTTCTATCTATATTTGACTATGCCAAAGTGTTGTAAATGTTCATTTTAGAATCAGCCTCAACATTACTGCCTCAACTCGTTATATCTATAAACACGACATACGCATTTCAGAATCCCAGCTTATCAAACCATGATCTCTCTTTTATTTAGGTACTAGCTGTTGCACGCAACTTCGTCCGCGTATCTTTATAAAATATAGTCTATATTGCTCGCTGATAATGTAGCGTTCTTTAGATAAAAAAATTAATAAATTCGGTCTATTAGTTTTTGAGTTATTCATTACAAACAAAGATACAAAAACACAGATTGATTTAAAAAAATATTTTTTTAACCTTTATGTGAAAATGTTCTATATGTTGTTATAAAGCGAAACCGCTTGATGAAAACATAACGTATGTATTGGTATAAAATAATTAACGGATTTTTTTATAATAGTATAAACTCAATAGAACAAAAGTCTACAAAACAAAGCAAATTCTATAAGCATTATTAGAGTTCTATATTTAGTAGATAGCAACTACTATGACCTTAATAGCTTTTAAAGTTTACGCTCACGTAAATTAACCATCCTAATTATTTGAACATAATGACACTAACGCCTACGAGTACATCAATACCCTTAATAGACAACTACGATAAGGTAGAAAGATTAATTTAGGTAATTAGTTATATCGGAGGCGAAGGTTACCTGCGATGTTAATAACTTTATAAGAAGAATTATGTACGTCATGGCGAAGCTTTATATCTTTAAATAGCTGTACTGTACTAGTCACGCGTGTTTGGGCGGCTTAAAAATCGGCTCTTTTATCGGCCAACATTTTGTTAGCGTCTGCTATGTATGTCGACTGAAGTTGATAGAAAAGTGCTCTGTGGCATAAATATTAATCTGATTAATGATTCATCATTTCAGCCGCAGGACGTCCACTGCTGGACATAGGCCTCCCCATAATTCTCCAATAGGACCGGTCAGAAGCAGCCTGGATCCACCGTTGACCCGCGGCCTTTATTAGGTCGTCTGTCGTCAGATTAATGATTAATGATTAAATACATAAATAAATTTATTTCTATAGTCACTGAAAATGCGTCAGGCATAGAAGCAGTCATTGTCATAGGCATTGTAATAAGGTTAAAAATAACATGTTTAGGAAAAATACTTTGCTAGGCCAAACCACGCCTAAATAACATTTTAAAATTTCTCCTTGAACGATAAAACGAAAGATATTCTCAGTTTTGTGAACATTAATTGAACTGCTTTTGGACTCGACTGTATCACACGCAACAATTGAGTGCACATAAGCACCATTCATTTAACTATTAATTAAAGCCGACATAGTTTCACGCTTATTCAACATAACATAACATAACATAACACTAGATTGCACGTTATTGTGAAGGTTATATAATAACATGATGATTTATAATTATGAATAATGTGACAATTGCGTTGATAATTTTGTCAGGCAATGAATTGTAATCTCTCTCTTAATTTTAAACAACTGTTTATAATAAAACAGTAACTTAATAATCGCAGTAACTTAATTAATAACAGTAATTTATAGGTAATATATTTGTTGTGACTTTTATTATGCATTATTATTTGTTTCAAAATAAAAGTAATATTTGATCCAAATTTAAAAAATGTTATATATGTGGCATCAAATTCTCTCGTGAGTACTCAGTAAGATTTTCCAGAATCTTACTGAGATATCTTCTTACTTAATTTTACAGAAAGTAAAAGTAATACGTACCACATAAATGTTGATTATCTCTGACTAAAAACTTAAAATGTATGCTTTTAAATGCTTGTAATCATTCATCAATATTGTGTATAGAATTAATTAAAATTTTTATTAGTTTTATTTATTAATTGAACCACAAAATGTTATAAAGTTTTAGTAATATCGATTTATCTCTTATAATTTTCTTTTTTTTTGACAATGATTCTAAGTAGTGAATTAATTTCCAAAAACAGTCTGGATCCAGCGACGACTAACGGCCCTTATTAGATCGTCTGTCCTATATGTCTATTTGAGGATATCAAACTAAAACTTAATATTTTTCATGACGACAGAGTGTTGTTTATGCTTTCATAGATAAGCAAGTGGTTATAGTGTTCGTACCTAAGAATATGTAGTTGATTCAACATAACTACGAGTATTGTAGACTCGGTATAATAGCCTAACCTCATAATACACAACTTAACTCTAGTAAAACATACGCGCTATATTATGTTCTGACTATACATATGTAACTTTAAAAACATCCAATGCAAATCACTTAATATAATCGCAGTAAAATAAATTTTAAGACAGTCGACATTGTGGCTTCTAAAATGTTTTTCTAAACAGGTTTAATAAGACTTAATTGACGAAGTGGCACGCGTCTTGTACGTACACTTTGTACTGTAAATAGAAACCAAAAGTGAAGATGTCACTGCTTAAAATATGTTGTTATTTATACTAATATTATAAAGAGAGAATTATTTTGTATTTTTGTATGTTTGTTTGTAATGAATAAACTCAAAAACTACTGGAGCTATATTGAAAATTCTTTCACTTATAGAAAGCTACATTATCAGCGAGTAACATAGGCTATATTTTATAAAGTTACTCGAACGAACACGGTGTTAGAATATGTATTTTTGTGGCTGACTGTACCAATTCTCCAAGAGCGTGCCGTTTATTGTTATTGTCCAATAATACTTCACAAACGTAAGAAGAGTTTGTTGCAATCATTGTGTGAATAGAAATTGTTCGTGACAAATTTATTATTCATGTGTCATTCTGTATTAATAAAAGTAAAGTGGTGATTTTTTTAAAATAATATAGCGACTACTACTAGCGACCCGCCCCCCTGCTTTGCAAGGATTCAATTTTTATCTGAAAATTATATAGGAAAACGTATCAAAATCCTTTAAAGTGGTTAAAAGTGAAGAATCAGACAGAGGCGGAAATCAAATCAAAAGCAACCAATCAATCAGGCTATCAAATGAACCATCGAACTGTTTTCCCCTTCTTATAATAACAATAAGGGGCAAAAACATAACAAATTACTTACGTAACAACTAGTTAGACAAAGGATAATTTTATGTTGTATAATTTGAATATATTTTTCTGTACAATATATTGGGATAGCAATCCAAAGTAGGGTCTGTTTCCCCCAGATGTTTTTCTTGTGCTAATTCTTTCACTTGGGAAAAATAACATTAAATCGTATGGCCTGCACCATTTCCGATACTTTCCACTAACGAACCGATAACTCTGCGGGAGGGTTTTTTTTTTCGATGTATAACATCACACCTCGATATCCCTTTTCAATTCATTACTGGGCTTAGGGTGCGTTGTTCTAATGTTTGGAAACTTAGGTTGTTATTTTTTTTTAAATTCATCGATTACAACCACGAGTTTAATAATGCAGGGCACACTGCCTTTCGCAATTATAAACTGGGATATATCTCTAATTACATACTAGCGACCCGCTCCCGGCTTCTTACGAGTACAATTTTTTTCTGCAAATTATACATAAAAATCTTTCTTGTTTAACATTCTTTGCATTAGTGAAAACCGCATTAAAATCCGTTGCGTAGTTTAAAAGATCTAAGCGTACATACAGAGGGACAGACGGCGGGAAGTGACCTTGTTTTATATTCCTGTCTTGTTAAACAATTTTCTCTCTTTATTTAAATAAAATAGCTTTGTTACAAATATTATTATATTTTGTAAAAAAAAAATAAAGCGAATTTAAAAACAATATTCAACTATTTTTAACGACGACATTTTAAACTGGTGTTCTAAAGAGTCAGGCACGTACGATACTGTCTTTTCTCCCCTATCCATCTCTTGGACTTAGCAAACTTAGACGCTGTATGCAAAAATCTGAAATCCGTGGCTTTGTTTTTGACCCTAATAAATAATGCTCGTGGTGAACGGCGTTTCTACGTCAGGGTACGTCAGGGTCGCACATGCATTCCTCTTGGTGTACGTAACATTTATTTATTTCCATACTAACATCACGTATTTATCCGAAGCACAAAGCACTTTATGTGCCAGAACATCAGCGTCACGTATCCTACACAAGTTAGATGCAGGTGTCGCGTAATCGATATTCAGGTAACGACCATCAAATGGACTCAGTTGATGGTCGTTACCTGACTCAGACTATCCCTATCCTTAATTTTACTATTGTCGGCAGCTCACTTGCAGCACCAGTGGCGTTGAACCATAGGCTACGGTAGCCTCCTACCACCAAGTGATCCAATTTAAAACTCAGATGATTTACATAACTATATTTTACATAACTATATTTCGCAGAAATATTTACGCAACCGCTCTAATAATCTTTAACCATTCCAACCTTGAGATTCACTAAAATTTTCAAACAAACAGACGTCACGTGTCATTTCAACTGAATTATATTATATTCATCCTTCACATCAATTACGGCTGTACCAGTTCACTTAAGTTGTCGTAAAACTCTTGTGGTTTCTAACAAAGCCGTCATCTAGTTAAGATAACTTAAAATAAAACTGAAGTCAGATCCTTAACCTTTTATATAAGGATTGTCTATTGAAGCGTTTTGTAGGTATTTAGTTTCATGGCCTATGACTAGGGTTAAGCCCACACAACATAATGAGGCTAATTGAATGAGTGTATACCTACATTAAAACATATATTTAACTATTGTGTCATCGTTTAACAATGAATTAAACTGATATATTTTAACCTTTTTATTTTTTACTGCAAATTAAAAGAATAATTTTTTTTAGAGCTTAACCTTCCAGTGTTTGACCCTTAACTAGGCTTAGGCTTTATACCTTTCACATATTATTTTCATAATCCTAATCGGGGTTCAGCGCAGATAGATAGATAAGCTAACGGCTCTTTACATATGCAGATATCCAGAGTAGTTATTTTATAAAATCGAGTAATTTAAACATTAAACTGTAGCACTCGCAATAAAAAATTTATTTACCATCATTAATAAACAAAATATAAGCAATTTGACTGTTGACCTATAAAATTTCAGAAGTGTGGTGATCATTAAAACATATTTTATGGCGTAATAAACTCAAGAACGTGCGTTCCTTTCATTACTTTGTGATGGAAAATTTTACGTTGAAACTGTTCCGTCGTCTTATTATTCACGAGAATGTTATTTCCACATAGTTGACAGGAAAAATTTAGTCATATAGTTGACAATATAGTATTAATTTCACTTCTGGGACATGGCTATTTACATGACTGAAAGTCTAAACGAATCAAATACGTAGGTGTCAAAATGGACAAACTTTAGTGGTTAAAATATTGCAGTGACAAAATGACAGAAGATCACATTGTATTTATGTATGTCATGCTTGTGTTAGAATGTAAACATTTTATACAATGTGTTTGAGGACTGAACCTGACTGCTTTGGACTTGACGGACCTGTTTTGGAAAACTAAGAAAAATTATAGACTTGACTTGACTTACTAGTCTCGGGATTTGCTACTTTTGATTTTAATTTCAATTTTGCTTTTTTTTTATTTTAAAAAAGGCTATTACAAATTGCTATTTTTACTAATGACACTGGCAAAATCATCGGAGAAGATCTGATTGAGCCAAGACATTAAAAGAGAAGAAGAAGAAGAAGTACAATGTGTCAACTCATGTCAGGAATTAAATAATCATGTTATTAATTAAATAACTGAATCTTACAATGACAAAAATATATACGGTATCCAAAAATGTCAGTACACAAGATAAGAATGACAACGAAGAAATTAATTTGTATTATAATAAAAAATATTATTATGTATTTGTGAATTATATATATTTTAAATTGGTGCACATATTTTAAATCAATTGTTTTAATTTATCATAACTTTTCTTATTTTTGAACTTCTTAAAAACCGCAATTGTGTATAGAAATAGTTTACTTTCGTCTTTGTCATTCCAGCTTTATCATTTCCCCCTCGTAAAACGTCTGTAATGATTACTCGTCTGAAAACCCAACACAATTTTCGACCACTAAGTCAATTTTACCTGATTAGTTTCTTTAGGGTTTCCCTACCGGAAGCATTAACTATGTGGGTTTAATTCAATCCAATTGAACAATTGGATTTCATATAGTTTTCGATTTCCTATTTGAAGAGCAGTGTTCAATAGACACACATTCTTACATTATATTATATTACATATTCTGACCTAGGCATACATATATAATGTAAGAATGTGTGTCTATTGAAGACACACATTCTTACATTATATTATATTACATATTCTGACATAGGCATACATATTCTTCAAATAGGTATTCAATAGGTAAGCATCATGCTCACTGATTTCCTTAACAAATAATAAAATAATTCATTCGTTAATTTAACTTTAAAAAAAATATTAGTACCTACATATATATTCTGTTGCTAAAATAAAAATTACTTAAACATTCACTTGAAAGTTTTTTATGTAAGTGAATTTAAAAAGTTAGAGTTACTTATTTAAAGTTCTTTACATGAGAAATAGTAAACTAAGTTTAAATTTTAATGTGGTTTAGAAAGGGCGTTTCTCAGCTAGACAGCTAGCTTTTCTCAGAATGACTTTTAACAAAGTTTTAATAAGTTTTTCGAGGTAGGTATTGGAGATTTTTCATTTCTAGTTATTTAGACGACTCATCATCGTCTCATCATTGTGATATGACATGATCATGTCGTGCTTCAGAGAGCTATAAAACTCGCTTACGGTCTTTTTACTAACTTAGCATCCTAACGTCCCAGTAGTCCTCATGTGGTTACCGTGTATGAGTCCGTAGTAGAAATCATCTACATAGTAAAAATCATAGTATCACGAGCCAATGACAACCCCTAGAGATATTTGATAGGTTTTGAGCTATAGAGAACGCAGCACAATACGGATGGTGTTACCGTTGACTTAGTTAGAGTGTAGGCAGCGGGAAACTATCGAGAGGTTTTTAGTGAGTAAGAATCTCATATAAATCTCAAGCTCCGATTCTCTGATCCATCAATAATAACGGCGTTGTTAACCCGGGTTCTCATCTATATCTATACTAATACTAGTGGCCCGCTCCCGGCTTCGCACGGGTGCAATTTTTTATTCAATCCAGCCAATAAATCCAACAGATGGCGCTATGTTAATAATATGATATAATTTGCAAAAAATAATAATAATTAAGATATGAATTATCCTATCTTTTAAGTTTGACAAAATTACACATAGTTACGAAGTTTTATCAAAATCGGTTCAGTAGTTTAGGAGTTCATCGAGGACACACAACGTGACACGTAATTTTTATATACATATAAAGATTATAAAGAGAGGAGATTTGTATGTTTGTAATGAATAAACTCAAAAACTACTGGACCGATTTCGGTCCAACATAAGCTATATTTTATAAAGTTATGCGGTCGAAGTCGCGTGCAATAGCTAGTCTTATATAAGATAGAAAATGCATCGGAACTCTCCGGATAAGAAGCTCTATCGAGGTCTTAAGGGTAAACATACATCACATATATTTTACTCTTGTTACAGATTCACTTGCCTGTTTCTCCAGTAATGAACATCACAGCATGACCATTAGAACTGGAAGTACGTTTTATTATGAGTGCCAGTGTAAGGAGCCAGAAAATGCAATCAAGAATCTCAAATGGCTTGATATTCATAATCAAGAAGTTTTGACATCGGGGTAATACAAACTTATGAGAGATTTTACTTCATCTACTTTATGAACACCTAACGGTTTTTAGTATTAGACAATACAAAGTTTTCTTTTATAGTAATTTAGCACTTTTTAACTTTAATAGGATTTTACAATTGTTATTTTTTTTAATTTTTTTTTTTTTTGAAAGTCAATAGGCGGGCTGATGACAGTACAATTGTTGGTGTATGGCTACCGTTGCCTATACAAGCACTTATATTTAACTTAAATTTAAATTATAATTTATCTAATATTCGATTTAGAAATGTAAATAATACATATACAAAATATGTTTGTAAATATTTATAACACACAAGGCCTCCATACGCATTAAAATGAACATAGTGTAAATATGTCTGATTATTCTCGTTGAATCTTAAATGAATTATTCAAGAACATCTGGAAGGCCATATTTGAAATCAGTATTGTGTTTTATTACTACTAAAGTAAATTATTTTCACAAGACCAGGTACAAAATCAATTGTTTATACGGAATGGAGCGAGCGTGGATTGAGTCTTCAAATTCCATATATGAGTAGAACAATGTCCGGCGAATACAAATGTATTACCGAAAACAATGGACGAAATTATACAATAACGTATAAAATTGAAGCTTACGGTACGTTTTCAAAATAATAATGTTTTCAAATTAGAAAATAATACAAGATTTACCCAACAAATAATTCCAAAAGACAAAGTTTTGTTTATACAAACAGAAAAATGTTTATAACAGACGGTCCACTTGATGGTAGGTAGGTGGCTCCCGTCGCCTATAACTCAAGCCACGCCATAGGTTATTTCAAGAAAGTCTTCTGTAAAGAGGGTGGTTACTGCCGCCAGACGCACTGACCAAATGAGCTCCAGAACAGAGCTCACTTTGAAAAGTTCATTTCTGAAGTTGAGCCCGCCGGGAATCGAACCCGGAACCCCTGAGACGTTAGGCAAGTACCCTTACCACTCATCCAACGATCTCGTCAAAATTGATTTTTTGTTTAGTAACTATAGACGATCTTTAATATCAATAATAAAATTTTGAAAACAGTTTTATTTCCATTTACAAAATAATGAGACGAACACTAGCTAACAATTAAAAAAAATTAAGGACAGTAAACAACTTTAATGTCTCTTCTCAGAAACTATTCCGTAAACTAATATAAAAATGTAATGAACACAATACTTTTAGAAGATGTAAGTTTGTGATATCGTTTGAGTCAATATTTTACTATTTTTACAGAACCACCTCGTTTTATACACCAAGAAGAAAATCAGTTCATAATACAAGGCAGGGATTCTTTAATTGGATGTGAGCCACGAAGTGAAAATGATGTTTTAATCAGGTGGCATAAAGGGGAAGAATATTTAAATGAGGTACACTTATAACGAATGCGATAAGAGCGATAATTAGAGTACAACACCTACACCTTCGATTTCATCATAAATTAATATTGCAGATTATTGAAGGAAAATATGAAATCACCGGAAAAGGGCTTATAGTAAAGAACGTATCAAACGAAGATGCTGGAATTTACAGATGTTCGGCTACATTAATTGAATATGGTGAAGATATTGAAATTAAAATTAACGTAGACGTATGTATCGATATCTAATATTTATTTTTAATTTAATATTAAGTAGATTATAATAATAAAAATATATTTTTAGGTAGTTATAGTACCAGTAATACATGAACTTAAAGTTATTCCGGAAAAGACAGTGGTAATTGGTGAAACACTTTCAATAGAATGCATAGCGGAAGGAAAGCCTCATCCTGAGTATGCGTTTACTAAGAGTTCGAAAACAGTGAGTATTTAAAAGAAATCATGAAAGCGTTAAAAGTTCAGATTACATGTGAGAATGTAATCTGAACTTACTTAATGAAAGCCTTATTTCATTAAGAAAGTTTTGTATTATTAGATATATTTATTATTAAATAAAATATTTAGATATATAGACAGTGAAGGAGATGATAGCTTAGACCATTTAGAATGTTTCAAGCCATATAATTTGTCAATGACGAAGTCTGGTTATTTTATTTTAATTCCAATATCTAGTTTTTTTCTCATAAAGTGAAGTGTAGGGTTAAGACAAATTACAGGCATCTGTGTAATTAGAAAATAATATATGTTATGTTGAACATAAATAGATACTGTTTTGTTATGGTATTTAAAAAAAATAGCACGAGCTATTAAAAATCTTTTAAAGACATGCTACATTATTGCTCTTTGTTTAGTAGTATCACACATGCACATGTTTAGTAGTATCTCAATTATTATCTCAATTATTATTAAAGTGCTAACCAAATTTAGGGAAACTTATTTAAATTTTTAAAGGAACACATAAAACAATGTAATATTTTAACTTTCATACAGAAAAAAACTATTCCCGAGAGATCATCTAAAAAGTAAAGTAAAAATCCAATTTGAGCAATATAGATTGAAAATAAAAGTGTTTGAACGCCTAAGAAAAATTGGCAAATCGCGGGCAGCTAAAGCTAGTAGGTATATTATAAATCAATGTGTGAACTTTTATTGCTTTTCATTTACTATTTACCTATTATTATCTACCTACTTATTATTATTATAAGTTGATGAATATCTTCAAGTTAGGCCCACAAGCAAGCAAAGGTTGTCCATAACCGATTTGGATAATATAATTTTGAATTTACACTATAGAAATCCGATAATATAACTTGGCGAGTGGAGGCAAACACTCTCATATTTGATAGCGTGGATGAAGATGATCGAGGGACTTATTCTTGTATCGCAAGTAATGTTGGAGGAAATGTGAAAAGTGAAGTTAATATTGAAGTGAGTATTAAATGTAATTCTACCAATATTATAAATGCGTAAGTTTCTGAGGATGTTGTTTGTATGTATGTTTGTTACTCTTTCACGAAAAAACAGCTTAACGATTTTGGAATTTATATGTTTTATTTATATGTATAACATCAAATATTCAACCTCAGATATTAATTAATTTTCTCATTTATCAGATCTTATTTTATTGATTAAACTAAGGGTCACCGATAGGTACTAAACAAAAAAAGGAAAATCGTAAAACCACAACAATCCCAAACAATCGTAGAAGAAAAAAAGGTAAAGTTCTTGTAGTTGTAATAACGGTACGTTCTTACATTACTAGTATGTGTAGATACCAATACAAATATCGGATACGTGTAATAATAGAGAGATATGCAAATATATTCAAACGATAGCATTAATACTATTACGAATCCACATCCAAATGAAAACTGTTATTCCCTGGACTGGACAAAGACAACTGAACTCAGTTTATAAGATCCATGCGCGGATAGTGAGAAATGTCTCTTCCTTTTTTTCATTCAATCTACGCAAACAAATAAGTAAAAGTTTTACCTATTTGGATATAGATTCTACTTTTTGCATATATTTATAATAGCTAATTGCATTTTCAACGAAATAGTCTAGATGACGGTTTTGTTTTAATTCGCAGGTCTTAGTACCGCCTTCAATTGTAGAATTTAATAATGTTACTGCGTCTGAAGGGTCTATAGCACAAGTTATATGCAAAGCAAAAGGAAGGTCGAGACCGAAGATTACATTTGCTTTTCAAATGGATGGTGTAGATGAAGATCCAAGGCAAGTTAAAGTAGGATTTGATATTGAAAAGTTACAATGGATCCCGCAGCCATGGACTAGTTTCACCCATCTTGAATCTTATCTCTTAGATGTTATGTCATCTCTTATCTCTTAGACAATCATCTTGAGTCATGAACAGTGTACCAGGACTTGAGGTAGAAACCTTAATATGTAGGTATGAACTGTGAAGTTTCATATTTCATCATGAATCCAGGTTTATAAGTTTTCCTGTACCTACTTAATACGCCACAAATTTTACTAAATATTCAAATGAAATAGAAATATCCAAACTAAAAATTCAGATAACATTAGTTGTGTATGTGTATGTATACGGCATAGTATTCACATACATATTATATTCAAATATAGATGAAGCTGAGAACAAGCCAACAATGTACACATTAAAAACAAAATAACACGCACACACACATAAAAAATACAATACATTTGACATCAAGAATATGTTTCCAAACACATCTCAAGAATTAAGTTAGGTACCTACTAAATCTAACGTCATCGAATCAAATCTAACATAGTGAGAGTAAATAAAACTATTTTTCAACTTTTAGTGTAATTATGGATATAAGAAGAACAAACGATACAGAAACCATTTTTAATTTATCTTTTCAAAAAGTAAACCGATCTCATGGAGGCGTCTACATTTGTAACGCGAGCAATGAAGGTACCTACTTATTATTAATGTATACTATTTATAAAATTTAATACATGAAGCTTTAAATTATAAAATTGAAAATACTTTATTGTGAATTCCACAGTTGATTTTGTAACCGAGTCGGCATATTTGGAAGTCTTGTATAAACCATATTTTAATGAACCCAATGAAATAGTTTGGGGTTGGCCCGGAGAAACTGTTAACTTGAGCTGTGAACACGATAGTAATCCTGCATCGAGGATTTTCTGGAGGTAAGAAATTATTTAAAGTTATTAAATTATTATATAGACTAGCGACCCGCTCACGCAATGTAATTTAGCGCGGATGTAATTTTATATTGAGGGCAATAATTGATATAAAAACTATCCTATCTTTTAAGTATCGTACCCTTTTAAGGCAACAAAATGCCCGTATGTTATTTTTAATATTTAGTGCAATGAAAGAAATATATGAAAGTGTAGTAGACGAACGTTTAAAATTAAAATAAATAAAACAATTATTTTTTTATCTTCCTGAAAAGATTTCTTGGAAACGAAATACAAAGAAACGAACAAGTCGAAATAAATAAGCAGTTGATGTCGGAAAATTCGTTTACAATTACTACAAATAAAGACGCGGTGTATGGAGTATATGAATGTATAGCGACTAATGATATTGGAGAAGCCAAGAAAATTATAACATTGAAACGAGGTTTCGTTCCGCCACCTATTAAATACGTAAGTTAATAAACCGTTTTTACCTATATTTTTGATGTTACATATTATATTACAAAAACATTTTATATCCACTTAATTGTATAGTATACTTAGGTATTAAATAAGTCATTAGGTTTGTGGCGGGGGACGTTTGTGTTTGTCTTTCTATATGTTACTTATGTATGTTTTAAATGTAATGTTACTTATGTATGTTTTAATTCTATTCTATTAAGTAATTTTTACTTCTATGTTCTATGCCCAACAATAAATACTACCATAAAAAATAAATTTAAAATTAATTAATAAATTTAAATTAATAATTTAAAATGTGCTCTTCTCAGAAGAAGTAAATTTTCTATCTCTTCATAATCCTATATCCTTAATTCTACTAAGGTATATACTTGCAGCACCTTTTTTTTACAAGAGGAATCCATCATGGATACCCACCGGATTGGGGACAGAGCAGTGGGTTATGTCGGAGGTGGTATTGGGGTAGACCTACCGACTAAACCTCTTGGTGTCCTCCGCGTCCGCTATAGGCGAAGTTGCGAGGTCGGACGAACACGCTTTCGTAAGTCCGCCAATACTCGCAGCACCTCAGGTTGCTTGTGTTAATAGGCGATTGTAGCCATCTAATGGCTTGTCAGCCTATCTGAAGACTTTTACATAAGGCAAATACAAATTTCATTAACAAACTGTTAGAAAAAGCCATTGAAGTAGGCCAACACGTCAGATGCCGGTTCCATTCATAAATAATCGGAAATGAACCTTTGACTTTTCCTTTTCAAATGTATATTATAAATATTGATAAAAGCATCGTGGGAAAACACATGTGGTAAAACTGGTAATTTCCGCAAGTTAACACGGCTAGCCTACCATGTATTAGCAGGTCGCGGAACTTGTAAACTATGACTAAACTTCTTCACACACATGTGAGGTTCATAGTTGTTATTAAATATAATTCTGTCCAGGTATCCATAATAGAGGTGACAGCTAAATCAGCTACATTCAATATAGAAGGACCTGATAACGTGGAAGGCCCGGATGTCTCTGGGTTCACGTGCGAATATGATTCATCTGAAAACTATAACATAACAGATATTCATCCGAACAGAACTTGGTCTATCGACAGAAGAACATATAAGTTGGAAAAACTGAAACCCAACACAGTTTATTACGCAAGATTTGCTGCCAAGAACTCTGTTGGCGATGGAGATTACAGTGAATTTATTCAGTTCAATACTCCTGAGAAGTGAGTTTTATTAACGATGTTTTATAAGTTTTATATTACCTACTTTATTAGCTATCAAAGGAAATTTATAAGCTTAATTTGCAAATATTCATAGTTTGTTAATTTAACTGATTTAATACTTAGTTGAAGACGTGAATGGATGAAGGTGATATGTCGCTTTTTTGGGTTTTTTTGTTTGTTATGTACAGTTAATTTTAAAAATCAAAAAGTGCAGAAAAGTATATTAGCTATGTTCACTTTTGATTTAAAAAATAATAATACAAGTGTTATCATACCATTAATATTTCAGGTTGTTTTCACAACTGTGCATTATAATTTAGCATAAAAATCAGTTCCGTGGCGACATCTCAAAAATTAAAAGTAAAATTTTAACCTTGATTTACTTCATTCACTCACGTCTTCAGTTCTTACCCTTAAAAAATATTTCCACTAAGTGCAAATAATGACGCAGGTATAGTACAGTCCTTGTACTTTATTATTATAGTTATGCTTTTAAATACAAACAAGTTTTTATAGAATTAGTGTTAATTGAGTCAATGTAGTGACCAAGAATCGCTTTGGGAGACTAATATAAACGTATTAGTCTCCCAAAGATCACAATAACAATCAGTCACAATCAAGTACTTTAAAAAAAAGATAACGGTGTCCAAAGGGGAAAGTGGAAAGATTGTCTTAGTGGCCAGTAAGGTGACTTAATTAATGGCAAAACCAAAATTTCTGGTCAAACTTTGAGCATTTGGTATACTGAAGAAGATATTACAGATATGAAGAATGTGTAAATAAGTAGTACACGACATACTTAATTTGGATATAACCTTATCATTCTGAATTAAAATCTATAATAATTTTACCACCGAGGTTTAATTGCTACCGAAATTGGCGCACCGATATTTTAGTTTCTTTGGTGCAAGAGTATTTTTGTCTGGTGATGTGGCATCATATTATTTTGCAGATCTGTCCCAGATGCACCAGCATGGAGTGAAATTCTTGGAACTGGATCGAATCAGGTGTTACGATGGAAGACACCTGAGCACAACGGCGATCCCATTGATTTTTATGTTCTAAAACATTGTCCGGTATATAGTTCTTTATATATTTTTGATTTTTTTTTGTATGTGATGGATATGCAGTTGTCCTTATTGGGCCAACTATCTAATTATAGAACGTCACATTTAAACCATTGCATCTCAACCATTCATCCCATTACGGTATGTGTGTCACTTATTTTTAAAAAACCTAGATTGCAAAATAAGTTAAGCACAAAAAACTTATATCCTAAGTTAAGCTTATGTATAATTTATTGGTCTCTATGGGCAAAGCAAATGTGTATAATTTAAAGAAGAAGTAAAGGTATTGTTTTAATAAATATAGTATCTATTAGTGAATGGTAGTAATATTAAGTTTTATTTCAGACCCTGGACGGTGAAATTAATTACAAAAAATGCAAAGAGGATCGTATATTGCCAGCAAATGAGGTACATTTAACGGATTTAATGCAGAATACGACATACTATTTACAGCTAATTGCGCACAACTCTCAAGGGAATTCATCGGCCGCTGAAACATTTATTGAAATACCAGGTGAAATGTTCAGCCATAAAATTGCATTCCTGTATTGCGATAATATTTTAACAGGTTTATTCGTTTTCATTTACAGAAAAATTTGCGCAGCCGTCAAATTATCTATCGGCGAGTGCGATAATCGGGATAGCTGTGTGTGTGGTGTTGTTATGTTTTTTAGTTTTAGACCTTTTATTATTCTGGTGGAGGAAGCAGGGAATAATGGCAAGCTGTTGCTATGGGAAGAATAGGAAGAGAAAAGAAGAAACGTTGCAAACACGGTAAAAATTATAACTAATAGTACTAATTACGATATTTCGAAAAGTATCATGTCAAGGTGGCACTAATATGTAAGCCATTTTACTTTAAACTTTCAAGCTTGAATGTTAGTGACTCATTAAAATAGCTCATTTTGTGAAGTAGTCTCGTAAATTTTTAGCCATTCAAACGTTCCATTACAAACGTTTGTAATGTAATATAACCTGCCGATGGCTTCCTTGTGTGTTTGACGTTTTTAAGTAACGAACTACTAACGGGGTAAAGCAACGCTTATTTATAGTGATTTGATCCAAAGAATCAATTTCTATAATTAGGTACTTACCCCATAAGTAAAAAAATATTTTTATCTCTTTAATGTTACAATAGAATATTTAAAATGAAAAATTAGACGATTTGGTCCAGCCGTTTTCGAGGTTTGCGCTTCACAACACATTTAGCAATTCATTTTTATTTATCTAAAATATAAATTATAATTGTTATAATATTCCTTTATTTCGACTTTCTTAATTTTGTATTTCATTCATAACAAAACCTAATTTGTAGGGATACAAAAGGTCTCCTCAAAGAAAGTAGGGAACCTGTCGATGACACTTTGAAGCGAGATGGACATCACAAGCAGTTTGAGTATAATAAGACAACTGGAACAATTACTGGCAAACATTCTGCTGTGTAAACTCAACCAAGAGATTATTGTTAAGAAAGGTTAATTATTATTCAAGCTTTGTTGCTCTTATGTGACTTAAATAAGATTAGTATTATTAAATAAAAATACAAGTTTATTTCTATTTTATTTCCGAATCATTTATCATTGTTTCTATTTACGCATAATGCGGTGTTATTTTGAATTAAAAAATATTTTAAATCATATTTAAACAGTTGTGCAAGCAGAACTATGAAAAATTACAATGTCAATTAAAATATAAAATAAGTTTATCACTTGTTAGTAATTATTTATACGATTCTTGTCATCTTATATATTTAATAATAATTCATATATTAATTTAATAACTTTTTTTGTCATTAAATCTACCTCATAATTGCTGCCAAGTCTTTTTATTGACTTTCTTTTCTGTGTTCTGTGACTCAAAAAACCAATATAATTATTTTATATATAATGAGTGCGTTCTAAAGCTTTTCCTTGACTAGAAACGTGGAGAATAGAGGTAAATAAGGTTACAATATTAAACTGAAAAAATGTTAAGATGAACTTATACATGTTTAAATGAAAAATAAGTGTTAAACTGTAAAACTGGCAAGCTACAACCATTAATTAATAAATTAATCAGAATGACGCTTTTGTAGCATTGGGGTTTGGTACGAAGTTATTTCGTGCTCATTACCTGTATTCTCCATGACTAGACAGAAACAAATTATTTTCTATCTAGTTCGTGAAAAAAAAAGTCAGAAATTCATCGCTTTTACTGAAAATAAGGTTTCACCTAAATATAATTGAAATCATATAAATATACTTAAGTATGTATTTTTGTACTGACATAGGAAAGCACAACAACATTTTTTTTTATTACAAATTACATATATCAGCTTATAAAAATTTATGTCATTCGATTCGTATTAAAAATATTATCTAAGTTTTAAGGAACAGGAAAATTATGACATAAGCTAGAATTTTAAAGTTTATTATTAATTCATCACGCCAAAGATATATTTCATGTTTTACTATAAATACTACATATATTTATACATGTGCTTATAAATAAAAATATATTGTTTACAATTGTTTGTTTTTAGTTGTAATTAGTTTTATAAACAATTAAGTACCTATCTATATTCCAAAGACTCCCAATTCTCTATGAGTGAATTAACAAAAACTATATTGCAAGCAATGCAGATGTATATAGGTACATACTGAAATATATGTTTAGAAACTCGACTGAGATTGATCTTCTCTGTTGTTAGAGCTTATTTATGTCGAGTACATAATAAGCTCTAACATCGAAGAAGATAGCTAGGTACTACATTTACATCTATACATAAGATATTATAAAATGAAGTCGCTGTCCACCTCTGTCTGTTTCATCTAAACTACACAACGGATTTGATACGGTTTGCACCAAAGGATAGAGTGATAAACGAGGAAGGCGTTAGTATATTATTTATATTCGAAATGGACCTGTCAAAAGAATATGTTTCTGTGTTGTTATTTTTTTGGATCCTTGATTAATCTTTGATCAAGTGGGATTAGATTAACTATTTAGCGTAATCATATATCATATATTTATCATAATATTGAGTTTATTAATCTGTCTCCATAGTTTTATATAGATGTGGACTAAAATTATATCTTATTTTACGATCGGACGTCGACACTAATACGTGACTTCGCACTAACAGCCGCGTCTAGAAAGCTGAGTTTCATACTTTATTTTATTTGCTGAAATATTTACATACCCTTTTTAAATAATATACATTACATTACATAATTCCTAATACATATCATTTTTCTGTATTTACTGTTACGCAATCAAAAACGGCGGCAGTCCGTATGACGGCACTAATGATCCCCTTTCAAAAGGACCTGCTGTTGAATTTCGCTATTTGTGTAATTGCCACAGCCTATTCTCCTATCGCCATAGTAACACCTTACATCAATTCTGTTATGTACACTTAAGCCTTATTTAAGACAGATGATTTTCATTAGAATTCAATTCGTTTATTTAAGTATAATTAATGTCGTATGTATAGTTTAAATATTGCATATAAAGCACGTCTTGTCCAAAGAGTAATCGCTAGTAAGAACTTTTACTATCTTTTATTGTTCAGTATTATGCACGATCGCACCTCAGTATTATACCGATTTTAATGAACTTTTGTGAAAGTAAAAGATAGGATATCTTTACTAATACGAAAAGCTGAAAATACTGAAAATGTTATTTATTCGATTACTAAGTTTAGCTCCTTCCGATAGAATCTTTAATTCAATCGAACATAGAAGTTTTAATGAAATTCTAAATTAAGTTAAACAATAAATGAACTGAAATCTACGTACATTTTTCTTAAGAGACAAAGAAATTTCATCAAATCCACGATGAAGTCGTGGAATTCTTCAATAGACGTAAATTATTGGGAATCCATAATGAGAGCCGCGTTAATATTGAGCGCGTCTGCTACTGAAAATTATACTTCACGGAACGAATTAGTAGGATGTGGTTAAAAATACAAGCGAACATATTAAAATATTATTTGTCTGTAATAATTTTAAATTAGAAGTTTGGTATTTTAATAATGTGGCATTTTATTGCTATTTTCATTTCTATGTAGAAACATAGATAATCAAATTTTTAGCTAAGGTAAAGTGCCACATGAGCGTACTTAGCTTACCTGGTCAAAATATTCTCAGATTCGTTACTTGGAGAGAATATACGCTGACTTCAGTCATCTGATATTAGTAATTACAAATGATATCAGATAGGTTGTGAAGCATCCTCAAAAGATCTCTCTATTTCCTAACGAAATTTCTTGTTACACAAATAGGCACATTACACATACTTCATTTTATTAACTTCTTTCAACGATGGTAAATCGCTTGTAACTTAAATACGGAAAGCTCGCCATTTCCGCGATATTAAATGTTTGAAATGTACGCTTTCCACTCATATTGAAAATTTGTGATTTGTGGTTGAAGCGTTAATCGTATGTGTTCAAAAAAGTTTCATTTTTACTATATATGATTTTATACTGTTCAATATTTTTTAATGAATTTTATAGTATATTGCATACATAGGTATTCAGATAATTTTAAAACTTACACCATATCTGGATAATTATCTAAAAATAAGAACATTGCTGTTTACCCAAAATCAATAAAGGTTACAGAGTGTTGCATCTGACAATTCTCACGTAGAAACAGCTATTTATCCAATTTATAGGCCTTTGAAGTGAACTAACGGTTGCAGGTGTCAATAATGACCTCTCTTGGTACATTTTCGTGTTACAACTTCTAATGTATATACTTTAAGGGCTTCCATTTGGTTAAAGGTAGATAAATTTTCGTTAAAAGTATTGTACCTATTGCAGATTTTTTTTTTACGGACACCTATAGCATAAATCTTTGCGTAGTATAAATTGAAATCGCTTTCCGCGTCTGTCTGTCTGTATATCCAATTATAAAACACTCAACGTATTTTGATGCGGTTTTCACCATCAGTTAGATATTTTTTATAGAAGGTTTTATTGAAAGTTTTGAAGTTTTTATAGTAGAATTTTTATAGTAGAAAGTTAGTAGAAAAAAAATCATTTGTATATAAATATTAAAGTATTAAATTTTCAAAACATCAATCAAGAAATTATGGTAAACTTACGTCAAATAATAATATTAATATAAAGTTCCGTTGTACTTACATTAAAATGAATTTACGCAAAATGTAGTTAAGTACTTATTAACTTTTTTAATCATGATGAAACTTTTCTTTGTTTTTCTTCAAACTTTTTAATTTAAAAGTTTTACATAACAGAAAGCTCTGTAATCTTTATGCCAAGATTATACTCGTAATTTTGTTTATATTTCTTTGAAAATATAATATTTTAAATAGGTTCAATAAGTTTGGTAATTATGATTTAAAATAAATTATTTTTATAAATCACATCTTTAACCTTTTTTAATATAAGTAATATATAATATTAAATTGATATTTAAAAAAAAAAAAATATAAATGTTTTTTTTTTTAAGAATAGATGAACTTCCGTAAGTTGATATACAGAATAACTTTTTTTTTAAATCTGACTTTTTTAAAGTGAAGTCCGAATAAATTTCATATTAATACTGAATTGAAAGCTGAAATGAAAAATTGTACATATAAAACCATTGAGAAGTGTGAAAATAATTGAAGTTACATTACGTACTCACACAATCGTTAATATTATAAAAGAAAACCCATTACAGAGAGCAGTGCTCATCCTCCAACGGTCCATTCGTTTTGTCTACAAGCTAAACTTTTCCGACCGTAAATCACCGGTGAGGACAGCAAACATTTTCCCAATTAAAGAAAGTTGTCCTAAATACATCTGAACATTTTAGATTGTTTTATTTATGTTACCTCTTTTAAAAAAGCAAGAAATGTAAATAATTAAGATACAGACTAACGTTCTATGCAATAATGTTTTTATAAATAAACATTTCTGCTCAGGCTTGATGTGGGAAATATTTTTTTGAAATCTGGAGATTTAAAAGCAATATAAGTATATAATCTTATTAATACTAATTAACAACACAAGTACGACAGTGAGTTTATTTGTTTGTTTGTTACACTTTCACAACTTAACTACTTAGCCGATCATCATGTAATTTTGCTTACACGTTGTCAGGGCATAGGATTAATGTTCCCGAGGGATTATATAAATATAAAAAATCAACTATATATTATTTTATTTTTATTTATTTTTTTAATTTATTTTATCTTTATATTCAATAAAAACGTTTATTCAATCTATTGAATAAACGTCTAACACCTAAGAAAAGGGGGCGCGGACGAAGTTGGGAGCAAAAGCTATTGTTACATAATTATGTGAGACTAACTGCTTGATTTTTTATTAAATCGTCTGTTCACGTTGTGGATGGAGGTTCTACGCTGTACTTGCCGATCCATGGCCTTGCTTCACAAACAAAAAAAAATATTTAAGATAGTTTTCTGAGAGTAGACACTTTATTTATTACTAGCTGTTGCACGCGACTTCGTCCGCGTAACTTTATAAAATATATGTGAAAGAATTTTCAAAATCGGTCCAGTAGTTTTTGAGTTTTTTCACTACAAACATACAAAAACACAAATCTTTTCTCCCTATTATTATACTGTGATTGATGTGGAAAAGAATCAATGAAGGTTAAGGAAAAAGAAATAAAAAAATAAAAACTAGCTAGTGGTGGAAAAACGCCGTAATTAAATAAAAAAAAATCGTAGCTCCTAAACTAAGCAATATCGTCTAACATACATGGGGTCATTTCGGATACGTCACGACATTTGGGATCTATTTTTTTCCTTTGGACGTCACTTTTTTGCCCACCTATATATAGATAAAATAGTTTTCAAAGAAAACAAATAAATTTATGTTCGCCATGTTAAAGAATAATGTTATATGAGTTTACAAATTCAAAAGGCTTGTTACAAGAGGATTCAGCTTACATAAATTACGTGCTTTTCGCAAGAACTAATCGCGAACAAGCAGGCACGTAGACAAATGAGAAAGACGTTCATTGATAAATTTTCAATTCCATAGCAACGTTTCCTTTTTGCCCAGTTAAATAGCGCAGCCCGTTAGACAATCTGCCTTTCAACTCGATTTAATCCTCTCACATCGATTGAGTCCATTGCACAGTTTGAAAATTAAGTATGGAAATGATTGTACACGATGTCAGTAGAGCAAATTCAACTTTAGACGTGAAGTATTTTAATTTAAAATAGTTATTGCAAAAATATGTACCTATCCATTAACTTATAACAATAGAAATAAAGTATTGTTTAAGAATTTAATTACATATGAAATACATACATACCTAATTACATATGACTGAGGCTGGTACATGTACTAAAAGCGTACTTTTAATTTTTTATATTAATTTTAGTTTAAATTTAGTAGTTTAAATGAATTAATAACCTTAAAATTTTTAACTGTTGCTTTGATTTTGTACATAAAGTTAAACTAATTCAGTTAAAATTAATTAAGTTAAATACTTTAACTGAATTAATGGGTTTAAAATTTGTAACTGTTTTTTTTTTTTTAAATTTTGTAAATGATAGTTAAATTTAATTAGCTATGTACTAGTAATAATATATGTCTTCCGAGAGTACCTATTAAGAGGCGCTGACAGGGAAATGGGTGATTATTGCCGTAAGACTTTATAGTATACAGGGTGTGGCTTGTAATAAGAGCAATAAATTTAAACGATGATTCTATAGAGTATACGCAGTTACCTTAACCTAATCATCATGCTCCAAAGTGCTTATATAGCAATCCAGTTACAATACATAATCAATGAATTTCATGATCGCTAAATTGTCGGTTATCAGTCGTTAGATGTCTTAGTACTGGGGCGAGAACGATCGTAAATGTCAATGTCAAGTACTCCGACTGGACACATTATGTCTGTAGTAGTACATTGCTGGCTCGATTAATTTTGTTAGAAAATAATAGTAAATTTGTTTTTCATTTTAATTAATTGAAACCATTTTACTTTATTGCTCTTATTACAGGCCACACCCAGAGATGAAAATTCTACTTACGAAATTAAAATACTAGGTATGTAATTACGTTTTTGTCGACAGTACAAGCACATACACACAAGTGGCAGGTATCACGATGATACGTTCTCGCGAGTCTTTTAAGTCAATGAATATACTTTACAGGCACTTGTGTATTTGCACGTGCACTCTATACCATTCGTGTCGGTGAAAGCTTTCAAACTAATATAGTGTACGTGACAAAGTCTCTTCGAGATCATTACATTTCCTTCTTATATTTTCCACTTGTTTTAACACAGCAACACAAGCTATGTGTAGTAAAATAACATGTGGTTTTTGTAGTTAAAAAAGCTTCTTGAGCAAGCGTACAAAATGGCGACTCTTGCCACATTTAGTTCTGTCCTTACGGTCAGTCCGGACCATCAGGACCATGACCGACGGTTTGCACAAACGGTCAACCTGTTGTGGTTCATTTAGTATTCCATTGACCAAGAAACAACGCAGACACCTACCAAGAAACGTCGATATGTACCCGTTTATAAATTGTTTGATTGATCTTCACTACCACAAGCAAAAGAAAAGACGTCGAAGATACAACGATATTAAGAAAGCAGATTACTGAAAGGACAATTCAATACACTATTTTTTTAAGTCAAGAATTATGATGATAAAATTAATTATATTTGACACATAATTATGTGTCAAAAGTTTTGATGAACTTCTAGAAAGTAGATATTCAAGGTTATATTAAACATAGTAATATCTACATTCGTAATCGTGAGGAGTAAAAGGAAGAAGATTGACGTTTTGGAGATGTGGTGCTGGGGGTTTCATCCTGGGAAGTCCATACTGATGCCTCCATACCATTGCGGGAATTTGGTATCACGCAACGACTTCCGTCTTTCAGGCATGCATCCTCACATTTTTCGTTCACATTTCTCGGTGCTATTTACCACCTAGTCGTGAAGGGCATAGTCAAAAGACATGATATCGCTCGAAAGGTCACCTATGAGGTGGACCGATCAACTTAAGGTAGCCAATTGACTGTTTCAAGGTAGCAGTCAGGAATGGCGGTGTGTGTGGCGACGGTTATGTGCACTCGGAGGTAAAGATAGCCACGACAACTCTCAATCACCCAAGAGTGATTCGTCCAAGAAGAAGAAGTTATACTAGCAACTTGCCCCGGTTTCGTACGGATGCAATTATATATACACACACATACCTTCATGGTCCAGTAGATACTCTTCCATTAGTGAAAACCAAAATACCAAAAAGTGCCTTAAGTTATCAAAGATGTAAATCGCGTATATATCTACATATATTTTTTAAATTTGAGGCTTCAGTTTTTTTATGGAAATTAATGACTCCATTTTAGAAAGTTAGCCGTTTTGTATAAAACATACCTAGGTTAGAATTTGTTGCAATAAATACTTACTACAAGTGTTTATTCTTTTCGGTGTGAACTGGCTGATTACTTTGTGTACTCCGACAAGGGCCCGCTAGCATACATAAAATATGTGGTGCAATAATATTTATTTAAATTACAGCTCCCCCAGGCCCGTACCCTTTTCGCGGTTGAATATTTCATGTTGCACTGAAAGTTGTTTAAATTTTTATGCGAATTACTTCTAACTTTGCCTGAATTCTACTTGCGATAAATAAATTCTACAAAGTGGAGAACATTTTTATAATACGTATGTAGAAAAGTATGGGCGATTTGAGTTTCAAACCTACTCATATTATTAATATATAAAAAAACAATATTCACCTTCTTTTGGTCCGGTGGGAAAAATTCCGATCGATGATTTTATTTTCGATGCCAATCGGAATGGCAGGGGTAAAATTTAGTTCTAAAGATGTGACACCTACCATTGGATAAGCCTTTACATCTCCCCCCTTTGAGGTTAATACATTATATTTAAATACATTTATATTTATTTTCTACCCCCCTTTGAAAAGAAAATTTATAAGAAAATTTTCATTAAATTACTAACCCTTCTTCTATTTTATCTTCTTCTAATGCAGTAACTGGAATAAGCTTTGTGACATGGAAAAGATTTGATTCTGTTTTCTTATGACCTATTCCTATTCTGCATATTGAAATTTTTTCAACGATCCTATATGGTCCAATCTTCAATTCATCTAACTTCTTCCTGTTTAGCTTGTTTCAATTTTCCACATAGGTACTATACCATATCTCCTACATTAAATTCATAGTCTATTTGATTTTTATCAAATAATATTTTACTACGTCCGCATAGGTAATTTATATATTTATACTTTTTAAATTAATACATTATGTTTACATACATTATATTTATTTTCTTTACAGGTATATACCTGTATGCTGACGGTTTGCATATACGAGTAATTTGAGAAATAAATATACGACTAGTACCCGTGGTACGTATAAGTTGGTACCTACGCCACGTCAGCACACACTTCCTTTTCAACATTCCCCCTGATAGAAAGAAAACTGATTGATTAGTGAGAAAACAGAAGTGACGGACCCCTGATAGATACCGCGAAGATTGAATTAAACAGTCCAACGGGGTTGACCGAAAATTGGCGAACTCTCTTTTCTTTATATCGGACATTGATGGAAGAATTAACCGAATATAGCAACGAATAAGTACTTGATACCTATTGAGGAATATAACATACAAACTGATCAATCAATATAATACCAATAATATATATTAAAGGGACTGCGTATTGTGAGGAGGTTCCACACTGCAACCACTAACTAGCTTCGCTCCGCTGCTCACTAGATTTATGACATTTATTGTTCTAGCGAAGAGAAAATTGAAAAATTGCCCAGAAAGCGTGAAAACCCCCTTTATTATTTTTCCCAGCCAAGTTAAACATTTCAATCAAATATTGACGTCATACACTAAATTACACTACGTTTGTCGGGTCAGCTAGTTCAAATAAAATACTCGATATTATGAGCCGCAAAGGATGATTGTTTAAAACAGAGAGGAATGTTTCAACAGCTAAATTTAATAAAGCATTATTAAATTTAGCTTCAATAATTTTGTCGAGTAAATAACACTGTGTAATGATATCCCAATAAGAAATAATGAACCACAGGAGCAACCCATTATTATCACATCGGGCGACTGAAAGGGGCTAACGAACGAATTGTGTGCTCTTATGGCGAACACAAGAGCATTGATTAAGGGGAGGTCGACGGAATGTGCTGCAGCTTTTATGCGGCTTGCATATCAATTGCAATGTCCTACACCACTGTGCTGTGCCAAGAAAAAAACTTTAATTGCTTCATGCTTCTTATCTTCCGCGCGAACTTGTTTAATTATTACATGGTAAAGGTCCGCAGACAGGCTGACGGTCGACGTGACGGTATGTGGCTACCGGTACTGCAGGTGAACTACCGACTACAGAAGGGTTAAAGATAAGGGATTGGAAAGGAATAGGTAAATGGGTTCTGGCATCCCTTACTCATTCACCAAAACACAATAGCACAGATGCTGTTATTTCACGGTAGTCTTCTATGAGGATTTCAAACGTCTGTCAGTTGCCTGCTTAGTGCTTTAGTTTCAAAAGGTACTAATGTCAAAAGAGTGTACGATTTTGACAAAGGAGAGAATTTAAAAACTGACGAAGGTTTCCAGTTATTTTATTCCAAGTTAATTTTAGCCTCAGGCTAAGAAAATTGCTAAAGAGGAAAGAAAACTAATAACCTTATCTATTCTAAAAGTAGAAGGTTACCAGTAAAATATGTATTTAGCTAGCGCGTGTTACTAGCAAAATTTAATTAAAACCTGCCTTGTATCCTTAAGAGCAATATTTAATAATTGAAATTCAATGAGATCGCAGTGGCTCTCAGCAAAACTTATATTATCGTGATAGGAAAATTAATTTATATGGTAATTAAACGCTTGCTGCATCGACAATTTGAAATAGAAATTTTATCGAGGACCACTCCTATATAGTTGACCTGAATTTCAAATCAAATAAGCTGATTGTGCATTGGTTGTTATGAATTTAAAAATTATTTTATTTATTTCAAAAATCAATGTAAATTTTGAGTATATTTTTTTCTTACAGTGTGATAATAATAATTATTATGTAGGTAAATTCAGCGCCGTCAATATAATAATTAATACAATAATAAAACTTAATATAATCGATTTATTTTCATTGTAAAACTCCGCTGCGATCATAAATTTATTAAGTTCAAACAACCTTACCTGTGTTGATCCTGAAAAACTTCGACTTTCATCTGGGAAATTCTACAGTTTCAGTGTGTATGAAAACTGAAAAGAAAAATGTTTGTAGAAAAAAAATCTTGACGCGAAATTCTCATTTTGAACGTTTCCTTTAGAGGCGATTTATAAAGTGCAACGAGCTTGCAACGTTGCAAATGACATTAATATTTCTGGACGCATGCAAAAAGGCAATATTTCACTAGCACTCCGGAATGAAGTTTCATAATAATTTGTCTGTGCTCGGAGAGTTGGAGAGAAACCTGCGCCCGGAATTTGTAAACTTGTGTTACACATATATACGCAGCATTACCATACTTATTGGTAAATTTATCTGTTCACAATTACTTATGCTATCATTTTAATTGTAAGTAGAGGCACGCTCATTATCCCCTTTTTTAAAATTATCGTGTTTCTTGTAGCGTGTAGGTATAACCTATTTGAATATGATGTGAATTCATGGTTTTTCACCATGAAAATATAAATCATAGGCTCGATGTCTTTTTAATTTATACTAATATCTATAGTTTAGTGTAATATATTTTTTATGTTAAGGTCGTCAGACAGGCTTCCGGTCCACTAGATGGTAGGTGGCAACAATCGCAACACAAGCAACGCCACAGGTTCTGCAACTGCGCTGCCAACCATAGTAGCATTAAGTAAGGTATAGGAGGGGATATTAATAAAGGTTGATTTTTTTTTTGCTGTTTTGTTTTACATCGCACTGTTTTTGACAGATCACGCGTGATGTAGTTTTCTTTGCCGTTTCATCATGGAAAGACTTACATACGAACAACGCTTACAAATTATTGAATTTTACTATAAAAATCAGTGCTCTGTTCGCGCACAACGTTACTGTCAATAGTCATCGCTACCGTAAAATGATTTTCAACTTTTTATTGCTCAAAATACGCGAGCTAAATCTGGTTGACATGTGATTTCAACAAGACGGCGCCTTCTGCCATACAGCATATGAAACGATGGACTTATTGCACAACGAATTTAGTGAGCAATTCATCTCTCGTTTTGGACCAGTTCGTTGGCCGCCTAGATCGTGCCTTTGGACTATTTTTTGTGGGGGTACGTACAATCTCTTGTTTATGCAGATAAACCAGCATCGATTCAAGCACTAGAAAACACATCACACGTGTTATAGGTGATATACCAGCCGATATGCTTGAAAAAGTAACTCAAAATTGGACTTCACGTATGGATAATCTAAGACGTAGTCCTGGCCAACATTTACATGAAATAATCTTTAAAAAATAAATGGCAAGTAATGGTTTTTAACTTGCCAATGTAAATTGTATTTTTTACAATTTTCTAGTGTTTGTTTTTTAAATTAAAAACCAAACGCTTAAAAAATTAGAGGAAGGGATAGTAGTGAGCTTATTGGTATCTGGCAAACCTTACTTCACTCACCGAAACAACAACACACATGATGTTTTTTCACGGTGGTCTTCTATTAGTTGGTGGTTACTGCCTCCAGATGGGCTGCCCAAATGACGGTGAAACGCGATGTGCCCTGCCTCTACTTAAATTCATTATCCATAGTTTATAATAATCACTATATTTCCATAAACTATAGTGATTTCCTAAATTTTTAGTTTATAATATCCTTTTATCTATTTTCAAGCTTCCGTCTCAAATGGATTGCAATAATTATTCACAACTGGAGAACCATCTGGTCGAGAACCGTTAAATAAAATAAATACTTATAAGATATAATTTTTTTATTCTTACCAATAAAGTTGAGCAAATAGCTAAGCTTGTTTATTTCAACATAATTAAGGTATGTTTCTATAGGTATATGTTAGATATGTCAATACGACCAAATAAAAATTTTTGATAATTTCTTATAACATATCAAAATTATAGATAATTACGAATCGAATAATAAAGGAAAATCCTTTGTTCATTGAAACCCCATTCTTCACTTTACCCCCAAAACGTTGGTAAGCGACCGGATGTGACCGCTATTTGGCGGTGACAATCAATGTCTTCTGATTAAGATAAATGATCTGAGGAGCCCACCGAAAAACCCCGCAGAATAATGAAAAAGGGAAAATTGTACTAGAATAGTAAATGACGTGGAAAATACAGATTAAGTACAAATAAAAGGTGTTTGATTTTTTTTAGTTCGCCAACGAAACTACATTTAATATAAAATATGTATAGGTATATATAAATCTTACTAAAACTACATAAGTGAAAAACAAAAATACTATTTTTTATTTTAAGTCGAAATATCAGACCTCAAAATGTTCAGTTGCTATTAATCCCTCCCACCAAGAAGAAATCACCAAGTCTGGAGATGTAATCTGCCGTCTAAAAATATGCGCTGTTTTGGACTAAGTAATAGTCTAGTCTAGCCTGAAGTAGGTAAAGTAAGTAGGACATCCGCTTAGTTATAGAACTCACAGTATTCAATAAGAAATACTGGTGCATAAATTAGGGCAATCGACAGAAACTAGGTTTTCTTTGGAATAGTTTTCTTACTAGCGAAAAGTATTGCTTTATTTGATTTTGTATGACATTTATAGCAATTATGTGTCATATCACTGAATGAATATGACGAGATATTAAAAATTTATTTAAAAAATATTTTTTTTCTTATTTTCCTTATACGCTTTTCAAGTTCAGATCATGCAATTATAACTGAATCCTCCTTCTAGTTGGTACTTTATTATGAATAGTAGCGCCATCGATCACGCTAATATACAAAGTAAACATCTCTGGCATCTCTTTTTCCTGCACTGAGGTCTGAGGTCCATCTGGCGACAGTCGCCGGATGGGCCGCCAAGTTCATGGCTGCGAAACAGTTTGCCTATGTACTCATATAAGGGACCACTTATGTTATCATTTTCGTGACTTTCTTTACAATATTACCATTCAAAAAAGTTAGTAAAATAAAAAAACGCAATACTTTGGAATAATTTTATTTCCATGTAAAATGATATGAGGTATTTACAAAATAATACACGTGAAGATATACATCACATAAAGAATGAATAAATAAAAATAAAGTACCTACATTTTCAATTCAACCCTAAACTGTATTCATTACACTAACTTTAGTCTACGGTTTTTTTTCTATCTCTAGCGATATATAAAATTGTATAAAATGGTGCGTTTATGTCAATAATAACACTACATAATTATCATCATCAGCCATAAAAATGCGATTGACAGTTGACTTCAATATAAAACAAGAAAAGTTGTTGAACATACAGAAAGACATACAAATTCCCATGAAACATCTTCTTTATATAGAAACAGCGAAATAACTATTTCCGACAAAAACCAGTCACATGTACGTTATTACATTGAATTTTACACGAAAATAATTGTTGGATATATCCGACTCTGGCGGCTAAAGGGTTTTTGTGTAGGGGAACCTGCTGTACAATGGACACACGGTTGCATTGACGTTCAATAATTATAAGAAAGCATTGTCTCAATGTCCATCAGATTTACAAGCTGCTGACATATGGAACATAGATGAGACGGGATTATCAACAGTTCACGTCCCTCCAAAGATTTTGGCACCAACTGGAGTTAAGCAAGTTGGGTCTGTGACGAGTGCCGAAAGAGGAAACACTGTAACAATGATAGGTGCTTGTAATGCTGGTGGAGAATTTATTACTCCAATGCTTATATTTCCGAGAGATAATTTTATATAAGACTATGATTTATGGAGCGCCAGAAGGCTCCTTAGGTGCTGTAAATCCATCAGGATGGTCTAACGAGACCACATTCGTGATGTTCATGGATCACTTCATAAAAACTGCAAGACCTAATAAGGAGCACCCTGCCATTGTTTTAATGGATAACCATGAGTCATGGAACAATTCACATAGCAAAAAAATATGTGTCATTCTGGTTACGTTACACCCACACACAAGTAATAAAATGCAGCTACTTATTAAATCGGTCTTCCGGCCATTCAAATCTTATTTTAATCAAGCAGCCAACGAAAAAATTTTGACACCAGGAAACATAGGGAAACCTTTGACCATTTACGACATTGCTGTTTTAGTTGGAAAAGCATTCCCCACGGGCATTCACACCAACGAAAATTTCAAATGGGTTCAAAGCTACAGGATTTCAACCGTTAAATGAGGTACTAAATATTGTATATTCTCAGAAGCTGATTTTATAGCAGCAAATTCAGAATGATCATAGCATTCAATTTCACAAATATGTAGAGCGTTTCAGGTGACATTTTTTTTTAACTAATTTGTTCTAACCAAATTGGAGTTCAACTGTCAAACAATTATGACATTAGATTTATCGTTCAGTACCCCCTGCCACAAGTAATATTTTACAACATAAGTTAATAAATAATAATTTAATTTAGTTAAGAACGAACTTTAGTAATAGCTAGTGACCATCCCAAGATATCCTTGAACTTAACTTGAATTGTTGTCGCCCCACGTTATCACACAAAATTAGTTATTACATACATAATACAATTCTTAGACCGATTTGAAGTTTTGAGCACATTTAAAGTTAAAATTATTATGCAAAGTAAAGCTAAGTTTATGAGTTAACTATTTATACAAGACAGTCTATTCAGGTGATAACAATCAACACAGTCACGGCACTCTCGTCAGTTAAGTGAATATTTGTTTAAAAAAAAACTGTAGAATAAGACTGGAAATAATACAATATTTAGTACGTGGTACTAAATATTGTATAAATAATACATAATAAGATAATATCTGCCTTCCTTACTTTGGAAAGCAAATATTAAATGGACAAAAAGTTACAGTACAAAATGATTAGGCATTTATCCTATTGTGATGTGATTGTCAACTGGATAAAAATAAAGTTAATACATTTTGTCAAGTCGTGTTTGACGTTTAATAATAAAATTTAATGTTTAAATTAAAATTATGTCAATAAAATTATCAAAAATACAAAAAAATGTTTTATTAGAATATTTGTTCGATATGCTTCAATGGCACTAATTTTATACATATTTTAATTTTATCATTATACATAATATCAAATATTAGGCCATTCTACGACACAATTCCTAATTGCAAACACAAGACCAATAAAAAAAAACAAAAAAAAAACAATGTATTATAATTAATGAGTAATAATCCTAAATAATACTAGATCCAAAAAGTATTAGAAAAATAAATAATAGACTATAATTTATAGCACAAAATTGACTTAAAATCATTAAACAAAAATTAAAAGAAAAGAAAAAACAATTATTTGTCCATTTTAAGTTTAAATTAATCAAAATAGAGAAATAATTCTTTCAATGTCATAAAAATTATAAAATTTCACACGGAAAGAGCTTGATTAATATGACTAATATGATTAATATGACTTTTCAGCTTTATAATCCAAGAAGAAAATAAGCTACTCCGTAAGAAACATTTTTTTTTAATAGAACTCTTAAATTTCAATTCAAATAATAAAAACGAGGAGAACGCGTTTATCAAGCTCTTATTAATAATATGCTATTTAATTCCGAAAATGTTTACTAACTAAATACACTTCTTCATAACTTGTCACTTTCAAAATGAGGACATTATAGTACCAAAAGACATAAAATTAATACACATAAATAGAAAATATAAGACATTAAGACTAAGATACGTGTTCGTTTACGTTTGTCTTAATTCTAATAATAGTCCCTAAAATATTATTATATTAAATACCTATCCGTTTAATAAAATAAAATAATTAATTATATTATATACACCAAATGTCGTCTAATAAGTCATCAATCTTCCTATTTATCACTAGTTCTACTTGTTAATTTAATTATAATTATAAGATAGAGTATATTGCATAAAGTACTCATTTAATGTTAGAATTAACTATATATTTATGTATATTATACTGAATGGAAAAGATATATATTCTTAAACCTATTGGAAGTGTAAGTTAGATGGATATTTATAAAGTTAAATAAGTAAGCTGTACATAAAACGTTAAAAAAGAAATGTACATTAAAATTATTTAATATAGTAAAGTAATATCAACTCAACATTACAATTAAAGGATATTTAATGTCCTCTTTAAAGGATATTTTCAATATACATTCACTTCAGTATAGCCAGGCCTAGAGTACATCCAATGAGCCTTTTAGAGAATAGAATAAGGTTAATATTACATGAAGACAAAAGATAGCGAGACTTATATTTTAAAAAAAAACAGGTATGGAACTTTTATAGCATCTGAAAGTTTGAAGTTGTATTATAATATGTCGTCGTTGTTAATCCAAAATCAGCTATGTACACTTTTAGTGAAAATACTTATGTGCACTGCTAAGGGCTTATGAGCACTATTTATCCTAGTATACTATATCACAAAAATAGCAGCTAGTATCTATTAATGTTCAAAATTTACTAAATTATCCAAATAATAAATAAACTATTAAGTTTTCATGTTTAAAAGACAAATAACTTTACGTTAAATAACAACCCTAAGTTTGAAATAAAATCTTTTTCTTTTAATAAATCTTCATAGCAAAATTTTTCAAGAAAACATTTTGATCAAAGCATTCTTTTTGCACATAGCAAATTTTGGTTTGCCAACAACTATATGTAATTGCATTATTATTATTGTATTAATATAATAAGCTGTATGGTATAAAGTCATGGGTAAAGGTTTGATGGTTCATATTTGAGGCGTTTTATTTGTTCTATAAGTAACTAAAAATTGATTAAAAAAAAACTATAAATAAATTTTCAGTTGCAAAGTGTATGTTATCTTATTTCTTAGTAAATATGGATACCTTTATTTTGAATAATGTTCTAGTGTGAGATTACCAATGTATACACTTGTTGCTCTTAATTTGCGTTTTTTGTTTTAAATTATAAATATATTTATTTTACAAAATATTTCCTAGCAAATTCTAATATACAACATAATAATATTTCTCCTAATACTGAATTAAATATAGGAATGGGAAGATAATTACAATATACTGTGATACTTTTTAAGTTACACACACTTTGTTCTTCATCTTTGGATTGTTTTTTTAATTATTTGTGATAAATTATTTTTTTTATTAAGAAAGTTAGTTGTTCATTATAGTGTTATTGTTAAATACAAGAAAAACTTTGTCATTTTTGGAGTTCAACTACTTACAATTACTAGTAGTCTTCAAAAGAGCGCTTTTTAATATAAAATATTTGCGACCATTTATTTAATGAGTTAACTCACGATGCCATTACAATATTTGTTCAAGCTTTGTCGTTTTAAAACAATCTATTTCTAAATTAAATATACAATATATTTGTAATCAATTGGTTATTACATTCGAAATGAAACTTTAATTTAGTTACAGTTTAGGATTTAGGCAAAGCCATGGAGATAAGGCAAACAATGTAAACAAACTCTACCCATACTGAATTTTACTTATCTAAGAAAAGTTATAAGAAACATCGAGTGGTTATGTATCTGTCTTTTTCAGCAGGATAGGAAAGCGATTTTGACAACACTTAGTCACTTTTTTATGAACTGTTATAATCATTTTTTATGAATGTTTAAGCTACTAGATAGAATACGTACTGCTGGTAATAATACCTATATGTTAACAATTTATTTTATTTAAAAAAAATGTTATGAACCCCTGGAAGTGTCTTTACTTTTTTTGCGTTGTCCCCATGGCCATGCTTTAGTCGAAGATATGTTCTCAAATGTTCTTTTCAAACTCTGACAATCGACAGTGCTCAAGTGTTAAAATATTTGATTAGTTCAACATTTATTAGTTCAATATTATAGATTAATTAGTTCAATATTTAAAAATATTTCAACATTTGTTTAAAATTCCACATTTATTTGAATATTTGAAGCAAGTTTGGCGAATGGCGATGAATGGATTGTGTGGTTATTGTGTTTAAATGACAAACATTATAACTTAGACGTTTGAACGAGACAATTTCCACTGTATCCCCTTATAGAACATCACTATAAGGGATCAATGCAAAATATTATGCATATACTCCTGGACTAGCAGTGCTCACAGTTGACTTAAAAATATTCTCTCACCAGATAGTGCTTATAAAGAAGTGCTTTGTAAATATACAAAAAAAAAATATATAAAAAATATTCGAATAAAAAAGTCCATTGTAAATACGATTTCATTTCCCATCATCTTAAATTGTTAGCATAAATTTTCCTTCGTACATTTTATCGTGGTGGAAATCACAATTCGTCAGCCCTAATTCGTTAACCTGCTAAATTGCCATTTTTGTTCGATTTCACTGTTTAATCCAGTCAAAAAGTTCAGACGATTATCTACCGTCATATGTCATGTCATGTGTGTCACTGTTATAACACAAGAAAAATTAATTTATATTGTAAATTGTTAAATCTGTTGTAATACAAACACCTTTATATATTATATTCGTAATCTGTCAAAATTTGTATTGTCAAGCTGTTTGTACAAAATTCAAAGTGAGCACTGTATTGTAGGATTTAGGCCGGCCGCACATTGTAAGAAATTTCTGTTAGAAAAATTCTGACGCTCGCCGGAAGGCACTTGGTGCATACATTTTGTATTAGAACCCGCACACTGTTAGAAAAATTCTGACCGGTCGTCCGCTTCTGTTGCACGCCGGACATTATAGTTCTGTCTTCCTTTTACATTCGTTTATCAGTAATTCCGTCTCTCTCACACAGCTCTCGCAGAGTCAAACATCCGGCGAGCGTCAGAATTTTTCTAACAGAAATTTCTTACAATGTGCGGCCGGCCTTATACAGATTTACATTACTCGAAATAAACTGTGAAGATGTATGTAGTCATCAAAGTCTGTCATCTCGGAGAGATGTGCAGCTTATATAGATACACTATCTAAAAAAAGAATATTTACGCTGTACTGTATGTAAATCCTCATATGACATTATTATGTTTGAACATGTCCAGCGAACGCTTTCGCTCATTTTATGAGCCTAACACGGAACGAAGACTTGCTTGGAAATTTCATGTATAAATAAGGTTCCAAAACAAGGAAACCTTACTACACCAGTTCGTATGAACACAATAATTGTTGGCAACAATGACAAAGCGACTGAAATTGCGAGTCCTGCTGATGACAAACGAAATGTGACATTGCGAAACAAATACGATTAAGTATCAAACTAAAAAGGTGAAAAATGTCATGAACGAGTCTACTTTCTGATCAATGCAAATCTATGCAACGAAAACCTGCTTAATCCTATTGTGGCCTCAGTTTTGCACTGATACTCAGTTCATGTGCCTGTTGCGACGCGCAAGGTTTTGTGTTTAGAAACCTTTAATATATTGTAACATAGTAAATTCATCCTTGTTTGTCATAGTATATTTTCGTTACTAGTAGCGCTATCTGGCGTATTTTGTAAGTGATAATAATAATAATAATAATAATAATAATAATTTATTTGCAGAATATAGGTACATTACAATGTTTTTACACTAAAAAAGGCTCGCTACATTCTACCCTTTGGGGTGTGCAAATATTTTGAAAACACTACATAACAAACTAATTTTTCAATCACCACCATCCACTAAGTTGTCAGACATAAAATCTTTTAAATCATAATAACATTTATTAACTAATAATTCCTTAATTTTCTTCTTAAATATATTAATATTGAGCTGCTTAATATTGTTCGGGATTTTATTATAAATGACTGGTGCCAGACAAAAAACACTTTTGTGCATAAGAGCTGTGTGTGCTTTACGAATACACAGCTTATTGGGATCCCTTTGAGCTCTTTTACTATGCTCTGAAACTCGTCTAAATATGATAGGGTTCGCTTTTACATAAACCAGAACCTCATATATAAAAAGTGAAGGCAGCGTTAATATTTTATGTTTTTTAAAATAAGGCATACAACTATCTGTTACTTTTAATTTAAACATTGCTCTAATACATCTTTTTTGTGCTTTGAAAATAAGATTGTGATCTCGTCGGGATTTTAAATAAAGTGAAGTCGCGCCCTCTTCTATAGAAGGGAGGACGCGCTTCGATTGCTAAGTACATACTTTCTGCATCGCGCGGGTGAGAGAAAATTTACTAAAAATAATAAGTAAAAAATGTGTAGGTGATAGGAGAGATTAGCTCTCTTGATCTACAGATGGGATAACGAACGGTCGTATTTTGAAGACTTATAAGACAGATTGTCGGAGATAATAATATTTTAGCTTCCAGTGTTTAAAAACTAAACACCTGTTGGTGAACTCGAGCCTTAGTAAACTAAGTTTAACATAGACAAAAATCCCTGATTACGTCCGGGGGACCGATCATTCAGAAAAAAAAGTATGGACACAAGTAAATATTGTCGGACACAGAAGAAAACTTCAATATAAAATAAAGAAAAAGGCTTTTTTGTAGCTTTTTCTGCTTCTTCTGTGACAATAGAAAGTGATAAATGGTATGTGGACTCCAGTGCATCGATGCACATTAATAACTACTATGATTGGTTGTAAACACCATTTTAAAGATCCACCGATTTCTACCATCACTCTTGCAAACAATACACCTTTGAAAGGAATAGAAAATATTAACACCGGCCATTCACTGTCCTGCATGAAACAGGACTGCAAGGCGGACTGCCGTGAATGGCCGGCTTTAGATGTTCCCTAACTCTAGGTGTCTCTTAGTGAAAACGCGTGTAAGAACCTAAAGGCCACCACACGGGCACTCCAATTGGCAGCGCTCCACTCCATCACGACATTGGTGGACGACATCCACCTAGGCCGCTATTTACGGACACTCCATTTGGCAGCGCTCCGCATCGGTGAACGATGACGATGCGGACGATGAGCTTAAAGTGGATTTCGGTTTAAACACACCAGTAGCGCGCCGTGGAACGGCGCCACGTGGCGCGATCTGGACTGCGGCCATTGGAGCCGCGCCGCACTGGATTTTGGAATGTTCGGAAATCCAACACGCGGAGCGATGCCACACAATTGACGTGGTCTTTTACATTCACGATGAGATTTAGAGTAGATGGAGTGGAGCGCTGCCAAATGGAGTGCCCGTGAATGGTGGCCTTTAGATGTCGACATAACCGAAAAATCAGCAAGCTGAAGTGGTAATGAACCGGTCACAACTGTCGCAGAGCCGATAACCGATAGAGTAGACGAGTTTTCGAATGGAGGCCATCATCGCAAGACCTGAAAGGCTTTGCGGGAAGCGGAATATGATATGATATATTTCAGTTTTTATCCTGTAAACTATGCAAAAATGGACATAGCAGGTTAACATTTTAGGCCGATGAATTAACACATTACGTATCAGAGTATAAAAAAAAAAAATACAGAATAAAATAGATATGTATTGCACAAAGCAACCTTTAGAGCACAGTCGTTAATCTCCGAATGTAACATTGCCTTCTTCTCTAGTAGTATATAACATATTAATAAGTTATTACCAATTATTTGGGTATTTTATTTATTTATTAAAGGATATAAAGTTATGTTAATATCCCACAATACTTCTTTTAGGTCAAAGGATGCAATAAAATAAGTAAAATAATACTTTTCGATAGCCTATTGCGCAGAACCATTAAAACAGGTACCAATTTGTGACCGTTATTGAATTTAATTTCAGACCTAATTTAAGTATTTAACTATTTAGGTACTAACAAATTAATTATAGACAAGTGTTGATTTATTATTAATCGTATAAATGATTAAAGTATTTTATTTATACGAAATAAGCGCAAATTCGAATGTATATAATGGTATGTATAAACCAGACATAGACTCAATTTGAGGCGAATAAATACATAAAAATCAATTACACAGTTTTTAAAAAGTTATGTTTTCATAAACGATGTCCCAAATATCACGACAATCGTCTCGCAGATTATAAGAATTCGTAAATTGTCAGATTGATCTAATATGACCTTAGTAAAATATAATACGTATTTTATACTAAAAACTAATGTTGTATCTAATAGGTATTTCTAATAGTTTCCACTAGTTGGTAAATTATTACCACAGATAATAATGTAGATCAATTTCGACACGTTACATCGCAAGTATTAATGACCCAAAACAGTTTTAATCGTAATTAAATAAAATAATTTTACGGACGGATGGGAAAGGGAAAAGTGACGACAGTTGGAAAAAAAGTTCAGTGATTTTTCCATCACTGCTTCTAAAGTCTTAAGAGATTCTCAAGTCATTAAGAGTTGCGTTGTATGTTAATACATTGGATACTATCAATTTATTCCCATCACTTACTGGAAGTGCTTTCAAATACAAGCGTATTATATAAATACGCTCATTTAGCATAACTTTACCATTAAATTGATACTACATTGACTCACACTTCAATGTGACCGTCGGGCAATGGAGGATGTTTGAGTTTCTTTGGATTGAGTATTGAAGGCTTCTGCGTTCGCGTATGCCACACGTACACCTTTGTACAATTCTCCGCTAACGGTTCCAAATCTTCCTTAGATTTGGCGAAAAATTTCAGTATTTCACTCTCCTGAAACGTGCAATATAATATGCTTATTAAAAAAGAATATAATATGTATTATAGGGATCGTCCACCAGTCACGTGAGGCTCAAAAGGGGTTCGGGAAAAATCACGAAATATCACAGGGGGGAGGGGATAAGATATCACGTGTATTTATTTTTTCGTTGAACGCGCGATTGCTATTTATTTTTATGCCAATTAAAAACAACCTGCAACCTTAATGTAATTTTTATCACTGTCCTTAATTTTCCAGAATTAAATTAGATTAAGTATACTTACCTGTATTTGAAGATGATAATCTAAAATTTTAAGATATTTTAAAATACACGTTATTATAAGTAGGGGGGGGGGGGTATTTTTCATCATCACACGTATTACCAGGGGGGATTTAAAAAGTTGCTAAAAAACATCACGTGATTAATGGACGACCCCACAGGTATTGATCGAGTAAATCTATACTTATAAATAAAATTGTGAGTGTATCTGTTCTGTACAGAAAATGGGAGCAAGCAATAATGTGCTTTGATGGGCCCGTTGGACGAGTGGTAAGGGTACTTGCCTAACGTCTTAGAGGCCCCGGGTTCGATTCACGGCGGGGTCAAGTTTGGAAATGAACTTTTCAAAGTTGGCTCTGGTCTGGATTTGGAAAGTAGTGGCGGGGCCACACTGCGTTTCGCAGTCATTTCGGCAGCCCGTCTGGAGGCGATGACCACTCCCTTACAGAAATCCATCGTGAAATAACAGCATATGTACTGTTGTGTTTCGATGAGTGAGTAAGGGATGCCAGAGCCCATTATCCCATCCCTACTTATCCCTTCCTCTCTCATCCCTTATCCTTCCTTATCCCTTATCCTTCTATGGTCAGCAACACACTTGCAGCACCTAGTAGACCGTCAGCCTTAAGGGGCCGTTCAAGTATTACGTAAGCAGATATATTACAATTATTGACCCCCCCATCCCCCTTGTCAGCAAAAGTAAGCAAAGCTCTTACCCCCTCCCCCCATGCTTACGTAAACATTTTTCAATTAATGTATTGTTTTTTTTAATATTATGATTATAATGTTATAGTTATAATTTTTAAAATAAGAAAACAGATTTAGGATAGCAATTAGATTTTACTGATACGGTATTCAACATAGCAACATTCAACAAGCAAAGACAATGTGAGGGTTGCCATTCGTGTAAAAAAGTAAATAACTACCGATGACGTAATCATCATGTAGACTCCCCTACCCCCCATGTCATCCAAAATAAGCAAAGCAAAGATCCCCCCCCACCCCCATAGTGCTTACGTAATACTTGAACGGCCCCTAACATAAAAATAAAAATTGTGCAACAGAGAATCATTAAGTGTACTGTGCAGTGTAATAGTTTTTTTTTTAATGAATATCCATGAGCATATTTTAAAGGCGATTTATTTTCTTATAGATAACAATCTATTATACTTTTTGTCTAGTAAACATATGGGTGAACCTTTTTTACACCGCACTATTTGATGTCAAATTCAGTTATAAATGTGGTTGGAAAGTATAACATACATCTGTCCATATTGCAATGTACAAAGTTTATCAGTCCACCGATATTATAACAACTCAGGATGTTGTCCTGATAGTGAAGTGTCTGAATACAAAATTATGACAGAGTGAAAGTGAGATAAACGCGCCGCATTATCGCTCTGCCCTCACGCCCCTATAATAAATATTCCTTATCTAAGTAAGCGTTATATTTTTAACCTTTTTTTTTTAATTTCCATAATTTAAGCCGCTCGGGCCTTCAAATGTGTATTCACCATTTATTTAAATGAACAATTGCCACATGTATGACAGAGCATCACTTGAGCATAATTGCCAGGATAAGGTTTGTGTGATAGAAAATCCACAGGAAATATTGGAAACTTGTATGGTATTTTATATGACAGGGCAACCAATGACTTTCAGGTCAAAATTTTGGTCAAAATATCGATCATAACTATGATGATTTTGATATGATATGATGACCAAAATAAAAATATGGTGTGGCTAATTTAAAATAAAAACAACATTTTGAAACGTTTATTTTTATCATATCGCGGGATTTTTGAATAATTTGTAAGGAAATTTGACATACAAAATTAGGGGCAAATTCTGTGAATTAACCACACGTGTATTGTGTTTCCATGTGTCTTATAAGGCCGATAAGTATTTTGTCCATTCCCTTGTGTTTAAGGCCAGGCCCTGTGAAACTAAGGGAACTTTAAATAAATGTGCTGAGTCAACCACATATCTGATCAATGTGGAATTTACATATATATATATTGAGACCTTTATCTGTAGATTATCAAGTCAGAAACATAATTAGGTGATTTTCATTCGATACATTTTTTGATCGAAATCGGCGCCTTTTCCGGAGAATATTACATTTTTCTACTAAACGGCTTGAGTTATATCGCCAAAAAACTGCTCGTAGCAAGGAAACATTGTTTACCAGTGATTGTCAAAATAAAATAAACTTAGGTTTATTTTTACTCCTATAATTAACGAAAACAATTTTGAGACTTACGTTGTTTAGTTCCGAGCTAGTGCATACCAAATCATGCTTCAAATAATGTACGCAATATTCAACCTTACGTAAGCTGTATCTTGCGATATATTAAAAAAAATTCTAGAGAGCCGCCGAGCAACTTGTAACTCTCGGGTGGCGGGACGTGGGCGGAGCGAGCGTAGGAATTTTTTTCGTGGGGCCTGCTCTTAACTAATGAGTCGTAACTAAAGAATACCTTATTCATCTGTAAAACATTAAAAAAAGATACCAACTTGAAAACCTGACTGCACCTTCCTGGAGAACTTCGCTTCTGGAATGTCAATGAACAATGTTGCGTTTATGGCGAATCCGGCCATGTCAATGGGGAACGGTCGAAACGGTTTCCATACTGCGTTGAAACCGGACACCTTCCCATTGGTCACAAGCGGCATCTCTACTCGCATACCACCAACGATGCCGACCGGCCAAACTCCCACCTTTTCAATTTTTCGCATCTGAAAATACAAAAGAGTTAAGTCTATATATATAAAACGAGCAGTGTATGTACATTGAATTTACAATATATTTTCAAAAAAAACAATTTCTACAAGTTTAGTACTTGTACAAGTTGTACAAGTTTAGTAGTTTAGTACACGCTAATCTCAGAATCGACTTAACGGATTTATGTGAAATTTAGCACACAGACAGTTTATGACATGGACTAAAATATATGATTAGTTTTTAAAAATGTTCCTGTGGGATTTTCAAAAAAACGAACAACAGCGCTTACGAAGCGCACAATTGTACCGATTTTGTTTGAAATCTGACGTATTTGGGATGGTTCCTAGCTATAATTTATGAAGATCTGTTCAAGCATTTGAAGACCATCGAATGCTTGAACAGATCCTCAAAAATTCCATTTCCTAGTTCCTACTTTTCCATTTCCATTTCCCATTTCCTAGTTGACGGAGGGATTTCACTAACTTCCATATTGGTGTGAAATTGGTATACACTGTTACTTCGGGGATAATTCCAGGACACGGTAACCTTGTCTGTGGGATACTCAATGGCAATGGGCACTAATTTCAACATACTTTAAGACTTCAACATACTTATGAACTTATGAACGGTAAAACTTGTCAAAGTTAAAATTTTAATGACAAGTTTAATCATCTTAAACATGGTACATTCAACCTAATGCACATACTGAAAAGTGTGATAATCTTTGCAAACAAGTCACAATTCATACAAAGGAGACAAATGGTAAAGTTCAATAATTTCTCAGTTTATCACATCTCACAAGGAACCAGCTAATTACATGAAAACATTATTCATTAAATAATAATAATAACAACAATGTGAAAACAATGGATTACTCGTTGATTTATTTTAATTACAATGCATATTGTTTGTGTAACAATCATGTTAATGTGAGAATCACTCTCAGTGGTCATTCTTTGTTTATGTTTACCTATAATTTATTATTGTGAATGTTAAATGTTTGTTTAAGTTTTTCATAATAGATTAATGCTAAGCATGTAGTGGATGAAAATATATGTAATGAAAATAACAGTATGTGAGTTGTTGTTATAGGTGACTAGGAGATGGTAGCCACCTACCATCAAGTGGACCGTCAGTCTGTTCTCTCTGAGAATTTTTTAGATATTGTTATCCTGTGATATTATTATCTTATTCTAAAATGAAATATTAAGAAAAAAATTTTACTAGGAATAAATTTGAATAAACATTTTAGAGAACACTCTGCTCCAATCTACTCATTGTCTTTTGCATTTAATAAAATCCTTTTAATTTTCAAGTTTCAATAATGCATAGTATTCCTCACAATTACTCTGTACATTTGTATGTATGGGCAAAAAAAAAATTATAAGTAAGGATGTTAAAACTAATGAAAAAATTACCTCATCGAAAACTTTTAAGGAATACGTGTTATCATCATCCATAAAGTAAACAATGCCTCTCTTATCTTCTGATTTCATTAAATGCTCCCTCAACCAATTTAATGCAACATTTCTTTGTTCCACTCCACTTGCCTGAAAATTATTGCATATTAATTGAGTATACTTAAGTATCTACTAGAAAACTATAATAACTTTAACCAGTAAGTAAAATTACAAACAATTAAATAGAAAATTATAAAATCATTAAATTAAACACTAAATCTTATTTTTGAATAGTTATTTTTTTAAACAATTTAGTAACTATGCAGATTACTTATTCCCATGTAGTAAAATAGTATCAAAAGAAGATAATATTATGATTAGGTGCTCTATGCCCTAAAGGAAAAGTTTTGAGGGTTATTGGTATATTTTTTATACATAATTATGAATTAATAACTAACATAACTATTATATTATTGAAGTGTAAAAATAATAAATAGCCTAACTACTTATCAATATCAAATCAAAGTCTTTATGATTGATAGATAAGTGTCAAGACATATATTTGTCCAAATTTCTTAATCATTCCATTTTTAATAGTGTTAAGTTATTTAAATTACCAAACAACTGTAAAGCCAATTAGTTATGAATTTAGAAAAACTCTTCTAATAATTTAGTTAATTTCATAGTATAAGACTCAGTAACACTGCTTTCTTACAAAGAAGTATTACTATAATCTTACCTAATAAAATATAAATGTTTCTATTACACAAACAAAAATCCATATTTATGATCGATTAGTAAAACAATACTATAGTTAGGCCAATTTGCACAAATTTTAATTCTAATGAAACTTGTCTGTATGGTGTACAAGTTATATGATGAAAACTTTGTGACCAAGATCTTTATAAAATAAATGTTTCGCACTGTTTAATTAAAGCATAATAAACACAAACAAACATAAAAAGTAGATTCATCCTACATACGCAATACCAACTGGTGTTGTACATATCTTTACGAAACACACATATATTGATATCCAACACCTGAAATATTTTCATAAAGTTAAAAAAAAGAGATACAAGTACCACAATCACAAAATATTTGTTCTATAAAAAGACCTTAAAAATTATATTTATTAAAGGTTAACAGTTTAACAGCCATTTAACAGTTTTTATTTAAAATTAAAACTGACAACATAAAAAATATTCATAACAATAAATAAATAAAGAAACAAATTCAATCATTTACATACTGTATAAATTATTATTTAAATTAAAAAAAATACATTAAGTACAACATTTTACAAAAATGAAAAAGGCAAAAAGGTTAAGGTGCCTAATTAAACTTTAAAATTGCTGTAACAAACTTACCGTAGAATGTTTTGCTTTGTGAGTTTTAACATTAAGGTGAGTGTACTTGAGATTGCTTTCTTTTAATAAATTCCCAACTAATGGTGTGAGAGCATCTGAATCTTCAATAACAATCCAGTGAAAATTTTTCACAAGCATTAACGTTTGGGACAGCCTGTGAATAAGAAACATTTTTAATAAGTTGTTAGTAAACTTTTTTTTAAAGTTGCATCTAACGGACAGACAGATATCGAAGTACATAAGCGGGAAGTCAAAAGGAGCTACATAAGGCCACAGAAGTGGCACAGATAATAAAGGAACCAAAAAAATATTGGGAATAAAAGGATAGTAAACAAAATTAAAAAAGGGGAAGGCACTCTGGTATTCTTTAATTATTCGCTGAAATACAAAAGCGCAGTTATTTGATTATGGTCTGCTGTAAAATATTAGTTACTGATTAATACTGATGTAAAACTTGCTGCCCAATTTACGACTGCTAAATACAATATGCTTTGTGGAGGCAATTATAGTTGATAGGCAATAAGAAAGATAATTTTCGTTTGAATGAGACCTGACCTGCAGAAAACTCATTTGGAAACTAAAAAACTTCTGTAGCATTTTTTTATAACTTTTTAGATATAGTTAAGTGACAACAGTTAATAACCAACAAAAACATCTAGCAAAATGGGATATATACAGCCAAAGCGAGTGAGACTATATTACACACTAAATGAAGTGTGTGCTTTCTTAGAGTATTTAATAACTAGTTGTGCCTTGTATGCCACGAACAACACACATGTTCTCATTAACTATTTTTTAATTGCAAATATTTGATGTATCACTGATACCAATATATAGTCAAATTTGAAGTATCACTGTTACATCTGTATCACAGAAATATATACATATAGTTTTTTAAGATAAATCATAATTATAAATTTTAAATTGCCATATCTCCATTCCAATGTCAAGCTTAGTATAGCTACTATACTATATAATAACATAAAATAATCACGAGTTGCACTAAGTCCTTTGTTTTGGTACAATATCTTGACTGTATACAAGACTAGGTACAAAGGGAGTGTTTTATAAATTATGTTTAACTTAAAAGCAAATATACTAAAGAAAATGTTAAGAATGTGTTGTTGAATTTTCAAAGTAAAAAGTAATAGCTTAATACATAGCTATATTAAAATGTTATAGTAGGACAAGTAAGGAATGCCAGATCCAATTCCCATATATGTATATCCCAATCTTTACCTTCTAGTTTTGGTGTTGCTTATTTACTGGTGATTGTGGCTACCATCATATAGTAACATATTTATTTAATACTAGCTGGTGCACGCATCTTCGTCCACGTAATTTTATAAAATATAGCCTTATTACTCGCTGATAATGTATCTTTCTAAAACTAGGTGAAGGAATTTTTAAAATCTGTTCAGTAGTTTTTGAGTTAATTCACTACAAACATACAAATCCTTTCTCTTTATAATATTACTATATAGATATAGATGAATGCAAACTAACATTTGGAATGAGTAAAATAGTTTAATTTGGAATGAATGCTTAATGTTTAATCTATACATAGCCTATTCCAAAGAAATTAATATTTTAAGACAGCAAAACATATACAAAATAAACTGCCTATGAAAACTTCCGAATAAATAAAGTATTTTAATTAATTACTCATATGTATGCCAAGATCGATTGCCAAATAAAAATACAGTTAGAATTAAAGCTATCAAGGGCAGGAAGATCACGATTGTTTATCTTTACCTTGTTAGATCAGCTTTCTGCGCCAATCTTGCGTAAGTAGGTGTGATGCCATATATTGTTGGAAGAATAGTGGTAACTTCTGAAGTTAATTGGCATTGGAAAGCAGGTCTACTATTAAATAAAAATAATGCAATGAAAATCAACATCCCGAGCGCTAAATATTGCTTCTTGATGTTCACAAAATGCATTTTACGATCACGACACAACAGTTTCAGTTTCTCTCTGCAAATGCAGCACAAACGTTCCAGAACACGAATCAAAGAAGCTTTGTAATAAATTATAATAAACTTTTCATTATTAAGATTTTATTAATACCGCTAATGCGGCTTTCTTGTGATGAATTGACTGATTGATTGTCTTGCTTGCTTGTCTCTTGCTCTTGCCTTAATGTCAGTGTTGCCAATGTCATTTCTTCAATCTCCCCAAAACCTTTGTAAATAAATGCTCAGAATTTGGGGAGATAAAAGAATCAATTCCCCACTAATTACCCAAAAAGTAAACTACTTCAATAAAAACTAAATTCTTATTTTTATTTATTTTATTTCTTTTATATTTTATATTTTTATTGTTTTAGTTTGCCGTTGTCATATCGTTGTTTTTAACATTTATTTTGGTGGATCTAATTTTAAAGTAGGCACATAGTTTTGTATTGTGTCTGGTAGGTAGCTATTACTACACTGTATGTATAAAGGTGATTTCTGTTTTTATGTTTTTAGTCACGTAACTTTCTTTCTGCAGAAATATTTCAAAATGGCAACAAAAGCAATAAAACGATAACGATTTTTAAAACTTTTAAAAATAAAATATTGTCCAGCTGTATTTTTATAATTAAACATTTAGTTATAAATTTATATAATTGACCTAACCAACGACATCATTTTTATAATTGTTTGAACTTGGTCAGTGTTGCTTTATATTATTTAAATTACCTATTTCAAATCATTGAAATTGATAATCTAATCATTAACCATTAAATTGTGGACTCAATTAAACTGTCAGCTACCGATAAATTAAGAAAATTGTAAATATTAAAATATTTTCCCCCTATTGTAATAATAGAGTTCAGATTCCCCTAAATTGAAGGATTCCCCCAAATTGGCAATACTATTTGACGCAGGCAGCAGAGAGCAGACAGAGTGTCTGACGCAGCATAAGCAAGCTATATAGAGTGTAAACAGTGTAGTATAATACTGTTATAATTTATTAAACTTTTTCACGCGCGAGGACATGTCAGTGGATTCGTGGATCTTATTTTAATTAAAATATGTATGTTTATCCCGTATGTAAGAAGCAATAAAAAAAATACATAATGGTTGATGTAAAGGTACAACCGCTAAGCAATTTATATTGTAGTAGCCTTACTCTATCTCTCTTGCTTCGATCTATGGCTTTAAAAGTTTACCTAAATCTTGTTTCCTGCGTCAAAAATCATACGCTCAGATCGGATTCAGATCACAGTTTGCTTTTTACACAAACACCAAAATGATTCCTACAATTTCTTTGCAACCAGACCACCTCTGCAAAGCTCTCACGCTGCATATTAGATGGCGCTGTTTGATTAAATTAAAATTTGGGAAAATTTTTATGAACGAATGAATTAGTTGGCAAAATAAAATAAATTAGGTGCTTATATTTTTATGTATTCATTTATTCTTCCACAGTATAATGTGTTATGGGGTTCTTCTTTGGGGTAGCGCTGCGGACATAAATACTATTTTCATTTTACAAAAAAGGTCCATTAGAGCCATCTATCAACTAGATCCGCAGTCTTCTCTCAGAGAAAAGTTCAAAGAAATAAAGATTTTAACTGGTATGTACATGTTAGTACATTTATGAAAATTTAATTTACGCGCATGAAAATATTAGTCAATTTAAAAAAAAAATGTGATGTACACAATATAAATACTAGGTTTAAAAATGATTTAGATTTACATAAGACGCGACTCCACAAGATAAGTAATTCTTTTATGGGTCAATGTATACGGTTTTATAATAAATTGCCTGGGACGATAAGAGCCTTATCTATAAATAAATTTAAAGGTGTCATTAAAACCAAACTCCTCTCGAAGACAATGAAGCCAGGATTTAAAGCTTGGATTCGGAGCTCATACTATGTTTTGTTTAGTATTGTATATGGACATTGATTATGTTTGTATTAAGTAAGTGTACCTAACTGTAATTTTATATTTTAAAGATGACAAAAAGAATAGTATCCTGAGTTTCTTTCGGGGTTTCTTCTCAGGATCGTCATCTTGGCTTTTTTCCGAAACCCTGGTAAATTTAAATTTATAATGACGATCATAAGAGTTTCTTGAGAAACCTAATTGATAAATAAATATTTTGATTTGATTTTGATTTCTTAATTTAAAAATGTTTTCAATAAATTTATACAAAAACAATATTTATTGTTTTTGTATTATATTATTACTATTAACTCAAAAAAGTTGGGAAACTTGGAAAGTCTGTAAAATGTAACTGAAAGGAATAAAAATGTGTAATAATGAGAATGGTTGTATAAATGTACAAAGGCAAACTGAGAAACATGGCAAAGTATGCACACCCTCAAATAACAAATTCTTTAAATCCTACAAATATCGTATATAAATGCGAAAGTTTGTGAGGATGGATAATAGATGTTTGTTATTTTTTAACGCAAACACACAGATATAGTTTATTATCTGAATTAACTTATAGGATACTTTTATCCTGAAAAAATGTCAGGTTCCCGAGGAGTCTAAAAATATTTTTTTAAAAATCGAGTGGCGGCACCATCGTCGATAAAGATCTTTATCGTCAGAGCTATAAGGATGTCAGGCATTATAATTACTGGCATATAATTTCTTATTTTTCATTTTTGATACACATTGATTACACATTTTGATAAGTTTTGTATGTGTAAGTACAAGAATTGCAGTCTTATACTGCCATCTACAGATATAATACGAAATCGCTTGGAACGTATCTTCTGTTGAAGTTTGAATTTGTTGAACTGCCCTGAATGCTAAAATGCTCTACATAATTTTATAAATTTCATGAAGAAATAACTTTATGTTTTAAATTAATTCTAAGGCTAATTACAAAGTAGAAGTAGACAATTTTGTACTTATTGTATTAATAGTTTGTGTTCTATTGTGATTTTATTGCCATCTAGTATTTAGTTTGACATTTTCTCATTGGGTACCTACGTGAAAACAAATAAGTCCGGTTTTTTTTAAAGTTTTAGAAGTCGAGGTTTGGAAGCAAAATTTAGGTTGCCTCGCGGGGCCCGCCCTCGGGGAATAAGTAATATATTTTATAATTATGTACCTTAAATTCAATTAATTCAATCCGAAAAATATCCCACTTTTTCACCTATATCACTTTCATCGTTCACTTTCCTTCGATTATACTTTGGTAATACATTTTCAGAAAAATAGATAAAATTAATAAAAAAATAAAAAATATGTTAAATTATTTAAAAGCTATAATTAAAAATGATTAAATAACTCCGACTTTCTATTGAGCCTAAACACGCTATACCTGCTGTTAAGATGCGGTATCCCGGAAGAAGAGGTATCCCGCAGATTACCAACCATGTCATGGCAATACCACCGAAGTAACAGTAGGTAGGTATAACAAATTTCACTTCATGGAATATGTGGAAGTTATTTAGTGTCAACTATATCACCTTTCGTCTACTAGGGCCTGATGGTCTTCAAACGCCTGTAAAGATCAATATAAATTATAGCTAAGAATGACCCGGTCCAGACTTAAGAATAACCCATGCCCTAAACTTTCGACAAACAAAGACATTTTATCGTCCGCCAACTACTTACTCTAATGTACCTATGTAATATACTCTATAGGAAAGCTGCATTAGCAAAACAATTCAGCTCAGGAAAACAAAATTGACTCATTAGTGCACTTGTATAAATTAAACGCCCGAGGCCTAAATAATTGGACCCATCGCAACTTCGAGGACATTTTAAATAGTAGGCATAATAACCAAGCGTTTACCCGCGACTTAGTGCGCCCCCTTTTTTTAAGCGTTTATTAATTAATCGTCAAAAAAAAACTTACAAAATAATATGAGCAATAAATTTTATTCAAACCATATTTTTGTCAAGCGTTTAATTTTCATTTTTATTTTTGGTGCCCCTCGGGATATGTGTCCTTTTCTGTATCCCTATGACAATGTGACAGTTAAGGCGCGAAAGCGTCCCAAACAAACAAACAAACTTTCGTATTTATAATATTAGTTACGATAGAGTTGTATCACTAAATTTTCCAAAAGTTCCGTCAGAAGGTGGTTAGAAAATCTAGTAAGTTAAGGGTAATATGAACTTGTGAAAATTCCAACAGGACAGCCCCCAGCTTAGTGTCGTATATTTTAGCCTCTAAGAAATATTATAAGAATATATAAATTTGTTTTTTGGAGTTTACTCCTTAAGAATCGATTTGCATATAAGTCTACATAAGCCCGTGGTATGAAAATTTAAGAGTAAAATCAAAATTGTTATACAGAATGCGAGCACGAAATGCGTTACGTTCTATTTTCGAATATATTTTAGAATAATCTGAATTCTGAAGTTTCATAATTATATATTTTATAATTGTTCGTAAGGAGTATTTATTAATGGTCTGTCATTATGAAGTTCATGTTAAATAATTATGTTCTATTTATTTGTCATTGTGTGTCAGTGTTATAGATTTTCTTTTGTATTTATTTATCGTTCGTAAGGAGTAAACTCCTGTCGTGTGTCTGAGCTGACACACTCACTTTTTTTAATGTAAAGGTCGTCAAACAGGTCCACGGGGTAATGTCACTCAGTAAGGTGTCTACAGTTGCTAGTTGTCTAACACAAGCTACGGAACAGGTGCTGCATGTGCTCTGCCTATTATAGTAGGATTGAGGATAAGGAATTAGAAGGATAGGATAGGGAAATAGACTCTGTCTTTAGGAATGGATTAAAAAATTTGTCTTGTATTAAAGATTTTTTTATTTATATAATTTTCGGAGCTCAGAAACTCCAGGATCTTGATTCCCGGATTTGATCACAATATTACCTTGCTACATATAATTTATTCAATGGATGAGTACAATTTCATTAGTGAGTTGTTATAAAAAAATACATATAAATATTAGATATATTATAAATATTAGATTAAATGTATTTACGAGACAAACTGCGTTTATGTTAGCTTATAACTTTATTAATTACAACCCAAGCGCCCGACACTTTTGTATCGAGAAATCGTTGCCTAAATTTCTCTCAGTAATTAACTCCCCGCCCGTCTAATAATTGTACGATACATCGAGCTAATTTAATTGGCATTACGGTGACATAGCTCCGTCAAAACTATGTCTGTTATTTGATCTGTGTCTTTCCCTACACACACATAGAGTACGGAGTACAACATCTGTTAAACTTCCCTTGAGACGATAAAGTTTCGCTTGAACTGTCCCACAAATGCGCCAAAGTTCTTCTGTTTAGTGTGCTTGTGTCTAGTTTTACTTGAGCACATCTGAATTTATGTTGATTTTGTAGTGCCTTGTATTAGAGTACAAAGACATGCATACACGCAGCTATTTCAATGTAAAGATGAGCCTGCCTGGGGATCGGCCCGGGCTCACCTGTGCGCTAGACCCGTAGGCGCGTCATGCTCCCACACAAGCGAAAGTCGAGGGTCGAATACTGGGTAGATGTGTGTGTTTTTAAATGTGGATGGAACGCACACACAGGTAAGGGTAACAATGAAGGCTGTAGCGCAAGGTCTAGCATTCGCACACACGCGCAGCCGCCGAGGCGGGAACAGTAGCTCGGAACATTGGCGGACGAGAATTCCCGCCGTGAGGTCTTGCGAGGCCGATTCGTACCGCCCGCCTTTGAAAACCACTTGTTGATTCTTCATAGACGCATAGACGTTCCAAATTTTTTGAATCGCCGCGAGTGTTCGTAAGCCTTTTCCATTTTCCTTTCTATCTCTTCACTCGACGCTCAACCTGTGATGCCTACTCTTAGTTTTGTTCTTCTGAATACGCTTCATTTGGTCTTCCTCTCAGTGTTGTTGTTATTACGGACGACTTACCGACACTGTACATTCACAATGTACTTACTGGTCCGCGTTTAAATTGTTGTAACTTTTATAATATATTTAGGCTGTTGTTGAATACTCATATCTGTGTTACCTGTTGACTACTTACTCGTATACATTTTTACCCTTATCTGATTAAAAAATAAATAAACTATTGCGTCGCTGTAAATAATTTAAAACTAATTGTTGTGAACCATTCCTGATATTTGGTAAGTTTCAGTATAATATTTTTTTTAAATATAAGCTATTTACGTTAATATTTTTTTTGTAAATATCACTATTAAAGAATAAGATTTATATTGTGTTAAAAATTTATATTTTAGTAAATGAAATATATTTTTTGATTAAATGATAAGGATAAACGTAATTATGGCCATATGAAAATTGTTTTTACGTACCTACGGTATTCATGAATGATTTTCAAAAAAATTAACCGACGGATCTAAAAATGATTATTAATTTTTTTTAAATTGCAATTATTACTATTATGGGAATAAAATGTTCATGTTAAAAAAATATATTTAAGCAAAAACCATTTCTTGATAGAATTACAAAGAAGGAATTGATAATGGCGATATGAAAACTGTTTTTCAGTACTTAAATACGATATTCATAAATGATTTTCATAAAACTTATCGACTGTCGTCTGATCTTAAAAATGTTACTAGGGAACTAAAATTATGAATAAAATACAATTTGGTACCTACATGATTGTCTTCATGTTATATTATACATCGAGCTTTGCTCTTGGGAAAAGCGTAACATGATTTTAGTCCGAGGATAGAATACAAAAGAATATCATATTCATTTGAATTTGGAAAGGAGCGCGGAAAACGTTCAAATATTGTAAGACATTTTAAAAAATATATTACCAAGATTTGTAGTATTATATGTTCTATTAACTTCATTTTATAAAGGTTTAATATACCCTAAAGTTTTTATACCACCCTGATTAATAATAATTAGTACATACTATGCAATTTGTATTATTGTATCATCGCTCCTATTTAGTTTCAAATCGGCTATGAATGCTTATTTCTCATTATCATTATAATATTTAAAATAAATATCCTACAAAAAGTAACAGTAAAAATTTACCAAATTTCTCAATACATCATATATAAAAGAAAATTTAAATACCAATATATATTTTCAATGTAATGAATAGAGAGCAGAAAATTTTGTTGTGGCTACAACATTGCGAGTTTGAAATATTCAAATTCACAGTAAATAGATTCAAATAAAATCAATGAGTTTGCTGTTTAAAAAAAGAAAGAAATATTTTATTCCTTATACAAAATACACGTAATTAGTACATTCACATCGTTGCAAAATATATATGTTACGGCTAAAGTTAGGTGTGAACATAAACTTAAGTTTAGCCGGCTAATCTTAAGTTTATCTTCGAGAGGAGGCTAAAGTTCGATATCATGTTAGTTTGCGTCGTGAATTTCCATCTTTAGCCGGTTAATGTGCACATTAACCGAAACGAAACGGCTAAAAATGTTTCGATGGATTTCATCGAATAATAATGTTCTTTGTAATTCGAAATGCCATTCTAGTTTATCATGTTCTAACAAATAGCTCCTTTTTTATGATAAGGTCGACAGACAGGCTGACGGTCCACTTGATGGTAGGTGGCTACCGTCGCCTATAACACAAGCAACGCCATTAGTGCTACAAGTGCGCTGCCGACCATAGAAGGATTAAGGATAAGGCTCCTTATTATTTTATTTTAATGACTAGATATTGTTTTGTTATTAACACTGCAGAAGTTTTATTTTGTAATTTTGTATACCTACATAAGTATGTGTAATGAGAGTGATTATTTTTTTAATAAAAGTTTTCGTGTCGAAATAGTAAACATTATTATACCGTTTCCTTTTTCATTTGCTTCTTCTACATTTTTAGCCAAGGGCCTGCAGTTAAACTTAAGTTTAGCCGGCTAATGATAGATGAAACTAACATTAACATCTCCTCGAAGATAAACCTAAGTTTAGCCGGCTAATCTTAAGGCCAGGCCCTGTGAAACTAAGGGAACTTTAAATAAATGTGCTGAGTCAACCACATATCTGATCAATGTGGAATTTACATATATATATTTTGAGACCTTTATCTGTAGATTATCAAGTCAGAAACATAATTAGGTGATTTTCATTCGATACATTTTTTGATCGAAATCGGCGCCTTTTCCGGAGAATATTACATTTTTCTACTAAACGGCTTGAGTTATATCGCCAAAAAACTGCTCGTAGCAAGGAAACATTGTTTACCAGTGATTGTCAAAATAAAATAAACTTAGGTTTATTTTTACTCCTATAATTAACGAAAACAATTTTGAGACTTACGTTGTTTAGTTCCGAGCTAGTGCACACCAAATCATGCTTCAAATAATGTACGCAATATTCAACCTTACGTAAGCTGTATCTTGCGATATATTAAAAAAAATCCTAGAGAGCCGCCGAGCAACTTGTAACTCTCGGGTGGCGGGACGTGGGCGGAGCGAGCGTAGGAATTTTTTTCGTGGGGCCTGCTCTTAAGTTTATGTTCACACCTATCTTTAGCCGTAACATATACATCCCGTTGGTATATCTCGGCACTTCACAACGGACTATTTTAACTTTGCTTTGTAAATGTATGACATGACACATATTAAATAAAAAACAGTCATATTAACTATTTTTATTATAATATAAACTTTTTTGTACTGTATTTTCATTGACCGTAGCGAGCGGTGTATCGCAATCTTTCGAGGTGCCAAGATATTTCCTATGTTATACTTACATACATTTCCTTTCTTATTTCTTCAGGACAAACAAATGAACTACTCTAAGAAAAGTTGGTAGGTACCTGTTTCATTGGTTTCATACAATGTTGAGCCTTAAAATTTAATGAAAATATTATGAAAATTTAATGAAAATATTAACACAATTTCACAGCATTTAGTGTAAGCATCTACTTTTTTTTTCACTTAATTCATTAGTCCGTTTTTCTTTAGCTACTAGCGTCCGCGTCCTCCATTCTAGTGTTAAATAATAATAGGTAAATATTTTTATTACCTTACTTTTTTTCATTACTTTTTTTCTGGTTCAAAGCTATCCTATATGCCTATCCTATTTCTGTTAAAAATATTAAGTTTATATAAGAAAGGGTTGCCTATAATATAAAAGCTACAATAATAGCAATGGAAGTACTTGATAATCCTAGTAGGACAAGAGACAAAACAATTTTTAATGAGGTAGGATATTTTGGTCAAAGCTTCTGAGAAATAAGTCCCATGTCTTTTGGTATTATTTATAGATACTGTATTTTCACGTACTATTAACGTCACAATCCTAACAATGTTTTTGAAGTATTTGTGCTTTGTGGTAATATGGTACCTTTCGATTCCTACCCACTCAGGAAGTATATTTTGTTACATCTTTTTGTCATTGTTAGTAAAAATGTTTCTATCGAATCGTTAATTTCATTTCGTGTATTTCCATCTGAAATGTTTGAGGAATTTTTTTTGTAAGTCTATATAAAGTTAGATATCAAAGTACAGTTATTTCGATGTCTAAGTAGAATTAAAGCGATGGTAAGTCGCTTATTAATACTTGTTTTTTTTTATTTTATTTTTTTTATTTAAGCAAATTTAATTTTTTTTAAATATACTTATTTAAAAGGCAACTTAAACAGGCATTAAAAAGCCCACAGTATTGTTAGTAGAGTAAAAGCTAAGTTTAAGTTTTTAATTATAATTTAAAAAAGCATTAACCTGCAAAACCAATGGAACTAAGATCGATTTACACTCTATTCCATTGAGGTTAGAAAATACATCTGTTTCAAAATTGTGGTCTTTATATTCGAACGAGGAAGTCCATTTTGTCACCCTATATGTGATTTTAAGTTTTAAGCAAGCTCTCGGAAATATTGATGAGTAGTCTCCTTTTTGGTAGCAGCCAGTTTGTTTTGTAAGTTGTATGTTAATTGATAATTAATTATTTTTTCTCCTTCTTTTCATGTTAGTTTTCTCCCTGTTACAATTTCTGTAGTAACTTATAACTTATAATAATTGTATAATGTGTAGCGAGATATTGTATGTTTCCCAAATAAAAATAAAATAAAAAATAACATATTTTGTTGCTTTATTCTCTCCTATAGGTTTAGTATTTAAAAATCCTTAATCATATACAACGTTGTTTAAGTGGACTAGAATAGGAACCATAAACATGACTTAGCTCATTAAAATAATCTTCATAATTATGTGTTGGTGTATGCTCGAATGTTAAAGAACTTAGTTTATTTTCGGGGCTTTCCTCATGTACAGATATAAATATAAATCACAATATTACTTAAACAAAAAAATTACATCTTTTTCTATTCTAATTTTATTCTCTTCAAAGATATTCTTATGTTTTTTCTATGTCAAACTTTTTACCTTTCAAATTTCGTTTGAAAAAAGATTAAGAGCATACAACGGGGTCGACGTAAGTACCTACTTAAGAGCGTAAGCTGCTTAGTCAATATAAGAAAGTAGCTGTTCCACGCGACTTCGTCTGCGTATCTTTATAAAAGATAAGATATAAAAAAATAGTGTACGTAACTAATAGATTAAGTATAGCCGCGTACGCCAAATACCTAATTGCTTTTATAGGGAAGCTATAGGGAAATGAGCTCTGGCATCGCTTGCTCACTCAGCGAAACACAAAAGCACTCGTGCTGTTATTTCACAGTGGTCTTCTGTAAGGGGGTGGTAACTACTCGTTCCTCATTGTAATATTAGTGTAGATAAATAAATAATCTTCAAAGATCAAGTTTAAAGTTCAAAGTAATAATTGCATTTCATATATAAGTCAAATGAACACATAAAGGGAAATTCATACAGCAAATGAGTATAACAGAGTTATGATGATGAAACAGCAACCATATTATATACTAAATGAAAACTCTCCCTTCCCATTTCGCCGCTAATGATCGTGGCCTAGTTCTCTAAAGTACCTGTATCCAATATTTTTCGTGAAAATAACGTTCTGTAAGTGTAACATTGCCACGATTAATTTTAATTTAAAAGAGTTTCATATTCGGTTCGCTTTGCGATGCTAAATGTATCATTAATACCAATTAGGTATTGTGTTTAGTTGTTTCTTCATTCCCATTTTAGTCATTTGGTAGTTTTATCTAGAAAGTTTTACAGGAGTTTTGATAATTGGTGATTTTTAAGATGTGCTTTTTCCTAATTTCTAATTTGCCACCTCGCAATATCTTTATTGCCGCTCGCGCTTTGCCGCTAATAACAGTTTTTTTGACAATCCCCTTTTCAGCTCATTTTACGATAAAACAGTTATACAATAAATATATTTTAAAGCAACATGACGTTCACAGAAAAACTTGATTGATTATAAAACTAAAACTTCCATCAAGGTAGACAGCGCAGGTACTTGCTTCTTCTTTGCTTGTTTGCAATCAACCTTAATGTGGACAATCAACCTATCTAACTAGTATAAAAAAATAATAATAATAATAATAAAAAACTACTCAGTCTATAGGGCAAAGTCTTTAAAATGATTTCAATAGTTTCATAGATTAATCATTCTTTACGTATAAACAATGGGATGGGACCTCTTTTTGAAATATATTTATTTTGCAAATTGCCAGGATCCTTTCATAATCCCTTATCCTCAATCCTAGGTCGGCAGCTCACTTCTAGTAGCAGAAGTGAGTCTACTTAGCACTTATGACATTGCTTCTGCTAAATAGACAAAGTTGCCATAATTGCGATGGTGATTATATGGATCCAAGTGGACCGTCTGACGGATCTTAAAATTTTAAGTTTCATTTATAAATATAACTAGCTGACTAACTATACTCATATATATTAAATTTCTTACGGGCGTTTTCGCGTGCAATATATTAGCATTGCTTAAATTGATCATTATTGCACACTCTCCGTTTTGTTCTCTCCATTAAGCCCTTTTTAACCTTTTTTGTATCCTATAGGTACCTATTTTAAATATACCTGTATAAATTGATGCGCCTATGAATACGTAGGTTTATTTACATCAAGGGACGAGCAGCGATGCGCAAAATCAAAATGTACGCCGTGGACGGGTATAAACTCAATATTGCGATGTAAAATGTTAAGCGTTTGATCGAGCTTCGCTACGAGTCTCTTTAAAGCTTTATAACAAGTTTATAACGTAACATATTTACATTAAAAAAAATGTCTAGCGCTTCTAATAAACGGTTACCGCCTTTCATTCTTTTTTTAATTTTTTTTAACATTGGGAAATGCTCATACCCGGCAGTGATAGGGGATGCTGCGAGGTTATGCAGGAATGCTACCGGCTAAAACCCAACGACTTCCTAGCGCCTTCCTAGCGGGGCCGTAGATGGGAGAGGTCGAGGGGACGTTACGACACGACATCGGTGCCCTGCCACGGCTATCCAGCGCGGGGAGAGCTACGCTCCCTGTCGGAACCTCGGCGTACCCGACAGTGGAGTACGCCTGCCATCTCGGTGGACGGGCGGTGCCCTCATGCATTTAAAAAAATGTATCCTCGTTTATGGCTTTCTGTTATTTTCTGTCTCTTTCTGTCTTTCTGTCTCAGAGATTTAGAAGAAGTTAGCAGAGAAACAGTGATAAAATTCAAATCAGATTTTAAAAAAATATCTTTAAATAAATATAAGTTTTGCCAATGCAAACATCAAAAGATTAACTTTTATCTTAAAAAAACAGTTTTTTTTTAAATCAAATAGAGCAAGTATGCATCTAACTTAAACTTGTATTTTTCAATCCAATGTATTTTCAACAGGACTGCAAACTCACTCGAGAATATTATATGCTACCTTGTTAAAATTGTTTGCAGTGCCATTGACCTTTACTTTGGTTTCTAGTCTAAGGATCGTAACTTGTGTTAATCCAGACAGACTCGTTTGATGGTACATGAAGCAAGGAAAGTAGTTGCATGAATATATAATTTCATTTATTAGCTTTTCATATCTTTTAATATTTTTTTCGTTTAAGAATATATTATAAAATGTATATTTTAAAAATTATATATATATTTATAAAATGGGTGTTGAATTGCCTTACATTTTTTTTTATATCTATCAGCGTTAATTATACACTGTATAATGTATTATGTACTATAATTTAAATTATTATACACGTCAAACACGTGATGTATGTAATAAAGTTAATTGCTACTTTTCTAAAAAAAAGGATTAAAAAAATAATAATTTTACATTGACCATGAAAAGATACAAATAGATATGATGTTTTGACAAATGCTATAATATATTCTTCTAAAGGCCGTTTTATCAAAGCTTTTCATATTGTGTATTGCAATATGAATCCGCCCGAAGCCCGGGGGGTCGCTAGTTATTTCTAATTTATGTCTAAAGAAGATATAATCCTGCATAACTTTGTTTCCCTTATTTATTTTTTTCAATGATGGTTTTCATATTGTTGTTTAATCCAGTATATCCAGTATATGATAAAATATAATGTCCATTAAATCGTTAACTTCAAACTCTATCTTTTCAAAAGCAACCCTTAAAAAATATTCAAATATGCGACGTCCATTAACCACTGTTTGTTTAGGTTCGGTGAATGTATATTGAAGGGCGAAGCGAATTTAATTGCTTGTTCATTTATCTATAGGAACAATTACACGTATACCTATATAATTATTTTATTAACATATTCGTGCGTTACTTTTATGAACAGGTGATGCATATTCGTGGCATCCACGTAATTAACTATTTGCTTGTCCTTAACGTATTTATTTCGTATTTATAAAAGACTAGCTGTTGCATGCGACCACGCCCGCGTATATAACTTTATAAAATGTAGCCTATGTTACTCGCTCTTAATGTAGCTTTCTATAGGAGAAAGCTTTTTTCAAAAAACGGTTCAGTAGTTTTTGATTTTATATCTCAAACATATAAAAATACAAATTTTCTCTCTTTATAATAGGTAAATAGGTATAGGTAAATTTAATATTATAAAACCACCCATTACTAGTTTTTTTTTAAAATCTAAGGTATTGCCTTACTACAACCAACCAGTAAATTCATATGTGCGTATCGCATTTCTCTCATGTAAAATTTGATTACCCTCATAGCCGGTCGTTTGGTATTTGGCAAAGAATTTTATTGCTATGGACAGGGCAACGATAAAAATCAGATAACAGGCAATTTATGTAATAACGTATGGAATATATGGAATATTTGTTACCTAACTCATATTTCAAAAACGCTATTCTCGAATCTCGTATAATGTAATGTAATATAATGATTTTAAAAATTCTTTCACTTATAGAAAGCTTCCTTATCGGCGAGTAACATAGGCTATATTTTATAAAGTTAAGCGGGCGAAGTCGCGTGCAACCGCTAGTATTATATAATATTAAGTATCAAATTTGAGTTTATTTATCAACAAAATTATATGCTCAACAAATTACATTTCTGCTGCTAACTCTTCATTAGCGCTGCAAGGCTGCAACCCACAACAAGTTTATTTAATCATCTACAAATAGGTACAATGTCATTTCTAACTTTATTTTCCTTTTAACGAACCAAGGTTACTTTTAAATTGAATTCACTGCTTATCAATTTACAGACTAATTTAATTGTGAAATATCAGACGATATTAAGGTTCTTTATTTTTTACGTTTTGATTTGATGGTCAACTTTATGTAAGTTAACGTATGTAATGTACTCATTCACGTTACTGATCATGAAAAAAAGGACGCAAGGTAAGAGTGGGCATAGGGAAATGGACTCTAAATTTCACAGTGGTTGAGTAGATACTCAATTTGATTTAAAATGTTGATATACGATTTTGACTAGCATTATTTTATTACATATTATGTTCAATGTTTTGAGCAATAGTTTCCACTAACATCTAATAGAAATGTTCTAACAGCGCTGTTATAACTATATTAGTCTGTGTTATTATATTGCAATGAAGGACACAGGCTTCGTCTATGCGTGAGGATATATAATTTCAAGTAACCTGAAATACTCTTCTCGGTAGTGTGGCATCAACTTGTTAATGTAGAGGAATTTTGGTCATACAATTGGGTAGTCCTTTCTGGATATTAATTATAGTAATTTAAAAGTTTTTAAAATACCAAACAAGACTGTTGCTGAGATCATATTAGGTTCAAAAAGTCTCAAAATTTATATATTTGTTATCCGTTTTAGTAAAAAAAAAATTAACAAAATTATTTGTTAATTTAACTTATTATTTTAGACAAAGAACAAATTAAATATTGTGGAAAAAATTCTTTGCATTTTATTATTTATTAATTTACATATTGTCAATTGTAGTATACAAAATACAAATGTTTTAATAAGAACTTTAATTTTTAGATTCATTTAAAGATTAATATACAAAGAGTAAAATTTATTTATTAAAACAAATAGGTACTTATTATCTTCAGATTGATGAAAGAAGTACCTAACTGAGACAAATTACTAATCGGTTATGGGACATCCGTTACCTCATACGGCCAATACAACCTGTTGCCTGAAACTCTCGCGAGGAGGAAAATGTCGGAGCGTACTAATTTTCCCCTTATAAGTAATCTGAGTGTTCACGTTCCTACACTCGATTACACATCTTGACTCAACGAGAGACACGCGTGATTATGTTGTTATTTATTATGTATACTTTATTTACGTTTGTACTTCATTCGTACAAGTCGACGTATGATTCGCGTAATGAGCCAGATATAAAAAAATGTTGAAGAGAACTGAAATTTATAATTATAAAATAAAAACAAAATTGCACTTTTGAGTCGGTGTCATGTTCTTAGAACTTCTTATGATAGTCGTGTTATGCTTGTGGCGGGGTAGGCAAAGCACTTGTGCTGTTATGTTCGTCTAATTTTTTTAAAGTGTTACTACTTTTATTTTTATGTGATTATAAGTCAGTCAGTGGTCCACCTTCCTTAAATTGATTTTACTTAAATGATTCTCGATTTATTTGAGTCCTTGTTTCTCATTGCTGAAAAAATAAAATATCTATAACACACTTATGTAAAGCCTACTTTATGTAGGAATACAAATAATATGTTATTAAATATATTATACTAGCTGGTGCCCGCAAAATAACGCCTGACGACTTTATTGCTATTATACTTTTGCCATGCGTTAGTTTTCTTAATTTTAGATGATCCCTCGGGATGAAAAGTACCCTATGTCCTTTGCGGTATATACCTGAAAACCTGTATCATGATAATCGTTTAAGTAGTTTAGGTATCTGGTGATGTATGTAAAGGTGGCGGCTCACTTGATGCCATAAAATGGGATGGAGAAAATGGGGTTTAAAGAACCTAATTATGCTTGATATTAATGTCGACATACTCAACAATATGAACTCAAGAAGTTTCGCTTTGACAGAGAATTTTCTAGGTAACTTGCGACTCGGTAAATTAAATTTTAATAATAATAAGTAGCTGTCTACGCGAGGTCTCCATCAAATAAAGTGAAATTACAAATATTAGCTTGGGCAGAGCCCTACCGGCGGCGCGGTGGCGCGCCGCTCGCAAACACCATCGGTTTACGGACAGTAGATAAACACGTACGCTTCTGTTTGGTTTTTGAACTTTAAATATTATTCAACATTATACTTCCTGGTTAGTACTTGCACTTCATAAGCGTGATTCAGTGTTATATTTTTTTATCTCACCAAGTTTTGTTGTATAATGGTACGTAATTTATCTTTAAAGTTGAGCGGGAGAAGTAAACAAAGGCGTAAGGCGAATATTTTTGCCTGATTGATATTTTTACCTGATGACATGAAGTCAATTTTAAAACATAATTTTAATTTAATTTTAAATGCCGAAGATCTGCAATGAAATACTGAATGTTTAAAAAATGCAAATCTGGCTACACGAAACAAGGATAAGTAAAACGTGGAGCTGTTACATATTTAATTTTCATTTGGATTTATGCAGGATTATTCTACAGCCAAATAAATTACTCCTTTTATTGATTTTCCGATGCTTCGTTTAATTATTAAGTAGCATTAACTTCTTCTTATATTAAATATTAACGATATTATTCTTCCAGTGTGAATACTGTTTTACTTATATTAATAAATCTTATCAAAGTAGATCTTGAAAGAAAGCTTTATTAGCCTTGTTTGTGAAATGTGGCATTTATTAGCTGTTACAGAGTGACAGCTCATAATAGGGCTTTAATAATAAATGATATTTATTATTACCTAGTTTATTCATGAAATAAAATATTATTCATAATATTTCACAATATAATTGGAAACTAAACTGAGCTATATCTAATTATAAGTTAGATAATTTAAGGAGAATCTTAATATATAATCAATACTGAAATACTTATACTAATAATAATAATATATACCTATTATTTTATCACGATTGATAGGTATTCTATTAGTGAATTTTTCCTTAAATGATATTTTAAGGCAAATACTAACAATTATGAATGCCAATGGCTCCAACCATAGCCATTATCACATCCCTTCCTTATCCCATATTCTTAATCCTTCTATGGTCGGAAGTGCACTTGCAGCACCTATGTCGTTGCTTGTGTTATAGGCGACTGTAGCCACCTTTTATTTTCGCGAAGGAAATTCTGCGAACCGACCATAGTAGATCGGTGGGGTAAGTGACTTCTACCCACTAAACACCCACGGTGTTTCTTCGGCGGGGGTTAGGGGACGTTAAGACACGCTACCTTCTCCCCCCGCTGTAGCCACCTACCATCAAGTGGACCGTCAGCCTTTCTTTTTTTAACGTTGGAAAATCCTCTTGGATACCCGGCAGTGTAGGGGACTGCGGGGTTATGTCGGATTCGTACCGGCTATAACACAACGACTTTTATTTCTAGCGCGGCCGTTGATGGGCAGTGTCGCGGGGACACGGGGAAGTGGACCGTCAGCCTGTCAGTCGACCTTAACATAAAAAATATCTAATAGTTATATACCAATTAGTAAAAAATGGTAGCTAATATATTATTATTTCGCTGTCATTTCCCATGATGTTATAAAGGTTTTTTTCCACTTTTTTGTTCAGTTTAGTCATTAATCAAATTTACGTTCGTAGCACACTATGTGAAGCCATTATTCTATGTGACAGCTCTATACGTAATTTCGTCCTAATGGTTTCCTCGACCGCAGAATTACTTCAAGTTTAGCCGCACTTTTATTTATAGTGTATTAAACATCATCGATTACTTTAATTAAAATGAAATTCAATACTAAATGTATTAATTTATGTATTTTATTATTAAAAGGATTATGTTTTATTAATTTGTATAAGAAATCAAGGTTTGCTTCCCTATTAATTTAAAATTTACAAAAGTAATTTTTTGTTTATAATAATTTTAATAATTAATAATACACTCATAATATGTACCACTCGGCCTTAACATTAAGCCCTTATTTATGATGTATCTACGTCTTAACATTAAGTAAACCGCGGCTTAATTGTACTAAAAATAAGTGTCTAATAAACACGAGAATGTGTCGAGTATTGAAATAATATGCTTATAGACGAACACAGTGCATTTCTTTTATTATGTTTTCTTATCTTATGACGGTAGTATATGTGGATATATGACAGAAAGAGGGGATTTTGCTTATCTAATGCACCTATAGTAGGTTTATAAAAAACTTATGACTCAATCTAGGATCTGCTAAACAACTAATTAACACTGTTTTTCATATACACGTCGCTAATTGATAGCGACTTTGTCTACGTTAAAAAATGATAAATATAAAACCTAAATAACGCCTGACATCTTTGTCGCCTTGACACCTAATTTTGCCCTAATTAAAATTAGGCGCCCTGGCTGTGTGGCGCCTAATTAAGTCTATCTCTCGGGAACCTAACATTTTTCAAGGATAAAAAGTATTCTATAATGTTATTCCAGGTATTAAATCTGTGTGCCAAATTTCATCCAAATCCGATGAGTAGTTTTTACGTGAAAGAGTAACCATACATCCATACATCCATACAACATCCATCCATCCTCCCAAACAGTCGCTTTTATAATTTTATTGGGATTTTATGTATTCATCATATTAATAAATGATGGCTTACCTATATATGCAATACTAATCAATTGTCACATATCCATTTATAAAGTAAGTATTTATTTATAGAACCTTTCATGACGAGTCCATTAGAGGTCGCAAGGCCGCAAAGTGCAAATCCCGTTGAGAGTGTGAATTCAATCAAAGCAAACTTGTAGCTATATTTCGCAGTGGCCATTATCTAAATGGGCGCAGCGACATACGACATTTTCGTGAACGAAATAACAATGACGCCTCCAAACGGCTTAACACGTATTAGTGAGACGGCAACACACTTTGTGCTCTAAATGGCCACGTTTTAATAAATTTAGTTTTTTATAACACAATCATACATAAATATAATATAGATATACGTTTAGTTACGTAATATTATAAATGTGATTGTAACTGTCTGTCTGTTACCTTAATAATAATAATAATAGTTTTATAATTAACAATTTCATAATAAATATAAACTCCTCTTTAGTTTGATCAAGTCTCTGCACAAGAATAGAATAGGATGAAGAATAGGATATAAAATAGGTTATTACAGAATACATACAAAACAACACAAAATAGGTACATGTACCTTTTAGTTACGTCACATTAATTATATAAAAGACGCAAGCCTTGGGTGAAGTATGAGTTTATTAATGAACGGTAGCGAACTCGCTAGCGAAAGTGTAAAGGTATAGTCTGAGATCCGGAATTACAAATTAATACTCTCATCTAATAATACTCTAATCTGTTATTTAATGATGGCAGATTATCTGGTAGATGATACTTACATCTGGTTGCCTAATTAAATCGCGTGCCGATGCTGTTAAAAATAAATAAATTTTAATTAAGTAACTATCGCCATCCCTATCTGTCACATGGAGTGACGCACGCAACGTTTTTCTGTCTCTCTCCACGCTCGTAATAAAACGGTGCGAGCGTGGAGAGTGACAGAGAAGAGTTGCGTACGCGTGGGTGTGCTGTGCATACTATCGGACGTAAGTCGCGGACGTGACTTTTGAGCGTTCAGACGTCCGATAGAAATGCACTGCAATGTCCGATGCACTGGGATGTGAACAACCGTGCACATAATATGTCAGCCGCGGCTGTCGGACGCGTCCGATAGTTTGTTTCCACCTTAAGACATTCATACTTATGGAAAATTGACAGGTCAATCTCGAATTGAAAATTTTCCATAACAATGTTTTACGCTTTAGCGAATGCGGTCATTATAAACTCATGCTAGACCCACTGGTTAAGAGCTTTACGAAATTTTACAAAGTTGTACAACGCATCATAATACATATCGTAGTACTCGTAGCACTCGTACTCGGAACACAACACACCGTAGCACTCGTAGCACACATCACAGAAAGGCGCTGTCCTAATTGGCCACAATCGTGCGATGCCTATCGTGGCCAATTAGGACAGCAGGATGGTTGCGTTTTTTGTGTTTTTTTTTACAATTTACATTGTCGACAAGTTCTAAAAAAATATAGCATATGCACTCACTCGTCTTGCTTCTCGCCGTCCGCCGCCATTTTGTGTTGAGTAGTCATTGTATGCGTAAAACGAAATCACCATCGTACAATGGGATCTTACGATCGTGGCCAATTAGGACGCCCACAAAGACAGAAGTTCCGCGAATGTGAAGTGTGAAATATTTTCGCTTAGATTTTCCCCGGTTTTCGTTTTTATTTTTTAGCTACGCCCAATTACCGAGAAGTGCGAACATGACGTGTTTGCTTATAGACTACAATAGAGTATTCATCCGCCGCCAAATATAAACTAGTGAACATGTGACTTGTAGTGAAATGTTCCATTTCTATTCTTTAAAAAATAATCAAGGATCTCAGGTTTACGCGGCGATGAATGGAGAGATTTAACCAAAGGATCGCAGAATGCTCACTCTTCTTTTTGGTTACTTTGGATATTCTCATATATAGACATTATAAGAGACCTTATGATATCAACCCGAGACAGCTTTTAAGTAAAAATGAATAATATTCAAACACAAATAATTTCTTATAAATTAAATTCTCAATTTATTTATTAATATTAAGTTTAATTCATAATTATTAAGGAAATTGCTAAGTTGTAAATTGTCTTACGTGTTTAGCAAGCGACCCTGTAAAGTTGGGTAACACTCGAGGCTCAATTTATGCGTCGAAAAACCTTTTGAAAAGTATCAAAGTTTCGAAATTGCTTGCGAGGATGGTAATTGTTTTGGGTATTTTTACCCAGATTTCAGTAATAAAATGTACTAAATTTGTGAAAATACGACCTATGGCTGTGTGGACATGCCAATTATACAAGTACAATTTCTGTCTGTAGAGTTCTGTCTGTAGACGTTTACATAAAAATAAAATACTTCTAAATAAATATTGTAACAATTATTTTATTATTAAAATAGTAATTAATCTTTTGTTAAAAGTAAGAAAATGCAGTTATCTCATTAAAATTGAAACAAATGGAGTTTGATTACGTGTCGTTAAAACTTTTACTTATTCACACGTACTTCATTATTCGTTCAAGAAGATAATACTTCGTGGACAACGGGTGAGTCTCGTCCTTACCTAATAATACCGGTATAGAATTGTAACTCCTTTGTGCGAGCGTCCTCACAAATACCTACTTTCCCTCCACCCTACAAACCCCGGTGCGCTATCACTTTATGTACACCGTAAGAGCATACCTTTTCGATAAAATAATCTCCAGTTGAATAAAGGTTATAATCCCCTTGTTAGTATCATGTTTAGTAGTTTATTTTAGTTTGTGGTACAGTTTAACTAGTGGCAAAGTACACTATAACTTAATTTGCAGCATTACAGAAGAGCTACGTGAAATAGCAGCACGTCTGCTGTTGTTTTGACAGCGCCTCCTATAGTTAGGTAGCACACTTGAAACTGATTTACGTTATTTGTGTTAATTGGAGACGGAAGCCACCAGCAAAAAGTAGAACGTCAAAATAAAAAAAGAACAGCTCTTTGTACCTACTCGATATTATGTTTATTATATATTATTAACAAACTGACTTTCACATTTATAATATTAATTAGAATTTTCTAGGTTTATAATTGAAAAACTTCTAGTAATTCACAAACTTCCAGTCGTTCGGGCTCGCTTTTAAAAATAATATATTTTTAGTGATCTTCTCTCAATATAAATAAAAAAATGAACTGACTATTATGTGACAAATAATATTTTGCGTAATATTAATACAATAATTACGTAAGAAAGTATTACGTGGATCTGTAATTGTATGTTTTCTCTCGATATAATGACAGCAGGCTATTGTAACATTACAATAGCCGGGAGAGGGCAATACTCAGTAAGAAGAAGAATTGTGAGCAAGGCAGTAAGAAGAAAATTGTGAGCGACCCTCCTTCAAATTTCAATACACGGAGTGCTATTCTTTGTAATCTGAAGGTGAATTCGAGAAGTTATTTCAGTAAATTCTCTAAATATAGTGGGTTTCGTAATCCTTAATGGAATTATAGTAAATTTTTGTACTTCGTGAATTTGGGGCTGATTATCCTATTAACCCACTGTAGGTTACAATCAGAACCCAAACTTAGCTTGGAATTACAATTTACATCAATCTGTACTAATACAAAATAATCATCAAAGAGATAAGTTATAGTATTAATATAAAATAAACTATAACTTAAAAAAATCATCTGGTTTTAAAAAAAATCTTAACAGTCAAAACGTTGACGTTGACCAAAAGCAAAACAACCGAAGACGTCTGAGCTGATGCATTTAGTGAAAATCCCTTTTATTAAAGATACAAGAGAAATTTAAATTATTGAAAACTTTTGATCCTTTTTTATAAAATGTTTGTGTAACGTAATTTTTTTTGACGACCCTATTGGTCGATTGTTCGAATGGTTAAGGCTTTAGCGCTCTGTCTCAGAGTCCTGGAGAGTTCGCCAGGTTCTATTACAACTGTAAAATAACAGCATGTGTGCTGTTGTGTTTCGATTAGGGATGCTAGAGCCCCTTTATCTTTACCTATTTCTTACTAATCACTTATCCTTAATACAATTATTGATTGGCAGCGCACTTGCATACCTCTTTGCATTGTATATGTTTATAGACAGTAACAATCTACCATCGAGTGGACTGTCAGCCTGACTACAAAACTTTATATACAAAGAATGAAACTAGAAGAAATTCTTTTTAAATACGTTTACTTCAATCTCTGTTTACCATTTTAGAAGTGCTATCAACTTTTCTAAATATACATTTTCTCCATTAACTGCATCTATTCCACGTTTGAAGTAATTCAAGATAAAACAAGTAGTGAACAACAAATAAAATAACTCGTTGACTTCAGTTGCTCGTTGGGAATAAAGTAATATGTTTTGTTTCTAAGTATACAGTGATCCAATCTAGAAACTTACTTGAATAGCCGAAGGCTCTATTGAATACAATGGTTGACATTTTATGAGCTTTGTACCTAACATACAATGTAATGTAAGAACATTGACCATTACCCACAGTAACATTTATAAACGGTATTGTAAATTTTCATTAATTGGAAAGTGCAGTGTGAGACGCCACTGCACCAGGTGTACAGATCACCCGTCCACCTGGATCATCTGGACAGCGAGAAGCGGCTGGATGCAAAGGACAGAGGACCGTGCGTGATGACGGACCTTGGGAGAGGCCTATATCTAGCAGTGGAGAGACGGGTTAATTATGAATAATAATGAATGAATGAAAATTGAAAATTGAAAATAGAATTTATTATACTAGTAGTTTTTATAATTTTTGTGTTAGTAAAATGCGAAGAGATGACTTCTTAATGCCGAAAGGACGACTTCATAAATTTAAAAACAATTTGAAATTTTATCATAATGACGAAATTATATATTTTTGTAATAAATTGTAGGTGTAATAAATATTTTTTTTGTAATAAATATGGTTTGGTATACTTTCTTATTGGATGTAGAATAAATGGCTATTTTTTATTTATACAAAATATTTTTGTATGGAGATATTTTGTTTGGAGATACACATAGTCCAGTTAATTGTTAGTTTTACATGGAAAATTTTCCGGGACTTGAAAATTAGTGATTTTATTTATTTATTTATTACTTTATAAATTACTTTATTAAGTACTAACTGTTGCACGCGGCTTCGCCCGCGTATCTTTATAAAATATCATCTATGTTACTCGCTGATAATATAGCTTCCCAACAGTGAAAGTATTTTTCAAATCGGTCCAGTAGTTTCGGAGCCTATTCAATGCGAACAAACAAACAATCAAATCTTTCCTCTTTATAATATAAGTATAGATTACCGAAAACAAGCTATACCTACTTGTCTAAACACTCTTAATTCTTAGAATGGATAAGGATATTGTAGGTACCTATACATAAATACTAACGTTTATTTGAAACATTCGATAGCGAGTCCTACACTTTATCTGACTGCTATTTCTATTCATTGCATTCACAATTAACGAGACCTAAAACACAGAATTCTCACATCCTATATTCATGCTGCGTCTTGTTGTTACTTTGACAACAAGCTCTTTGTTGCTTACTTTGACATTTTCCCAATTCCCAATTCAATGAGTCTCGGTCAATCTTCTTTTTCATAAATTATTCTATACAGGATTTATTTAATGAAAATAATTTCAATATTACATTTATGTTTGGAAAATTGTTGACAACTTATAAAAGATACAGTACTGTCTATTCAATATATGTACAGGAGTCAGTCAACATTAATATTTTGCTAAGCAACCGCCCAGTAGATATGAACCGGCGGCGGCCATGCCGTCCGGTATTTCGATCGTCCATATTTAATGTATTAAGTGCTTTTTCATGTACACACTAAGCTTCCAGCCGAATTGGAAAAGCAGTTTTAGTTACATTTCTCTTAATAGTCGTCTATTGTTGCGAGGGAATAATGCTGCTTCATTTTAACAAAATTTCGCACGTTAAAATCTGAATTTATGTTTGAATTTGAATTGTTTATTTGAAAATCAAATCAAAAGATAAAAATATACAAAGGAAAATATACAATTCAAAACCAGGCAATTTTTTTTAAACTTACACTTCATAGAATTTATTAATATAGTTTTTCAGATTTATAAAATTCAGATTATAAATTTTATAATAAATATAAATATTACGACGTGTATTTGGGAAATTTATGGTATTTTAATACTTTCAAACTTATGTATCTATGAAATTACACGATATTTCAATAGTTAAAATAAAAATAAACTGATGGTTTGATCTTCATACAAAAATGTTTGATCTCTTTAACATCTAAAATCTAAATAATAAAATTAGTTACAATGTCATCACTACTTACCACAACATGCTTTTCTTGTATATTTTTCCTTCATTACCTCGAAATAGCTTAAAACGCAGTGGTTCAAGACATAATATTTGCAAGAGATTGTGAAGTATCATATATATGATTTGAATAAAAATCGGGGGAATTACACAAGAAGTACGAGTTACAGACTACCTATATCCAGAATTCTTGTCAAAAATGTTATGAATACAATTTCCAATTTTATTGAATGTATGTATTTTTATTGAATACTAGCTGGCGCCCTTCGTCCACGTTGAAAAATATTAAGTAGCCTATCCTGTGTCCCGTCAGTCCAAATGTTTATCTACCAAGTTTCATGAAAATCAGTTAATTCCTTTCAGAGTTATGGAGGGGAGGAACATACATACATACAGAAAAAAATTCTAAAAATAGTCAATTTAGTTTCAGTATCATGTATAGAGCCTATAAACACGATATCTGAAAACAAAGTAACTTACTCCATGACCGACCCTTACAGATTTATTATTAGTATTGACAAGTAAAAATACAAATTACATTCGTATATATGGAAAATGTATTTGTATTTCTTTCAACAATCTCTTCACTACCTAAATGGATTTGGTTTCTAGTATCGTATATTCGCCGCGTCTATACCGCTCGACATCGCCGCGCCGCCCGTTGTTCGTGCGATTCGCTCGGCAAACGCGGGCAAAATTTGTGAAAAAAGAAACTATTGTGATCTTAGATTTGGTCTCAAAGATCACAAAGATCTGACATAGAAATTATTGCAATGGAACAAAGTTTTAAGACAAAGACTAGACAGACCTCAGACCGAAAAAATTTTTTACCAAAATGAGCGCAAGGTTGACATTTTTGTATCTTCTCAGAGATAACCGACAGATTTGAAATTAGAAGGTTTTTCCTAAGAAAAATCGCCTACTTTAGTACAGAACTAAAGTAAATTACTGAAATAATCTTGAAAGCAAATAAATCTTAAAAGGTTTTTTGGACAGTAATTTATTAATTTTTTTTCTCAGAAAATTGAACTTTTTAAAAATCTGCCCGATTTAAACTTTATAAATATTGTCTATTATGCAGTGTGTATTTTTTATCTAAGTTAATTTTACGCTAAGAAGTTAAATTAGGCGACGAAAACAACGCTTTTCTGCTAAGTCCTTGCCTTTATGAGATGATAGTGTGAAGTAATAAGTAATGTTCTATTAACAAAAAATAATCTAAAAATTACTAAGAAAAAATATTAAAGTATTCTAATAAGCATGGAACTGCCGGCGGCGTCAAAACTTTAAGAATTTGTGAGGCATATCCAAAAAAAAAATCATGCAATGTTCTTCAATTACTTAAGTAATTAAGTATTTTATCAGAGCTCATTTTTGAAATATTAAAATTCTTCTGTGTCGAAATTCTCTTTTGTAACTTATTCTTACAATAATTACTTGAAGTGAATTATAAAAAATGAATAGGTAAATATAAGTTTTAGTAACTAAGCGTGTGGTTTGATTTTTAGTTTAATAATTTCTTTTCTTTCTTAGATATATTATGTTTTGTCCCGTGATTTTGCCTGCATTAACGTTTGACGGCATAAAAAAGGCACTTCAACTAAATTGTCGGTTAATTCAAATGATGTCAATAAATAAACTTGATACTTTTATGAAAAAAACCTATATTGCCTATAAGTATGTTAAGAAACCTCTGCGTTATGTAATTACAATAAGGTAAATACTGACATCATTTAACAAGGTTTAACATTACATAAAAGTGGTCATCGGAAGACTAAACAATTACATAACAAAAAAATATAAAATACGTTTCTCTATTTTTGATATTGCTAGTTGTAGTTGCTATATAAAAAATAATATACTCAGAGTTTTCCCAGGCTATTGTTATTTTGTACATCTACTTACGCTACTTACTACTACAGTGAAAATCGGTTATAGCGACCTTCCCTGGGACCACAAAAATTGGTCGTAATAAACGGATAGTCATTATAAGCAATATTAAATCGTTATAGGCATTCAACAGGGACCTTGCCATTTGGTCGTTGTAACCGATATGTCGTTATAACCGAAGTCGTTATATCCGGTTTCTACTGTATTTATATATCTACTTATGTGAACGATTTTTAAGTAACATATATCTTAAAAACTGCTGGATAGCTAAGCTAGTAAGTAATGTGTAATTAAAACTTGTAAATTAATTGTATATTTTTCTATTTTCGAGAACTATGAACAATTTGGAAACCGAAAACTTTGACATAAAAAGAGAAAATATATATTACTTACTTGAAAGACAAGTTATACAACGAGGAAACATTCATGTTTTTATTTACTTTATGGATAAAATTGGTATATTTTTGTGCCTGTTGATTTATACAATACTAGCTGGTGGCCGTGAAATAAAATATGAGTAATATAACGCCTGACATCTTTATCGCGCCACCACGGCGACAGGTGGCGTCCATTTTTTTAGACGTTCCCTCGGGAATCGAACATTTTCACAAGATAAAAAGTAGCCTATATGTTTATCCAGGTAATAAACTATGTGTATGCCAAATTTCATTCAATTCCGTTCAGTAGTTTTTACGTAAAAGAGTAACAAACATACATCCATCCATCTTCACAAACTTTCACATTTATAATATTAGGTAGGATTTATATAAGGTGAAGAATCACGTAAGGTAAATTGGAAAATCTTGTAAACGGCCTCGCTGTGTATAGGTAGGTATACACAGCGAGTAACTCTTAAGAGAATTTTCACTTTTATGAGTTTATTTGATCAGTTTTCTTTGTAGCCTCGAAGCGAGTGTCTTGTGATGTAATAATCTTAACAAATGTTTAAAAAAACTGTGACGATGAATAATTAATATAGAAGATCATAATAATATATAGTTATTCCTTTATTTTTCAACAATATTTTTACGTCTTTTTTTAATAATATTGTAAAAAATTATTTAAAACAAACATTTTAATATCCAAAAATTTATAAAAATAATGTGTCAACAGTTGTACAATAAAAAATATATCAAGATGATTTACAAAATAACACTAAATTATAAAACAAGTACAGAATTGGCTATTAAAGTATTTTGCTTACAATCATTTATTGTTATTATAATTCCGAGAAAATTCGATTTTAAGTCATTACACTGTAATCTGCATTACTTTATTTACTTATCTGCACACTGTAATAACTTTTTGTCTCAAGTATTATGTAGAATGATGAAGGACATTTGGGTTGTTTGTAAAAGTTAAATGTATTATATTTTAATTTGAAATAATAAATTGATTTTATTGTAAAGAAAAAAAAAAAACAACAAGAAAATTAATAACGACATTAATAAGTTTGTAAGATGATTATCGATTTTATTCTTAGATTAACACAATAACAAACTGTCCTCCCCTTAATAGAGACAATTAGAACCGTGTTAATGGATATTATTCTTAGTAAATAATTAATTGAATAATTGAATAATTTGCTCATTAGTCTTAAGAATAGATTGTAATCCCAAAAGGATATACCTACGGAAAAAGTGTTAGAATCCTAAAAGGATCCTTTAAGGACACCTTTAGAAAAATCGAAGATTAGAAATTATAAGTTACTCAAACTATGATCTAAGACCTGTGAAAGAGAAAGAACTTGTACTCAGATATGCTATATATGCTCAATTAAACCACTGACAGCCTTACCTATAAACGTTACTTAAATTTTAAGTAATACTTAGGAACCACTTAAGAAAATTTTTTACTTATAAACGTTGCTTAACTTTAATTTGTTGCTTAGCAATGTCTTAATGAACTGTCAAACACTACTTAAGAAGATAAGTAGTGATTAGTTAATACGATGCTAAGAAGATGATTAGTTGATTTTTATAAGTAAGACAGTGAATGTTTAGTCCAAATACTTTTATCGTCCGACCGATATAATATCAATACTACAATTCCAACAATAAGATATGCGGACATGCGACAACGACCTCCCTTCGCGGATGCGTTCCTTCAACTGTCTCATACCTTTTTAATATCATGTCACCGAATAAATTTAAATGAATGAGCACCTCTTCTTGCAACACGACAGAGCACTTTTTACTATACCTTTCCGCCGTAATCAATCAACTTCAGTCGACATAAATAGCAGACGCTAACAATATGTATGGTAGCAAAACATTATATTTACATTTAGGTAAAGTTACCTACTGAGTGTCTCCATTTACTTGATCAGGGATTCGATTTAAATAGCCAGACCTGCAACGTCGCGCCGCCCCGCCAGCCGCCAGAACTGTCGTGGGTTTTCACTTACCTAAAATAGCTTTTCCGAATTCGGTTCGACCGAACCAGACAGGGCTCGTCTGTCGTTGTTTTGTGTGTATTTGGACAGAAATGACTGTTTCTACCTGTGAAAATATGGATGACCTAAATGGGTTTTTGTTAAACGTCAATCATTTATAAATAAATTACTTTCGACTAAAATAAATTGTGTTATGAAAATATAAATCTTAACATTGGAATTGAGTTCTTCTCTTAAAAATTGTTTAATAATAGCATAAAAGGTGGTCTGGGCATAATATATTACGTTTTACGAATAGAAGGGGAAAAAGCAATATTTTTAAGCCTAATAATAAAAAAAAATAGTTATGGAATATCGTTGGTTGAAACGCTAAATACAGTGATGGATCGCGTGGGAAGATTATTTTGCCGACCCATTGATCAAGTGGTTAAGGTTAACAATGTATCTGGCGTCCTAGGTTCAATCCCGGCAAAGCCAACTTCGAAAATGAATTTTTCAATAATGTTTGAGGTGACTATTTTTAAAGGAACACCCGTCTTTTATATGGTGATTTATACGCTTTGTAAGACCACAAAAAAAAAATACTGATGAAGCATTCCAGGAAATATTTTGAGGATACAGGGTCTGTCCCGTTTCCGTCGTCGCATCGTTGTCGGTCGACGTAAGAGCGGCAACGTCGCGTCACGTGTATCGGTTTTAATCAAAATAGTTTCTTGTTGCGAAAATTATCCCAGTTAAAGCCGGGAGCGGGTCGCTAGTTAGTTATAAATTTAAAAGTCTTGGTACTTTATTAAGTTTCATTTCATTAACATGTTCATTTCATAAACAATTAATGCTAATTCCACTTGTCAAACAACTTGCTTAAAATCCGCTTTTCAAAATAACATTGTTAACTTCGCTATCGAACTGTGGTTTGGAATGTGCGATTAACAAAGTTTGAGAATTCGAGCGCAAATAAATAATTGAGTACTCATTTACACAAACTATTGCTAACAATAAACAACTTTGTTGTCGTTGTATATTGTGTATAAATTGTAAACAAAGTAAGTACAATGCAAATTTAATAATCTGATGTTGGTTAAACCGCAAATATCTGAAAGTACGTACTTTATCGATCAGTCAGGGGCACTTTAAAGAACATAGGGTACCTTTAATCCAAAAAAGTAATGGTTCCAATGGATGCTCTAAAAATAAAAATTTTAGAGAAAATAAAATTACGTGCGACAATAAAAATAAGACAAAAAGATTTAATGAGCAATAAAGATTGAATAAATTTTTCAGTCTAAGAAAAGGGAACGAAGTCGCAGATAAAAACTAGTCCTTTTATTCATTTGCAATCTATACTAATATTATAAAGAGAGAAGATTTGTATTTTTGTTTGTAATGAATAAACTTAGAAACTACTGGACAGATTTTGAAAATTCTTTCACCTATAGGAAGCTACATTATCAGCGAGTATTTTATAAAAAGGTACGCGGACGAAGTTGCGTGCAACAGCTAGTAGTAAATAAAATTGTGTGTCTATATACTAGTATTATTAAAAATAGTCGATCGTGGCAGGGTAAAGGATTAACGACAAAATTAGGAAAATGGCTCTGACATAAAGCTGTAATTTGACGACGCTCTATTAAGGGTTGGTAACAGGTTGCTGCGGTCGAAGTAAATCAACTAAGCAATAAGATTGAGATATAGAAACAGACTACAGTACTCACGGGCAACTGTTACAAGTACAGTTATTTCACAGTGGTTACTGCCGCCAGGCAGGGTACCCAGTTTGACTGTTACCATTATTAAAATTACAAAAAGTTGGTATTATTACATTAAATGCTACACACTAAACTGATGAATTTATATAGAAGGCAGAAGAAATCTTGGCTATGTAACATGGTCCAGACAAGCACAAGTGTTCAGAGCTGATGATCAATCTTCAGTAATGGAGAGGTACTTTAAAGAAAAAGATATAGAATAAAGGAATTTAAATTAAAGGAAAAAGCAAAATATAAATGAATTATACACGCATTCTGTGTCCTATTATACAAATATTATAAAACTGTTTCTAGATTTTATTAAGTACTAGCTGGTGCCCATAGCCTATCCTGTGTCCCGTAAGTCCAAATGTTTATCTACCAAGTTTCATGAAAATCAATTAATTCGTTTCAGAGTTATGGAGGAACATACATGCATACATGCATACAATAATACATACATACATACAGAAAAAAATTCTAAAAATCGTCAATTTAGTTTCAGTATCATGTATAGAGCCTGTAAACACGATATCTCTGAAAACAAAGTAACTTCATCCATGACCGACCCTTACAGATTTATTATTAGTATTGATTCAGTTAACAACAAAGCTTTAGTTGGTTTAAATAACTGTAAAACATAACAAGTACTACTTACAACTGTGTGGGTGGTCATATCGTATGGCTGAATTCCAATTTTTATAATGCACGAGAGAATTTATATACTACCATCAAAAACGGTTCTGGAGATGCCCTTTGGGGGAAATTAAGTATATAGGTATTCAATTTCCCGAGCAGACCGACTTATCAGCACTAAATAGAAAACAGTACCTGTACAAAATCGTAATCGTTTTTAGCAACCGATATTTTTTTTGTAAGAATCGGTTGTGCTCCCGGAGAATTGTGCTGAAGATTTCGTCGGGATAAAGGGCAATGAACAAGGTTCTGGCATCAAGCTGGCATCCCATACTTAAAAAACGATGTACAACTACGGACTGTGAAATGCAATGTGCCGCACATGCATTCCCTTAGCAGCGGGCATTTAGGAAGTTACCACCTAAACACTTTGTAACCCACAAACATACAGCACGACCACCGCAGAATCTGAGGCTGCTTCCACCTGAGACTCTCGGATAACCCAGATCGCGTAGCCGTTTATATAGGTAGACGTCTCTAACGTACACCACGTTATCACCACTTTTGAGGTACCTCAGATTTCCACAGCACTCGCAACAGCCCGAGGCGAAAATATGACGTACGTACACGTATAAATATCCTGATTTATTTTATGTAAACCTCAACCGGCAGGCAGACTTTTCACTTGATGGCAGGTGGCTAGCCTCGCCTATTAACTTTAGCAGCGCAATATTGGTTGCCAGTATGCTGTCGACCTTAATAGGATGAGGGATACCACACAAATTATGTTATTTCATGGTGATTTACTGTAAGGAGATCCACCAGCTTCTTGACTATACATGCATTAATGCATCAATCTGAATATATCACTAGAGTACGACTATGGACTCTTAGTTTTTGAAGGCTTATACCTAATAAGAGATTCATTACTGAGTGCATCAATGTATTGTTTTCTTATGATGCCGCAGGAGCGTTTGTGTACAACGCCTAATTTAACAAAACAAAGAGCCTGTTTGTGTGTGAATGAAGATCGATTGTATTCCAAGCTATGTTTTATTACAAGGGTTTGTCAATGTCAACGGGGACATTAGTCGCAAAATATTAATTTTGGACCCGCGTTACAGCTGCAGATAATTTTCGTTATTATACCTTCCGAGCGCTTTATACTCATGATGAATTTTAATAGATTCAATGTCGAAGAATGATTTTACATACACTTCTTTTTTAATGGTTAAAACCATGAGTACGTGTCCTTTTTTATGTTAAAGAATGACAAACGGTTTGACACAAGGTTCTTGAATTTCTAACTAACGCACCGAAACACGACATCATAAGTGTCTTTTGTAAAGCAGTGGTTACGCAAAGATTTGAAAACATAAAATATCTATCAAGTTCACTAAGTTTTTGTAATAAAATTCACGACAAAAAAAACAGCAAGATCCGTTTTCAATAAGCCGCTAAACATTCATAAAAACTTTGGGAATAAATTGGAAAAATATCAGTGTAACTCAAACGTTATCCCAAAGGTTATAGCCAGGGAAATTGTTTGTCTAAATCTGGTCGTATTCGCGGCCTACTTTCAGGCACGTCCTTCATATTGGCTTGCGGCGATAAGCCAATAGCATTTTATTTACTCGACATATTGATATCTGTAATGGAGGAAAGCAAGGGACCATAAATCATATTTACGATCAGTTCTCAACACCACGAAGTGGACAAAGTAGTAGAGTGGTGTAAACTCTGTGGGGCATTTTTTTGGGTATATTGAACTGTAAAAAGCACACTTAACATTTATGATTTTCTCCATATTTTTGATTCAGCGCTTGATTTTTCAAAAAGCTATCAAAAGCCCTTTTTATGATTTTTAAAATTCATGTAAAGTATGGAAAAAAAAATTCAAAAAAAAAAATTCAAAATTATTGTAGAGAATTTGTTTTGTTGAATTTTCTATGCAATCTTAGGTTGCTGATATATTGATGGTCAATGACGAAATTATCCTTTTACATTTAAAGACCGATATCTCAGCGAAAAATGGTTGTATCAATCTTAAAAAAGCAAATTGAAGCTGAATGAACAAGTTATCCGGTCCATATGATGGTTAAGACAAAAAAAAAATTCCAAGTCCGTAGATAAAAAAGAAAACCAACAAAATTTTCGAAATTTTTTATGTCGGTCTTTTTCTCGTGATTACTCGAAGAATAATTCAGAAAAAAAAATTTTGAAGGTCAGATCCAAAAACTACACTTGAAGCAACAATTTGCTTTTTTTAAATATACTCTACGACAATTTGTCTTGAAATTACAGCCTGTTGAAAATAATCTAAAAATTTGGATATTTTTTTGCTCCTTTAATTTTTGTGCGAAGTATATGTGGAAGTAACACGTATACAGTAAAAAATCCGTTTTGTAATTTAAATATCATTGGTGTTCTATTAAGTACATAAGATAATTAGGTAGTTTATTATAATATTTAAAAGCAGCCCGTCCACTAGCCACTAGTTTACGAATTTTTTACTCAAATTTACACAAACCTGTTTCATTGGCGTTATCGTTTATCACTGTTTTCATTGGTGAAAATCGTATCAAAATATCTTAGCGAGAAGTTATCAGAGACACACAGAGGCGCACAATGACTAATTTATAATAATAGGTATAAATCTAGTTGAAAAAAAATCATAAGTATAATAGGTATAATCAGAATTCAACTCTGTTATAAATTGAATGCGAAATAATCTTTTTTAAGTAAGTAAATAATCTAATATTAGCTTTCATTCATTTTGTTCCACTATTCGAATTACAATGTATTACATTAATATTAATATTTAATGTGTTAAATTAAACTGTAAAGTATTATATTTAAACAGTTTCTCATAATCATCTTATAATCATAAGCCTCCACCATTTATGAAAGTAAATACAAATATCCAACAAAGTTAATTCATTCGTATTTGTTTGACAGCCACGAAAATGTTATTTTTTCCTTAAATTTGCGAGTATCAATTAAATTTAGGATCAATATAAAGAGTTAGCTAAAAAAACATTTGTTTATTTTATTGTATATTTGAACGTGTAGCAGCCAAAGTATAAATTAATATAATAACATGTTGTATTTCAGACAAAGCGTCCAAGCCCTAACAAAAAAATATTTTATGTTACTGCTGCCAATATTTCATTTTGTCTAGGTATAATGTATATACCTAGGTATATCGAAGGATGAAAAATTTTCAAACAACATACATACATTAAATTTACTCACCACACAGTTCCCTGCACATTTATTTATGGAACGTTCGAACTAAAATGATATATTGAGAACTTTGTCAATTATTTGCATGGACACAAGAGAATAGGAAATAGATTAAGTATCCAATAATAATAATAATAATAATAATGTCGGCGAACGGTCTTATAGCGAAGAGCCTCGACCAATACCTTAAGAGGCTCTCACTAGATGGCTGGATCAAGGGACAGATACAGAAGGCGGTACTTCTTGACACGGCACGAATTGTCAGGAGGTTCCTCACTCTGCAGCCCTAACCACCGGTAGCTTGGGCCTTGCCCCGCTACCTGCAGAGTTCTAGTTTTAGGTTTTTTACGATATTTATTGTTTTTTAATATTTACATTGTAAAAAATAATAATAATAATAATAATAATAAATTCAGAAGGCGGTACTCCTTGACACGGTGCGTATTGTCAGGAGGTTCCTCAGTCTGCAGCCCTACCACCGGTAGCTTGGGCCTTGCCCCGCTACCAGCGGTTACCTAGTTTTAAGTTTTTTATAATATTTATTGTTTTTTTATATATATATATATTGTAAAAAACCTAGAATTAAAAAGAATAAATGAATAAATGTGTATAATAATAATAATAATAATTATTATTGAGCATTATAATTATAATTATAAGACTCTAATATTGAGCAGATTGATAGTGCGAACACGGATGTAAGTATCGAAATAAAAGAGCAATTGAGGAGGGCTTTGGAAGAGGCGGTTTTGCAGTACCGCACCACACCAAATATTAGACCATGTCTCCCACGTTTGCCAACACATAAACATAATATTGCACTGATGGGAGCCCTGAACACTCTGCTGACTCCTTATATAAGGGCCAGCAGAGACTTAACCGATACTCACTCGATTTTGTACTGCGGGGCCATCGCGGCGTGCCGCGTTGCACGTGTCAAATTTTTAAACACTGACCAGGCAACGCGTAACGCCGAGGATGTCCCTGCATGGCAAGTGCGAATCGAGCGACGTATTGGTACGTTCAGGACTCTCATTGCAAAATTAATTTCTTTTAGTAGGGGAAACCATAGACCCCGAGTCATGCGTTTCGTTGCCCAGGCCTTTGTAGGTACAAATATAAAATCAAAAGACTACTTGGCCTCGACAACGGAACGCATTGACTATTATAAACAAAAAGTTTATGCGTTGGCAAACCGTGTGAGACGATATAAAGAACGGGTGCATAGGTACCGACAGAATCGTCTCTTTCAAAGTGACCAAAGAAAGATATACCGAGATTGGGAGAAGACCGACCAAAGTATGAACGTCGGACACCCACCTGACCCAGAAGTTATGTTGAACTTCTGGCGTAATATCTGGTCGGCGTCCGACGAGCATACTGAGGGTGACTGGATACACATTGTCGAGCAAGCGTGCGAACCTATTACAACCATGAAGGCGATTACTTTTAGCAAATTAGACATAAGTTGTGCAGTCCGTTCTACCCAGAACTGGAAAAGCCCTGGACCGGACGGATTGCACAATTTCTGGATTAAAATGTTTCCATGTTCACACGCATGCTTGGCAATGCAGTTCCAAAAAGCACTAGAGTTAGGTACTCTCCCAATCTTTTTGACAACTGGTATCACCTCTCTACTCTATAAATCTGGTAGTACCACGGAAGACAAAAATTACAGACCTATCACATGTTTACCCACCATCTATAAACTACTTACATCTATTCTGAGAACAAAAATTAATTCACACATATTAGAAAACAAAATTTTGGACACAGCTCAGAATGGATGTAAGATTGGGTCCCGTGGTACTAAGGAGCTCCTCCTCATAGATATGACCATTTGCCAGCGTGTCCGGCGTAACAGCGGGGCTCTCTCGGTAGCCTGGATTGACTACAAGAAGGCCTACGATTCGGTGCCCCACTCGTGGCTGAGAAGGATATTAGAGTTATATAAAATTGATACGACTCTAAGATCTTTCTTAGCTATGTGTATGGGGCAGTGGACCACTGTCCTTCGTCAACCTGGATATTGGGGAAGCGCCGCTGGTCTGCGAGACACGATAAAGATAGAACGAGGCATCTTCCAAGGCGACAGTTTGAGTCCATTGTGGTTTAGCCTAGCTTTAAATCCTCTCAGTACTATACTGAGAAATTTAAAGCTAGGCTATAGACTGCGGAGAGGGGGTGAAGTCATTTCTCACCTTCTGTACATGGACGACCTTAAACTATTTGCACCAAAACCCAAAGACCTGTTAGAGTTACTGAAAACAACTCAGTGTTTCAGTAACGCAATCAGGATGGATTTTGGTGTAGATAAGTGCGCGGTCATGCATGTTCAGAAGGGGAAAGTTGTAAATTCTCCAAATTTACAACTTTCAAATGCAATGACTTTTAGATCCCTCTCCGAAGTTGAGACATACAAATACCTTGGTATGTCACAGTCGTTGGGTATTAGTGATAAGGAAGTAAAACAGACAATAAAGACACGTTTCTTTAATCGCCTGATAAAAGTTCTTAACAGTCTTTTATCAGGAGGTAACAAGGTACGCGCCTTTAATGGCTGGGTTATGCCCTTACTCACATACTCCTTTGGCATACTAAGGTGGACTCAAACTGAGCTCGATGGCTTAGATAGGAGGGTTCGTCGATTGCTCACAACGCATCGCATGCTACACCCACGCTCATCTGTTATGAGATTGTACATCCCACGGAAATTAGGGGGTCGCGGTTTTTTAAGCACCAAGAACCTTCATAACCGTGAGGTGTACAGTCTTAGGGAATATTTCCTAAACAACGAGAGTGGGATACAACGCGACGTTGTAGCAATCGACAAAAACTTCACGCCACTATCTCTGGCAAACGAGAACTGGCGTAGGCTAGTAGTTCTGAGCACTGAAGATCGTAAGGGTATATGGAAGAGCAAGGAGCTGCATGGGCGATTCTACAAGGCCCTGACGGGACCTGATGTAGACTCGCTCGTGTCGGTGAACTGGCTACGTTTCGGTGACCTGTTTGGGGAAACCGAAGGTTTTGTCTGTGCAATTGCGGACGAAGTTATCAAGACGAACAACTACCGGAAATATATCCTGAAGGACGGTACGGTCGACATATGTCGGGCATGCCGCCGTCCTGGAGAAACACTCAGGCATATTATTTCCGGTTGTGGTCATCTTGCTAACGGCGAGTATTTGCATAGACACAACCAAGTAGCCAGGATCATTCATCAGCAACTTGCCCTTCGATACGGTCTTATCGAGTCTGAGGTGCCGTACTACAAGTACGTACCTACGCCCGTTCTCGAAAATGGTCATGCTACGCTCTACTGGGACCGCTCGATAATCACGGACAGGACTATTGTCGCCAATAAGCCTGACATCGTGGTTATTGACCGATCCCAGCGGCGGACGATGCTTGTCGACATTGCTGTTCCGCATGACGAAAACCTCGTGAAAGCCGAGAAGGACAAGCTGTCCAAATACCTAGACTTGGCTCACGAGGTGACCGCCATGTGGGATGTCGATTCGACAATCATCGTACCGATAGTCGTTTCGGCGAACGGTCTTATTGCGAAGAGCCTCGACCAACACCTCAAGAGGCTCTCGCTAGATGGCTGGATCAAGGGACAAATTCAGAAGGCGGTACTCCTTGACACGGCGCGTATTGTCAGGAGGTTCCTCAGTCTGCAGCCCTAACCACCGGTAGCTTGGGCCTTGCCCCGCTACCAGCGGCTACCTAGTTTTAAGTTTTTTATAATATTTATTGTTTATATATATATATTGTAAAAAACCTAGAATTAAGAAAAATAAATGAATAAATGTGTATAATAATAATAATAATAATAATAATAATAATAATAATAATAATATCAAGACGAGAAACTACCGGAAATATATTCTCAAGGACGGGACGCTCGACATTTGTCGAGCATGCCACCGTCCCGGAGAATCACTAAGACATATTATTTCCGGTTGTTCTCATCTTGCTAACGGCGAGTATTTGCACAGACATAACCAAGTAGCCAGAATTATTCACCAACAACTTGCTCTTCAATATCACCTTGTTGAGTCTTCTGTACCATATTATAAATATGAACCTGCGCCGGTTCTCGAAAATGGTCATGCGACGCTCTACTGGGATCGCTCCATAATCACGGACAGGACTATTGTCGCCAATAAGCCTGACATCGTGGTTATTGACCGATCCAAGCGCCGGACGATACTTGTTGACATCGCTGTCCCGCATGACGAAAATCTCGTGAAAGCCGAAAAAGACAAGCTCACTAAATACATAGACTTGGCTCACGAGGTGACCGCCATGTGGGATGTCGATTCGACCATCATCGTCCCGATAATCGTATCAGCAAACGGTCTTATAGCGAAGAGCCTCGATCAACACCTCGAGAGGCTCTCACTAGATGGCTGGGTCAAGGGACAGATACAGAAGGCGGTACTTCTTGACACGGCACGAATTGTCAGGAGGTTCCTCACTCTGCAGCCCTAACCACCGGTAGCTTGGGCCTTGCCCCGCTACCTGCGGAATTCTAGTTTTAGGTTTTTTATGATATTTATTGTTTTTTTTAATATTTATTGTAAAAAATTTAGAATTAAGAAACAAAATAAATAAAGAGAATAATAATAATAATAATAATAATAATAATAATAATAATAATAATAATAATAATGGCAGTGACACTTGACACACGTATTTTTATGGTTTAAATTTTTTCATTTTATTTTAATAGTTATTTGTGTGTTTTCTCCTTCCTTTTATACATCTTCAATAATTTTGAACAGAAAATACAATTTACATAAACAAGAATACAGATTTAATAATTATTTTTGGAAATATTAAACAAGATTTTTAAAATGTACAAAATGACAGATCTGTCAAACATCAAACATATAAACAAGAAATAGCGATGTGATGAAAATGTGATGAATAACCATGATTCTACGACCGAGAACTGCGAAACGAAGCGCACGACCAACACCACTACCCGTCTCGTCGACTCCGTGCTCCTCGGCGGAGGAATTTTTAACCGCCGACGATAAGAGCACGTCGAGCAACGATGACGGGTCGACGCCGCCTTCGCCGCCAAGAAGACCTGCGCGACGAGGACGACCCCCACTGCCGGCACGCTTGGGGCCTGCGAAGCAATCAGCCTCGCGCCCGGCCCTCGCTACCGGTGGTGTAGTGCGCCGCATGCGATGGACTCAAGCAATGAATGAGAACTGCATGCGGGCCTATTACGGAGCCACAGAAGGTGGAACTAGCCTGACGGCGTACCGCGTTAGGATGCTCTCTCTGTTTCAGGCCCTTGAACCAGCCGTCACCGTCACCGCTCAACGATTGTCGGATCAGGTGCGGGCTATCCAACGATGCCAACTGTTGGACCAGTCTACACTTGATCGGCTACGTTCGGACTCACTGCCTGCTCGCACAACCTATATTCCGGTACAGGATCTACCCGCTGCCCTGCCGATACCAGTATCAACTGGTATCTCAATATTGGAAGAGCAACTAACCGATCCTGTTGAACCGGAAACAGATTGTGCGAGCACGAATGTGAGTACCGAAATGAAAGAGCAATTGAGGAGCACTTTGGAGGAGACGATTGTGAGGTATCGCGTCAAGCCTGACGACAGGCCACGTTTACCGCGTTTGCCAATGCATAAACAAAATATTGCATTGATGGGAGCCCTAAACACTCTGCTGACCCCTTACATAAAGGCCAGCAGAGACTTAACTGATACTCACTCGATTCTATACTGTGGGGCCATCACGGCGTGCCGCGTTGCACGTGTTAGATTTTTAAACAATGACAGGACAACGCGTGACGCTGAGGATGTCCCTACATGGCAAGTGCGAATCGAGCGACGTATCAGTAAGTTTAGGACTCTCATAGCTAAACTAATTTCATTCAGTAAGGGAAATCATAGACCCCGAGTCATGCGTTTCGTTGCCCAAGCCTTTGTAGATACAAATATTAAATCAAAAGACTACTTGGCTTCGGCAACGGAACGCATTGACTATTTTAAACAAAAAGTTTATGCGTTGGCAAACCGTGTGAGACGATATAAAGAACGGGTGCATAGATACCGACAGAATCGTCTCTTCCAAAGTGACCAAAGAAAGGTATATAGAGATTGGGAGAAGACCGACCTAAGTGTGAACGTCGGACATCCGCCTGACCCAGAAGTTATGTTGAACTTTTGGCGTAATATCTGGTCGGTGTCCGACGAGCATACTGAGGGTGACTGGATATCCATTGTTAAGCAGGCGTGCGAACCAATAACAGCAATGAAGGCAATCATCATCAGTCCTTCAGATGTAGGTTGTGCAGTCCGTTCTACCCAGAACTGGAAAAGTCCTGGACTGGACGGATTGCACAACTTCTGGCTTAAAATGTTTACATGTTCGCACGGGTGCTTGGCAATGCAATTCCAAAAAGCCCTAGAATTAGGTACTCTCCCAACCTTTATGACAACCGGTATCACCTTTCTGCTCCATAAATCAGGTAGTACCACGGAGGCTAAAAACTACAGACCAATTACTTGCTTACCCACCATCTACAAGTTACTTACATCTATTCTGAGAGCAAAAATTAATACACATATTTTTGAAAACAATATTTTGGACACTGCTCAGAATGGATGTAAGATTGGGTCCCGTGGTACAAAGGAGCTCCTCCTCATAGACATGACTATTTGCCAGCGTGTCCGGCGCAACAGTGGCGCCCTCTCGGTAGCTTGGATTGATTACCAGAAGGCCTATGATTCAGTGCCCCATTCTTGGCTGAGAAGGATATTAGAGTTATATAAAATAGATACAACTCTGAGATCCTTCTTAGCTATGTGTATGGGGCAATGGACCACAGTCCTGAGTCAACCAGGGAATCGTGGAGGCGCCGCTGATCCGCGGGACATGGTAAAGATAGAACGCGGGATCTTCCAGGGCGACAGTTTGAGTCCGTTATGGTTTAGCCTGGCTTTAAATCCTCTCAGCACTCTGCTGAGAAATTTAAAGCTGGGCTATCGACTGCGGAGGGGGGGGGATGAAGTCATTTCACACCTACTTTACATGGACGACCTTAAACTATTTGCACCGAAACCCAAAGACCTGTTAGAGTTACTGAAAATAACTCAATGTTTCAGTAACGCAATAAGGATGGATTTTGGTGTCGATAAGTGTGCGGTCATGCATGTAAAGAAGGGAAAAGTTATAAATTCTCCAAATTTACAACTTTCAAATGAAATGACTTTTAGATCCCTCTCCGAAGTTGAGACATACAAATACCTTGGTATGTCACAGTCGTTGGGTATTAGTGATAAGGATATAAAACAGACAGTGAGAACGCGTTTCTTTGGACGCCTGATAAAAGTTCTTAAGAGTCTTTTATCAGGAGGTAACAAGGTGCGCGCTTTCAATGGCTGGGTTATACCTTTACTCACATACTCCTTTGGCATACTAAGGTGGACTCAAACTGAGCTCGATGGTTTAGATAGGAAGGTTCGTCGATTGCTCACGGCGCATCGCATGCTACACCCACGCTCATCGGTAATGAGACTGTACATACCACGGAAATTGGGGGGTCGCGGTTTTTTAAGTGCCAAGAACCTCCATAACCGTGAGGTGTACAGTCTTAGGGAATATTTCCTGCATAATGAGAGTGGTGTACATCGAGACGTTGTAGCAATCGACAAAAACTTCACTCCTCTATCTCTGGCTAACGAGAATTGGCGTAAGCCTGTAGTGTTAAGCACCGAAGACCGAAGGAACGTATGGAAGGGCAAGGAGCTGCACGGGCGGTTCTACAAGGCCCTGACGGGTCCTGATGTAGACTCGCTCATGTCAGTGAACTGGCTACGTTTCGGTGACCTCTTTGGGGAAACCGAAGGCTTTGTCTGTGCAATTGCGGACGAAGTTATTAAGACGAACAATTACCGGAAATATATCCTGAAGGACGGTACGGTCGACGTCTGTCGGGCATGCCACCGTCCTGGAGAGACACTCAGGCATATTATTTCCGGTTGTGCTCATCTTTCTAACGGCGAGTATTTGCACAGACATAACCAAGTAGCCAGGATCATACATCAACAACTTGCCCTTCGATACGGTCTTATTGAATCTGAGATGCCGTACTACAAGTACGTGCCTACGCCCGTTCTCGAAAATAGTCGTGCCACGCTCTACTGGGACCGCTCTATAATCACGGACAGGACTATTGTTGCCAATAAGCCTGACATCGTGGTTATCGATCGATCTCAGCGCCAGACGATGCTTGTTGACATCACTGTCCCACATGACGAAAACCTCGTGAAAGCCGAAAAAGATAAGCTAAGTAAATATTTAGACTTGGCTCACGAGGTGACCGCCATGTGGGATGTTGATTCGACCATCATCGTCCCGATAGTCGTGTCGGCGAACGGTCTTATAGCGAAGAGCCTCGACCAATACCTTAAGAGGCTCTCACTAGATGGCTGGGTCAAGGGACAGATACAGAAGGCGGTACTTCTTGACACGGCACGAATTGTCAGGAGGTTCCTCACTCTGCAGCCCTAACCACCGGTAGCTTGGGCCTTGCCCCGCTACCTGCGGAGTTCTAGTTTTAGGTTTTTTACGATATTTATTGTTTTTTAATATTTATATTGTAAAAAATTTAGAATTAAGAGATGAAAATAAATATGTAAATAATAATAATAATAATAATTACGGGGCCACAGAAGGGGGAACTAACCTGACTGCATACCGAGTCAGGATGCTGTCTCTGTTTCAGGCCCTTGAACCAACCGTCACCGTCACCGCTCAACGATTATCAGATCAGGTGCGGGCTATCCAACGATGTAAGTTGTTGGACGAGTCTGCGCTTGATCGGTTACGCCTGGACTCACAACCTGTTCGCACAGTCTCTGAAACGATACAGGACCTATCAGCTATGCTATCGATACCAGATACGACTGACATCCCGACATCGACGGCGCTGCTTGCCGACTCTAATATTGAGCAGATTGATAGTGCGAACACGGATGTAAGTATCGAAATAAAAGAGCAATTGAGGAGGGCTTTGGAAGAGGCGGTTTTGCAGTACCGCACCACACCAAATATTAGACCATGTCTCCCACGTTTGCCAACACATAAACATAATATTGCACTGATGGGAGCCCTGAACACTCTGCTGACTCCTTATATAAGGGCCAGCAGAGACTTAACCGATACTCACTCGATTTTGTACTGCGGGGCCATCGCGGCGTGCCGCGTTGCACGTGTCAAATTTTTAAACACTGACCGGGCAACGCGTAACGCCGAGGATGTCCCTGCATGGCAAGTGCGAATCGAGCGACGTATTGGTACGTTCAGGACTCTCATTGCAAAATTAATTTCTTTTAGTAGGGGAAACCATAGACCCCGAGTCATGCGTTTCGTTGCCCAGGCCTTTGTAGGTACAAATATAAAATCAAAAGACTACTTGGCCTCGACAACGGAACGCATTGACTATTATAAACAAAAAGTTTATGCGTTGGCAAACCGTGTGAGACGATATAAAGAACGGGTGCATAGGTACCGACAGAATCGTCTCTTTCAAAGTGACCAAAGAAAGGTATACCGAGATTGGGAGAAGACCGACCAAAGTATGAACGTCGGACACCCACCTGACCCAGAAGTTATGTTGAACTTCTGGCGTAATATCTGGTCGGCGTCCGACGAGCATACTGAGGGTGACTGGATACACATTGTCGAGCAAGCATGCGAACCTATTACAACCATGAAGGCGATTACTTTTAGCAAATTAGACATAAGTTGTGCAGTCCGTTCTACCCAGAACTGGAAAAGCCCTGGACCGGACGGATTGCACAATTTCTGGATTAAAATGTTTCCATGTTCGCACGCATGCTTGGCAATGCAGTTCCAAAAAGCACTAGAGTTAGGTACTCTCCCAATCTTTTTAACAACTGGTATCACCTCTCTACTCTATAAATCTGGTAGTACCACGGAAGCCAAAAATTACAGACCTATCACATGTTTACCCACCATCTATAAACTACTTACATCTATTCTGAGAACAAAAATTAATTCACACATATTAGAAAACAAAATTTTGGACACAGCTCAGAATGGATGTAAGATTGGGTCCCGTGGTACTAAGGAGCTCCTCCTCATAGATATGACCATTTGCCAGCGTGTCCGGCGTAACAGCGGGGCTCTCTCGGTAGCCTGGATTGACTACAAGAAGGCCTACGATTCGGTGCCCCACTCGTGGCTGAGAAGGATATTAGAGTTATATAAAATTGATACGACTCTAAGATCTTTCTTAGCTATGTGTATGGGGCAGTGGACCACTGTCCTTCGTCAACCTGGATATTGGGGAAGCGCCGCTGGTCTGCGAGACACGATAAAGATAGAACGAGGCATCTTCCAAGGCGACAGTTTGAGTCCATTGTGGTTTAGCCTAGCTTTAAATCCTCTCAGTACTATACTGAGAAATTTAAAGCTAGGCTATAGACTGCGGAGAGGAGGTGAAGTCATTTCTCACCTTCTGTACATGGACGACCTTAAACTATTTGCACCAAAACCCAAAGACCTGTTAGAGTTACTGAAAACAACTCAGTGTTTCAGTAACGCAATCAGGATGGATTTTGGTATAGATAAGTGCGCGGTCATGCATGTTCAGAAGGGGAAAGTTGTAAATTCTCCAAATTTACAACTTTCAAATGCAATGACTTTTAGATCCCTCTCCGAAGTTGAGACATACAAATACCTTGGTATGTCACAGTCGTTGGGTATTAGTGATAAGGAAGTAAAACAGACAATAAAGACACGTTTCTTTAATCGCCTGATAAAAGTTCTTAACAGTCTTTTATCAGGAGGTAACAAGGTACGCGCCTTTAATGGCTGGGTTATGCCCTTACTCACATACTCCTTTGGCATACTAAGGTGGACTCAAACTGAGCTCGATGGCTTAGATAGGAGGGTTCGTCGATTGCTCACAACGCATCGCATGCTACACCCACGCTCATCTGTTATGAGACTGTACATCCCACGGAAATTAGGGGGTCGCGGTTTTTTAAGCACCAAGAACCTTCATAACCGTGAGGTGTACAGTCTTAGGGAATATTTCCTAAACAACGAGAGTGGGATACAACGCGACGTTGTAGCAATCGACAAAAACTTCACGCCACTATCTCTGGCAAACGAGAACTGGCGTAGGCTAGTAGTTCTGAGCACTGAAGATCGTAAGAGTATATGGAAGAGCAAGGAGCTGCATGGGCGATTCTACAAGGCCCTGACGGGACCTGATGTAGACTCGCTCGTGTCGGTGAACTGGCTACGTTTCGGTGACCTGTTTGGGGAAACCGAAGGTTTTGTCTGTGCAATTGCGGACGAAGTTATCAAGACGAACAACTACCGGAAATATATCCTGAAGGACGGTACGGTCGACATATGTCGGGCATGCCGCCGTCCTGGAGAAACACTCAGGCATATTATTTCCGGTTGTGGTCATCTTGCTAACGGCGAGTATTTGCATAGACACAACCAAGTAGCCAGGATCATTCATCAGCAACTTGCCCTTCGATACGGTCTTATCGAGTCTGAGGTGCCGTACTACAAGTACGTACCTATGCCCGTTCTCGAAAATGGTCATGCTACGCTCTACTGGGACCGCTCGATAATCACAGACAGGACTATTGTCGCCAATAAGCCTGACATCGTGGTTATTGACCGATCCCAGCGGCGGACGATGCTTGTCGACATTGCTGTTCCGCATGACGAAAACCTCGTGAAAGCCGAGAAGGACAAGCTGTCCAAATACCTAGACTTGGCTCACGAGGTGACCGCCATGTGGGATGTCGATTCGACAATCATCGTACCGATAGTCGTTTCGGCGAACGGTCTTATTGCGAAGAGCCTCGACCAACACCTCAAGAGGCTCTCGCTAGATGGCTGGATCAAGGGACAAATTCAGAAGGCGGTACTCCTTGACACGGCACGTATTGTCAGGAGGTTCCTCAGTCTGCAGCCCTAACCACCGGTAGCTTGGGCCTTGCCCCGCTACCAGCGGCTACCTAGTTTTAAGTTTTTTATAATATTTATTGTTTTTATATATATATATTGTAAAAAACCTAGAATTAAGAAAAATAAATGAATAAATGTGTATAATAATAATAATAATACGTTTATTTCAGACACATAGTGTCCATATAGTGTCCATATAGTTACATTTACTTTAAAATTTGTTCTTGTTATCTAAACTAATAAATAAAATTGAAGTGTATGTTGTCTTATAAAAAAAAGGTTTTTTTTATGTCTGTTTATCTGTTTTTTTCTGGCTAATCTCCACAACGGCTGGAACAATTTTGACTGGACTTTCACTGGCATATAGCTGATGTTATAAGGAGTACCTTGTAACATCAAAATATTTTTATTTTCACATGTGTTCGATAGGTATTGGAATTGTAGTTGTGTGGGTGATAATTTAGGAATTTAGTGTTATCTTACTTTTTGCTTCCATCTACGAATGATCGACTAAATTAAAATGTGCTCAGTATATTAACGCGTCTCTTAATTCTATACACGTTACGTACTGTATGTGTGTAAAGTCATTTTCATCTAAATCGGATTATACCCGAAAGGGTATATATATTCTAACTATGCAACATAAACATACCTCCGCCACCTCCGCGTTCACGCGTGCTTTCCAAATTCACGGATTCAATGGGTTAGTGTACACAAAATGTTATTGTAAATCAAATAGCTCGTCTACATTACGTGAGCGTAAATAATCTTGCAATCAAATTCGAGTATTAGCAGAGGCTTCACAGAATTGAAAATTTGTGTTTATGTAAGATATTTTATTGAAATACTCGTAAAATTGTCGAACTTATTTTATCAGGTACTAACATAATGTAACTTCTACTTAAGTGATTACTTAACTGTAATGTAACATCTCGCTAAATGTGGCCACAAAGTTACCTTCGTAGTCGCTGGTAATCGTTAGTAAAGTTTCGTAAAGTCGTTAGAAGTAGTGAATATTTTTAAAATTTTGTTAACATTGCAGACCGTTAGTAACGCCATATCGTTTAGTTTAACTATTTTTACGAGTCAACCAAAAGAATGTATTTTAATTTTATTTTTGGTCCGAAATTGAAACTTTAATGCTAGCTTCATGCCTTCAAATATAAAAAATGAAATTGCTTCTATAGGTGAAAGAATTTTTAAAATCGGCCTAGTCGCTTTTATTTATTATGACTGAGTGACGTCTACATCGACCACGCGACTTTTTTCCAATACTTAACATTTTTAAACTCGTGATATCTTTCGAATGGAATGTCCGAATTGAATAATTCAAAAAGTTATATAAAGGTATGGAAGCAGTCTTGAATATGAAGTAATTTATTTTGATAAGGATTAATATCAAAATACAATAAAGAGCCTTTTCTAGCAGGGGCATTTCAATTTAATTTTTAAAATAAAAGAACACTTATTGTGGCATAACTATAATAGTTAGACATATGCTGTCGCGACACTTTTTGTAGATAATAATGTGTTCTGCAAAGTCGTAGTACATTATTTTGTTCTATCATTAATAGTTTTCGCAGCGCACGCGATGTAAGGAATATTTTAGGTCATTTTTCAAATCGGTCTAGTAGTTTCGGAGCCTATTCATTGCAAACAAACAATATCTTTCCTCTTATAATATTATATATAAGTAATATGATGTGATTTAACATAGTTTACTTGCATTGACGTGCATTGTCAGCATTGTGGGTCAGTATTTTAATCGGGCACCTGTAGGTAATAAGCATATCAATGTCAAAAAATACGAAGAATGCATAAGATGAGAGTATCTAATCTTAATTTATTTTTTAGAATCTTAAATCAGGATGTTGATGTCAAATATCAAATAGGATGACGACGAATAATTTAATATACCTATTAGACACTACAATGATATAACAAATTGATATCGCGAAGTCAAAACTCATTTTTCTATGAAAAAAAGGGCAAATAAATAAGGGAATTTGATGTCTTACCTACGTCGGACAAAACTAACTGAAGGATTACTGTAGGTGCTCGCTCGAATAGACGTCCACAACCCACAATATAAAAGACACGAGATATAACAATGTTACCATCCCATCTACACCCTTTTACGTTGGGTTAAATAATATTTGAGGAAACGGAGCGTGAAAAGATGCCTTTACAGGTTTACCTTCACATGTATAATAATTCTGACCTACAGAACATTGTGTGCGTATACCCCGCATAACGTACTTTTCAATTGCGGTGGATTATCTCGGAAAATATTTTTTAATTCAATAGATAGGCATACAGAATGACAATTCACAGATTCTCCGTCATTTGGGCAGCCCGTCTGGTGGCAGTAACCACTCCTTTAACACCGTTTGTTACAACCAGAAGAAAGAACAGTTTGTATGCTGTTGTGTTTCGATCCACTTGATGGTAGTAGCCACCTACCATCAAGTGGATCCTCAGCCTGTCTGTTGAAAATTAAAAAATCTTCATGGTAAAGGAGCGCAGGCAGGCTGTGGCAGTCCACAACTTAGTATCTGGGAGATACTTTCAAGACTAAGGGGCCGGTAACACACTGCTTGGGCAGTGGGCCCAGCATTCCTTATCCACATATTTAACAGCATAGGCTGTGTGTGCTATTTCACAGTAGTCCACTGAAAAACCTGTATATGTATAACGAGAATTGTATCTATCTATCTAGGTATATTCCATGGTTCATGTGATGAATAATAAAATAATTATGACTTTATAGCCATTACTGTGGGCCTGTCGATACTTTTGAAATTTGAGTTTATCTACTTCTTTTAATGTTTACTTAAGTATTACGTCATTCATTACCTTTTGAAAACGAAAAGGGAAAGGGTATGCTTAAAAATTTACATCATAATAAACAAGCTGCATGTGGGTGTTAAACTCATAATATATTTAGATTTTGTGCTAAATCTCTCTGTTTGTTGTTTTTGAAATGTGTTTCATTTTGAAATGTGTTTCTAGAACATCAGGGATCTTAGATCTAAGCTAAGGTTCTAAGGGATCTAAGCGACGCTGCGGGGCTATGTCGGACCCGACTATTTTCTATAACGCAACGATTACCTAGCGCGGCATAGATATAGGTACATCTACATCTACATAGTATAAGTATATATAGGTAAAACTTACACGTATCTATTATAACCGCCGCTGTCTGTTTCCCCGCTAACTACTTCTAAACCAACAAACGGATTTTGATAGATACGGTTTTCATTAATTAAAAGAGCGATAAACGAGAAAGGTTTGTGTATATACTATTCATAAAAAAATTGCACCCGTGCGAATCCTGGCGCGGGTCGCTAGTAAGGTAAAACTAAGCAACATTTTGGTATTTAATGTTGAAGCCAGCATTAATGTCAGATTATTAAACGAGGTTATAACGATGGCTGTGCTAATGAAAATCCACAGCTTTCACAAAATCGAAGCAAAATTGGTGGATAACCTTTAAATAAACGTACTATCGTATATATTGTTACTAGCTGGCGCTCGCGACTTCGTCCGCGTTAAAAAATATAAAATATAAACTATCCTATCTCTCAAGTTGGAATTGCACACAGTGTGCAAAATTTGATTAAAATCGGTTCAGTAGTTTAGGAGTTCATCGCGGACAAACAACGTGACACGAAATTTTTATATATATATAAAGATATAATAATTTGATTAATCTGCATATTTAATGAAACAAATATTAACAAAACTACGAAATGAAATAAGCTTTGTATATGTAGTTTAAAATGAAACAAGCGGCAATGTTTTTATTATAGACCATCAAAAGCTCATTAGTTAGGTATCGTGTAATAGAAAGTCTATTAGACGATACCTAATCCAATATTAGAGTAATTTAATGTAATATGGTTATGAATTGTGTATGTAGTTATCTACAGGCATATGTACATAAAATAATCTAATAAACTTAGGTTATAATACAAATATATACATACCTATTGTGTAAAATAATATGATTTGTATATATTTGGATATTTTTTATGTTAAGGTCGGCAGACAGGCTGACGGCCCACTTGATGTTAGGTGGCTAGCGTCACCTATAACACAAGCAACGCCACCGATGCTGCAAGTTCGCTACAGATCCTAGTAGGATTGAGGATAAGGTTAAGGTTTAGTAAGGGATATTGAAATGAGCTCTGGCATCACTTACTCACTAACCGAAACACGACAACACACCTGCTGTTATTTCACGGTGGTCTTCTGTAAGAGGATGGTTATTGCCTTCAGACGTGCTGCCTAATAGATTGCGAAACGCAGTGTGTCCTGCCACTACTTGCCAGATCATGATCAGCGCCAACTATGAAAAGTTCATTTTCAAAGTTGGCCCAAAGTGGACCCCTGAGACGTTAAAACAAGTACCTTAACCATTCAGTCAAAGTGCTTATAAAAAAAAAACAACAAAACGACTGCAACATATATCCGGATGAAATATTTTTTTGTAAAAATTCTATACCAAAAACTCCTTTTTTGAATGAAATACAATGTATGAGTTCAAATGAATAAGAAAACAAAAGGCGCAGGCATTCCGACAGCGACATTCCTAATTCAATTATTATGAAAGCAAGAGTCTGTGTGACATTGCTCAAATATTATTACGGTATTCTGAGGCAAAGGTACATTACTAATAACGTCTAAAGCTTCTCCGAAAATGGTGTAATGGATAAGATATTTACTTATTCAGATTTTTAAATGTTTATAAAAATCCATGGGGCTAAGATTTGTTTTGTATTGTAAAGACTTATTGTTTTATAGCCCGCAGAGACTATCCTAATACAGGCTTGCAGACAAATTGCTTTTGTTAGGGATAAATAAACACAACTTGCAATATTTTTTTAAAGTTTTCATGTTTTTTAAATTAAGTTTAAAGACTTGTTTGAAATAGACATTGTGTCAATTCAATTAAATTTTATTTCTTCGTCAATTTAATAAATTAATTCAATCAAAATTCATATATATTTTGAACTTTATTCATTTAAAAATTGTTAGATAAAAAAATGAGTTTCATCGGATGAAATGGATTTTTGTTTTTAAGCATGTTTTTGCCTATTATTTCATTGCAACTTAGAAAAAAGTACTGTAAAGATACAAGTAAATAGGTGAAATTTGGTACACTTAAAGTTTATATGGAGGAAGACTGGAGAAAGCTAATATTTATTTTTGTATAATATGCATTTAGAAACACATTTAATTAATTATAAAAAAAAATCAAATAAATGTTATACACATAGTTTGACACTGTTATGGTCGAAATTCGATCACTGGGAAAACTCTAGTAACGAATCTGCATTTTGGAGAAGATTAAGTACTAAACGATTATCTGTTAATTACTCGTGAACTTAAAGTTGAACCGAGGTTAACGCACTTAAGTTAACATTGCTACGGACAAATCTTAATTCTCGGCGCTCCGTAAAAAAATCGTAAGGCTCCTTGTCGCACTCCAGTTATGGAAAGTGCCGAGCGTCATTTCAAGGAGGCCTTACTTGGAATAAGCTTTTATGTATTCTACAAAAATCTTACAGTTCTGTCGCGTTATTTTTATTACGTGGAAAAAAGGTTCCTAAATTTTTTTGCCTCTATTACGGGCTAACCTTAATAATGTTATACTCGTGTAACGTGATTCCGTTCTCTATAGATAATGTATTCAGTGTGTATAAATGTATTCAGTGTGTATAAATGTAGAAAAAGATGTTTCACCGATTACCTTGGATAATATTGTCGTATTGTGTTGTACGTTTTCCTAAAGAAAAATAACAATAAATAAACTAATATTACATACTCCTACCAGAAACGCAGAAATTAAAATTGCGCGTTTAGTTACGGGTAAGTAATTCTCCGTAACAAGCGAGCGAAAAAAGAAAGCGAAGAACGCGTAAGGGCCGTATTTTTCATGGCGCTTTGATATGTTTTTCTTAAAGTTCCCTCGAGAACAGTAATTTTTTCTGGATTAAAGTTTGTCAATGTTATTTCAATGTTTCATGGTGAGCGGTGGGGTAATTAAGCCGTGAAAGCGTAACAAACAAACTCACTTTCACATTTATAATATTAGTAAGGATATAGCAGAAACAGAGAGGCATCTGTTAACATTATTATCATATGAGCCAAAGTACAATAAAGAATTTTTGAATTGATTTTTTCCTTAGCGGAAAATTTTGTAAACTCAGGTGTGGCAAGATTAAACTTTGCTCAATGCGCGTCCCTCATTTATACGAGTTGTGAATATAATCTGTTTCACTGGGTGCGTCAATAAAACGTGGCGGGTCAAAGGGTCGTCTTTAAATAGGTATAATGGCCAGTATCAAATGAAAGGACTGTCCAGGGACAGCCTTCATTTTTCAAAAATACTTGTTCCGTCCTACTAAGGCTATTTCTACACATATTTTATTGTAGAAGTCTGCCAGAATCTCATGGCAAAGGTCTTTTTTCAGAATTTCATGGCAAAAGGCAAAAAAATTATTTTTCCTTAATAGGAGTCGGTATATATTAAGTATTTATACTAGGTTTTGACATGACTCTTTAGTTTCTTAGAAATGATAAATCTGTGATAACAAGCGCTTAAAAGGCGTTTGGCTCGGTAAGGTAGGCTTCGGTATCCCACGGCATGCTTAGGCACGTCGTGGTATCCCACTGGACGCAGCCATGTAGTGCCGAAAACTATTCAGGTTAGCATTGCGTTACTACGAAGAATTTTTCTTTTTTTATATATATAAAGGTGGCAGACAGGCTGACGGCTCACTTGATGGTAGGTGGTTACCGTCGCCTAAGGACACAAGCAACACCAAGGGGAGTGCTAGTGCGCTGCCTACCCTGTAGGAATTTGTTTGCCCCCCGCTTGAAGTAGCCCATATTGTAGCTAGGTGGAAACACCTTAGAAGGGAAATTGTTCCAAAGTTCGCGCATCCGCGGGATAAAGTTTCTACCCAACCGGACTGTGCGTAGTGGCACCTTATCCAAGTAATGCGGATGAACTCCACATCTATGACGCGCAGTACGGTGGTAAAAACTTGAGGTAGGCATATACATAATTTTGTTAAAATGATTGATTGGGATTTAGTTATAATAGCACTTATTGCTGAAAGGATGCCCGGAACGTTACGGCCTCAGTATTAAAATAAAAGAGTGTGAGTGCTAAAATCATACGAATAAAGTTAAAATAATATGTTTAAGAAAAAATCCTTTGCCATACCGTGCCTTGCATTACCTACACTCAGAAAGTTAAGCTTCCCATGTTAAGATAGCCATGATGGTCGCCAACCTACGTAGAGAATTGGCACTTTAAGAAAAAGAATGTTCGACGTGAAAAATTGGAAATTTCTGTACAAATATTAATTTAAAACAACCCCGCCTTGCTTTTACTGCAAGAGGCTTGCTTTTTTGCAAGCCGCTAACAGCTATTAGCTGTTTTTAGGTCATCGTGGTGCGATTGTACTTTTATTATAATACTAGCTGGCGCCCGCGACTTCGTCGGCGTTGAAAAAGGAAAAAGTAGCCTATCCTGTGTCCTGTACGTCTAAATGTTTATCTACCAAGTTTCATGAAAATCAGTTAATTCGTTTAAGAGTTATGGAGGAACATAAATACATACATACATACATACATACAATACCTACACTTACAGATTTATTATTAGTATTGATGATTGATTAACATTTCACGTTTTATACTCACATGTTACAGAAACCTCAAAATTAATTCGAAATAAGAACGTTTATTTCACTTGTAGATACCCATTTTAAAAAGTAAACAGAATGTAGCTCCGCATTATACGTTTCATCAGTACATAGTATAAAATCCTCCTATTTCTCTGTCTGTCTATGTGTATGCGCTAATCTCGGAAAGTTGTGAACGGATTTTGTTTCATTATTGTATCGATGGAAAGACGTATTTATGAGAGTTTATGTGAATAATTAATAAATTATATTTATATTTGCCCTGTTTTTATTTTGTTATACAAGGAGCGCTTAAAAGAAACGTTAGAAACTACTTAAGACTGACAATAACAACGGTTAGTGTTAGTGCACACAGAATTGTTAAAGGTTATTCAAGTAAGTAATTAACTTTGAGTAAATTTGCGAAAACATATTTACACCTTGTCTAATTAAAATTTAACTACTAATATTATAAAATGCGAATATGAATACGTTTTCACGTCTAACTACTCTATCGATCATAATGAATTTTTGCACACACGTTGCCAGGGACATAGGATACCGTTCATTCTGAAAAAAAGTACTCTTCCCCAGGGATCATCTAAAAATAAAAACAAAATTAAAACCCTTACGAAAATTTAATTATCCAAGCCAATAAAGATTGAATCAACGTTTAAGACAGTTATTCACACAAAGCAAGTCTACATGATTTTGTTAAGACAAATTATTCTATGACAATATAACAGACCTTTTCTGTAAGTCCTTGGATTCAGTCCTGGCTGAATATGAAAACAAAAAAGGCAAAAAAAATAAAATGCATGATGATGTTATAACCGTTTCTGTGACGGCTGTCGATTCCCGCTATTAGCTTTATGGTTGCCCGTTGACATTTTAGCGCAGCCATTCCCACTGCACGCTGACTGAATGAGGGTAACTATCGTTTAATAAATCAGTGATACGATATGGTTATTAAGATCTACATATTATTCCTTACTGCATGCATAATTGAAACACAATAACACATTTTTTATTTAAAAGTCGACAGACAGTCTGACGTTTTACCTGATACTGTTGCATAAAGTTACGTAACTTTATAAAATATAACCAATAATGTAGCTTTCAAAATCGGTTTTTTTTTTTTAAATCGGTGCAGTGGTTTTTGAGTTGCAAACAAAAATACAAATCTTCACTCTATAATATTAGTATAGATGTGCATGCGGGTCCAGCGCTTTTTTTTTTTTCAAAAAATGTTTTAATCCGTGTAAAACAAAGAGATAATTAAATAAATAATTATTAAAATTCGTTATAAAAGTTTATTGTGATGTAAATGATTTTTAACCTAACTTTAAAAACGTAAGGAAAATTAATTAAATTTTATAATTATGGAGTGGCGTAGCCCTAAATGGGCCCTGTATCAAATTTTGTAGAGAGTGGAAATTCTCAAAAATCCTTTTTTAGTGGATGCTTACGTTATAAAATAAGCTTATGTTCTAAATTCCAGCTTTCTAGACTTAGTAGTTTTGGCTATTTGTGATTGGTAGCCGCAGGACAAACGATCTTATAAGTATAGGACTTTAGTGCATTTTAACTGCAATTTATATTTTGTAAGCAATTAAATTTTTAGCAATAATACTATTTTTAAATTTATAAATAAGGACAAAAAATATTAAATTTTAAATATTATAATAATTTAGAAGTAGACAGAAATGAATAAACATTTTGCATGCAAATTATTTGTCCACGTTTTTTTCGCTTCCACTTTGTGAATTCTTTTTGAGCAATTAACATAAGATATACAGACTTCTAATAACAAAATATTTTTAATTATTCTGTGAAATTCTCACCCAAAAAGAAAATCTTTCCCTACTAATTAGTGTGATAAAAAACTTTCGCCTAATTACTGTATACATATTTTTTCTTGGTATCAGTAGTTTTCTTTAAGACAGGCATTTCTTCTTATTTAGGGTATTTCTTTGAAGAAGAAAATCTCTAAATTGAAAAACTCATCAAAATATCGGATTTTGGCAGAGACTATACAAACATAATTGTTGATTGAGATTTTGTTTCGTTAGAGTTTGAAATTTTACGTAGCGGATTCGAGGGAAACAGATGTCGAGTTAGTTTTGCGACGAACTTCACCCCTACTCCTGAAATCCCACAAATGTATAATAGTTAGCATTTAGTTTTTAAAGTTGATCATTTTTGTAAAATACAATCGGGTACTACAAGAATCGAGTTATAATTCGTGTTTTTTGCTAATCCTGAGCACGATTATTATGCATGTAACCCGAAGAAGCAAGCACCTCGATATAATTAAGTTTTTATGCTAATAGAAAAAAAAAACAATATTTCTGTTTCTCCGCTAACTACATTTAAATAACCCAATTGATTTTGATTCGGTTTTCAGTAATGGAAAGAGGGATAACCAGGGAATGTTTGTGTATATAAAAAAATTGCATTCCGGGCGAAGCCGGGAGCGGATCGCAAATTATATATATGTTATATTCATGATTATTCTTTAATTAATGTCTATTGAATAAAAACAATGAATAAATTGCATAAACGTTATCTGCAAATGCTGAACAACATTTGGTGAATGTTGTTTGAGGACTACTTTATATGCAAATCAAGTTTATGAGGGCCCGGGAAGTCTCTTACCTGCTATATCACCACATAATGTCGTACGTTACAAGCGAAGAAAAAATATATGCGAGACAAACTTCGTCCCGGAGGGACGATGACTGATGGAATTAAGTGAACTACTAGCCTGCACTTTGCTGTGTTATATTTTTGTTTGTATCATTTATGTATTTTTTTTTTAAAGAAACCTCACTATGAGTAAACATTCGGAAGTTCCAAATATGTATACCCACTGGAAGGAGTAAAATTCTACTAGTGGAATTTTTTCTTCCATCTTTAAAAATTACGCAAAATATCACGCTTAGCGTACTATGTAGTTAAGTTTAGTTAAGTTATTAGTTAGTTATTAAATATAGCTACTAAGATATAAAACCAGTAAAATTGTATAAAATTATAAAAGCCTTTTGCTTTTTATTTATTTGTGAATTTTCAATTGTTTTTAACTGAAGAACTCGTCTCGTAGTGATAATGAAGATAAAGGATCTGTGTTGTCTCGATCCAATATTGATTTCAATAGAATAAATAAAATAGTGAATTTTAAAGCTACTTATAATAATTTTAATTGCAACACAAATTACTAAAGATTTTGTTTTTATTTTCCCTCATTATAAGTGTAGCATGTACTGTACCTAATTATGTCAATCAGAAATAAGTGCTTTTCCCAACTCATGTAGGCATATTGCATTGCTGAAACTACGCCCTCGTTATTATTCGGTCTGATTCTCCCTTCCGCGAACAATGTACTATTGCAGTATACTTCAAATCATAAAACTAATAATTATGTCATTACAAATGAAAAGTGGATCAACCAATCATTTTACAATACTGAATCGAGCACTTAGAGTGAAAAGAAACTATATTAATTGTCATTACGTCTTCATTTCATTATACTAGCTGTTGCACGCGACTTCGTCCGCATTACTATTTAAAATATAGCCTATGTTACTCGCTGATAATATAATTCCATATGTGAAAGAATTTTAAAAATCCTGCCAGCTTATATAAAAAAGAAACATATATGTATGGGACAATAATCATTATGAAAGACGAGTCATAAAAGACTGATAATATACAAACTTTTGAAAAGAGAAAAAAAAAACAGTGAAAGGCAAGCGAATGTTTCTTTCTCGCTGGGCAAGTTCAATCCATCAAATCTTCAACTTCGAAGTGGTTTCGACCTTACTCTAAATAATCGATGGTTTCCACAAAATACAAGAACCCACAATGTTTATGGCAGAATATAAATCGCAAGCAAGTTAACCGGAAAGCGGTAAAAGGTGTTAAATGAGGTAAGGCACTGAGCAGTACCCTTTAATGAGCTGTGGTTAAATCTACCCACTAAACTGAATTTCCTCGTACCTGCTGTTGTAAGTAGTTCTTTTAATATTATTATTTTGCAGGTTTATTTAGGTTATTAAGGTTTTAGATATTTTTTTTACTTATAGTAATCCTCTGTTCCTTGCATTAACGCTCTGCTTCAGGATTCCCGGGATCAATTCCTGACAGGATCAACTTCGGAAATGAACTTTTCAAAGTTGGCTCTGGTCTGGATCTGGAAAGTAGCGGCAGGGCGACACTGCGCTCCGCAGTCATTTGAGCAGCCAGTTTGGCGGCAGTAACCAGAAGACCACTGTGAAATAACTGCACGCGTGCCGGATGCCAGACCCCATTTCCCTATACCTTCCCATTTCCTTGTCCTTAATCCTAATATAGTCGACAGCGAACTTGCTGCACCTGTGGTGTTGCATGAGTTACACCTACCACCAAGTGGACGATAAATTATGTTATCTACATAATTTATCGTCCACTTGGTGGTGAAAAAGTTCCTGACTCTCGCCAGAGGAACATGTGAACCCCCCGCCCCCCTTAACAACAATTGAAATATACGGTCCGTGAGGGTGGGGTAACCCCGGGGAGAAATAATAAAAAAATTGGACGATCCTCAAACCATATTAATCTCGATATAATAGTATAAAATTTCACAGCATTCTGAAGCCTTCTTTAAAAATTGCCGGCCTGAAATTTTTAATGGGTTCATTAAAATAAAGCTTCTGGCCTTGTGTATCTATTTTAACCCTTTTATAATGCCAATAAATCTAAATGACATTACTACGGTAACCAGCAAATCCACTTTGCGCGATTGCAATACTGTCAAACAGCGGGGCTGCTATCAACCGCAAATCGTCTAAGAGCAAATCAGCAGGAAATCCAATCTGTGACGTAATTATCTCACTATGACGTTAGACTATGCTCAGAATTCTGAATGGTATATTAACTTTGGCGTTTGAATTAAAATTTATAATATCGAAACGCAGTATGCCCTGCCACTAAAGACATTGACAGAGTAGGTATTAGATTTTTTAAATTATTTACTAATTTATATCTACCAGTGGAATTAAATAAGATTATTTTTGGAATTTTTCAAATTTCAATGTATTTAATAATAAGTCACGAGTAAATCGTTGATTGGTTTAGGTTGAAACTAAATCTATTTACTAACATTATAAAGAGAATATATTTGTATTATTGATTTTATTTGTAATGAATAAACTCAAAAACTACTCAAAAACATAGAAAGTACATAATCAGCTAGTAACATAGGTTATATTTTTATAAAGTTACGCGGATGAAGTCGCGTGCAACATCTAGGACTAAATATAGAGATTAACTATGTCCTAAATTAAAACATCACAATTTGGTCAGACCACCTGTCACAGCGGCCACTCTATTGTAGTCGCCTATAAACATGAGCAACAATAAGTGGATATCCAAATCTGCTTCTACAATCCCTTACACATCCAGAAACTCACACACTTCCACCCACATACACACCCATAATACACAAATCCACTCTTCCACACATTCATAAGACACACACCCACACAGGTTACATGAATTGAGCAATTACATGAGGTTGAACAATTACATGTGTATTTTTTGAATCGTCAGGAAAGTACATACTTATATACAGAGGTATCGGTTACACAATTACAAGTCGCGAGTTCGAGGTTTAGTAACCTACTAAACTACTAAACTGAGTATTAGTCAGCAAGTACTTTAATTATTGTTTATTAACTGGAGGCATGTCAGATATAGATGACTACAAAACAGGAGTACTGTAGTTCCCAAGTACATAGTTTGCTTCCGCCTGGGCACTTACGCTATTCCCTTTATCGAGCCAAAGCAAGTTCCTAGAATCATAAAGTGATACCACTTGAGATACATACGCGTTCGTTGCAGCGACACTGTTGTTGTTATCTTGTTGCAGCCAAAGTGATACTCCCTCACAATAGCTTTTTATATGTAGCTTTTTATATGCAGACTGGTTAGCTGTTGTTGCCTGTAAACAAAAGCAACGCAACGGTTTTCAAGTGCGTAGCGGACCTTAATGGGATAAATTATATTAAATAAAGAAAAGATAGAAGAATGAACTCGGACATAAGACGATGGCTAGACGTACAATAAATACTGTGATCTACTTTAATATAAACAAGAGCCAGTCTGATGGTAGAAACTAAGTACCATGAAATAATGACACGTGTGCAGATGAATATTGTCCCTTATCCCTCACTTTGCCCCTTATCCTTTATCCTAACAGGATGAGCAACTCGCTCACGTCTCTCCTAGTGTAGCTTTTGTTCTTAAGCAATGACGCGCAAAGGAATCTGGCTTTCTATCACCCCATTGAAAAAGTCATAGTAAATCCCATATCATCTAAAGTTTTAACTCTATAAACGCCTAGCAGTCTATTTTAGCATTACTGCGTAGGTCCTCGACGTTTTCTCTGATAATACCTTACGACCTCCGACGAACCGCCCACATTGTATACCTTTCTAACAATCTAATTTTCAGAAGCAATCCTCTTACCGTAACGCCCCGGAGGTTTTCACAGACCAATTTAATTATGAACATTTAACGTAGGTACAGATCTCAACACATCGTTAATTAATTTTAGGCATCGTTCACTTATTCAATTCTCCAAGATGGGAATAGATTTGCTGTATTTAAAACGAAGAACCAATTCAAAGCTAGAGTCAAGAATTTCTATATAATTCTTTTATTCTTGCGATATGTATTTATGGTTTAGTAGTTGTACCTGCGTATCGCTCGATTAGTAGTACAATTTGCTTAGTTGCTTAGGTAATAGTAGGTTAATACGATTTATTATGTCTTCCTATTCGAGAAGTAGTAGTAAGTTGCTTAGGTAGTAGTAGGTTAGTACGATTTATTAAGATCACAGCCTATTCGCCTATTCGCAGGAGTCTTTGCGACGTCCTTCTTTGTCGTTAGAGTTAATGAGTAATATTAGTAATACTGGAACGATTTAAAAAAATAAATTAATCGTTCCAGTAGTTTTTGAGTTTATTCATTACAGACATACACAGTTTCTCTTTATAATATTGGTATAGACATATCAGAATAGGCTCTAATTCATAAAGATACGCGGACGAAGTCGTTGATAAAAGTTAGTGTTAATATCATAAATTAATTATTACTTATAAATTTTAATATAACAGAGCAAGTTTATATAAAAAGTCAATATTTTCCCACACAATGCAAGGAAGGGCACAGAATGTAAAGAAATGTGTGAACATCTCGCGGCCTATTTTCTCGCTGCAAGGCTTTTAAACACAAAGGATCCTCTATGGGTGGAACAACAATGTTAATATTTAGTTTCATCTCTTTGTTTAAAATATTCCCTTGTGTGGATTTACGAAACTTTTTGTTTAGTAATTCCACCAGTTTAATTATTAAGTGGGTTTGTTTTACTATAAGTGAGTGTAAGCTTGTACATGTACTTGACTACTTAATGTAGGCGATATTATTTATGATGTGCATTCTGAAGGTTCATTCCAAATATTAGTCAAAGAATTCTATGAATCCGTTAAGTCAGACTTGATGATACCTCCTAAATTGAAAATAAACTATGTTTGTAGAAAATTATCTTGTTTTCTTGACTATACATAATGAATTAGTCGTAAAACTAATTTGAACACCGAAAGATTTGACTAAAAGAGAATTTGCCTTAAAATATTAATTTGATAGAGAATTTGACAAAGAAATGACTTGGTCGCTCGAAACATTCCAATGGCTTTTCAAAGAGATTTGAATTTACTTTGTAGCAGTATATTTAATAACTTATACTATTTACCCAAGTAGTTCTGCAGATATTGAATTGTTGTTCTTAAAACAACAAAAGATTCAGAATTCGTTATCTCCAAGTAATTCTAACAAACATGAGCAAAACCTGTATACAAAAAGTTAATGGAATTAAGATTAGGTATAAAACTTGTATAATCTGACTGAATATGCTCTGAAACGAATGTGCAATCGCTAATGGACTCTTTGTTCGTGGGAAGCGACTAAACAAAAACATTGAAAGGGTCGAGTTTTCCAATAACAATTTTTATACAATTTTAATTTACAATCACAATGAATGCACGTAACATTTTGTTATATTTTCAGAATAAAATATAACTTGTTTTATTTACAGCTGCTACTGGCCTTTGTGTTTTATAAAACTACTAATTGAAATAAAGTGAAGGCTTATGACGTCCCCGGTGTAAAAGATAAAAAAAAAACATATTTCTAGGGGAAGAGCCCCTTGATCGAAAGGTTAAGGTGCTTACCTTAACACTCTGTCTCAGGGGTCCCGGGTTCGATTCCCGACAGGGTCAACTTTGGAAAGAAATTTTTATAGTTGGCTCTGGTCTTAGATCTGGCAAGTAAATGGCAGGGCACACTGCATTTCTCAGTATTTTGGGTAGCTCAGTATACGGATTTATATAAATACTAGCGGTCCGCTCCCGGCTTCGCCCGGGGTGAATTTTTTTACGTAAGAACCTTCCCTGATTATCCCTCTATCCATGAGTGAAGACAAATTTAAAATCGGCCCAACCGTTCTCGAGTTTTGCGCTTAGCAACACATTTAGGGATTCATTTTTATATTATAGATTATAAAATGACATTTTTACAGATTGTTATTAAATATTAAAATAAAAAGCATAACAATGATATTTATATACCTATTCTTTTTTTGTTTACTACAAATCACGAGAATTCAAAACGTTATATAAATTTGTTTACAGACTTTCAAGTGAGAAAGCAAAATCTTTAACAAACCAATCACTTCCATACGTTCTCTGTAACGCGGTAGAATGCAAGCGTTTTTCGCATTTACGTTAACATATTATTTGTTTTTGTTATACCTCGACACAGTACAAATTAGAACCAGTCGTTAGTAGCATGTATCTAATACACGACTAAATTAAACTAGCTGCGCGTCTTCGCCTACGTTGAAGAATGAAAAATATAATACCTGAGTAAATATCTGTGACGACGACGACGACATCTTTATCACTGTGACGACAGTGTCGCTGCCACGGCTACAGTGGCGCCACATATTTATGTGGTGATTTATAAGGGGGTTATTTCACGGTAAGTGGGTGGTTACTGTCACCAGACCGAATGCTTAAATGACTGCGTAAATAAACTTGAACATTTTCTTTTCTAAACCAAACTCATCGCGCCACCTACCTACTCGAAAAATAAAATATGTGCCATGACAGCTGGTAGTTAAGTTAAGTAATACCATAATTTTATTCAAGTGACAATGTGTTTAAAAAAATCACTGAGAGCATCGGTGAAAAGATTCACTGTGTCATATTGTGGCATGTTGACTTGCATTTTAATTCAATAAGCATCAGCCGTTTAGCGGCCGCGGAACCCAATCACCGACGCTCGTTTACATGCAAATTCACACTCGACGCGAGTCGAAACCTCACCACCCTTTACCGAAATTGCTTTAACGTCCAAATAAAGTGGTTCTTACTAAATTTTGACTTTTGTCTGTTCAATATAGACTGCGGCTGTACACTGAGTTTCGTTTTGACTTTTAGCCCAATCAAATTAATAAAACCAAGGGAAAATTCGTGTAGTTTTGAAAATTGGTACAATTATACCTTGCCGTATCCAGATGAACATAGGTACTAAAAGTCCTCTAGGGAGGGTGAGATGATGGCTCTATCACCACCAGCAAATATTCCTTGTCAAGCCAGGAAAAGGGAAAGTGGAAACAAATATATTTTCGTCACAAGAACATCACCAAATATAATAGTGTCTGGGTAATCAAACGCTTCCTGAAAATGTGGAGTTGAAAGCGAGAAGCTGATGGAACCCTCGAGCCAACTACCACCACTGATCCACTCAGCTCTTAAAGTTATGCAAATTAGACCAGCCCACAGTGTGACAGAGCCTGATTTTGTGACATGGTCTTTTATATCAAATTCTGATAGTCTAAGCCGATATAAATGCAAGAGTAAAACACCCAGGTGTTCAGCTTATCTAGTTTTTGAAACTTTTTTCTTTAAGTAGAAAAAATAAACCAGTTTTTCATAAAATATTCAATAGCTTTCTAAACATACAAAATATTTGAAAATAGTTCAAATATAATAATTATGTGCAGCATTGCAAAAATGTATGCATCGAAGCAATGGCCAAATTTCTAAATTAATTCGTTTCGAAGTTATTAAGATTTATATATTATTTTGGTCTTTTTATACAAAATCAGGCTATTTATCACACTGTGCAGCCGCTAAAACTACATAGGAAAACAATTGAACAACCAAATGAGAGTTGTTGCCGACCTTAACATAAAAAAATGATGGTAAATATTACCTATGAGATATCCTCGTGTCTGCCAGATTGTGAAAATTCATGTTACCGTCGTAATTGAGTTTGATTATAATGAGTGCGTTAAATTTGTCCGCATCTGTCCAAATCGTGTAATTATTTTATCATAAACCCTCCGCGCATACATTACACACCATTCAAAGTATTTTCCCTCGGGAGGTTTAGATTGTTTTACTGAAAAATTTAATAATGAAAAATGGCATTTGGAAAGCACTCATTTAATTTTTTTTTTTTTTTTGTAAAAATTTAAAAGGATTGTAAACTTTTACGAATATTATGCATCTAAAAGAGTAAATTATAACGGTTTTTAAAACTTTTATTAGATATTTTATTTAAAAATAAATAAGTCGATTTCGCACTTACGTATGTTTATAAAATTTATTTGTTACAAATACCTAGGATATAATTTTTTGCTCTTTAAATTTTTTAAATATAAAACAAGTTTTTTGACATATTATAACTTTACTGTTGTGTTTATGTTCATTCAAAAAAATGTCATATAAATTGTAAGCAACCACGCTAATTTACTGCACAAGTCACACAATTCGTTCAAACTTACCTTTAAGAAAATATTATCGATGACACAATTCACATAATGAGAGAAGGCGCGTAGTTTACCTCAATAATCACATCAAATGCGAGGTATAGGAAGCAGTAAAACTTCATGCTAGCTCTGAGGGGAATTATATAATATAGGATTATATTTCACTGCCTAATGCGCGTCTATTGAACTATCCAGTTACGTGTGCTCATTAAGGGCGTTCAATGTAAGGGTTTCATGGCAACAGTCTACAGTGTTAGTGATTTAATCTCGAATCGAACTCATGGGCGCACCGGTACGTGACCGGGATGAAATGACCAATTTCTGCTTTGTGCTCTTGTACACAGAATTATTTGCCATGCCTCTTCGTACGGGTCGGTGCGTAAAAATAACTACCACTTGGTTTCAAATTAGTCTAATTAGTCTCTGGAGGCTTACTGGAGTAAATTGAAGTATTCCAATTCCCAAGTAACATTTTATGCCAATAAGACATAAAAATGTCTTGCGCTTTTTGATTTATTTCTGTAAAAAATATATTTTATATTTTTTACTAAATTTATAAAATATATTTTTTTCTTTTTAATTATTGATTTTGCAAGAAATGAATCCTTGCAAAATGTATGCAAAAAATTATGAGGTTCATAATCACACTAAACTGCAAAAGAGACGTCTATTTGAAAATCTTCTAAACGAGTAGTTTAAATATTCTAAGAAAAATGTTATGTGTAATGTCAAGAAAAAAAAAACATTTTATTTTAATGTTGTTTCTTTCAGAAAGAAATTCTAATGAAACCTATATTTTTTGCAAGAAATCTCTTCCAACTTCTAAACCCTGAACCGATTTTTTTTCACATTATTATCAATACTGATAATAAATCTTTAAGTGTAGGTATTGTATGTATGTATGTATGTATGTTCCTCCATAACTCTGAAACGAATTAACTGATTTTCATGAAACTTGGTAGATAAACATTTGGACGTACAGGACACAGGATAGGCTACTTAATATTTTTCAACGCGGACGAAGTCGTGGGCACCAGCTAGTAGGTAATATAATTTTCGACTGGTAAACAGATGGGTGGAGGGCGACCTCTCTTCAGATCCCGTACCAAAAAATGCAAAGTTAATGTCTGCTGTATATACAGGTATTATTAAATGAGGTACAGTGAATTAAATATAAGATTAAAACTAAAATTAAATATAAATCCTAAATAAAACTAAACTAAACTAAAATCTAAAACTAAATAAGCCTAAAAAATATCTAAAAAATTGGGCGCCCGCGGCATGGTGCCGAGGATGCTGGCAGCATTTCCTCGCTGTATTGCAATACTAATGCGTTGTGCGAGGAAGCTGCCAGCTCGTCGGTCACCAGTGTAGTCGGTAAGCCTTTCGAAATCTCTTTGAAAAGTTGGCGAGCGCTGGGATCCCACGGACCAAGGGTCTCGACTCCGAACGGTATAAAAGTGTATCCGGAACCGAGAACCTGGTATTTCGCGGTCTTTAATTTTCCGCACCCACTTGTCTACTCGTTTCGTGGAAGGAGCCAGTGTTTCCACGCAAGTAACGTCCCACACTAGAACCCTTCCCACACTCAGGGAATCAGGGAAATGCTGTCCGGTCTCTTGCCGTCGTCCCTGGGCTATGCCACTTGTTTCCATTAAGGTAGGCACGTTGAGGGTGGCAAGAGACCGACGGATTATATCATTAAGTGCGGCGTGTCTGGAAAAGCGGCCGGCGCTTTTCTGGCATGAAAGCCCGTTATTTTTTATTATTATTAAATTATACATAAATTATACAAATTTCTTAGATTCGGATCCCCTAGCCTACTACTCATTTTAATAAAAAATACATTATCGATTAATTTGGAATTTGAGTTACCAACGAACACTGATGAAAGTAATAAAATGAGGACCGTAAAGTCAGCGAAACGCCGATATAAAAAGCCGATTTGCCTTCAAATCTGGCACGGTCCGATCAAGGATCCTAATTGCTATTGGATTTCGACGGTAACATTTAAATTCTCATAAATATTTATGGTATTTAGCGTTATGCCATTCGCTTTATTAACTTCACAAATTAAACGCTGTCAACAGTTTTATGTTTGTTTTTGTTTATGCTTAATATCAGGCCAACTGTTTTGCAGCAGTAGACGTCGTACGGCTGACATGATGAAGGTTTTTGGATTACTTTACTTCCCTACATAATAGCTAGTGCCCGCAACTTCGTGAGAACTCAAATCGGTTAAGCCATTTGCGATATTAGTATGCACAGACAAACAGGCAAAAATTCTAATAACTAACATAAGTACAAAGTGTTAGTTGTTTTTTAAAAAAAATATTTGATGTACCTACAGACATTAAAGCTCGTTTACGATTTTATTATATACAGTGTCCCAGAAATCAACGCCAAGCGGGCACTGGGCGATAGGCTAGGTTATGACAGTTCTGGGAAAAATAAGAAAAAAATTCAGGTCACGTGGTTAAGAAATAATAGATACATTTGAAAGTATGGAAAATCGTCACTGGACGACATTTTTGGGTACAGTGATCACAAATTTTCAATTAAATTAAACTTAATTTTTTTATACAACGTCTTGTATCGTTCGTCTATTATTTTAAGCATCTAAACCTTTGGTAAACAGATTGTTTTGCAAAATTTTACAAATACTCTCTACGGTACAGTAGTACAGGTTCTACGTGATTCAATCTCCGGCACAGACAAAACAATATGTATCATTGGGAAACAATATAAAACGGGAACAGATGTTAAATCCCAGTACGTTCTTGCAAACGGCAAATATACGACCAAATAAGTATCTCAATAAAGTCGCACGGAAGCAACAGATTGTGTTCCCCGACATCGAATCCTCGGAATCGATGTAGGATAATCGGCCTATAAAAGCCTCGTCTCTTCCCAACTATCTTTACAACCGCTCGTTTATCCTAGTGAATCCAATATCTTAACGTTTCTGCTCCATTTTTAATGTCAGCGATTTTTTACCCACTTCATTGTACAAGTCACCGAGGTGGGTGAAGTGGCGTGAAGAGTTTGCCTTTTCGTAAGTGTTTTGGGTCGCCGAAATTAAACATCGTCTGAACTCTTTTGCGTGAAGAATGCTTATCGGTCTGTGATTGCTTTTATTTAAGAGATTTTGAGATTTTAGTCAAATGTTTAAAATTGCAAAATAAGATTAGGGAACAGTGAGAGCGTGGTTAGTAGTATTTATATTTATGTGATGCGATAACTGGTTTTCTACCCATATATGAGTATTTTTCATTTAAGTGACCCAAAACAAATTTAAGTGGATTGTGAGTTAGATTGAGAGATTTCTAAAGATTTACAAAGGCCAACGTAACATACTGTATACGTCGATCGTACTGGATACCAATATATTTAATGGCCTCCAATACCTACGACCAGTATCCAGTACTACCAATATTATAGGAACTGTACTGAATGTGCATACCACATAAAGCCGTTCTACGTGACATTATAAAGGCAAAATACGGAATTTCTAACGCACATAGAGCCACCTCTACTTATGACTAATACTAAGGTGGGCTCTGTATGTTTCATAAGACCTCATTTTCTAAAAAGCATTTGAGTATTGACTGGTAGTAGCGGTAGTCTTTTCTCCATTTGGTCTTTTTTCCCTTCAATCAACTCCTTTTAAAATATCATTTTAACATTTTTGAATCAAATGTAACTTTTTTTATCACAAAATTGTGTCGGCAGGTTGACGGTAAGCTTGGCGATCTTCTAACAACACTATGTGACTGACTGTGCTTTAGCCATGCAAGAATTTATTCAAGCTCTAGACTACTTTTCAGTAGTTAAAAAGAAATCACCTCAACTTAATTGGTGACAAATATACATAAACAATTATACATCCATGCATGTTAAAATAAAGAATGGCTCTCCATTGTACAGCCGTTAGAACTCACAGAGGGTTAAATCGGGTTTTTCATAACATTTTTCCTCAAAATATATATATGTGCGTGCAAGGACAGTTGTTGCGTTATAATTTCCGAGATCACCTTATACATACAAAGCGGATACCGTGTCGAATATATATTATTTTTATTGCTTTACGTTTGCCTGTCGTTCACGGACGCTGTGTTCTGAATGTCGATGAAAAGTCGAGCCGCTTCATTCGCATTTCACAATCTGACGGTGAAATCAGAGTATTTTCAGTGGGGTTCTAAAAAGAATATATAAACCGAATGTAGAGAGGAAAAAAATAGTTCTCAACGAATATATTTTATGAATGTTATGAAGTGAGTTCATATTTCATGAAGCATCTTTTGTTTAATTTAAATATTTCGACCGTTTTTATGATTTTAATTGCCATGGGATTTATTAATTGTTATTAAAATTATCCTAATATTATAAATGCGAAAGTTTGTGAGAATGTGGATTGATGTATGTTTGTTACTCTTTCAAGTAAAAACTACTGAACGGATTTGAATGAAAATTTGACACACAGATAGTTTATTACCTAGATTAACACTTTTTATCTTGGAAAAAGATCCCCTAAGGACCGTCTAAAAATATGAAAATATTAGGCGGCACTATCGCTATGGCGGCGCCATCGTCACAGCGATAAAGGTGTCAGATATTTTCTCTTATCACTTTTCAACTCGGATGAATTTTTCCAACTGAATTTTCTAGCTACTGAAAATTAAAATGTTACAAGTCTTATAAATGACCATTATACTAAAAAACTACTATTTACTACATTAATGTATATTAAGTTTTATATAATACTTTATGGATTGCATATCAGTTTGGGGCTTCCTATTTTTGCTGCTATACAATATATTATTCAGGTTTTTTTTTTATATTAAAATATTGTCAACTAAGTAAATATTCGATCTTAAAGTTTTGAGTTGCTGGATAACTTTCTAGTGTTCAAGATTAAGTCAAGGTGTCGCCTTAACTTCAGGATGAACTTAGTATGAAACTATGTGTCTATACATCTTATACAATGCATAGATAACTCATGCACAGATAGTTTCGTTGTACGAAGATAGTTCATCACAAACTAAAGCAACTCCATGACTTAACGATGAAGCAAGAGCCTAGCATGGCTTGCAAAATAATATTAAATTAAATTAATTTTATTATATATTTTTACAATTTTATTATATACAACTTTATTTAATCTTAGATTTTTAATTGTTCGTGTTAAATTTTATAGATTTTTTCAGTATAATTTGGCAGATAGACTGATGGTCCATTCGATGGTAAGTGTCTACCATAAACGCAAGCAACGCAAGCGCATTAAATTATTTTACCGGGATAGGGAAATTGAATTTTTTCTATCCCTACCCTAATCCTTAATCCTACTGTAGGCGGCAGTGCACTTCAAAAAGTGATTGAAAAAGGATTGAATCTTGAATCCCTTACTCAATCATCGAAACACAACAGCATACATGATTTTATTTCACGGAGGTCTTCTGAAAAAGCATTATTGGGTCAGTAATGCTTTTTGTGATCATTGAATTTTTGTCGATTTAATAATTAAGTATAGTTTTGATTTATTTACAGTTACACCATCATTATCACTTACATGGCTGTTTGAAGACGTCTGTAGTAATGACATCTCCTACGTCTCCCCTATAATAATTTTATAGAACTAATCTGAGGCAGCCTGTATCAAGATTTGATCCATAAATTTATAATAGTTGATTTTCAAAAATTAACTGAAATAATTAATTTAGGAGTCAAGTAACCAATGTAAATCAAGTTTAAAATGAAAGAATGCTGTCATGGCGGCTTGTATCCATTTAACTAAAATGCATACAGCACTCAACCCATAAATTGACGGGGTTTTCTCTGAGTTAAACACCCTATTTCCAGTTCCTTGTGGTCTGGGCCTCATTTACGCTTGTAAAGTGAAAAAGTGAAAATGAAAAAAGAAGAAGCTTCAAAGGACAAAGTCTGTGGAGCTGTTTATCAACTAAAATTTTCCACTTTGTTGGTACTACTTAGTAAATTAATGTGGAGTTAGGGGACGTCCTTTTTCACCTTTTCGTCTCATTTATCCGTAATTAAGGCGGTATTTAGAACGCTACTCGCTGGCCTTTGTTGTAAGCAAATCTTTGAGCTTTGTAGATATTTTTATCTCTTTTAGAATTCAATTTAAGTAAATATTTTAATTTCAACATTAGTTATTTGCTAATTAGTTACTCACTGTTTTGTAACGAACCAAGATTTCAAGAGGCTCTCGGTAAATGGTCGGCTAAAGGGACAGATACAGAAACTGGAACTTCTTGACACAGCAAGTATTGTCAGAAAGTTCTTCACTCTGGATCCCAATTACTGGTATAAGGGAAATATATTAAAACTGGTACTTCAAAGATATTGAAATGTTAGTTTACAGATAATTTATGTTTGATATTTGGATAAAATTTGGCGGAATCGATAAAGAGATTTACGAATTGTTCTCCTTTCAAGAAAGGTTCAGTCACGTGTGACAGCGGAAATGGGTTAGTAGCGAGAGGCTTTGCGATTTTTCCGTTTCATGACAATATCATATTGGCCACATAAATATCGCGATAAAATTTTCTATTTATGGGGGAACAACGTTTAGTTTTCAAAACATTTTTTGTCGGTGAGAATATAACCATCGTATCCTCGAAACCAACAGCAAGCCAATACTGTGCTATGAAGCGTTCGAGGCTGTAGCATAGAATAAGCTGATAACTGAAGTACGTAGAAGAGCTTTTGTTAAAAGAATATTTTGTCAGAATTTAATAATTATTACTTAGTATGTATAATAGATAGATGGACAAATTCATTTATTACATTTGTAAAGAGAATGATTGATACATATAATATTTTGATGATTAATGGCGAAATGTGTACAAGACCTATTTCTAAAAGATAATATTTCTATAAATTTTATATACCTACATTCTGATACGAAATAAGAAAAGAAACTCGTATTTCCCTTTGAATTTTATATACATTTAAAAGCATCCAATTATTATAAATGTTATGAGATGAAAAGCTAAACAAAAAATAAAATATTTAAGCATCGACAAGTTGGAGCAGACTAGGTAACCAGATCTGCAAACGAACGCTGGTTACATTGCAAGAAATAAAAAAGTTTACACAACTCGAATTCGCTTTTTTCTATTTTGTATGATCTTATACAACACCGACTTTTTAACCTATTTCACAACTTTTCCCTACTTTTTTAAAAGTGTATTTTTGAAAAGTTTACTAGCTATATTTTGTTTTTGTAATGCACATTATATGCTTGACATTGTATAACTTTTATATTAATAATATGTACTTTGTCCGCGTCAGTAGTTTCATTCAGTGCCAAAAAGTAAAACTTACAAGCTATCTGATACATTTATTCTTTTATTATTTTTTTAATCATTTCCACGAAAAATATTAGATTTTTGGACCAGTTTTCAGAATCGCATTGAAAGTTGTGGAGCATTATTGGACACTTTTAATTTAAAATTTAAACATTTGATCATATAATTATTCAATAAGTATAGGATATTCTTTTTGTTTTAATTTATATCTGTCGAAAACAAATAAATGGTCAGATGTTTTATTTGAGCAGATAGGCTTATGAGGTCAGCTTATATCACAACCAACTTTTTTTATATAGGTCTAGACGTAGATGTTTAAATTATTTAAAAACTAATTAGATATTTCCAAATTCGGTAAGGTTTAGTAAGTAGTGGCATGGCACATAGTACACTGCGATTCAGTCATAAATTGGGCAGACCGTCTGGCGGCAGTAACCATCAACCCTTTACAAAAGACCACCGTGAAATAACAACATGTTGTGCTGTTAATTTCGGCTAGGTAAGCAAGGAAGGCCAGAGCCCATTTCCTTATCCCTCCCTAATCCCCTATCCTTAATCTTACTAAGGTCGGCAACGCACTTGCAGCAAATATTAATAGGTTTTAATAGGCAACCTTAAAAAAAGGGTTAAATAAAATGTAAAAATATATTTTGCTCTTGGTTATTCAAGTTTGATTTTGTTAAAGAAAAAGAAGACACAAAGAATATAATGCCATTAACGAAGCCATTAACAATGAGTTCGAACATCATTGTTAAGTTATCGAAGGGCTATGTGACCTCTTTCCACCTGAGGGGAGGTCTCAATACATACATTTTACTTAATTGACCCCATTTCGCTAACTCATGATGACAAGATGGAAATAAAACAGGGAAATTTACTTATTTTATACAAGCGTAGCGTTTAAAAAAGACTTACATTCTGCAGACAGGAAATCTTATTACCGCTTCAAAAAGAACCTTAAATCGATTTGTATTAGATGCGTACGTACTGATAATTTATTTTAGGGATGTTATTATATTAAAAAAATACTTTAAAAGAAATTTACATTCAGTTAAGCATTTACATTTTTAATGGGCGTCACTCAGGATTTCGTTCTATTTGATAGTAACTATTTTTGGCAATAGAAACAAGAAACAGTAGAGTAATAGAAGTGTTTTCACGCTGACACGATGTTTTAATAAAAAATGCGTAATTTTATAGTTTCTTTTAACTTGTATTTGATTTTTTTTTCGAATCAGAAAAGTTTCTGCTAAATGATCGCTTGAAAATGTTAATGGTTGAAAAGACGAGAAAATATTCTCTGAAAGACGACTCATTAGCTGCCATTAGAGATAGTTTAAGGTTTTCTGCCACTAAGTGTTGGAAAAATACACTTCCGTCCTTGCGGAAATTAAACGGCTCGATTACCTTTAAAAGCAAGGTAGACATTATGTGCCACCTGTAACGTAGGAAACAGAAATTAGATATATAACTTGACTGGACCAAAAGGAAAATAGTTTTTATTATGTTAAAGTCGTCAGGCTGACTGTCCACTTGATGGTAGATGGCTACCGTCGCCTATTACACAAACAACGCCATAGGTACTGCAAGTGCGATGCTGCCCATAGCAGGATGAAGGATAGGGGATCAGGAAGGGATAGAGAAATGGGCTCTGGCATCACTAACTGACATCATAACTAACACAACACATGCTGTTATTTCACGGTGGTCTTCTGCAAGGGGGTGGTTACGGGCGCCAGACGGAGACACCATCAAGTGACACCTTTTTTGGTCTAGTGGTTCATATCTGATTAACCACTAGACCAAAGTCCCTATGACTTAGGGGTTTAAAATTATTCTTAAAATTATTTTTATTAAAAAATTATGAAATTTTGCGTGCGATAATGCAATAGTTGCTTAAACTTAATCTATACATATTATTAAAAAAATCTGTCTATTTCTCCGCTAACTTCTTCTAAACCACCCAAAGGATTTTGATACGGTTTTTAGTAACAGAAAGAGCGACATAAGTTCTTAGGATAGGTATAATATTCTATAGCGTTTTATTATTCAATGTAATAAAACATTAGGGACCACATTTCAAAGTTCGTAGCCAGTTTAAGACGACCTCATTTGTTTGTGTTGTGTTTTGAAAGCTGTTTGCAAAGCGGAGACGCCTTCGGAGATGCGAAGGCGGGAATTAGTGGCTGAAACTCAAATATTGTGTGGCGTGGACGCGTCACGCATATACTCCAAAACATAATGAGGTTTTACTTTAGATATGTTGCTTTAAAGTGGAAATAAATATTTATAAAATCCATCGCCGTTAGTGCGTCAAGAATGGCTAGACCTATTTTAATAAACGGGAAAGAAAAGGTAGGACAGGCGAAGCCGCCACTACTGAAGAGCGGCCCACTCTGAAATCTTGGTGACATCGATTACCAGCTGTATCCACTCCACTCTGGCCTCAGCTTTTTTCATAGCCTTTGCAACTGTGCGGCCTGTAAGAGCAACAACAAGATCTGTCCATCGGCTAGGAGAGCTTCCACCAGCTTCTCTAAGTTTTCTGGTTCTCTGCGGGCTATGTAACCAAATAAGTAATTGAGAACTCTTAGATAGCAGGTGGCGGATATTTATATAATTTATACTTAATACAGAAAAGAGATACCAAATATGTTTAAACGAGTATTTCGTCATGAAAATATTACCCTACGCCATAAAGATAATTCAGCAGTTTTAGACAAATTTAATCATATACTTTAGAATTAATTAGTATATCAGCATAATTTCGTTACTATAGTATAATATATATAACTTTATTATACCATAATAATGAAATTATTTTGAATGTTTTGAGAAAATATTGTATTGTATTGCAAGTAATTTACAATTACAAATATCTGACGAAGATCAAGATCAAATAATCCTTATAATGGCATCATTAATTAAATCGACTAATTTAAATAAATTAAATTAAATCTATCAAAACAATCGAATGAAGCCAATCAAAGTCGATATTCCAATGAAATTTCTTTGCACGTTTCAAAGTAATTCCAATTCTTGGTAAGCAAATGATTAAACTTTTCTCGGCAACGAGATTGTAAACAAATTTCGAGTCAGAAAACCTTGTTGCAGGATTATAAAAGATCAAAGTGGTCTGCTATAGATTTTTATTGGGACTGATCTCGAATGTAAATCCAGTTTAAATCATTTCAAGACATAATTCACCTATTATTTCATTTTGCCTTTTTTTCCTATTGCCACCTTTTTCTTATCCTTTATCCTATCAGGGTAGATCCACTCTTTAACAGCCTTTTTTTTTAACGTTGGGAAATCCTCTTGGATACCCAACGACTTTCTTTCGATCGCGGCCGTTGATGGGCGGGGTCGTGGGGACGTTATTACACGACTTCGGCGCCCCGCCACGGCTATCCAGCGCGGAGAGGCCTGTGCTCCCTGTTAGAACCTGGGACTCTTAAACAGCCTGCGTTTTCCATTAACTGTCATATAGGCATGGATCCATAATGTATTTTCGGAGTACATTAATAAATATAACTCAGATTTGTTTAGTTGAGTTTTGACTAAATAAAATTAGTTTTTTAAAATGTTAAGGTCTACAGACAGGTTGACGTACCTTGATGAAGTTGAGGACCTTGATACTGTCACCTATAACACAAGCAACGCCACCATACTAGGTGCTGCAAGTGTTGTGCCGACCATACTAGGATTCTTACTCACTTAGCGAAACACAACAGCACACGTGCTGTTACTTCAAGGTAGTCTTCTTTAAGGCGATGATTACTGTCGCCTAAATGACTGCGAGGCGCAGTGTGCCCTGCCACTACTTTTCAGATCCAGACCAGAGCCGAGTTTTAAAAGTTCATATCCAAAGTTGACCTGCCGGGAATCGAACCCGGGCCTCTGAGACAGCGTTAAGGCCCATTTATCCAACAGAGTCGTCAACATCAAAGAATGTAACCGAATCATGAATGACTAAAGAAATATAGGAGTGGATTACACTTTTTCAAAGGGGCGGCAGATTTAAAAACCTTGTAAGTTGAGAAAATTATTTTCAATTAACAAAATGTTTGTTTTGCACAATCTCTTGAATATTCATAACTTAGAAATTCCTATATTTTTGCCAAACAGCGGCCATAATTTTTCTTCGAATCTAATAAAGAATTTGAGCTGGTTTTTGTTGTAATGGCCAATAAAAGTTGTCAGCTCAGGTGGTCGCGGCGTTATGGTTCGAACGATAAATCAGAAAACGCGACACGGCTTCCATTACCTTGACAACCACTCTTAGAATATCCCTCATCACAACCAGCGCCTTGTTACTTTATTATTAGAAAGTAGCACCGTTAAGAAGTTTCAGGGATCTTCGTACATTGGTTTGTTTTACTTGAATTAGATTTTAAGTATTAATACTTAATTAAATCTCATAATTTGTGACCTGAGTTGAAACGATTACTATACCTACCTGTAATAATCTATATCTGATTCTATCACTTTCTCCGCTAACTTCTTCTAAACAACTCAACAGATTTTGATACAGTTTTCACTAAGTTTCGTGTATAATTTTCAAAAAAAAAATGCATTATAAAGAGGTAAAGTTTGTATGATTCTTTGTATGCAGGAAGTAGTCTTCGAAGCAACTCATTCGGTTTAAGAAAAATCTTTCACCAATAGTTAAAATAGAATTTCAGGATGGACATAGGTTAAATATTTCGCTCGGGCGAAGCCGCTTCCACCAGCTGTCTAAAAATAAATATCCAACGATTGGCAAAAGTATAATGTCAGGCAAAGAAAATCTTCAGGTAGACTATTATTTATTCTGTGTTCTGGGTAAAGGTGTATAGAAAATACTGGGGGATTCCGGGCTGCTATCAAATATAGTGTATTGAATGAAAGTGAAAATGAAAGTAGAGTAAAAAGATAAAAACACAAAGATAAGTAATTGCGGATATATTTTATATTTCTTAATAAAACAAATTTAAGAAAGAAGTCCTTTAGATGAAACGCTCTAATTTTGTGTTACCTAGAGACACAAATGATGTCATTTTTCTATGAATGGTTACTGCCTGTCCTGATCTATATCGATATCAGTGGAAAATTGAAATACCCGTAAGAGTCATAAGTATCTTTATATTAAGAGCAACCAGGAATCGCACGAATGTATTTTTTTCTGCAAACATAAATACTCAAATCTACCTTGTTTATCACTCTTTCCATTATTGAAAACCCTATCAAAATTCGTTGGGTGGTTTTAGAAAAAGTTCGCGGAGAAAGAAGCGAAGCGAAGAGAGAGAGAAGCGGACAGCGACTTTATTTCATATTATAATATTGTAACGACTTGCCTTGTAAAACCTTTTTATATTCAAGTATTGTAAATACATTGTATTATAATCCTTTTTCACATTCTATTCATGTCATCTCTTGTTAATTGTTAAATTGTGAATACATTTTGTATCCATCATTATCCCTTGCATTATTCAATACTTACCCTTTCCCGAACATCACAGCCCACAATATGTATTTTAGTTAGATACGAGGCAGTAAAAAAATCGAAATATTGAAATTTCGAATATAAATACATTGTGTTTGTACTAATAAATATTTTTTAGGATATGTAATTGTGTTTAAAGATATGTTTTATTTTGAGTGGTAGTTTAAAACAATACAAGCTTTCGACAAGGCCGAAAGCTTTGCTATTTTTACAAACAATCAGAGGGCCAATGAAGCTTCAGCTACCTTATTTGCGGAACTTGGCTCCTACATATTTCCGTACGACTGTTTCTTGATCATAAAGATTGAATAAACGATTTGCTACCATTGACAAGATAAAGATCCAATTCTATGAATGCTTCAAATATTTGTAAAGACGATCTTGCAACAGTGTGATTTTGCTAGGCAGTCCAAAGGTGATACTTTTAACAGCCTGTTTATGTATATCTTACAATCGCATAGTTATAATGATAATGTTAATTTAACAATAAGATTTTAAACTAATTGTTTTACAGTCTAAAAGTTATTACTAACGCTAATAATAACGGATTCATTAAATATGAAATCCACTAACTCAAATCTTCTGCGTCCCGGCACTTTAAATGAAGAGCAACTATCTTAACTTAGATATAATACCCTTAGGGCTATTTGAAAATTAATTTTGCCCTTAGCAACGTTTACCTCGAAACTTTGATGGTCGCCCGCTTACATTAAAATTAAATCTGATTGAGACGTCATCACGTCACCACAAGCTAAAAAGTTTAAGTTTTTAAACCTACTATTTTGTTGATTCATCAAACACTTTTATTAGTATAAAAGTGTAAATCAAAGGCAAACATTTGAGTTCGGTATTTTGAAAATCCTAATTAACATTATAAATTGGAATTATTACTTTTTAAATTTCATGCCTTAACTACTAAAGCAATCACCATGACATGATGTAGGTATACACGTTGCCAGTGATAAAGAAAAGGACATAAGATTTCTTTCTGAAAAACTGATCTGTTCCCTAAGAATCATATCAAAATATAAATACTGTATATACGAGCAAAAAAGAATGAATAAATGTTTTAATTACTAAGAAAAAGGAGCGTCGACAAGAAAAAAAAGCAAGTCTTATATAAATGGAATTTGTTATTTATCATGTGCAATGCTCAGACCGCAATACCGTTACAGTTTAGATGAAAAATTGGTATACCAATTGGTTATGTTGCTAAAGACGAAAAAATAAGTGAACTAAGCAAATGTAACATTTTTGTTTCAGATATCTATAAACTTGTATTAAGAAAGAAGACATATTGATTGGTAAGTTTTTCATATTTAATAATTCATCACTATCTTAGCATTTCATTAGCTATATAATCCGGCAAGATAATCCGGCAAACAATAATTCGAAGACAACGTGTTATGAATTTACCTGAGCAAGATTATTTGTCTATCTATATCAAATATATTTATGAAAAAATAAAGCTCTGTCCGTATTTGCTATTTCTCCGCTAACTCCTCACAATTCGCCCAATAAAATTTTATACTTAGCCAATAGCCGACTTACACGCGTGACTTAGAGGAGGGCCCTCCGCTAAGTCACGCGTGAGGCAAGTAAATGAGAATGTAATAAGCACATGAACATCCAAGATTTTGAAAGGTCCAGAGGTCCTTAGTCTCCTTCTTATCAGTGGAGTGTGAATTTATAGAAATTATTATATATTATATAATACTCGTGGCCCGCTCCGGCTTCGCACGGGGGCAATCTGTTAGATTGTCTTACACCGCCATCTGTTAGATTGTCATGGAACTCACAGATAATTTTAACAAATAATTGCTGGATTGAGTAGGTATCAACAGATGGCGCTATGTTAATAATATTATATAATTTGCAAAAAAAATAATAAACAAAATGAGATATATCCTATTTTTTAAGTTGGACCAAATTACATATAGTTACGAAATTTTATCAAAATCGGTTCAGTAGTTTGGGAGTTCATCGCGGACAAACAACGTGACACGAAATTTTTATAAATGATGTACCAATTGAATTTAGCTTATAAATGCATTGACGAGTTTTACGTGATCGACAAATTTTCTTTGAGCAAGTCGACTCGTAAATGAGATCTGAAGTTTATTTCCATTACATAAAATGATATTATCTCCTAAGAAAGTATGTACGGTTAAATCGCAACCATAAGTTTTATGCAATTTGCGAGAAAACATTTAAACGTCCTTTCAAACTGGCTGATAATAATCCTTATTCCCTTTGAATCTTTGAACATCAGTCTTTGAAACACGTGGGACAATTCACATCTGCTTTTGCTGATAATATTAAAAGGATATCTGGTAATATTTTGAGGTTTGTGTCAGTGCAAATCTTTTTACCGCGCCATCTTTTAATATTAAATATGTGGGAAATTTCACTTGTTAAAGACTTTTTCTTTTTTTAAACTAAGTAATACTGCGATTTCGAGCCCTCTCACCCAACAATTTTTTTATTATTTTCTGCACTTATATATAATATAAGCTAATACCCCCAAACAAATGTAATTTGTTGTACTTTTGCTGTACAGTTGTTGTACCCCACTCGCTGACTTGCCCTCGTGAGATGTGAGACTCCCCGGCGGGCCTTATAACGCCGGGAGCACCCACTAAAACCCCCCATGTTCCACCATCGGCGGCAAATATGAGACCCGGGATCACAGCGAGGCCTTGTTCCCGGGCCACACAACCATGTCCTCGCGGACCCTGCGGCCAAGCCGCGTTCCACTCCTGTGGCAACCCACTGGAACATCAATGGGCCACCACACCTCTCACCTGTTGAGTCCCAGATACCAGATGCCCTCCTCTAACGCCCAGAATAACCGGGCAGCGAGCGCCACCGTAATATCCCAGTGACGCTGACCAGCTCTTCGGTCTTGTGTGGGGCAGTCTATTGGGCCGGAAAACACGGGAGGAGACCCAGCACGTGCCGTCCCACATGCAGCACGCGTAAACCTGGGGGGCAACCGGTATCGTAGCCCACAGACCCCAACCGGGCCGGTTAATCCTCCTTTACGGCCCCGTGAGGGGGCAGCCTAGAGGGGGTAGCTCACCAGGAGGGAGACCGGGAGCCAGAGTGCTTCCCGAAGCACACACACACACACACAACAAGGTCATGGCCCTTAAGTGGGGACCATAAGTGTTTATTTATTGTAAACAAAGTTATATCACTTTAACCGGGTGGGCGGTTAATTGTGCCTGAGTATACTTATATAGAAATGTAATCAAAATTACTAGTCATTGTTATCTTCTTATATAAATAAAATCAGAGTGTCTGTCTGTGATTTGCGAAAAACTGCCTCAAACTAAGCTTAGAGAGTCATTCGCATGCTGTTAAAACGTAAATAAGTTTTTTTAGAATTGTTGTCTGTCTGTCTGTCTGTCTGTCTGTCTGTCTGTCTGTCTGTCTGTCTGTCTGTCTGTCTGTCTGTCTGTCTGTCTGTCTGTCTGTCTGTCTGTCTGTCTGTCTGTCTGTCTGTCTGTCTGTCTGTCTGTCTGTCTGTCTGTCTGTCTGTTCGGGGTAATCTCAGAAACGGCTGAAGCGATTTCGATGAAACTTTGCAGACATGAAGAGGGGGTCGTCAGGAGTAACATAGGCTACTTTTTGTTTATGTAAATTGCGGTACATACACCAAAATAATATTTTTTACAATTTTTGTCTGTCTGTCTGTTTGTTCTGGCTAATCTCTGAAATAGCTGGACCGATTTTGACGGGACTTTTATTGGCAGGTAGCTGATGTAATAAGGAGTAACTTAGGCTACGTTTATTTTAGACTAGCGACTCGTTCCCGGCTTCGCCCGGATGCATTCGTGTACATAGACTTTTCGAGTTTAATGAGAATGATGCTTATGCATTAAGATAGCCTCACTCTACTTCCTTGGAAATAAATATAACAAATCACCCATCAGGTTCTGAAATTTCAAAAAATCTTATTAAATTATCTGAAAAAGTGAAGAAAGTTTTCATATATGCGAGAATTTCCTAGAAACTTCTGGAATTTTCTAGAAATTTCTGAAATTTTCGAGAAACTTCTAGAATTTTCTTAAAACTTCTAGAATTTTCTATAAACATCTAGAATTTTCTAGAATGTTAGCGAAAAAAATCCGTTTCTATTAATCTATATAAATAAAATCAGAGTGTCTGTCTGTGATTTGCGAAAAACTGCCTCAAACTAAGCTTTGAGAGTCATTCGCATGCTGTTAAAACGTAAATAACTTTTTTTAGAATTGTTGTCTGTCTGTCTGTCTGTCTGTTCGGGGTAATCTCAGAAACGGCTGAAGCGATTTCGATGAAACTTTGCAGACATGAAGAGGGGGTCGTCAGGAGTAACATAGGCTACTTTTTGTTTATGTAAATTTTATAGAAAATTCTAGAAGTTTCTCGAAAATTCTATGTTTCTCGAAAATTTCAGAAGTTTCTAGAAAATTCTCGCATATATGAAAACTTTCTTCACTTTTTCAGATAATTTAATAAGATTTTTTGAAATTACAGAACATCGTCAAAATTTTTAGAAATTTAAAAATTTGTTAAACCTGATGGGTGATTTATTATATTTATTTCGAAGGAAGTAGAGTAAGGCTATCTTAATGCATAAGCATCATTCTCATTAAACTCGAAAAGTCTATGTACACGAATAAGTTGAAACATTTATCTTTTCTGCCTAACGATCATCACTATCAGCTTGATAGACAGCTTTAGTATTCATCATCGAAGTTTTGAGATAGAATATACCCATATTTCGCCGAACTGCGTTCTCTTATCTCAGTGGAACTAATATACACAGGAAAAAGACAAAGTTACGCACAATTAAACAAAAATCAATTCGCTCACGAAGACAACATTATTAAATTTACGTTTTTTAATATTATAAAACAAAGTCCCCCCGCTGCGTCTGTCTGTCTATATGTTTGCGATTCTCAAAAACTACCGAACGGATTTTTATACTGTTTTCATTAATGGGAAGAGCGTTAAACGAGGAAGGTTTCTACGTTTAATTTGCAGAAAAAAATTGCACCCGTGCGAAGCCGGGAACGGATCGCTAGTTTAATTATATATTGTTTTAAATTTAATTAATTAAAATGTTGTTAAAGTTAGTATGTTCTTGTAATTTAAAATGTTTCCTATTTGAAATTCAAACTGTAATAATACTAGTCATAGTATAAGTAGAAATAAGTGCAATCAATTTGTAATGCTGACAATATACGTCCCGTGGGGTGATGGTGACCCCTGGTTTTTGTAACCTAAAAAAAGCTGTGATTTCAAAACAAGTAACAAGCACTGACTAAGATAATATTTTTGTCTATAATATAACCGATCAAAAAAGACAATCTAATAAGTTTTTGATGTGTTAAATTAATAGTATTACAGTCATCGAAATAATATATCTTTGCAAGCATTATACGATATATTCAAGTTCGCTGATTACAGTATACTTTTTAGGCTTTATGTAGTACTATTACTTATTCTGTGGCATTACACACGTTAACAGAATAAATTAGATCTATCAAATATCACTGAGAGAAGTTCTCCAATATCTTATACTCTTGACAAACTCTAAAGAGCTTCTCATAGCATTGTTACACAATTTATAATACTGGCATGAAGCACTTACCCCGACAGTTTACAGATTATTACATGTGACATGGTTACGGACGAAGGTATATTGATATTTATTCGCTGTGTCAAAATACACGAACGCACTCCGGTTATTGATGTGAAGTAGATGTATCTCATATGTGGAACAAAGTCGTTTAGATTGTAGGTATTCGTTTCGTTGAGACATCGGCGGAAAATTATATAACATATTCAAAAACGTCTTATTATGTAGTACATATTATATTTAGTAACGTTTTCATATAATGTCTTAGACTGAATAATATTACCTACAAAGATTATTAAACATGGGACGGATTGTTTAAACGTAGAGAGCAATCCAAAAACTTTTATATAAAAACACTTATTATTTAAAACTTGCTATCATTGTTTGAAAAATATATCATCATTTGTAATTATCATCATTGATCATTTGTAGCACTGTTTGTTTCTATTCAGGATATATATTAGGCCTTATATTTTATATAAACTTACTACCCCATTTAAATCAGGGCGAAGCCTGGATGAGTCATGTGTCTAATCTGTCAGATGAGTCAAGTGTTCGTTACACATTTCATTCTGCAAATGAATTATACAAGTAATACCTTTTTGCATCGCTCCTGTAAATTTTATAATGAACACTTGCTAGATCTGGATATTTTCAGTTGTCCTATAGGAGCCTATAAACGAAGCCTTAAACAAGCTCTCGAAAATATAGTTGTGTAGTCTCCTTTTTTGTTACGGCCAGTTTATTCGTTATTTTGTATGTTATATGGTATTTATTTGTTAACTGGTTCTTGCCTTTTTTGTGTGTTTCCTCCCAGCTCCAATACTTAGCGACTTGTACTTTATAATATGTTTTAGTAATTTAGTGGAAACTTTGCTGATTTATGTTCTTCTTGTATGTATATGTATAATGTGTAGCGAGATATTGTGTTTCCCTAATATAAATAAATAAATAAAATAAATAAGTCTCGGAAGAAATTTTAAGAAATATACACGTTTCTTGTATTTATTAAACATTTCAATATAACGGTTAAAAATATTAAATTTAAGTTAAATCAATATTTTTTAAATTGTAATTAATAGTATATAGTTAGGTTTTAGTAATAATTACTAATGGTAAACCTCAAGATTATAACTCAGTGGTATTTAGTGTTATCATTTTACATGTATATTATTAGCATTAAAATTGGTAAAATTATAAATAATAATAAAAAGCATATGCATAATCACAGTTGTCAGGATCGACATCGTGTGATTGAATTGAAAATTCAGGAATGATCAAAAATATGTGGTCATAGTGAACATTTTTCTTTTTAAGATTATCTGGTTGCGCCTTTACATAAACTCTATCAGCCTTGAGTCATTCTTGTACTTACTTAAGGCGCTTAATGCCGTCAAATAGGTACTTTTATAAGCCTACTCCTCGTTTATGGCTTGAACAAAAAGCTTGAAAAAAAATACATGTCAGTCGTCGTAGTCGTCGATTATAAATACAAGAAATACAAGAGAAAATATATGACTCCACTCAATGACAATTAAATAGAACCATACAGTAATTATTTAACATGAACTTCATAATGACAAACCATTAAAAAGGTGATATGAAACTAGATTATCAGAGGTGTATACCATATTGATCCTTGTTATCATATCTAGTAAGTATACTTTCATATGCAGTTGTATGCAGTTGCTTATTGTTCCTTTTAAAATTTGCGAAAGTAATGATTTTATCCCATCTCAAAAAATTTCTTTTTTTAAATTTCGGTTACATTACGTTACATTACATTACGTAACATGACACTGTCGCGAGTTTAATGATTTTATCCCATTTCAAAAAATGCCCAACGTGCCTAAAAAAGTTTTCACTTCAAAAACGTCATTGACGTCAAAAATTTTTGATAAAAATATTACGTTTAAATATCCTAAAAACTCCCTAATTGTTAACAAGTAACACCTACGTGCTTGACAAAGTTAAAAAAGTCAACAAGTGCGTAGGTTTGACCTTTTTATTGTAGCCTGAGATAGTGACGTCACGTTCGACCTTCCTCACATGTTTTTTCACTTTTTATGAAAAAGAAATCACATTAAAATATTTATAATAATTTAGGCGTAATTAATAAGTACCTAATAAAATTTATAAAAATATGTTTAACTCTTATTTGAATGTCACACATATACGACATTTGTATTCGCACTAACAAATTGAAACGCATGAATTTATTTCTCGTTTAGATCAGTAATTGAAGTTGTAAAAACTCTTGATTTATATGTATTTTTATAAAGTTCACCCCTCACAGAATGAGAATGAGAAAAGCCGAAGAAACAGTTATGTTTATTTTAAACTAGCGACACAATGAGGCTATGTTCATTTCACCAGTGCAAATGATATCAAAATCCGTTTCGTGGTTTAAAAGAAATTAACGAAGAAACAAACAGGCGGACGGCGATTTTGTTCCCTAACTATTTATTATATTAGATTATAATATTAGTTTATAGTTAAAAAAAATGGAAGACATAAATAAATGCCCTATAAACCTACAAACATGAAAAATTAGCCCCTGGTTTCGCACGGAGTTGAAATTTTCAAAAATCCTTTTTAGCGGATGCTCTTCTCTACTTACTCGTAGTATGTACCTAAATATAAAACAAAGTCGCTATTGCCCGTCTCTGTACATGCGCAAACTCCACCGAAACCACGCAATAGATTATTTTGATGCGGTTTTTACCACCAGTAAGATAATTTTTCACGAAAGGTTTATATATACATACTAGTGGCCCGCTCCCGGCTTCGCCCGGGGTGCTTTTTTGCAATCCAGCCGATAAATTACTTTAAACCGCCATCTGTGAGAACCTTATGGAACTCACGGATAAATAATTGCTGTATTGAATAAGTATCAACAGATGGCGCTATGTTAATAATATTATATAATTTAAAAAATAATAATAAATAATCGGCGACTAATTGGGATATATAATTAATCCCAATTAGTCGCCGAACAATAAATTGAAAGTATTTACACAGGGCTCATTAAAATTAAAACACATATTTTAAATGTATCTCAGGTTTGACCTAATAACCTACTTTTTTCTGTTCACATTTATCTAATTGTAAGAGAAGTCCACTTTTAAAACGCAATTTACATATTCATTCATTGGCCAATCAAGGAGACATTCATGTGCGCGATTATTTTGGATGCCGTGTTCCTGTACTTTAGAACTTTTTTTTTTTAAAGCTGGTGTAGAATTTTGACCGTTGATAGTAGTTTAAAATATAGTTGTTTTTTAAATCTCTCTTTAATATTTTTAGGCAATTTATATCAGAGACAATTTTGAATTGCCCGTTGGATGTGTAGTTAGGGTGCTTACCTTAACGCTATGTCTCAGGGAGGTTCGATTCCTCACACGGTCAACTTTGGAAATGAACTTTTCAAAGAAGGCTCCGATCTGGATTTGTAAACTAATGGCAGGTGTACTATGTTTCGCAGTCATTTGGGCAGCCCGTCCGGCGGCAGTAACCAGTGCATTTATATTATTTTATAAGAAATTGTATATCCTATATTTGTATATCCTAAAATTTGTGTGTGCATAACTTAAATAAATAAATAGTTATTATTATTAAGTCCAGTTATTATTATTAATAGGATGAACTTACTTTTAACCTAGCTTTTAAGTCTTCATTCAAATTAACACAAAAAAACTGAGATATATTTTGGTAATTTATTCTTGAATGCCAAAATATATCTCGTAACATTGAGTTTGATGACCGGTCTGCCCTCAGTCTGAATATATAATACTATATACTATTTATCTACCTTAACTTATCTTGTAACTCATAATATATAAGTATAGTTATGTTAGATATTCTTAATTAAGCTGCTTGTTTAAATGTTTGTTTGATTAATGTAGAAGTTTCAGAAATTCAGTCCAAAGTAAACTATTCAAATTTGGTATTGCAAACAGATTATAAATTTCATATGAAGTAGGTATTAATTTTAATTGCCCCCAAACAGCGATGTGAATGTGAGTCATACGTTTAATTGAAATAAATGTAGCAAGCTAAATTAGCAAACTTTGCTTAAAATAGAAATTTAAATTATTTTGGACAAACTATATTATCAGGTTTATTGAGAGTCCATTCGTCTAACGAGGATAGCCACTCTTTAAATTTAAATTTCTGTATTAAATTTAAACAAACAAAACAGCAGCGTCGCGGTAGCAGATAGCATATACAGGGTGTGGCCTATAATAAGAGCAATAAATTTAAACGATGATTCTATAGAGGATACGCAGTTACTTTAACCTAGTCATTATGCTCCAAAGTGCTTATACTCAGACATAGCAATCCAAAGTCTATACATAACCAATGAATGAATTTCATGATCACTAAATTGTCGGTTATCAGTCGTTAGATGTCTTGGTACAGGGTACTGGGGCGAGAACGATCGTAAATGTCAATGTCAAGTACTCCGACTGGACACATTATGTCTGTAGTAGTACATTGCTGGCTCGATTAATTTTGTTAGAAAGTAACAGTAAATTTATTTTTCATTTTAATTAATTGAAACCATTTGGAATTAATTACTGATTCGTTAAAGGGTCTATATTTTAAGTTATTGTTCTTATTACAGGCCACACCCTGTAATACAATGTGCTGCACTTATAAATTGACAATCCGTCCTTTTAATGGACATATGCTTAATGGTAAGTGACTACTGACCCCTATTAACAAAAGTGGGCCGTCGACCTTGATAGGATACAAAATAGTGTATAGGAGAATGACCTCTAGCATCCTTTACTCACTCACCGAATGGCACTTTTTTTTTAAATTATGATATTCCGCATGTAGGTATGTACGCATGTATGTGATTACTGCCTCTATGATCATTTTACCAGTTGAGCTGCTCAGATTGTGACTGCCTTCTGCAGAGTACTAAACCACCTCTTACAAAGGATAACCGCATAAAGTGAAAAATATATGAAGTCAATTATTATACAGCTCTCTTATTATTGAGGAACCGATTTTTTGCTGTTCCGATTTAAAAATACATTTAATCCTGTACTAATTCATTATGTAGGCAAAACTCTGCAAAGTTACTACTAAAACAGAAAACACTTATAGTTAGAAAGCACTTTAAAATATAGCTGATAAAAGTTAAGCGTAGCCTTTGTAATATTACACCTTGAAGCTCAATATCAATTCCTTGAAAAAGCTCTTTTGGTATTTCAGTAGTTTATTGAGCAGCTCCGTCGCGGATCTGAACACGTTGAGTGAGAGCCGTGAAGAGAGCTTTTCTGTAGTGCGGTAAGATTTAAAATGTTTACCTCTGAAATATATTTTCAGGATAATTCATCTTGCCGGTCCTTTTGTTTACTCCTTTCTTTTTTGCACTTTAAATGTCGAAAGCATTAGTCTAGCAAATATGAAACTTGAATTCACTTGAGTTTTCTGTTCTCTACTCCATAACACGCAGTTTAATTGAATTAAATCTATATTAAAACGTCTTATATTGTGAGCGTCTGTCACAATGTAAATTTATAAAATTGTAAATAACATGGTTAAATTATAAAGATGAATATTGTAAATAGGTTTTTTTTTTATGTTAAGGTCGACAGGCAGGCTGACGGTCCACTTAATGGTTGGGTGGCTACCGTCGCCTATAAAACAAGCAACTCCACAGGTGTTGCAAGTGCACTGCCAACCAAAGTAGGGTTAAGGATAAGGAATTATAGGAAGGGATAGGAAAAATGGGATCTGGCTTACCTTACTCACTCATCGAAACATAACAGCACGCATGCTGTTGTTTCAAGGCGGTCGCCAGACGGGATGCCCAAAGTATACGCTGTATATGTTTTTAATATAAACATTTTTGAATGCATTTTAGTATACAGTGAGTTCCAACAATAAGTTTTAAGTTACGGCATTGGTTCTCAACCTTTGTATGAGCTATTTATATTCCCCGGTGACGTCAGTCTCAGTCAGAGTTCGATCAATAAAGGGAATACAAGATGTTCTCGTCCATCAAACATCGCAAAACGTGAAACTTAAGTCAACATAAAAGTTTATATTTACCGTCGAGTATTACATAGTACCATCGAAACGTGTATGTATAATGCAAAGTAAGAAAAGAACCTTTAGTAACAGACTTTTAAAATGTACTTTTTGTAAAAGTTCAAACTGAATTTAAATTTTAAATGTTGGCATTATTTTAAAAAAATTGCATAAAATGATAGAAGCAAAAAGCAAGTGGAACTACGAAGCATTTTGGAAAGAAGGGACACCACAGAATGCAATAACCAATCTGTATTAACCTGTAGGTATGTTTATTTGTTTGTATTTAAGAGGTAATCTCCTAAATTACAAATCCGATTTATAAAAATAGGTATTTTACCAAATATTCCACGCGGGCGAAGCCGCGGGCACCAGCTATCTAAAAATAAAGATCCATCGCTTGGCAAACTGATAATGTGAGGAGTTAAATTGCTTTACACATTTTTTCATTCGTTGTATTTTTATTTTTCAACGCGGACGAAGTCGCGGGCTCCAGCTAGTATAAGATAATTGGCTTTAACCAGCGACTTCGTCCGCGTCCCTCGGGAATAGTACTGTTTCTCTGGATTGGCGCACTCTAACTTCTAAGGAGAATATATTCTAGTCTTTTTACTAATAATCAGGCTATCAAATGGAAAAGATTACTACTAACTGTATATTCTATTCTTACATAAGCATGTTCAATCAAAAACAACTTCGCTATTATAATTATTATATGAGTATATATTTTGTTATATTAAGTATACAAGTCTTAAACAAGCTGACAATACAATATTTATGCGTTCAACCAATAAATAATATTTACATATGTGCGTACATATATCATATATTTGTTCGTTTGCGAATAATGCAGGGAACATCTGGAACAGGCTTTCACAGAATCTCTCTTCCCAATTTCCAATTACGACAATAATGAACAACGTACTACTACTACCAATTGGAATCTTCACGACAACGAATTGCGTTATGTGGAAACCGATCGATAACTCTTATTAGGAATACGCTATGAAAAAATACGTAATAATATGTCTATAATTCTTTCTACAATAATATTATAAAGAAAAAGATTTGTGTTTTGCTTTGTAATGAATAAACTCAAAAACTACTGGACCTATTTTAAACATTTTGGAAAACCGCTTGGTCGACATCACTAGCGACCAATATGTAATAGATCCATTACCTCGGACAGCAAATTAGCCTTGCTTTACAACTAGGCAATGCAACAAGTATGCCAGCATTGAGCTGAGGAGGCCAAACTAGATATTAATTACATTTTGCAAATATATTACTTATTCTTATTTCCACTTCGCAAATACTGACATGTGTTTTCAATTATTTGTTTATCCGAAGAAATTGATTCGAAAAACTAATGTGATTTTTATAATTAATGTATGTAACGAGTAATGATAATGCATGCTTTTTTTACAGCCACAAGAGGGGCAACCCATAGAACTAAGTATAAAACTCTAAGCATTTTTTGAACCCAACCAGCATAATAGTCGAATAAGAAACGATTTACTCAGCCTAAAGTCCTATAACAGCTGAAATTACGTTGCCAAAATACCAACCTGTCGTATAAAAGCGCTTGTCTCGACTATTAAGCAATTTTCACTCAATCATGCTATAATTAAGTCGAATAAACGTTTATAGCACTATGCTAAAACGCGTTTACTCTGCTTTTTGTAACACACTGAGTTCAAGTGACCAAATCACTTTTATTCAGCTTCCTTAACCTATAATAGTTATATAACAGCTACTAAAATAGCTGATCCGCTAAGCTGGGCGCTTCTATACGATCACTATTCGACATTCTAATCTGATTCCATAAAAGTTGAGTAAAAGCAATCTTTATACTATTTAGCACGATCATTGCTATTAGTACACACTTATACGACAACTCGAAAATATGTTGTGTAATAGCAACCGACTTGCTTTTATACAGTTCTTTAGTTGAGCAGCGAATTAATTGTTTTGATTGGGCTAATATGTTCATTCGATTATAGTTTCTATAAAATATGTCAGTTTGCTATTACTCGACAATTTGGTTCTGTAGGAGTAGCTGGATTGCTTTTACTCAGAAAACAAGTTGTATTCTAGCAACCAAATTCCTTTTACTCAGTTCTAAAGTTGGGTAACAACGAATTAATTGCTTTGATTCGGCTAATATATGCTGTATTACACATGGCTGCATCATGTGCGGTAAACGTAATGCAATCACCTTTATTCGAGTTATAATCGTATACATGAGATGTAATGGAAACTAGATTACAAAAGTAATTTTTATAACACACAGTATTTTATTAATTTAATATTTATAATTAAATTAAATGAATCGTGAGGGCGCATAAATATATACCTATATGCCCTAAGGCCTCTGGTTTAGTCAGTAAATTAATTATCACATGTTGAATATATGTACTTACTTACTATATGTTATTCAGTGCTTATTCTACCTTTACAGGATTTTAGTCTGAGTAATCTGCGCCCAATTCGCGTCGAGAAAACGTTTACAGCACTTTTACTCAAGTATTCTTAGCGCTTGTATATCATTAAATAGCAAAACGGAAACGTGCTCGCTACTTTTATAGCACGTAAATTTGCTGGTTGGGAAGTGAAAACTTCTTTAGGCGCGTTGGGTATTTTTGAGATGGGATAAAATCATTGAACTCGCGGCAGTGTCATGTTACATGTAAGCATTGATGTAGCTGATATTAATTTAAAATAATTTAAAAAAAGAACAATAAGCAGACAACTGAATATGAAAGTAAACTTACTAGATATGATAAGGATCTGCCCAATAATCTAGTTTCATATCAACATCAAACCTTTTTAATGGTCTTTCATTATGAAGTTCATGCTAAATACAGTAAAAGCTCCTTATTCGCGCTTCCTTCGTTCGCTTTTTCACTATTCGCGGATTAAAAAAATGCGACCCAATTCCTATATTCGCGGCTAAAAATTTCTTTATTCGCGGATCTAATAAGTACATACATAATAATAAAAAGATTCCAATAGGTATCCAACCCAATATTCTTTGTAAATGCCGTCAAATGGACTAATAAAACAAGATGAAGATTTGATTGAAACCGACTTGGAGGAAATGCTAAATTCACCACCCATTGAAGAAGAGTCTTCAACAAGCACTGGAAACGTCACATTTAATTTGAAAAACCTTAGTGAAGGTTTAAGAATGGCAAATGAGCTTTGCGACTTCTTTATGAACATTGATCCGTCTATGGAACGAAGTCTTATTTTTAAGAGGCAAATTTCTAATGTGACTGCTGCGTATCAGTTTGAATTGAAGGAGCTTTTAAAAACTGCCTAGCAAGAGAAAATTACAAAATTCTTCAAACCATTGCCTAAGCCTGAAGATAATTAATCAAAATGTTCAAAAACTTCAATTAAATTGATTTTTTAAAATATTTGTTCTTTTTATTTTGTCACCTAGGAACGTATCTTATAATCCCATGTAAATTACCATTCCGTATTCACGGTTTCCTTATTCGCGGCATATTCATGGAACATATACCCCGCGAATAAAGAGCTTTTACTGTATTTCTTGCGATCAATACCTAATAATCGTATTTACCTAATTCGATAATGCCAAGGAATTTAAATATCATACAATTATTTTTGTGAAGCTACGTTTTCATGGCATGTTTTTTTTTACTATCCGTGGTTGTAGTTGCACTATAATTTCATAAGAATAACTCATAATTTGTCACTTATGATTTTAATTTGTCTAGTTCCTAGCGATATTAATTTCTTCGAATTGTTTGAGTTACTTCAATATTCGCGTATTTTCAATTGAGTTTATTTGTTTGCTCACTCTTCCCATCCACTTTGAGTACGTACTCAAAGAGGCACGGTAATGTATTGAGTTTGTATAGGGTACCTCTTGTTATATGCAGGTGAGTTGTATTTGTACAAAAACATGAAAAATTTCTATGGTGCTAAAGATTTTCTTCCAATACAATGAAATTATATTTACATGAAAGAATTTTTAAAATCGGCCCAGTAGTGTTTGAGTTTATTCTTTACAAACATACAAAAATACAAATCTTCTCTCTTTATAATGGCAGGGGATCCCACGATGTTAAATGTAGAGTTACTCGAGCTTCATGGGGAGCTATTGAATTTTGAAGATTAGATGGTAGGAATAAAAAAAGGTTATATGATGTTTCCCTTTTCAACGGTGGGATTAGCGTCTACAGGCGTTCAAAAGTTTGTAGACGCTGTATTAAAAATCCTCCAAATAATCATCAGATTAAGAATCAGCACGATCAGGAATTCAGGCTGAACCGTCTGTATGAAAATCTGACGCGCTCGAGTATTTCAAAATGGCAATCGCCAAAAATCTTTTTTGCAATTTCAATAAGCTGCCATAAGCTTGCGTTACATCCGAATCGTCTATATTTTAAATGGGAGCTAAGTTTGGGTTCACTTAATATGCCCTCTGAAAAACTGACGCGCACGAGTAGTATTAAAAATTTTACCCCAACCCCCACCAACCCCACCATCCAAAACGGCAGATTAACACATATCCGTTATCGGAGACACGTGGGGCATATACATTAGCAATATATAACGCGCTCGAGTAAATCCCAAAATCCCCTCTTTACCTCATTATTTTCAAAATTACATTATTTAAATAATGTTAATTTAAACAATTTAAATAAATTACAAAATACACAAATTTTCCCGGTATTTTTTCCAAATTTTCTCTTGATAAAAACTTTTTTCAGTCTAACGAATATTTGAAGCAAAATTCAGCTGTGCTCGAGTTTTGAGTTGATTCATTTTTATTTAAATAGAGACTAAACCAAAAAGTGAATTCAAACTTCAGTTAATCACACTGGTAAGCCACTAACACTGGTTATACAGCAAGAGGCAATAAAAGCTTGTGTCTTTTACTAACTTTAAAACTTAGTGGAGGGAGTTCGTCTAGTGGTATGGTTTATTAAAGGTGGCTTGCCTGAGTACCAGGACAAACTCGTATAAGTTTTTCCGTAAGTAATAAGTGAAGTTTGGTCCACTTTTCTCCTTAGTAAGTTTTCATTGCATTTTTCAGTATTTTTACTGTCATTTTCTTTTATAGCGCTGTATATTTTTTAGTGTTCTGAACGGGACTCAATACTGCTGTAATGAAATACATAATATTGCCGAAGAATTATCTGCTATATCTACATTTTTTTCAATACATAAAAATAAAGTCGTTGTACGCTTCTCCGCTAACTTCTTCTAAAGTTTTTGACTAGGTTTTCACTAATGGATAGACCGATAAACAAGGAAGGTTTGTGTATAACTTGCAGAAGAAAATTTCATTCTTGTGAAGCTAGAGGCTTTTGCAAACCTGCCACCCTTAAATCTCAGAACGGTTTACTTAAAAATTATAAATTTATGAGGTACTAGCTGGTGCCCACGACTTCGTGCGCGTGGAAAAAAATTAAGTAGCCTATCCTGTGTCCCGTACGTCCAAATGTTTATCTACCAAGTTTCATGAAAATCAGTTAATTCGTTTCAGAGTTATGGAGGAACATACATACATACATACATACATACATACATACATACATACATACATACATACATACATACATACATACATACATACATACATACATACATACATACATACATACAGAAAAAAATTCTAAAAATCGTCAATTTAGTTTCAGTATCGTGTATAGAGCTTATAAACACGATATCTCTGAAAACAAAGTAACTTACTCCATGACCGACCCTTACAGATTTATTATTAGTATTGTAGTGTAAAAGGAAAACTAGAAAATAATGTACAATAAGTTCAACAAGAATTTTAATTATATAGATATGTTTAAATTGAGCAAATTAAAATATAAGCGTACACTTTTAGATAACATCTCATCTTCATTATTGCATTAATTAGATTATATATTATACTCGTATTATATCATTTTAAATAAAATCTTACATCAAATAGACACACGTAATTTATTTAAACAAGCTTTCTACCATTCATATCTAGAGTAAAATGTTAAGTATGTGGTATCATATTTTTCAAGTTGATTTTTCTATGTTAACTTATACTGTAGTAGGTAATTTTTCTTGAAATAAATAAATAAATAAATAAAAAACAAACGCTGAGTTGCTAAGGAAATAATTAAGAGCTTTAAGCTACTGTAATCACACGTCGTGTCCCGGAAGTACGCGGATGACGTCACACAGGATGTTCACTAAGTACCTATATTACTAGGAACAGGAAGCGTAAGATTATATTACGTGGGAACACTAGGAAACAGTCTACGTCTGAAATTTCTAATAACACGAGGTGCTTCTAAAGAATATCTCTTTCGCGTTGGATATTTGGTAACGCTGATATATATAGTTGTTGAGCTCGCTAACAAAAAAAAAACTCGTACACTCAGTCACTTTTAATATTATCTATCATCTATAATATAAAAAATGAATCCCTAAATGTGTTGCTAAGCGCAAAACTCGAGAACGAGTGGACCAATTTTAATTCTGTCTTCACTCATGGATAGAGGGATAATCAGGGAAGGTTTTTACGTAAAAAAAAAAGCACCCCGGGCGAAGCTGGGAGCGGACCGCTAGTTTATAATATAATTTGCCTACTTACGTTATACTGGGGTCAAAAAATAGTTTATAGAAATTTTGTCTGTTTGTGCGTTTGTGCACGCTAATCTCAGAAACGGGTTAACCTTATTGAATGCGGTTTTCACTGAAAAACGTTTGATTACCAGGATAAACTATAGGATACTTTTTATCCATGAAAAATGTTAGATTCCTTTGGGATTTTCAAAAAACGAACTACAGCGCGTACGAATTTGCGAGCACCAGATAGTGAATCACTAAATTTCCCATATTAAATTTCATGTGATGTTTACCCAAAGTTTACATACGAGTATAAAATCAATAATGCCCGTTATTCAAATAAATTTCACGTAAAGCATCACTTGTCGTAATAATTTATTATCTCTGTGTAATTAATATAACGCCAAAACATTAATACCTTTAATTAAATATTTGACGTTCTATAGTGACGTAATTTCAATTAAATACGGGGTATATAATTATTTAAGTTGGCATTTATGTCACTCAAAAATTATTTTAAGATTAAGTTGTTGTTTTGAACAGGAATGAGATTAAATATTGAACTGTAGAAATATTGTTTTAGTTTTAGGCCATTATTGGTGGCGTCGACAGACGCCTGAACGCTGATTTGACAATAGGAATTAATTTTACAAAATTATTATAAAAGTGTCGACACGCCCACAGCTTCGCACAGATGCAATTTTTTTTTTCTAAAAATTATATATACTTTCCATCAGTGAAGACCGTAGGTGGTTTAAAGAAGTTGGCGGAGAAAGAGACAGCGGCGTATAGCTACTTTATTTTATAATATGACTAAGTATAGATATAGAAGAATAGATAGGCGATAGATGTATTACAAAATGTTAACAGTTGTCCACAATTATGTCGTTACAGGTCAGGGTTGAACCGATACGATAGTTTTACGCTATTAGCACACCAGCTGGTAACCCAATCTCTGTGCAAACTTGGTTAAAGCTCCGTGCATACCTACAAATTCATAAATTGGCCACAGACTAGCGACCGAATTGAAATTTTCAAAAATTCTTTCTAACAAACCTTATGTTGTTAGTTTTGTTCTGAATGACTGACTTTCACAGCCAAAACTACTAAGTCTACAAAGCTGTTTGAAACATAAATTAATTTATATCGTAAGCATTCACTAATAAAGGATTTGAAAATTTCATTCAAGCCCATGCGAAGCCGGTGGCGTGTTGCTAGCGAGTCTCCTTTCCTAACATACTTGAAAGTTGCTTAAAATTTTACCAAAATTCTGTCAATGTGTTATGTTATGATTATGTTCTGTTTATGATTAATTTTGTCGTAGTGGCATGTAATCCAACTAGTTTATAGTATTAATACTTGTTCGTTACTAGGTTATAGTATTAATACTTGTTCGTTACTAGGTTATAGTATTAATACTAGTTCAGTCGAAGATTAAATATTTGACATTTGTATCAATGTCCTTATATTTTTTTAAGTTAAGGTCGATAGACAGGCTGTCTACTTGGTGGTATAGGTGGCTACCGTTGCCTATTACACAAGCAACGCCATAGGTGCTGCAAGTGGAAATATATTACCTACTATATATTATTAAAGTGAATAATATTACTGGAGCGTTCACTAAGTGCAGTGATTCCAGAAAATACTCTCCTCTCCAAACGTAAACAAATTTACAAAATCCACTCTTGATGTTTTGATGTTATAATATTATTATAGTATAGAATATGTTGTCGCATATGAGGTCGCATGTAACCGATACCAGGTGAAAGTTTGAGGTAAATTAGTTATGCTCACTAATGCAATTCCTCATATGGGTCAAGGGTGTGTTTGATGTTTATACATCGACAAAGTATTGTCAAAGTGTATTTGCGGGGATCGATCTTTAAATGTGTATAAGATATTAGAAGGAGAGCTGTAATTAAAAGACTCAATTTATTTACAAAATTCAATAGTCTATTCACATAGACTTGCGTTGCCGAAGACGATCCAATGCAGATATAATTAAGGTTCTTTTCTTCAAAACATACATGACTTATAAATCAATAATATATATCCTATTCGTTAATTATTTTCTTTGGGTGTATCGATAACGAAATTTTTTACTTAGCTGAATTACCTATATGTGCGACCAACTATCATACAAAAAAAATATTAAAAAGAAAACTATGTCACAAAGAGATAATTAGTAAAAATTAACGCAATATTTTATTTTTTCCTAAGGATCTAGATTTTTTTTAAATTTGTTTGTCGCAAGCGATCTATAGTGTACAGGTTAAACCTACTGGGGAGATTGCAACAATATCAAAATACCGCATCTAAATCTTAACGCCAATTACATATTATATAATATTACATAATATATAATATTTTCTATAAATTCACACTCAACTGATAAGAATATTTCTAAGGACCTTTCAAAATCTTGGATATTCATGTGCTTATTACATTCTCATTTAATTATATATGATTAAATAAAGGAAAAAGACTTCCAAGTGTTTTTGAAGAGTAATGGAAATTTGATCCTTTTATTTCATTTATGCTTATACTTGTTATGCTTATGCTTATTCTTTTATGTTTGATGTCAACGTGAACATGAAAGCGATAGATTATTGTGAAATAATTTTATCTTTCTTTCCAAGGTAAATTTTCCAAGCTAGTCAATATAGTTCGATAAAGCTATTTTCGAATTTAGGTCGTACTCTAACGAGTTTATGTCTCAACATTTCTTCACAGATTACACTTGTTACTACGATTTCGTTCTGAAACATTAAACGTGTACAAGTGTTACTAATGTCTGTCAATTCGAAACTGGAGCCCTTTATAATGCAAATAAGTGTTCTATCTATTTTTACTCGAATCTCTCAAACATCGTAACCTTTAGTGGAAACAGAGTATTAAGAAAATTTATTTATAATAAAAAGCTAGTTGTTCCTATGACGACAAAAAGCAACTGGGGTTTCGTCTCAATCCGTTATGTGACGCTATAAAACAAAGCTTGGCTTGTGGAATCATGGTAATTATAATAATTTAACACGCAGGTATTTAAAATTCTTATACATGAAAGTTGTCGAACTGTGGAAGGTTATTAAAATTCCGTGTAACGGATAATACCCTGAGCTTTAAGGGGTAGGCAGTGTTACAGAATTGACGGAGAAATATTAGAGATTAACAGCCTGGGGATCATTACCCGATAAATCTGAGATTGTGTGTATACAGTTATTAAAAATAATATATTTATTTATGTAACAAATAAAATATTCATAAAAATTCCATGCTTTTAATAAATACTTAATTCGAGTAAATGAACAAACAATATAATATCTAAATTACATCCCAAATCAAGATTCTTTTGCTTGGCTACACTCAAACTGTCACATATTATAAAATAAAGTGGCTATATATCTCTTTCTGTTTCTTCGCTAACTTCTTCTAAACCACCCAAAGGATTTTTGATACGGTTTTAACTAATAGAAAGAGCGATAAACGGAAAAGGTTTTATGTATATAATTTGCAGAAAAAATTGCAACATGCGAAGCAGTGCAGGGCACTAATCAATACAAGTCATATAATAAAATCGTATGCGAGCCGTGTCTGTATATTAAATATTTTTCAATAAAAAAAATGGTACACGTTGTACTCATGATTTCGAGGTTCAAAAGATAGTTTTTTTAGAATTTTTGTCTGTTGGTCTGTGCGTTTGTACCGATTTTTCTGCGGTTTTCAGTGATGTATTTCAACAAGCTTCCCGTAACATTTAGTGTATGTTTTATCCCAATCTGCTTACAAACAAAAATGTTATACCGAATACCGAAATACCACTCGCACGAAGCCGAGTGTGTGAATAATTACTACCTGCTCTATTCACCTGCGATATTCATTAATTAAGATCTACTTAAGAATATTTATTTATTGTGTTAAAAGAAACCTTGATAATCAACACTCTTAGCAAGTTGTATCAACTGATTTGAATTCTTATTATTATATAATCTTTACATTACCAGTAAAAACGTTAAGTTGGTTTGTGTACGCTGACCCAATTTAATTAGGTTTTCACATATGGAAAGAGGGATAAAGGGGTAAGATTTTTATATAAAAAAAAATTGCACTCCAGGCGAAGCCGGGAGCGGGTCGCTATTATACTAATACCCATATCATAATATATTTTGCTGGAAATAGATCTCTATGTCTATATACCTGTACGTGAACCTTGTATTATATACAAGACTTTTGAAGGAATCCGACGAAATTGGTAATTGAATGCGAGAAAATATATAATTTTCTACATTTAGTAACATTATCTGTCAACGGAAAATAGATATTGAAAATGATAGATCCTCTGGAATATTATGACACATCTATTACGAAAACACACTAAGTAAACATAGTTGTTTATCAAAGTCACTTCATTAAATATTTTTTCGTACACTTACGTGAAAACATCATTTTCTTTACTGGTCTTTTCAATTAAAAGTTTTTTTTTATGTAAGCCCAAACCTCCTTCAACGAACTTCGGAAAGCGTAAACATAAAAATTTATAACGCCAAAGTTTGGACAGTGGCTGTTCCCACGATTGAGTAGATTATTACAAAGTATGGAGAGTAAAATAAAATAAACATATATATGGCTTTTAGGAAAAAGTTTATTTAAAAACTAGCTAGCGCCCGCGACTTCTTCCGTGTTGATTAATAAAAGATATAACGCCTGACATACATTGACGCCTTTTAACTTTGGAAAATCCTCATGGATACCCGGCAGTGTAGGGGTTGCTGCGGGATTATGCAATATTCGTACCGGCTAAGACCCAAAGACTTTCTAGGGCAGCCGTGCATGAGCGCGGGGTCGCGGTAAGGTTATGACACAACATCGGTGCCCCGCCACGGTATACATTGACGCCTGACGTTATACTTTTGCCAAGCGTTGAATCTTTATTTTTAGATAGCTGGTGCCAGAATATTTAGCTTATGACCATTCTATCCTAACTACTGCCGCTACGAAGTCGCGGGCACCACTTAGTTATAAATATACTAGCTGGCGCCCGCGACTTCGTCCGCGTTGAAAAAGAAAAAAGTAGCCTATCCTGTGTCCTGTACGTCTAAATGTTTATCTACCAAGTTTCATGAAAATCGGTTAATTCGTTTAAAAGTTATGGAGGAACATACATACAATAACTACACTTACAGATTTATTATTAGTATTGATTAAGATTTAAAAGTTCAATTTATAATAACTAAAAATGTATTAGACGCCTTGGCTACGATGATAAACGACGCGTCTCTCGGCTGGAGAATAACACAAAAAAACACTTTTAATAATTTCCAGCATTTCAGTTTTAAAACAAATATGTTACGATTGCGAGTTGCTAGTACGATCATCGCTTGAACTATTTCAACCATTTTGATAACCGTTTCACCGGCACGAAGAGGGGAGGATGGGGGAATGGTATCCCCATATTAGATTTACCTCCGTTCATCAAATAACTGATCTAATACCTACAGCTTTTGCAGAAATGTTTTGCTTTTATTTTAAGACGTGTATTTGGTAACTGAAATTTTGTAGCGAATTTTTGCGATCTGACTATAACGACAACGTAGGAATACTAATATGTATTAACGTGGGTTACTATATGTATTATAATTATATTATAATTAATTATAATACATACTAGGAATACTAATATATATTATAATTAACGTGAGTTAATGTTTATACGATTTTTAAAGAAACGCACACGTATAAATTAGTAACGTTGTTTAGAAATTAACGCATTTTAAAAGAATTGAGATAAAAAATTATTAATATAAAAAAAAAGAAAACCGACATCAAGACTTTAAGTAAAAACTCGAAAATAATATTTTAATTACTTCAAAGCAAACAGCATTAAAGGACAATAATCAACGAAATTAGTGATACTTATTTATTACATAATCAGTTAATTTTGGAGTCGGTGCCAGCCAAGGACAGTTTAATTATTTATAATTTTAACAATTTTAAGGCTAATATATAAAATAAAATGTAAAGTGATAACACTAAAAACCATTGAGGTTTAATTTCGTTTTATCATTTGTAAATTATTATAAATCTAACTATATACTATTAATTACAATTTAAAAAATATTGCTTTAACTTAAATTTAATATTTTTAATCGATTAGATCTGAAGGTAGGCAGTTGATAAGGTGTGGGACAATGTAATCGGTAGTCCTTTCACCATATGTATTATTGGCACGCTGTATACGTAACCGCTTTTTTAAAATAGCTCTATGCATACAGGCTGTTCCATCAATTTTTTTCAAAAAAAAAATTATTTCCGTAGTGAAAAAGAAAACTGATTGTTTATTGGTAAAATCTTAAAGTGCTTAAAAAGACCGTTCTCATCGTCGTAGTATTTATTTTTAATTTTAGGCGAGACTAATGTTTTTAGAATTTTTACTTGTAGTTTGTAGATTTTCTTTAGATAAGTTTTGTAGGTTCGACAATAACTTTGCCAGTGCGTAATAAAGCATAAGTTTCAGCTTGAATGGTATGCGATTTTTTAATATTGTATTATTTGCAAGGAAAAACATGACAATATCCGTGAAGTACGTTAGGTAACGCCGCCGCCGTGTCTGCTGTTTGACACCGGTGACCGGCGGGGCCCTTTGGATATAATATAGTAAGTTGTCGGTCACTGGTGACCATGGAACCGTATGTGTTAAATTTCGTTGGTTTACACTATACAAAATAATATATATCTTAATTTTAAGAATAATTAATTTTGTAACATAAATATTGAATATTTTTAAGCAAATTGATCATTAGATTATCATATTTAAAATTATATATTGAAAACCGAAAAAGTAAAATGTGATATACACAGGAGCTATAAACTCTACGGGAGCTGTTCACATTTCAGTCAACGCAAGCACTTTAGCATGGAAGAAACAAGGCCGATCGTTGATTTTCTGAAGCCGTAGCACCCTTGTCAACGCTAAAGAAAATGACAAGAACTTTCGTCCGCCTTGCTTGCTACGATTCCAAAGAAAACAGTTAATAAATGTTCTGTACGTAGTTATAATATTCATTTATAGATCAAGATGTAAGTATAACCTTATATTAGTTTTATGTTTAACGATTTTCACACTTTATTTTAACTTTAAGGGACTCGCCGTGTAAACCCCTACTTATTTCCCTGAAAATTACGAACTTATCGTCGACTTATGGTTCGACTTTCTTTGGTCCGTTGTATCGCACTCGTTATCATTAAAAATTGGTCAATTAATTGATTGATAACTAGTGGACAATTCTATGATCCACCTCGGATAGTCAGCATTCGAGAAGCTCCTAGACCCTTCTCGTCCAAAATTCCTCAGCGCCTCAAAAGTTTTTGACCAATGTGTGCGGGTCGACAGTGGTTATCGGCTGCTTTTGACCGGTTCTATAGGAACTAAATTATGGGGTCCAGCAATCGCCTCCTACTACTGAAATGATACATATGATCAGGTGGGTCGTTTGTGAATTTCTATTATTTTTTCTCTACCCCTTTGTGTGTGTGAGCAAAGCTTAGAAAATAACCAAGTACATATTAAGATACATTTAAATATTCCATCAGAGACAAAATCTACCATTGTGACATGGGTCATGCCTCAGGAATGTCCTGAACAAATTGTTTACTGGATACCCCGTCCCTTTATTAAATAATTTGTGGTACACTTTAGTAATAATTCATTGCATAAAGCTGTACCCATTGTTGTCGAATTCCAATGTTGGGGTGTTCGGAGGCTTACAAGTGGAAGCTTTTTGGATCTATATTTTATATTGCCTCGTTTGCCATATTACATATTTTATTCAACAAATTGTATTGACAGTAAAATTTATACAACCTTAATTCTGTTACATAAATTTTCGCCCTGAGCTGGGTTCGAAGAGAACGTAGAGGTGAGGTGGCCTTATCCGAGGATAAGGCCTCGCTGTGATCTCGGATCCGCACATCACCGCTGATGGCGGAATCCGGAGGGGTTTTAGTGGGTATTCCCGGTGATGTCACTTCACCGGGCGAGTCCCACAGCCACACTCCCACTCGTCTATAAACAAATATGATATTCTATTTGCTACACTTAAGAAAGAACACTAAAGAAAAGAAATCCCTTATTTATTTTATATTAAGGCTGGCCGAAAGGCTGACGGTCCATTTAATTGTAGGTGGCTACCGTCGCCTACAACACAAGCAACGCCATAGGTGCTGTTTCTTTTTTAATTACTTTTTGTCAGAAAAGTTAACACTGTCGATTTCAAGTTAATATTGTTTAGTTTCAACTGAAGGTTTAGAAATTCTTAGAAGTAACACTAATATTTTCCGAATCCATACCCAACGATGATACCAAAAGAATATTTACCAACAAAAACTCATTCTTCAATAATTATCTGTCTTTCCATCGTTGTTTTGAAAAGGTCACGGGAAAAAATCCTGTTAAATATTAATTAAACATGTCCCCTGAGCATTATCTTTGCCATACAAAGCAGATTTGTTTTCCGACCGTTCCTAGTAATTTAATTTACTTTTGTGCTTTTATCAAAGTATATTTTCCTTCAGCTATTCATAAATTCTTCATCGCAAATTAATTGCATAGAGATAGATGTATAAATTAATATCATAATAGTAGTGATAATTTTCAGCTTCCCCATAACCGGTTCACATCCGAGCGATCTACAGTACAAATATACCTACACACTTTATACGGAGCTTACTACAAGCTCCGTCTAACGTGTGTATATTTCCGATCGTGTTTTGACCATTTTTTTTTATCAATTTTATGTGTGAATTAAAAATAATTGTCACATCCACTTAAGATGATAGAGAGGTTAAGGAAATGTTGCATGAATCATGTGCCCATGAAGCTTAGAAATTTTCTAAGGCACCTATAGTAGTAGTACTAATAGTAGTCTTTTTAAACTGATTTTTAGAGAGTCGAGAAAATACTGCTGTCAAGTATCACTTCGTTTTCGAATGTCATTTTGAATATTTTCGGAGATAATGAATAACAACTCTTTTCTGTGATAGTTCAATTATGAAATACTTTAAACGTTTTGCTTCAATTATGAAATACTAACAGCCATAACCTAAAACTTTATAAGAAACTTATAAAGTTAATAAGTTAAGTTATAAGTTTAATTTTGAAATATAATAGTGACCGTCTGGCAACAGTAACCCTTACAGAAAACCACCGTGAAATAACAGCATGTGTTCTGTTGTGCTTCAGTGGTGAAGTATGTCCACTCCTCTTTCCCTTCCTAATTCTTTACCCTTAATCCTACTAAAATTGGCAGCACACTTGCAGCAATTGCCACGTACCATAAAGTAGATCGTCAGCCTGTTTGCCAAACATCACATTCAGAAAAAAACTGACAATTTAAAATTAAATATTTCGTGTACTTTTAAGGTAGAGTTGAAGAATAAACAAATAATTTAATTTCTTAAAAGTTGTAATCCTAATTCCTATATGAAAAGTAACCATGTCTAAAATTCTGTGTTACGAAAACTCTGTGTGACACATTCTTTTTTCTATACGTGGAATTTTAATTAAAAAAAAGCGAGCACAAAGCCATACAAGCCGTATACCGCCAAAACATTCGGTATACTACAAAACGTACGCACATAAGCACATAACGAATTCATTGCATAACGTACCAGTGCAACATATTTTGAATGGCAGACTGCATCTGTTGCAAAAAATATTTATATTTATTTGTATATTTAAATCTGGGGGTCGGACCCCTAGGGGAATCGCGTTCAGGATTATAGGGGGTCGAAATATCCTCTTATTAAACTATTTTTAATTCACAAATAAGTTAAGAAAACCACATAAGTAATAACATCAAAATAAAATAAAGTCTGATATATTCAAAGTTGTTTGAAATATAATAAAAACTTAATGCTACGGTTGATTTTGTTTTTCACTTAATTTTTTTTTATACGTGGGCGATCATTGCAAACACAAATAAGTTAACTAGGTATTTTGTAGTGCGTGGATATTTCGTAACTCTTCCCACGCCAAGTAGTCCGATAACGAAAAGGAGTTACACGAACTAAGTTGTTAAGATCCTATGCACACTCTCCAATCTCCATAATATATCCGATAGTCATAAAATGTAGAAAGTCTGGAGGCTGTGACCATTCTCTTACAGAAAACCACAGTAAATATACGTGCAGTTGAACGTCTACTGTTAGTTTAAGGAGTGTGAAAAACTACAGACCATTTTCCTGTATTACATCTTACACATATATATATACAGATATTTATTTACTGCACAAAAGTACAATAACATTAGTTATTACGAGTACTTTGAACTTGGTTTGAAAGGGCATCCCAATCAGCTTAACCATTTCATCCGAAAGAGTGGATTATATGACAATGGTTTTCATTTGGATTCAATTTGATTCAAAGCGAAATAGAATCAGATTTGTAAAAATTCGCAATATCCATTGTACTTATTTTCTTCAAAATCCCTTTTGTTTTAAAAATAGTCTTAGTGTGTCCGCTCTGAGTGGTCCATACCACTCATTTGAATTTGTTTCGTAATATTGAATAATAGCTGGTGCCCGCGACTTCATCCGCGTTGAAAAATTAAAAATATAATACCTGATATAAAGCATGACATCTTTATCGCTGTGATGCCAATTGTGCCTTGTGCCAAATTTTTTTAATAGTTTTAAACGATCCCAAGGGATCCTTACATTTTTCCAGGATAAAAAGTGTCCAAGTAATAAACTATCTGTGTGCTAGATTTTATGCAAATACGTTGTCATTTTTGCGTGAAAGATTAATAAACATCCATACATCCATCCTTACGAACTTTCGCATTTACAATATTAAAAGGATTAATTCAATTCAAATCTTACAAATACCAGTTGAATCTGTCGTAACCAATAGCCGATTAACAATGTCTTATTAAACTAATAACAGCCGAATCAAATCGATAGGTATTTAACAATTTGATTGCGGACGCTTCGAAACATCTTTCGAAGGCTTTCTAGGAGAGAAGGTATCTAAAATATAAATTAGTACATTCATAAACCACTTTTCATAACCAGCTACGAAAAATAAAATTTCATTCACTATTTCATAGCTATAGTTATTAAACAAGAACTATTTTTACACTTTTGTAATTAAGACATAATTCCATTTTCATCTATACAAAGTAATGCTATAAAAACATATTTGTATTTTTATTTGTAATGAATAAACTCAAAAACTGCTGGACTGATTTTAAAAATTCTTTCACCTATAGAAAGCTAAATTATCAGCGAGTAACGCGGGCGGAGTCGCGTGCAACAGCTAGTAACTAATAAATACACAAAATTTTAAAAAGATTATAGGTTGGATTAAAATTTTAAAATCAAAGATGTGTCTGTTTTAGCACCACATTTTAAGGATTTCACATTTCACATACGAAACCCTACTCATAGCCTCATGATACTCATATTGCTTTAGGAATATTCATGATGTCCTTCTCCCATAACCAGAGACAAACGTAGCTCTCGACCTCAACGTCAAACAACTCTAATATCTGTCCTAGTGCACAGTGTTTCAGTATGATTTAGATTGTGTGCACTACGTTTAGCTAATTAAGGAGGCCTTCTTCAGTATCAAAGGATTGCTATATCTGTGTATAATGTATACAGAAGATACTATTACCTAAAGTCTCTTTGAACGCCTCCAGGTTCCAGTACTATATTTAGATGGGACCTAATCAATAAGTGGCCCCAATTAGTAGAATCAACCGATACTCTACTGAATACTGAAATCCATACTTACGTAAAATCAATGGAAGGATTTACAGAGTGGGCAATCTTTGAGTATTCGTTACACAGTATAATTTGAAGTCACTTTCAGCGTCTGTTTATTTGTAAATCCGCTAACTCCTCCCAAACTACGCAATAGATTTTAATGCGGTTTTCACCATCAGTTAAATATATTTTTTTACGGGTTAATAAATATAATTAAACATAATTATGTTTTTATGTAAGTTGAAAATAAAACAATGTTTAGCAAACAAGTCCGCTAACTACTTCTAAGTGGTTTAACTTCTAGAAGAATTGAGCGAAGAAACAGACTGAAGCGAAAACTGTTTTTTTTTCTCTGTGTTTTTTTGACCATAGTTTTGGATTAAAAAAATATGTTACAGATTAAATTGAGTCACGGATGTCTAGAGTTGAGAGAAATGACATTACGAAATCATAGATTAAAGTGAAAAATAAATAAAAAATAGATTAAAGTGTTCTTAATCTTTCAGAGTCGTTAGATTCGATGTAATAATTGGGTGTTTTTTATTGCGACTGCAGGAAGCTAGCTGCCTATTATAAAGTATACTGTGAATTTACCACCAATGTAAGCCGGTTTAACAACCGTGTTTAGAGGTTTAGCGCGGTCGTTAGCAGCGCCCAACCAAATGTTTTACGATGATGCCCGATTTTTATGACCCTCAATAACACTTGACTTGCTTTTTCGGTACTGTACAACTACAATGATGATTGTTAATACTTTTCTCTTCCTTAAAATGCAGTTATTGCATAAAGCTAAAAATTACTGTTGCTTATTATTACTTCTATGAGTTATTGCTACTATGTTGGCTTTTATTTATCAACTCTCTTATATTGATATATGAAGATATAATTATTTGTTTATATAAGGGTCGGCGGACAGATTTTCAGTCCACTTGATAGTAAGATACTGTAACCAAGAGGAAGCAAGTGAACTACTTAGCTTCATACGATAAGAAATAAAGATGATGAGGAGATAGATAGATCCTCATCCTTAACTCACTCGACTCAGCAGGACACGTGTATTTATTTTAAGTTGGTATTATGTCAGGGGGTTGATTACTGCCGCCATCAGACGAACTGACGAATGCTGAATTTTGTTCGACAATAAAAAGAAAGATTTCGTGATATATTTCAAAATATTGTGCCGGCATTTATAAATTTTGTTTATATTATATTTTATAAAGTGTACGGTTTTTAGACCTTTTAAACCCTTTAATATTTTGAGAAACAATTTCATAAATAACCTTATCCAGAACACCACGAAGTTAAAGTATTTCAACAATGTTATAAAGATATTCCACTCTTTGTACTTGGTTGAAAAGGTTTTATTACTTAGAATTATGTGTGTGGGTGTTGTTAATTTTATAGAGTAAGTAAATTTGGTCACATGAGAGAATTAATAATACTTATTATCCAAATAGGAAGAAGGAAACTGATATTATATATAACTGCTGATATTATAACTGCTGTTGTGTTTTGGTACCTAATTACGACGGTATCTCAAAGTCGTAAACCCTATCCCAATATTGTCCCCTATTCTTTGTGCTATGATAGCATACTTAAAAGTAATAATACCCACTAAGAATTGGTTATGGATACTCGTACATGCAATAATATGCAAATCCACGTATACTTTTGTTGCAGTATCAATAAAATGTATTGTATGGCGGTGTAACAACACTAAAGTATCATTGACTGAAGTGGGCATGCAGCTTAAAAAACAATTTCTCGAACGCTGGTTCAATATAATATGCATTTTCTATAATAATGTTATAAAGTTTATGCAACGAAAATGAATAAAAAGTAGCCATTTTTATGAATTAGATTCTCGTCTCAGTAATACCAAATAATCTTATCATTTTCGTCATTTCTAATTAAACAAAACATTTTGAGGGACTCAAGTTTTGATTCGTTAGTAAATTTTCTTGTTAATGCTAAAACAATTCGAATTTAGGTATATATTCTTGCTCAGAAATTATGTTTAGCTGTTGTAACAAATAACAGAGTTTTCAAACGCGCTGAGGATAATTTGTAGCGAAAAGTATTTTTATTTTGAACTTTTGAACTTAATTACCTGACAAGTTATAATTAATATTAAAGATTTCGAAGCATTAATTAATAATTTATAATCGGATCACGGCACATCTAAGAGAAACTCAATCATTAGTCGTCGAATTCGTCGAGTGGCTTATATTAGGCGTAGTTATAGATACATATAATAAACGATAAAATCGATATCTATAATGAGCAATAATTTTGTTCATGAACCGTTTGTATATTATTCAAACGAATCCTGGTAATTGCTAATCCTAATAATACTATAAATAAAAAAGTTAGTTAAAATGGATATATGGATATTTGTCCCAAAAACTACTGAACTGATTTTGATGGATCACGCAATCACAGTCGTTTTCTTCATTGCTGAAGGTCATGCCCGCTTTGGTAACGTCGGCCACTAACTGTTTCCATTCTATCTGTCCTCAGCTTTCCTCCTATGTAGCAGTCGTAACTGTGATGCCTGTAAAGGCAGCAACCTGATCTGTCCATCGACTAGGAGACCCATAGTATCAGCTCCAATATTTAATCTACTTTCTATGCATTTGACGACTTTCTCTATTATAACACGTGTTCGGAATAGGAATGGTAGTTGTAGGGAATCAGTATTTAGGTATACAATTTTATTAAGTTGTCTACACACCAAAGCCGCCGGCCCGACGGCTCAACCCGCCGGGCGTTAGTGGATCCCTCAAAACACTCCAAAAGAGGCCGCCGGCCTTGCCCGAAGGGTTGAACCGTCGGGCTTTGGCTTTGGTGTGACATTTGGGCTCACATGTCGATTACGTAATGTAAGAACGACCCGTATATTTCTTTTTGCTTCCATCTATGTCTGAAACTTTCTTTACCTACAGTCAAGAAAAACTTCTCCAAACCCATTCTATGTAGAGGTAGATTCTATGTTTGTTGCATCTGAATTGACTCCACAAGTTTAGTTAGCATTTTTTGCTATAATTTATAATATCATATTGTCATAATTTGTAACGATTTATATAGAGCAGGTTCAGTTGAAGGTCGCTACATTATCCCGAGTCCCGACATTGTAAAGTGGGTCACTGTGACAGGCTGCGTTGCATCCGGCCTGGTTACCGCGCGTTACCTTGCGTCCACAAATATTACCTCGTCTATTGATCTGTCGCCACTATTGTGAATCGGTGGCTTGTTAGCTACGTAATCCTATTAGGGAAATGAGATACTGAATACGCAATCAGTCTTAAACAAATGGCGACAAGCCATTTCTTGACTTTCTTTTTCAATGTTCTTGATTCTTTGTAAAACTGTGTTTTCACTGTTAAGATATTGTACAAAGAGTTAGTAATATCTGAAACTTATGCCCGTTTTCACAGTCACCTAAAGTTAAGGAACACATAACTGCTACATTCACAATCCTGCATGAAGTGACGGATTGCAAGGCGGACTGCCATTAAATTTATAGTTAGGTGTTCCCGAACTCTAGGTCTCTGTTGGGGAAAACGGGAATTATTTTAATGCCCATTGGTGTTTTTTTTTATTTCTTATAAAGTCGTATCTCTTTGGATGTCATTTTGTGGGCAGTATTTGCAGGGATAATGTCCTTCCGAGGATAAGGCCTCGCTGTGATCTCGGACCCATACATCACCGCTGATGGCGGAATCCGGGAGGGTTTTAGTGGGTATTCCCGGTGATAAGTCACTTCACCGGGCGAGACCCACACTCCTCCTTGTTGACTGTCCCCGTCGACGAGGAATAGTGCGTAAACGTCATTTACCCTCTTAAAAAAAGAGGGATAATGTCCTGCCATTTGTAGTTGATGTACAATAATTATTATGATTTTCGGAGCATAATAATTAGAAGCCTTGTGTTTTAAACATTAAGATATAATTTTGTTTAGCCAATTATTGAGTAATAAATAATCAAAACAGTGCGTTGTAATTTAAATTTTGTAATTACCTTGCGAGATTTCTATATAGGTAATTAACCTACAGCCAAATTTACCGATATAAAATTTACAAATATATTAATGACTTCCGCATTTCATTTTTATAATAATATCTATATTTTAAGTAGCTTTAAAACTGTTACTGTTATCAATTTTTAATATAAATATGTCTATACTAATATAATAAATATGAAAATAGTTTTTCTTTGAACGCGCTAATCCTCAATTATTCTTAAACTTACTAAGGTCCGTAGCGCACTAGCAGTATCTGCGGCGTTTCTTATTGTGTTATAGGCGACGATAGCCACCTTTTTTTTTAAGTTGGGAAATCCTCTTGGATACCCGGCAGTGTAGGGACACTGCGGATAGCAGCTAAAACCCAACGACTTTCTAGTGCGGACGTTAATGGGCAGGGTCGCGGGGACGTTAATGACACGATTTCGGTGCCCCGCCACGGGGAGGCCTATGCTCCCTGTCAGAACCTCAGCGTACCCGAAAGTGGAGGTACGCCGGCCATATCGGGGGACCTCACGACGGCGACAGTCTCCTCCAAGACCACATGAATGCGGCGAACATAGGTCAGCCGCCTGCGCCTGAGCCTGAGCCTCCTCCGGCGGATTGGCTGGGAGAGGGGATCGTCTTCCCGCTGCTTTTCGGCCCCTTCCTTGCGCTACATAACATGCTCACAGAAAGTGAGCATCGCCTGCCACGCAAGGTCACTGCCAACCATCGGTTTCACGACGGCCGGCAGCGAGAGATCGGCGTCCACGACGAGAGACAGAGCGGCGCGCGGCGGACAGCTAGTCCTCTAGGGAGGGGCGAATGGCCTCAATCGTCGGGCGAGGCGACGATAGCCACCTATCAACAAGTGGACCGTCAGCCTGTTGACCTAATCTCTAGAAGTACCAGTTCAATTGCATTTTCTATCTCAATCACGTTATGAACATTAGGTGTAGAGTAAATAAGAAAATCAGGGATGTAATTACTGAAAGAGAAAATCCTTTTAAAAGAAACTGCGGGCACAGCTAGTATGAAATAAATTGAAATAAGAAGTCTATTGTTACTCCACTCTAATTTAATGTAATGAGGTTTTCCTGTTTTCCACTTTGTGGAACATCCTTGTATAAAATAATATCCGCCCTTTGATCAAAGAACATCAAAGTCTTAAAATAGTTAAACACTTTATAAGTTTAAGCTGTGTACAGACGGGCACATCATTTATTGAAGCCACACTATTGTGCGTTCTACAGTATCTGACATTTAATTATTAAATTTCTTATCTACCTATATATAAACTTTTATAACTAATATTAATAAATATTCAAACACAATAAACGTACATTAATATTGTACAATTGCGCGTGTACTCGCTATAAAGAGCGACAAATGAAGAAGGTTTGTATAATTAGAATTAAGAAAATTAGATACAGAAAAAATGCATTTGTGCGAAGCCGGGGCGGGTCGCTAGTTAACAATAGTAGTAGATATTTATATTTTTCATCATACATTATAATGATGAACATATCCCGAAAGTAGTTCATTCCTTTGATGTGTGGTGTAGCGACTCGCGTTGCGTTTATCCGTCCGCAATGGCCAGGCCGCGTTGTTTTAAACTTGAAACACCGTGAAATCGCCAGCAACAGGTCACTGCGTTTTCTGTTACTGTACGGCACAGCATATAAAACACAGTAGCTAATGTTGAGAACTTTAAAATCTAAATGTTTTCTATATTTGTTTCATCTTATGCATTCATTACCTACGTTCATTTCTGTACTATTATTTAGTAACCTTTATAAGTACGATTCCTTTATAAGACCTATTCGATACGATATAGTATAAGATGTAGTACGATATAGTATAGTAAATCTAGACGTATTTATTTATTTAAAAGGAACCAAATCATCAATATTTTTACCTCTATAAATTGTACTATATATCGATACCTTGGATCGACAAATATAAGTATAACGAAAAATCTATACGTTTAGAAAATGTGGAATATCTAAAATTAGTGAGATACGTACTAAGATAGTAATCTTTATCATATTCAGTACTAGCAAATATAAAACTATTATCCTATTTAAAAATGTGTGATACAATTTAAATTTTGTCCAATTTAAATACCTTTTGCAAAAACCACATATAGAATGAACTTAATTTAAAAAAATATATTTGAAAACAGTTCCTGTTGTTTTATTTACTGTGTTGCATGTTAGTTATTACACAAAGCAGACATGGGGTGGGGAGTACCTACTTATGGGTTATTAAATGTTAAACGGTAAGCCGTAAAGTATAATTGGAGAAAGAAAAGGGATTCACTATATCCTATTAATATCGGAAAAATAAGAGATATTTAAGGACTTGGGTCAGACAAAGAGCTAGGTGGAATTATGTAGTACCTAGCGATTGGCTTATTACTAATAGTCCAAAAAGTAAAGGCGAGTTTAATTGACAACTTGTGTGTAAATCTCACACGAACGTCTTAATTTTGAGTTATCAAAGATGTAAATAAAAATAAACATTGGAAAGAAATTTAATTTTGTGTGTGCCGGGTATCCGTATCCGTATCCGCGAATCTACATTTTTAACGATCATCACTAGGAAAACCCTGAAACAATTTAAAAGTCTTGGTATAACATGATCATTATCTTTACATTAGTATAAAAAAACGTCGCTGTCCGTTGTCTGTCCCTCTGTATGTACGTTTAAATATTTTAAACTACACAACAGATTTTAATGCGGTTTTCACTAATGGAACGAGCATTAAAGGTTTCTATATAAATAATTTGCAGCAAATAATCCGTGCGAAGCCGGGGGCCGGCCGCTAGTGTAAAAAAAATAACATTTAAAATGGCTTTAAAAACTATACATGTATTAATAATTAAATTTAAAGTATCCAATCAACTTGCGCATAGATTTGTATGTAATGTTACTTGGAATTAGTTCAGAAGGATGTCTTGACAGTGACACCCTGTGCCGCCGCCATGTTTAATTAAGATAAGTTACGAGTTACTCAGCGTTTATGTTAGAATCCTTATTCAATTATTATACATAGAGGAGAAGGAGGCAGCTTTGAACAAATGTGATTATGAATTTAATTGAATTAAAATTTTAGTATAAATATTTTTTGTGTGTTGGCAGAACTCACTTACACAACTGTCACTTGCCATCGCCGACGCTTGACAACGCGCAACTGTAATACGAGGTTATTTTATTTTTGGGTATTAAATCTAAAGTTTTTAAAATACATGTGTAAGGAACTGACAAAATCAAAATCAAAATCAAAATATTTATTTATCAATTAGGTTTCTCACGAAACTCTTATGATCGTTATTATAAATTTAAATTTACTAGGGTTTCGGAAAAAAAGCCAAGATGACGATCCTGAGAAGAAACCCCGAAGGAAACTCAGGATACTATTCTTTTTGTAATACAAATATACTTAATACAAACATAAAGTTCATATACAATACTAAGCAAAACATAGTATGAGCTCCGGATCCAAGCTCTAAATCCAGGCCTCATTGTCACTTAAATAATCAGTGACCTTATAGTAGCCTTTCGAGAGGAGTTTGGCTTTAATGACACCTTTAAATTTATTTATAGATAAGGCTCTTATCATCTCAGGTAGTTTATTATAAAACCGTATACATTGACCCATAAAAGAATTACTTATCTTGTGGAGTCGCGTCTTATGTAAATCTAAATTATTTTTGAACCTAGTATTTATATTGTGTACATCACATTTTTTATTAAACTGACTAATATTTTTATGCGCGTAAATTAAATTTTCATAAATATACTGACATGTAACAGTTAAAATCTTTATTTCTTTGAACTTTTCTCTGAGAGAACACTGCGGATCTAGTTGATAGATGGCTCTAATGGCCCTTTTTTGTAAAATAAAAATAGTATTTATGTCCGCAGCGCTACCCCAAAGAAGAATCCCATAACACATTATACTGTGGAAGTAACTAAAATAGACAATCCTAGCTGTATCGACATCTGTTAGACGTCGAATCTGTTTAACTGCATAAGCTGCAGAGCTAAGCCTTTTACTTAATTTCTCAATATGAGGACCCCATTGTAATTTTGAATCTACGGTAATACCTAAAAATACTGTTGATTCTACAGGCTCCAATTTTTCACTACCCAAAATCACATTCGTTCCAATATTTTTAACGTTCGGGGTACTGAATTTAACAAGTTTAGTTTTTGTGGCATTTAAAAGGAGATTATTAACACTAAACCAATGCACTACGTTAGAAAGTGCATAATTTATCTCATTAAAGCACCCAAGTTGCCTTTTAATCTTAAATATTAATGAAGTGTCATCAGCAAACAAGACAATACTGTGCTTATTCACAGAATGAGGTAAATCATTAATATAAACTAGGAACAAAAACGGACCGAGAATCGAGCCTTGAGGGACGCCCATTTTTACTAAAGAACCCAGAGATTTCCTACCATTAACATCGACCTTCTGAATTCTATGGCTCAGATAAGAAGTCAGAAGATCGAGAGCCTTATTCTTAATTCCATAGTGGCACAATTTCCTTATTAAAGTGTCATGCTGGACACAGTCAGACAAACTCCTATAAAGGGTTAGTGGAATAGTTTTTCAGCTTATTAGTAATTTTGAGCATTTTGTTGAAAATAAACAGTCATATTTTAGGTATCATTGGGGCAGCTTTGAATAAATTGAAGGGGGCACCTTTGAATGAACAAAGTTGCCTCATATTTTTTTAAAAATACTAAAATTGTTGTATTTACACTATCTGTTATTTTTTTAAGGTCACAATTGTCCGGAATTACAAAAAAAGACAGAGAATGAAATCAACGAGCAAGATATAAGGTTGTAAATCAAGATTGTAGTGTTTTATGTTTTTATAGCTTACTTTGAATTTTAAACTTGATCTTAATTGTTCTTAATACTACATCATTGTGAATAATGTTCATAATTATTTAAAATAAAATAAAAATTTTAATTTCTTAATTTTATTTATTTAATGATATTTCAAAACTGCCTCATTTGACTGCCACTGATAAAACTAATTTTCCGGCGTTAACTTTAATTTATCGTCCATTAAGGTACAGCCATTTTGTCACATAATCTTAGGTATGACACAATATTCAATAAACGTTCAAATCTGCCCCCTCTCCCTTACATCTTAACAACTTAGATGTAGGTATAGTAAATGAAAATTATTATTGTTTCTTAACGAAGAAATAATTGTTTCATTTACTGAATATAAATTAAGGCAGTAAAGTGGACCGATTTCAAAAATTCCTTAACCACTAGAAAGCTACATTATTATAGGCTATATCTACTTTATAAAGTTAATACTTAATACGCAGTTGGTGCGTTGGTCATGCAAAAGTAGTTGTACTGTGGGGCATGCTTTTCAGGTTTTTTTTTTAATTTTAATTCCCCAAGTACCAACTACGTAGTTGGTTGGTGTGTCATAAACGGTAATTTGGTACATTTTGAAAGAATATAGATAGTTATGCTTCTATCAATAAGTGATTAGTATGTTGGGACGTAATACATACTCTCTTTATATTTTGCTTTAGGCGATCTGTTCGTATCTGAAAATTGGAAGGGTTGTCAGGGGTGCGGATCACTCGAGCCCGCAAGCAAACTAGAATTCAATTCCCTGAGAAACCCACAAAGTGCTCGATTATGCGCAGATATTTGTATCCCAAACCCTTCGTAAAACCGTACTTTATTATGTAAATTCATCTCTCGGGATTGTCTTTATTTTTCTCCATGAATTTTTTTTTTATTGTTTGTCAATGTCCTAAACCTTAAATCTGGGCATTTTGTCCGTCCGTAGGAAAGTTCCCTTATTGTTTTTCGTTTTGCTCACAAATAGTAGGTTCTTAAACCTACGATTTGTGAGCAAAACGAAAAAGATTCATAGAAATATAATGTAGTATATATTATTGAAACGGCTCCATTTGAATAAAATATTGTATTTAGAAAACTTATCCATATTAAGGATGTTAAAGAGAAAATTTGTTTTTAAAAATTACCGACATAAGTCCACAGATCAGTAAGTTAAAGTGGCAGTGGGCCGGACACATAGTACGGAGAGCCAACGGCCTGTGGGGCCGGAAGGTTCTCGAATGGAGGCCACGGACCGGCAAGCGCAGCACAGGACGGTCAGACAATTCGCTTTTGATTTGTATGTAGTCTAGTATTCTGAATAGTTTTTCCGTTATGCACGTGTTAGAAATTTATCTGATATGATTTATTTACAAAATTATTATTATCTATATTGCTGTGTGTTATTAAAAATTAATAACCAACAATTAAAACTAAAACACACCGATTTAATTTAAAAAAATAATTGTGCTAATGAGTTTGCTTCAGTCTATGTTTGAAGCTTTAATTTATTGTGTTAAATACAACATAAATTAATAAATTTCTTCTAATTAGATATACTTAATTTAATGTGATAAATAGATAATTTGATAATCTAACTTACTTCTTTAAGTCACTTGTTGAACATTAGATAACTCGTATATCATCATCTCAGCCGCAGGACGTCCACTGTTGGATATAGGCCTCCACTGTAATTTTTCAAAAGGACCAGTCAGAAGCAGCCTGGTTCCACCGATGACCCGCGGCCGTATCAGACCGTCTGTTTACCTTGTGTGTGGGTGTCTTACGCTGCGGGATTATTATTTCGGGCCCAGCGTCCGTTATTAATTTTTTTTATTGTTTAAAAATCATATTGCATATTTCTTTTTATTAGATACCAAAAAGCAAAACAAAGCAAAACACCGCATTTCTTTCTAATTCAAACAGATTGTGAATGTTTGCGTTTTGCCTCGCGCTATCTACAAAGAGAACAGCGTAGATAAATCTTTTGTTTGCTCCGTGATTCTGTTCAGTGGAGGAGATTTCATTCATGTCAGAATGGACTCACAGTACACTCGCGTTAATAATGTTTTGCACCCACCTTTTACATTCAATTTTGACCTGTACTCATTTGTTCGTGTGGAAAATACAGACGAAATATTCCCGCTTTGTCGTATCTTCAATAGAATTAATTCGCACACATTGTTCTTTTTCGTTATTTTATTTTAAATTTGAGTGCTAACAGTATTTCTGCCATCGTGTGAATCACTTGAAAAATTAGTTTGCTGAATTTAACAGGCCATGTAGGTCGCGTTGACATCTTTTATTTTATTTTTATTTTTATTTAATTTTATTTATTCTCAATTTTATTAATTTTAAGGCTAATATAAAATACATGTAAAATGATAACACTAAAAACCACTGAGGTTTAATCTTGTGTTATCATTTGTAATTACTATTAAAATCTAATTATATACTATTAATAATAATTTAAAAAATATTGCTTTAACTTAAATTTAATATATTTAATCGTTATATTGTTACATAGATCTGAAGGTAGGCTGTTGATAAGGTATGGGACAATGTAGGTAAGCGGTTGTCTTTTGCCTAAAGGTCTTAAGTAGGTATCTAAAAGATATAATCGATTGCATACGTACACTTATTTTCCTTATTATAGATAGATAATATCTCTATAACTTTGCCTAATCTCTCAGCATTGGGTTATTGCACAACAGGTTTAGATATAAAATAATTAAAATAATAAATAAAATTTTATTTTAAAACTAAAATAAAGCAGTGGCCAGTTTCGTATGTCGCTATCAAATGACAAAATGTCAATAGAAGGTAATATAACTACCCTATCCCTTGGTGCGGTTTCAATGTTTGAACCTTTTATCTGATACTTCAGACATCGAAATAATATATCTTTACACTTTATGATCAGTATCTTTAGGCGCTGTCCTAATTGGCCGTGGTTTCGTTTTGTTTGTGTTTTTATACAATTTAAATTGTCCTTTAAATTAAAAAAAAAATTAATTTTTTTTTTTTTTTAAACCCTCGATGCCCGACGCAAAAACGGGGTGTTATAATTATGAAATGTGTGTCGGTGTATCTTTATCTGTCTTTGTATACGGAAATACTATCGTCGATGGGAACACCATGGGCAAACCAATCGTTTCCTAGACTGACGATCTTAAGAAAACGGCTTGCAGTGTACGAGTTCGGAGGGACCGAGTTTTAATAGCGCTCAAATAAAAAGGCCCATCTATAACATTAAACTACTATAGACTAATGATTATTATGAAACTTATGAAATCATTTTCCCTTTCATAATCAATCTATTCAATGTCCAGTGAAGGTCTAAGTAAAGTAATGCTAAACCTGAATTCAGTCGAAATTTGCAACTAATTAGTCAGAAAGCCACAGGATCGGTTCCAAGCCACATCACAAAGCTTAATGACTGTGCATTCAATAGACCGGCTTTGGTTCCACACTTAAATGAATGCATTCATTTATTGCTCGCGTTCACGTATAAAGGAAATATCAGATTTCGATAAGCCTGCATTTGTGATGTGATGTGATTGCAAGAAATAGCAATAGTCACTAAATATATATATATTAACATGGATCCATCCAAATTATATATCTTCATGGATCATAACTAATACAAAAGTGTAGGTATATAGCTTTCCGCCTAGTGTTTTTATATGTAAAGTTCGTCAGACACATTGACGATTCAGTTGATGGTAGTTGCTTTTAACCCAAAAAACGTCACAAGGTGCTGCAAGTGTGTTGCCGAACTTAGTCAAATAAGGGTAGGAAGGGATAAGAAAATGTAGTTATATTGTTTGTAGTGTAATTAGTTTTTTTTGAAAGGAAGAGCATAACAAATAATCCAATTATAATCTGTGCAGCATATCTGGCGGTAATAATCACCCATTAATAGACCCTATAAAAGGGTGGTGGTGAGTATGTAAGGTAGAGCAGAAAGAAGAGTACCTTATTCTTTATCCATTCAATGTTTGAAGCGCATTTGCAACATTTATGGCGTCGTTTGTGTTAATAGGCGTCAATTGACTACCTTTAGATAAACGAAAGATAAAATTTTACAGAGCCGAAATAGACCTTTGGCATCATTATGAAACACATGTCATTTTAAGACGCTACTTACTTATGCTTTTAGTGTCTTACTTAACATGCAAATTGTATAATCTTAATCTGGTGATACAATGTTGAATATAAAATTGAGCAAGCAAAGCGAAAACATGTAATATTAAATTTTTAGTCGAACATTCTAACACTTGAGTCTTGTCACGTGAAATTCCCATTATTCTCGCTGATAGAAAATAAATAATCGTCTCGAAATCACAAAGGGCGAAAAGTTTCCTGTCTTTCAACGAGACGTGAAAACTTTTCTTTTAAATGAATTATTTCGGAGTTGTGAAGTTTTTCCCTCAAACATTAATGTACGGAGAGTATATTGTGCTTGTATAGAGGTTTGGCTTTTAGCAAAATAGGTTGGGAGCTGAACGAGTTTCCCCATCCCCACTTGAGTGATGAAGTCAGCTTCTCTGCAAAATGGACGCGATTTTGCTTCCCTCGCATTGACATGCGTTTTGGCCTCGGGATATGTGGAATATTTTTCTATTTCTTTTTCAATATAACCAATGTTAGCGCTATTGTTCGCCTCAACATTTCTCCCGTATTAATGTATAACCAGCGGTTAGATTGACCGCTGACAAAAATGAATACTACCTACATTTATTGGTTCTCTGTGTCTGTTACCTTTTTACGCCTTAGCTACTCAACGGATCATCATGAAATTTTGCATACACGTTGTCAGGGATAATACAGGTAAGGACATAGGGAACCTTTAATCCAGAAAAAAAGTATTGTTACCGAGGGATCATCTAAAATAAAATATATAACTAACGCCTAACTAAAGTGTTATTGCAACATGGGGTAAAGCCTTATATTGCTTACATAATTTTTATTTTACAACGCGGACGAAGTCGCGGGCATCAGCTAGTAAGAAATATATGAATGACATATTAAAAATAGAAGCATAACACTATAGCTACAGTAATCGGCGTTTAATTTGGCACTTCGGGAATATAAGTGAGATATTCGGTTCATTTAGGTTTTGTATAGCGTTATTTTTGTCTATCGCTGTCATTCAATAAAACGTCATTCAAAACGTACATTGTGCGACAGAGAAAACGGTCTACAAAATCGAATATTGGCGATCTTAGCCGTACAATTCGCTCTTGTTCCCGACGAGCCATATTGAATGACCTCTACCTGGCGAGTCCGAAAGCTGAATTATAATTTTGACAAATTTACGTGTCTTGTTCAAATAAAACCTCCATGATAAAACCAATATTCACAATATAGAAAAAAAAACTGCTCAAACAACTACAGAGAAACAAAAATTTCCACCTATCCCCATATAGGGATAAGTGGAAAAAAATCCACTTATCTTAAAATATGTTTTAGTTTTAAGGCGTTGTTAGTAATGGAAGAATATTTTACATGATTGGGTTTGTAACGATGACCCAGATTTTCCACATAATGATATTTTAGGTCAATATTTTACGAATTGTACCGCGAATTTTTTTAAAATTGGGATTCAATGTATGAATGAAAATTTAAGGGAAATATATAAAATCTAATGTTGAATCCAGAATTGTACATGAGTTACTAATGTTGATGATATTTTGCAACATACGTATTTCTATTTCAAACAGACATACTCTGAACTCGACCTACTAGCATCAGCTAAGCTCACGAAGCCATTATCTGTGTGTCGACCTAAATTTTATTTAAAATCCGAGATAAATCGTCCGCAACATCTGTAGAGGGAAAAATACAAAATATATGTGCAAATTTCTATGTAGTTCAAGGGTCATTTCAGAATACCGGTTGAGAACATTATAAATTAATTGTAAATTCTTTTACAGAATTGTTGATACTATTAAAGGATAAAAATTACATACATTTGAAAAAAGAAACAACAAGTATAATAATAGTTCATTATATTGAAAAATCCCAATGTAAAACCGGACTCTTTTAAATAACTAAACGAATTATTACATTTATCGAAAAGTATTTACAAATACAGAAATATCAATCAATTCCGTAAAATCCAACACATGGATACAAATATATAATAAGGAAATTAGAGATAATAAACAAAAACAAAAACCTCTTTATTCTTTTATACACTAAAAATATAATCAAAATAATTCAAGATTAAGAGAGTAAGTGAAACGTTGATTGTGAAGACTGTCAATCTGTTAGTTATTGTATAACTATAATCAGTTTAGATTGACCTCTGACAGTCTGTTTAAATTGTAAAAAAAAATCAATTGGCTTTTTAATGCATAAAAAAGCAAAGAAAATTCTTGCCAAAAGAAATAACATCACAGCACCAAGGGGTTTCAATAATCCTAAAAGATTGAGTCAATGTAAATCCGTTTCCAGTAAAATTTGTTATACCACACAAATATGTAGACAACTAGAAAATTTTATTTTTATTTTTATTATCCCAAGCTAATGTTGGGATAAGCTAATGCGGACTCTTTCAAGCCGGCTGTTTCCTTAATGTAGATAAATATTTATTCTTTCAGATAATCGACGAGACCAAATATGCGTAGGTAAGTTGTATCAAATAGGTTCTGGAAATGAGATTATTCTATAAGGTAAATTATAAGATATGAAAATACTGGCGGTAAATCGGTTTGAGGGAGAAAGTTGTGGTCCAATATAAAAGGAGTGGAGTGACGTTGAATTGCGGAAAAAAATTGCAAGTATTATTACATCATTTATTATTATGGTGACTTTTAAATTTTGGAAAGATTTGAAAAGAAGAGATTATATTATGAAAAAATAAATTTGCTAAAATGAAAATAATAAAGGTCTAAAAAATAAGACAAAACTATATTTTTCATGTATCGAAATACCACTACGAATAAATAGCTCAGTTACTTTTAATGTGAAAAGGATTTTTCATTGTTTAGTAGTAGTATAAGGGATTATCCCTTGTTAATCCGTAATAATTAAGCCTACTATGATTAGGTCCAGCGTTATGTGCTGCCATATATAATATATTTCTATTTTATATTTGTTATAAAACTGATGATAATCTTTTTTCAGCTAACTAAATAAGTTGTAGGAAACAAGCTAATTAACATTTATACTATTCGTCATACAATTAATTATCTTCTGTTTCATCCCTTTATATTCCGATTTACCAAATAGTCAACCTACTATTATTTTTGGCTATGTTTGGTTCAATTGAAAAACGATATTAACTAATCTTGTTTTATTGATAATTATGGGCGTTATAGAACGGAATGACCATCTTGAATTATTAAAAAAAAATATAATAAATAAACGTGATAAGTAAATGTGATGCATTTACTTAAGTAATAACTATCTAAGGTTTGTTCAAAACTCGTATTTTTATGAAAGAATTATACTCGTATGCAACGCACTAAGTAACTTATGGAAATATATGTAATGCACTAAATATTAAGAAGCTTGTACATTATCAAAGTATTTCTCAATAACGTTATATATTGGCATAACCATTTCAAAATTAAAAACGCTTCAGCTTAAGACTTAACAACTACATTTGTGGATTAATTGAGAGACGAGACACAGGTGTGTAGCCACAAATCGGCCTAGCGATGAGTGAGCTCGGATATTGCTACACTACATCAAAATTATTGTTGTCTTCTACTGATTTATATACAGTCTGGCTCAGTCTTGTAACATTTTTCTCATAGTAGTGTTTCTTTTTGTCAGTAAATATAAAACTTCAATATCTTCTTTCATATTATTTTCTTGAAAATTGGATTAGCTTGTTTTCGATAAATTTTATTGGACTATGTTTCTTCTCTGCCAACCAACAAGTGGATTCTCAGCCTGCCTGGCGCTCGTTATAATAAAAACAATTATAAATTATTTTAGCATAGAAGTAATAGAAGTATTTATGGTAGAGTCATATTTATGACGCTGACACCACCATGTCTGCCAAAAACTTTTTCTTATTAACAATTAGTCTCACCATCGGCGGTCATATTAAGAAAAATAGCTGTGTATCTGAAAGAAAAACTGATTTTTCCTTCTAGACTTAAAATAATATAACTAATTAAGATGAATACTGCAGCATTATCTGTAAGCGTTTTCAAGAAGTGCTTTCAAATGATCACGGAATTATATTCACTTTTTTCTCATCAAAGCGGGAAAAGCGGATTAGTTCAATAAAGAAAAGTCTTTTAAAATCAACTCGGAAATATTTTACATCACTTCCCGTCGTGTTGGATTTATGCTACGATTTTCACAGTGCTACACCGTTTTTGCAACGCGTCTACGAATCGTAGCTCTACGAAATCACTTTGTAGTGAATTATTATTTTATTAAAGTTCTCGTTACATACAAATAATATAGTTATATTTGTATTATAAATAAAATGAAAATCTGAAACGACATTGATACGATATTTTTTTATTATTTTTTTGTATTTTGGGGCTTTCACCTTAGAAAGGTATGTCAGCCCCATCATTCCCAAATCAGAAAAGTACCCAATCTTCAGTCGTTCCAATTTTATTAGATCACGTGCCAATCTTCGTACAATCATTTTAATCATTAGCCAGTCCATCAGTATAATTTCAGGCAACATCGAACGCGGCCATTCGCGGTCTCATCAAGGTAGGCCGTGTGTAATAGCAATTCATGTCGCGTGTACTAATGCCCTGATTTAAACCCCAATACTTTTATTCCACCGGTTATTAAACTAAGCGGTTGCGTGTTGCGTGTGGTAAGAGGAATCAGGACCTGCATTATATGAAGAAATGCTAAGAAGTCTGGATAAATAATCATCGCCGGTTAAATCTATCACAAAGGTTCTGAACTACATTTTATTTCTGGCCGGCGCCTACAAAATCTTTTTTAAAATATATAATTTATATATAAATTTTACATAGTTTAATTACACAATCTCTGAATACACAATATATAATATTATCCGACCTATTTTAGGTACAGTCGCGTTGACAGTTAATAGCTAACCCTGCACAGCTCGTGTAGACATTCTGACACATGTCATTTTGACAATTATGAATGTGCCACACTCGCAATATACAGAGTTTCACTTTAATATAGGCTCCTGTTGCTGTCGTGAGACATTTTCAATGACAACACGTTTGTTTGGGCTCGTAATTCCACACAGTAGACGACTTGTACTTAGTATTATTACTCACAAGAGCCATCAACAATTTTAATGAGTAATTAACAATTTTCTTTTAGAGTATACTCGTATATAATAATGATAAATACAGTCGCATATAAAGATATGTATCTTTTAGGGTACGATATATATAAACTTGGCGATTTTTCTATTTCTGCTTGTTAGTAAATATTAGGGGTTAAAGTATGAAATTGCCGATTTGTACTGAAAAATAAAAATTCGTTTTTTTTTAATTTAATATATTTATTTAATCAAAATAATTACCATTATTATCTATACATTGCTGCCATCTAATAGGAAGCTCATTTATGCCTTTGCGATAGAACTCTGGTGATCTAGATTCGACAAACTGTGTGAAAGCATTTTGCACTGCCTCCTGAGAAGAAAACTTTTTGTCACGCAGAAATTTGTCCAAATCACGAAAAAAATGGTAGTCCGTTGGAGCAAGGTCTGGCGAATACGGAGGGTGACGAATAGTTTCTAATTGCAGTTCCTGTAGAGTTAAAACGGTTTCTCGTGCTGTATGAGGTCTCGCGTTATCATGGAGCAATAATGGTGAAGATCGATTCATAAGTCGGGGCTGTTTCACTGCTAGTTTCGCTATCATTGTTCGGAGTTCGGCGCAGTAGACATCTGCCGTTATTGCTTGACCAGATCGGAGAAAGCTATAGTGAATAACACCACGCTGAGACCACCAAACAGTTACCATTACCTTTTTATTGGTAAGCTTTGCTTTAGGACACTGTTGCGGCGTTTGACCTGGGGTCAGCCATTGCATTTTCCGCTTACGATTATCGTAAAGAATCCATTTTTCATCACATGTCACAATTCGATCCAATATTCCTTCATTTCTGTATCGATTCAACAAGGCAACGCAAGTTTCAACACGCGGTTCTTTCTGCAGATCAGTCAAATCATGAGGCACCCATTTTTCATATTTTTTTATTTTATTGATTTGACGCAAATGAGTCATTATTGTTGGTAAGGTAACGTTAAACCATGCCGCTAATTCCTGGGTAGTTTGGCTCGGATCGGCTTCCACCATCTCTTTCAAATCATTGTTATTCACCTGTGTGGGCGGTCTTCCACGTGGTTCGTTCTTCAAATCGAAGTTTCCATCACGAAAGCGTTTAAACCAAAATCGCACAGTGCGTTCATTAGCAGTCCCCTCTCCAAACGCAACATTAATATTGCGAGCTGTTTCTGCCGCGTTAGTTCCGCGTCGGAACTCGTATTCAAAAATCACACGAATTTTCGAAGTATCCATCTTTATTGTCTAAGCTGAATAAAAAAAACAACTGAAAGTTGATAATCGAATGTTGCACATTTTTTAAAAGAAGAACTACATAGGTACCGTATGAAAAAAGTTTCACTCAAAAATCTCAAACCATGAAGGTTCTATGTCAATTCGAAGTACCTATTACAATAAAACGGCAATTTCATACTTTAACCCCTATTACATATACATCAATTGTATCGGTAACTCGCCATCCCCAGTTGAAGTATAAACTGCTTTCAAAAGACTGAGTAGGACCTGCTGACTGACTCAGTAAGACCAATAGCTGCTTTCGACGTAGACTTTGAATGCCAACTGGGACTTTTGAATTTTTTCGAATTTTAATTATGACTTATAAAAATAAGCTCATTACCCAGACAAAAAACCTTCACTCAGGGATTATTAAACTAGAGATAGTTTATCTCAAACTAGACAAGCTTTTATCTCAAAGTTGCAGACAGAAAATTTTCTTTAATCCTTACATACTAATCAGTCTAATCACATTGAGCTTTCATTATCTTAGTAAAAGCTTTCATGATTCTTAAAGGGTTTGAAGTTTATTTTGGTCGCTAACTAAGAGCAGTTTACCTTTAAAATAATAGATTGTGAATGCAACCACTATACATTTACACTTTTAAATCATAACTAATATTTCTAATTGTTACAAGAGAAATCAAGTTAATAATTACAAAAGAAACAACAAGAAATTGCGCGTTTTACTAAAGAAGTAGATAAAAGTTAAATCGTGTTTAAGGATCAACACAAAATTACCTTCAAAACTTTTGAAGTCGATAAGAAAATAAGTATTCAAATGACTTGACAATCTCAAACTTCATACACAGCACAGTGGAAACAGTATGTCGTTATTAATATTTATAACATGCGAATAATTAGTTACTCACTAAAAATGATATTAAAGCTTTTAAATTTACACAAGCCTTAAGGAAAGCCCTAAGGATTGCATATGCGTTGTGACCTTGACCTATCTCCTTTTACCTGCTCTTTCTTCCTTATTCTTGATCCTAAATAAGAGTAAGAAATAAAGAGGAGGTAGGAGAATGGACTCTAGGGCGCCCTCATCGCTAAACGAAATACAACAGCTGTTATTTCACGATAGTCTTGTGTAAGCCGGAAGTTACTGGCAACTAATGGGCTGCCTTATTATGACTGTGAAATTCAATATGCCCTGTTACTTACTATTTATAGAGAAAAATAAGTGTCTTCTTCAAAAAACTTTAATACAAATCAAAACACCAAATGTATTAAGACAAGGGAACAAGATAAGTCCATACCTACCGATCGTTGTTCATAATGTTATACGGCTCTTGCTGACATAATTTAACTTTGATAGAATTCGCTTCTGTTTCTAATAAACTAACTCAAGGGAGTGCCGAATATCCACCAGCCAGTTTTCTAATATAAGTTTGTATTTGTGTTCGTACTATACTGTTAATAACAAGGAGTATTAACTTGAAAACATAACTAACACTCAGTCATACACACGTTTCGATATTTCGTTTCCAATAGCTTTTGTTCAGGGAAACTAATTGTACTCAGTTAGTAAGTAATACCATATAAGTTTGTTTCTTTAACTTTTCTTTACATGTCTATAACACCCTTTCTTTGTATAAAACGCAAGTCCGATCTTGCAAGGATGGAGTATTGCTCCCACCTTTAGGATGGCTCAGCCAAATACCAGCTTTCCGCACTCGACTCGGTGGATCGCAGAGCTAGGATGTTCATTATATGTTATGCATTAATTTTATTATCAACTACAGCATTTTAATTCTGAATCTAAGGGAGCGGCTGCCAGTGGCATATTATACGGAGGGTGGTGGCGATCAATCAAAAATACCTTCCAGCAGTGTACGGATGATAGCCTTGTTGAAAAACGCGTTAATACTTGTTACAAGTAGTAAAAATACATACGATAAGCTCATTTGATTCGTAATTACCTCCAGAAAAATGTGCATTTTCCAGAGTATTACGAATCAAATTACGAATAGTAGTAATTACGAATCAAATGAGGAATATTTTAAGGAATGTCTAACATTAATAGTTTTGGAGTTATGTGCAAAACACTTACCTAACCCCTTTTTTAAATATTTAATTGTTTATAATTAACATTTTTTTATCTGCGGGTATAATACACATTTGTCTAGAAGTCATTACGAATCAAATTTGCTATCGCACGCATATCTATTTACTATGGAAAAAATTAATACGTTTTTCAACTTGTTAATTAGTCATTTTTTTATTTAAAATAAATGATACTTTTTTGGAAATTGCAACAATATATAAAATATGTTGCAGCTTAATTTCTATAAATATAAATAGGTAAAGCAAAAAAAATTGGTAATATTTAAAATTTCATTCGATTCTCTATTTATTTTTTACTAAATCTCTGCAGGCTAGTATGAATATTTTTTGAAAGGTAAACACTTTTTTATACGTCTGCACCATGCGCTCGCAAACATTCCTCTCTGTTTATTTTGCCTGTTGAATTTTACTATGCAGTTTAGGTGAGAATTTACGTTACTATATAATGAAAATCATAACTATATAATGAAAGAAAGAAAATTTGTTTATTAGGTACAAATGTAACAACAAACATTTTTTACATTTAGTAAAAAAACATAAATATACCAAAAAGGTCTCCGCTCAGCAGGTCAGCATGTGTGTGTTTGTGTGTGTGTGTGTGTGTGTGTGTGTGTGTGTGTGTGTGTGTGTGTGTGTGTGTGTGTGTGTGTGTGTGCCTCTTCAGTCCTGAAGGTTAGCCGTCAACTTCCTGAACCGGTCTCGGTCAAGAGCTGCTCGATCGAGGAGAGTTTCTTGGAGAAACCTAATTAATAAATAAATATTTTGATTTTGAAGCAAGCAAGTCTACTCTCGAATATTTCACAGCCATGACTTTCTCCTTTATTATTCCTTCATTATAATCTCAATTATAAAGCGTAAAAACAAAAACAATATTTCCCTTGAAACCTTAATACCGAATTTCCAGGAAACGCACAATAATCCCCTATTTATTGCAAGCATTTCCGTTTTCCTGTTCCGCTTGTACGAAATCGATTTCCATTAATAAGCCATTGCTAATGACCGTAAGATTGACCCCTACTTACTTAGCACTTTTCTTATTACTGAGTGTTTTTATTGCTTTTATAAATTGATATCATTCTTGAAATTAATATTATATGCTTTTGAGGGATTAAATAATATAGAAGACAATTAAAAGTTTCATATGTTACAAATAAGTATAGGTACATTAATTTTAAACTTTTAATTGAGGGTACCATCATTAGGAAATTATTAATGCTTACAATGTAATTTGAACTGTTGACGGTGTTACGTATTTTATAATAGACCAGTGCAACGCTCACTTATACTTAATCCTTAATTATAGGCGACGGTAGCCACCTACCGGTACCATCAAGTGGACCGTCAGCATGTCTGCCGACCTTAACATAAAAAAAATGTCTTCTGCAAAAGGGTGTTTACTGCTGCTGTTTATTACTGCCTTCATAAACACACTTTAATTTGTTAAATAAATGTAATAAAAAAATAGTCGGTAATTTCTGAGATGTGAATTTAATCTTTGTTTCATTAAAAAAACTTATATAAACTTATAAAAAATAACTTTAACTTTAAATTATTTTCACATTTCTTTTGAATTAAAACTATTTATAACAATATATAAATCTACCAATAATTAAAATGAGAAATTTTTAAATAGTTTGAACGATACAAATTGATGGTCAAGGCTCTGAGAACGCGTTCTGAAGCTTGCGTATGTTTTTGTGTGCCCCTAGTATTGCTTGGGTTTATTAGCGACAGTATCCATTTCCTACCATCAAATGGGTCCCTTTTACCACATTTCAAAAGTTTAAAAAAAATTATAAATATCCCTAAAAATAACGCCCGTATTTCTCTCCCAGAAAACAGTGTTTCGACGAAACACGTACAATCTTACTAAGAGGTTTAAAATGATCCGTGTAAGTTTTATCCTGCAAATATATTGGGGAAAGTTAGTAAGGCAGGTCTTATATTTAAAACTTGTTAACACTTTGTGTTCTTAACGCCCGTCAGAACGCTCGTAGATGTATCGCGTGTTCGTAACATAACGTGTACGTTATTTAGGTAAGTTCAGGTTTTGATTTAAACAAACGTTAGTTTTAACACCTTAAAAGTATATTTTTGTGATGATTGAATGGAAGTCTGGACAGAAGAAGTTGTTTTTTATTTCATAAATAGTGTTAGCTATTTATGACGACTGAAGTTGATTGATTAAGGCGGAAAGTATAATAAAAAGTGCTTTGTGACATTCCAGGTTATGTATGTCCGCACATCTTATAGTTGGATATGTAGTTCTGATATATCGGTCGGACGATAAAAGTATTGGGACTAAAAATAAAATGGCTTAATGAATGCACCCGAATGAAAAGAAATAAAGAAAAAACTATTGAGATTTCATAATAAAATAAAAACATATCAGAACACAAAATATAAAGTACCCTTTTATATTTATGTTTTAATATTTTTATATATATTTTTATATTTGTTGGGTGTGATTTTAATTCAGTTTTCACAAATGGAAATTGGGATAAACGAGGAAGGTTTGTATATATTATATGTTACGGCTAGTACCCGAAGTGCGGCTAAGCCTAGCTTTAGCCGGTTAGAACTAGGTGTAGCCATTTACTCTTGGTTAAATCTAGTATAAGCCGATTGTTTTCGGGTAAAACTAGGTCTACCTGGTGTCATTCCGGCTAGAACTAGGTCCAACCAAACCCTAGTGGCTGATCCTAGGTTTAGCCAATATCATGTCGGCTACAACTAGATCCAACCAATCCCTATTGGATAAAACTAGATGCAAACAACTGAATGAGAAGAAAAAATGTGAGCTGTGTGAAAAAAAAACTAAAAATTGACACTAACAGGAAAGGCGCACAGGATGGTTTGGTAAAACAAGCTATGGAAATGACGGCTTCATCAAATGAAAAATTATTATTTTTTTATACGAAGCACTCGATCAAGAGACCAGCACGTAATGTTATTGAGTACAGCTCCATTTCCTTTAAAGCAGTTTGAAGGAAATTGGAATGGGCATTGAGTTGTTCCGACATTGCACGTCACCCGACGCTTACTGCAAAAGCCTGTTTCAATTTGTAAAGTGCCAATAGAATATATAAGGTCGATTCAGAACACAGACGTGACGCGAAAGAAACGCGAATTGGATTCCCGGAAATCATTACTCAGCGTCGTCAAACTTTCTAACACGATTTAAGAGATGACAGAGCAGACGATGGACTTTCGACCTTCACACATTCTACATGAAAGAAAATAAAATTATTATTAACTGTTTCGTGATTCCCTGTGGGTGCTACGTTACGTTAGGTTACGTTAGGTTACGTTACGTTACGTACTTTTACGTACGTAACAGTACGTACCTAAACTTCCTTTATAAAAAGAGCTTCGACAGTGGTGTTTATATAGCTTATTCCCTAGAATTCGTTCCCCCCTTTTTTCTTAAGCGTTAGAAAATAAAAAATCACACCTATCACATTCTCTCGGGAACAATACTTTTTTTCTGGATGAAAGGTACCTTCCTTCTGTATCCCTGACTCACCATCTTATAACTTCGGTAGAGTACTGGCTGATACCCACTGAGTATCCACTGAGTATTATGAGTACCCACTTGTATTGTTTATTTTTTGTTTAATTTTCTGCGATACAAACTATGCATAGTTCAAAGGCCACTGAATAATCCCATCTTTAATGAATAAAAAAAAATCGCTAACACCTCCCCTAAATGTGTAAATTTATTGTAAAGAAGTAATTTTCGAAAATTGGCTATTCCACAATGAGTAAACTTTGAGTGCTTTTATAATTTTTTCATATATGCGCTTTTATAAAGTATTTATATTAATATAAGGGTATTTTCAGTTCAATTTAATGATGAATTATAAACATCGTAGTTGCGTCCTCATTAGTTGTGTTCATTGCACCGTGTCATTTAAAGTTGTGTGGCGACTTTGATGTAAATATTGATTCGATATTTTGTAGTTACTAATAGTACACTAGTAAGCTATACAAGTTATATAATGTTCATCATCATCATCATCTCAGCCGCAGGACGTCCACTGCTGGACATAGGCCTCCCCCATAACTCTCCAATAGGACTGGTCAGAAGCAGCCTGGATCCACCGTTGACCCGCGGCCTTTATTAGGTCGTCTCTACGTGGCTGGTACGTGGCCTCCACTCGAGAACCTTCCGGCCCCAGCGGCCGTCGGCTCTCCGTACTATATGCCCTGCCCATTGCCACTTCAACTTACTGATCCGCCGGCTTATGTCGGTAACTTTCGTACGTCTACGGATCTCCTCATTTCTGATTCGATCTCGCAGTGTAACCCCGAGCATAGCCCTTTCCATAGCTCGTTGAGCGACATTGAGCTTCCTTACGAGGCCCATAGTTAGAGACCACGTTTCAGCGCCATATGTCATCACCGGCAACACACATTGGTCGAAAACCTTTGTCTTGAGACACTGAGGAATTTTAGACGAGAAGATGTCTCGGAGCCTCCCGAACGCTGCCCATCCTAGCTGGATTCGACGATTGACCTCCCTCTCGAAGTTGGCTCTACCTAACTGGACTGTTTGTCCCAAGTATATGTATTCGTCAACAACTTCGAGAGTTAAGTTTCCAACTGTTACTGGGGTAGGCACAACATGGACATTAGACATAACTTTCGTCTTGTCCATATTCATCTTAAGGCCCACCCTTTGAGAAACTCGGTTGAGGTCTTTGAGCATCGTGCCGAGGTCTCTCATCGACCCCGCTAAGATCACAATATCATCAGCAAACCGAAAGTGAGTGATGTACTCGCCATTAACATTGATGCCAAGTCCTTGCCATTCCAGGAGTTTAAATGCATCTTCCAAAGCGGCAGTGAACAGTTTCGGAGAGATTACATCTCCCTGTCTCACACCTCTACGCAATGGAATGGACTGTGTGCTGTGCTCCTGTATTCGAACCGACATGGTGGCTTTATTGTATAAACACTTCAATACCTCGATATACCGATGATCAATGCGACATCGCTGCAGAGCCTCGAGCACTGCCCATGTTTCGATCGAATCGAAGGCCTTCTCATAGTCCACATGTTATATAATGTTAGCTACATGCATTTCTAAGTGAAACAAGGGATTTCTTTTCTAATTTATAAATTATCAATAATATTTTGACAAGCCCGTTGGATGAGTGGTAAAGGTGCTTGCCTAACGTCTCAGAGGTCCCGAGTTCGATTCCCTGCGGGGTCACTTTTGGAAATTGACTTTTCAAGTTGGCTCAGGTCTGGATTTGGAAAGTAGTGGCAGGGCATAATGCGTTTCGCAGTCATTTGGGCATCCCGTCTAGCGGCAGTAACTACCTCCTTACAGAATACCAACGTGAAATAACAGCACATGTGCTGTGAGTAAGTAATGGATGTCAGGGCCCATTATAATATCCCTTCCTAATCCCTTATACTTAATCCTTCTATGGTCCGCAGAGCACTTGCAGTTTACTTATTTTTTGTATGTCTGTGAGTTGCAAGCTTTGAAAATCAAACTTTACAACAAATCTTGAACAAAATCTCCAACGACATAATTAACATTCCCCGAATCGGGCGAGAAAAGTTCACCTGACTATCCGACATTGTTCCGAAACTCGTCGACTAACGAACCAATTACGAAAAAATGGATGTAAGCAACAAAATTGTTCTCGCTATAATTATGTAGTCCCCCACAAACGGACGGAGACAAACTCCTTTGGCGTAATCTCGATGAAGCCATGTCATTTTGCTCAAGGCGTCTTTGCAATTAGTGCAGGTTATTTCTGTCTGTTATGCTATTGGACTCAGTTAAAATAGAGTCCTCCGGCTATGCGGAGAACTAATTAAACTGTATTGAGTACTCCTTTAAAGCAGTTACGGTTGTTTGCACAAAAAAGCAAAGCGAATAGGGAAATATAGGAAACATTTCCTTCATTACAGATCTCAAACATTCTATTTGTGCGGTGATTGTACATTCGATACTTTTTAATTCCGTTTTACTACGACGGATGACAGATATAGTCCACTACTAGTCCATGTAGGGTACATGTACTCACTGTTGTGTTTCAGTGAGTGAGTAAGGGATGTCAGAACCCATTACCCTATCCGTTCCTTATCTCTTATCCTTAATCGTACTATAGTCGGCAGCACACTTTCAGCACCTGTGGCGTCGTTTGTGTTATAATCAAGTGGAATGTTAGCCTGCCTAACAACCTTAACAAAGATGGATGATTTTTTTTTTGTGCAGACGACAATAAAACGCTGCTATATTCGGTACGTAATTGTCGCGGACGCCAGAACTTTTACAAATATCTTCATCTTTTCTAGTAGATTATTGACAAAAATGCATTATATGGTTTTGATTCTCGTTTTAACATTTAAAAGATATACTATGTAGAATTAGTAAAATATTTTTAAGAATCATTCAAATAGCACAAACGGTTTCCAAATCTTTGTAACTCAAAGTGATACAATTATTTTTATGATTATTTTTATCAGACAAATCTAATTTTCTATTTATGTCACATTAATTCAGACAATTCTCGAAAAGTAACATTGCGATAACTAATCCGTCTCGAACTTAATCCATTACTATTCATGACACAGAGTAACAAACATGAACAACATAAGTCAATTGTGCCTTTCTATATTGTTTCAGATGCTGTCAAAGTCGGAGACAAAACATTTAAAGGAAAATAGTTTGGTGATATAGTACCTACGCTATAAGGTGTTGATGAAAGAGAAACAAGATGTAAGTATGTTTTTAGAAAAGTCAAAGTATATAATTGACTATAAAATGGTAGGTAATCAGTTAAATTAAAATTTAATATTATTTTATTTATTTATTAACAGTATAATATAACGTAATAATTTTATTATTTGCATACATTAAGATAGATGTCACAAACTTACAATATGTGTACGTCAACAAAAACATTACAGATCTAAATTAACACAAAATGGTAAGGGAAAAGCCTTAAATAAATTTAAAAAAAAAAACACACACAAAATGGTGTAAAATTTTATTGGTTAAAATTAATTTGAACACGTTTCAAAAGCGGAACCTACTCGTATATTTCCGTTGTTTTCAATTTTCAATTCCAAGATGAATTTTTTTAATCAAAAGATATTCCCAGTTTGCAAATACAAAGAAACTGTGGCTATGATTAGTAGACTTACGTCAATTATATCTATATTTTGTTATTTTATTTTACTAAAATTATTATAAGAAGTCTTGCATTATATTATTTTTTTAAATGAGATATATCCAAGCTTCCCAAATAAGACAATAAGTATTAAATATCAAATGAAACTACATTCTAATTTTAAGATATTTTTCAATGTCAATATCAAACATAACAATGTTTGATAATATAAGCTATATATACAAACTTAGAGTAGTATATATTATATAAAAACTGAGTGATCGCAACTTCGTACGCAATGTTCGTTTTTTGAAAATTCCACAGGAACATTTTTCCAGGGTAAAAATTATCCTATCAAATATTTTTATTTCAATATATCTATATTCATAACACAAATTAAAATTAAAATACCAGATTTAGCAGTAAGTAATTAATTTTATCTCATAGTCTGAAAACGGAAATAATTCAGAAATGTGAAACAATTTAAGCTTCATTAGCTGAAATACAAATTCTCTTCTTAAATGAAATCTGTACCTACCAATTTGTATCTGGCTGTCCATTGTTCATTTTGCTTATTAAGGTTGGGTTGGAATATTGTTGATATTTTGAAATATATTACTACTGCTATAGTTTTTATTTAACATTTTTTTATCATCTACTATTAGGTATATATTCTATAGCTATATAATATATACCTTATAGTAATCCGTTCAGCCATTTTTGCGTGCAAGTGTAACAAACATACATTCTCACAAACTTTAGCGTTTATAATATTAGTGCGATTATTAGGATATGAATAAACTGTAATCAAATGAATCATGTCATAATACGATACGTATATAAGATTTAATGTTAATATGGAGCCCCTTATATTCAGTTAATCTATTTCGTTATTCTATTCAGTTGGATATTGATTTTCTATTTTGGAGCTAACTACGCATTGCAATTAATTCATTGATTGGCTCAGACGCGTTCAAATCTCAAAGGAGCCAGCAATGTGTAATGGATTTCCCGGAACATTAACTTGATCTCACGGGCACTATTACGAACACATATAAACATACATACACCTGTAAAAAAATTTAAATAAATATACGTATTTCAAACAACTTCCCTCATTTGCGACCCGTTCGAAACCTCAGCTGACTTATGTAAATTCCTTATTGTTATTTCCGCACAGCAGTCATTAGGCGGAATAAATTAACATAAAATTCAATTAGCGAGGTACTTAGCAGTGAGTCGTTCTAGCAAGTTTCAACAGCATAGCTTAAATTTCAACAAAGGAAACAAACTCTAATGATAAGTATCTTACTCGGTTCAAGTGTTTGAAGAGTTTGAATTAATGTTGAGTGCAGGGTTAATTCCCCGTATATGAGTAAGTCTTATGTAACAAAATACCGATTTACTTAAAATTAAAGCGGTTTCCCTTAGTTAGTTTGAAATCTTTAGTTTTCTCTAGTGAGCTGTCTGCGAATTCACGGTCGAAAACCTTCCTGTGGTTAGCCGGTTTGTACTTGTCCATATGATTAAATTTTATTAAATTTCCATGTGATTGTAATTTTAAAAGTTGTATTAACTGTTTTTTTTTTTAATTATTAGTATACACTTTTAACCCTAACATCCCGGTCCCTATTTTGGTTATAATAAATACAAATAAATATATGTACTAAATGCCGTAAATAATACTGGCGAAGTGTATGTGTAAACGGAAAAGAAAATAATAAAAAATGTGGCAATTTCAAAAAAAAAAAATTTCAATAAAATTTCAAAAAGCATAAGCACATTTATATCTCATTTGAAAACCACAAAGTATGTCAAAACAAAGTAAGATAGTTTATTGCAACTAAGTGTTAATATTTTAACCCCGCAAGTTGCAGCTTCAGTGATGAATTGCATTGAACATTGTCAGGTACATTATCGTAAAGTTAAGCGATGTGAACTTTATGGCTTATTAAAACGAGGCTCTTAAGATCCCAAATGATCTAATAAACAATAAAACGTGTGACCGCATCTCATTAAATAAAGAAAATTAAGAGTTTATGTAAAAATTATGTTATGTTTAAAAATAATCAGTGCAAAATGTGTGGCCTAATCTTTACAAACATATTGAGAAATCTTTTTCTTAATGCCCATTTTTCTGAACAAAACTTTTTTACTTATTTGGTTGACTCTGAGCAGCTTGCAATTATTAATAAGCTTTATTTTAAAAAAAACACATACCTCCTACAAAATCAAATAATTAGCGTACTTTTTTCTGGATGAAAGTTACCCTATGTTCTTTCTTGTATCCACGAGAATGTGTATACAAAATTTCATGATGATCAGTTGAGTAGTTAAGGCGTGAAAAGATAACAAATAGACAGACAGAGTTAGTAAGGATTCGGATGAATCCTTCACTGATTTAAGTGATATCGACCAACTTGGCGTAAAACAATCAAAATTAGTTTTTTTTATTGTTTATCATCTAAATAATTTGTATGAACTATGGACAATTATAAAATTTAAATTTTCACAATTCGAACACGCCGAAAGAACAACATTGTTAAAATAATATTGTGTTTATGGCGCAATATCTCTGAAACTTCAGATATTCTAAAATATTCAAAAAAAAAAGAGAACTTAACTATCTCATTCGTGAGACAATTTTGATTTTACTGGAGTAAACTTCAATAAATAGAACAGTATATTATACCTACTCATAATATAAGTACTAACTTCCATTTCATTCCAATAAATTTCATTTTGTCAAAGCTAATTTATTTGAGTGAAATGCTTCGGTGCACACTGTTGGTTTTCTATAATTTGCAAACACCGCGATATTATTTCAGTGTCTGTATTTTGTAACAATTTATTGCTTGCACAGTGGAATTTGAATAATTCGAACCGAAAACAAAAGGTGTAAGTAATCTAATATACCCATCATGGTTTTCGCATCTTTTCAACGATATTCTTCCTCGCATTACCGCTAATCCTATCATCGACAGTAATACCTACTTTTTTTTTAATATACACTCGTTGCTTGTTTATTTACAGGCGACCGTTATTGTTTATTTATTTATTACAACTATATTAACATTTTTAAATAAATAGTAATTTTATAAATCTTTCTTAAATATAACATGTAATTTTTTTCGTCATATTACTTTACATATTCACAGTATATTATGCCTTCTTTATTACAGTGATTTTCTTACCTAATATAATGGACTAACAATATTGTAATTTATACCAGATGAGAGCGTATGTATATATACACTCTGGTGCAATGAAATCGCACATGTTTAAACATTTAATGAAAAATAGTGTTATTTTTTTAATTAAAAAAATACATTAATTATTATTATTAGAGTAATAACTCAAATGCTAAGTGTTTGTATTGATTTTCACCCTTTTTTGAGGCAAAATATCGTATTATCTTATTAAACACGACATATTATGTTAAATTCTCTCGATTTAAATTTTGATATTTTCCATTGTTACAACGGTCTTCAAATTTGTGTTGTGTTAATGTAAAAACCGAATAATAGGTAAAAAGGCATTTTGGAGGTCAACATCGCCGACCTGTAGACGAGGGCCTTTCCTTTGTTCGAACCTGCCAAGTCATTTTTTCAAATAATCCGCCCGGATGCGTTAATGACTTTACCGTTTTATTCGTTCCTTCTCCAATTCACAGTTGAAAGGATCTATAAACGTATTCTTTTGGAATTTATTGCTTATTACTTTGAACCCATATTTATTATTATTCACGTATTTACTTTATTACTTAAATTATTTTTTACAGTATACAATAGATAAAAAAACAATAAATCTTATATATAAAATTCTCGTGACACAGTCTTTGTAACAAAACTCCTCCGAAACGGCTTGACCGATTTTTATGAATTTTTTTGTGTATATTTGGTAGGTCTGAGAATAGGTTGTAAACTATATTTTAAACGCAAAATTTTTTTTTGGCTCATCAACGTTTGCAGGGTCAGCTAGTATTATTCTATAAAAATCTTTAATTAGCAGGGCAAGGCCCAAGCTACCGGTGGTTTTCGAAATTGGTCCCTAGTCATACTGTGTTCCAGAGTCATATTGATAGTAACCACTTTCTTCAGAAGACCACCGTGAAATAACAGCATCAGTGCTGTTGTATTTCGGTGAGTGAGTAAAAGATGCCAGAGCCCATTTCTCTATCCATTCCCAATACTTTATCCTTAATCCTCTATGACAGCACACTTACAGCATCTGTGGCGTTGCTTGTGTCATAGATGACGGTAGCCACCTACCATCCAGTCGGCCGTCAGCCTGTATATCGACTTTAACATAAAAATGACAACGGATACCGACATTGAAGCATTTGATATTCTTAATTTATGCATTTACTAGCTGGTGCCCACGACTTCGTCCGCGTTGAAAAATATTAAGTAGCCTATCCTGTGTCCCGTACGTCCAAATGTTTATTTACCAAGTTTCATGAAAATCAGTTAATTCGTTTCAGAGTTATGGAGGAACATACATACATACAGAAAAAAATTCTAAAAATCGTCAATTTAGTTTCAGTATCATGTATAGAGCCTATAAACACGATATCTCTGAAAACAAAGTAACTTACTCCAGGGTCGGCCCTTACAGATTCATTATTAGTATTGATTATTTCTTTAATAGTCTAAGTTACTTCTTATAACATCAGCTATTTGCCAGTGAATTTTTTAGTTAATTGAGAAAATTATAAAAACTGATACTAAGTACATATATTGACCATTTCGATAATCATAATAAAAATATTAGTTTCAAGACGAAACAATTTTATAAATATATTCCATATTACATAAAATAAAATAATGAAAATTTTCCATCTTCAATAGATTCAAATGTCCCACATTTGAATCTATTGAAGACGACCTGTACGCACATATTTTATTACAACGTCACCCTTTAGGTGGACCCTTATTGAGCCATTCAATGTGATCTAATTTAACCTTGAATGTTCCAAGATATTGCTTATTTAAGCGAACGCGCTAGCAATGTTTATTATAAAACTACGTTCGGCTTATTCTCAAATTGTCCTTTACTAATTAAATTTACATTGAGTATTAATCAAATCGCTGCACCCCGTGAGGCGGAAGGTTTGGGTTTCTTTCCGCATAATAAAATCTTAGCAGTTGTATTTATGATGCGGCGTCTTCGTCTGCGTTGAAAAATTAAAAATATACTTAACACCTGATATAACGCAACATCTTTATCGCTATAATGATTTGGGGCAAATTTTTAAATTTTTAGACGAGTCCTCGAGATATTCCAGAATAATTCCAGGATAATTCTAGAAAAATTCCAGGATTACAATGTGGGGTAATCCCTATATATTAATCCAGGTAATAAACTATCTGTGTGCCAAAGTCGTTTTTGCGTGAAAGAGTAATAAACATCCATCCATACATACATCCATATTCACAAACTTTCGTATTTTATAATATTAGTAGGATATAATATTATAAAATACCTAGGCCAGTGCCTAGATTTTCTTATTTTAAGTCGTCAGACAAGATGACGGTCCACTTTATGGTAGGTGACTACAGCCGCCTACATTACAAGTGCACTGCCGACTTTAATATGAGTAAGGATAAGGGATAGGGAAATGTGTCCTGGCATTGCTTACTCACTCATTGAAAAAAAAAAAAACAGCACACTTGCTGTTATTTCACGGTAAAATCACTCCTATTGTTGTACAAAGCTGTAGAGAAAAGGTAATATAATAACAAAAAGAAAAAAATCTCTACCGTCACAACAATGGCAATAATAGTAGGTTATTGCAATTATTTCAATAAATCGAACCACCGCGGGTTGAGTTACGTTTTAACAAACGTATGGAGAGATAACAAGAGAGGTAAAGTTGCATCAGAGCGTTTGGAAACTTGATATTTTACACTGATCCGCTTGTTAAATTCAAGTTGAATATTGCAACCTCGATGCAGAATAATTACGTTCCAAGTAACGCTCATGAATAAATTTCTATAAATGCTAACAGAGCTTTCAAAGGCCGCCATTGTTGATGAATTACGAGCAATGAGATTGACATCATTACATTCCATTACAAAGACAAAATCATGAATGCCACTCAAATTTGAACGACCAATCATGCTAGCCTATTACTTCCTGATGGTGTGGGGTGCGTACTTGAGACGTTCTGAATTACTTATAATAAGTAGGTAAGTAAGGAATTAAGTTATATTTTAAACTTCAATTTGTGCCACAATTCTCCTCTTTTTTTTACTTTTTCTTTTAATATACGTAAAAAAGAAACGAAAGTAATATAAAGACTTTAATTGTCGTTCTGTACTTGTCAAAGGAATATAACCTTAATAGCATTTAATATAACATTGATTTTATTTTCTTGTCCCTTCTTAAAGTAGGCATTGGCTGCAGACTACATTTTTTTCAGTCGAATCGATGATCGGACCGCATACCGCCCAGTGTGTGGTACTGCATACTGTTTTAAAGTTAGATTACATCATTTACCATAACTACCTTAACTTACTTTGACATCGTAGTGTTTTATTGAAGTTCGAAAGCGTTGAACAAATTTGTAATATCACGAAAATTCCCTCCTGAAACGAAAGAATCACATAAACCAAAACGCGATGAGCTTTCTGAAATTCTACTCGAATGCGCGTTAGCGTAGCTTTATGTAAAAGCGCTGTTGCGATATTTGCGATGAATCTGTGGCTTATTTGAGTCTGCTCACAAAGTTTGTCGGGACCCGATAGCAATACCAGCTGAAAAATTCATGATTCACTTTTGTTCACTGAAAATTCACTTTTATTTCATGATGGCCCAGTTTATGATCGTAAAACACTAATAAATTTGATTTAATAAGATAAATAAAGGGCAGATACTAACAAAGGCTCTGCTAGAACCTTGGGTAGTAGTGTGTCGGACACCTAACAAGGATGCACTTTCAATAGTGGGCTAAAGTTAAGACTCTCTGGCCTGGCCCGAAATTCAAAAGAAGAACAGGGCTAAACCAATGCTAAAGCATATTCCGAACTCATATTTTTTTTTAATATTGACAATAACTAGCAGAGCAGAGAGCTAGTTGACTAATATAGTTATGTTTGACATTTTCCTCTAACCTAGAGGAACAATTGCTTTATTTGTAGGGCTTGAGCGTTTTTAAACGCTAGCGACAAAGTCTGGTTAAGCTTTCAAAGTCCTAGGACTAAAAGCAATAAGCAAACCGAGCAGGGTTTTAGTGCGATAAGAGTCTTACATGCCCTGTGAAAATAAGCAGTCCAGAGAGCAGTGTTTATCCTTTCATAGGTTTTTTTTTGAAGAACTAGACATTTGTGTCAACAAAAATTATTACGATAGCGTTGTTATCATCAATCATCAATACTAATAATAAATCTGTAAGTGTAGGTATTGTATATATGTAGGTATGTATGTATGTTCCTCCATAACTCTTAAACGAATTAACTGATTTTCATGAAACTTGGTAGATAAACATTTGGACGTACGGGACACAGGATAGGCTACTTAATATTTTTCAACGCGGACGAAGTCGTGGGCACCAGCTAGTATGAAAAATAAAAAGTTAGGAACACAAAAATATTGAAAAGTTGACAAAAGGCAAATGTTGCATTATGTTATACAAAATCCAATTTAACGCTAATTGCTGTTTAATTGTATAACATACAATTAGCTGTGGCGCGCGTCTTCGTCCTCGTAACTTTATAAAATATAGCATATGTTGTTCGTTGATAAAGTAGCTCTATATGTGAAAGAATTTTTAAAATCGGTCCAGTAGTTTTTAAGTTTCTTCATTACAAACGAAAATACAAACGTACTAAAATACAAAAATAGAAATCTTTTCTCTTTAATGAGTACAAACTAAGTACAGTACAGACTAAGTATACGTCAGCCGTCATTCACGTATGTACGAACAAAGAGCCGCTAACCGCATGAAAAGCGCACCGCTCAAACAATACCTTCATGAAAATTATTTACATAAGTGAGGTGTGCCGACGCGCCGCCAAAATTACGCTGCAAAGAACGACACCGGGGAAGGCGGCCATGCGAACTGTGTCACGTCATAGCTAGCGTATTATTTACTGAGGTTTAATTGAATAAGCGGGGCAGCGGGGCGTGTGACGGGATACGGCGGGGAGAGGAGGGGCCTGTTCACACCAAATTCATTTAAAACTTTACCAGTCCCATCAATCAAAAACCAATCTAAATTGGACATTTTCGTTTGTTCAGATCATTTTAAAATACTAAAGGGCTCTGTCGGACCGCTCAACTTTATAACTAAAACCGATGCTCTTTTGTGAATGTCGAAACCTCGCTCGTGCGTGGGGAAACGAAAGCCGATTATGACGAAATTAATTGGGAAAATACCTGCAAAGCACCTTGTAGATATCTCGCTACATAATTGGCTAGTTACACGGGTTTTCCAAAGCCTCCTTTAAAGCGTAATTACTAGTCTAACAATTTCAAGATATGAAAACGCTTAATTATCCGTTCATATCCGTCTCTGATGTGATACATTCATATAGTATAGGTGTTATTTAAAGTCCGCGTGAAAAGTTAAGCATGTAAGAAGCATCCTAAATATATATAATCCACACAAGCTATCCCCATATCAATTTCTATCGTTTCTTTTTTTTTTTTTTTCAAAAAGCTTTGCGGTGGTCACGTGACTAGGATTTTTTTTTTTTTTTCAGCAGTTTAACCGCAAAAACATTGCAAAGCCCATAGATTACTTTTGGGCTATGATGAATGAATTTTAATTAAAAAAAAAAAAACTAAATTTAATAAAACAGATATTTTTTAATCATTATCATCATAATAATTTATTTTATATCGAAGATTACCTCCTACAGGAGAAGAGAACAAACATACAAACTTTGCCTCTTTATAATATTAATATAGAAGAGCGGGTACGGTTAAAATTAAAATAATTAATTTAGAAAAGTTTCAGTTAGAAAGCAATTAAAACATATTTAAATCTAGATATAACTATTAAAAGATTTCATTTTTTAAATAGCAGAGTAGAATTCCCTGAATGAAAATGTTAAAAGAGAAACTGTTGTTAATGGAAGCAGTGAATAACGCAGAGTATCTGAGAGAAAAATAAAATAAACACTCCTTTTTATTTTCAGGCGAAAAATAAATGAACTCTTTTTCGCCTAATTAAAGGCGACAGTCGAGTGAAAAATATTTTTTACCTTTTTTTTAATAATTCGTGTTTCAATAATGTTAAGCCTGCTTTTTTACATTATATACCTACAGAGTGGCAGGCATTTTGAAGTTCAAATAGACGGTGGTAGCTATCTTCCTTTACAAGAGGGAATGCGATTGTATTGCCAATCTTGGTGTATGGACTAAAAGACATACACTTTTAAGTTCCACTATGCTAGCCATCAAAACATTATTTAAATAGTACTAAACAAAATCAATCAATCAATCAATTTACTTATCGGTTTTCGTACGTTTGGTATTTCGGTATTCGGCATAACTTTTTTGTTTGTAGCCCGATTGGAATAAAACATCGGTTAAGCCGTTTCTGAGATTAGTGTGCACACACAACAGACAAAAAGACAAAAATTCTAAAAACTATTTTTTTACCTTAGTAAAATTTGTACTTACAACGAATACAAATTGTATTTTTTTTTAAATATACGATATGTACAGACAGGGCTTTCAGACAGATCGTTTACGATTTTATTATATTATGTCTTGCCGAAGGTGCGATATAACATAACCCAAGCATAGCCTTATAAATTATTACTATTACTAGTCTTTTACAATGTATAAATGAAAAAAATAATTATTTACGACTTTCAATGTTAATTTGTATAAATAAAACAAAAAATAACAAAAAATTTTATACAAAAATTTTACATGAAACCATCACGAAACAAATAGATGGGTAGTGCCATCTATACAATGTTTCATAAAACAAATGGTTACTATATATCTGACATTTTGACGTCGATGAATGTGCTGCCATCTATGTATTTGAATTGAAAATGACTTCTAAGTAGGCAAAGGAGAATTACACTTTACGAAATCTCCGCAGTGTCGCTACATGCTACAACAATAAGAACACAGTAAGAAAATGTAATAAGAAAACTTTGCTATTAAACGTTAAACTTACCTAACTTCTTGTTTCTTTAATGATGAATTAAAAAGATACTAGATTATATAATATTCATAAAATACTCGACATTATATGCCCAACTTATTTTAAAATTTCAGTTTTTTTATATTTATTTTTTAACATTTTAACATAGCATTTGTACCGTGTAGTTCTTAATAAGAAAATTCTAAATACTTAAGAATGAATTAACAATTTATGCTATCCAGCGAATTTATTACCTACTTTACTAAGTATTTTGAGTGTTTTAGGTAATTTCGAAAATTCGATAATTCGACTCAGTTCTCAATTTAATGATCAATTGGTTTATGGTATGTCATGTTTTATAACTATAATATGAAGTTATTATTTTATAGCGTTCAATTAAAATGTCATGATTATCCTAACAATATTGGAATGAAAGTGGACAGATTTTGAAAATTACTTATTCAATTACTTATCTAATTGTATTATATATTTATGTTGTAATTGATGCTTTTTACAAAATGTATACGTGTTGTTTCAGATGTTCCAATCCCTTGATGTGATATTGTGTGTCGGATGTACCCAGAGTATCCTGAGTTAACGCCCTGCCCCCATGACCCGGCTTTCGACATGCCACAATCACCCTCACCTCGACTGCGACACTACAGGTCCCCTAGAAACCAAGCACGATAGCATGAACCTTCAATTTCCTTAAAGCTTTGCCCCTTTTTTACTATACCTTATTATAACATATAATCAGCAGAAGGCGTAGCATTTCGCCCAAAGACTATGTGAAAAAAATCACTGGGTTGTTTTGTAATTTTTTATTACTCTGTCTTAAACGATATTACAGTACATATGTCTTCATTAATTATTTTAGATATTTCTTATACTTACTCGTATAAGCAGCCATTTTATAGAAACATACTTAGATATACATATTTTTCAGAGCATCTGCTACGCCTACTGTAGTGTTTATTTATTCTTATACTGTCTTCAATTCGACAATAAAGTTTATAAAAAGCTTAAAAATGGATCGTGATAAATATTTATTGACCTATGAATTTCCGTAGTTTTTTACAAAATTCAAATAGACAAGTATAGATTTTTTAAATTTTTATATGCAATTTATAATATAGTCAATTAATTAATGACGATTTATAATAGGTACTCTGATTTCCTTGCATGAAACGAGTTTTGTTTTTGGCGTAACATAGTCACAAATATGTTCACATCAAATTTTAAGGATTAAGGATATCTTTCTAATCCCTTATCCTGACATTAATTTTTGATAGTTACGGTATCTTTAACAACTCCAATGATATGAATTACGTAGCGCTTTGCTACCTTGCCTCGCTAACATTATGCAAAACACTTTGCTTGCTTTTAACAGCCCTTAAAAGTAGATAGATTCAGGGATGTCACTTAGTTAGAATTCGTCTAATTCCCTTTTCAGATAAGGCTTTCAAAGTACTTAGACACGTTGAAATAAGCATATGTATATACTTAGCGGCTATTTACTACAATTGCGCAAAGAAATATTGAAAAATATATCACTATAATTTTATTTTTAAAGTAGATTTACAAGCAAATTTAGCTTTAAACAGATTGATGCACGTAGATTTTAATTTTATTTACTTATTTATTCAATATCAAGTTTGTGCAAAACATTCCCCTAAACACAAAATTTCAGACAAATCAAGTGAAAATACGTTTTCACGTCAATGATTTTGTACGTATTGTTAGTATGAAAGTCGTATGAAGGGTGTAATTCGCTCATCCGAATAGCCGGTAGATATGCTTATCATTATAACGTATCGCGTCACGTTAACAATGCCGTTTTAATATCAATCATTCAGACCTGATGGAACAAATCCCTTTTTAAAAGTCGAATATTTTCTAGACTAGGTATATGTAAACATTGAAAAGTATCCATTTCACAAATGCCCGGGCGAATAATAGAGTTGTTGTTCAATTCTAACGTCTCAGTTTTGACAGCAGTAGGTACCTATTCCAGTTATTCTATTGGAAATAGTCCCAATTAATTATAATAAGTCAGTTATCTGTGCGATGATGCGCATACAAGGACGCGATACGGCGTGCCTTCACGCTCCATTCTCAATCTAAAGCCAACAACGGGGCTGTAATCATGTATTCCTATTGCCACGCGTATTTTCATAACAATAAAGCGTTAGTAATTTTCAATTTAGAATTCCAACAGCCATTAAAAACTTTTACAGGTGGATTGTCCTATTAAAATTTTCATGTTTTTTTCTAACAGGACAATGACAGCAATATGTTTCGTGTGCAACTTACCTATCCTGTCGCATCAAGTGGGGTTGGTGTGGGCTGGGGGCAACGGCTGGGACGAGCTCACAAGATCTACATTAGAAGAAAACACTCTGAAACAAAGACTTGGCAGTCGAAGGGATTCGGCTGCTCAAGTCTCGTGCCTTTCGCCGCCAGAGCCAGACGTTGGAGATCAACAAAGAGGTAAAAATTCTCTTAAACAAAGAACGCAATTTAAAGAACTATTGCTCGTTTTCACCAACAGCCACCTAGAGTTAGAGAACACATAAGCTCGAAGTTAGAGACACATTCCACATGTATGAAGCGCCGGACTGCAAGGTGGACTGCCGTGAATAGTCTGCTTAAATAGTAGTTAGGTGTTCCCTAATACTAGCGGGCATCAATCTACTTTCCAATGTAGATTAATGCTTAGATATAATCCAAGGTAGATGTTTTCACCAAGGTGGATTAATCCAGGGGTTACTGGGTCCACCCAGTAACCCCTAGATTCTCAATAACTTCGTTTTTCTGTCCTTGTTTTAGGTGGACCTCGCCGTCGTCGCTCTTCTCTCGCTCAACTCACAGACATCCTACGCGAGTGGGGAGGTGGAAGCAGTCAACCGCGACGTCAGAGGGCACCGCTTTCACGAAGAGAAACATTGGCCGATTTAGCGCGCTCTTTACCCTGGGCGCGACACGAACCGCCTCCACGAAGACGACGCGATTCGTCCGCCGATTCTGGCATAAAATCGATGGCATCTAAACGGAGAGACTCCAAAGCTGCACCCCAAGACTTTCGGTCTGATTTCCCAAACTATTGGGATCGAAGAGACTCAACTACTATAGTACCAACACGAGAAAGACGTATTAAAAGGCGTGGATCCGGAGAAGACAGTAAGGAACGTCGCGATTCTGTTGACGGACATCGTCATCGACATGATTCTGTGGTCACTTCAGCACCGCGAGTAGTTGCAACTCATCGAAAAAGACGTTCATCACCGCCAACACCAGCACCTCCATCATTTGTCGATGCGTCCTCAGATCCAGGACCGTCCTTACAGCCACCATCTGTAACCGTTGTAGCAATTCATGAACCGAGTCGATCAGATGGTGAATGTCAACCAACTATGACAATGCCAACAATAATTACTTCTGCTGTGACTCCGTCACCCACGTCACCGACTGTTCCCATAAACGCGAATCAAACTTCATCTACGAGTCAGTCGCAAACGACTTCAGCCGTTCAAGTCACACCAGTAACACCTGTTGGTGGTCGGACTCCGCCAAATTTAGGTGGGCGACGTGATTCCACTACCCAATGTGGTCGAGCGCGAAGAGACTCTCGAGCTACTGCAAGTCCTGAGAGAAGACTAGGTAGACTGCAGCGTCAAGCGACTGCATTCGATGATCCAACAGGACCGCCTGGAACAAGACGCAGAGACTCGGGTCCTTCGTTGGGTCCGGATGATGAAGGTAGAGCACGCAGAGACTCTCTTAGTCCTGATTCAGCAGCAAGACCAAGACGAGAACGGTCTCAATTAAGTCCAGATCGAGCTGGTGGCGGAGAATTAAGTCCTTCAGCAGCAAGACGTCGGGGACGACTGAGGCGACAAGCGTCTTGTGCCAGAATGGGCCGCGCCCGTAGCCCTGAATCAAGTTCATGTTCGAGTCGCGATCCAAGCCCGTGTGCACGTCCACCCGAAAGAACCATAATTCGCCGTCAATCAACAACAGAGGAGATATTAATAGCGCGAGGTTTTAGACGCCAATCAACAACGGAAGAAATGATTCGTTGCCGTAACTTTAGACGGCAAAGTTCACAAAGCGATGATGCTTGTATGCGCGCTCGGGGAAGAAGAGATTCGTCAACACAAATACTGGATGGAACCATCGGCACGATGACAGTTGAAACAACAAGCACATTTTTCGATTCAAGCACACAAACTGGTAAGTTCTACAATTATCTTTCTATACACTATAATCCAAGTCATTATAGGGATTTTAATACACAGTCTTTATAAATTGAGGTAATAATAGTAATGTTGAAACAAAACTTCAAATAATGCGAATCACAAATTGAAATATTTCATTAGTGGAAAAAAAACGGAAAGCGTCGACAAAGGGAACCCTGAAATTTAAGCTTCTACTGAATTACTTTATTAACCACAATAAACTCTATTGCTATACGACCAAAACTACTCACCGCGAAAACATTACAGCTATTGCCACGTGCTCAGCCCCCGCCCCTTTCTATCAGCCAATCGATTCACCGGTTGCTCTGTCGTCTCTCTCTCGTTGGATACTACGTGCTGTTTTACCGACAGAAGAGTGAGAGGGCTCGGGGTAAAGACACCTCTTCCGTAAGGGTATATTGTAGCGAGTGGCGCCCTCGTTTGTAGCGTGAAAAGCGCGAACTTGCAGACACTTTTCAGTGGCAGCGTGTTAGCGCGGACCGTGTCGAGATGAGATGAAATCGAGTGCCAGGCGCAGGCTCGCCCGCCCGCGCCCTGTCATCTGTTGCCCAAGAACGCTGCCATGTTTACTAGAACCATAGTGACGCGCTTTCGACAACGACTAACCTAAACATCACAGTAAAATCGCGATTTAAAAAAAATGTGATACAAATTAACGTGAGACCATGCAACGAATCGAACCACCGAAATGAGTTAAACAACGAAGTACAATTGTGTTTGTTAAAAAAATCGTCCCTTTTATTTCTAAGTATTGTGTATTTTTAATAAACACGTACGATAACATGTCCATTCATGAGATTCAAGTGTAAGCTACAGTTTCATTGTGAATTTTGCTTTTATAGTACTATAGTGATCACTGTAAATAAAGAATGATTGTGACTTCGATGTAAAATTGTGAATATAAAACTGAAGAAATTAAAAATGGGATAATTAAATATTTAAATTATAACACCAATATATTTTAGATAAATAAGATTAGTACTGGTGTGCTGTGCTTATTTTTGACTTTTGTGACGTGATGTACAAATGTAATATTAACAATAAGACGCAATGGTAAGTCGATTAATTACTTTTTTAAATTAATGACCTACTTTTTTCGTTCAAATAAATACGACAATATAAAAAAGTATCAGAAAAATTACAATTTAAATAATGTGATGGATACAATCTCACCCTAGCTTTTGGCACAATAAAAAACAGTTTTTTTTTAACTAATTTATTAAATAAATAGTCATTATTTATTTGTGTCATAAAAAATATATATAAAATTATTAAATGTAATGACATTGAGTTAATAATATTTTAATTCATAACACTCATGTAACTTATGTATTAAATAATAATTTAACAACACTAATTAGCGACCTGCACCTGCATCGCACGGGCTTGCAATTTTTTCTGCAAATTACTTACTTTTGTAAATATACACGAACCTTCCTTGTTTATCGCTCTTTCCATTAATGAAAAAAGTATCACAATAAGTTTGGGAGGTTTAGAAGAAGTTAACATAACAGACAGAAGCGAACTGCGGCTTTATTAGTTACTAGCTGGTGCCCGCGACTTCGTCCGCGTTAAAAATATTATATATTTTGCCTTTCTCGATAAATGAACTATCCAACACGAAAATAATTTTTCAATTCGAACCAGTAGTTTTTGAGATTAACGCGTTCAACGTAACAAACTTAAGCTTTATATTAGTATAGACTAGCTGGTGCCCGCCACTTCGTCCGCGTTGAAAAATAAAAAATGTAAGCAATATAACGCCTGACCTCTGTTTGCCAGGCGTTATCTTTTTTTTTTATTATATAATTTCTCGAGAACAGACTTTTTCTGGGTGGAAGGTACTCTATGTTCTTTTATGTATTATAGACAAATTTTATGCAAAATTTCATCATGATCGGTTGAGTAATTAAGGCGTGAAAAGATAACAGACAGTCAGTTACTTTCACATTTATAATATATTAGTATAGATAGTGTAGATAAGTAAATAGTGGCAGGGCACACTGCGTTTCTCAGTCATTTTCTGCAGCCTGTTTGATGGCGGTAGTAACAGCATGTGTGCTGTTGTGTTTCGGTGAGTGAGTAAGGGATGCCCGAGCCCATTTCCCTTTCCAATCCCTTATCCTTAATCCTAATATTGTCGGCAACGCACTTGCAGTACCTGTGACGTTACTTGTGTTATAAGCGACGGTAACCACCTACCATCAAGTGAACCGTCAGCCTGTCTGCCGACCTTAATTAACATAGTTAAAATGTAATATGATAATGTATTTCTGGCGCGTAAAAATTCCCTTCATGCCGTCAATCAATGAAATTCCCTATGAAATTCCCCACGGTCCCTAATAAAACTCTGGCAAATGGCGGGCTATAACATAGAAGCAATAATCTCATTCAATATTGTTCATGCAATTTGACTTTATAAATTCATATATTCATCATTTTCACTTAAGTAAAAATGTTCATGTAAATTGAAAAGGTAACATAGATAAGAACCTCATAGAATAATTTATTCGCTGGCCTCGCAAGAAAATTTTATGCGATTTCATTTGCAATCGATCGAATTCAAATGCAATCCTCTACTATTATTATTTTCGGTATATTTAATACTGAAAATAATATAAGTCAAGGACAGTCAAACACAATGTCTTACTTTTTATCTTAGATATAACTTCTGATACATAATCTAAACAAATGCTGTCTGCCTTACTCGTTATATTATGCCCTTTAAAGTTATTGCTTTTATATCTAAAAAAAAAAAAACTAGCCGTGATTCTCACCAATGCGATCTCTCCCTAAACTTAAAGTGGATTCTATAAACATCTCTTTTATTACTCCATTAACGTGCGGCCGACACCATAAAGCACCTTATTTTTCTTCACAAGCGAAATGAAAAAACGTAAAATTACATTTCTGTCGTTTCGCTTAAAAAATGTTTTTGCGTTTCGAATGCAGTTACGGTCTGTCGTAATAAAGGGCCATTCATATATTTGCTGCACGAAACATATTGACTAAATAAATTCTTTATTTTTATCAGCAATTAACAAATCCGCCTAGCTCGTTGTCGCAGCTACAAGACGGAGCTAAGCTTGCTTGAATCGGGATGATTAGAGTAACACAATCACGTGTTCAAAAGTTTCTCTTAGATTAGTAGCGTGTGTTTAGAACCATTACACTAATAAAATTTGTATACTTACCTAATGGGTTTTTTCGATGTTCTGGTCATTACATGTAATCAAAAACTTTCCCTCCGGCCGCCATTGCAACTGAATTCCGTAATCAGGAGCCATAGAAGAATTTATCCGCAACTGACTTTAATTATCTGGTCATTTTGAATTAAACATTATAATCCTCTGGTCATTTTGAATTTTCCATTTTTACGCTTTGGTCATTTTCCATTGGCCCTTTTACGAGTAATACTCTGGCCATTATGAATTGAACATTTTTTTAAACTGGTCATGCTTTTTATTTTATCGGGTTACTAAATTGGACAAATAGTTCATCATGTAAATCTTGTTTTAATATAAAGTATTTTGGCTTAAGTCACACATTGTAAGACTATTTTCCAATATAACAAAGAAAAAGGTTTTTTAGAAAGTTTTTTCAGAAAATTGTTCAGAAATCTCGTCAGCATGCAATTTCGTTATTTTAAGATTCCTATTTAAATAAAACCTTTAAAATCCCTCTTGTATTACTTATATAAAAACGTATTATAATTACAAAGCAAAATAATTTTTTTATTAAGTAGACAGATACAAAAATAAAGTCGACATATTTATTGTGCACGAATATAAACAACATTATGACACTACAATGCAGTGTACGTAAGCTGTGTAAACATGCAGCTTTTCCTACATTAAATCAGGTCGCTTACACGCGATCTCCAAGTATAAATAGTATATTTTGAGTAATCAATTGAACATATTTTTTTAATGACTATAAAGAAATAGCGGCAAGGCGTATTTATTTCTTTATTCATAAGCTGGGCAGTCAGTCTGTCGGTAGTAACACCGCCTTTATTAAAGTCCAAATAGCTCGTGTCTTGATGTGTTTTGGTGTTAGTGAATACGAGTAATAAGCAATGTCAAAGCCCATTCCGCTATCCTCTCCTTATCCTTTTATCATCTCAAGGTCCGCAGCGCATTTTACTTGTGTCAATAGGCAATGGTAGGCACCTGCTATAGAATGGTCTGTCAGATAACAAAAATAAGATGTCAGACAAAAACAAAATATTAAAAAAAAAAACTTTTATACGAATAACACCAGGATCGCACTTTCAAGTGATATAGAATATAGGTTGGACGAGTGGTTAGGGTGCTTGCCTTAACGCTACGCTTGAGACGTAGCAACGCTACGAATCCTCTCACTGTTACGGGTGCTACGAGAACTACTTAATTTCGTAGCAACAATGTAGTTATGTTATGTATGTTCCTTATGGACTCCAAAACCGCTTAACCGATTTTGATGAAATTTTCAGACAATCTTCAGATTAGTCCAGCAGGTAATCCTGTGAAGTTTGTTAGCGATCGGACGCGGACGAAGTCGCGGGCAAAACCTAGTACCTAACTAATAAAATGAGACAAATATTAATTTTATGTCCCTATTCTTGTACTATGGGAACCATTGGATGAGTTGTTGGGGTGCACTGTTTCTCAGGGTTCTAACTAGTTATGCAGGCCAGTCAAATCCTAACATACCTAATTATATAAAAATAGATTGAAAAATGTACTGGCGATACCAAGTAGTATTAATGGTACTAGTACAATCTAAGGACGACGCCAATATTGGGAATCACAATATTGTGTTGTCATTAAACAAATGAATTCAAAATTAATCAAACAAACTGAAATGAATTTATTATCTACTTGAACATTAACTTGATAGAAGTAAATCAATATCGTCAGCAGAAAGGTTGGCAAAGCTTCAAACTTTTATCTCAAATAGCAATTTATCAAATTCCGAACAAAGAAATACAATGAAGAATTAATTTTAGTTGGTTGTGAGTGTATTTGGTGTTGTTTATTTAATAGACTGTCCCTCTGAATAAATCAGATATAATATTCCACTTTAATATTCTACCTAATTTGGTCCATTTAGATCTTTTCATCATTATCAATATTTTGTTGTTTAAATACAAGGGATGAGTTGTGGATTAGTGAATTGATAAAGTAAGTTTAATCTGCTCCATTGTATGATGTGAATTTTTTAAATTCACGGATTAATCTCTTAAAAGAGTTTGTTTTAGAATAAGTAATATTTTATGCTCAGATAAAATAAGAACTAAAGATAGAAACCCTGTGGATGCCGGAATGTAGCCGAAAAAACGACACCTTCGCTGTTTACGTTGTCTTATATTAAAATATTAAGTACAAATGCCCAATTGCGTAGTGAAACGGTCTAAAAACCAGGTTTCAAAAAATAAAGAGCAGGATAGTATCACATTCCACACCGTAAGTAAACATAGAAACCAATATTTTCAGTAAAAATAAACAAAAATTGAGGTGGAAACAAAATTTCAATAGAGTAGGTAGACCGTCTACGCACACATATTTATAAAATTCGCTTTACTCTGTTTTCCGCAAAATTCTGTCTAGTTCTTATTTGTTCTGAGGTTTTATGACTATACTTTTTAATGTCATAGTTAAATGTTAATAACGTGGGGTACTTGAAACATTCAACAATACCATTTTTAGTTGCAATATATTGTGGTCGCTATGAAATGTTTAAAATTCAAGTATACGATCGCTTAGCAACCTCGTAGAGGCTTTCTTCCGACCTCTGGCACGAAGCCAAGGAGAATTAGACCTTTCACTTTCTCAAAAACTTAATAGCAAATGTCTTCTACTTTTCTTTATTGCATATTAGATAACACTATTCTCAATTTTATCACGCGTTTAATATAAAATTAATTTCACAATATAGTTTGTATTTTATGGTATGTTCAAAAAGCAAATATCAAAAATATTGTGGCTATTAAATGTGCAGGCCATAACTTTAGACACTAAATCTTATTTATTTATTTTATTTTGAACAAAAACCATATAACAGCATTACAATAATTACATTACAATAATATTAAAAGTAAATTTTAAAAAATCAAATCTGTGGATTTGTGTATGTAGGTTTGGTGGGTTGTGTGTGTGTGTGTGTGTGTAACTATTTGTCCGTCAGTTCACTCACTACACTGCGCATGAAAAGATATTCTGCAGGCGGAAAATGTTGTATTTATATACATTATTTATCATTGTAAGTTTTGGATAATCTATGCTATACAGAGTTAAAGTCGTAATTTGTGGTGACAGCGGGTCGTGGAAAAATCTAATCCTTCTTCCAAATCGTGGGCCTTTTAGTTACTTTTGCAAATATATATAAATAAATTTATTAATTTGTTTATGTGCAGAGCCATCTCCGATGTACGATAACAATCATTACCACGAGGAATGTCTCCGATGCAACTCCTGTGGGCTGAATCTCACCGGGCCGAATCAGGTATGTAGTTAATATTTTAATGGGACTGAACTTCGTCTGTTTAAGTCTAAAATGTGGCAACATTTCTAGCTCGACTGTAACTGCATGCAGGCCACAGTTTCGTTCCGTTTCGTTCAAACATTCGGCAGCCTTTCTGGTGGCAGTGACCACTCCCTTACAGAAAACCGCAGTGAAATAACAGCATGTGTTTCGGTGAGTAAGTATAGGATGCCAGAAACTATTCCCTCCTAAGTCTTTATCCTCTAAAACTCCGGCAGGCAGCGTAACACCTTGCGTAACGTTACGTTAGGTGCGTAGCGTAACGTAACTATATGGCTCGCTCGTAATGTACACAGCTGGATGTTGGCCCATCTCTAACAAAACCCATCTCTAACAAAAAAAAATACATAAAAAAATAAGTAAAAAGCGATGATGATAACAATGTTAAAATAAAATACAGTAGGTACTTTATATTGATTAAAATTTAAATTTATCATTATTATGACTAAATACCCAAGATTAATTCGAATAATTTTATTGATAGAAGTAGCCAATACAATTTTTTCGAGTTCTTCTTTAAAATAATCGATGTCTTGAAAAGGGAAAACGCTACGGCCTGATGTGACCCTCAGGGTAATTCTTAGAAAGAATAAGAGCGAAAAGAAAGAGATGAAGGAATTGAGGACCAATTTATTTTAAAAGTTACAACAATCTATTAAAGTATTGAAGTCTCGACTTAAACCAAACAATTTTTATATATATATATATTTAATGATGATTTAATGTTAATGTCATCTCTATACTAGTCACAAACAAAAAAATGTATAACATTGTCACAAATGTAATACCTAGTACTGACAATATACGGCCTCTGGGGGTGGCGTAACAAAAAAAAGATTAATGCCAATCATTGATTGTATTCAAATCAAATAAAATAACAATTTGTTAGTTCGATAAGCATTAGCTGCCGTAGTTTACGTGCTCGTCCTATATGGTTCCACTCATGCAATCCCCTCGCGTGCTTTCGACCTCATATAGGCCGTTAAATGTTAAATTTATTTGTTTTCGGTAAACAACTGATACAATATTGTTATGTTTTGGGTACCTTTTTGTTAATTTGCATTTCTTTGTAAAATATATAGAGTTACGACATGTAACAATGTCTAAATTGTAAGAGGTAATTTTCGAAGTAATTCTAAAGTTTCTCTCTCACGTATCTCTTTATATTTATTTGTTGATATATCTTCATATGCCGAGGATCGAGATCTGTGGTGCTCAATTAAAAATGTATAATAAATAAGTCTACAGTGTCAAAAGTGGACGCTTATGGGCTGATATTAATCAATGATGAGATGATTATATCTCTTCGTATCTCAAACGCTTCATCTTACTTGAATTTTTACTAATGTTGCTATTTCATATATCTGTACTATATCGATCAGTATACAACAACAGTTACGTAGGTATATTTTATCTTTTTCTTTATTCTTGGTATATGGTTTATGACTTAGATATTGGCAAATAGTACCACTCCGTTATTTTTATTTATATCCTAAAAATAATTTAATTTAATTTAAAAAATCATAAAAAATCAAACTAGTATAAACTTTGATCTTCATCTCAGCCGCAGGACATCCTGCGTATATCCTCCCCCATATATGTATGAGCCTAAAAGGAACTTTTTATTCTGATTATCCTTTTACAAAGTAGGGTTAGATGGATCCCAACATGGGGGATCCATGCGTAGGAATAAATGGAAAAAAGCCGTTCATCCCTACCAGAAGGGATACATTTAGTGGGGACAGGCAGAACGGGCGAATTTTTTGTGTTCTAGTTTCTTTTGAACTAACATTATTTTTTGTTTGTGTATTTTTAAGTCAGAATTACTTCGTCCAACGAAATTCTCGGATTACGGCACCGGCCCACCTTTGTTTTTTAAAATCGTGCCTCTGATAGAAGACTTAAAGCCTTAAATTATTCAAATTGCTTTTTAATTTGTTTCAATTTGTTCGATTTGCTTTCGAACGAAAGCATTTAACGAGTTTAATTGAATTAAGAATAAAGTATTGCTATTTATTTGTTTTATATCTTCCTTTTGCGTACTATATTTCACTATCTTTTTAGAATGGAACGATGTTATGCATATTATTATTTATATTAAAAATCTTTATCGTGTTTTGATTAATGAGGGGAGAGATTTGGTGGTTAGTAGAGTGTATTTGGAGAAAAATAAAAAAGAAATAGGTATTTTCAGTAGTTTCTATTAAGTCTTGAGGCCTCATACGTTTTCTTCAATATCAGTGCTGGACATATCGAGTAGAATACAGAGCCCACTAGTTTACAATTTAGAAAGAAAAGAAATCGCCGGGGTTTCACTTGCTTCTTTCTTATTGTTTCCAAAAAAAAAAATAGTTGCCAGCATTACTTTGCCGTATCCTTACATAGTACATCTTGAAGTCGCTGTCCGCGTCTGTCTGTCTGTCTGTATACCCTCTAACTTTGATGTTGTTTTCATTCATGAAAAGAGCGATTAACGATAATTAAAAATTAGCGTTGCTCTAATTGACAAGTATGAAGAAAATTTTATGTTCTATAACAAAATATTAGTTATGTCCGTAACATCAGTCCATTAAGTTTGCCTTAGTGCAAGCCACTACTTTGTGTTCGCGTTGGCCACGCGATTATTATTGTATGTTATATTTTGCTTATCTTACCATTATAACAAACATTTCCATAAATCATCGACTTTTTGGCCGATCGAGTTTGTTGGCCAGACGAAATGGACTGTCGCAAAGCAAAATGATCTTATAAGGTTTCTATTTAATTCCTTTTTTTTTTACTACGGAACCCTACAATAACTTCAACCGATGAAATATTCCACTGATCTAAATTACAATGGATCCATTTTTTGATACTTTTTACATTAATTGGCATTTACTAGCCACATTTGGTCATTAAAAACAAGTTAGGATAATTAAGTCTTACCAACACAATTCTGATGAATACATCGTGTAGATGGATTAGGTTATAATAGTTTAATCTATATTGTACCTCATACCATTGATTATAATAGGTATAGACAATAGTTAGGTATAGTAAAAGTAAAGACAAAACAGTTCACAATAATTTTATATAGACAAAAAAGACGACAAAAAATCACAGAAATAGCCATATCTGACTCTTCGATTTCTTATTTGAGTTATGAAGATGATCAGATGACGACGATAACATGCGGAAACCTAGGAATATGGGAATACTAATTATTTTTAAAGACAGTGATAGACTAGCCTGATATACCTTACTCCATTGAATATGTCAGCTACTTATTGACAATACAGTGTTTAATCACATTAAGAAGAGGCCTGTACTAATAGTAGTATATGCTACTACATATATGCTTACAGTACACTGTGTAATACAATATATGTAGTTATTACACAGTACACCCTCCTACAGAAGAACATGGGAATCACAACTATGGTTTTATTACTTAATCTTTTTTTGCCACTTTTTGCTATCGCTCGTGTTGTATGGGTTTATTAAGTGACGTCCGACCTATTGGACCGTCCGCAGAAATGCGCTATACTTAGTTATGCCTTAAAAATAAAGTTTTTTTTAATGTTATGTAAGAAGTTTTCGAATGTGTTCATATAAAAATAAAATCTAATTCGAGGTGAAGAAAAGACATGAGCGTTAGTTAGTTAGTCGGAAGGACACTTGCACCATATATGGCTCTCGGTAATTGGCGACGGTAGTCACCTATACAATCAAATGGACCATAAGAAAGGAAAAAAACAATTTTTATATGAGTTTTAAAAATACAAAGCCTTTTATATTATCGATCAATATTACATGAGTTTGTTTGATCGACAGTCCATTATAAGAAGTTGCAATTTTCACGTTCTCGCTAGAGTACTAGCCAATATTCTGCATCGAGTTATGATTAATGATATCGTGAACTGCATAAAAATATTGAATTATTTGAGGAAAAATGCACCTGGAAGGGCATTACATTATGCATAGAAAATAAAAATTGAGGAATTCTCTTAATACTTATACTAATATATAAAAGTATTTTCTTTAATTTTGAATCAACTACTTCAATAAATATAAGCAAATTGATCTTATAATACCTTTCTTATATTTGACAACGTGATAAAAGTAATTTGAAAAAAATCATAAAGGATAACCAAATCATTATACATAAGACATGTTTCCCTTAGATTGTTTTTTTATAAAGCAAAGCATACAGAAGCAAAAGCAAAAGCACTTACAAAAAAACGTAATATCGAAAAACATTGTACAAATTGAATTTATTGAAATTAATCAAATAACGAGAGAAGCCCACTTAAACTTGGCAGCTTTGTTTCTTTTTAAGTGGGCGTAACGGTTAACTGATATTATAATTGGGTTAATGTATTTTATTTATTACATGGATTTCACTTTATTTAGCTCTACGTAATAACCCTATTGCCTATTTATATTTATACAGAAGAATTTATATTAGAGATTTAAAAATGTTATAATATATTCTACTAATATTTTAAATGCGAAAACTTGTAAGGATGAATGGTTGTTTTCACGCAAAAACAGCTTAACAGATTTGGATGAAATTTAGCACACAGATAACACACAGATTACCTGGATTAACATATATTTTAATTTTTATCGTGGAAAAATGTTCCGAGGGATCGTCTAAAAATATAAAAAAAGGCCCCACTGTCGCTGTGGTGGCGCCACAGTCGTCACATTAACGATAAAGATGTCAGGCGTTATATTACTCATATATATATATTTTTAACGCTGACAAAGTCGCGGGCACCAGTTAGTACATTATAAGTACTTGTCTCTTTGTAGGTCCTTTCAAATTTGAAAAACACAACGCATTATGAGTAGGTATTTTTAATATTGTTACAAATACTGTTAATAGTAAACGTGTACAATGGAAAAGGGGAATTAACGGATTAACATTGGACCCACGTAGCAAACATAAAGGAAACATAAGGAACAACATAGAACTGGGTAGACGCGGATGTGAGTGCCCGACTTTCACTATGGGCGAACGGACCAACATGCGACCTACTCTATCCATACAAAAATTATAAATGTGAAAATGCTGAAACTATGCTGTTTGTCTGTCTATCTGTCTGTTAACTTTTCACGCCTTATCTACTCTAGCGATTACCATGAAATTTTGCAGGGTCAGGGATACCAGAAAGGTCATAAGGTACGGATCCCGAGGTATCATCTAAAATTAAGAAAACTAACGCCTAACACCAGTTAGTACTCAAAAATTTTTAAAATATTGCGGCCCAAGTAAGAGTCACTGGTCGACGTTTCCCAATTCTTTGTCTACTCTTGAATTTTCTGAGCTCGTCAATGGTTGGTTAGGCTGGATATTTATTGTTTCGTATAAAATTATATTTTTATATAGATAACAAAGTATAAATATGTGTACATATAAATTTTAATAATTTTTAACTAAGAACAAACTCAATTTTTTTTTAATGTAATGATTGAAAATGTTGCTATTATCACAAACCCAGTGGCTTATTTAACACACATATTAATACATTATATCAGTCACTTACCTGGCACTAGACACAGAGTTTACGCTTACTTATAACACAATAACCAGATATAAGATTTGACTGTGCCGCCAATAAAAGCTTCCTACATCTAATGGACAGCTATATACAGTAGGTAATGTTTCCGGAAATGAAATAAATATTGACATTGAACAGCACGTTTAATATCCGGAAACAGGCTTTTTCATCGCGAACTTATTTACTGAAGTTCCAGGAATATTTTCATTAGCGGTTTCATTCGTACAAAAATAGATCTATGGTTTGTAATGTGATAAAATTTATTTTTACGAAAATGAATTTTTAACTGTGTCACCTAAAAAATTTTTGAATGCGTGATATTTAAAGATTATAAAAGATGAACGAAACTAAAGGAAAGAGAACAATTTCCTTGCGAAACTTATCTATAATAATATTATAAAAAGTAAAAATTGTTTGTAGATTTTTCATCCCTAACTTTTAAAATCAAAATAATTACCAATTAAGATACTCCTACTTTACAAAAATTTAGAGGCTCATTCAAGTTCCAAAACAATGATTTTTGGAATTGATTGTTTTAACTTACCGAAATCCTTTTATTCCTAACCATATTAATCTTAAGAAAGACACAGTAGCAAAAGCGCAATCCGACCATCATTCAATTGGGCTTTGGACGTTAGAAATACCCTCGTGCATATTTTGACTACGAAGTTGATGTTGTCAGTCGATTTATGAGGGCCTTGGGTACTGTAAGATATCGTATCAGAGTTAATGTTAGATTTAATACCTCGGGAAAAAATACGGATAGAGGACTCAGTTTCTTTTAAATAAAACTTTATCTTAATACTGTGAAGATGTACTTGTACTTAATGATTTTGCTATAGTGAGTAAGATGATCTCTGAATTTTGCAGAATTTTGCTGAAGTTCTCGACATCGTGATGAGTGTTTCTTTTATCTCGTAGCCTAATATTCTATCACTTTAAACTTTAACCATTAAACGGGCTATAAAACACAAAAATAACTCTTGAAATCGTATTAGTAATTAATCGTCACAACTCGTTGAAACACATATTTAACGTAAGTGAAGCCGCCTACTATAGCTAGTCACAATAAAACGGGATAGTTTCGAAAATTACGTCGTACGTGCAAATTTTCACAACTTTATAAAAAATTTGTATTTATATGTACACATTTCTTTAACACTTTAAAATGTTATCGCGTTCGAATATAAATTCCTATATAATAGTATATCTTGGTTAGAAATGGAATCGAAAGGTGGTCACGTTCGTATGCGATGCTTTACCTTACATTCGCGTCCTTGTAATATGTGACAAAAGTGAAAGCCTGAAGCGTTTTTTACTACTTGCATTTTGTCAAGGTTTTATTAACCGCATCGATGCTTAAAAAAATCTCTTGAGGTTACTATTTAGTTCCTTTCGTCATAACAGTTTAGAAGAGCACAGCGGACGAGCAAAAAGTATGTACGTTATTCTGGTATATGGAAGATATCTATAATATGTAAAAAATATTATTAAAATTAAAAAAAGATTCCGATTTTTTCGAAAAAAATTAATTTTGAATTAAAATCGGTAATAATTAAGCATTAATTAGGTAACTTTTCCAAGATTTCCTTGTAATGTTCTGCTGATTTTCACCTAGAGTTCGTTGTGTTGACAAACTGCAAAAGACTGAGTGCTTTGTTTCAACTTTCAAGCGTTAGTCGCGTTTGTTATAGAACAATCAATTGTTGTGTTTGTTAATCAATTGTCATGTTTGTAACGCGACTCTTCATTATAAAAATATATGTAATAAATCTAAGAATTGCGAGCTTTTAATCTTATATAGGTATATTTATTAATTTTCTGTTTTTTTTTTTTAATTTTTATTTATATGTAACTAAGCCCTCTACCATTTATTACTAGTACCACACAATAACCACTATGTAAACTACCGAGACGGACTGTTGTGTTTGCACGCGACCGTCGTCGTCGTTGGCGACTCAATCACAAAATGACGCAGCTACAACTTTACTTGTACGGATTCTAATGAAAGCTATCGTTTATTATGGAATATATCCAATGAATAATTACATGTAATATCGTGTAATAAGTAAAATATATATATTTTAGAAAATATGACAAAAGACTGTCGTAAATCCATATCACATCGTACAAATATAACATCACATCACAAAGGTCCGATACTTACCTTTTTTGTGTTAAGGTCGACAAATAGGCTGACGCTCGATGGTAGGTGTTTAACGTCAAGATCCCTATCTCTTCCTATTCCTTATCCTTAATGTTACGTTAGACATAGGGAAATGGGCTCTGGCATCCCTCAATCACTCACCGAACACATGCTATTATTTCACGGTGGTCTACTGTAAGGAGATGGTTACTGTCCCAAGACGGGCTGCCCAAATGACTGTGAAACGCAGTGTGCCACAGCTAATTCCGTCTCCTCTTTAAAATGTGGACATGGTTATTTGGTATATAGAAACGCGCTCGTCGATTCAAGAACCAGATCCTGTGCGACCTGCACTTCGCAGACGTGGCGCTGATGGAGTGCAGCGACTTCATGCAGCAGCTGCGAAGCTTCAAACCGCAGTCCCTGGGCTGCGCCGTCGCCAGGCGCAAGTCTTCCACCACGCTTATATTCCCATTGCCACCGCAAGCATGTTCAGGTAAGATAAACTGTAATTGTCACTAAACTGAAATAATATTCTCTTGCGAATCAAGCGCCTCCATGATTCGAATTAGTTTAGAATTCGGTAAAAGCAACTTTTATTGTATGACGACATTCTTTGTCAATATGTACTTGGAATAGTATTAGTCATTGCTTGTGTTCATAGATGATGGTAACCACTTTCCATCATCAGTCTACCTGCAGACAATTATTTAAAAAAATCTCAAATACATAATGGCGGCCTTGTGTTCAAAGTTTGCGTATAAGTATTTCCAATTTTAAGTAAATGTGTTTTTTTTTTATATTGCAAGGCAGTATTAATTACTTAAAAAACTTTAAAAAAAAATTACGTTTTCAAATAAGATGTTCAAAGAAATCTCACGACAGTTACAACCTTCTTAATAGCTTAGAATCAAGGAATATTGTCGGTAACAGCGTGTCGGAGACTTAGGGTGGTTCCCTCGTTCTAATTTTCTGGATAATTGACAAGATTAAACGCGCCAACCATTCGCTAGTCTCCTTTTAACTGTTCCTGAACTCGCAGAACGGAATAATTACGTTCAGTTTTACTTTCATTCAAATGAAGGTTTCGGCCCAAGTTCGCCGCGGAATTAGTGCACAGTTAACGAGATTATATCGGAATATTGCCACTCGAATATGCTGATTTCATTTTATTAATTAAAATAATATTGAATTTTAGAAATTCTGATGCCAGATTTTGTAAGCTCTTAACGTTTCTCGTTTTATTTATTTTTTATTATTTGTTATTTGAATCAATATATATTGAAATCTTTATCATTAGAGCATGCCAGTTCAATAAATTAAACTTTTTCTTAATTATCGACAGCAAAAAATACAATTGATAATCATTACGTAAGATAAGTAGGTACACTTAAATTTAACAACAAAAATTAAGCAAGTTAAGTGGTATTTTAATATACAGCTTACTCTCTACTTATTTTACTGTCTTAAACTTCTATAATATTAGGAACTAATTTTCAAGAGGAAATCTTTAAAACTTTATAGAGAAAGCTAAGCTAGGAGTAGCAAAAGTAGAGACGCTTGTGTCTCTTTCCTTTCCTTATCAGGGGATTAAAAGGAATAGGAGGGCCTAATCCCTTATTCTTTATCCTACTGAGGTCGGCAGCACATTTGCAGCGCCTATGACATTACTTAACATATCGTTCATCTAGGAAAATTCAGTGTAGCCCTTTCCAGTGCTCGTCTAGCGAAGTTGAGCTTTCTTACCAGGCCCATAGTTAGACACCACGTTTCCGCGCCATATATCATCACTAGCAACACACATTGGTCGAAAACTGTTGTTTTAAGGCACTAAGAGAAATTGGAATTTTGGATTATCAAGAAGAATTTATTATTATTTTTCTATAGGAACATATCTTACTTGTCAGAATGAGGACAGTTTCAAATAATTATTTAAGCCTTCAGTTAATATACATTACTAGCGACCCGCCTCCGGTTTCGCCCGTGGTGCAATTTTTATATTCATACTATCCATACTATACTATGCTCAATGGATAAGGATGCAATTTTGCATACACGTTGTCGTGGATACAAGAAAGGACATAGGGTACCCTTCATCCAGAATAAAATTACAGTTCCCGAGGGATCATCTAAAATAAAATAAAAAACTAACTCCTGGCCAAAGTGTTATAGCAACAAGAGGTCAAGCGTTATATTGCTTATATTTTTTTCAACGTGGACGAAGTCGCGGGCACCAGCAAGTAATATATAAATCTTCCCCGTTTATTCCTCTTTCCATATTATTATATGAAAACCGAATTAAAACCAGTCTACCCATTCTCGTGTTTTAAGAGCATACATTTCTTATATACAATACATTTATAAGAAGATATCATTTTCAATGTAATATACACTTGTACTTTTACACAAATCTTTGTAGGACTTACCTTACAATAATGATTTCCATTTAGATTACAGTAACAAATTAGTCAACGCAAAACTTAACCTTACTCAATCACACCGTCAAAGCTAACCTTTATTCCAGTTTCTCCATCTATAATTTAATTAACGAATAATTTATTTAATATTAATAAACTTATGTGAATATTTCTATACAGAATTCTATCAATGTATCAGTTCTAACATATCCCTTTTGCCATATTCTTTCTGAGCAGAGTAATATTTTATTTGAATTGAAGTTAAATAATATTTTGGTAGGTACGTTACATCATAATGTGCCTATTTATATTCCCTGGCCGCGTGAAAGAGCACGCGAGTTATGTCGGGTCAAAGTTCATTAAATGAACTGTTTTCTTGGGAATACATTTGATCAGACGTATGGACATAATATTAATATGAAAAAAAAATACTAATAAGTCATTATGTTTCAAGCTTACTGAGATCCTTGTGTGATATCCTGATATAACCTCATAATTAATTATCAATGTGATGCACATTTTTACGTATTTTCCTTTATTTGATTGCCCTGCAAATTGGCATCCTGCGAGTTGATATCTTCCAGTATATTTTGGAATGTGAACTAAACGACATAAAATTTGTATTATAAGCACAACGTCCCATCAGAAAATTAAGTTACGTATTAATTAATTTTCACGAAAAATGAAGCGCATAAAATTTTATTATTTTTTTCATGCCTCCAAAATTTGCTAAGGTTAGGTTACACAGAGTACCTACATACTAAACAACTAAACCCTAAACATATGAGAAAGTACCTCCATTCCTTATTCCAAAGAGATCACCACCTATGACTTGCTGGAAAACCCGCATTTGTATATTTATATCAAAAATATAAATATTTAACTAGGTACCTATTCTGAACCATTATTTGTCCTCAAAACGTCATCAATATCCCCCCTCCATCCCTTATTTTGTCTACGAATCGACAGTTTATCAATTCCCCGGTTTGCCAGTCGTAAAACGAAATTTAAGGGAGGCTTATTTCCCGGATACATACATCAAAACCCAGTAGAAAGGTAAAAACTTTCCTAATACACCCTTACGCGAACCCAAATGCCCATATAAGATAGCACGGCAGTAAGGCAACTAGGATAGTTTTATGTTTGTATAATCGTTCTCAACCTATATGAGTCTATACATTAGGAATTCTTTTTCACAAGTTAATAAGTATAGTTTAAAATGGAGAACTATTAGAGTTCTTTCTAAGAACTATCTGCAAGCCAAGCACGCCAATGTGATTGCCATAGTACAAGAATAGGGCTATAAAATAGACACATTTGTCTGATTATCGCAATTATTATAGTAAAGCCTAGGATACCACGCAAACAATTTAAACAAACCCGGCCCTCTGTCCTTTTCCATCACACAAAAAGGTTCATGGTATAGGAAACCATATTGACAACCTTTCAAAGTTTGTTTACATTCTTTGCGTTGTCTCGTTGGCCATGCTTTATATACATATACCTATTTGTTTGCTACGAAATTAAGTAGCTCTTGTAGCACCCGTAGCAGTGAGAGGATTCGTAGCATTGCTACGTCCCAAGATGTACAAACAATACGTTTGTAGTTAACTCTGTATATCATATAACAAAGACGCAAAATAGACTACTTTCAGCGTACTTATACATGCTAAGGGCGTGGTCAAATTGATCTATAGACTATATCAAGCGGGCAAGTGAATATAATATTAGTATTAAATTGCCATTTTAAGTAGTTCAAAAATTTTCAGTATTGTGTGGTTTACAATGTTATTGTTTTGTTTCTTTTTTCTTTTTCAGTTGTTTCTAAATATTTTTGTTTCGTTAAAAATGTGTATCAAAATCTAAAGTGCGTTTTTGGTTCGAAATCTCTACATTTTTTTTCTAATTTAAACTGATTTCCCCACTTACAAGCTCAGCAGCCACTCTGGCAGTAGTAACCATCCCCTTACATAAGACCATAAAACATAATGAAATAATATCAAGTGTGCTGTCATATTTTAGTACATTATCATGTTCAGCAGTGCATTTCCAACCCCAAAATATTTTTCGTTATAGGCGACGGTAGTTATCTGTTCTCCATCAAGAGGTCAGGTCTTCCTGAGATAGTCTATCATAATAGTATTATTATTTTTTTAAATACTTACGGTATATAGATAATTTGCCTACTGTTTTACATACATACTGTGACAAAATCCAACCCCTTTATTACCGAAGTAAATAGGTAGCCATAAATATTTTAGTCCGTTATGTAATTTGAAAGTGACCAAAAATATCTAAAGACCCCACCCCACATACATTGTTAAATTTCAATTTATAAATTAACTGGAAATACAGATAGGGAAAACCGTATTAAAATCAGTTGGGTGATTTAGAGGTAGTTAGCATACATAGAAACAAACAACGACATTATTTTATAATATGTACAGATACATGTTTCATAAGTTATATAACAATATTTATAACAAAAAAAACCGTCGTGACACAAATAAATAAGAGTACGTAAATAAATGTTATAGCTGTGTTGTTCTTCCAATTTTCTCAATTATTCCTGAAGGTTTATATCCTGGGGAACAATTAGGAAACAATTAGATAAATTGTTACTTTCTCTTCTCTCTCCCCCTTAATGATACTATAAATGTACAACCTTTGTATCGGTTCAGCCTACTTATATTTGCTATATTAATCATTAAATAAATCGATTACTTAAAGTTTTTAACTTAACTAAAAGTCGGTTCATATTTTTCTCTCAAAAAGATGTTGAATTTATCATTTTGGGGTAATAATAGAATGATGTTTACCTTTACCATGTTTAATCTAACCCAAAACACTGAATCTATACTAATATTATAAAGCTGAAGAGTTTGTTTGGTTGAACGCGTTAATCTCAGGAACTACAGGTTCGAATTGAAAAAATATTTTTGTTGTTGATAGTCCATTTATCGAGATAGGCTTTAGGCTATATAACATTTTGAACGCGGCCGAAGTCGCGGGCACCAGCTAGTTATTCATGAAAATCCAAAAATACCGAATTAAGTCTAGTTACACATACATGATTATGTAGTTTCTTTCATTCTTCCTTTAAAAATAAAAATATGGTTCAAAAGAAAATGAAGAAACATGTTTATGAGATATTGAATTTTTTTAATTTCCTAACCTTTTTTCACTAATTCGCAACACAGGCCTATAATGATGATGATGATCTCAACGAATTGTTTTGGTAATGTAAAATCAGAAATTTTGATTTGATGTCATAGTATTCGTATAGAACTGGATTTTCCTCGAATAAAAATACTTCTTTCAATTATCATTAAATTAAATTCAACCTTAAATTATCATTAAAAAAATATAAGAGTTAGCTCCGCATTGTAGCGCCGTTGACGTTTTATTTGTTAATAGGCGACGTTAGCTATCCCCCATCAAGAGAACTGTCAGCCTGTCTGTAGACTTTTACATAATAATATAGCATTTATAAAACACAATTGCAGCTAAATATGAACAAGGTATGTAATGTTTAAATGTGCCCCTAAATCTCAGGTAGAGAATAAAATTAAGCTAAAGCAAACACAAAAACAGGATCAAAATTGCTGAAAGAATGAGTCCGCGAGCAGAGCGTTTGCCGAAACCCAAAACAAACAGCTGGATATTAATTAAAACCTTCACACCGCCTGATAGAGCACGTTGTGAGTAAACAGAATTCATATATCGCGCTCGCCTCTAATGAACATTCATTAGTTTAATTAGTAAAATAGTGTAGATTCTCTTAAATTGAATGTGTTTGATTGTTGTAAAGTGATCGGTTCATAGCGATGTTCATATTGTTTGAACTTCATACTTAATAGGAACTTCTTTACATAGTATAATTTAACATAGTATCTTTATAACCGCTATCTACTCATATAATTTTGCATAAAAGGTTTTTATAGCGAAAGACAATACGCATCTTCTACAGGACCATTATGTTGGCGTATTACAACAAATCGAATAACATAAAAATTTACTCGATTCCAAAATTACTCAGAATAACATAAAATAAAATTCTGTATAAAATACTTACTCCTGTATAAAATCATGTATAAGCATACTTACACTCTATATAAAACTTGTTTCATCGGGTGAAAATTTGATAGCATATTCAAAAGTTATCTGATGTGCTCATAAGGCTTATCCCGATTTTAACACTGTCAATAACAATATTCAGTTGATGCCGTATAATTTTAGTTGAATGTCAGTAAAATAACTGTCAGAGAAGAAACAGGGATTTTGCAGGGATTTTATTATTATTATTAAAAAATAAAAAATAAAACTTTTTGAATTCATAGGATTTTAGTATTGTATATTGTAGATTAGGATTCTATAGGATTAATAGAATTTAGTAGTGGTAGGGCACTGCGTTTCGCAATCATTTGTGCAACCCGTCTGGCGGCAATAACCACCCTCTTAGAGAAGACTCCCGTGAAATAACAGCATGTGTGCTGTTGTGTTTCGGTGAGTGAGTAAGAGATACCAGAGACCATTCCCATTCAGAGCCTCATTCTTAATCCTACTACTACTTCTTAATCCTAAGTTTACAACCTTTACAATACAATGTATTTTTTAAATGTGAGTACATTTATTTAACGAGCTTTAAATCTATATTTTTCAATTAGTCTGTGTGTTCAATCATATGAAAAAGCTGACCGACTATCATTGCATATTTCCCGGCCACAATCATTGCTCTACGGGGTGAAATGATAACAACAGTGGTGCTCAGTCAACAATTTATTTAAATAAATCCGCCCACGTATACAGAAAATTATTTCAATTAAATGAACGAACGAGTGAAATGCAAATTTGCAACAATTACAGAACAATTACAATTAATTTAATTTAACAGTAAAATTTACTGCGTTAAAACCGCATTAAAATTCGTCGCTTAGTTTAAAAGATCTAATCGACTTTATTTTATCCAAACTATCTATACTTTGACATAGTTGACTCAACGATACTTCATTTATAGTTATTAGTATAGAGTATAGACTATACTAATATAAATGTAAAAGTATCGTAAGTAAGTAAGTGTCTGTCTGTCCTTAACTACTCAACCAATCATCGTGAAATTTTGCACATACTCATTGTCATTGAAATAAAAAAGGGCATAGGGTACCTTACATCCAGTAAAAAGTACCTATTGTTCCCGAGGGATCATTTAAAATTAAAAAAACTAAAGCCTGGCAAAAGTGTAATAGCAATGAAGATGTCAGGCGATATATTTCTAAATATTTTTTTATATTTCATCGCGAACGAAGTCACGGGCATCAGCTAGTACTACATATATATAAAGAAGTTTAAAAGTATTATGTATGATGAAAACCTAATAATATAATAATATGGACGAATTGTATAATACTTTTATATACGAATACCAAAAGTTCATTTAAAGAATGATTTGGGTCCCCGTAAGAAAACTCTTTTGTGCCTACATTTGAAAAGCACCCTTTACTTACATGAAGCGGAAATTAAGCTCCTTTTGTGCTCTTTGTGATCGCGTTGTTGATATGCGGCCAACCAACATGTGATTTATTTTACACATAACACAACACCAATATTATTCAATTTGTTTTAATACGAAATATATATTGCTTGCCTTTAGTGGTGTTGCAGTTATTTTTGTTGTGGTCGCCAAACACTGGCGGTTCACCTACCAGGTGGCTACCGTCGCCTATAACACAAGCAACGCCACAGGTGCTGAAAGTGCCCTGCCTACTGCAATAGGATTAAGGACAAGGAATTGGGAAGGGATAGGGAACTTCGTCCACGTTCTAAAATAAAAAAACACCTAATAATATATATGAGTATTATAACGCACGACATTTTTATCGCTCTGACAACGGTGGCCCACCACGACGACAGTGGCGGAATAAAAGTATCCCTATACATTAATCCAGGTAATAAACTAATTTCTGTGTGAGTAACAAACATCCTGCATGGATTCAAACAACCATCCTCACAAACTTTCGCATTTATAATATTAGTAGGTTTCATTATCATACTTTTCAAATTCATTTAAAGTATAATATTTATTATGCAGTTATTATATTATTTATCGAAGTATTTATACATTCATTAAAAATGTGAAAAACAGTTGGGCTAGTCTTCCCTAGAGACCTATTCAATTGCTTGATGGCACGCATTTATCGCTACTTCCTAAACTTGTACATTGTATATCTCTGAATTTGGAATTAATGTTGCTTTTTAAAAATAAAAGGAAATATTATATTATTATGTTTTTTACTCAATCAAGCAAAAACGACGGAGCAGACGGAGAAATTTGGCACACAGATAGTTTATTACCTGTATTAACATATAGGATATTTTTTATCCTGAAAAACTGTTAGGTTACTGTGGGATTTTCAAGAAACGAACTGCAGCGCGTACGAAGTCTCTGGCACAGCTATTAGTTAAATAAAATATTAATTAAAAGCAGCAGTCGTAATACGAGTATTTATGCATGCATAAATACTCGTATTATTTGCAAAGTTAATATGGGTTTTTTAAAGTCGCCAATGAAAATAATTACGCCAAATTCATGAAAAATTATGTGAGAAATAATTATTTATAATAAGCTTACATTGTCATTTACCCACAACTTAGAAAATTGCTGCCAAATGAAGATTTAAGGGTATTAACGTTTTCAATTTCAAAATGTTTGCAACAAATTTCACGGAGACCACTCGCTCTAAACTGAAATCTCTCAAAGACCCCATTAAAACTATTATGAAAAGGTAATACTTTACAAGTTGTGACTTTACAAGCTTCGGTTGAACAGTTTTCCATCCTACCGCACCTCTTTGTTCATACTGGGCCATTAAGGCGCTTAGTAAGTCATTACATTGATACCTGCTACTTTGCGATGTGCAACTATAGCTAAGTACATTTATTATTAGTGGAGTGTATTTATTATGTGTTGCTTTGAGTGTTTTATATTGTAAAAGCCTTATAGTATTATAGTACAAATTTTAAAATGGTGAATTAAATAGATTATTTATTACTCATCAAGCTGACCCGGCGAACTTCGTACCGCTCAGTTAGTATAATTATATTAAATAGGTATATTATAATTATTAGACATATCATAGATAAAAACAAAATTTATTGTTAAATAGAGAAACAAAATTGTCTGTATTTTTGCATGTTTTTTATTCTAACGAGGTCTTTGCTGACTTCGAAATACTGTTAATTGTGTGATAACAATGTGAATTATGATACAATAAAATGTTTCAAAATAAGCTTGGATACCGCAAGTACGTTTTGGCCAACCTACTACAATATTGTTAATGCCTAGGACGTTGTATAGTAACCGCTAACTACAAGGAGATTCTACGAAGAAGATTCTACGAAACATATTGGATTGTTTGGATCACTCTAAGTATGAACGCCAAGCATATTGATTAAAGTTTGGTGTTCTACCTTACAGTGAACTAAACTCCATAATTTCACCATCATGCACCGGTTGACGTTTCTTTGAAGAAGAGAGAAGAAGAGAAGAAAAATTGTTATAATATTATTATACTCACATTCAATTAATTATAATTATTAAAATAAGTAGAAACTGAGACGTAATATTTTTCTGTCAAATAAGATCTCCTGTAAAACCAAGTTATTTTAGTGTCTATTAAAAAAAAACTTTGTTTTAAATTGTTATCTAATAAATTACCTATGAACATTTATGGTGACCGTGTCAATATTAGACATCCTTATTCCTGTAATAACTATAATAACTTGGCAAAACTTATAAAAGAATAATCTACTATTTCGATTAATAAGTAAATCTAAACATCGCACTGTATTCTAATTAGTAGAATATGTTAAATTATTTATTTTAAAATTATAGCCAGTCAGTTAACATATTTCACTTAATTTAGTTTTCATATTATATTATTAAAATTAAAATCATCTACATCTATAATATACTGCACTGTTGTGAATAGATATTTTATTTCATGGAGAGTTCCGTACTACTCGTCGTATGTGAGTAAATATAATCTTCAAACAATATTTTTTGTCTGCGCTCTAATGGCAAGAGATAAATGGATTTCCAATGACAGGTTTTAGGTTCGTTTATTTTATCGTTAAACCTTAAAGAGAGATTTGTTATAAACGGTAAAAAATACATGTCCTTGCTGATTCGTCGTGAGGTCACTGAGGAAATAATTCTTTACCTAAATCCAGAAAAAGGTTAACTACACTGTGAGAAAGAAGACTAAAGTGATTGTCATTAGAAAAATCATTTATTGATATATAGTATTATAATAAATATATTACAAAAATATATTATAATAAATTGAATTATATTTACTAAAAAAAGTAACTAAAAATTACCATATAAAAATAAAATTTAGTAAAAAGCATGTATTGTGACATTAAAAACAGACAGATTTTATTTATTATGTAAATATTATGAAATAATAGGGGTTAAAGTATGAAATTGCCGTTTTATTGTAATAGGTACTTCGAATTGACATAGAACCATCATGGTTTGAGATTTTTGAGTGAAACTTTTTTCATACGGTACCTATGTAGTTCTTCTTTTAAAAAATGTGCAACATTCGATTATCAACTTTCAGTTGTTTTTTTTATTCAGCTTAGACAATAAAGATGGATACTTCGAAAATTCGTGTGATTTTTGAATACGAGTTCCGACGCGGAACTAACGCGGCAGAAACAGCTCGCAATATTAATGTTGCGTTTGGAGAGGGGACTGCTAATGAACGCACTGTGCGATTTTGGTTTAAACGCTTTCGTGATGGAAACTTCGATTTGAAGAACGAACCACGTGGAAGACCGCCCACACAGGTGAATAACAATGATTTGAAAGAGATGGTGGAAGCCGATCCGAGCCAAACTACCCAGGAATTAGCGGCATGGTTTAACGTTACCTTACCAACAATATTGACTCATTTGCGTCAAATCAATAAAATAAAAAAATATGAAAAATGGGTGCCTCATGATTTGACTGATCTGCAGAAAGAAACGCGTGTTGAAACTTGCGTTGCCTTGTTGAATCGATACAGAAATGAAGGAATATTGGATCGAATTGTGACATGTGATGAAAAATGGATTCTTTACGATAATCGTAAGCGGAAAATGCAATGGCTGACCCCAGGTCAAACGCCGCAACAGTGTCCTAAAGCAAGCTTACCAATAAAAAGGTAATGGTAACTGTTTGGTGGTCTCAGCGTGGTGTTATTCACTATAGCTTTCTCCGATCTGGTCAAGCAATAACGGCAGATGTCTACTGCGCCGAACTCCGAACAATGATAGCGAAACTAGCAGTGAAACAGCCCCGACTTATGAATCGATCTTCACCATTATTGCTCCATGATAACGCGAGACCTCATACAGCACGAGAAACCGTTTTAACTCTACAGGAACTGCAATTAGAAACCATTCGTTACCCTCCGTATTCGCCAGACCTTGCTCCAACGGACTACCATTTTTTTCGTGATTTGGACAATTTTCTGCGTGATAAAAAGTTTTCTTCTCAGGAGGCAGTGCAAAATGCTTTCACACAGTTTGTCGAATTTAGATCACCAGAGTTCTATCGCAAAGGCATAAATGAGCTTCCTATTAGATGGCAGCAATGTATAGATAATAATGGTAATTATTTTGATTAAATAAATATGTTAAATTAAAAAAAAAAACGAATTTTTATTTTTCAGTACAAATCGGCAATTTCATACTTTAATCCCTAATATTATAAAATTAAAATTGAACGTTTTGTAGTTTTCATAAAGTTGGAAGTAAATAAAAGATGACCAGGACCTTTACGAATGTTTTTCGCGTAGAATACTCGTAAATTTAAAACTTCGTCATAAACATATTAAAAACAAGATGTATCGTGTGGCATTTTGTACTGCACAGTTTTATAGAAATTGATATAATAGGATGTTACAATGTTACAGGATCTCTAAAGTTTAATTTCATAATATAGTAGCTGTTGCACGCGACTTTGTCCGCGTAACTTTATAGAATATCGCACAATATGATGTTACTCGCTATCTTGGTGAAAAAAATCTCAAAAATCGGTCCCGTAGTTTTGAGTTCTTTCATTACAAGCAAAAATACAATTAATTTTGTCTTTATTATATTAGTACCTATAGATAACCTGAGAGTTCATCATCATTATCATCTCAGCCGCAGGAGCCGGAGGCCTCCCCCATAATTTTCCAATTGGACTGATAATTTTACAATTAGATCGTCTGTCCACCTTGTCGGCGGACATCCGATACTGCGTTTGCCGGTCCGGTGGTCTCCATTTAAGAACCTTCCGGCCCCAGCGGCCGTCGGCTCTTCGTACTATTTGCTCTGCCTACTGCCACTTCAACTTACTAATTCGCCGGGCTATGTCGGTAACTTTCGTTCGTCGATCTCCTCATTCCTGATTCGATCGCTTGGTGTAACCCCGAGCATAGCCCTCTCTATAGCTCGTTGAGCGACGCTGAGCCTTCTTACGAGGCCCATAAGTAGAGAACACGTTTCAGTGCCATATGTCTTTACTGGCTACACACATTGGTCGAAAACTTTTGATTTGAGACATATTTTGGACGAGAAGATGTCTCGAATCTTCCCGAATGCAGCCCATCCTAGCTGGATTGACCTCATTCTAGAAGTTGGCTCTACCTAATTGGCCTCTCCTAATCTTTCATAGTTGTTTAAATCTTGTATATACCTAATTATTATCCATTATGCTAATGGGCATTATGTTAATTTTGCTTTATCCTTATTTATTATTTTCAGATGAATTCTGCGAAGAGTATCCGCATAATCTAATACCGACACCCGGATATTGGATAGAGTGTTCCCGTCAGAAGATAGCTACAGACACTATCTGGGATGAGTCAGAGTCGGAGCATGACAGTGGACCAGACAGAGAAAATGCTGAATCAGGTAACTACACCTTTGTGCGACCTATAAAAAAGAATACTTACTGACCAAAAAACCCTTGCGTTTTGTGCCACTAAGTATATAGCACACCTTATCACAGAGAAAAAACTGTTCGATTTTAGTTTACGTTAGTATTTCAGGGATGAGCCGGTTTGTCCTAGGAAAAACTAGTTTCACCTGAAATCAGGTTTGGCCATTAAAATGTATATTCTTGCCAATTTTTGTATTATGGTATGCGAGATCAAATTGTTATGTTTCTTGTGCCTTTGAATATCTGACTGCCTAATTTCAATTACGTAGTATTCAAATTACGTACTGACTACAAAAATGTAATTGGACAGACGACTATATTCAAGTTTTCAAGTCTTAATCTAAAATTACAATAAAGAACACTCAACAGACAATATAAATGAGAAATTTAAGCACAAGTAAATTTTAACTATTTGCATTGACAGATATCTATACGTTTTTGTCATGCATTTATCGAGTAACAGTCCCGTATCAAAATCGACTAGCTTACTATGAATCGCTGATTTTCACGTAACTATGCGAAATACAATGCTTCACATTCAAATGTCTGAAATCAAATATTTGACATCGGACTGTTTCAGATATAGTGAAACAAAGTTAGATTAATTCAATGCGGAATTTGTTTTCAACGTTATTCCGCATAGTGATATTTTACGAATGGCTTTCAGTAATAAAACCTGAATGTCAAAAATAGAATGTCCCTTCAATACTATACAATGACCATATATCAATATTTTACCATATCAGATCACTATACTTAAATTATAGTTTGCTTAATAGTAAGCGGTATAGAATATTGCGTTCTGAAGTCAATGGTCATAAACTGGGCAACTCGCCTGGCAGTCGGTTACCAACCCCTTAACGAAGACATTCTATTCTTGCCTAGAGTCAGTTTCCGTTTTTTTATGTGAAGGTCATCAGACAGGCTAACAGTTGATGGTAATTGGCTACCGTCGCCTATCACATAAGCAACTCCACAGGTACTGCAAAAGCGCCGTAGGCCACAGTATGATTAGGGATAATGGATTAGGAAATACAACAGCACACGTGCTGTTTTTCACAATGGTCTTTTGTAAGGGGGTAGTTACTGCTGCCAGACGGGCTGCCCTGCCATTACTTGCCAAATCTAGAGCCAACTGAGAATCGAACCTTTATTTTTTCATGGGAAAATCTGCGAACTAGATCCCATACTCCCATGGGGGGATCGGTGAGGTATGTGGGACTTCTACCCACTAAAAACCCACGGTGTTTCTTCGCGTCGTTTATGGGCGGAAGTTAGGGGGTGCTAAAACACGCTACCTTCTCCCCCAGCCAGACGAGGCCCGCACACTTGCAGGCTCCACCTCGATGTCTTGACGACCCCATGTCCGCCGCCCCGGGCGAAGCGGTCTTTCTCCGTCTCTCCCAGCGGGCAGTCAGCGAGGGGTGGAGACTTCATTTCTGAAGCACCCCATATCCTCTTCTCTGCGGCACAACCTACCGCAGAGTTGGAGGCCGCCTCCACCTGAAACTCTCGGACAACCCCTGCTCGTGTGGCCGCTCATCTCTACGGCATTAAGGGTGAGCGGCCCAAAGAGTTGTCCACCTGACATTTCCACAGAAACGGGCTCCACCTCATGATGTAGTCGCGGAAGAGTTACTAAGCCGGGTGGCGAGGTCGAGTGTTCACTCTTCCGGATGACTGCGGGGGGCGGTTACTAGGCCGGCCCCCAAAACCGGGTCTTCACAACCCTCCACAAAGCCGTGATTGTGGTACTCTGCCAGGCGGTCCTTTCCTGCCGCAGAGCTCCGTCTTCGCGTGCGTTGCCTAACTATTACCACTAAGTGGAACTATCCGAGAATATCCGCCCGCTGCAACCCGCGCCGGTCTTCGTGCGCAGAACCGAGACCCATACCTCGGTCCGACGCACAAGGACCGGGGGTGCTGTCTCTCACCGGCTAACACCCGCGTGGGCTGAGTACGGATCCTCGGCCCAACGAGCGATGACCAGTAAAGCTCCAACGGATAGTTGGAGTCTCCAATCTGATGAACCCGCTCCGAAGATGAACCCGCTCGTACAACACGCACGTGGGTCGTCTTAGTTCCCCAGCGACAATCCGATCAGCCAAGCAGAGGCCGGATACACCACCGGCCCCTGCAACCGCCCGGATTGCCGAGGGTTAAGCACCCCATCCACTGCACGGTCTTGACCCACCTAGGGGGGTGTTGAGAATCGAACCTGGCCCCCTTATCCTTTATAGTATTTCCTATATGATCAATGGCTTCACTGCGACATCCTGGTATTGAACATGTCTGTAGTTTAATATAATTCTCTGTCTACTTATCGGTCAAACATTACCATTAAAATAAATCCATTTTCAGCAAACAATGTACTTAACGCAACCTATTTTCAATATTATCTCTGAACATAAACATATAATCAACTTTAGTGCTCTTAAACCGTCGATCATAAATACGGAACCGTCATTAAATTAAATGGGATATATAATTGGGACCGATAAATTAACGATTTCGGGTAAATAGTGAAAAAACAAACAAATTGATCTCCACTGCAACGACGCGAGGTAATAAATTATCTGGAAAACCTTCGCACCTGATTGCACTTCTGCACGGACCGTGATGAAAATATCCACTGCGGAATTAATATTTGTATTGATCACAAGTATTTCATTACCGAATCGAATATATTTTGTATAAGCGGTGAATATTTATTTATTTTATTTATTTATTTTATTTTAGGGAAATTTACAGGCACAAATACATAACAATAAACAGAGTAAATAGCTTAAACCTAATAAAAAATTTCCACTTATAGATACAAACTATATATTACAAACTAGTCTAAAACAACGATAATATTATAGTTGGCTATTGAAAAATTTATCGGCTATAATATTTTTCGTTTTAACTATGGAGCTGTGGAACAGGTCAACATCTGTATCCTCTAGTAAAATTTCATTAAAAAGTCTACATGAACGAGACATGAATGTATTTTTTCTATAATTAGTCTTACTAAGAGCTACATGCAGCAAAGAGCGATTTCTCAAATTAGTATGAGGGACATTTAAATATAATTTGGATAATAGTTCAGATGAATCAACTAAACCCTTTGCAATTTTCATCAAATAGCAAATGTCACTTATATTAACGCCTATACTGAAGAGGTAGGAAATGATAGCACCTACATCTGTGAATATAATCCTGCAACTTTTGATGACTTTTGTAATCAAGGTATCGAAGAAATTTCTTCTGTATCCTCTCAATACGTGAAACATATGTTTCGTATTGCGGATTCCATATTTGTGATGCATATTCTAGGTGGCTGCGCACAAAGGTACAGTACAAAATTTTTAACGTTTTAATATTTCTAAAATTAGAACATGTTCGCATTATAAAGCCTAAGGCTTTATTGGCTTTAGATATAACCGAGTCTATGTGGCTATCAAAAATGATACGGTCGTCATATATAACACCTAAATCACGAACAGTGTGTTGTCGCGCGTTATGATAGTTGGGCGCCAGTGTAGCCTACCACAGGAAATAAAACGGCGTGATCTGATATAAACAAATATATTATACGCTCGGTGGTAGGCAACACAAATTTGTGTAGGTCGTGGGTGGTCGGCCTATCTGTCTCCTCAACGCAGTGCAGGCACTCCCCTGTATGTTCCAGCCGACGAAGGTGGTAGATATGGCGTGATGTCGTGGTGGTGTGTGTCCTGCCGATGCGCGTAGGCACGATGACGATAGGTGGCGGTGACTGGATGGCAGCCGGCAGCTGGATCTAGTGCAATCCGAAGCTGGCCGTCTATGATGGATGTGTAATTTAACCCGGGGGATACTTGACCCAGGATATACCCGGCCCGAGGGAAACTCGACCCGAGGGAAACTTGGCCCGAAGGAAACTCGGCCCGTGTAAAACTTGGCCCGAAGGAAACTCGGCCCGTGGAAAACTCCTGAAATCGATAGTACCACGGGATTACGCACTGGTACATCTACCCTCCGATCTGGATACTCCACGACGGCAACAGGAAGAAATTGCCTGCTTAACAGCAGTAGCATTGCCGCAGTGTTGCATAACCAGAACGGAGTTTACAAAATAATAAATATGAAAATAAATTAAGCAATACGAAACAAAGCAATCAGAAATTTATATATAAAAAAATAATTTAAGCATATTACAAAGAAATAAAAATAAGCTATTTTAAAATATGTTAAAATAAATATAGAAATTGTGTGCCATTTAAAACTTACCCTATCGCGGGAGATTCAAATTTTAAGCCTCACAATTAAATTTAAAAAAACGTCGAATATAGCCTTTTAGTTTCAATTAATTCCCACGACTCAACTAATGCGCTGAGGAACGTGGACTAATCTTTGGCTTCTATCCGACTACCTGTCGTAGAAAATAAAAACAATACCAGCGCGTAATTTTCAATATACCGCCACTTATATTTTTTTTTTATTATTATTTATATGTAACGCTTCGTTACAGTGTACACTATGCAAGATCTGATCACACAATTTGTATCCATATATAGACATATTTTTCTTTCTTGCGTACACAGCATATGAACACTTGTTAATGTTTAGTTCCAATTTATTTAACAAGCAGTAAGAGGAAAATCTATTTAAATCCGACTGGAGGTCCTGTTGATCATTAATATTATTAACTATTTTTTGACGACACGTTTGGTCTAGTGGCTAGTAAACCTAGCTTTTAACCAAGCGGTCGCGGGTTCGAATCCCGCTAGGGGCAAATGTTTATGTGTTAACATTTCACCTTTGTACCTGAGTCATGGATGTTTTTTATTTATAATATGTATGTATTTACAAAAAAAAAGTAATCTATTTAGTATATCAACTGTCTGGTATCCATAATACAAGCATTAGTTGCTTACTTTGGAACTAGATGGTGCTGTGTGGAATTTCTGAAGATATTTATTTATATTTTATATTTATTTTATATCATCGGCAAAAAGCAATATTTTAGAATTCAAAAAACATGAGCCTATATCATTTATAAATATCACAAATAACAGTGGACCAAGTAGAGATCCCTGAGGCACTCCTGACGGAATAGTTATCCATCTAGACGCGTAACCTTGCAATACCACAGCCTGAGTACGATTTTGAATATATGATGTAAACCAACGATACAAGTCTCCGTGAATACCAGCATTGGACAGCTTCATTAAAAGCACACTGTGGTTTATACGATCAAAACATTTAGAATAATCTGTATACACAACATGCACCTGACCGCGGCCGTCCATTCCCTCAGTAATGTACTCAGTGGCCAGAATTAAATTGGATGTTGTAGACCGATTTTTAAGAAATCCATGTTGGTCATCACTAAATGAGCGTTTTAGAGCATTATAGACCTGATTATGTACCAACCGCTCAAGTAGGTACTTTAGCGAATAGACACAATTTGGATATCGGTCTGTAATTTTCTACATTTGCTTTATCCCCTTTTTTGGAATTGGCGTTACGAATGCAGATTTCCATATTGAGGGCACGACACCCTCGGCCAGAGAACGTTCAAACAAAATGCAGAGAGGCACTGCAAGGACCTCAGCACACCCAACAATGAAAACAGCAGGAATCGCATCCGGACCTGCGGATTTGGATACATCAAGGGTTTTAAGTAATTTAATTACCTCGCTCTTACATACTCTGATAGTAGCGATGTCATGAATAGTTGGTGGATGTAAGCTGCTTGCGTCATTGTTAATACTACAAGGTGGATCAGTGAATGTGGACTGGAAAAAGTTTGAAAAAAGTCCCACAATCCCGCACCCGGTATTGGCGACAGAGTCTTTGTACGTCATAATATTAGGCATTGCTGTTGAGTTGTTTTTGCTTTTAACATACGACCAGAATGCCCTAGGGTTATTCCCGATAGACGACTCAATTAACTGTAACTATGTAAACTAAATACAAGTAAACTATTGTAAAACTAATTTTTCTAGCAAATTCATCCGCGCACCTTTATCTGGCGTTGAATTTTTTTATTTTTTATTTTGAATCTACAAATGTTGTGTGCACTATCTCTACTAATTGTTAAAAACGTTGTTGGTTCCACAGAAACTATGTACACATTCCAACTCCTATCACAGTTAGATCAGAGATTAGTACCTATTACATTTAAGTAATGGATAAGGAATTGAAGTCAAATGGAAAGAAAACAAAACAAAACTTCGTACATAAGGTTGAAATAGTTAAATATCTCGAGTTACATATCTCATTGGTTATGTGTTCCTTTCTGTTTTTGTGAGCAGGTAGGCTGAGACGGATCGGCTCGTTGGGACAACATACATCATTCTGAATGACAGTATCAATATTCGAGAAACACAATGTTGTGCAGATTTTTCTGGTGTGTTATTTTTTGTGAGACAAAATTTATTGTGAATTTTACTTACGCAATCATCACAGCATACATTTATATAGGTTGTTTAACAGCAAACAGTGTGTCAATCAGTACTATCACTGTGTATCGAATGCATTAATATATTTTCAGTTTCAGCAAAAGTTTCAGATGGTATTGTATACAGTAATACACTATCGCATTAGCAAATTAGCTACTTACTTATTAAGTATGTTTACACAGGGCATACGTAAGACACACTAAACAAAAGAATTAGATTATTCTTTTTAAAAAACTATTTTAATTACTAGTTAGGTTACCGGTAACCCGGATTATTGGAATTAGACAACTTGTTTGCTTTATTTTATCTATTCTTTTCTTAAACAAACACATTATCCGTGTTGTTCTCTCCTAAGAAGTTGGGATTATAGAGATCTCTCCAAGCCATCTCAACCAAACTGTAACACGAATTATGTGTTTTTAAAGTATAAACTATATTACAGAAAAAAGTTTTATCAAAATCTGTCTAGTGGTTTTTACGAGTAATTGTAACAAACATTCATCCATTATCAAAAACTTGACACTTTTATAATGTGAGATATTGATGTCTATTGGTGCAAGTTTGGAACCTCGCTTAGTCCACAGGAGCGAAATTTCTCTAGTGGGCGAAAGATTTCCCCTTGGATAGACATAGATAGACATCCAAAGCTTCTCCGCGACATGAACTATACAATTGGCTCTTGTATTGGTAAGTCTTTCGTGCTGCCCTCCGCTACACATGTTGTATTGCGGCCTTTTCTTTTTCTTTGTGGACCTCTATGTTGTAAATCTTGTGACAGTGAGAATCTTTGAGCTAAGACTTCTCCGTTGCACGCTGAGTTATATCAAATCTGCTTTTGATGCCAATAATTACAGGCCACATTATTTATGGGCCAATAATCACCATCGTCCAAAAAAATTGTGTAAATAGATTACTTACTTATATATTATCATTAATTACTTAGTGAATTATATTTATTCGAACTTATATTTTAATATGCCATATTTACTACAATATAGTCCTAAAATAAACAGAATTATGGTGTCAAGTAAAAATGGTGTCAATCAGAGTCAGACGATCGATGTGATCTAATTACGTAGCAAGAAATGTATCGGGGAAACTTATAACTTATTCACGATGCAGCACTTTAGCTTGTCCGCTTCAGAAAATTCCATTTCGTTCTATTCCTGCTAATTTGACAGGTGAAGAATTGGATATACTGTTTGAGAGAAGGCTGTAACTGTATAGCCTCTCTCGTTATTTGTTTATGAAAGTATTTTTATGAAATAAATTATTCACAAAAGGTTTCGTATAGTTTTAAATGATATATATATGTCGGAACGCGACATCAGAAATAGGAAATAGTTCTATTTATCACTTCACTTCGTGGGCAAACCGTGGATCCCACGTACAAATGATATTATATACAGCCTCTAAATGATAAAATCACAGTCTATCACCTAGTGGCAACAATAGCAACATAGCCAAGCGTTATTTGTCAGTCCCTGAAAGTCGACTCTCCACACCACACTGGACCACACATAGTGACGTCGCCGTCCAAACTGAGCTGAGTACGGTAGCCCTCTGGCGGCCAGCCAGTGTAGAATATATCTTCTTTATATTATACATTTATAAAACAAAATCGTTTCCCGCCGTGTCTCCCTCTGTATGTGTGCTTAGATCTTTTAAACCATGCAAAAGATTTTAATGCGGTTTCCACTAAAGGAAAGAGCGTTAAACGAGAAAGATTTTTTATATAAAATTTGCAGAAAAAAATTGCACCCAGGCGAAGCCGGAAGCCGGTCGCTAGTTATACTATAAATACGTTAGTGAAATAAAGTTCTAACATATAAAAATACATAATTATATCATGTAATAAAAATCATATATTGATTAAGTATTGTATTATTTTAGTTATTAGAAATAATTAAGCATGTTCAAATAACACTTACATTATTCATGTTCTGAAGGAAAATGATAAGAAAATTATAACAAAATAGCAATTTTACATTCCCGGTTTCGATTCCCGGCAGGAGCAACTTTGAAAATGAACTTTTTAATGTTGGCTCCGATCTGGATTTGGAAAGTAGTGACAGGGTACACTTCGCTTCACAGTCATTTGGGCAGCCCCAGTATAAAATGTTGTTAAATTTTTAATTTAAAACTGAAATTAATTAATTCCGAAATACCAATAGATAGTTTTACATTGTAATAAAATAACCAGCTACATTTTAGTAAAAATGTCTACTGCAATGTAAAATCCAATTCTATTCAAATATTTTGTTGCAAATTCTCAAATGACATTGTAATCTCCCGAAACGCATTACAAAGGCCGTATGTAGGTACTGTTGACATAATACGAACCCGTTCTCTCTAGTGTACCTATGCAAATCGGATTATCTATTAATAGATAAAGCTATTACTTGCTACTCTATTTGCAATTTCATACAGTATCACAGTACAATCCAATACGGAAATATTAAAACTTTGAAGTTACAACTTCTGAACCTAGTTAACAAGCGTCTTACATGAAATAGTTGTTTACTATAAAATCAGTGGCATTATCACTCCATTATGAAATGAGAAGTAAAATAATGATTTCAATAACACTTGAAGGAAATGAGTATGATGTTTATCGATTTCATAGTAACTAAACGTTTTCTTTTAAATTATTAATTCGTAAACCTATTTACGTGACCAATTTATCCATGTTAGTACAAGTTAAGACGACACCTTTATTTATACAATTTACAAGGGGCGAGCCTGACCTAGTGTGAGACCCAAGCAAGCACCCTTCGCGGTTAAAGAGTTCTATTATATTTCTATTTGCAGTACAAACGTACGATTCTGTAACTAATATGGTAGAGATTTAAAAAATATACATACGTAAATAAAAATAAGAGAATTTACAGCGATATCGGTTAATTGTGGGACGTGTTTCTAAAAGGGAAGAAAAAAGTGATCAAATTTTTTTTTCATGCAATGTTATCATAGTTTAGTTAGGATGACAGCTGAAGGTATGTGGTCACCATCGTCTATAAAATTACAAACAACGCAATGAGCGTTGCAGTTACACTGCTGAGAAAACGATATGCATCGCCATATTGCAAGTGCTCTGTCGACCTCAGATGCTTAGCACGGGTGAAATATTTTTTCTGCAAATTATTTATACAAACCTTTCTCGTTTAATGCTCTTTCAGTGGTTTTGAAAATGGGTTCAGTGATTTTTGAAATCATTGTGAACATACAGACAGACATATGTAAGGAAACATAGATAAACAATTATACACTAGCTGATATTTTAAATATTTTTTTGAGTTTTTGAATCTATACTAATTTTATAAAGCTGAAGATATAATTCACTAAGTTTGTTTGGTTGAACGCGCTAATCTCAGGAACTACTTATTCGAATTGAAAAAATATTTTTGTGTTGGATAACCCATTTATCGAGGAAGGCTTTAGGCTATATAACCTATATAACGCAGGCACCAGCTAGTAACTAATAAATATTAGACCAAAAATCCTTTTCCAGTATATAGAGAAAATGTTTTGCCTATTTTATAAAATAAAATCAAATCGAAATATTATTTCTTTATTAAAATTGTTAATATAAAAAGCTTATTTCATTTGTAATCAGTGTACAACGTGTTCGGTTTGAAGTCCGGACTCGAACGGCCGTGTCCGACGCCGACTCATTCAAGACACGTTTTCAATTTATCGACGTCCTCGTCAATGTCTGAGAACCTTTGGCGCCAGACAACACGTCTCGCCTTATCACAAACACCATTGTCAAGGAGCGTTCGGAATGATAGCTCTATGGTAGTCACTGTGACCCGGTCGTTACGCTACGGTACACAGTTTATATAGCAAATAATAGAATTGTATGTAAATGAAGGAACATCTATGTGCCATGGCGTGACATAATATGTAGCGACAATGTACGATAGATCATAAATAGTGTTATGACTACTCATGGACATAAAATAATCCTACTAGTATTAATAATATAAATGCTAATTTTTGTGAGGATGGATGAATGGATGTACTTTATAAGAATAGAATAAAAAAGTATTAATTTTTTTTTAGTAAGCATTAATAATTTCCTAGGATGAGTATTTTGTTTTATGAAGCCCTTTTATGAATTACCTAATATAAGAACGTACCATATCTTTCTCTTTGCTTCCATCTACGTTTCTTTCCTTACATTGGTGTATGCTTAACATTCTTTAACATATAAAAGCAAAATAAAGATAAAACGTAAGTAATGGAGGTACGCACGTTTTGGAGTCATTAAAACTTGTACTTTCTAAGTACGTGAAGCCCTTTTACAGCTAACTGATTAACGTCTTGTCTTTTATAATAATTACTAGTGTACAATATATTATTCCCTCTATTGTTGTTCTTGAAAAGATAAACTTGAGAAAAGAAATTTAATTGAAATACACATTTATCTTTATCCGCGACAGAATGGTGTGCTCAATTCATAACAAACTTTGAAACGTATAAATTTAAATGAAGCAAGATATACGGTGTGATAAAATAGTTACATGGACGCAACGATACTCATTTGATTCATGGTTATAGTCCCTTAATAACGCCTCGGCGGAGATAAAGCTTGTTGTATGTGAAACTTTAATTCGAGTTTTATCTGCGCACCGAAATTTGAAGCTCTAACTTGACTGTTAAGTTACTTTATTGTCATTGTTCAATACTTACATACGACAGATCGTTAGATGTCTTTTTGTTATTATAATATTAGTAAAGTATATATTAATAACTTTATGATGGTTTCGATTCTATACAAATATTTTTATTCAAAGCGACTGATAAGCAATAGAATCTTAACTAATATTTAACTATGCGAAAGTGTGTTTGTTTGTTTGTTTGTTACGCTTAACTACTCAATCAGCCATGAAAATTTGGAAACACATTGTCAGAGATACAGAAAAGGATATAGGGTACCTTTCATCCAGAAGAAGTAGTGTTCATGAGGATCATCAATACTAATAATAAATCTGTAAGGGTCGGTCATGGAGTAAGTTACTTTGTTTTCAGAGATATCGTGTTTATGAGCTCTATACATGATACTGAAACTAAATTGACGATGTATGTATGTTCCTCCATAACTCTGAAACGAATTAACTGATTTTCATGAAACTTAGTAGATAAACATTTGGACGTACGGGACACAGGATAGGCTACTTAATATTTTTCAACGCAGACGAAGTCGTGGGCACCAGCTAGTTTAAAAATAAAAAATAAAAAATCAACGCCTTACAAAAATCGATTAAAAGTTTTAACACAAGAAAAGAGTTTGCAGTGCATATATTTTTGCACCTTTGTCTTTACGTGTAATAACATTGGCCTCTCAGTAAAAGTCTGTACCTCGCCAGGGCCATAGAATATTCAGTTTTCATCTCGACGAAGGTTATATAAGTAATCATGTTGCCGGAGTCTTAGAAATTGCTTTGTCTGTGACGCTTTCGCATCATTGATGCAAAAGGCAAATCCGTTTTTGTCTTTTTCTCGCTCACTTAACTACATTTATAATACACTTCTTACATACACGTAAATATGCAATGTTGGAGGGGTATTTCTTTTCTTGAACCTTTGAATCGAGACACGGAAACGTACTTATACTTTTACTCAATTACTATCTATTTAAATAAAATATTTCAAGAAGCAAAAAAATGAAATTTATCTTAAAATTTATCTTCCTGTTTCTTCATTTAATTCATTTTTCATTTTCTTAACTGTTACCTAAGGCCCTTTGAGACGTCAAGTGCGTTGTCAGCTGGGCAGGGTGTAGCCCGCTACACCCCGCCCTTAAACACAACATAGCAAATTTAAATCAATCAACATTTTCATTCAAAACATGGAGATATAGATAGCAGGCTATATCACCCCGTCCAGACCATCGTTGACGACTCCTAGCGCCTTAGGTCAGTTGCACGAATGCGAATCCCAATTCGACATCTAAGTAGTATCTTTAATAATAAGAGCAGGATAAATAAAGGTATAGTCTTTGAAGTGACGCAAATGCAAGTTGAAATCAAAGTACGAAGAATGGAAACGGATTAGTCGAGCTGAAAGTGTGAAACTCAATGATTGTGAATTTAATAACTTCGCTGACGAGCAAGGCGGGAGCAGGAGATTAAATGCTCACCTTGTCTTAAACTTTCTAGAGGTCTTATTGTTTAAATGGGATTTATAGACAGGTCATGCAAAAATATTCATTAAAATTTCCTTGTCTTGGTAAAATATATTATGACAAAAATATATGTATATGGTAAAATATATATGTAAAGAGTTTCTTGGTAATCTATTTGATGAATAAATGTTTTGATTTTGATTTTTTGTTATTTTATACCTGTTTTATTAATTGTATCAAAAATTGTTTCTTTATTTATAGGTGGAGGGCGTCGTATATTAACACAAGCAACGCCACAGCTACTGACTTAAGTAGGGTTAAGGATTAGGGAATAAAGATTTTGAAGAATTCTGTTTTTGAAGTTTTTTTTTGTTAGTTACTTAGAAAATAGTACATTACATTAAGTAATGTACTAGGCTTATCTAGATTTATACTTAATTAAGAACACTTTTTTAAGGAACAGTATTTACCGAACTTAATTGGACTAAGAATAAGAGTATTGGAGGGTATAGGGAAATGGGCCTTAGCATCCCTTTACTTAGCATCCTTTAATCACTCACAGAAGCACAATAGCACACATGACGTTATTTCACGAAGGTCTTCTATAAGGCGAAAGTTTATGCTGCCAGACGCTACCCAATTTAAGCCTACGAAACGCATACTTGCCACTACAATAATGAAAATGTATAAAAATGATTTAGTATAGATGCACAATTGTTTATTATCAACCCTGACATAAACTTTTCATACAGTAAATATATTGTAGTAAGTACATATTATAATTTTAAACTAAAATATTTTCTTGTGCGATCACAAATAGGACATTTCTGACACCTGTCTTCTCTATGCTTCCTCAACCTCCATCAACCCTTTCATGCATCCGTTCTCTAACCAAGGGGAAATAAACGTGGGAATAACTAAGCCGAATGTGCATATAAAATTGTTACATAATAATATATTTAAAATGAGTTGATTTAACAGAATATAAAAATGTAGCGCATAAAAAAGGGTTACCTAAAAATAAACATTTACTGAAGCACATAGCCATTGTTCTGATCCCAAAACTAGGGCTTCGCAGCATTCCGCAATATAAACCAAAATGATTCCGTAAACCAAAAGGAGAAAATTAACTACAGTCGCTACAGTTCCCTTTGTTATTTGAAATACCAAGCGAATTTCATGAAACGAAACGTCAAAAGAAGAAAGATCACTGACTAATCGAAATAACGAAATAGCGCAGGTACATTGATTTATGTAAATTGCGAATGCATAATTGTTAGTTCGATGAGTTAATTGGTTATTTTTAGGAAATATCCTAACGGTTAAGTATTTCCGATTTACCTGAAATAGTAAAATTGACATAAAACTGTTGTAATATGAGGGAAGATGATATAAGTATTTAATGTAAAAAGAAAAAAATAATACGTGTTGCTACGAACATGTTTATTATTGAACTCACTTAGATACAGCCTAAAGCCTGGTATAGACGGGGTCAGTAACAAGGCAGTACAGTAACCCAGTCGAGCGCTGACTTGCTACTGGGCTTGTATAGACACTAGTTTCAAGTCAGTCCAGTTGACTAGCCTGCCTGTCTATTTTCGGGCCCAGTAGCTTCCCCCACCTACATTTTTAAGCAATAATGTCACGTAAATTAAATGACTTACTGGCGATCCCGTCCACATTATAACAGTAACTGGGTCCGAAAATTCGAGTCACTGGGTCCAGTCACTGACCCCGTCTATATCAGGCTTTAGATTCTAATTATTGTTTCTTAATATTTTAAAGTACAAATAAACAAAAAGAGTATGTATATAAATATATAAAAGGTTAACTATCTAATTAGTACTATTTACAAAAAAAGCAATAGATTAACAATAGATAACGAACGCACTCCATAGACCAGACGATAACTTTGAGGCACGATGAAAACTTTTTCAATGCTTCTCCTATAATACCCAAGTACATAAGTACCGATATACGGTCTTTTTCACACTACAGCCTCCTACTATAAAATGTTTAAGAGCTCTCCGACTCTCCTCCTCTTCTGATCAACGCATGGTTAACTTGGTAGTAGCAGTAATTGGTGTACGTTTTTTTCTACATCTCATAGCCAGTGGCCAAGATATTTTGTATACAGAAATATTATATTTATTGACAGAAAGGTGAACCACATTGTAAACGGCGAAGTGAACTCAGGTACGAAGATATTCTAAGCTCGCTAGCATTGGCCCGACGCGCGACATCTAACACGGCACGTGGGCTCGACCGATAAGAGCATTTTGGAATACCGCACATCACACAAATTATATTGTCACCACAGTACGTTGGAAGTGTGTATCTCTTGTACCCTTTAATAACATCTTAATCCCATCAGAACATAAAACGTGAACACGAGGCTTACGGCGCACAGTTTATATTATTACGAATATTGCGGCATCATTTCACATTTCACGAACTGTCATAAGTAATCCGTTTATCATGTGTTGACTATGGCTGAATTAAAATGAGATTTGGCACGCTGCCGTCAGAAATAATAACGCCCCTGAAGTTCTCGTCTCAATTATGAATCGTGCAAACGGTAAAAATAAATACTTCTCCTTTGCTAATCTATTTTTTTCAATCTTTTAAGAGAAGTATTTTTAATAGAACTCGCATTATAATGATATAAGAATAACCTCATGATGAAATATGTCGGATTTATAATGTTTCAAATTGGTAATCGATTCAAGGGAAAACAACAATCGTAAGAATAAATATTATTAAAATTGAAAATTAGCAGACATAAAAGATCAATGTTCGACAGAAAATAACGAAATCTTTATCTAGCACGAAAAGCTACGTTCGCCAAAGTTCACGTGGATAAAATATTTTAATAATATGAAATTCATATTATTATTTTCATTTTCGTCATTAACCAAACCAAAAACTTTACAGATCGACATAGAAGATCAGGATCATTGGACGAAGCCGCAGAGGACAGTAGCGATAATGGAGGAAGTACTCCAAAAAAGAAGACAGCAATTGAAGAGCAATGGGAGAGATCTGGTGGCTTCGAACTCACGTCAGTGGAACAAGAGACATATGAGAAATACTTTTACAGCACTGAACACTGGAACTACTTTACGAACGACGAAGATCTTGGGCCTGTCATACTGTCTATTAAACAGGAAACTCTTAATGGCAGAGATCAATTCAGGTGAGACTAGATTTAAGTGTCAGAGCTTAGTAGTTCATTAACAGGCATTTTTGAGCTGTGATCTCTTCTTGAAGTGAGAAAGTCCAGGCAAGACTTCAGCTAAGCTTAAACTACATTCCAATGCTAGAGTGGATCCGGTTTATGTTGTTATAGCTAAATACTTAAGTGTTTCTTTAAAAATGGGAGCCACTTTAAGACCAATGGCTTATTCATAGGCCACCTTTATAGGAGTTCAAGTTACCTTATTTGTAGAACTAATTACAAAATATTAAATGAAATCGCTCTATATCAATGTTACAAATAAGAGTTAAATTTTAATTAGAAATGGCAACGAGTTGTTAAAACGAATGGATGGGGTGAAATGTTTGCAGGCCCTATAATTAACCGACCAATAAAGGGTGTCTCGCCTCACTCGGTTCACCTTAGTGACCTTCCTGTGGACTCTAAGAATTCAATTAGCATAATGTATCTTACTTTTGTGGCTTACGATACCGCATCTGCTCCTTAAAGTGTTAGTTTTGTTTCTGAGGTAATGTGATGTCGTGTGTAAGAATTCTGAAAAGAACTTCTGAGGTGGTGGTGTCTCAGAAAAGTTTAAGTTCAGTCAGCTGTAGAAGAACGTGCACAAAATAAATAAAAGATATTTTTATGAATTAAGTATGTATTTAAATAGTCTTATAAATTTTGAGTTTACTCTACTTTCATAAAATAAATATAGAGTTGCTGTGTGCCTCTGTCGGTTTCTCCGCTTTACGGTTTTGGCTAATAGTAAGAGCGATAAACGAGGGAGGTTTGTATGTATAATTTACAGAAAAAATGCTTCTGTGTAAAGCTGGGAGCGGGTTTTAAAAATTTTGTCATTATAATGCTGTAGTCGTTATGATCCCAACACTCTAATTCAGATTAACCAAAGAATGTTTCCATTTTTCGTGAACCTAACGGCACTTCTTGGTAATGTTCATTTTTCGTCGGGATAGCCATCGCCCTCATGTCTATGACCTACTTCGTTTTCGCTTAGCATTCGTTCTGACTTTTTTCTTGGCTTCTAAAATAAATAGCCTGTAACATTCCTCAAAAATTGGGCTATGAAATGCAAAAAGAATCTGATCGGTAGTTCAAAAGTTAAGCGCGTTCACATAAACAAACAAAAAACTCTTCAGCTTTACTATTTTAGTTATGATTGTATGGACTATCATTGTTTTGACCACAGTTAGATATATCTTTAAAAACACGTTTTTCCTACAATTCGAAATCACAAACTCACTTGTTTTGAACAATTACACGTTAAATCCCTGCACCGGCACCGTCACGAATTTATACCCACATTCTTCCCTTTTAAGAAATATTGCCGTGGGGGAATGAAATATTTAGATTACCTTACAAAATTGCTTCGAGGACAACCCTTTTATATAGGCGACATGAAACGAACACTTAACTGTACATTTTATTTATGAAGGCACACATAAAATTTCTAGTACAAAAAATATTCCAATCGGTGTTAGCCAAATTATAACTAGCGGGCACCAACTAGTTCTACTATAGGTATGTGGTAATTTTGTAGTTCTGCTTCTAAATCATTTTAAAAATTACACTATTTTCAATTTTACTATACTAAGTTTTGTCTCCTATTCACTCCTAGGGAGCATAATTTTAAAAAGTAATTTGTGGTTCCAAGACTTAATTCAACCAACGTTAGCTCAAATATTTTCAAAAGATTTTTCAGGAGACACTTAAAATACCATAATATTTTTTATAGACTACTTATGAAGAAACCTAAAATCAAGTTTGTAAATAGCATCGTTTTCTATTACTTTTGATAATGTACAATTTTTCATTAAGTAGTCCATAAAAATATTATAACGTTTTAAGAGCCTCATGAAAATTTTATTAAAACGGAGTCAACTGACTTTCCAATTATGCTAACGCAATGTCAGTTTGATATTAATAGTATATGGGATAAGATGTCGTTGACAAGCCTGATCGTTTACCTTGCTTAACAACCCAGCGAAGTATGACAATGCTGATTTGGAGTACCCAACAAGTTACTTGTCTAAAATCAATTCCAATCAAGTCCAACTTTATTAAAATTTATTTGCAATTTCAAATATTGTATTTCAATATTGTTTCTTGGCAAAACAGTTACATCCTATTCTATAAGGCAAAGATTATCTAACTATAACATGAAACACATAATATGATACACGCATATTTATTTATTTATTTTTATGTTTATTTTATTAATTTTTATGATACTAACAGAAATAAAAACAAAATCAGGAATAAAAAAAGAATAAAACAGAATAAAAACAAAAGAAAAGAAATAGTTATCTACCTATCACTAGATACTATAAAATTATGTATTTAGTTTGAATAGAAAAAAGACAGCATAATATTTTATCATAATAATTTTCTCGTCCTTCAGCTTTGGTTTTGTGAAGAAAGATAAATTTTTAAAACTCGAATTAAGCAAGTAAAGAAACAACTTTAAATATAAAACATAACTTTAATCCCTGTTTTAATAGGAGATTGAGAACGCTTATTAGATGAAGGGCAGCTTATCAAGATACCTACGTTTAAAGATTTCTTTTGAGATAAAAATCAAAGGAATATCTAAACTCGAGACAGTTACAATGTTATTTTTACCAATCTTTTGGAGTTTACTCCTTAAGAATCGATTTGCATATATATATCAGCCCGTGGTATGAAAATTTATGGGAGTAAAATAAAAAATTTTATACGGAATTTTAATTCTAAAATAAATAAATCTGTGATTTTAGAATGTATTTTATAATCGTTCGTAAGAAGTATTTATTAATGGTGTCATTATGAAGTTCATGTTAAATAATTATGTTCTATTTATAATTGTCATTGTGTGTCAGTGTCATATTGTCATTGCTCTGTATTTCTTGCGTTCATTAATAATCGTATTTATTCGTTCATTCGTATTTATTAAATTATTTATTTATCGTTTTGTTATATGGGCACTTGCAAGACTTTTTTAAAAAAAAATGATTTTATTTCACAAACACGAAAAACACAAATGTTATTGAACTATATTTAGGTTTACACTAGATTAATTATATTAGAGAATAAGATATAGTAAATGGACATAGAAATTGAAATACGTATGAACTGGTAGAAGTTTGGACGAAGACTGACGCCTTTGACTGACGCTTTCCGTAACCGCAGAGCGGAGCGTTGAGAGCAAGGAAAGTGGGGGTTAGGTCGGAGTCAGGGTTAAAAGGGGCATATGAGGGTTATAACAGTTCGTAAGGAGTAAACTCCAGTCGTGCGTCGGAGCTGACACACACAATTTTTTTTGTTACTATTATCAGAACAGAAAGCTAAGTACGATAAATCTTAAAAATAAATATACCTGTTATAAATAAATCAGTAGATATCAAATTCGAAATTATATCAACCTATTAAGTATATATAGGTAATTCGAATCCAGAATATCATAAATTGTTGACTATTTGTATTAAAAGAAAACAGGAATAATTTCCTTAATATTAGTTAATTAATATATCACTTTGTAAAATTATAAGTAGCCAAAACAACTCTTGATGAATGATAGGTATAATAATCTATTTCTGGAATGATGATTATTTTCAGGTATCTTCGTCGTATAAAATTTTGACAGAAAAGTGTTTGATATTACAATAGTCACCAATTAAATATATTTACTAAAACAATACCTTCAACAAAAATAATAGAGTGTGTAATACAAGTTGATGATATAACAAAAATTATATCATCAACTTGTATAATTTTGCCTTATTTTTATTATGTGATATTTGTATTACAGTATTCTGGACTACGGCCAACACACGCAGAACAGTATAATTTATTACTTGAAATAGTTGAGATGATTTCATTAATTAAAATTTTCCCTTAGGTATAGACAACAACAACACCTATATACTTTTTATCCGTTAAATATATTATTCCTTTTCTATTATTTCATTGACCGGCAATTTGGTCTTACATTTTGTCTTTGTGAAAGTTGAATAGATCCTGTTAAAAATTGAATTTCTCATTTAGATAAAAGTCAGTTTCCAACAGACATTAGTAGAGACGATAAGTTTCACTTCACTGGTAAAGTTTAAGACAAATTGTATTCGAGTATTTTGATGAAGTCTAAAATGATGAGGTCGTCAAACATTTGATCCAATGTTTGGTGACCTCATAATTATGTGTTCCCTCCAAAGTTACGGCAAACAAACCGAGACGACCAGTTAAGTTGGGGCTTCGTAAATTAACACAGAAGTGAACGCAGTAATCTCCATTACTCTCCGTTAACCTCATAGTCCTGCGAGCTTTGAATTGTCTCGCGCCCTAACCGCGCCCGCGTGCGCTATACATCCCATATATCGCTAACTGGAGTTAGACGAGCAAACTTGGTCGTAGTTCGCCCATTCAAGCCTATAACCTTACGTCTTAACTTCGGTCTATATTGCCAATGTCCTTAAAAGTACAAACATGTGGTGGCAGTAACCACCCCTTTACAAAATATCACCGTGAAATAACAGCATGTGTGCATTTCGATGTGGGAGTAAGGGATGCCAGAGCTCATTTTCCTATCCCCTTTTAACCCCCGACTGTGTATCTGTGTTTCTGAATAAATCTGTGTATCTGTGTTCTGGTAAATTTGTGTCATGTTTTCCCTACAAATTAATACAAAAATTTTTTTTTTCTATTTAAAAATAAAAACGATATAACTATATATCTGTATAGATATAACTATATATCTGTAACTAGCTTTCGCCCGACTTCGTCCGGCTCCCTTTTTCTTAGGAGTTAGAAAAAGGGATTTATTCAGTCTCTATTGATATATGTATATATTTTTATCAGGTTAATATATTTCTTTATTGATATTTCGTTTTTATTTTTAAATAGAAAAAAAAAATTTGTATTAATTTGTAGGGAAAACATGACACAAATTTACCAGAACACAGATACACAGATTTATTCAGAAACACAGATACACAGTCGGGGGTTAAAAGGGGATAGGAAAATGAGCTCTGGCATCCCTTACTCCCACATCGAAATGCACACATGCTGTTATTTCACGGTGATATTTTGTAAAGGGGTGGTTACTGCCGCCACACGGGCTGGCCAAATGACTGCGGAACGCACTATGCCTTGCCATTACTAAGCTTTATCGTATTCGTACTTCTTATAGTTGCTATAATGATGTTAAATTCTAGAAATGTTTTTAATCATATTTTCAATACTTTCGTAATTTGTTTACCTTCGTAATACAAAAATATATATTTTGTTAAGAAGAATTGCTTAAAAAATGAGATATATATACACTTTACTAGAGTATATAATTGAAATTGATGTAAATATTCTTAGATGTTGAAATTACATACAAATGCACTCAATATATCTATAAACCACCAATCCCAACAAAAATAGCACTGGGAGCATAATTGAATTTTGGCTCGCTTGAATTATTTCACTTTTGTGTGGAAAAATAAATGCTATGCAGCTCCGCAGCATATTTCAATAATAAAAGACTCTCAACTTTATGTATTCAATGTTGTGAAAGTTCGCGTCGTCTGAAGAAAGTTTCGAAGTACTTATTCTCGGTGTCGACAATAAAAAGCGGCTTTTGACACATAACGTATTATCTGCTCTAACTCTTTCCTAACAAGGAGATATTGCACGTCATATACCTTTTGTTTAACGCACGAAGAAATATTCAAAAGAACGTGTTTTTTATTAATGCGACTTATAAAGACACGTATACAGAAAATATGCAAGAGAATGGAAGTTGCGTTTAATGAAGCGAATTACAAGCATTCACTGCGATATAGAATTTTGAAGTTATGTTATTTAAAATCTTTACTTAATATTGTAAATGCGAAAGTAAGTATGTTTGTTTGTTACGGTTACCACGCCTTATCTACTCAACTGATTATCATAAATCTTCTCATAGGGATTATCAGGAGTACAGGAAAGGACTTAGGGTGTTTTTCATCTAGATAAAAAGAGTTGTTCTCGAGGAATTATCTAAACCTAAAGGATTCAGGAATGAATATTTGAATGAATAAAACTAATTTGTAACATTTACATATTATATTTCTTACATTGTAATTTAATTACAGAAACTTGACATTTAGTATTTCAAAAGGATATTAATTGTAACTAGATGTTAAAATATAATGACTGCAAATTATCTAAAAATTTATTTGATGAATTAAAGAACATTTAGATTTTTAAATTTGGCCTTTTTTGTATAGAAAGTTAATTTTAATTTTAAGCTAAATATACCAGTATGGATTATAGTGGTGTGAGGAAAATAGAAGTAACTTGCTTTTTTCAGCCTACTGTAACGCATTTAAAAAAAAAACTAACTAGACTATTAGTTTTTAACAAGATGATTCATAATAAATTCGATAGAGGTTATGAAAAAAATATAAAATGAGAAACGTGAGAGGTGCAAAAAAGAGACATTTTAGAGACGTAGCGTGAAGCACTAATTCCATGATGAAGAAGCCCTCAAACGGGATGACGTTCCATAAAAATCGGAGAACGTCACAAAAATGTCCGCTTTTTACAAAGCAACCGTAAGAATTCAGGGAGACGGGGTCACCCCCCGTGTACACCGGCGTTTTCATTATTCTCTGTCATTCGAAAATTGAAACGCGGCGAGACAACACGAGAATTTAATTAAAAACGTTTTATCTTTAAATTTTTTCGACAGATTCCACTTTATTTAGTATTTAACAAAAATTATGAGTTTTATACATGAAATTACACTTGACACAATCTATAATGTAATTAAAAATATCTGCTGCTTTTTTAATATTTTTGGACGAACCCTCAAAGGGTTTGGACGAACCCTAACATTTTTCAGGATAAAAAGAATCCTATATCCAAATTTGTTCAGCCGTTTTTGCGTGAAAGGGTAACAAATATCTCATAATATAAGTAGGATAGTATAATATGAGAAAGATACAACGAGATAACTTCTTCGTTCGTTACTTATGGCTTCGTCAGTCATATGACGATAATGTTTCACATGGATATTGTATTTCATTTGTATAATATTATATTTTTGACGTGAAAACTTCTTTAGGCGCGTTGGGCATTGAGAGGGCGGCTCTGACGGCAGTCGTGGGACAAGACTTGTCTTTACCCGCTGTCGTCAGGGCAATGATTGAAAGTCTTGACGGCTGGAATGCCGTCAAGAAGTTTTGTGAAGCGGCCCTGAGTGGAAAAGAGGCCAATGAGCGGGCCCGCGAGGCGGACCCCCAGGCTGATCCACTCAGGCGTCGAAGAGCCGGCCGACGTGCCTGGGCGTATGCCGCGGCGCACGTCGCGTGACAACCTCAAGGCGTCAGAAGGGGACGTGTCTGACGCCCTGAAGCACCCAAAAAGGACGCGTGGCGGCTGACGGTATTCCAGTGGTCGCCATATTTAAAGTGAGCTGGGTTCGAAGAGAACGCAGCGGTGTGTGGGGATCCGAGGATAAGGCCTCGCTGTGAACTCGGACCCGCACATCACCGCTGATGGTGGAATCCAGGGGGGTTTTAGTGGGTATTCCCGGTGTTGTCATTTTACCGGGCGAGTCCCACACTCCCCCTCGTCGACTGTCCCCGTCGACGAGGGATAGTGCGTAAACGTCATTTCCCCTCCTTAAAAAAAAAAAAAAAAAGGCGCGTTGGGCATTTTTGAGATGTGAAAAAAACATTAAACTCGCGACCTGTTACCGTAACCGTGTAACCGACACCTCTGTATATTTTTAGATATAGTGATATTGTGTAGCACTATCTACACAAAATCACTGATACTAGAATATGTTACGTAATAATAATAATACATCCTTGCGAAAACTAATTGAATTGAAATAATACATCAATGCGAACAGAGATGGCGCTGATATTAAATTCAAAAAAGGACAATTTTTGAGATGTAAAAAAACCATTGAACTCGCGACACTGTTACCGTAACCTGTTAATAAGTATGTACTTTCCTGACGATTCAAAAAATACACACGTAATTGTTCAAGTTTTCACTTCTGTCGGCACTCCCGGAGTGCCACTTGTTTTTTATATAAATGTCGGCAGGCAGGCTGACTGCCAACTTGATGGTAGGTGGCTACCGTTGCACAACGCTATAGGGATTACAAATGTGTGCTACCGACCTTAGTAAGATTAAAGGATTAGAGGGAGATAGAGAAATTAGCTTTGGTATCCCTCACTCACCGAAACAAATCACCATACACACTGTTTTATTTATTTTAATATTTGTGTGAACATTAATATAAATGTGTGAATTTTAATAGGTGGGCAAACGCCCTTTTTTGTTAAAATAAAAAACATTTGCTTGTTTAGAAAATTAAAGAACAGTTTATTCAAAGTATGCTCTATCTGCAGCTACAACCTTTGCCCATCTTTCAGGTAATTTACGTATTCCTTGCCTGAAGAAATCCTGATCTTTTGAGCTGATCTAATTATCAAGCCAAATTTTAATACTTTCGTATGAAGTAAACCGTTCTCCCGTAAGATCTGACTGCATTGTCCGGAATAAGTGGTAATCCGAAGGAGCTATGTCTGGCGAATATGACGGGTGGAATAGTACTTCCCAGTCCTATCCATCTAAATATTTTTGCGACTTTTGCGGTGTGCGGTTTGGCATTGTCATGTTGAAGAATTAATTTACTGTGCCTATTCACCCATTCTGGTCGTTTTTCTTCTATGGCTCGCTTTGGGTCATAAGGCCATAAGAAATGGGTTTCTTAAGGCTACATTTTCTTATAAACCTGTTCGTACATTCGAGTTTCGATTTTTAAATTATTCTTGACTGATAGCAGATATTAAATTAAAAGCTTAAATTAATTTTCATTTTCAAATGTTCAGGTCAGCAAATATTTCTTTAGCTTTCGTTTGTTGACATTGCAAGATTGTTTAACAACGCACCCTTCCACTAACTGTTGCAAAGTAAACAGGAACTTCGCTTCAAACAAGTCTCTCAACTAATTTTAAAGAACTCATTATAATTATAATAGGTAATAACCATTATTTTGTGAACTTCACCTTAAATTGTCATTACCAACAGTATAACTCCGTCCTTACCTGAAAGAGTAAAAAGAGTGTAATTTTGAGTTTAGATTCTATATTGATTCCAAAGTCTAGTTTGACGCTGATAGTTGGATTAACCCCAAAAATGACCGTAGTTTGTCCTGAAAAATGAAGAACATTAACTTAACATTAACTTTGTTTCTAGGATCCTAGTTCGCGCCATAAGCTACACGGTCCACGGCCTCATACCAGCGTCTTGTGTTTTCGCCGATCGGTACAACCGCGAAGAAGTCGTGCGGTCCCTTGGCAAAGAAGTCAACATTAATCCACCCTTAATGCTCGGACAACTGCCTGACACTCCAGAAGAATTATTAAAACTAGACCAGGTACTTTTTTACTTTTACCTATTTTACTTAGTACTTTTTAAATGACAGCAGCCTTTCAGCGCCTTAGTGTGACAGAGTATTGTTGAGTCGGGCACACGCTCTTTTTATAAAAATAATAAATTTTGTTTATTTGTGATTACCATGGCTGACAGTTTACCAGAGAGACCAGAGATGATATTTAGTTTATATGTTCATTCATGAATATAAAAATGTTCATATTACGTTTTTGCTAAACTTAAAATTAACAGTTAGAGAGCTTAGATAATTTATAATTTAGTGAATTATAAATTATCTAAGCGAATTAGATAGGTGAATTAACTTATTTATTTTAATTTTATAAATTAACTATTTATTTTAATTTTAGCAAAAAATTTATATTTAAACATTTTCAAGTAAAATTAAGTTCTCTACAATATTCATCTGAAACTTTATTTTTCTATTTTTTACCATTTTTTGTATAATTTTGAAAAAAAAAATTTATCCCTTATATATCTCCTATATAATATCTATAAATATTATATAGTTGATATTACATACATCAAAAATGCCCCTGAGAGACTCAAATTTTGAATTGTTAGTAAATTTCCCTGAACTAAAGTCAACAAATTGGAGGCCAAAACGCGCAGTTGACATAATTAAAATTGTCAGTATCGCTCGTTCGCAAATCCCTCGTCTCCTAGTAATGCCATTAGGATCATAGCACACGAGTGTCAACATTTAACAATGAACTCGAAATGGATATATCCGACGGGAGAATTTCGTCAAAACAAAACAAAGTCGTACAAAAAATGTTTACCGTCTTATCTCATTTGCCAAGCGGGCTCCTGGATCGCAAGTAAATTAGCAGTAAAACCTTTTCTCGTCTTTGTGATTGTTTTTTCAGTTCCCAATTACGAATAAATGATGCCACCGCTTACACCCGTGAAACATTAATGAGGCCCGTTAGTCCCGAGTACGTATAGACGAGCACAGTATCGGAATGTACAGTGAGGAAATTGCTTTCGCGTTTTATAAAAATGACACGGTATAACATTTTAAATTTTTCCTGAAACTTATTTATTTATTATCTAACACGTATTCCTACTCAAGATGATGAAAAATGTATGTAAACCTTTATTAGGTTTGTCTAGACATTATAACGTCAAAGATTATGTAGAATGATATAACCTGTATCTAAGACATCTTTATGCATTACTATAGCTTTTGACCCCAACTTTGACCCTTTAAAGTGGTGGTTGCTACTCTCCTGTATGTATAAGTTACTCTATGGTTGCTACCGCCAGACGGGCTGCCCAAATGACTGCGAAATGCAGGGTGCCTTTGCCACTACTAAATCACTACTGTACAATCTATATTTTAGAAAATGATAATATGTTAAATGATAATATGTTAGCACTTTTAAAATATAGATTGTACACTCTCTGTAAATTTCTTGATAGTGTGTTGTAAATCCTATATCCCTCTCATAGCTCGCGACTAATTACGATAATGGACTAATGACAAGTTAGAAGTGAAACTACATCTCCTGGTGACGGGTCCATAAACTTGGTAGCTCGTATGAAGTCAGCGCCAAGATGGGGAGTGTATTAAAATATTAACACGAGCGCACAAGAACTTTGGATAATTACTTTGCGTGAATTCAAGTCTTACAATATTTGAGTTGCCTCCACGTTACGATAAATTAACAAACTCCATACTTACTTCAGTTACATACATTTCACTGAAGTTTTGATACTACATTACTTGACAAAAGTTTATATGTTTTATTATTATGAATCTATTTATATTTAATTCAAATTCATTTATTTCTGGCAATTGGACATATTATGTTACATTATTATACATTAATTAATTAATTATTACATTAATTTAAATATAGTGTCTTTTTATATTGAATTCGTAACTTTTTGTTTAATTGTATGTTGGTCTGGACCTGGATTCAAACCTAAATTTCGGTCACTCTATTGAATACAAGGCAGAGACTGCTGCAAAAAAGCTTGGAGTCTTAATCAAGGTCAGGCGGTACTTCACACCTAGACAACTTCTAAATCTATACTAACTGGCTCAGCTAAATATGAACTCGACTTGGTAGAGCGCCGGGCCAAGAAGAGTCTCTTCTCCTAAATCTCTGGTTGAAACAAGGATAATATATGTATGTATATGTATGTATATGTATGTATATGTATGTATATGTATGTATGTATGTATGTATGTATATATATATTTATATTTAATCTTATTTTAATAATATTTTTTTTTTGTTTTTGTTTTCTTTGTAGCAACGCCATCCGATTACTTCTTTTCTTATCCACCCGAAGGTTGTCTGGAAGAGATCGCTCTAAGCGATAAGACCGCCTATTAATATACCTGCTAATTGTATCATATATATTTATATATATACATGTATTCTTTTTTTTTTGTTGTATGTTAAATTTATGTGTGGTTTATTAATAAAAAGTATATAAATAAATAAATAAATAAATAAATAAATAAATAAATAAATAAATAAATAAATAAATAAATAAATAAATAAATAAATAAATAAATAAATAAATAAATAAATAAATAAATAAATAAATATAATATTGATCATTAATTAAAAATAATATTGATCAATTAAAATAAACTAATCATTTATCGAAGTGAAGAATTTATTTTTATTATTTTAACTGTGGATAAAAGTTAACCTGTCTTTTTCTGTATCCCAGAAAATGTGTATACAATATTTCATGATGATCGGCTCAGTAGTTAAGACGCGAAAGCACTCACTTTCGCATTTTATAATAAAAATTAAATTATTAAAGATTGTTGATTTTGTTGCCTGGTAATATTGTAAGCAATATAAATTTCTCGATACTGAGTAACGCAGTTTGTAGAACAGTAACTACATACTATTTGATCCCGCATAATATAAAATGTGAAATAATATTAGAAAATCCACCAAAACCATTGTCGAGCAAAGATCGTAATCTTAACGTTTATCAAATAAACAAATGCTTGTGTGAAAACGTAGGCTCTGTTTTAAATTTTCAGCGGTGAATTTATTTTTAACCTAACCGTTTTTAGAATAAGATTTAAATTCGAACGTAGTTCCGTTGCAACCAACCTGTTTCGTTTCAGTGAGCTGTCAATTCTCATTAGGGTTGTTACGAGTATAAGTCGTAACTTTGTAGAACGAGGCCCGTCCTATCCGTCCTTTGCATTTCGAATGGGCATTAATTCAGAGAAATGTCGGTTTCCATGAAAATAGAAACGGGCTTATGTGCTCGGTTCCATCCTTTTGTTTTAATTAAACTTGACTTGACGTTCTCCCATACTGTTACGAATGCGGACTGTGATGCTCAGAATTATGCTGGATGTAGAGAGCTTACACTGCGTATAATGATATATGTATTATGATTATTATATTCACTTTTTTTAGAAGGAATAAACTGATGGATGATAATAAGATGATGGAAGCGGCTGGATGCGAAGGGTAGAGGACCGTGTGCCCTTCGCATCCATCTTTACCATACCTTTATAGGTACATATCTGTCCTATTTACATGGAATAGAAGCTGCTCTAGCAGTGGAATGTAGTACATTCTAATAATATTATTGGTACGAAAGTTTGTGAGGATGTATGAATGTTTGTTACACTTTCAAGCAAAAACGGTTTCTTTTGCTTTTGGACACACATATAGTTTTTTTATCTGGATATAAAAAACTATAGTTTTTTTATCTGGATATAAAACATTATAGGACACTTTTTATCCTGAAAAAATGTTATGTTCCCGAGGGAACGTTCAAAATATAAAAAAATTGGTCGCCACTTTCGGCTTGGCGATACCGTCATCGTCACAGCGATAAAGACGCATAGTTTCGCGACACCAGCTAGGTAGACTAATAAAAATACTAAGCACGCCTATTTGCGATGTAAAAAAAGTAGTAATCCTGTAACTGAGGGCCTAGTAACTGAGTTTTTCTTGATCATACGCGTCGAACGCGTAAACATCAATTTGTATAGGAATGAAGCAGCGCCACCTAGTGGCTAACGTGTAGGTCTGCTTCATTCCTATACAAATTGACGTTTTCGCGTTCTACGCGTTTGATCGATTAAAACTCGCACTAGGCCCTCTGGCTCTACAACGAGCACGTAAAAGTATTACATAGCAAATTGAATAAAGTGAACTCTATAATCAACACGGTCCGATGTTGGAGACTCGCAACTCGATTAACATTGCATGTCCCGGTCGACCTGCGTTGTAATGAGAAAGCCAATTGAATTCTCGTACGCGACCAACACGCTTTGTTGGGACTTGGAAGATTCCAGTTTGTTGTGTCCCCGATCCATTTACATGAGTGGGACATGGAATTACTGAAGACTAGTTATCGTGCGTGCTTTGCTTGCTCACTATGTTTGCTAAGTGCTCAACACATGCATTGCAATGCTGTATTTATGTGTACTCTTTATAGTCAAAATCGAAGGTTATCTCGATTATCTGGGATTTTGACTAAAAACAATATCGTCGTAACAATTTCCATTTACGTAAATTCTTTTTTTTTTTCATGAATTAATTCCCTAACGTATTTTCATTGTTATTGCTTAAAGATTAATGCATACCTACACTTTCTTATTTTATTTTTTTAATGTAAAGTCCAGCAGACAGGAACACGGTCTACTCTGTTGTAGTTGGCAATCAACACGTATTAAAATAGGCAACGCCATATTTCATTACATACACGGGTTGCTTTTTTAACCCGTGTACATATGAAATATATGAATACGAATCTCAAATACCTACAAATACAATACAAATACAAATATATATAAATTCTCGTTCAATTGGCATAATTCGAGTTAGTGGTTTGTTTGCTTGAATTCATCTAACTTGAATTTGAAATTAATATCTATTCGCATTTCAATGCCTTCATAATGGCATTGATCATGTATAACATCACAGGTTCGTTCATTTTGTGCATTAGTTTTCATTAGCATATTATTTGTATGTATACAGCCAAGTATGCATGAAATGTGAACATGCGCGACACTCGAGCTAATAACTTATAAATAGTATTCAGAATATTAATTGAATGTAGATCATACACAATATTTGAATAGGAATATGCTTTGCATTTTTAATAACAATAATAATAATCATCGTTAATAATATAATCACGGACAGGACTATTATCAATAAGTCTGACATATTATAAAATATAGCATATGTTACTTGCTGATCATGTAGCTTTCTACAGGTGAAGGAATTTTTAAAATCGGTCCAGTAGTTTTTGAGTTTATTCATTACAAACACTGATTCGATCACGTGAAATAATAAAAAAATAATATATTTTTTTTAAATGTTTCTGTTTTTTAATGTTAAGGTAGTCAGTCAGGCTAACGGTCCACTTGGTGGTAGGTGGCTACCGTCGCCTATAACACAAGCAACGCCACAGGGGGCCTAGCCAACTGTGCTTTCTACAGTCGTAGAAAATTTTGCGATTGATCAAATTTTTATATTAACGTTACAATAACCAATCACCAAGTTTTCTCTTAGCATAGCGTAGCATTAACGACTGTAGAAAGCACACATGGCTACGGGCCCAGGTGCTGCAAAAGTGAGCTGCCGACAGTAATAGTTTTAAGGGAAATGAGCTTTGGCATCCCTTACAAAAAAAAGCAGTATATTATACAGTATTATACAGCAGGGCTACTTGATCTCTTGCAAAGGAAATGTTATAAAAACAGAAACACGCAGTAAATAAAAAAAGAAAACACACGCAAACATGAAAAAGATAAATATAAAAGACATAGAATAAACTCCGTTGCTTTCATGGATCAGTTTCTTGAATAATGGTACAAATAAAAATATTAAATAAAATCAAATAAATCAGAGAAAATTCTTTCAGAGCCTACTTCGAAACGTACTCTAATTACAATAGTCTTAAAATGTCAATTAAACTTACCACATAATTAATTTTTACTATTTGTATAACAGTCATAAAAGTGTTCATGTGCATTACTGTAGATAGTCCCTCAGAAAATATTATTATTATCATCTATAATAAAAAGTTGTGTCATTAGACAGATTTATCCTTTTAATATAACAGTTTCGAATGTGAAATTGCATCAAATTTCACATTCCAAACTGAGCTTTATAGATTTCTTATATTTACTTATACATCAAACTATATCAACTAAATATAAAATTCCATGACTGCGAAGCCGGAACGGATCGTTAGTTCTCTATAAATATAAAACTTCTACTAAATGCTAGAAAAAATAAAAATAAAGACATGTACAATTACCTGGAAACCCATTACAGTGTTGTTGTTCCGAACATTTGTGTAATAAAACATATTTAAGCATTATGAAGGTCAGACATCGAATTACACATTCTTGGCTAAATCCTTAATTTTTCCTTTTTCATTCCCATTTACTTCAGTGTGATCGATTTTCAATATTTTAGCTACATGCGCTTTAATTATAATGAGTTACTATAATCGTTCTCAACAAAGTTCCGTAGAACAATTGTTAAATCTCATAGGTCAATACAGATATGTATAATGGTGCTATGAATAGATATCCCAAATGAAATAAAAAGTATTTTACCAACGGATAATATTCAATTACTGCATAAGCAATACTCATCATAATCCACACTATGCCACGATGATGCTTATTGACATCGCTGACATCGCTGACATCGCAGTCTCGCATGACGCATGACGAAAACATGAAAACCGAAAAATAAAACCTTAGCAAGTACATAGACTTGGCTCGCGAGGTGACCGCCATGTGGGATGTTGATTCGATAATCATCGCCCCCATAATCATTATCCGAAATCTACTCAAATGGTAAAATATCATAATGAAAAGTATGTGAAATTGTCCAGTCTCAGAACTCCTAGCGTCTTCTAATAAAAGACACGATAAAAGTGAATGTTATAACAGAAAACACTTTTAATTACGATATTTCGAGACGTGTAATATGTATTCATTCGTGATATCATCATTTACTATTGTATTCCGACGTAAATACTTATTTTATATGAGCAGGAAACAACAGTGGAGAGTCGTTCCGTTTGATGAGAACACGGTTTATTGCCGTTCTAGTATCTAATAAAGTGTACATAAAAAGTGTGGGTCACTACCTTCTAGTGAGATGTAAATGTTTCATGGCTCGAAGGAAAATTTTTATATTGTACAAGTTTGTGAATACATTCGTCAATTTGTTTCTCTTTCGAAATATTTATTGTTACTACCGAAGCGTATGTTAAACAGTGGCAGGGCACACTGCGTTTCGCAGTCATTTAGGCAGCCCGACTGACGGCAGTAACCACCCCCTTAAAGACCAACGTGAAATATCAGTACGCGTACTACCCAGTACTAAAATTCAATAATCATTGTACTACTAATAATTTTTAAAATATTATTTATTGTTTGTAGACAGTTTTTATAATTGAAATGAAAACTTCTTTAGGCGCGTTGGGCATTTTTGAGATGGGGAAAAAACCATTGAACTCTCGACACTGTCATGTAATGTAACGTAACCGAATTCTGTATATTTTCAGATATTAATTTAAAATAATTAAAAAAAGAAAAATTTTTGAGATGGGAAAAAACCACTAAACTCGCGACTTGTTATGTAATGTAACCGTGTAACTGACAGCTCTGTATACAACTTGAGGAAAAGTTTACTTGACTTGCTAAGGGTATTTTTCCTCGTCACACGTCGGTCGACTCTGGGACATATATTATTATATCGTTAATAATTCTGTGACAAAATTTGTTTGTGAAATGGGGCTGTTCGTTATGTGTAAAGCCTAAGATAAATTCCATAACGTCATATGAAAATTGATAAGAAATCAAATCTTTATTTTTATTTATTTTATAATTTAATCATTTTAAAAAAATACAATAACATTACAAATTAATTATTTTTCTTTATAGGTTGTTAACAAATTTGAATGTTCTAGGTTGAAAGGCCATATCCCATCACCATTTACCTGATGATAGCAGTTATTTTAAAAATAGTGTTCTAATTTCCCTTTTTCAATTTGAAATTAAATTTGAGTAAGATTCTAGTAGTAGTATAGACACAGTGCAATAAAAACATTTTTGTATAAAGATTAAGAAAAAGTTTAATTAATTTAAAATAAGCATCGAAGCAACAGTAAATCCCTGAGACCGCGTGGTCCGACTGCTTCGTCCGATTGATCGGACGACGCGGACTTTTTTTAATGTATTTAACACTACATTTCATGGACGTAGGATTATATTAGATCCATGCTACAATTAGTCTCTAACTATGGGCCTGGTAAGGAAGCTCAATGTCGCTCAACGAGCTATGGAAAGGGCTATGCTCGGGGTTACACTGCGAGATCGAATCAGAAATGAGGAGATCCGTAGACGTACGAAAGTTACCGACATAAGCCGGCGGATCAGTAAGTTGAAGTGGCAATGGGCAGGGCATATAGTACGGAGAGCCGACGGCCGCTGGGGCCGGAAGGTTCTCGAGTGGAGGCCACGTACCAGCCACGTAGAGACGACCTAATAAAGGCCGCGGGTCAACGGTGGATCCAGGCTGCTTCTGACCAGTCCTATTGGAGAGTTATGGGGGAGGCCTATGTCCAGCAGTGGACGTCCTGCGGCTGAAATGATGATGATGATGATGCTACAATTAGAGAAATAACAATAATAAAACCTGACAGGTTAAGAAAAGGCTCATAGAATATTGAACAATAGTATTCCGATTTTTTTATCAAATCATTTCTATTTAGACTTTTTCTGAGTGTGAGAAAAATCACAAAATGACCCAAATCTCGTATAATCATCGTTGAGGTAATTCTTAAGGTTTCATATATTTTATTTTATTTTATTAAGAAACAATAAGGGCTGTATAGAAAATGATTATTATTATTAAATATATATTAAATGTATATAAAAATAATAAGAAGAACCCAAATTATAATTCAAGACATAGAGTTTTCTTATTAACTACTCGATTCGGAGGATTTGGAAAGCTCCGAGACCGAGATATCTTCTTGTCCAAAATTACCCAGTGCCTTAAAACACCAGTGCATTAAATCTTAAACTTTGGCCTTAAACCAAAGTTGATTTATAAATAAAACTTTCCTGTGCCTTAGTAGTGAGCGAATATACCGCTAAAACTAACCTATAAACCTAATATCTCCAAACCAATTCGATTGTCACGATATTGCTGTAAGGCAATCCATTAAGGTAATGTAATAAAACTTAGGTACCTACTAACTTTTTGGCCACAACTTCACCCACAGTAACTTTATAATTTATGAACCGAACAGAGTTTTGTGTAAATTTAAACATAATACACGCCAAACGACAAAACAATTTTAAGTCCCTGTGGATATTTCCTTTTAATGTTTTTGTCAATTGGAAATATATATTTTTCTCTTAATGGATTTTACGCCTAATAATACGTTTGTCTGAGTGTGTCCGTTTGTCTAAAAACGTCTACAAAATAATCGTGTATGTCAAAGGAGAATGCTAAAAAATATATGAACCCTGGTACCCCACTACTATTTGGATATTGCTAAAATGACATGTTAACATTTGGAACTAAGCGCTATATTAACTTTAGTTCAGCCCAAAAATAGCTTTCCAACGGTTTTTCACAGATTTTTTTTTTGTTTAAATGAGAGGAGGAAAATCTTTTAAAATACATCGGCCAAGTGATCGATAGTGTGAGGTTTTTACTCACTAAAAACCTCCCCTCTCTAGTACCTAGTACCATGGCACCGCGTTAGCATTCCTTCGCAGTACTAGGCCTTCCTAGCTGCTGTCCGCAGCTATACCTCCGTGTTTTCTTCCTCCTTCTTTTTCAATAGGACCTTTTTCCCTCACGAAACCCGTCATTGAAACCAGAGATTATGATATAAAATATAAGGTTCTTAAAAATAAATTTTGACATATTCAATAAAACTTCCATACTCTTCTAGTTGGTTATTCAGCAATATTATAAAAGGGATATAATATGTATTTATTTGTGCTTCATCGTGGACATCTCATCTAATGGCTTACTTCTAGATTAGACTATTAAACATGAAACAATATTTTTAATCATTACATCAGCGCCGACGTTAGTTTTATTAATTTTCCCACATTTAATATAGGGCTTCTCGAGTTGAGATGGGAAAGATATTGAGTGGCGTCCCCCGAGATGGGCTTAGGCAGCAACAAGATAAATGTATAACAGTATAGTAAATTTCAACTTGTATTGACTTCATTATTGTACGTACACATGGCTTTTTTTGTGAGTAAAAGATGTGATAGGCCGACGCGGTCCACTAAACTTTATGGTAGATGGCTATCGTCACCTATTAAGAGAAACATGAGTTAATGTTGTAAACGATTTTTGCACAACTGTGACTATATAGTAGAGAAGTTTTTAGTAGTTATTGTAACATAATTTTATGCATAACTAACTGGTGCCCGCGACTTCGTCCGCGTTTCAAAATTATTTTTATATGATCTCTCGGGAACCTAACATTTTTCCAGAATAAAAAGTATCCTTTATCCAGGTAATAAATTATCTATGTGTCAAATTTCATCCAAATCCTTCCAGTAGTTTTTACGTGAAAGAGTAACAACACATTAATATCGATAATATGCCTGCACTAGTTCTTTACGTCAACATTCTTAAGTATTCCTCCGAGCTCGCGCATGGAATTAATTAACATCTAATAATACGATAGTCAATGATATCAAGGGTATACTTAATTACTTACCATTTAACGTAATATACCTATGTAATTTACCTATGTTCCATGGGACTATAGTTCACACCTTAATTTGAATATTAGGTATGAATATTATCCTATAAGTTTTCCGAATGTGGTGTAAATAAAATTATTATTTTCAGGTGTTCATTAAGTCAGAGCTAAAGGTTGGTGTGATATACGTTAAGGAAAATCAATACACAGAGGAGGAGATTCTTGATAATAATGAGAATTCGCCAATGTTTGATGAATTTCTGCAAGTAATGGGGGAGAAAGTGCGTTTAAAAGGTGAGTAAACTCTTCATTAAATTACATTAAATAAAATAATATATATTAAATTAATTTTTTTTTATGATAAGTTCGGCAGGCAGGCTGACGGTCCACTAATTGTAGGTAGGTGGCTATACCGTTAACCAATAACAAAAACAACGCCATAGCTGCTACAAATACGCTGCTAACCTTACTAATATAAAGGATAAGTGATTAAGTAATACACACAGAAACAAAACACCACACGTTGCTATTTCACGGTGGTTTTTGTAAGTTGGTGGTTACTGCCGCCAGACAGGCTACAGAATTCACGACTGCAAACCGCAATGTGCCCTTCAACTTCTAAGGTCTGTATTTTGCGGTCTGTATTGTTACTGCTACAAAGTCAGTATATAAAGACCCTGTAGAATAATACTCGAGGGATGTGTTGTACATTGTTTTTAATTAATGGCCATCTCTATATGTACCTAAACCTTTTATGATTGTTATAGATTTGTAATATACCTAATGTTAGCTATAAATAAGCAATGTTTTCCCATAACTTAGGTTTCGACAAATATAAAGGCGGCCTCGATACAGTGCACGATCTGACCGGCCTATACTCCGTGTACACAAATTGGCGAGGCATTGAGATCATGTTCCACGTATCCACATTGCTGCCTTACGAACGACACGATCCGCAGAAGCTGCAAAGGAAAAGACATATAGGCAATGATATAGTTTGCGTCGTATTTCTTGAAGCGGACAACACCACATTCTCACCAGCCTGTATAAAAAGCCATTTCTTACACACTTTCATTTTGGGTAAGTAAAATTTAATCGCTTGTAATTTTTTTAACTTTTTTTCATGTAAATGTCGACAGACTAACGATGCTAATCATCGCCTATTGACACAAGCAACGCCATAGTTGCTTCGTCCGCCTTGAAAAATAACAAAATAACTAACAAAATTCAAGATAAAATTAACGCGTGACATATTAAATACTGTTAATACTTTCGCCAGGAGTTGGATTTATTTTTTTGGTGGTCCCATGGGAAATTTCATGATGATCGATTGAGTAGTTAAGGCGTTAAAAGTAACAGAGACAGACAGACAGACCGAGTTACTTATAACTCATTTATAATATTAAAGTATTGATTATACAAAATATTATTAACGAACAAATCAAACACAGTACATTTCACAGAATAGTTTTTTGTACTTTTATGAATACCTACAAGCGAACTGCTGCTCCAGGCTTCACAGAGTTGCAATTTTTTTCTGGAAATTATATAAACAAACCATCGTTTATCGCTCTATCGATTAGTGAAAACCGTATTTTTAATACAATACATATATATACACGGTTTGAATGTTTTCTAATTTTAGTTCGAGTTTCAGCAAGAATAAAACGACGACCAACGAGATACGAGGTGTCGGTAGTGACTCGCGACGAGGTCGGTGCATACAAACCTTATCTGTGGGAACAGAGCGTCTTCGACAAAGGACCTATGTTTAGGCAAGTTTACAACTTGAAACATTTTCAGTTCGAACGCAAGTTAGATTATATCCGTAACAACTATTGCGATCTTCCCGAAACTAGCAGCAGTTTCGGAAAGTAAAACTAATCAGTTCTTTGAACCTCAATTCGATGTTACGTTCTAAATGTGAAATGGTAATAAATAAAAAAGTATATTGGCATCGGTAAGCGCGGTATCGGTATTCTATTAAATATTATTATTAATACTCGTTATATTATGGTTATTCACTTTATATTTCATTCACTTGAATCAAATATTACTAATTATCGAAATTTAATTATAATATATTCGACGGGGAAAAAAAGGATGTTTCCATTAAAAAATGTATGTAATGTATGCTAATGAAACTTTTAAACATTTTCAGGGAATGGTTACTAACAAAAATAGTAAATGGCGAGAGAGCGTCGTATTCGGCACCAAAATTCGCAAGAATGCAAGAACGCACTCGCAGCCAAATGTTGGAAGATATTGTTGCTAATTTACAAAATCACGCTGAGACAGGGCAGATACCAAAGCCTTATAGAAGAGGTACGTGAGCAAACACTGTATTTTCTGATAAAAAATACAATAATATTTTGAATTGATCACAAAGATCTATTTGAATATCAGACAGATTATCTGAAAATAGATTAGACCATAATTCCAGGGAAACATACTGAGAGAACCTTGTCTCCCATATAGAGTACCTTATAGAATCTTTTGACTCAGACTACGAAATGCTTGAGTATCTATACCGGTTTATACAACAAAACGCCAGTCGTGTAATAATTTCCATACTCAGATTTTTAAATGTTTATAAAATAAAAAATAAAATAAAGTCGAATGTTTAAATTTATTTTTTGGTAAATTTGTCCTCAGGTTCTTGGCGTCCTATAGGACATATGCGACCGTCCTCCCCTCTTTTAGACTCCGTACGAGACCAGTTCGAGGACTACGACCAATTAGCCAAAGACTTTACCCGTGTATTCCTCAACAGCGAGTTAAATGCCTCACAAAACGCACAACTCTTCGATGTAGTCTTCCTTGTGGGACAGTCCAAACAGAAAACCAAATTTATTGGTGTTAGAGCTATACTTGGAGTACGAAGCAGGTATTTATGTCTGTTAAGTTTAATAGTGTATAGGAAATGAGAATTACTAAATTAACAACTTAAAAAGTAATATGAAACATCGTCACCGGATTACTACGGATTACTTTTAATTACTACGTCACATTTTTTTTATTTAAAACAAAAACTTGATAACTTTCCAATAAGTCTGTATTTTCAAAAACTATCAAACTATTTTCAGGGTGTTTCAAGAAATGTTATACGGCATTCAGACCGGATTTGGTTCACCACAAGTGCCAGTAGCGGAACTATTGGCAAGACCAGCTCCGACGTTGCTATCGCCGACACCAAAACAAAAAAGTAGCAATTTCTTGCAAGTGCCCGACATCGAATCGCCAAGGTTAGACAAGATAATTGTGATATTTGACCCTTTATCACTATTATAAAAAACAGTAGTATTTATTTCATTAAATAATTATCTATGTCATATCAGTGTTTTAACATAAATAGTGCTATAAATTATTCTCTTATTTTAACGTGCATATATAATTATATAATACATACTAAATTTTTAAGAACTAATATATGAGCATTATATCATATAGGCTAATATATCACACACGATATGAGGAGATCACATTGATCACATTGCAGTCTTAAAAGCGTTTATAGATATTTACAAGTCTTAGAAGAATGATCTAAAAATCTAATATTCTCTAGAAACTTGTAGATTATCTGACGAGGCTTAAACAAGTCATAGGAAAGCCGAAGAGGCTCAGGAATATTTCTAATTAATGGTTTTGTCATTCACCGTTAGTTCAAGTAATTATAACTTGTAATTAGTTAACGTAAATATTAATCCACAAATGAAATCTAACAAATCAGTTGCACATTGACCGAATAGAACCTGTTTCTGTGGCATCATCCGAGTGTTCCACCCAATTATTTCTTATTATTAATACCTCTTCATGGTCATCATAATCAACCCACAATGGACATAGACCTTTCTAATTTAGTATCTTGAAGACACTGCCAGCCCTCTTTTGAAGTCATATCAGTCCAGCAAGCAGGTCTGCTTCCAGGGCTTCAAAGCCCGTCTCCTGCTAGACAGATGTCGCCCATTCTTATTGCAACTTATGATTGATTTATATGGCTATGCCCCATAATTCTGATTATATCGTTCGAAGAAATGCCTATGATTGTTCTTTACATAGCTGAGTAATTAGTAAATAACACATTTCGTTAGTTCATTTTATTTTATTGATTAATTTTTAAGATGAAATTTTGAAATACTTCAATGCTAATACGAATTTGATTGAATTTCAGACCGAAGAGCGTACCTAGTTCTCCCATGGTGAAGCGCGCTTTCTCCCGTTTGGGAACGATCACTGCAGGTTGGGGCCGATCCATCCGCAAGCAGCACTCTCAACTTAACGCCGACGACAAAAAGAAGTGGGCTAGCTCACAGGACTGTTCCAGTAAATATTATATTACTTTTTGCTTTATTCTCTAAATAATATTAATATTATATCTAAAGATAAAATTACTAATCCTCAATACACGTTAACAATTTTCAATAAGGATCAAAGGTCATACAGATTGACAGTCCGTGGCTACCGTATACTATTATTATTTTTATCTATCAATAATTTAAGTAAATTGAACTTGGATCTTGAAATTTATTTTATTAGTTTATTCTTAGTTTATTCTATCTTCTGTCACATTGGGAAAAGTTAGCTTTAATGTAGACTGCGAAACGCCTGCTACAAAAGATAATGCAATATGTAGACAGTTAGACGAAATTATTAAGATAAAATTACAACGAACGTGTAATCTTTCAGTGTATTATATTAAATAAGAAGGTGGATTGGAAATGGATCCTGCCATTCCTTACTCACTTATCGAAACACAACCGCACATAATATTATTTATTTCACGGTAGTGTTCTGTTAGAGCGTGGTAAGTTTTTAGTATAACATAGAAACAATTTAAATAAAAAAAAACTGGAACAATTTCATAATTCAACCACTTTATATCAGCCAGATTTAAGACTAGCTTCTTATTGGTATCCGCAAAAGATTCGCACTGATTATTGCGGATGTGAATACGAATGTGGATACGGATGTGTAAATCGATGCGAAAGCTCCGCATTTGCAGATGCAGATACGTATATCCGCAACAACCTCGATGCAAACTGCGAAATGCAATGTAGGATACATTAAGTACTATTATTCTAGATCTCGTTAAGTTAAAGAAAGCTATTAATAGGTATTCATTCATGATTGCCTCCGTTAATATTAATCAATTAGCAATTATTTATATTAGCACTCTCTACTTCGGGTTAAACCACTTTATGTTTAATCCAAATACTGTTATCGTCCAATATAAGATGTGCAAACATACGACGAAGACCTCTCTTTGCGAACGCGTGCGTTCAACTGTCTGATCCCTTTTTAATATCAAGTCACCGAATGAATCTGAATGAATGAGCACCTCTTTTTGCAACGTCACAGCGCACTTTTTACTATACTTTCCGCATTAACTTTAATCAATCAACTGTAGTCGATATAAATATCAGACGGTAACAATAATGTTTATGTTACAGACAAAGAAGGCAAGGACAAAGAGAAAGATAAGAATGCAGCGTTGGCAGTGCCCCGTCTGTCAGTCTGTGCGGACGCTCAGAAAGTGGACAGAGCCAAACTAGCACAAACTGAGGTAAGTTACCAATTCGCATTAATTTTAAATAATGTAAGTTTCTAATGTATGTATTAAAATTAGATAAGTATGTATTGGAATCACCAAACGATACAATTTATAAACTAACTGAAAATAAAGGTTTTCTCGGTTATTAGAAACGATTTAATAGGATTATAATAAGTTATTAAATTTTATAATAAGGTGGGGTTTTTAAGGTATTTTAATACCGTGAACATGACATCACTAAGCTAATATTGTATTTTCATTAAATACCATTCCGTTATTACACTTATTTATTTGAATAATATATCCTTTTTAATTAACTGATATTATGTAATTTATTGTAAATAAACAATTTCTTCTTTTACAGTTTTCCATAATCGAATTTGATCCGGAAACGTTTCGGATTCTGCTGGACTATTTACACACTGGCAGCTGCCCATTGACCTGCGCCTCCATTCCGGGGTTGATCTGCGCCGCGGAACACTACGACCTGCCTGAACTGCTGCAAGCGTGCTTCCATCACGCCAAACAGTTCCTTAGGATAGAAGTGGTGAGAAAAGTTACAAAAAAAAGTATACTTCTAAAAACAACATGTCAATCTCTGGGTGAAACAGCTTAAAAAAAGTTATTAATAGTTTATTTTTCCGACAACAGATGTCGCTACTATTTCATTTTTAAATAATTATAAATGTTAATAACGATTAAAGTATTATTTAATGCACGCGTATTATTATATTGTGTCCTATAAGAATGTGTCCAGAACTGTGTGATTACTGAAATAAGATCCGTGGTTGTATAGCCCTTAAGTTCGAAAGTTATCGATAGATGGCACAAGAGGAGACACATTTTAATAACACATATTATGTAGTTTATTGCATCTAAATATAGCGATGTCATTATATTTACGAAAAGAAGGTTGAAATAAATATTAATTTTGGTCATAGGTGTGTACGATGCTGATATCTTTGGAGAACTACTATTGGCGATACACTTCGGCCTCGGAGCTGGTGAACATGATTCTGGCGTTCATCGAACAGCGAGCGTACGCTCTGTTCCAAACTCCCGAATTTCTGAACTTATCCGAGTCAATGGTTCAGATGATAATGTGCCGAAACTTAGAGGTGCCTGAGGTTAGGAAATTCGAAGCGATGCTCGGTTGGGCGCGCAACAAAATCAAAACCAAGTCCACGAACAAGACTGACGCGAAGAACGAGTTCAAATGCATAATGGAACGGCTGGCTCGCGACTTGAAACTGTACAGGATATCGCCGCAGGAGTTAATAAAGGTGGTGCTACCGTCAAAGGCGATTAAAAACGAGCGCATTCTGGAGACTCTTATGTACCAGGCGAACTCTGGGATGTACCGGATCCAGGACAGTTACATCGAGGCGTGCCAGCAGAGGCTGCAGAAACAGGACTCCAGGTTTTCGGAGTTTGAGAGCTTCGACTACGGAATATGAACAAAGGAGCTGTGAGGAATATCAGTGTATTAGATAGTTTTTGAAGAATGATCGCAGTCTGAATACAGTGCGCTGTGAACGCACCTTTCCAACAAATTAACCATTGTTATAACCTAGATGTACTTAGTAGAGGTGCGAGAAATCATTGTACACTTCTCGGATACCTAAATTCCTTGTTGTTGTTCATTGATACCTATATTTTTTACGTATAGCGTGTTCAACATAATCATCTCTATTTTGGTACCAAACGTTGCGAATAAACTTGATGTAGTGTCGCATTATAAAAGAAAATATATATGAAAATAACAAAATAAAATATAAATATATTAAATGTGGTGTTTTAAAAAGCTACTATAAATCTTTGGTGTCTTTTCTGTGATCCGCGAAATATTTTTAAAGGATAATATTATTGGACAGGTGTTAGTATTAAACATGTGTTAGTATTTTCTATTTTTTCGTCCTTTATTTTTTTCCTCACGAAGTTGCCAAACTGTGTATCTTGTGTTTTGTCTTTACGTGTTTCCACATTTAGAACACATTTTATTTTATTAAATTGATAGTTTAAGAGTAGTTAAACTTCTTTCAAATAAACCTATTAATTTAATATAATATCTGAAGATTCTGTCAAAATCCACAAATCGTGTAACAAAAGGGATGTTTTGAGATATTTTTCTAAGTACATTCCGGGAGATATATAAATAAGTGAGACGATAGTGACAACCACAACCAGGCACTTGTATGTCCGCAACAAGCAACTATCGCCCTCTAAAATTGTTTCCGGCGTTATTTCGCGCAAGTATAGTCAAACGCGCGTTCCGCTGATTGGCTAATACCTGTTTTTAGCTATTGCTACGCAACTTGCGACAACTTCAGAGGTTGATAGTTGTTTGGTGCGGACTTTGTCGATTGTTGGTTGGATAGTTGGTTGTTGTATTAGATTCAAGTTGTATTAATACTTTTATTGACATAGAAATATATTGATGCCCGTCTGTTGAGGTAGACCATGTCAATTGGTTTTTTTTTAACTTCTCGTCAGCCCACACCGAAACGCGTCGCCGCGCGTACATTTTAAGATAGCAATTCTATGTAGAACTAATCCTGATATATCCTAATACTAACAATTATTGCGGAAATTTGTATCTTTGGATGGTCATCACGCAAAAACTGCTGAACGCATTTGGATGTAATTTGGCAAACAGATGATAGGTTCGTGTAGGATTTTCAAAAAACAAATTAATAGCGGGTATGAAGTCTCGGTCACAGCTAGTTGACTAAGTATATAAAGAGGTCAAATAGTTGACTATATAATATAAACTGTTCTATAAAATACAGTTGTGTGAGTAGGCGCTGAATCTCGCGATTTCGTACTCGCTAAACTAGCGTTTTTGTGTAGTAAATAAGTGTAAAAAATGCAGGCGGCTACGCGATCTGGTGTGAACTGACCCTAAGTAGGCGACTATCTATTTTCTACTTAAGGTCTATAGCTGACTATAAGTGACCATAGTCACTTGTAGTTTACATTCGCACTTCGCGGCCAGGCCAATGTGAGAGTAGTTAGTCGGGCATATGAGATTATACTCTATCAAATAGAGTCACTTGGGACTTCACCGACACACACACGTTTTTAGTGTTTTTTTGCCAGTTTTAGTGCAGTCGGGGTACGAAAACCTTCTTCAGCTTTCAAATTCATTCCTTTATCAAGTCGTAGACTCTTAGTACTTTTTGAAACTAAAGCACTAAGCACACAACTGACAGACGTATGAAATTAAATTTTGGCATGACTAATAATTGTCCTGGTGCAAGCAAATGTCAACTTTAAGGTGACGAACCTTTTTTTACCCCGACTGTACTACCTCAATATTCGAATAGGTAATATTCGAAATATTCGTTAGATAATGGAATTAAAGGAAGTCCCAAGTGATTTTCTATTTGAAAACGATATTAACATTTGAATATTGACATTTTGTGTGTTGCAGCTATTTGTTTTTTCTCATAATTTTGAAAGTCGTCCTTGTTTCCATCCACAAATGAATATATAATATATACATGTGAATTAAATAGAACGACTGAATGAAATTAAAAGATTATTCATTAAATTTTTCTACAAAAACAATGAATATCTTGCAAAAATATTATTAAAAAATATGATAAAAAAATTAGAGGATTTGTTTGTAGTATATAATATTGTGTATAGCGAATCTCGTTCTTGAGGTGTCTTTATAATAAAAATAATGTAAGTGTTAATGCCTTTCTCCTTTATAAAGTAAAATACAAAATAAATTAAATATATTGTAATATGTATAAATCTATAGCTATAATATTTTTCACGAATATTTCTTCTTTTGATTTAAAATTATTTTTTGTTTTAATATTTCCTTACAAAAATAGATATTTTCCAATGTTCTCCTGAATTATCGTAAAATTGTTCGAAAGATTGTAGTTTAATTTAGTTACCCATTGTAAAATTCAATATATTTTTTATAAAAAATAATATTTTACTAAATGATCTCCTTAATTTTATTATAAAAACTGTAAATATGATTGTAACATAATTAATATTTTAAATTATTGGTGATGATTTATGGCGTCAGTGATGCCGCGACAGAGCGACAGATAATGCACTATGCAAATGTATGGAACGTTATTCGAGCGCAGGGTCACTGATGTCGCCTCATTGTTTCTGCCTATTTCGCTGGTTTCTGCGATTACTTCTGCGATACTTTAAGGTTACCTTAAAGGTAACCTGAGTTTATACTACCAAACGCCGCACACAGCGAGAAAGATTATTTATTTATTAGATGGGTTTGCTCTTGGCCAGCATCCAGCCGTGTAGCGACGACGAGACCTATGATGGAGCGAGCTCAGCTCACCCAGAAAATGTCTATTCACTCTAAATTTGAAAAGATTTGGGTTATATGAGCTCGGAAACAGACGGTTATAATGTTTCTTTTTTTGACTTAATTGCAGAAGCTTTCGTTGCTATTATGCCCTATATTATGCCTCCACTCTTTAATGGTCGGTTCTCGACATAGTTCGAGGAAGAGAATTTGTGCAGTTAAGTAACTGTTTTTCCACTCATACTAAACTTTATTATCTCGTACCCTCGATTAACTCATACTAAAATAACTATTTCTTCAATATAAAATTATTATTTTTTTAAATATTCGAAATCAATATGTATATATTAAAGCGGTCTGTCTGTAATGTGTCAAGGAAAGAAAATATTTTTTATGATGTGTTCAACATCAACATCAACAATCAAAACAGCTATGTAATGTATATGTTACGGTTAAAGGTAGGTGTGAACATAAACTTAAGTTTAGCCGGCTAATCTTAAGTTTATCTTCGAGAGGCAGCTAAGGTTCGATATCATGTTAGTTTGCGGCGTGAATTTCCATCATTAGCCGGTTAATGTGCACATTAACCGAAACGAAACGGCTAAAAATGTGTCGATGGATGCGCCGCCGGGGCGAACATGTCGCTTGAGGGGGCGGAGGGAGATGATGCGCGCAGACAGACAGGCTAACGGTCCACTTGATGGTAGGTCATAAGCAACGCCATAAGTGCTACAAGTGCGCTGCCGGCCATAGAAGGATTAAGGATAAGGGATAAGGGAGGGATGGGGCTTATTATCCTTATTATTTTGTTTATATGACTAGATATTGTTTTAAGTTATTAACACTGCAGAAATTTAATTTTGTAATTTTGTATACCTATATAAGTATGTGTAATGAGAGTGATTATTTTATAATAAAAGTTTTCGTGTCGAAATAGTAAACATTATTATACCGTTTCCTTTTTCATTTGCTTCTACATTTTTAGCCAAGGGCCTGCAGTTACACTTAAGTTTAGCCGGCTAATGATAGAAGAAACTAACATTAACATCTCCTCGAAGATAAACCTAAGTTTAGCCGGCTAATCATAAGTTTATGTTCACACCTATCTTTAGCCGTAACATATATGTATGTATATATTTAGTAAAATTATACCTATTTAATGTTTTGATCTTCCTTAAATTTTATTTATTTTAAACCATTTAAATTTCATTTTAATTTTATTACATTTTAGTGGGTATTTCAATATAAAATTTTAAAAGAACGTATAAATTTTGTAATAACTTATTTGGCTTTAAACTTACTTGCGATTTTTTATATGTTAGTATTTGTAATTTTTGATTTAACAAAACAAATAAATTGAAATATCGTCCCGAAGCACCAATATCCTAAACATTATATTTTTAAATTTTTAATTTATTTCGATATCTTTATCGTTTAATTGAGTATCGTTAACCATAATTTTAGAAATGAGCCGTGTATATAATGATTTAAGTCAAATATAGTAAATGAAATTAATTATTTTAATATTATTTTATAATTTTCATCCCTGGATTATATAGAATTCTATCCTTAATTTTATAGTATAAACTAAGACTAAGACTAACTATATATATTTTCGTCCTCGACTGTACATGCGGATATATAAATTAATTAAAACAATTTTATTTAATAACTTCTGTGTGTATGTGTAAAATATTTGTGTACTTATATTTAAGAAATAATGTCTACATAATTCTAAATTATGAATTGGGTCTTAAATCTTGATGAATCGTTTATCAAATAGGTGTTAATATTATAAATATGTAGCCTAACGTTTTCAATGTTTCTAATCTGGCATATTAAATTTTTTTTAAAAAAATTAAAAAAAAACAAGTTGAATTGTCAGTAAAATTTTTATACTTGTGAAAAATATACAAAAAAAAAACAAACTTCTATTGTACAATGGTTTGTAATAAAGTATATATTGAGTATATATGAAAAAAATACATATAATATAATATAATATTTATTTATTTAGTTATTGCAATTTTGCTCAAAGCTTTGAAGAATTATATGCTGTTTACTGTTACGAAAACATACATCTAATTATGTTGTGTATTAATTACCTAAATGTTTATACAGAGTTGGGCGCTGTCCTAATTGGCCACGATCGTGCGATGCCCATCGCACGATGGTTTCGTTGTTCATGTTTTTTTTTACAATTTACATTGTCGACAAGTTCTAAAAAAATATAGCATATGCACTCACTCGTCTTGCTCCTCGCGGTCCGCCGCCATTTTGTGTTGAGTAGTCATTGTATGCGTAAAACGAAATCACCATCGCACGATGGGATCGTACGATCGTGGCCAATTAGGACGTCCCCTTATTGTATTCACAATGGTGTAGATTTATATTGGTTTAAATTGTTGTTGTACCGTCGTTGTATGTAATCAAGGTTAACAAAAGTCATACTGAAGGAAATCAATATTAAAAAGCTTGTAAAATTTTTAAGGAAATATAAAAAATATCTGTAGGTATATTTCAGTTACAATTTTTAAAATATTGATCCAAATGATCGCACCTTTGAAAAGGATTACAAACCCTTTAGCACCCTCTTTTGTGAAGAGCCGAAATACGTTTGTCCGATTTTTGCGATTTCTTATGTACCTGTGTCCGGAAAAAATCTCCAAATATTTTATATTATAATATATTTTGAGTTTTAATCTTAAAATCATATAAAAAGTCTATTTAAAACTTAGATTTTTACCAATTTTCCGTATATTTCTTTACCTGATAACCTTGCCCAGAACATTACAAATATTTTAACAAATATTCAAAAAGGGAAAGATTCTTATCAACAATTGAAGTTTTCATTTATATTATTAAAAATATAAGCCATTCTTGATTGACCAACAATTGAAGTTTTCATTTATATTATTAATAATACAAATAAAAAGTATTACTCTCATTTTATGCAAAAATAAATATATATCAACAAGCTACAAGCTCCCGGCTTCGCCCGGGTTCAAAAAAAAACTATCCTATCTTTTAAGTTGGACCAAATTACACATAGTTACGAAGTTTTATCAAAATCGGTTCAGTATTAGTAAAAATGTGACACGTGATTTATTTATATATATAATTTATTTATTTATTTATTTAGATTTCTTATAGTAACTACGTTGTCTGCTAATATGAATCTAATAGTAATGGAGACTGTATGAAATTTTGTCGCCTATCTAATTTTGATCTTATGAAACGTCGTCTTTTTACTTCTACATAAAAAAAATTCAACGTGAAAATTCAAACCTTTTGACACGTTATTTTATCAAGAATATACATAATAAAATTTATTTTGCCTTTATGTTACAAGAGGTATTAACAAATTTGACCAATTGTTTCTTGTATGTAATTTTATTTCTCATTTTACTCATGACAGAAAGTAAAAGTTGTTTCCATCGGTTATCCTTATATTGATTTAGACAAATATTGTACACTCCTCTTCAAAATGTTACCCTTGACTACATCTTCGAGAACCATGTAGTTTACTGTTATGGATAAAAAAGCCACAGACGCCATAAAATACAACATCGTCGACATAAAAATACTCATAGTAGATTTAATTTGTAGTATCATCAAAAATAGTGAAGCTAATTAACCGTTCAATAAGTTTTTTATTCCAAACTTTTAACCTTCCTGTGATCGTGAATATAATCTATGTTACTGTGTGGGATCTTCAAAATAAATAAAAAAATATATAAAAATTGTTATTTTGAATGAGCAAGATAATTATTAAAAGAAATTTTATGTGGTGAATAAATTTTTTTGTGTACTTTGTGAGAAGTTTTCTTTATATACCTCCTGTTCTTCTGAAATCCAAAAGGTTTTCTATGCAATTGGTCTTGTGTTGCTGTCTATACAATGCACCTGTTCAGTGAGTTTATATACGTATCTAATAACTGATAGTATAGGTAATAGTTTTATTTTATGTTAATTTCAACAGACAGGCTGACGGTCCACTTGATGGTAGGTGGCTACCGTCGCCTATTAACGCAAGTAAAGACTTAAGCAAAGCAAAGCAAAGACGCAAGCAAGTGCTGCAAATGTGCTGGCGACCATTGTAAGCTATTTCGAAGCCCATAGGAAAATGGGCTAATGCATTCCTTCTCACTCACTGAAACAACTGCACATATGCTGTTATTCACGGTGGTCCACTGTAAGGGGATGGTTACTGCCGCCAGATGGGTTGCCCAATTAATGATTGCGAAACGCAGTTGCAGAAACGCAGTACCTACTGCGTTTTACTTCCTCATTGTTTACTAGCTGGTGTCTGCGACTTCGTCCAAGTTAAAAAAGAAAATATATAATATGAGTAATATATCGCTGTGACGACGACGGTGACGTCACCACGGCAACAGTGATGCCATTTTTATATTTTTGGACGATCCCTCGGGAACCTAACATTTTTTCAGGATAAAAAGTAGCCTATTTGTTAAACCAGATATATGTGTGCTAAATTTCATCCAAATCCGTAGTTTTTACATTTAAGAGACAAACATCTATACATACCATTCATCCATCCTCAAAAACTTTCGATTTTATTAGTATAGTAGGATTTTTGCTCGTGGTAATTAATAAAATTTTGGGACATTTGCGAAGAGATTGTCATATGATAGCTGGGAGGCGTCTCTAGCCCATGTAGCGCCCGTGTGCAAACATTACTCTAGCGCCCTTTAGGAAGCGCGCGGTCAAAATGGAATAGGTACAAATTTTATGTTAACATGTCTATATAAATGTTATACTTAATATGTCAATGTTAAAAAATGGAAATTGTAAAAAAATCGACTTTCATACTAACACGATCAGCTGATCGGTCATTTTATATGGAGTCTTTTTTTACAATTTCTATTTATTTACATTAACATAACATTTATATAGACATGTTAACATTGCATTCGGCTTGTTAAAGTGTTTACCAAACGCCTTATATCAGGGTGCAAATGGTGGGACCATTTTAAGGCCAGGCCCTATGAAACTAAGGGAACTTTAAATAAATGTGCTGAGTCAACCACATATCTGATCAATGTGGAATTTACATATATATATTTTGAGACCTTTATTTGTAGCTTATCAAGTCAGAAACATAATTAGGTGATTTTCATTCGATACATTTTTTGATCGAAATCGGCGCCTTTTCCGGAGAATATTACATTTTTCTTCTAAACGGCTTGAGTTATATCGCCAAAAAACTGCTCGTAGCAAGGAAACATTGTTTACCAGTGATTGTCAAAATAAAATAAACTTAGGTTTATTTTTACTCCTATAATTAACGAAAACAATTTTGAGACTTACGTTGTTTAGTTCCGAGCTAGTGCACACCAAATCATGCTTCAAATAATGTACGCAATATTCAACCTTACGTAAGCTGTATCTTGCGATATATTAAAAAAATCCTAGAGAGCCGCCGAGCAACTTGTAACTCTCGGGTGGCGGGACGTGGGCGGAGCGAGCGTAGGAATTTTTTTCGTGGGGCCTGCTCTTAAATGATGTCGGGAAACAATGGGTAGGTACACTAGTCCTCCTATCAAGCTTCCAACATCAGTCAAATTACTTCATTCTAATTTAGACCTAATATAAAACGTACAAAGTTCAATATCAATTGGGATACATTTGACAGATTCGGGAAGCTTGATGTTAGGCCAATTTAGGGTACAAAGTTATTTTGGGAAGGAAGGAGTGGCAAAAATAACAAAACACAACTTTGTGCTTGTTTCAAAAATGTTTAATTTATTATAAAAACTAATTATTATAGGACATACTCAACATAAATATAATTACAAAAAAGTAACTTTTCGTGCTTTTGCATTAGCAAAATCTGGCTAATGCAAAAGCACGAAATGTGACTGGCAATGTTAGGTAAATCCTAAGAGCTGTGGATAGATTTGGGAACACTGAAATTAATTTATTCGCAAACAAATAATTTTAAAATATCCAACGGCGTAGTGGAATCATCAATGAACATAGGTAATAATTCAATTTCATTGAAGAGCTCTAACCTCTCCACATCTGAAGAGCCAGCATGGCAGAGTTTATTTTCTAAATTAGAACAATATGTTTTTTTCTTATCTAAGCCCAAATCCTTCCACTGTTTTAAGTTTTGAAGAAATGAAAAAATAACATTATTTTGATTCAAAAGTTCGAACCGTTCGTCGATCTAATAAAATGTCGCAATTAATTGCGGTATCTAATAAAATGTGTTTCCACGTCTGATATCGGTTCATCATCCGCCTCATAAAACCTTTTACGAACGCGAGGGCGGACAGGTGCGGAAAATTCTGCTGTTGCATCGACTTCTTCCGCTACTGTTTTTGCGCTATTAAGGAACTCCCTAAAAGACGACTCATTACGGAATTCAGACAAACTTATTTTTGCATGATCAGTCATTTTCACCGCTTCTGACAATATGACGTCTGTCTTTTGAAGAACCTTGCTAACCATATTTATCTAGCTTGAAGAGCTCGGGATACCATACAAAATGTATGCAAACGGGAGCTCTTTTACGTGGGATTGAGTTATAACGCCCGGGGTCATAACAAGGGCGCAGGTTCATGAAAGTGGTGCCGCGGCCGGCGCCCCCTACACCGCACACCCTGCACACATAGTTAAGACGCCTCTGAGCTGGTGCCCGCGACTTCGTCCGCGTTCAAAATGTTATATAGCCTAAAGCCTTTCTCGATAAATGGACTATCCAACACAAAAATATTTTTTCAATTCGAACCAGTAGTTCCTGAGATTAATGCGTTGAACCAAACAAATCTTCAGCTTTATAGATGACAACAAATATATATTTCATCATTCCTTTATATACATAATTTTAATGGTTTATTGTTAGTAGATTATTTTTTCACGCTCGACTGTACAGTATGTACTAAATTACTAAATTTGACAATATGTACAGTATGTACTAAATTTGACAGGTGATTTCGTGAAACGGAACGTAATTTGAAAGTTCCGCACGCCGCCGTCGGCAGCGCTTGCGCGCTACGGCGCTACCAGCGAGCCAGTCTCCTTGCAGCGGGCGCGCGGCCGGCTGCTTGTTGCAGTGCGCGGAACGAACACAAGCGAGTTCGCGGTCATAGGCTCGAACGAACATCGAATTCGACGGTCAGTGCGGTGACCATGATGATGGACAACGGGGTGATAACAAATAACTATGACGCGTTGGGATACCCCGACGGGTACATGGAACAGGAGGAAGAATGGGAACGCGAGGGTCTCCTAGACCCGGCATGGGAAAAGCAACAGAAAAAGGTCAGTTCCCCGACACTTCGTTGACAGATTATTAAAAAAAGGGAGTAATCGTGAACGCCAGGTGTAATTCACGTGTAGAATATTGTTGCCAATATCAGCTACTTATAACAAATCATTATCTTGTCACTACATACGTCATGTTTGTATATTTACAGTCTTATCTTCTAAATCTACGAAGTTTTGGTTCGGAAATTCGTCCTGAACTGGTTGTAATCACAATATACATCTAATAGATACGATTCTGTAAATTGCAAATGATATATTTTTTATCAATTTATGTCGAATCTATTTTTAGTATACAGCTGCTGTGCTGCCCCAAGCAGAAAGTCTCGGAGGTAGTGTAATTCGAACGTTTTTCTCAACAATTTAAACCTTTTTCTAAATATTTATGTAGGTACTCATTAAAACTACTACTATTATTTTACAAAATATATTTAGTGGTATTTATAATTTTTATATTAAGTAATTAAATACAATGTCTGACGTTAAAATAAAATAAAAGCGATTTAAGTAAAAACTAGAAACTGAAGGATCAAATTTAAATTTTGCATTTCCCGCCGATATTTGAAAGTAGATCGCGACCGTGGACACTATTAAAAGATTTCTTGGAGCTTTTCGAGCGAGCGAGACGCGCATACGTCGTGTCCAACGAGAGGGAGCGGGTCAGAGAGAGGAGTCGAATTTCCGTTAGTCATGTCCTAAAATGGGTCCAGCGCAGGCGCCGCTGAAAGCGCGGGCGTCCGACTTTGCGTCACCATGAAACCCGTATTTCAGGAAATTGGTGTGGCTGATTTGCTACGTAATGTGCATCTTGAACGGTGCTATTTGCGCCATTTACTTCACAGCTCCGTGACGAATGCTCTGACGCACCCCGTGAGCTCAACTTGCGAGAATGTCATTAACGACCAACGAAAGCGTTTGCAGTTTTACAATGTAATATGATTTCACAGAGGATCTCACCTTAGAATTCACAGATTGCATGATTAAAGGGAAATAATAAAAAATAAATTAATACGTGACGCGAAAACTTTGATTTCCTTTTTATGTAAAATTGCGAGGACTGAGAAGCGTAAAATTTGGTTAACTTAGAGTATTATGTGGAAAAGGACAGCAGAAAGCTAATATTTTTATACAATATACATTAAACATACGCCACCGCATGTTTGACAAAGTCTGTGGTCAAACTGTCTAGAAGAGCATTAGTAATATACCTAGTACGTAAGAATTAAATAAATACCTACTAGTGGTCGACCACTGGTCAACGTGTACAATATGTTTTCTTTGAAAAAAAAATTAATGTACAGACGGCTCGTTTACTATATGATAAACAAACAACGGTCACTTGCTGTGGAGGCTTGCATGGTATCGCAGGATGTAAACAAAGAGGCTGCGACACTCGGTGCAATGGCCGATCTTGTACGGCGGGTCAATGTCGCGGCCAAACGACTTGAGATGCGTCTGCTACACACAAGTCAACCAACCAGTAACACTCGCACTGCAGCTGGAAGCAGTCTTCCACAAGGAGGTTACCCAGTCACCGCAACCACCGACAACGCCAAAAACACAGTACTTTCATGATGAAATTCAACTCCTAAAAAATCATTAATTACTACTACCATCGCTTACAAAAAACTTAATTATTGAACCTACAGGAGATCGACAGTATTTTCGTTTTATTTAATTTTAAAAGTAGATATAAATAAGTCTTTTTAATTTTCGAACATTTACAAAATTTGAAATTTTCCAGGAAATTACTTAAATTAAGTCAGACTTTTACTACCAAATTCCCCAAAAATGTTAGTTAAAAAAAAAGCTAAGGCCTGATTTTGAACGATGTTCTTTAATAATGCATAATTAATGAACTGCCTATAGCCCTATAGAAATAAAAAATAATCACACACTTTTAAAATAAGAATAGAAAAATAGGAATTCAAAATAATAAGAAGAAATTAATAATAATATTTACTTACTTAATCAAAAAAGATCATTTATATAGTGTCATTTTTATTGAAATTAAAAAATAAAGTATTATAAGTACATAATTATAATAAGCTGTAGGTGTGCAATCTATTTACTTAACTATATATTTATAATAACTGATAGTTTATAATATGATTCTCGTCGTTACGTCTTCTATTTTAGTGAGTTTTCTTAGTTTTAATTTCCTTATATTCAACATACTCCTCTCCATTGCAGTCTGACAGGTTACCTACTAGTTTTTTTTGTTTTCGTGTGAAGAATAAGTACTTACATAGCAGTGAGTTTATCATTACGTCTTCAGCAACTAAACCACAATATCAAACAACAAAGCAAGAATAGCAACTATCAAAGAACATCTTGACTCCGTGACAAATTCATCTCTTCAAGACCAAAACACTCAACATAAAATATAATATTATACACAATATATTAACAATGACATCAGAAAACAACATTAAAAATGTTATTAACATTAACATAATAAAAATGTACCCAATAACATAACGACGAAAATTATACAAAATTATCCTTTACAAAATCATGAACTTTCAAGAAAGTTGGCTTTTCGCACATTTCGTACTAAATAAAATTGTGCGAGATGACCACTAAACCATAAAATGACAATATCTACTTCTAATTAGATTATGAAATTCGGCTTAAGTACTTATGAGCATGTCTTAAACATAATTCAGATTTTGGATTATGCGATTAGTTATTCTGACAATGGATTAAGTGTGAAGTCATTGAAAAAAAAAAATAAAAAAAATACAAAGTTTATGATGATACAACGTATTCATTTAAAAATAAATACCTACGTTTTTTGTAAGTGGCCTTAATTAATGAAGGAATGCAAAGAAAATTTTAAACGTTGTTCAAATCTGTGTTGACTTATGTAGTTTATCGGTTACGTAACATTTGACATGGTTATTTTTTCCTTGACGTTGTTAGCTCGCGTTGGCACGCGCTCAAAATTCAGTTGAAGTCATTTGTAACTCTTTCGGATAATCCTTTTCACACCACATTTTGTGTTGAATATTATAATCAAACTATCATATACAATATAGCCTGATATTAAAAATATTTTATTTATGAAAGTATGAATGAAATAAATACGATAAATAATTCAGTTCCCTATTAGATTAGACTAGCCGGTGTCGTTGCGACAACAGACAACAACGCCGAATATTTTAATATATATTTTAGACGATCTTACATTTTCCAGGATAAAAAGTATCCTACATTTTCATCCAGGTAATAAACTATCTTAGTGCCAAATTTCATCCAAATCCGTTCAGCCAAATACAAACTTTCGCATTTATAATATTAAAATAGAATTAATAGTCTTATATTTGATATTTTGTCTCATACAAATAAATAAACAAAATAATATTTAATTGAAAATATAAACATATTTCAATATGTCCTTGAATATGAACTATGACGTAATGCTTGTTATTGGAATAAATTTACATGCGGTTGGAGAAACGAAACTTTCTATGGGGCGTTATCAACGTGGTCGCCTCGTCGTTGGGTCACATTGAAACCTGCTTTCCAGTTCATAGACCACACACGATCACCTTTATAGCTTTACGCGTATAAGATTCATCTATAAAATTTACTGTAATTTCTATAGTACGGAAAGTTTACTAAACTTTCTAACTACTAAACTTCTACTAACTACTAAACTATTGTAAATACGAAAGTTTGTGAGGAAGTATATAGATGTATCATATATGTATGTTACTCTTTCATGTAAAAACTACAGCACGGGTTTGGATGAAATTTGCCACACAGATAGTTTATAACCTGGATTAACATATGGAATACTTTTTATCGTTAAAAAAGATGTCAGACTTTTCTCATGACTGTGTTATTTTTCATTTTTCAACGAGGACGAAGTCGCGGGCATCAGCTAGTATTAAATATACGTATAATAAATATTTATCTTTTATTTTAATTATTTGTAATTATAAAGAATAGTCAAACTGTTAATAATAAAGATTCATATTTCTTTATTATTTATTCTTATTCTTTATTTTAAATAAGAGATTATATTAAATTTTTATTGAAGTAGAAGAGAATAATAAGAAAAATTTAAGTCACTTCGTGTGAAGAAGTACATACATTATGTAGACAGTGAGTTTGTCATTTCATCTTCAGGAACTAAACCAATGCTTTTAATGTACTTACTTAGATACTAACCAGAAATAGATATATGTATATGTTACGGTTAAAACCCGAAGTGCGGCTATGCCTAGTTTTAGCCGGTTAGAACTAGGTGTAGCCATTTACTCTTGGTTAAATCTGGTATAAGCCGATTGTTTTCGGTTAAAACTAGGTCTAACTGGTGTCATTCCGGCTAGAACTAAGTCCAACCAAACCCTAGTGGCTGATACTAGGTTTAGCCAATATCATGTCGGCTACAACTAGATCCAACCAATCCCTGTTGGATAAAACTAGATGCAAACAACTAGAGAAGAAAAAATGTGAGCTGTGTGAAAAAAAACTAAAAATTGACACTAATTGACTGTGCGCCTTTCCTGGCGCACAGGATGGTTTGGTAAAACAAGCTATGAAATTGACGGCTTCATCAAATAAAAAGTATCCCCCGTGTAAAATTGGTGATACGGTCCGAGTAAAAATTCCTGACGTGGATAGAGGCAGAGGAGACTTTCCTAATGTGATAATGGTTGTAGTTGACTGTAACGACAACGGTAGTAGAACAACTTCTACCCAAGGTAACCAACCTGTATAGGTTACTCCTATTAATAGCCACTAGGGATTGGTTGGATCTAGTTGTAGCCTACATGATATTGGCTAAACCTAGTATCAGCCACTAGGGTTTGGTTGGACCTAGTTCTAGCCGGAATGACACCAGCTAGACCTAGTTTTACCCGAAAACAATCGGCTTATACTAGATGTAACCAAGAGTGAATGGCTACACCTAGTTCTAACCGGCTAAAACTAGACGTAGCCGCACTTCGGGTTCTAGCCGTAACATATATATCTAGTTTTGTAAAACATTTTGGTCTATAAACCTAAATGTATATTGTAGAAATTTAAAAAAGAGTTTAAATGCGCTGTTTAAAAACAAAATTATAACAACAAAACGAAAACAAGGAAAATGTATCTTGTTTATTCCAATTCATCAGAGGTAAGTACGATTAACCTATGATCTATGTTATTATGCTAATTCTGGAAGTGTTTTTCGAATCTACAAATTCTAGTCATTCAAAATATTGAAAAATTGATTTAAAAAAATCTTATAAGCTTAACTTTCACGGCAACTTGAAATCTAATATACCTAATTTGTGAAATCGCATTATATTTTGGAAAGTCAATAAAACCGGAATTAATATTCTTAATTTTAATTTCGGAATATTAATGATTAGATTAATGATTATGTTAATTTAATGTTACAGAATTTTAATGTTTACTAACTATAATGAAGTCATATTTCGTGTAAAAACCGCATTCAAAGACGTCATCTACAGCTTCGTGGAGAAGCACGCATGAATAAACTCATACTGGGACACTCAATAATATCATTACAAATGAACCGGTTCTCTTGCGGACAACCCTATGTACATAGATGCATCAATTTAATAGACCCTTCTTGTTACTTAACCAAATTAATGAACGTTTTATTGTCACTCACATAGAGTTTACATTCGGCTCTGCTTGCATGGAAGCAATCATCGGATTATATCAGCGTCCAGCTGGACGCGGTTGATATACAGTTGATATAATTTTACGCGTGCGTATCCGAGCGGTCTAGACTTAATATTTTTCACTAGTATAAATTTCGTCTAAATTTAACTTAACAGCTTCAATCCCGTATTATGTCATAATAAAAAAAAAGTAAACAAGCCTCGACAGTAGTCACATCTGACATCTCATCTTGGTTATAAGTCGTTGTTATAGCCAGTGTTTCTATGATTTTGATAATTTAAAAATTCCTGTTTGAGTTCTTGACAAATTATTGCTGTTAAAACATAAATGTTCTTATTTTATTTCCAATAAAGTTGTCCCGATTTTTTACTGGCAACTTTACCTGTTTTAAATATTTCACTTTTGCAACACTGCGGTGACGTCCGCGCGCGCTCATTGGTCAAATAAACTAGCGCGCGTTCATAAATCCCGGCTTCCTGTTTGCATTTGAACGATTTTACTCCCGCGAAAGCAAGCGGTAAGACTAAGATGTTACACGTCAAAAATATAGTGTACGGTCTTATGGTACAACTTAACACGAGTTTTTTTAGAACCAAATTAATTAACTTTAACTTTAAATTTGATTAAATTAAACTTTAAATTGTAGACTTAATAGTTTTAAAATTCTAAATTCAAATATATAAATACATAAGGACTATTTACACAATGAGACACTACCACAAAATCATATAAATTACCAATTTTTGTTTAACCCTTTTTACAATTAACTACAAATTCATACTTGTTAAATTCAATTCTAAAAAAACAGGAAACGTTATCTACTTAAATGTTAAACCTACAAGCGAACAAAGAACTCTTGTTAAAATGTGTTTGTTTAAAAACACAATACAATTCCGTTATCGTCCTGTCTCATTATTTCTTGTTCTATGGAGTATTTCAAAACGCGGAGAGAGATAGACGTGAGCCGCCTACTCGATGCACCCAGGTGCGTTGCGCCCGCGTCACCGTCTCCTATGTCAACCTTGTCTCTAAAGTTACACAATCCTCTTGTTGCATTTACATTCTTGTCTATTATACTGCTTTTTTTTTCACAAAAGACACCAGCTTGCTAAACATTTGATGACGTTCCTACTCTCACCTATATTGCATTTAGTGTTGAACGTTTTCACTGCAGTGACCATTAAATGCTTTACTGTTTTAATTGTGAAGATCAAATGTCAAATCTTCCAATATGTGGAATATATCAAAATAAATCTTTTACCCTTTAACAGCTCCAATAGTTAGCTCTTTGTTTCATATTGGAATTTGTAAACAAAACTTTACTTTGTAATTATTTGTAATTTGTTCTGTTCTGACTTAGTAGAGAATATGAACACATTTTTCCTGCTAGACTAATTATCATCACAAGTAGTGACTAATTATATTATATAATTTATATAATTCCCATAATCCAATACCAATCCACGGAAGAATGACGAAATAACAAAACACGTCAGAAGTGAAAACTAAGCTTCACAAAATTACATTACATGACAGTGTCGCGAGTTCAATGATGTTTTCCCATCTCAAAAATGCCCAACGCGCCTAAAGAAGTTTTCACTTCAAAAATCATCATTCCTAATTTTGAAAAATAATCCACGCTTAAAACACGTAATAGGTTCTCACATTTCGTTCACAGGTCTTACGCAAAACAAACTGGGTTTCTAAATTTTTAAGTAGAGTAACAAATTTAAGAACATCTTAATCTAAAACTTTCTAATATACTTTTTATTAGTTATAAATCAGAGAAGAACATGTCGAGTTATAGTGGACAAGACAGAGTGCAGGCTAGCCGATGCCAACACGTTTTATTTTCGTCCACATCTTCACGCCCACGCGAAATGCTTACACTCACTTGCTATTATAATTAGAAAACACTAAATTTATTTCTAACATACTGCTAGCCGAAGTAAAAACTCGATCTTAATAGTTAATTCGAATACCTAATATTTGGAACCTACGTAGTAGTACTTCTATCAATGCAATATCGGTGTGTTCACGAGAATCTTCTCTAACTGAAGGACAGTCCCAATAACCTTACACTACAACATTACGACACTACAACGACAATATTAGACGAGCGATTGATTCAGTGTCTGTGCTCGCAAGGAAATTATTCCCTTTAGGGCCCACACGTCTCATACATCTCTAGCTCGGAAGATGTTGGCTCTTGCTTTTTTTTGAGTAAGATTCTGTATTAGCAACAGACATAGATGATGGGAACCATTATTCTGTGGCAATCGCATAAAAGCATATTTAGTTCCTTGTAGATTCTTTTAAAGCGGTATTGATAGCGCGCAAGTTGAATGCAGTCGGGGCCTGAGGTGAAGGGCGGGAGCATCTCCCCCCGCCGCGTCTCGCACGCCTGTAGTGTAGTGATGTGCGTGCTGTCCTCGACAACTATCATACGCTTACTGTGTTATCGCGTTAATATTCAAGTTGCAGCCGCGTGTTATTTTTGTTTTTAATAATGTCTGATCCGAGTCAATCAAGTTCTGTTACAAAAAAAAAAACGAATTTTTATTCATCGCCAAGCACGGGAAATGGCGAAAAATGTTCCCGAAAAAATGAATGCCAAAAAAATGGGGCCATGAAGGGTCTTACAAGTGGTGCGCAACGTGAGGCATCGAAGACCGTTTACATTGTTTTATTTCTAAACTTAAAATGTTAAACTTAAAACAATGTTGAAATTTATCGACATATTGTCATCATTAATTCTAATTAGGTCACAGCACTATCGCATTCCCGAGCTCTGCATTCAACTCGCGCGCTATCAGTACTTGGTACATCGACTAGGCGAGGGTGTAGATCTGACTCGTATATTAATCATGCTGCTAACAGCTTATTCAGAGAGGAAGAGACTCCTGAGAATGTGTATGGTCTTGGACAACAAATCGACGGTCCCTACGTACATAAAGACATGTCAAAAATGGCAAATTTTTTTTATTGCATAATTGTCTTTAGATTACCATTAGAAAGTTCCTAAAGCTAATAAAATATTCTAGAAAAAACAAAATTTATAATTACTTATACATATAATTATTTCTAGAGCGGTTTGAACATAAATTACGCTCTCCTGTAAACCCCGGTTTTAGACATGTCTTTATGTACGTAGGGACCGTCGAAATAGTCTTTTTTTTGTGGCTACTAAAAATCCCTGTTTAAAAATATTTAATGCCCTATGTTTTTGAATGAGCAATCCATGAATGATAATATACCTACTTGATTTCTCGAAACCGGCTTGAGGATTTTAAAGAAGGCTTGCACACTATACCTCAATTTTTTTGTCGATTTTACATATGTTTTAGAAAATATGTTTACTAATCTTGTGACAGCAAACTGCATGTCCAAGAAGACAGTTGAAGTTCTAAAGACAGCAGTGAGATAGTGTGATAATTTATAGGTTGATCATTGAATTAGGTTTAAAGGCAGGCCACAAAGTTCGCAAGACTAACTTCCTAGAATGACCTCGAAAAAGATGAAGATAGAAAAATAAATTTACCATCAAATACTGTATACCTACCACAAATGGACGAACTATAATTGTTAGCAGTCGTAAAATATTTTCTATCCCTATCGCACCCAGGCACGGCTATTGCAATTATAGACGATTATCTGTTTAGATAACTCACAGCTGTACGAGCAAAGGGGCTGCCTCTCTTGTTATTATTCATTTAGACCCCCAACTCAGCTTGTCAGAGTGACGCTAGCTGATATTACGATGCCAGTTAATAATAGTTCTAAGACTAACCAAATAAGGTTTGAATTTTCTTGAATGACGATGTTCACTTTAGCGTGTATGATGTTTTGATTCGGGTGAACGGAGAATTTTGAATCACGACCGCAAATATTTCTAACAGTTTTGCCAAATAAATGTCAAGGTACGTCTAATTAAAAATATCAATAACAAAAGTATTGCCGTTATACAAGTTGAAAGTAGATTTATTAATAGGCGATGAGTAATCGTATATAAAAATAAATTAATTGGCAGTTAATTATGAATAGTTGTAATTGGCGGCATAGCACTCGTGCTATCAGTGTCAGATTCCAAAGTGTCATGGATATGCATCCCAGGTGCGTAGGCCGTTTCCGCTACACAACACCAAAACATCAATCTGCCAAATGTATAAATAAATACTCCTACGTATATTGTCGTATAACGGTAGTGGAGTGAACCGAACCGATATGATAACACATTCATACTCGACACAAACGTGACAATTTAACAGAGTATCTAAAACACTTCTTTTTTTTTGTCTATTTAAACTCATATTTTAACTGTATTAACACTCTTATATAACCTTAGTTAACAGAGTTTTTAGAATATTTTTTATACCAGCCATGTCTTACCTGTATTCCTTGGTCGCAATATATTCTTTTTTTTTTAAATCCCACAGGACCCTAACATTTTTTTTAAGATATAAAATATCCTATAAGTATGTTAATCCAGGCAATAAACGGCTCCTTCCACTTGGATCCACAGCTTGGCTCCATATGTGGATCCGCGGATACCTTTATCTCCTCTTAAATCCACGTGTGGATCCATGGATACCTTTATCTCCTCTTAAATCCATGTGTGGATCCATGGATATTTCTTTTTCCTCTTCTATCCACCAGGTGGATCCGTCGATATTACATATGGCTAAAATATTGTTGTTTTCTATAAGTGTCGCTTTAGGCTAAAATGCTTTTCATTTTGTTTTATTACCTTTTTTGACACAATAAATAATTGATTAAATCTGTTGTTTAAATAATATGAACCTACTTTAATACACTACTGTGTACCTATCTCAAAAGAAGATCCTACGCAGACACTTGTCAAATCCTTGATTTGTCAAATTAGAGATTGTTCAAAACCTAAATTGGTCAATTACTTGATTCGTCAAATGAGCTATTAGTCAAATACGCTTTGGGACTGTCAAGGAGAAATGAAATAAAAAGATAGGCATATATCTTTTACCAAGTCTATTAACTTAACATGTAACTAGTTATTTTTAAAACTAGAAACAAATTTGTGAAAGTACTTTGTCTGTCTGTTACCTTTTTACGTCTTAACTACTCAACCAATCATCGTGAAATTTTGCATACATATTCTCAGGGATACAAGAAAGGATATAGGGTACCTTTCAACCAGAAAAAAAGTACTGTTTCAGAGGGATCATCCAAAATTAAGAAAACTATCACAACAGACGCAATATTTTTCTTCTTTGTGCTGAGAAATATTTAACATTTTCGGATCCGGTCATTGTCATGCTTGTACACTAATTATTAGAAAAAAAAAGGAAATTTTATCAAGGGGTTTTCAGAATAATATTTATGAGAAAAAGAACAAAGGTCCTGAAATCATAGTGCTTCCTTCCACTTGGATCCCCTCGTTTGTGGATCGAAGTGGCATATTAAATTATGTGTATTCTTGAATCCCCTCAATGGTAGATTTAAGAGGAGATAAAAGTATCCGCGGATCCACATGTGGAGCCAAGCTGTGGATCCAAGTGGAAGGAGCCCAATAAACTATCTGTGTGCCAAATTTCATTCTTATCCGTTCAGCCATTTTTGAGTGATTGAGTAACAAATATGCAAAATTTCGCATTTATAATATTACAAGGACTAGCGATCCGCCCCCTGCTGCGCACGGTTTCAATTTTTTTTTTCTGTATATTAAACGCAATTATTTTATATACACAAACCTTCTTTAACGCTCTTTTCATAAGTGCCAACCGTATCAAAATCCGTTTTAGTTTAGAAAAAGTTACTTAGCGGAGAAACTGAGAGTCAAAGAGGTTTGGACACCGACTTTATTTTATAATATGTAATACAGATATAGTATAGATATAAATACCAAATAAGATTGCACATTTAGTTTAGAGAATTTGAAAGTGCATTAAGGAAACCTTGGTAATGTATCGTATCTTTTATCTTCGATAATAAATTTATCAAAAGATATAATCTATATAATTTTGTTTATACTATGACTTAAAATGTTTTAGATGTTATTGAAAACAATGACAGAGGTTTTCGTACTAGTAATTGAATATTCATTACAACAGATTTACTTAATTAATTATTTAAGTTTTAAATTAGTGCGGTAATCGCACTATAGTAGTCAGATATTTTACTTATTCTATCCGTGCTTATGTGAGGACATATAATGTTTATTTATGTGTAAGCATGTGTGTGTACACTGATGTCACACTAGCTGGTGCCAGCTACTTCGTCTGCGTAAATTAGCACTCCGAGTTGCTTATTTTTTTTTTCTTTCAAGAAGGCTTTTTGCCACAGATTTTCTTGCCGTTCAAACTTATTGTTTTGTTCAGCAAACTTCTTTGTCAGTTTCTCAAACATAGACATGAATTAAACACGATATAGTTTTATGGACACCTTTAAAGGACCGACAGCGTAATAATCCTCACGAACTCCATTAGTTTCTTTGTCGTTTGTATCGTTCGTCACAATGTGCATTTCTTTGTGCTATCTTGTTCGGTGACATTGAACGTGTAGTTGTGCACGACTTTTGTACATAACACATAACAATAGATGTTGAATGCGGTGGCTGGTGTCCAAATAACTGCTTGCTGAGAGTGGGTGGGTGGAGCTGGGTCGCTAATGACTACCTTGTTTACCTGCAAGATAAATGTAGAAAACAAACAACAAAGCACTATTTTAAAAACATATAAAAGCATCCCAAACAAATTATTTAAGAGAATGAGCAAACTGTGTTTTTTCTGTTTTTATGCAACAAATCGTAATTAGGTACGTGTAAAATTAAATTTGTTTGTTACGCTTTGAAGCCTTAACTAATTAACCGATTTTTATAAACGTTGTCATGGATACAGTCATGGTTTCAGAAGTATCTTTCATTCAGAAAAAGAGTACTGTTCCCGACAAAAGTGTTTTGCAAAATTATAAATGCTAAAAAGAGTTTGATTCTAACTACTCAACCGATCATAATGAAACTCTGCGTACACCTCATCGAGGGTACAGAAAAGTACACAGGGTACATTTCATTCAGGAAATGAATTCAGTTCCCTAGGGAGTTATTAATGCGAAAGTCAATTTATTTGTTATGCTTTCACGCCTTAACTAGGTACTCAACCGATCTTCATAAAATTTTGCATTCAGTACATAAGGTACCTTTCATTTGGGAGTTACAACGCCACAGACAGATACAAAGACACACACGTCAAACTTGTTACACCCCGTTTTTGCGTCAGGTGTCAAGGGTTAAAATTGAGAGCTTTCCCTGTAAACGCGATTTTGAATATTAAAGTCAAGTAACTCTTGTAAACCAGAATGAAGGTCGAGACGAGACGGGTCGATACAACTCATTCCACATATACATCAGGGGGCCTAGCCAAGATGTACATTAAAGAAACGCTCCCTAGCGAACTTTACGAAGCGAACAAAATAAAGCCCGGTGATTGGTTGTTGTAACGCCCACATAAAATTTTGACCAATCACAAAGCTTTGTCCCAGTGTAGCGTAGCGTTTACAACTGTAGAAAGCACTGCGTTTGCATCTTGGCTAGGGCCCCAGGGGGCCTAGCCAAGATGTACATTAAAGAAACGCTCCCTAGCGAACTTTACGAAGCGAACAAAATAAAGCCCGGTGATTGGTTGTTGTAACGCCCACATAAAATTTTGACCAATCACAAAGCTTTGTCCCAGTGTAGCGTAGCGTTTACGACTGTAGAAAGCACTGCGTTTGCATCTTGGCTAGGGCCCCAGTTCTATTATAGATACAGGTAGGAATACAACGTTAAGCTCCACAGAAGAATATCGTCAAATATACCTATTTTAAATCGCGTTCACTGACACCTAAGTATTCCTGATATTCAATCTTATCCAACATTGTTTTTTTAATGACTGTCTTTTGTTACTTAAGGAGAGATGTTCGTCTATATAAGGCGATAATTAGCTGTGTCAGTACTCATGAACACCCTGTTCTGTAAAAAGGTATATTAAACTGTAAATAAGGTTGATCCCGTAGTGATTAGTTAAACACCTATGCACCTTGAGTTTGAGAGCAGAGATTAAAGGATTTATGTAGTTTCAAGTAGGCCCACTTATATTTAGAATAGACGTGTGTGCTACATGAATTTTTCGTTCGTAAGTTCTAACTAGGTGTCCAAAATGTATCAAATCAAATATTACCATTTATTTGCCTTTACATGACGTATAACCAGCTCTTACAATACAAATATAATAGCATCCAAGCAAAAAATATCAGTAACAAAAATACAAGTCCATTATGATAAAAACAATTTACATTCACAAGAGTTAAAAAATCAAAAATCAAAAATGCGCACGCGCCCTAAGCGTTAAAAAATAAAAAATCAACGTCTTGCAAAAATTTTGTTTGTCAGCCAATGGTCAGCCACTATTTTTTTTTATATTTTAGGGGATCCCTTGGAATAAATATTGAAAAAAAAAGAGAAAAAAGAACAGTACTTTTTCTGGATGAATGGTATCTGTATCCCTGACAACGCGTATAAAAATTTCATTATGTTCGGTGGAATAGTTAATTAAGCACGCCTTAACTAGGTACTTACAAGTAGTTAAGGCGTGAAAGCGAAATAAATAAACAAACTCACTTTCGCATAGAGAAGATAATAGAGGTAGGCATTTACATTTTGATAGTGACGTACAGGGGTAGTTTGCTCGATATTTCTCTATTTTGCCAGTCAAATCTCGAATTATGAAACATTAGTTAACCGAGTTAAATTGTGATATGTTTCGTACTTGTTCCACATGAGTAATAGTCGCTTTGTCTTTACTCTCACCAAGTACGGCGTTATAATGTTATAGAATGACGTCTCACCTCTCATAACGTATTACAAGGTAAGGTAATGTTTCATTGTTAAGTTGAACTGCATAAATAGCTGACCGTTCTCTTTTGTTTTGCCTTTTCAAAATATCACTCGCGCACAATAGCCGCTAAACTGTAATTGATCTAAATACTGATCTACTTTGTTTATTTTTGCCACGTTTCACATCCGCCTGTGACACAATGCGTAATAAAACTTACCTAATTTTGGTAATTGAGAGAGTTTTGAGAAAAATTATTATGAATAATAATAGGTATATATACATAATTTTGTAAACAGAATATAGGAAAAACAATTTTAAAACATAATTTGAATACAAAGAAGGAAAATTTATTAAGAAAAATATTTCTTATTTGTTTTTAGTTTTTAATACATAATTTTAACCAAACATCATTCAGTGTACAATTTTACACTTTCTAAGTATACTTCATTACTTCCTTTCGGAGAACTAAAAAAAAGTGGTCTTGAAATTTTACTCATCACGCGCAAAGAAATTTCACTTAAAAAACGTGATACTTGTAAATAAATTTCAAATTAACATTTCTAACCAATTGAACTCGATAAAATTAACACATTATTAATAATTTTTGATTGATTTTAAAAACTTTGAATACAAAAGACACAAACGAATGCTGCAATGAAATATGCAAATTATTTGACGTCAAGATTGCAAGACGATATGCAAACAATGGACTTTTTAGCATTAATTACCATGAGGTCAACGACTATGAAAACAAGAACGAACGGGCATGTATCAATTATTGTAATATATGTCATATCTCTACTAAAGATTAACCTTTTAATTATGCTTGCATTGCCAGCAATAAGAGCCCTAGCGCGTGTAATTTGCCAGAATCTGGATTATATGTAAAATAACTAATTGAATTATAATCGCGATAATACCAACATATAGATTTATATAATTAGTTTCTATTTTCTGAATTTTATTAATATTAATTTACATTAAGTGGGTTGCCAGACCCTGATATGAAGAACTTCTCTCACCTTCAGGTTGCCGCGCCAAAATACCAGCTAGTTCCATTTGACACCTTGCATTTGTTGACGTTAGATTTGTTTGTTTGTTGTTTGTATACCTTTCCGTGTTGTAAAATCTTTAGGCTCTGCTCTGATGGGTTGTGGACGCGCGAACTTTACAACAGTCCCCTTTCTGAAGTTGAAGTTTCCACCTAGCTATAATATGGCGTTCTCCAAGCGAGCCATAAACAAATTCCTGCAGGGTCGGCATCAGCGCACCCGAATCCGCTCTGTTCCTTGTGTCCTTAGGCGACAGCAATTACTTACCATCAAGTGGATCATCACCCTGCCTGCCACCCATTATAACATACTAGCTGTTGCACGCGACTTCGTCCGCATTATATAATATAGCGTTATATAAATATAGCCTATGTTACTCGGTGATAATGTAGCTTTCTATAAGTGATAGAATGTTTAAAATCGATTCAGTAATTTTTGTGTTAATTCATTACATTATTATATAAACATATGAATATTACATAAATCCACATCAACATGGATGATCAGAGAAAAGAGAAATAGAAGTACCTTAGAGGCCAGTTTATATTTTGCCGAAACGCATATATTGAATGTGTGTCATTGTCGAATGTCACACACACATTCATATAAATTGGTAAATACTTCCTTTCCGCCATGATACCTACGTAACATTGCGTATTTCATTTTTGAGATAATTCAACATTAGTTCTTTCATACATAATTTATACTACAGATATCTACTATCCAGATTCCTGGTCTTCTGTGTTTTCTTTTAGATGCATGTAGTCTAAACCCTTTTTCCATAGGCATATTGAAACCTATACATATATTATGTCTATACATCTATATTATATTCAGAATTTAGGTATTTACATGGACGCTCAGTAGCAATAAATTAAACAAAACATAGCATTTAAAAGTATTAAGAACGATGACAAAGATGGCGACGATATTGATACCTAATAAACAAGACTAATGAGGCAAATATTTGATGATAACTGACACGGAACTGAGACCGAACAGAATACGCACAGACAGACGGATGGATGTGTTTGTTATTGTTATATTTCGACCGGAACGCCGCGCCGCGCCGCCGTGCTGTTGCCGTTTCGTCAACTTCTCAATAGATTGGTTGTCTTACAAAAAACTGTTTGGTTATTTATAGTTCACGCCTTCGCAAAGGTATCGTAACTTTCGAGCTTGTAAAATTTTAAACATTTATGGCAGGAATTTTTACAATTTCTAGTGAAAAGTATTACTTTTAACACTTTTACTTTTTTACTATTTCACACTAGATTAATGCGACCCGGCCTCGCCCGGGTGCCATTGTTTAACAGTACTTTAAAAACATTAATAGCGTGGGGACGACAGACACCTAAAAATTGTATTGGGACGAAAGACGCTTCAGTGGTAGGTAAATCACCTTTGATTGGGTTATAGTTTCTCTCGGCCATTTTATACCATATTGGTTTGCGGGCCGTAAAAGCACTATGGATATTAATTAACACAGCAACTTGATAAGCCAGTATGAAATTTTATTTGTGTTTATTACATAGAAAGATAAAAGTGAAACGGATTGAAATATAACCGCTACTGACTTTCCACACGGCTCTTCACACGACTTAGTTCACTGTAAAAACGAAAACACAATAGGCGGGGGGATAGGAGGATTTAATTACAACAAAAAACTACTCGAAACAGGTGATGAATTATACATTCAATAAGTACAACTTAGTTTGTCCAAACCACTGATAGGAAGCTTACTTAATGCTTACTTACCATATACCGTAGTTAAACGGTAGGTAAATTATTATCCAACATTCGTTTGCGTTACATACTATCATATAATTATAATATTGCACCTGACTTCGCCCGCGTAACTATAAAATTTAGCCTGTAGCTTTCTATAGCTGAAAGAGCTTTCAAAATCAGTCCAGTAGTTTTTGAGTTTATTTTACATACATACAAATCTTCTCTCTTTATAATATTAGTATAGATAGATAGTTTGTTGATATTCTTTCATTGGCATAATAAAAATTAAATATAGGTACATTAGAAATTATTAAATATGTTATCAATCTATTATAAATAATCAGCCCCGAGGCGTCGCATGGTAGTAGGTACTTAATTTATTTTTGTCATGAAAAAAAAACCTTTCCCATTTATCGCTGTTAATATTAGAAGTAAACATTTTGTAATTGTTAACTGTGTTAATATTATAAAATAATATAAACACCGTCACGTCTTTTACTAATCGATGTTAAATCATATTTTGACTGATTACTCACATTACATCATTATTTACACAAGGAAGTGTTTAAACCGATTCCAATTTGGTATGCTTACGAAAGACATGCCTCTCATACACTATTTATAGGAGAGATAGTAATAATACTGGGTAAGTAGGTTTATTGCTATGGTGTTTCTATATATGTGCCATGAGTAAGAACCATCGGTAAGAACAAGTTTGATTTAGAATGCTCTAAAATGTAATGCTATATTTTCATTGAGTTAAAATATGGAGCATAGAGTTATTCATCTTTTTGGACAGAATCATCAGATAAACAGGTATTCCTTTATAAGGTTTCTATTCTAATTTCATTTATTTTTATTTTTTATGTTAAACTCGACAGCAAGGCTAACCGTGTTATACTTGCTATTATTTCAAGGTGTCTTTTTGTAAGGGGCTGGTTACTGCCGCCAGACGGGCTGCCCAAATGACTGCGAAATGCAGCATGCCCTGCCACTACTTAATATGGAATAAGATAGTTCTATTTTAAATTATTTAATGTAGGCTGAATCTAATATGCACGTTTATCAAAGAGAACAAGTAATGAAATTATATTTTCCAATCATTTTACAGTCTATTTCACGACTGGTTAATATTTCGTGACAATTCTAATCGTAAATATAACATTATTTTATTCATTCCTTTGGCATTGGTGGTTCACAAAAAAATTAAATCTTACGTAATAATAGTTTTAGTTGATGAAAATATATGCGGCCTGTGAATTCTCCACGCCCACGTATATATTTTCGTTCTTAAGTTTCTACCGAGCCAGTGATCCCATGTGATTTGAGGATTCCAACGCGTTTATTTAAAGAGCTCGTTAATATTTTTTATTGCTACGAAACTGATCACTCTGTTGGAAAAATAAAATCACTGGAATTGTCAACAAATGATGAGAATTCTTGATATAGTTCACTCATAAAGAATTCAACATAAGAATTATTGATTGAAGTTCAACAAAACTTGTTCAACAAGACTTGTTGAACTTCAATCAATTCGTCTGGGATGATGGAGCAACATGTCATTTTTTCTAAATATATGTTTAATGAGGCCATAGACGTGCCATCAAATCATTTTGACTTAGTGATTATTGGGAAAATAATAAAACTCCATAATCCACAATAAATAGTTTGTATTAATTGAGATATTTTTTTATGTAAAAGAAGTCGGACAGGTTGACTGTCCACTTGATGGTGTTTTTAAGTTCACTTTTATTTTTCACGCATAAAAACTCATTTTTCCCCCATAGAAATATTTCCACTTACGTAATTTCTAATGAAATTATATTTATTTTTACAGGTACACGACAAACACGCACTATTATGAAATTCTTCACAGTTAACAACACATCAATGCGAATGTAAGTTTGCTTAAGTTAAGTACTTCGGTAAATTTAAACTTAGGAACTTAAGTAAGTACGAGGCTCCCCTCCTAAAAAAACCCAAGTAAATGGGATGAAAGTTATCAAATTTTCCATGTAAAGTTATCAAATAACAACATTATGAATGCCTACCTACACAAAAGTAGTATAATAAAATGAATTTTACGTAGGCGGAACCAAAGGTACGATAAAAGACACAAAGCAATACATTGTAGGTACATACATGTAATATTAACATGAAAATGAGATGCACGATAGATTACTTCTCCGGTCATCGATCTAATACGAATATATACCCACATGATCATTTGATATGATATTATCAACTTGATAGGTTACTTGCAAGAAATAAATTGTAGACATTACCGCAGAGGTGTAAGAAGCAGAAATATGCATATTATATTGTTTTTTGACGCCAATTAGCGTTACTTGAAAAGTAACTACTTGTAGTTGATGAAAGAGGCCCTTATACAGATGTTTGTTACTGTTTCACGTAAAACGGCTCGACGGATTTGAATAAAATTTGGCACACAGACAGTTTATTACCTGTACTAACATATAGGATACTTTGATGTTATTTTCAAAAAACGAACCACAGCGCGTGCGATGTCGCGGACACAGCTAGTGATAAAAAAAGAGGATATCTACATTTAATAGGCTCCTTATATTGCTGCAAAGCGTGTAGGTACTTAGACACATTGAGAATGCACATTTGTCTGTCTATGTAACATAAAATGTATGCCGAGTAACGGTGAAAATGAATATAATATAGAATAATAGACGAGTTGGCCCAATCGAGACACCTCCGCAGGTGTGCGCTTATTAGCATTTGGTACGCAAGCACTGTATCGATTGTCTAAACGTTTATCAATTGAACAAATACAGCCAATTGATTGTTTGTTTTGCTTCTGATCTTGTAATGAAGAAAACTGTTGAACAGAGGATAAGTTTATTCACACCTACTTAATTTTTGCCAATGTAGTTTGCCAGTAATGTTACATCGCCTCATTAAAATATGTAGTCTGTGTTTTTAACCCTTAACGCCCGACGCAAAAACGGAGTGTTAGGACTTTGACGTGTGTGTCCGTGTTGTGTGTATCTGTCTATGGAGTCGTAGCTCAAATATTTAATTTTATAGTTGTCATGTAAATAGTTTAAATTTGCCAATTAAATCATTTCCAAACATACATAGCGATCATAGATTTTATGTTTTACAAAATAAATTAGGATTATTTATACTTAGTTTCCTAGTTATATTTTGTTGTACCAGAATCAAATCATATTCGCTGTGTGGCCAGTGATTTTAATCTAAATAATAATCAAGTTTACTAGTATTACATGTAATTGCATACATCGTGTCATTAAGATGTTCTATCTCGTGAATTTTATAACGCCCACATACAATTTTACATTACTTATGAGTAATCATAAATAAAATTATGAAGAAATTATATATTAGCAGCATAATATTAGCACATTTAAGATAAAATTATATTATATGAAATTTATTAATTGTAAATAAACATGAATATTAAATATATGAAATATTAAGCGTACATACTTTTCATTCAGCCTGACTAAAATAAATACAAAAAAAGGTATTTCCTTATCGACATTTGTGCAAATATTTGTTAAAGTATGAATAAGTTTACCGCAAACATCTTACTTAGGTACTAACTTGTTAAATAAATAAAACACAAACGTGGGTTTTAAAAATTGTGATCAATACCTACTTGAATACATAAAAAATTTTTAGAAGAAATCCTTTAGCTTGAGATAAAAATTAAAAAATAATTTACTCACTGCGAGTACCTTGCGCTCGCGGTAAATGACGGTCGCTGTGTTGTTTATATAAAATCGTCTGGCCTTCCAGCGAGAACAGTTATTCAGATACACTCTGAGTATATTCCACAGTAAAGTCATCATATCAACAGGTAATTGATTGACGACATTATGACTATAATTCGTGCTAATCGCATACAACAAACCGTTAACTTGTGCGACACCCACAGCGTCTGGTAGCCAGTTATTGTTTGGTGCCCATCAATCACAGTAATCACCAATTGTTTTGTCATACCTCTCAGTGTCGTGAACGATTCCATGATTATTTTAAAATATGAGATCCCTATTTTAAATGTCAATTTTGTTGATTATTGATTAGTGATAACTTTATTAGTGCCACATTTAAGTTTGAGAAGTCGGTTAAGTAAGACGTACGAACTCAGAAAAATTTCAAAATTTCTGTTAGCTGCTTTTAATCCTTCACTGACTTTATAAATAAAATAAAAAATAATTATCATCCGTAATCACTTTATTTCGTCTACAATAAAATTAGATAAGAAATAAAACGGAAATGAACTAAACATAATCGTGATACCGATATTATTAGGCGATATATGTTTTATGTTCAAATGCAGGCAGTTTGACGGTCCACTTGTTGATAGAAGGCTATAATCAATCACATAAATCACCGTGAGTACTCCTTTGTCATTAACTACAGAACAAGAATTACAGAAAAAGAATTTTTCGAACCAAGCGCTTTAAAACATCCTTTATTATAATGCGCACTGTTTGGAACTTCCTGCCGGCGTCTGTGTTTCACAGCTCATATTATAACCCAAATCTGATCAAAGTTCGAGTGAATAGGCGTCTTCTAGGTGAGCTCGCTCCTTCATATTCCTGTTCTTCGCTACACGGATAGGTGCTGGCCAAGAGCAAACCCATCTCTAATAATAAAATAATAATAATTACGATAACACAATAGACTCTGCCAACCCTTACTTACGTACCAAACCAAAACTCAACAGCATTTATTCTGCTCTAATTCTGCTGTTATTTCACACTGTAAAAGAGTGGTCAATGCGACCAGTTGGCTGCCTAACTTATCAAAACCTAACAAGCGTCATACTTTTGGCTATCTAAAATTATAATATAGTACTAATATATTAAGTTACAATATTAATGTTAATGGTTACTTTCTTTAAGTTAAAAAATGTATTAATGCCAAATATAGAATATTCTAAAATTGTCAGAATGAAATACAAATAAATAAAATGGTAAAAGCGGCCGCAACTACAGCAAAAAAATCTAATTCCAAATTTAAATAACCCGCATTTACGAATAAGATATTTGGTCCTAAATAAAGATAAAAAGACACTAAAATAAAAAGACTAAATAATTAATAAACTTATTCATAATTTCAGATTCAGATATTATTTGTGTAGTCCTAATAATTGATGAACCTTTCAGTATCGATAAATATATCGATATTATTTTCTCCTCCCTAGGCGATAATAATATCGATACCATCTCCAACATCACTACAATACCCCTGCCCCCCGACCCGTATCGTGCGATAGAGAGAGTTGCAAGTCTTGGAGACAATTGCCTACATTTCCTTTTTGAAATATGCTTTCGGGCGTTAACGTTTTTATCACCCTTAACCTCTACAAAATTAGATAATTTTGATATTATTGGATTCAGTATACCTTAATCTAGGTCTGTACGTTTTTCCTTTTTATTAATTCAGTTTAATTTAATTTTAAAAAATAAAAACACTGGAGGAAGTTTTTAAGTCAAAAATATAGATATTTCGATGCTAATAACTTATATCGTAAGCAATATTTCTTAAAAATAAAAACGTACAGACCTAGTTTTCCATTATATCTACAACATTTCCAAAAATTATAAAAATTGGACGATGTTTACGGGGGGAAAAACGTTATCGCTTTTTGTATGAAAATTTACAGCTTCACAATCCTCTTAATATACCTACCCGCATTATGAAATTATAATAATAGTGACAATTAAGAGTGTCACAACATAACACTCATCATAACGAAGGCATTTGGCTCGTATCCACTGACTGCACCTTGAATTGCATTTATGATTTATAAAACGTAACTGAGCAACCTTGGGACATTTATTTTCTAATCTTATAACGAACAAAACGCTATTATTATTTTTAATGCACTAATAGTTTAGTTTAATACGCGAGTTTTAGTTTTTTGTGCTAAAAGACGCCATACAGTGTGACAGTCCATTTTATGTTAGGTAGCCTAGAAATACAAGGTAGCCTAGAAGTACAAGCAACGCCAAGGTACATGCATGAATTTTATTGAAGGGGACTAAATGAGATGTATTGATTATGGTACACTAGTTTCTTCAATGCTTATAGACAAGTTTACAAGGAAATATTATTTCATTTCACTTGTCTACCAATCATCTATACTTATTTATTTATTGGACGAAGTCGCTTGCAACAGCTAGTATGAAATGAAGACGTAATGTCAAACAACAGATGCTTTTTTCTTTTACTATCTGTGTTTAGTATTATCTCATTTGAAATTATTGTTTCCTCCAAATGTCATCAAGAAAGACAGCATTTCAACCCTTAGTTAATATGAAAAGCAGAAGTTAAAAAAACGCATAAATTTTGATCATAAACCTTATTTTTTTTCTTTAAGTTATACTATACTTTAGTATACCTACCTAAAAAGGATTAATTAGTCAGCGTTTAGAACGCGTTCAGTCTCATTTTTGTACTCAATTCTCAATCTGGTATGATTCAATGCCTGCTAATGTCGTACAAATTCATAAAATAAATAACATCTGTATGTTCTTCGACATCTGCAAACATGCCAACTATAAAAATTTAATATATGCAAACAGTTATAATGAGTTATACTAATATGTCGTTAGTATACTTTCAATTTTATGAATCGATATCAACTAGAAATTCGCTTTCCCCGATATGATCAAAATACTTATATTAACTGACGTAGAAATATTATTATTACGTAAAATAGAAAATTTAATTCCATAGCCAATTGAGGCCTTTGCCGTATAATTATAGATTGTGGTATAAATCATTCGTGTCTTAAGAGACATTTATTAGCTTCGTGCTTGAATAAAGATCAGATATGATAGAATAGATGGATAAGCATTCGTGGCTTTTAATTGCATCAATAAGTCAAAGTATTAAGTTTAATGAAACGCTACATGAAATAAACGATCATTTGTTCTGTATCTTTTATCGACCTATTTAATTATTACATATGTTTGGTCTCAATTTTAGCCAGAGGCCTCTCTTAGTGTGAGGAGAGACTATACGTGGGCTATATACATTGTGGACTAACTGGTGGCGCTGTAATTTGTTTTTTTGAAAATCCCACGGTAATACAAAAAAAATCCAAAAGTATCCTAATGTTAATCATCAATACCGTCTAGCGGCAATAACCTTACCTTACCTTACAATAATCTGCCTGTCTGTCTATATTAACATATAAAAACACTAGACTATTAATATTAACATAACATATAAACATAGAGATTTTATTATGAACAAGCTGGGGCCGGCGACTATGTCCGCGTTCAAAATGTTATATAGCCTTAAGCCTTCCTCGATAAATGGACTATCCAACACAAAAATAATTTTTCAATTCAAACCAGTAGTTCCTGAGATTAACGCGTTCAACCAAACAAACCAACCAAACAAAGCTTTATAATATTAGTATAGATTTATTCACTGTGTAGCCGTTTCTGTCTTCATATTTGGCAGACAGGCAATTAATTAAGATACCCATTTAAATTTTGCAGTGATTTTCAATTCATCCTGCCACCCCAACGGTCATCATCAAATATCACTCTCACGTCACGTGTGAAGAAACATAAACAAAATGATTAAATTGAAATGGGCCGTTATCAATGAACTTCAATAATGTAACTTCCACTCGCGAACCGCTAACGCCACCTTCAATAATATAACTAAAGGTCATATCATTGTGAAATAAAAATTCTGTAAAACGCGCCGGTTAATGGACCTTCAAATCCCGGTTCCAGAGATCGTTTCCCTGGCAAGGCCAACTAATAGGTGCGTAGTAAGAAAATTGGCCTTAGTCTGGATTTACTGTTTGGTTCATAAAAAATATTTCATATTTTTTTTTTTTCAATTTTTACATTCTTAAAATTTTCTGTAAACTTCTTTTTGTAATATGTAATATCGTATATCTACAGCAATGTATTTTTATTAATTAAAACTATATAACTGGTCCAGCTGATCTAGAGTAATGCGCTTAGCAACACTTTTAGATACCTACTGCATTTTTTTAGACGAAACTGATTTCTAGTTTCTTAAGTCTTAAAAGTCCTAGTTTCTTCTCGAATCGAAAAGGTAATCTATTCCCCCTCTATTAGGTACCACAATGTTCCCGGGCTTATAATGTAAGTATTTTGAAAGATTTCAAGCGCATACTCGCTTAGACACAGTTCGTATAATATATATGTCACATTTAGCCCGTCGACACCTGCTTACTTTATTTTAAACGTATGCCGACCGTGGAAGTAGTGGCAAGGTGATGCCGAATTATTTTCACATTCTGGGTCGCAAACGTGCGTTAGTCTCAGGGACATTCAGTCGGGAAGCGAGGCCTATCGTTGTCTTGATATAGTTACTTACATGCTATTTGCGAACGTGTTTAGAACATACAGCTGCCGCTGCATTGTCATCCTAACAACGGACACACAGTGAGATACTGTGTGTCTATATACATAATATTCTTTTGTCCACATCTATTTCATAGACAACGCTTGTAACTATCACACCATCGGTCACATTTCCCATAGAAGCATCTTTAGTTTCTATCACGGTACCTATTAAGTTATTGAAGTATTGAAATATGAAACTATTTTTAGTATTTTTATGTGTAAGTACTGTAAGTACCAAGTGTTAAGCTAAAAAGTATTTAGAAAAAAAATTAAGCTAACTAAAATTAACTTTAAATTAAATTCTATGAGCACAATCATAAAATTATTTCAATATACAATCCCTATTTCCCTATCCCTTCTAATCCCATATCCTTAATCTTATTACGGTCAGCAGCTGCGTGTGTTATATGCGACGATAGCTACCATCAAGTGGACCGTCAGCCTGTGACAACTTTAACAAATAAAAATTATATATTCGAAATGTATAATGCTGTACGGTATGTCTAGTTCGTTCTGCACACTTCGTTTCTTGGTCATAACTGGGTCGCCCCGCCAATCTGGCGGCCGTAACCATCCTCTTACAGAAGACCGATAAACAAGGAAGCTTTGTGTATATAGTTTGCAGAAAAAATTACATCCGTACGAAGCCGTGGGCGGGTCGTTAGTTATGAATAATCCTATAGCAAGAAAGTTTAAAAATTAGGCAAAAAAGTAAACTTTCATCTTAATCACGATTTATGAATTCATATTAATCATCGCGACCTTAAATACACACGACTTTCTTTTTAAATTTCGACATATTGCATTAACTTTGAATTCCAATTTCTTATGCATGACGCGTTGACCGCTAAGGTGTGTACGCGGAAGACCAAACTCTCTTCGAGTGACGCATGTTTTTAATACATGACGTTATATTACCTTTTTGTCACATACCAATCAATCATCACACAAACACCTCATCTGCGACCATGCCTGACAATATTTATTATTTATAATGCATCCAGAGCCAAGAGACAAAGTTCCCATTGTGACTCATTTGTGATCTGGTAATGCATTCAGTTTTAATGACACTAAAAATACTCATGAAAATTCTGTTGTATGTTATTAATTATTATATTATTTGTAAATAATTTAGAATATTAATGTAAATAGTTATACAAACTCTATATCATTTTTTATGACGTTCTCATGATGTAGGTACCCTATTTCAAAAAAGTAAAAAACAACTTTAAATAGATAAAGTATAAAAAACATCTAACACTTCCCACGAATAGTGTACTACTGCAAAATGTGCATTTATGATTTACGGATTCTAGTTGGTGTTGCTTTAAGCTAACTTATTATTATTTAAGTTAGATTTAAGTTTTGCTAGTAAGAGGCTAGGCGCCCGACAGTCTGTAGTTAATCATTAGAACTGGCCTTAGCATCAAGCTGTTAATAAAAAGATCTGGCCTTTTGAAGTCCTATTTTTTTACACGAATTTCGAAATGGCATTTTTATCTAAACAATCTAACACTTTCTCGCGGCATCAATACATAAGGAGTTCAGATGAGTTTTTCCCTAAACATAACAATAAAATGGTTAATCCTAATAGACAAATAAGCTAATATTTATATTAATACAAGTCCTATAAAAAGTAACATGAAGTCAGGGCTCGAGTGATATATTGGTTCATTCGGTTGCAAAAACCAATGAGAATTGTTAAGCACTTCGCCAACGTACGTACCCGATATAAACAAAGGTATGTGAAACCTGAGCAAAAAATTCTACCTGCAACCTGAGGAATTGATAATGTATTTTGTAACCAATCTTAATTGCTTAGAGTTACTTTTTGTATACAGCGTGTGGGAGAATAAAGAATTCGCTCCTATGTTATGCTGTTTTCTAGAGGGACATATCCGATGCCTCAATGTTTCAAGTTGGTTTCTTTTTATAAGTAAAACTAGGAGTTTGCCCGCAGCTTAGGTTGCGTTGAAATACAAGCTGAAGGCCCATCCAAATATTAAAAATCTTTAGATTTTCACATAGAATAACTATTACTATAGTCACCTATAGTATACTAGTATAGCACGATAGTATATAGTTTTCATAGATAAAATGTACTTTTCGTCTTACCGATATCTTTTCGGATCTTAGACTATGTAAGAAGAATCGTAAAACGATAGCAGAAACCGCACAGCAAAGGTTATATTGAAAAAGTGTGTTGGGAATTCATTTAGGCTTGTTTATGTGTATTGTTTTGAAACAGTATACTTATATACGGTAATATTCCAATGTACAATTTAAACTAGTGCAGTGTGCCACAAATTGGTTATTACTATTTAGTTGTAGAATATACCAAGATCCAAGATATTTTGGATCTTATTATCGTGTTAATAAAGTATAGTTTCGTTGTGTCAACGCTGAGTCTGCACCTAGGATCCGCCTTGCTACCCACAACATTCTTTAGTCAGCTGTCGCACCGCACCTTTGTTTGTGGGATTGAGTTATGAAAGAGTTGCAGGAGTGCCAATTTAAACAACATTACACGCCCGTTACCTCGCTATATTACTAGAATAAACAATCTCAAATAAAAAGAAATATGTATATTATATATTCCTAGAGAGAAAATATAAATTTCTTTATATAAGAAACTAGCTTTCGCACGCCGATGTTACTCGCTTATTTTTTATAAGTGAAAGAATTTTTAAAATCGGTTAGATTGTAGTTTTTGTGTTTATTCATCCGTTACACCACAGTATAATAAAGAGTACTTGTTACACAGAGGACTAACCTTACTAACCTTCTAATATGGCATTTCTTTCTTCAAGTTCCTACCGTGTAACAACTAAGGTTAACAACATGTCCGCTTAGAATAGCATTGAAAAAATTAATTAGGAAATTATGCTAAATTGCAACAGACAAATTAAAAGAAATTTCGTTAGAAATATTAATATATAAGAATAAGTACTTTAATAAAGATTGAACATGAGTCATCTGCATTGCTCTTAGAAAAACTTCGCTATGAAAGTCTAGGCGAGTCTGGAGTGTTTTGCGAACCATTTGATTAAAAACTAATTTCCCGTATTCCTGGCAGACAGCACTAGATATGTATGCAAGCCTAGTTAAATACATCTAATCAAGTTACATAGTCCATATTTAATCAAATCAAAAGAATAGCTACAAAAGAAATTAATTAGCGATGCTATACAGTAGCCAGTAGTCACTCGTAACTAAACTGGTCCTTTCAATAGTAGACTACAGCTCAGTCGTGACTGACGCAGTTCGAATTGATTGTGTCCGTTTATCGGGCACGGCCTTGACGCCACCTACGGAACTAATCGCAACTGCATTTTATAGAAACGCGATATTACAATTACTCGTTACATTGTAAGGTCACAGTTCATTTGTGGCTAATGTGCCTTTGTTGACATTTTTAATACCGATTAGCTTATCTCTGCTAATCTAACAAAGTTTAAATGATGAATTTAAACTAAATGACAACGATAAAGTGGCCTTGAAAGTAAACAAAAGACTTAACGAATTGTTAACGCTTAACTAATTGGTTAAAGCAAAACATTTATTGTTATAATTAATAACGATTAAACTAAAGGAGAACTTAAATTTAATAAATCACTTATTTACCTTTAAGACAAAGCAATGATTAGTGGTCATTTGGTTGTGTAATTACAGTTTTTTTTACTGAGTATAAAACTGGAACAAGTTTCTTTAAAAACATTTGTGTTAGAATCAACAACACCTACTCATTTAATAGAAATATTATATTCAATTATTAGATACAATATAGGTGTCAATGGCAGCTCACATTCAAGAAATGAAGCCATAATGACAACAAAATGAAACAGACCAGAATAGAGAAGAAAAATTTGGACGACCAAAAAAAAATTACCTGATAATATTGTCAAAATACTAGGAACAATTTGTTATATCTAGCAAGATATAATCCTTGATATTAATAATATTAAAATATTTAATAAAACTTCTGTTCTCAGTTTAAAGGTTTTTCAAAGCTAGCAAGAAATATTTTAAACACAGATAAATAACTAAATATAAAGACACGTGCGAACACGCGAATTTGGACAGAGTTAGGGTCGGACCCCTCTCGTCACAAAGTTCCCCTATTTGGTGCAGCTGACTGCAATGTATTGATTAAAATTACTACAATACTGGGCCATTTGCAATAATATATTACGAATGTATTTCCGCGTTAAAATATTACCTGCCTGTACTTTATGAGTCATTTTTAATTGCATTTCAATCAGCTGTTACGAGCAACTAATGCTTATCGATGTTGGCATGATATCCAAAGGCTTTGTTTTACTTAGTTTGCATTGAAAATGTTAGTCATAGTATTAAGTTGAAATTTGACTTAATAATGTAACTTGTATTATCTCATTATAAAATTATTTTCTTAAAATTGGATATACATACATAACATACATTATCACAAATCTATATTTCCCAAAAAAATATCTAATAAGTATATGGCAATGATTTCTTAATCATTCCTAGACTGTACTTTTAATAAAAATTGTCATATGTAATTGGGAATCAAACACAAATAAAAGAAAGAAAATTTCATATTAATCATAGTATTTATTTGACATGTAAACTCTTACATCATGTTCGTCTGAACCAACCTCTTCTTATCAGCAGAATACTGGGCCTCAATCAGCAGAATGTGGTCTTGCACAGAATTTTAACAGTGTCTTTTCTAAATTTTCAGACCTTCACAGCATGGTGCAACAGCCACTTAAGAAAGGCCGGCACCGGTATCGAAAACATTGACGAGGACTTCCGCAATGGCTTGAAACTGATGTTGCTATTGGAGGTGATCTCTGGCGAAACCCTGCCCAAACCAGACCGCGGCAAGATGCGTTTCCATAAGATCGCTAATGTCAACAAAGCTTTGGACTTTATCGCTTCCAAAGGTGAATTTTTAATTGCATTTGTATAGGTGATGTATGGAATGGGCTTAAGACACGTTTAGAAGAATTTAAAAAGAAAAACAGTGGCGGACACAATTTTATTTTATAATATGTATAGATAATTAAATAGTAAAAAAATGTACGTTTAAATTTTCGAGACGAGACGTTGAAACGCTGTAAATGATATCAGATTGAATTTCATTACGTGACTATCTTCAATCAACCAATTTCAATGTTTTCATTATTGAATATGTCGTAAAAATATTTAACAGTTATATCTCAATGTTGCAAAATAAAGTAGACTAGGTCCTAATTGCTAATATACTATTGTATCAGATCAATGATAGACCAAAAAGTAATAGGTACCAGATAAACCCTGAAAATATCATTAGAGCCGAAGAAGTATAGTTTTTAGAGTCATTTGATCAGCGAGTCTGGCTGCAGTGACCACCTCCTTACAGAAAACACCGTTCACCATAAAATAACAGCATGTGTGCTGTTGTGTTTAGGTGAGTGAGTATGGGAAGATTTCCCAATGTCTTCCTAATCTCTTATTCTTAATCATACAATATGTACTAAGGTCAGCAGTGCGCCTGCAACACATGTAGCGTTACTTGTGTTAATAGACAACTCTTGCTACTTACGATCAAGTGTTATAAAATACAGTGATACAAAATATATAAACGTCATACGTAATGAAAATCAAAAGTTTTATTTTATTATTTACAGGCGTAAAGTTGGTGTCAATTGGCGCTGAAGAAATCGTGGATGGAAACCTTAAAATGACCTTAGGTATGATCTGGACGATCATCTTGCGATTCGCCATCCAAGACATTTCAGTAGAAGAAATGACCGCCAAGGTAATATATTACACAAGCGTTGTTTATTTATCTTTACATCACCAGGTATTATTTAAAATCGATTTAATCCATTCTTTATTTTCTACTAAAACGAACAAAAAAGAATATTTATCAAAATTGATTCAATAATGTTGACGCTCAGACCAAATAAGAACTATAGACAGAATTTTGCGGACAGCATAATGAAGCCGGTTTTATATATGCGTTGGTCCTTTACTGGTATTGAGTCTTTGTGTTCCGAGCTATAACCTCAATTTTTGTTTATTTTTATTGAAAATGTTGGTTTCCAAGTTTACTTACGTATAAAGTGTGACTCCTGCTCCTGCGTTTTACTTTTTGAAGACTGATTTTTACGCCCTTTCACTACGCAAGGCATTTTTATTAGTAAATATTTTAATAAGGCGATATTGATTGAATTTGTAAGCGTGTAACCGTGTACACGGCGAAGGAATAGTTTTAAAGACTTCACTCTGCTGTCCACAACACTCTGTCTTTAGTTATTATTTTATCTGAGTGTTGACTGATAATAAATAAAAATTCAATTTCTTACTTCGTTATTTCAGGAAGGTCTCCTTCTCTGGTGTCAACGCAAGACAGCACCATACAAGAATGTCAATGTTCAGAACTTCCATCTGTCCTTCAAGGATGGTCTTGCATTCTGCGCCCTTATTCATAGGCACAGGCCAGACCTCATTGACTACAGCAAACTCTCTAAGGACAATCCTTACGAAAACTTGAACACCGCTTTCGATGTCGCCGAGAAATACCTTGACATCCCACGCATGTTGGACCCTGATGGTGAGTCTTTCTCCATTCAAAAACTTGTGGAGTTTATTTTTTCAGCAATAATCTTATAATTTTGCTACAATGTGTATAAAAAATAAAAGTAAAATATTAAGCAAAATGAATATCTATTTGGTCATCAACTTTTTTTGACTGACCTTGTAATTGCTGTTAGATTAAACAATAGCCAAAATATAAACATCAAAGATAGAAAAATCATGCTAATATGAACTCTTTATAATATTCTATCTAAAGCAACGTTTAGATTTATTCGCTAGATTATGTTAATACCTAATAATAAATGCAAGAAAATTTCATTTTAATGAACTAGGCTTTGTCTTCTGAACTTTGCTTTTTGATTATTTCTCAAGACGTGTAAACACTATTAGTACCTCCTCATTCTATATACCACTGTATTATGTAAAATAATAAGCTAAGCTTGGTACTTAGTTCACTTGAGCAAAGTGAATGTAAGTACATACTTAATCCTCAACACTTAGTTGAGCGTAGATTAAACTCGCAACACATCCAAACCGCATTTTTAAAACCAGTTCGCAACTATGAACTAGTTTAGAACGATTGTAAAATGTACCAATAAAATGTGGAACGATATGTGGAATAAATGTTTGTGGTGGGTAATTGCAGACCTTATAAACACACCAAAGCCGGACGAGCGCGCCATTATGACCTATGTGTCATGTTACTACCACGCGTTCCAAGGCGCGCAGCAGGTACTGGAAACGAGTGGCCGTTCAAGTGCTACCGCAAACCCCTTGACACCCGAGCCCTTAATGCCAGGCCTTTGTGTGTCACTTATAGCATGAACCCGACTCTACTCTTTAAATTAAGGGAACACAACATTTCTTTTTATACTTCCATTCAAACGATTATATAAATAATCAAGGGCGTACAAAAATGAGTAAAATCTCTATTAAAAAATAACATAAAAATGTTGCTAACTAATATTAAAATGAGAAAGTGAGTTTGTTACACTTAACTGCTCAACCAATCGTCATGAAATTTTGCATACCATCTTCCTAAAAAGTACTGTTTTCGAGAGATGATCTAAAAATAAAACAAAAAAATTCAAAACAATGATAACAATATATATTATGATAAAGATATAATAAACACTTAAAAATAAATAACATAAAAAGTTATGTTAGGTATGTTAATGTTAGTCTTCGGTGAATAAATTATTATCTACCCGGTTAATGGCTGGAAAAAAGCTGTGATTAAAAGATTATAGTACTTCCACAAAGCTTCGCTGATCTGATCAATAACTATAAAATGACAGCTGTGTATGTACTTATAATTATACAAAGTTTGATCGTAAAAGAAAAGTAGCATTAGTAAACTCTTTTTATGTGATTGTAATTTTATTGAAACCGATTTACTGTTAGTGCTACAATTATTGTTTAGCTATACTATGTCTATCCTTTGGTATGCCTTTGAAAATTTTTAATAACTAAATCATATCTAGGAATATTTAAAATAAAAGTAGTTAGGTTTTTATAAGAATTGTTGTGTTTCTAAAAACAAGCTTTTCAAAGAACAAAACGCAACAACAATTACATAATTATGTCCCGGACTTTTTTTATCTAATTTTAATAAATGTATTTTGTATTTTTTGACAGTTTTAGCTTTATTGTAATTAATTAACAATTCGATGTCATCAAATTGCATTACGATTTGGCATAAGGAACACTTGTCTTAGCACTACTCATTTGTAATCTTAGCACATCAACAATATTAACATTCTTATCTTCTTTGGTTTTATAATTCATGCTAATAGCATTTTTTTTTTAAATTAAAAATTTTGGACAGTTTTAATTTATCACAATATCCACTGAAAATAAATTGTATATTCTAATGTCTACTTGAACACAATACTACTAGTTTTCTTTACTGTACTATACTCATAGCGTGAATTATTTTAAATTCATGCTATGAGCATTTAAAAATTTTTTTTTTAAAAAATCCACAATAATTTTGGACATAATTCTTCTCGTATCATGTTCCAGAATAGAAATTTTATTAGTATGTAGTTAAAAGACAAGCGTTCCTTATATAACTAGTGAATAGCATGTCAACTAACCCTGTGTTGCTTGCTGTGCCGCCTATCAGATCTGCAGAACACAGCGATGCCAGACGAGAGAGCAGTCATGACATACGTCTCATCGTATTATCATTGTTTCTCCGGCGCCCAGAAGGTTTGTACTCTGTTAAATTTAATCTAAAACACGCCATTAGTTATTTTGTCCACTAATTACCTTTGAATCGTAGATGGAAGTAAAAAGAAAGATATGATACGTTCTTACATTACATAATCAACTAATGGGCCTCATAAAACTGTATACCTAAATACTCATCCCTACAATAGGCGAAAAATGTACTCAAATTTTTCCACAAAAACTATGTTCTTGTTTTTAAGGTCACATGTACCTAAAAAAGACAGTGCCCTTTAAGCGACTGAACGATACTGAGTTCATTGGACTCAGTATATGAGGTTCATGCGCGGATAGTTTGTCACTAATCTTTCTTTTTCGTTCCATCTACGCTTTGAATATTATTTTCTAGCCACAACAATGTCTGGAACTAGTCAGATATCTGGAATGCCAATTTAATAATAGTATTGACTACTCTACTATGTCATAAATGAATAATTTCTGTTGTTCGAAAAACTGTACAGAACTTGAGTTTCATAATTTACCAAGGAAATATGATATGAATCACGAAGAATCATATTTCATTTAAGTATATGAAATATGCACAAAAAAGGATAAATTAACGCAATCTTTTTATCACAAATCTTACGCAATGTTTGACAGCAGCGAACAATAATTTCATCGTATACTCTAATTCTGTGAATCGATTTCCAACTTGGTGTTTTATCTATAACACGATTAACACGTATTAAAATTAAACACTGGAATGTATGGAGAAATGACCTTTTTGAAACAAATTTCAGGCCGAGACTGCCGCGAACCGCATTTGCAAAGTTCTCAAAGTGAACCAAGAGAACGAACGCCTCATGGAAGAGTACGAACGTCTCGCTAGCGACGTAAGTATATATTTAGTTATATTAGTTTACTAAGTATCTGATTCTATTCTTTTGGCCAACTAGAATGTAACTTCGAATATACATACTTCAAATAAATAAAACTAAAATAAAATAAAATTCAAATAAAATGCATAAAATTACTTTGTTAAATTATATTGTATTAAAATTTAAAATTCATGGTCCCTAACATCAAGATATATCTGTCAAATATTTAAATATAGGTATGTAAAATTAGTACTCACTCCAATTAAAACTGATTTGAATATTGTCATAAAAATGGCTATAAAAAAACTAATTAAATAACGTTCATTAATATTATAATACCTACTCTTAAAATTATTCTTTCGAATATTTGCTCGATCTGTAGAAAAATATTGTAGTGACCTCTATTAAATAAATAACATAAAAGTTATAATCAATGACCCGTAGTTTACGTGGGTTACCTACGTCATATCTTACCGTCTACTTATCTGAGGTGACGCATGATACTGGAGTCATACCTCCCGGCTAATGCAGGGCAAGGAAGCGGTCTTTTTGCGCTTCCTGGTGCCATTTTTGAATTTAACATAGAAAGCGTTGATGACCTTACAAATAAATTTGGTCCATAGGATGCCTTATACCTAAGTGCTACTTTTATTGAGTGGTGTAAAATAATATTTGCAGTTGTTGGACTGGATCCGGCGCACAATGCCGTGGCTGAACAGCCGTCAGACAGACAACTCGCTTGCTGGCTGCCAGAAGAAACTGGAGGACTACCGTACTTACAGGTGTGTTGTGCTTAAAATAAATAAAAATAAATCTAGTCCTAAACAGAGAGGACTTCCGAAAAATAATAATATTATAAACCCTTCTTATTTCTTAATTTATATTGGTATTTACTTTGATTTAAAATTTAAAAGCAAATCGAGTCATGACAATAGAATATTAGAATATTACTTTAAAAATTCCCTTTTTATACGTTAGACAAGATTACCTTTTTTAATGATTTATTATACATAAATATTTGATGTTAATTTTGTTTGATTTGGTTTATGTTTACAAAATAAGTAAACTATAAAGAAACTTGATATATCAGAGTCAGTATTACTGATGTCTAGCCGAGTTTTTATTCTAAGGACCCCCAAATATAAGTGCTTTTGAAACATTATATTTCAGGCGTAAACACAAGCCACCACGCGTAGAACAAAAGGCCAAACTGGAGACCAATTTTAACACCTTGCAGACCAAGTTGCGTCTCAGCAACCGCCCCGCTTACATGCCCACCGAAGGCAAGATGGTGTCCGTAAGTATTAATTTCATTTATTAAGACCTTAGACCACCCTGTACGAGTGAGTGAAGGCAGTAATAGGTATTTGAGAATATTTGTTGTCTCAACTTACTTGTCTCCAATAACTTAAGACAGAATGCGATGCAAGACATTCGTAGCACTTTTGAACTCACGAAAACAGTGAAAGGAATTCTAATATTTTGGAAAAAGCTTTATATCGACAACTGGTAGTCTATCGACAATTAGCATTTTAAATTTACTGCCTCAAAAGCCATTTCCGAAAAAACGAGCCTCTAAAGTTCTAAACATTGAATCTAAAGTTGAAATATTTCGTGCAGGACATCGCTCAAGCATGGAAGGGCCTGGAGATCGCGGAGAAAGCCTTCGAGGAGTGGCTGTTGAGCGAGATGATGCGCTTGGAGCGTTTGGAGTACCTCGCTCAGAAGTTCAAGCACAAGGCTGACATCCACGAAGACTGGACCCGAGGTGATGCTCAATTTATTAACATACTAAATTCAATTAAGGTTTTAATACTAATTATAAATACTAAACAGATATAGATTTGAATCCCAGTCTTGCCTGCAGATTTGAAAATAATTTCGTGATAGGTAAAATATAAAAGAAATAAATTTATTTCTTAAGTCGAAAAAATACATATTTTCAGGAAAGGAAGAGATGTTACAATCGCAGGACTTCCGTCAATGCAAACTGAACGACATCAAGGCTCTGAAGAAGAAGCACGAAGCCTTCGAGTCGGACCTCGCCGCTCACCAAGACCGGGTCGAGCAAATCGCCGCCATCGCGCAAGAGCTCAAGTAACCTAACATTTGGGACTATTTTTCTTTTACCACGCTTAGAAACTTTGTACTGTCTTGGGTTTTTTATGTAAACTTCGTCGGACAGGCTGACGGTACATTTGATGGTTGGTGGATACCGTTGACTCTAACACAAGCAACGATACCAGTGCTGCAAGCTTTTTGATCTACACACTACACATTCAGCTTGTTGTTATTGAACATAATTTATAAATATATATAAAAAGAGACAGGCAAAGCTTTGTGTGGAGGACAGAAATTTGTAATTATGAAATGTTTTCTGAATCAAATTTCCTGATTTCTATTTCAACGACCTATGGCATTTTTAGTTCTCGTGTGGATTTTCTTATAAACTCATAACTTTAATTAAATCTCCACTCCTTACTGCTTTACTAGTTGACAATTTTAGAAATTGCATTGACAGAGTGTATTTGTCCCCAGCACGCTAGAGTACCACGAGGTGGGCAGCGTGAACGCGCGCTGCCAGCGCATCTGCTCGCAGTGGGATCGCTTGGGAGCGCTCACTCAGCGCCGGCGACTGGCACTGGACGACGCCGAGCGCGTGCTCGAGCAGATCGACCTCTTGCATCTCGAGTTCGCCAAGCGAGCCGCGCCCTTCAACAACTGGTCAGTACGCCAGGTTGCTTAGTAAAATATATGGTGAAGATTGACTGAATTTCTTTATCTACTTATTAATACAAGGTTCAGCAAAGTTAAACAAGGAGCAACTGGCTTACGCGGGGCGGCCGCTTGCCTTAACCGGCGCCTAATCAGCTAAGCAGGTTCAGGCGCGTCATTTACAAATCAAATTGATGTCTCTGTTCGTAATGTCAAAATAACTGCTTTTTTACTAAATGTATATAAAAATATATTACGGTACCTGCTTAATAAAAAAAAAATAAAAAAATTACTACATTTTGGTCTGTCTGTTCCGGCTAATCGGATCGATTTTGACATGACTTTCACTGACAAATTGCTGATTTTATAGAGAGTAAGTAAGGCTATTTTTATATTAGAAAAATAAAAATAATATAACATATAATAAGCAGCGTCCGCACCGCCTGCGCCCCACTACTCTGTAATTAAATTCAAAGAAGACATAAATTATTGCCTTTGCCTGGGAATTAGTCTGCATATTTATTTTTATTTATTTACTAAAAGGTACACCAACAGCACAAACAAAAAAACTTGCAATAGGCATAAGTAATTTTAAAGCATACACAGATAAACTAAAAACTAGGAACTACAAACTAGACGATTGATGTTCTAAATATGATGTAAATATGCTTCTAAAGCATGAACATTCAAAATTTCACATTTATAACATGAAGAGATAGATCAAATTAAATGTTACGTAGAAGTTTATTAGAAGATAAATCTAGTGAACGCTTATCGCTATCACTTGTTTAGTAAATCCTTTATAGCTAAGTGTAGTGTAGTCAAGAGCAAAACTCGAATGACAACGGTCTACGTTTATTTCTAATATTTTCCAGTATTTTAGCTTAAAAAAGCCAATAAACCACTTTATCTGAAGCTGTAATTCCTTTTTACAGGCTGGACGGCACCCGCGAAGATCTGGTCGACATGTTCATCGTGCACACCATTGAAGAGATCTCTGGTCTCATGGACGCACACGCTCGCTTCAAGGCCACACTCGGAGAGGCTGACAAGGAGTACCAGGTACTTCTGACTCCATCATGTCTTCTTCTTAATACAAATCCCATGAAGAAGTTATCTGTCTACATCCGTAATATTTATATAGCGCCCCCGGTCTACATTATTAAAATTTATTGAAATTTAAATTCCAATAGCAAATTAATAAAAGATCTGGCATTAAATCTTTAACTAAGTTTAGCTGAAATAAACGTGTTTTTTTTTGCAGGCGATTGTGAACTTGGTACACCAGGTCGAGTCTATTGTGAAGCAGCACCAGATCCCTGGCGGGTTGGAGAACCCTTACACCACACTCACTGCACATGTAAGTTACTGTTTTATACTAACCCAAATTTAGAACTACTCATCTTATTCTCAGGTTTTATTATAAGGCCGCAGGAAAGCTGACGGTCTGTCGAAGTTTTTTTTTTAAAACCAGACCGAGTGCTTATCCTTAAATTAAGAGGATGAACCCCGCTCCTAAAGCACGCAGTACGATGGTAAAAACTCAGGGTAGACATTAATTTTAACAAATCATCAGAACAATCACCCTTGTACAGCCAATAGAACACACAAATAAAATAAACACACAATAAATAAATCTTTTTGTATAATAAGGGGTTTCAATGGATAGTAAACAATTCAACGCTTCAAGGTGTCAAAAGGACTTTAGATGGTATCCTCAAAAATTATTGGATAAGACGAGGCAATTTAGTCCACATACCTTCATCATATTTATTAGAGTCTTGTCGTGTAGGAGCTGAACCGCAAGTGGTCGGACGTGAGGCAGTTGGTCCCGCAGCGCGACGGCACTTTGGCCGCGGAGTTGCGCAAGCAGCAGAACAACGAGACGCTCAGGCGCCAATTCGCGGAGAAGGCGAACGCCGTAGGACCTTGGATCGAAAGGCAGATGGACGCAGTCACCGCCATAGGAATGGGATTGCAGGTACATATTCCTCTGATTTCTTTATTTATTTTTACTTTGACGGACTGATCCGGCTCGAAGGACCACAAAATGTCTAATTTCTTACGTTAAACTAAAAACATAAAGAATTATTCTTTGTGCGACCGACTTCATTGTATTGGATGTAAGGTGATTCAAAAGTCTCTGCTAACTTCTTCTAAACCACCCAAGTGATTTCCATTTGGTTTTTTTAAACGCTGATAATTTCAATAGTATTTCGGCCCGTTTTGAAATTTTCATAACTTATCTCTAACTGTTCATAAAAGTAGTGTTATAAACAATTGCAGGGCTCTCTGGAAGACCAGCTGCACCGGCTGAAGGAGTACGAAGCCGGCGTGTACGCATACAAGCCCCACATCGAAGAGTTGGAACGCATCCACCAGGCCGTGCAGGAGGGCATGATCTTCGAGAACAGGTACGATTTTTCACGACTGGCAAACCACTTCCAAGTACTTCCGATCACAGTTTCTACTCAATTATATTCTATTCTCGTCTATTTTTGAAGTGAAACTTCCTCAGGCGCGTTGGGCACTTTTAGTTGTGGAAAAAACACAACTCGCGGGACCGACCGAAACTATATTTAGGCGATAGGTTATACCAGCTCTGGAAAAAATAAGACAAAAATTCAGGTCACTTCGTTTTAAGAATAATAGAGATATATTTGAAAATTGAGAAAATCGAAACCCTGGACGACATTTTTGGGTATTGTGATCACAAATTTTCGAATTTTGCAATTTTATTTGTAATCCTGAATAAGTATGCTCTTGATTGCAGTTATCAATTCAATAATTGATTCTGTAACTTTTTTATAAAAAAAAAAAGTTTAATTATGGTTAAAAATTGGACACTTCGTCTTTTAAAAAAATAGTACCCCCCCTTGGCAAGTCAATAAAAAAATGGCCCATTTAATCAAGGTAAAAATATGCTACTAATCTTACGAATTTTTTAAGTAAAAAGTGAAAACTGTGAAGCTAACTTTTCACTTCTTTCGTGCATACTCACGATTGGCAGTTTTTCTTTTTCTATTCTCTTGTTCTTCAGCAGAATTTGTGATGCTGAGAGCGGGTCGCTAGTCATCTAGTCGAGTCACTAAATAAATGTCAAATATAAAACCTCACAGTTTGCGAACGTTGTGTGCAGATATTCTCAGTACACAATGGAGACGCTGCGCGTGGGCTGGGAGCAACTGCTGACGTCCATCAACCGCACCATCAACGAGGTGGAGAACCAGATCCTCACGCGCGACTCCAAGGGCATCACCCAGGAGCAACTCACCGAGTTCCGCGCCTCCTTCAACCACTTCGACAAAAACCGCACAGGTCAACCTTATCTATAATAACCAGTCTTTCATTTGAGCAATCGCAACTGCTTTCTCTTATTGTACAAGTGTTGGCTCATTAGTTCTCAAAATCGGTTACTGCGCATATTTGACACGTGATATCGCCAGAGCCCAAGATGATTTGCGATAAATATACAATATCGTCGTTGTGCAAAAAGTGTACTTTTGAGATATTGACAAAAAAATAGTAAAAAGGCTACTTTTTATCCTGGAAAAAATGTTAGGTTCCTCTGAGATTTTCGTAAAACGAACTAAAGCGCGTACTAGTTGTGGGCGCCAGCAAATTCATCATTTTTAATAAAAGATTTAGGTGTGTAGAAGTGGTCGCAAACATCAAATTCTCACAGGGTATTCAGAGATTTTGTAAATTATTACTAATATTAAGTTAATAAAATATTGCAAAGGAAGAGCATTTTGTTTGAAAGTGTCGGTCTGTTGGTTGCAGGTCGGCTGGCTCCTGAGGAGCTGAAGTCGTGCCTGGTGTCGCTGGGCTACAGCATCGGCAAGGACCGCCAAGGGGAGCTGGACTTCCAGCGCATCGTCGCCGTAGTCGACCCCAACAACACAGGTCTAACCTCTAATTTAGCAATTACACAATTCATTTTTAACCTAATCTGTGGAGTATCTGACTTAAAGGGTGAGCTCTATACGATCCGTAGGAAACATTTTGGCACTTCGCACCAATCTATTTTAACTTTGCTTGGTATGTAAATGTATGACATGGTACAACATTAAATAAAAAAACAGTAACTATTTCTGATGTGTAAATAAACTTTTTTGTACTTTTTTTTCTTTGCCGACCGTAGCGTGTGGTTCTGCATTCTTTCGAGGTGCCAACAAATTTTCGACGGGTTATATGTGAAGATTTTATATACCTACCTTTCTACCACATAGATTATAGATAAATCGTAGGCACATGCATATTAAAACTACTTATATGTCAGAAATATACGAGCTACACACTTAAAACACACAAAAAAATGATTAAATTGTTATTTACCAACAGACTCATTGCTATAGAAGTCCGGTGTAGACTCATTCAATTTTATCTGTAGTTTGTATTCCGTTTCTCTTTTTTCCTAGTTTAATATATGTGTGCATGGTCTAATCGTTTCTTTTCTCATGACTATATGACTTAGTAGGTAAAGCATGGAGTAAAACTGACATTAAATATATCTTTCAGGTTACGTATCGTTCGATGCGTTCTTGGACTTCATGACTCGGGAGTCGACCGACACTGACACCGCTGAGCAAGTCATCGACAGCTTCAGGATCTTGGCTGGAGACAAGGTAACTACATAGTTCACATGGGCCTCTATGGTCTCTAATGGGCATTTAATGGCATTCTTGCATTGGTGTGTTTGCAGCCGTACATAACGGCGGAAGAGCTGCGACGCGAGCTGCCGCCCGACCAAGCCGAGTACTGCGTGTCGCGTATGCCGCCCTACCGCGGCTCGGGAGCTCCTCCCGGCGCCCTCGACTACATGTCTTTCTCCACCGCACTCTACGGGGAAACCGACCTTTAGGTACTTCACTAATAGTAACTCAACGCCAGAGTATCAAATTAATAAATGTCAAATATCAAATAATATGTCTATAAAAAAATTAGACAGACCGGGGATCATTTTTTGTAAGACCAAAATGGACACAGTTGTGCCAATACGCGCGCATTTTGTTCTCGGAGCATAAACTATTTTTGAAGATAAAAATGTAAGTCAAGCTTTCACAATGAAAAAGTTGACAAGAGTTCACAAAAATAGATACGCTTTATTTAGCCTCTCCGACGTCGTAGACATATTGAGAGTCGCGTGCGTACTGTGTTTAGCATAACCACTATGTTTGACTGAATGCATCCTATTTATGCTATATTATTAGCTGTTTATTTATTACATTGAATATTAAAAGTATTTAAGCATAGGTTGAAGCTCTATTGGAGAAAGATTTGCCCTTTTTTATTATGTGATATTGACGTTGGACTGATCTGTATCTAATATCAGCATTTACTGGCTGCTGTCCAAGTGTAATTTTGGCAAAAATAATACATCCCTTTGCTGATTACATGAGAACAAGCACCAATCTAATTAGCTTTTACTTATTCTAGACCAGGGTTCCCCAAACTATTTTGGACAAGTGACCCCTTTTCAACAATGAACTGTTACCTCAGACCCCCATGGTCAAATTACCTACTTTTAAGACCAACCCCCTTATTCATAATGGTCCGCTAACTTAAAGCAGCTATCTATCTTAGTCTATCTTTAGTTTTTTCCTATTGGTACAAAATACCTAGGTACTAAGGTGCCAATTAGAAAACTTTGCACTTGGTTAAGTGAGTGAAGTTGATTTCATTTTCTCGTCAAAATTTAACAAAATAAAAAGACAATCCAATTCAGTAAATATCAAGTTTAATTTATAATTATTACAAATTAATACATAAAGCATCTTAAGTTGGTAGGAAATTATATTTTAAAAACTATTAATTCGCAAAGAGAAAATAAAACATTCAGTGCGATGGATGAACCTGGTGACTATCTACCAATCTAGCTACATCCGGTTCAATATTAGTGAGTTGCAGCCTTAAATCTCCACGTTCGTTGATTTTCAAACGGTTTCTTTGTTTTGTCAAAATGTTTGTTACCACACTGAAGCTTTTTTCAACTAGATATGATGATGGAAAAGCGATAAGGTATTTTTCAGCAATGTTCCACAATGTAGGATACTGTGTTTCAATTTTGCGTTGCAACCAGAACTTCTGATAGCCTTGGTTGAACTTTTGCTTAAGCTCTTCGTCTGTGCTGATGGTAATCAACTCTTCTTGCATTATCACATTGGCTTCTTCTATGGCTGTGGTGTTATACGGATTTATTATCCATTGAGGAATTTGTAAATTTAAAAGATCATCAAACCTCTCCGTAAAATCCTTGTGTAATGCGTCCAAGTGAGTAACATATAATAAAATGTCATCATCTTGAAGCATTTTTGGTAATTTTGACAAATGCGGAAACTGCGAATATTCTTTTCTGCCTAAATTTTGTTTATAAAGAACTAGTTTACCCACGAAGGCCGATATTATTGATTTTGTTTTAATCAAGTTAAGATCATCACCCTGTAGTTGCAAATTAACTTTGTTGAACATTCCAAAGATATCAGTCAAGTAATAAATATCTGTTTTACAATTGTTCAGATTTTCTTTCAAATTCGGATCTTTTTCTTGTAAAAACTCCAACACAGATTCAAAAAGGGCTGAAAATCTTTCTAAGCAAGAGCCTCTTGATAGCCAGCGAACTTCAGTGTGCAGAAGTAACCGAGTAAAGACTTCGTCGTTTTCGTCACATAGTTGAGCAAATAACCGAGAGTTCAAAGAATTGCTTCGAATCTTGTTGATAGCATTTATTACATATTGTAAAGACTTATGCAATCTAGGACTCAGCTTTTTTGCTGCTAAATGCTGCCTGTGAATCACACAGTGAATAACCAGTACATCAGGCAGTTGTCGCTTTAAGTGAGCTATAAAGCCACGATGACGACCAACCATAGACGGTGCACCATCAGTCGCAACAGAAACAATATTCTTCCATGGAATAGCTTTATCAGTAAAAAAATGTTCCACGGCCTGAAAAATCGATTCTCCTCTAGTATCAGTCTCTAAATATGCAGCAAAAATCAGTTCTTGGCACATATTTTCATCTTTGATAAATCGAACATATCCTAACAATAGAGCTTCATTGCCGGGTAATGTAGACTCGTCCAACTGGAGAGAGAATCTGCGGGTCTGTAAGAACTTGCATAAAATGTTTTCCACATCGCGTCCCATCTCATCTATGCGTCTCTGAACGGTGTTGTTGCTCAAAGGTATTCTCTTTAAAATATCATGTGCGGGTTTGTGCAATACATTGTTAAGGACCTCCGCAATGGCTGGTAAGATAAGCTGCTCTCCAATTGTATGAGGTTTCCCCGACTTCGCTATTAGTAAAGATATATTATAGGACGCTCGTAAACCATCATTGTCTCGAATAGATGATGACGCAAACATCGATCCTATGGATGGCCTTTTGTCTAGTTTTTCTTTCAGTGCTTGAAAATATGACAAGGGCTTACTTTTTTTGTTAGCATGTACTCTTGATAAGTGGTCATCCATTTTTGAAGGCTTCATGGCATCGTTACTAAATACTTTTTCACATATGAGACACATCGGGAAGTGTTGATTTGATGGAGATGCAATAAATCCGAACTTCAAGTAGTCCAAACTGTATTGTCTGCATTTTTTTTTCGTGTCCGCCATCATAAAACTTTCAGTAATTCTGCAAACAAAAAAATAAGGAACCTAAATAAAAAACAATAATAAACTGTTAAATTTGCACACTATCTTATTTTTATCACACTCAGTTAATGGATTCTTGTTAAGTATTACTGACTTACTCTTTGATAAACTTTGATACCTATATTGGGAAGTAACTACAGTAGGTAATTAGGTATAGAAACTTCGTATTAGGTAATTAGGTAGAATAAGAACGAAAACCAAAGACTTAAGTGTTAGTAATTTTTACAAATACAATTATACATACCTATTTAAAATATGTTGTATGTTGTGTTTAACACTTTTTCAGTCACTTTACTTCACTTAATTTAGCTTTGTAATAAGTTTGTAATCTCTTGAAATAAATGAGTACTTAGCTATATGAGTTTTTATCGTTCAAGCTCCAACGAATTTCAAAACGCAAATGAACTTTCAACCTAAATGCAAGCTCGTTAAATAGTAAAATATCAGGAACATGTTTGGACTTGATCATGAATTCGTTCGTCTTAATTCGCGTAAAGCCGCTATCACACTATTCAATTTGAACGATTCCAATTTAGGAAATCGGAAGGTGTGATCGCAGTTAGAACAGATTGGATTCAATTAAGAGTTTATCCATTTTCAACTCTATATCTTCGATTTAGAAATCAATTTAGCGTAGTGTGATCACGAGCTCACTACTTAGATTCCTAAATAGGAATCGTTCAAATTGAATAGTGTGATAAGCACTTTATCGTCAAATAGAGAGCAAGTCAAAACGCCGCTGAAAGACGTACGCTCCAACTCAATCTTGCACAAACTTGTCCACATAGACTTGCCGAGTTTTTCATCTTGTACGAACTTGAAACTTTACATTCCTGGAACATTATTTCCTACAAAAATATTAATTATTCTTAGTACACGTAACACAACATAAACAATACAGTAACTACCTACTTACCTATCTTGAAAGTTTTAAATAAGAACTTGTGTTAATATAATAGGGGTCGATTTTTAGACCTCGTCGACCCCCAAAATCACTTTTCGTTTATGTCGACCCCTAGGAAACCGATATCGACCCCAAGGGGTCGATATCGACCACTTTGGGAATCCCTGTTCTAGACCTTCATTGATTAACTTATTCTTGTAAGTGTTCTTTATAACACCAGCACTTTCCTGGTGAGGCACCTTTAAGAAACCATACTTAGTAGTGCGGCGTAACTATTATTTGAAACTTACCTGTATAACGATTATGCTTCTAATTTATTTAATGACAGAAGTTATGTACCACGGAATGTCTGGCAGTGCTAAATATTATTTTTTAATAATATTCTACAAAAAATATACATATATTGTAAAAATAAACCTTTAGAAAATAAGTATTTAGTCCTATTTTTTCTCCCCTGGTAGAAAAAATAAAATAAATTGGCCGTCTACCCAACTTATAGCAGATATCCTCACATTTTGTCCTCTAGAAAATAACTTTTATCTGGGGGCCCTGGGATGTTACTCTATTGCTAAGCCTTTATTTTTGGCAACCCACGCTTGTAGGCTGATGATAATTATGAACTTCTTGGCCAATTTTTGAAGACGTGGTTCGAATAAGTAGTTTTTTTACCACCTAATATTTATTGCGTTTTATATATTTATTTACTTAACATGAAAATTCTCAGACGCAGTGATGCTGTTCTACAATCATCGTATCGATCTGAAGACCGACGTAACGCCTAACGTCGAGATGCCGCAACTTTCAACTGCGGAGTGAAGAAGTGTTTACACACACAAAAATTCTTTACACTACATTAAAAAAATAAAATATCGCCCTAAAATAACCACAGTGTGGTGTAAAAAATTTATGTGCCAAAACTAGTATTTAACAGTTCTATATAAACATTAAATAATGTGCAATGTTCAAACCAAAAATGCCATTAACTTTTCAAGCCGTTTCTCCTACATTCATATAATAATCTTTGGCTCAAATCAGAGAAATCATGTATATGTTTACACAAACAACAGTCGTAATTATACAATTAGTGTTAGGTATTTTTAACTTTTATATGAAAATTCTCCAAGAAGTCACAAAACATTTGTTTGTAAGATATAATAATGGTGCTAATGTTAGGATTGACTAATGTGTGACACCAAAATAAGACTCATTTTAATTGTGAGAATGTTTTTTTTGTTATAATTTTTTTATTTTTAAGCAAACACTATTTATACAAATTCGATTTTTTTTTTAATCACCTACTGCCATTAGTATTTATAGTAATTCATGGTAGAAACACGTTTTTTTTTCCAAATTGTTAAATGTTGCAGGGAAGTGTCACACAAATTATTTATTGTCATAGATTGCCATAGCTTGCCTGCATCTATTTAATTGTCTTTTTTTATATAAGTATATAATTTGTCGTTTGTGAGGGTATTTTGTATTGGGTACTCGAAATAAATGATCTGCCATATATTTTTCTTTTTTTTAATGATTATCTACATAAAATTAAAAATCAATGTTGTGAGGATACAGTGGTACGTAGATTAAGAATGAATTATGTGCCCAAAAAGTATACTAACTCGAATATGTACAGCTAATAATAAAGAGCTCTTAAATTATTTTGGTTTTTTTTTATTCACAAGGCATGCATTCCGTTTTGTGAAAATTTTACAATTTGACGAGCTCATTGGATGAGTGGTAAGGGTAACTTGCCTAACATCTCAGGAGTACAGGGATCGATTCCCGGCGGGGTCAACTTTGGAAATGAACTTTTCAAAGTTGGCTCTAGTCTGGATTTGCAAGAGTGGCAGGGAATACTTCGTTTCGCAGTCATTTGGGCAGCCCGAATGGCGGCGGCATATGTGCTGTTGTGTTTCAGTGAGTGAATAAGGGATGCCAGAGTCGATTACTCTATCCCTACTATTAAGTGGACTTGTCAGCCTGTCTGTCGACCTTAACATAAAAAAACAATATCCGTAAGTTTATTGAGGCTAAGGAACCAATTTTTTGAATAATATATGGAAAGCCGAAAAAAATCTGAACATCAAAATTACATAGCCACAAACCTTTATTTATAGAATAAAAGATATTGAACTATTCGTTTTTTTTTAAACTGGCTGCACAAACATATTAATAAGCTGACTACAAAACTTGAAAGATCAGGGAATATAAGGCATACCGTTCCCAAAATGAAGAAAACAATTTAAATTGGGAGATAGAAAATCTATGGATTTAAAGAAAAAATAAAATTACAAATGATTGGCTCATTGTTACACTTAACAATTACAAATGATGATCTATAAATTACACTACACAAGTATTAAGTATGTTCTTTAACGATGAAGTTTGTTTTTTAGAATGACCAGATGAGGCAAGTTTTGTAAAATGAAATGAAACAAGAAAATTGTGTATTCAATAAATTATATTGTAACAAATAGCCCCAATTATGTATGAGAAATTCTCATGACCAATATTGAATCAAATATAATTAAATTCGAAGATTCGAGGAGTTAAGAAATTAACCAATATTCATTTTATACAAAACAACAGCCTAACCTTTTTTTAATAAGCTACTTTTTGCAGCTGCTTTAAAAGAATTATAAGCAAACTAACTATATCTAGTTTCTTTAATAAGAAACTATAACGATATAATTATCATTGGTAATGTACTAAAACTATTTTGCTTCTTCCTTGTTCTCCTCGGCCGTTAACAAAGCACTTTTTATGCCAACTTTCTTTAGTTCTTCCACCAACTCTCCAGACTGATGCATCTGGAGCATAATATCGCAACCACCAATAAATTCGCCATTTATGAACACCTGAGGAATTGTTGGCCAATTAGAGTAGTCCTTTATGGCTGAAATAAAAACAGAAATATAATTTAAGTATTACTAGCTTATATCTGTGACACTGCGTTTCACAGTCATTTGTGCAGCCATCTGGCGGCAGTAAACACCTCCTTACACAATATCACCGTGAAATAACACCATTATATGCTGTTGTGTTTCGGTGATGAGTAAGGGATGCCAGAGCTCATTGCCCTGTCCCGTCCTAGTTCCTTATCTACTATGGTTGCCAGCGCTTTTGCAGCACCTGTAGCGTTGCTACCAAGCACTTACCATTAAGTTAAGTGCACCCTTAGCCTCAGCGAAATAACTAGGTTATGAATCAAAATAAAAAATTATCAAAAACATGGGCTCATCATAGCAAGGGACTAATGTCGGACAGTAAGACTAATGGACATTAAAAATAATAATGTCCATCAATGGTTTGATTCCGGCCAGCCTGTGACAACCTGAGGTGTTTGGGATTCCGTAGCGGTTCCCTCCCGACCCAAATGCAGAAACTGATGCTGCTCGATACAGCTTAAATCTGCGGAAGACGGCAGCGGAAAGGTATTGATTCAAAATCAAAATATTTATTTATCAATTAGGTTTCTCAAGAAACTCTTATGATCGTCATTATAAATTTAATTAATTATTATAATTAATTAAGCTTTAACTAATAAAGAAAAATATATTTTTATAAAATACGCTAAAAATTATAAACAAAAAGTGCAATTATTTACCTTGTCTAAGATTTTCATCTGAAAGAACGTCGTGACTATCATAAGGAACGGCATGCATTCTCATGATTTGCACTACGGCATTGCTAAAACCACATCGAGGGGCATCAGGGACTCCCTTCATAAACACGACAACTTTGTTATTTTTAACTATTTTATCTATTTTATCCTTTACAGCGGTGTCTCCGAAAGACCGAAAGTTCAATTTTAACGAAGTATTGTATAAGGACAATATATTTCTTCTTAATAAATTTGTCATTTTGTTTAATCAGCACACAATATAGCACATTAATAAACTATCGTATTGAGCGAGGAAACTCAAAACAAACCCCAGGCTGGCGCAACTCAAAGGAAAGAAAATGATGTATGAAACAGGTGGATTGGGTAATGCCGGAATAACCCGACTAAGTCAAGGCGATTGCGAAACCCATTAAGTTATTAGACATCACCGATTCTCTAATTTGGCCGTATTATACATCAAAACCACAATAAACCTGTATGTATAAGTTACTCTATGCAATAAACCATCGGCGGCCATATTGATGTGTTGCAATATGGCGTCTTTCATTTCAACTGCTTTGTTTGTTTGTTGTTTATTTTCGGATTTTTCGGCAAGCAGAGTATTGATTTTTATAAAACTTGCCAAAATTTTAGTGTTTAAATACTCTTTCTTCGTAGTGTTATATTTGGTGTATCGTGTTCTAGATGCCGAAAGTAAGCTGCGAAATATGTGGCCTAAGAACGAGTCGCATTGATAATAAAAAACGAATATTTTTGGCCCAATTCCCGCTGGATGAAGATAGGTTAGTACATATTATATCTTGCTGCTGTTCTAAAACCATGTATAATATAGTTTATTGGGAGTTTAGTTCAAATTTTCGAATAAAATTGTGTTGCATATGTGTTGCATGTAAAATGTAAACAATAGTGCAGTGCCATTTTTTATCGACAATCGGCAAAAATTTCTTTTTGATTTTATTGCACTGAATGATAAGAAATGAACACATGCATACACCCCAATGTACCATTTGGTTTGTTTTAGTTTTATTTTGCCTTTATTTTTTTATTTATATATTTAACTAAAAATAACATTCAATATTCATTTACTTTCTAGGTGCAGGCAAGACTGAAAAGAAAAAAAAAACAGCTGTACATACAACAAATGAAATGCTGTTCCATGTATCGGAATCTCTGCCAATCCATTGAACGATGAAGTTTTCAGTGAACTTCCTCTCCATATTGCTAAAAATCCTGTACAAACAACAAATGAAATGCTGTTCCATGTATCGTTCCAATCCATTGAATTACTTTATGAAATTATTATTACGTTATACATGACATAATCCAATTTTTATGTGTGTTACAGAACCTTCAACGTCGACCTTGGATACTGCCGTAATTAACTTAAAAAATAAATAGATCCTGCAGTCCTCAAAGATTTTATGTGAAGTTACTCTTGTGGCTAGGGAGCTGGGTGCCAAAATTTCTATATGATTTGTTCGTGTTAGGATGATGTACCATAAAAAAACATTAAGGACCGCGTCTGCCACCATGACAGCCCTGCGTTGTCAATTGAACGACGAACTAATCTCCTGGTATCAGTAATCCGGTTGTTCACGTCACTCGAACTGTTGAGCCTCCTCTTGTATCAGTAGTTCGGCGCTGGTGCTTTGTTTTCTAAGGTACTGAATGTACACATAAGGCTTTTATAATGATATCAAGGAACTTCAATAAGTGTCCATTATTCAACCTCTTTATTTAATTAGCCACTTGTTATCAATGTATTTTGTAGAGATTCCTTGTGCATCAAATGCTCTAAGTATGGCCATATCGATTGACAGTGTAACTCTTCCTAGCATTTGATTTACAATTTGATATATCTTTTTTATATTTTTAAAGTTATTATTAATATACATATTTATTCCTTTATCTTACTTCGAAATGTAAAACAATCGTCATGTGTGTACATACATCAGTACTTTAGAAAACAAAAGTTTTTCACCAGCGCCGAACTACTGATACAAAAGGGGGCTCAACAGTCCCGCAGGCTTATTATCTAAATGCCTCTGCTAGCGACAGGCGCAAAATTTGTGCATAATTTGTGCAATACCATACTAAATCATGTTTTTGGTATAACGTAACTCATAACAGTAGTGTGGTTTGCGTAAACGACGGTGCTGCCTCTGACGGACAATAACTAAAATTAAAGTGCATCATTTCCTTATGGCAGAACACGCGAACGTAGAAAATTGGTATTACGAAAGACTTTGACAGCCCATTAAATGCGTCAATTGTGACACTATCTCGAGATACACTTTGACTTGTAACGACACGTATTTTACTTGTTGTAAAGCAATTGCAAAGGATCATACGAACATTTAAAAAATAAGTTTCTGTTATTTAAGTGGTAAATATCAATTAATTGTTTTGTGTATTTGTAAGTCGACATAGTATGGTTTAAAATAAAAGTAGAAATTGCCTTCTTTTACATGACCATTTGTTTCATAATAACAGTTTTTTACGGATTCATAATGGCTCGAGCCTTATTAGTGATAGCGGTATTGGAAGACGAGCACAGAAGAAGAGATGGAGGTGCTGCTCATGATGCGTACTAAGGAGAAACTGTATGCTCCATGACCACATGCAAGAGCTTCATCGTGCTGGAGAAAGTGTGTGGCTTTTAGGTAAATCTTTTTTTATATTTCTCATGTAAGATTCTCTACTACTAATTTCTTACTTTCCAAACACTGTTCATATTATTATGATACAGGTATAAAGTAGGTAGGTATAGATTACCTGTATAACCCACAAATTAAGTTGAAAAAAATGTCACAAATGAGTGTGTCTACTATCACCATTTTTACTTTTTATATTAATATGATTATTTTATAAAAAGTTTTAGAAACAAATTGATATAAATATTTCTTTTTTAAACATCAGATTGCACTGATATTTATTTTATTTATTTATTTAGATTACATACAGCCGTTAATTTTACAAACAGGCCTATAGAATCATAAAAACAATATTTACATTTATCTATTAATTTTTAAAAAAAGTAGAAAATCGAAAAAGAAGAGAATATTTTTTAATTATTTAATTTTTTAAAAGTATTTCGCCAATTTTCTTTTTATAAGAATTTAAATTATTGCAAAATATGTCAATATCATTCAGAACTTTATTGTAGTGATACTTGGAACGATGAAGGAATGAATTTTTAAAATGATTAGTTCTACAATAGGGAATGTGAAATGTATCTTTTGACCTTGTTCTGAGTTTTGGTACATTGAAGTGAATACATTCTAAAAGTGAAGAATAATCGATGTGATTATTTATTATTTTATATAAGAAGACTGCGTCAATATAAGTTCGCCTATCCTTTAAAGAATGCAGTTTGTGTCTTGAAGCACTTGTTTTATAGTTAGTGAATATATTTCCTGTTTTATAATCTAATGATTTTAAGAATATATTTTATATTTTTTCAATTCTAGATATATGCTTCTCGTATTGTGGGTTCCATATTATACTTCCAAATTCCAAAATACTGCGTACAAATGAGAAATATAATACTTTTAAAGTAAATGTATTTTTAAAGGGTTTTCCTAGACGTAGAATTAATCCAAGTTTCTTAAATGCTTTTGCTATAATAGTGTCTATATGGAGATTAAATTGCAATTTAGAGTATGCATATATGATATGAAAAACCTTTCTTTCCAGGTGACTGGGTACCATGGCTTTTGACACCTATTGTGAATGCTGAGCCTTGCAGTACACATGAGCACTACACCAGAGTTCATTGTCATGCTAGGAACACCGTGGAACGTTGCATAGGAGTGTTGAAGGCACGTTGACGCTGTGTGTTTACTCACACATAGGAAGCTGCACTACAATCACGATTTGGAAGCAAAAATAATAAACACATGTGTCATTTTGCACAATATGTGCAACAGACACAGGATTCCCTTTAATGGTTTATCCCCTGAGGATGAAGAGGAAGACCATTCTAGGCAGATTCCGTCTCAACATGCAGGAGATGAAGAGGCAACACAACTGGACAGTGGTCATCGTCAACGAACATTAATTGTACAAAGGTTGTGGAGAGCAAATTAATATCTTTGCGATAAACTCAAGAACTACTGGTTCTCAAGGTTTTAGTATATATAATTATGCCGGCGAAGTTGCGGGCAGCAGCTAGTAAATTAATAATTTTAATCTATACTATAACCATAGTGTTAAATGTGTCAAACTGTGACACATTTAACTATGTGTCAATTGGATGTATGAAAATAATTTTATTTCTTAAAAAGGAATTGGTGAAGATTAAACTTTAATTGACATTTCTTTGATTGAAGAGCAACACATCAGTTTAATTTGCCAAATTTAATGAATAGGAGACGAATAGTCTTAGGTATATGAATTTGATCTAGAATCTAGCATTTGATTTGAGCTGGTCTTTCATCAACATCAATTAGTTGCTAGAATGCCTAATGCCAAATATTTTTCAGTTCTTGATGCTTCCAAAAGTTTTCATTTATTTAAATTATCAGAAAGAAGTCAATTATATAATATACAACTTACAATGATGGTGATTTTGGGAGGTATTGTTATAAAAGATTACCTTTCGGCTTAAACTCTGCGCCTGGGTTGTAAATGCTTTCATGATTCATTTAGTGACATTAAAGGGGTAGAACAATATGTGCATAAATTATTAGTTTGTGGGAGTCCAAGGAGTTCCACGACAAGAGATTAAGACAGGTTTTGAATAGAGCTGAACAGACAAGTGTAAAATTTAATAGAGATAAATGTCAGTTCGGAGTGACCTGGGGCAAGTATGTAGGACATTAGCACAGGCATCAGGTCTGATACAGAGAAAATAAGAGCCATTCAGCCGTTTTGGGTCTAAATTGACAATAGGTTAAAACAGGTCTGCTGGTGACTTTATAAGTTCCATTGATTGAGCTGGCAAAGAAGGATAATTCAAACTTATGTTCTATATGCAAATAAGACTATCGTTTCTATCGGCTTCGCAAGGAATGGATCCAATGTGTCACTTGCAAGAAATCCTATCTTTGAGTAGTGAAGTTTCTGAGAAATCTGACTGATAATTTAGATGACCTAGTTATTATTTTATTGCTGTTTGTGATAATAATTATTGCATAGAAGACAAATTATATTTATGAAGTTAGCTGGTTAATTTTTTGGATCATCTGTAATTCTTTACTTTTAATAATTAAAAAAATGTTTTAGCAAGTACTCAGTACTTTAATGTAAGTAACTGTACCTTTAATTGTTCGTTATCACTGTAAGGGCCTATTTCACCGACTAAAAGTAAAGTGTTAATTAGTTACTTTTAGAAATAATTTTATGTTTTATTAAATTATGCACTTGGTTTAGTGCATCCTTCGATAGGCGAATTTTATTTATATTTCCTTTTTAATTTTTGGGACTTACCACACAAACAAAGGTATATCAGCTCCATCATCCCCGGTGACCAGTTGGTTGGTCAGACTTTGAGTTTCAAATCGACAGTTTCATTTAGTCAGTGTACAATCAAACAAATTATAATTCAAATTTTATTAAAGTGAATTAAGTACAATAAATCAATTTTAAAATAAAAATCACCCAAACGGATAGACCAAATTTAATAGTTTTTTTTTTTCATTGAAATCTAATTAGTTCGAAGTAGTTTTTATATGATTTATGAAGATTTGTTCAGCCGTTTGAAGATCATCAGCTCACTTCCCAGTTGAAGATGGGATCTCACTAACTTCCACAAATTCGATTGATTTGTAATTTGGTGTACTGTTACTTGGTGGTATGTCCATGACATGGTAACCTTGACTTGATTCTACAGCATCAAGTAGTCTGCGAAATACCCAACTCTTCAGCAACTTACAGCAGATGTAGTTTGTTGGGCTCATTGGAATGGTCTCAACAGAATGTCGGGAATTAGTATATAATTTTTAATAACAGCATTTAAGCCCTGTTTATCTTTCATTAAGCTCTAGTGTAGTTTATTTATAAGAACAACTTGTTATTTATTTAATTAATTTACAAAGAACAAAATATTACAAGTAAAATTTTCTTTTTATCGCCATGAGTAGGTGTTTCTTTGAGAGAAATGTTGTAGTTATTAGTTTTATTTTTATTTTAAAATTGATTTATTCTAATTAATTCACTTTAATGTAATTTATGTTTCATTAACCAAATGAAACTCTGATGATATGGGACTAAATCCTAGGAATCTCTATTCCTAAGTTAATTTCTTAGTTCCTATAGTTACGAAAAAAAAAATTGTTCCTAATAAAGAAATGTTGATTATTATGGCCTTTTAAAATTCAATTTTCATATAAATATTCACTCAAAACGATGAATATTGCTTTTTATTTTTGAAGAAAGCTTATCAATGTAAGTTTTTAAGCGATTACTTTGACTTGTAGTGCATTTCATTGCTATGACAAAATAGCCCCTCATTCTGGATAGAGTTCGCACCTAGGAAAAAAAATAGAATTCATTTTTTTCCATTTGAGAGATAAAAAAATGATCAAATATCGTAGGAACAAAAAAACCTGTCAAAACAACCCCGTTTGATAGTTGTTGGTATGATATTTTTCCTATTTAATTATGGTTTACGTTTATATTCAGTGAAGTTGTATTTGATTGGAAATCAATACATACTAAAACAGGCAGAAAGAGGTGAAAAATAGGTACCTAATACTATTTATTTATCAATATAATAGGGGATTATTAAATAAAATAGCTGATTATTATTAAGTTTTTATTTTAATCAAACTGTACGAGTATCGTACAGTAGCTTAAATTAGCTTATTAGATGACAAGCGTGGACAGATAATAAATTCTCAAATTAACATTACCATGGTATCTTAATAAATTTTACAGTCTCAAAAAATAGTATCACTTGTAAACAGAAGTAACGTTTTGTTTCCAATAAAAAGAAAAGTTGTATGCTATAATCTGGCTATAATGTCATTTATAAACAGAAGTGACGTTATGTTTACAGCCAACAAATATCAATATTTTGTAAATGTGATTTTTATACAGAAGTATATGTATTGCAAGAAATTTTAAAACCAATAAGTCATTACTTACCATAGTGCCTCTCTATCACAAATACGCAAGGTCACATTTCGGCTGTCGAGACATTACTAACTAGATGAGACGTTACGTTTCAAGCAAAGGGACCAATTACGCAAAATAATGCAACGTCCCTCCCTCCCTCAAAACTATGTTATTTATGTGATTATCACCATTTTTTTTGAGTATATAGTCGAATATCGCCGTTCTTTCTACATACTTAAGTCATTTTTGCAAAAACTTGCAGAAGTGACCTTTTGGTTCCGAAGGTGCGATATGTGCAGTTGTGTTTCGGTGAGCGAGTAAGGGATACCAGAGCCCATTACCCCATCCCTTCCCAATCTCTTATCCTTAATCATACTGTGTTATAGGCGACGGAAGCCACCTATCATCAAGTGGACCGTCAGCCTGTCTTGTCGACCTAACATAAAAAAAAGCATTACTAGTAATTTTTTTAAGCTGCCAAGCACAATCTGATGCAGCTATGCAGACCGCATAGCTACAAAATCTTATTAGACCAATTAGTGAAAAACAATACTTTTTAAATTATTGTTTTTTACTAATTGGTCTAATAAGTTTGTAAGATTTTTGAAAGATTCTGTCATGAGAATGGTCGCATTGGCTTGCACTTTGGCAGCTTCTGCAGTCTGCACAGCCGCACCAGATTGCGCTTTGGCAGCTTCTGCCATAATCAGAGTTGCATCTGCCAGCTTTTCTTCAATTTTTATTTGTCGCCTCTCCAGCTCCACTACCCATGATGTATCCAAAGGTTCTGGAAATAATAATAATTTATTTGCTGAATATAGGTTACAATGGTTTTACAATAGATATTTCTCGCTACATTCTACCCTTCGTGGGTGTGCAAATATTTTAAGTACACTACATAAGAGAATGAAGCTAATTAATATTACTAATTATTACAATTAATTATCAGACATATAATCTTTTATACTATAATAACATTTGTCGACAAGTAATTTCTTCATTTTCAAAATTCTTAAGTTCTTTAATGGTGTTTGGAATTTTATTATATATAACTGGCGCTTAACAAAAAACACTTTTATGCATCAGGGCTGTATGTGCTTTTCGAATGCATAATCTATTGGGATATAGATAAATTATGATAAATATGAAAAATTAAGTATGCTAATAAAAAGTATTTAATAGTGCTTTATGGCGCAGACATAAAGCACTATTAAATCTGTGCTGGGTATAGTTATATTAGTTATGCATTGTTTTAGAACTTAGTACTCACTTGTTGAAATAATAGCTACTCATATCGTTGAGCATTTTCTTTTCCTTTTCCCACTTTTCAGACAACACGTTTCGGAGTTGGAGATCCTATAAAATAAATAAAATGAAAAACGTCATCAGTAGTCCAGTGAAATTTACTAACGAATCAAAATATGAGTCCCTTAGACAATTTTTCATATAAGTTTCTAGAATATAATTGTGTATTGCAGACATTGAAAAATATTGCAGAGAATTGAGTTTTACATAAAAATGTTTATATAACTTGATAAAGAGTTGATAGGTGAATTTTAAGAAAATTACAGTGAGACCAAAAGAATGAACCCTTATCTTCTAAGCTCCCTAGCTCTGTTAATTTTAATTTATGGTAAACTAAACTAAGTGGTACATTTATACAATTTGGATGTTTTATAACTTAAAGTCTTTTTTTTTAATTTATTTTCCTCCCCTTTTACAGACTGGAATCGATAATTTCTTTCACCCGTCGAAAATACCGCTAAGGATTCACATTTTGATTTGTTAGCAAATTTTCCTGTACTACATTGTAAAATTATAAATAGGTAAGTAAAATAAAAATGTACCAGTACCTAATGTTATGTTGTTTTCTTCTGAAGAATCTGTAAATAAAACCAAAATAATAATAACTTATACAAATTGATACTGTTTTACTGTTAGCCACTAAAACAATAAACTATTAGAGGTTTTAGTCAATTAAACTGTTTTTTTGATTAGATAGATATGTACATTTCTTAAAATATTGTATTTGTAAACATGCTTTCTAAAATTATTCACTGTGGTTTTCTGAGCCACTTTTTGATGGACTGTTTTGTGAATCTGCAATTAAATATTCAATGGTTGGTTATTAAAAGATAATTTTTATCTCCTAAATGTTTCAAACTGTTATTATATATTTATACCTGTAAATTTCCCTAAAATAAAATAAATAAATAAAAATGTTACTCTTAATATGATATCTTATTATGTTACTCTGTTAATACTCACAAATTTTATTTTGGCCTACATGAAATATAGGAGGCGTTTTTGTTAGGTCTTGTGTATCTGTGAATAAATATATCAAATTGAACAAAATAATCCAAATAAATAGTTAAGATTATTCTGTATCTGTCTACCAAAGGCTTAATTAATAGGTTTAAATTACTTATAAGTATTTTTTGTAAATAATTAGTTTAGTTTTTATGTTAGTTATGTTTAAGGTCAGTGCCCTATCCCACAAAACTTTACAAGTGTACAATTCGACAAAATTGTTAAATTGTAAACAAAAAATGTACAACAATAATAATTACAAATATGTATTCGTTACAAGTTTGCAGCAGGTAAGTATACAAATATGTCACTTTTGTGAAAGCGTATCACAAAGAATTAAGCTATCACGACGGCTACATAATTGTAGGATTGTTGATTTGTAAATATACCTACAAGCAAAAATTGTAATGTTACAACTACAAATATGTAACAATTTATTTAGCTTCTTTATTAAAATTAAATTTTTTATTTTATTAAAATTCTGAATTCGGTCCACAAACTACCATAACATTTATAGAATGATCTCCGTGTCGATCAACAAAACCAGCTTCATATTGATGTGGAGCATCTATCACTATTAATAATCCATGTATAATACCTGTGACCCTAGGAAAATTTACATGTGATGCTGCAATAAAATCTTGAGAAATTGAGAATTTTGAGTATTGAGAAATGGAAATCTTGAGAATTTCCATTTGATCGAACGACACATTGTCATTTTGGAAACACCATGAGTATCGCCAGTGATATGATATTGGGATCCTGAGTCCAACCATCTTAACAGTCAGTAACTGCTGTTTAGGATCAAGAGCGTGACTTCTTCCTGTCGGATGTCTAAGGTTTCCACTAATAGTCTGTAGTAGATATTCGACGGAAGATTTACTGACTCTAAACCTCTGATTAAATGTTCAAAGTTAAATTTATATGTTCTCTATGTGTCCTAGGATGTCTTACAATTAATTCTTTTTCTCTATCACTGTTACTTAGACATTTGGTGATACAAAGGGTTGGAATCGCTAAATATGATAAAATATACTGCAATTACTAGTATTTGTATAGTAGCAAGAGGAATGTTAACACATATTTAGAGAATTGTTAACTTGTAGGTACAATTCTAAATGTATGTATAATTATTACTACAATTTAATGTAACACAAAACAATTGTCAGCTACAAATTTGTGCGTTTTCCGGAAAAGATATGTATTGTATGTAAAGTTTTGTGATACAATAAATTGTAGACTTGTCGATACAATTTACATATTTGTAAGAATTTGCCACTACAAATTTGTTACTTGTATATTTTGTGGTACGCACAGTTGTATTATTACAAACTTGTAACTTGACACTTGTAAAATTGTAATTGTAAGTTTTGTGGGATAGGGCACAGGTGGGGTAAGAGGAACATACTTTATTTACAGTAAAATATTTTGAGTGCTAGAAAGAAAAGCTAAAGTCTTACAAGATCTTTAAAACATGCAAAACTTGCCTATGTGTAAGTATTAGCTTCCCATGGACTAAGTCGAAAATGATTAAAATGAAATGTGTTAAAATTAATTATTTAACAAGAAACAAGATTACTTACCGATGATACGATATTCCTTGTTCCTTTTTAAGTTTAGTGTCATAGTTTTTGCAGCGCAACTAGGCATTTTTATAATAATTTAACAAAAAATTCTCTCAATCACAAATATCACAATCTTGCGCGCACGAGGGACGACTGTCGTTAGTTGGCCCTAAATTGAGTTTAAATTACATTGAGATTGAAAGAACTGGCTGAACTGGTGCCATTTCGTCGCGCCTTTGACCGTAGTATATAGGTCTAGTAATATATAGGTCAATTTAGTTATTAAAGTATATTATTTATCTCAAAAGTTAGCACTAGCAGTTAAATACTGAACTGAAGGAACAATGATTGATTAAATATGACAGTATTGACACTGACACTGACACTAAGTAGCTACTGTGTAAGGTTGAAAGGACATAGATTCGAGACATTAAAGCACAGCAAATTACTAATTAATTTGATCAATTTTAATCTACACATAGCTATGTATGCAAACAATTAAGGTTTATATATATTTTTATAATAAACACATAAAAGCAAATTGAAATACCCCAAAAAATTTAAATGATATAAGCTTTCGTTGTTCTATGTAACAAAAATATAACAATAGTATAGCTTCTGTGGCTTGGCGAGTTAGCTCCTCGTGGCTCCTTAATCGCGAGTAGCTTGCATCATGCGGCTGACCAGCAACCGCCTTAGATAGTACCAACTTTTAGTCTCATATGCTAACTGTGTGCTCCGTCGCTGCTGTCGCTTGCTGGCGACGGTTTTGTCGTTTACTCTTAGATAATAAGCCTGCCGGTGAGGTGTACAACCGTACTACTGATACCAGGCGGAACAAATCATATACAAAAATGGCACCCAGCTAACCATTGTTTTTTTCGTTCACTGCTTCTCTGCTACTCCGTCAGTCGGCGATAACCGTAAACTGTATGATAGTAATAAAGCGATGATTGTAATTATTAGTTTTTTTATTTGTCAATAAATAATATTTAAAATTATGTAAGGCCTTTTTTTGGGATTTTCATAAAACCATAGACTATAGAGTCAATTATACTATCGACCTTATTTATCGTAACAATAGCACATCCTTATTTTTATGTTCGTTATGTTGGCAGCATCGTACTTGTTAATTTTGGTTAGGTTGGTATTGGAGCAGTCCATCTTTGTCATAGAACAGTGGATTTCATTTTCATTGTATGGGAGTCCCGTCTCTTAAAACGTAGTGATTATATACTCTTTGACAAACCCTAAAGTAAAAATAAATTTTATTACTCTTCTTTTTAACTCGGTTCGCGCTTGCTATTATTATTCTTTAGACATATTACTTTATAATCTGTGATTATTATGTATGTGTATGTAGTGTAGTGTCTCTGTATAATAACATAATAATCTGTGGTGTAGAGGTGGTGTAGGCCCTATATATTATTGCCCCGCTACATATTCGGCCATAGCGTTGGCCAACTATGATCGGCGAGCGTGTGGAGGGCGTATTTGCGTAGGTTGGCTTATGGCGCGTGCGATTGTCGTGGGTTGGCTTCGATGTCGGTTTTTCCGCCGCACATCAAAGGCAGTGGGCCAACGATGGCGGTACGCATCCACACGTGGCCCATTCCTCAGTGCCTGCTCGAACGCGGTTGAGTGTGGACGTCACGCTTTGTTTATTAATTTATGAATTTTCTTAAAAATGACTAATACGTGGCCTCATAATGAAGTACCACACACACATGCACGCAATCACGCATAATATGTTTCTATATGTATTTATTTGCATATAATGTATTATAATATACATGTATCTATAATTATATAAGCATATTATACATTATATGCAAACTTAAAAATTAAAAAAATATAACAATATATATATAATTTTTTAATATAATTTTATAATACAATTTTTGTTATAATTTTTTAATTATTCGTTTTTTTTAAATGTATTTGTGAAATGTTACATGCTGTAACTATTAAATGAATAAAAATAAAAATATTGGGATAGATATATATCGGGATAGGTATAGATATATTGACGCAGCGGCAAATGCTTCCACGTCCATCTCGGAAAACGTTAAGATCACAACTGAACAGTGTTGCCAGCTTGAGCTTGCGATTTCGGACGGTAGTAAATCTGAAAAAGGACGGTTTTCAAAGTGAGGGGACGGTCTATATATTTTTTTGTTTAATTTTTTGAAGTGAAACTTCTAATGCGACTTCCAACAAGGTTAAGTTTAACGCTTCCATGGAGGGGGTATGAAACGATCCCCACATTACGAAGTTTCACTTCTTCTGCGCGGAAGGACTCCACGCACTATTTTTTATTTAATAATAACTATAAATAAAAGATACCTAAATAGTTGGTTAGCTTGTGACCCCCAACCCTCCAAGTCACAGCATATTAAAATAATAACAGCAATCAAATCAATATTTTAAAAGAATATTTTTGTTTTAATTTATTATACCTATATAGAATCAAACTAGTAATTAAACAGTTAAAATGCAAAATATTGTCGATGTTTATTCAATTATAAATGAATTTTTCTGTAAAGAAACCTACATTTCTTCATAGGTAGTACTATATACGTTTGTTTGAAATTTAAATTGTGCGCGACATTCCCAATTCTCAAATCACAATGAAACGAATTTCAACCGAGAAATATAGTGCCATCCTTGTTCAACCACAGCATAAAGTAATATCTTTAGACCTTGTTAGAGTAATATGCCTACTATAGACAGTGCTACCTATTTTACGATATCAAAATGATATGACATGTCGCAAATGCATTCACGAAATAATGGTCGTAAAAATTCATAAAAAAAAAACTTTTTTTTATATATAATTTAATTAATAAGTATTTGGGTTTATAAAAAGGACGATCATAGTTATGGGACGGTGATGGGACGATTCCACATAAAATAGGACGGAAAACCGTCCCTTTCAGGACGGTCTGGCAACAATGCAACTGAATGTCGCCATTGTGTAGTTGCGTACCAACCATCGCATGGCCATCTCGATTGGCGAACGTTCGCCGAATATGTCGAGGGGCAATAATACTCTTTGATGTAGAGTAGAATATAGTTGATACATAGTACAAGTAAGTATTATATTAATTTTCTTAGGTCACAACACAAGCATTTCTGCGTTTTTTAATTCGAAGAATTTGACATTTCCTGGGTTGCTGGTTTTTGACCATACAAAAATAGTGTTGTCACCTAATCGAACTTATTAAAAAACTTACGGTTTTATAAAACCGTAATCAATGCATTATAAAATATTAATTAGTTTATAGTGCCTTTCATAATTTGAACGAGTAATTTGACATTTCCTGGGTTGCAGGTTTTTGACCATGCAAAAATAGTGACGACCTAATCAAACTTATTAAAAAACCTACGGTTTTATAAAACCGTAATCAATGCTTTATAGAACATTAATTATGTAGTTTAGAATTAATATTAATTATTATTTAATTGTTTAAATTATTTTTTTGCACCGTCCGTTCTATAAGTTGCAATTCTTTTCGATTATTATATTTTTAATGATGATAATATTTTTATAGCTGACATAAAATTATCACCAAATAATAGCTATGGAATGCATTATACTATTTTCTTATTTATTTGACTGTACATATAAATTGTAATTTTTTTTTTTTTCATTCCAAATAGACTTGGTCATTATTAATCCTGCTTTAAAGGAAATTCAAACCATAAAATAACACTAATAAGAATGTTAAATCAATAACACATGCTCAAAAATATTTTTACCGTAAAATATAACTATTTAAGTAAAACCGATATTAGTACAGCACTACGGAAAAAGCGCTGGTAACATTATTTTAAAATTTGACATTGGAGCTGTCAAATTACTCTATCAAATTATGGAACAGAGTTCATGTATGTTTGGTGCTCTCGCTTAGAGAGTACTATATTCCTTGGTTTGGTGTATGAATAAGCGTTACCGTCGTAGAGGGAGGATAAACTAGAGAAGCGGTGAGCGTACACTGGAAAGGGATGGAGGGAGACACAGTACATACGAACTCTTGGGTTGCCACATCATACACTTCTTACCCTGTTTATAAATCACACAGCTTACATCATTGATCATCATCACATCAAATTACTATTAAATACTGGCTGTTGCCCGCGGCTTCGCTCGCATTTTCCCGTGGTAAGTTTCCCGCAGGAACACATTTTCCCGTGGTAAAAAGTATCCTCTTTCTCCAACCTTTCAATTATCCCTATTCAAAAAATCAAGTCATTCTGACTCCGATACGACGCGACGGAATGGCAAACAAACTCACTCTTGCAATATTAAATATGGATTATGATGAGTCATCATTGATGACAATCATAAATAGTATTAACTATGTAACTAGCTTTTGGCCGTGACTGCTAACGCGTAATTTTTCTCATGCGAAGAGATTTTTTTGCTGTGAAAAGTATTACATAGCCGTATTAAAGTTAAACCTTGTTCTTTGAAACTTAAAACGGCATCAAAATCGATTCAGCAGTACTTACTTCACTTAATATGAACAATAAAACAATTTATATGATAACTTTTATTAATTTATTTTCATTTTTATTAACTTTTAAACTACATGAAAACGTTTAATATTTAACAAATGAACAACATGGATACAGGAAAAATAAAACAATAAATGAGGTACTTTTTGAATTCTTAGATATAATTATGACAAATGTAGATACTAAATCTCAAATATGTGCTGTATACATGGATATGACGGAAGCATTTGACCATGCAATTCTTCTTGAAAAATCTCGAATATTGATGGAATAAGAGGTAATGTACTAATCTAATGTTCAAGAACTGTTGAACATCCTATATGTCTTTTTGCCGATCATAGCACAATGATAATAAAATGCAGGGACAAAGATACCCATAATGATGATATAACGCTGCTTTAAGAAAGATTATATTTTGATTAAATAACAATAATTTAAAAATTAATTTGCTTAAAACAAATGTCATGAGTTTTAGTCAAAGGGTAGGTACGCGCTAAACCATATATAATGAAGAATGTCGAAGAATTGTTAACTTTTTCATCTTCCGGTAACACTGTGCGTCAAAATGTTTCGAACATATACGTGTGTACTCAGGGTTCCAATTTTGACAACCAGTAGCAGCAACCCATTTCTTCATCAAGCCAAGATCCTTAGGAAAACTGTAACCAAACGCAATCGCTATTTACTTACAGAAACAAAAACACATAGTGCTAATATAATGCGTAAAACTAAACATTACCCAACATTTAGGGAAATAAAATATTCATGCGCTGGTATCCCTAAAATGTGTATAATCCTACTATATTAGGTTACATGTAATTGCTAAATGTCACCGATAATTTAAGATGGCTACACAACTTGTACGGTTTATAATCTCAAAACAAGATCTTTTGTGATCGAAAAATCGTAAAAATATCATCTAAAACAGTTGTTAAATGTGTAACAAGACATAAATTAGATGTTTACTGAACATGCATGCAAAAATTATTGCATTTAACCAAAAAATAAAGTACTTACATATGAAAGTTTATGTTTTCAACATATTCGCTCTGATTGGCTTTTACAGCCTAAAATAGAACAGTTCACCATTTTCACCACGTTCACCAACACGTACCACACCTAACACAATACCTAGGAACTTTGAAAACTACTTGAAGTATGAAAATCGGCAAAATAAAACGTACTCGTATATTCACCAAGAGATTTGTGTGCCACACTTTGAAGTGTGGCAAACAATAGAAACGCATACGCAAAGAGAGACAAAAAATTAATAATGTGTCTCGCTCCCTCATAGGTAATAAAGCATAAATGTGTCTCATTTTCACGACTATTATTATTCTAATGACGACTCTAGTTTATCCTCCCTTTACGGTTACCGTACTCTAGTTAAGTTAGTATGTGGCAAGTGGTAAAACGTAGTGATTATATACTCTTTGAATGTAATGTTGTGAACCTCTCGCTTAGAGAGTACTATATTCCTTGTTGTGAACTGTATTCAACTGTATTCTCGGTATTCTGTGAATTTATGGTGTGTTGATTTTAAATTACACAAAATATTGAAATATCTAGATAAAATCGAATTGTGATAGTCCTGAGACTTCTTAATTCATAACAGAAATCAAATTTATTATGGAGAACGCCGAAGAAATTTTTCACTTCTTAGAAGATTTCTCGAAGCGCAAACCGAAAACAATTCCACAGGAACTCAATGACTATTTGGCTTTTGTAGCGCGCACCGGCGATCCTGTCTACCAATGGTCCCTTGTAAAGTGTTTATTCAAGGAAAAGTTCTTGAATGTAATCACCGACTTTCACGAAACCTCGCCAGGTATCGATATCCCTACCTATCCCAATGTAGACCCATTTAACTATGACATTATGAAAAACAGTTTACTTGAACGTCTCGATTCGTTTACCTCGGCTCCATTCACCGTTCAAAGAATTTGTGAACTTCTAGCGTATCCTCGTAAGCAGTACAACCGCATCGATAAATACATGAGAGCTATTGAGAAAAACATTTTAGTTGTTAGCACTCGAGAGCCAGGACCGCAAAGACAAAATATTGAGCAGGAAAATGGTGAACCTATAGAGCCAATAGTGAATGGATCAGACAACACTTCTGATTACAACGTCGATGTTGAAATGGAAGATATGTCTTGGAAAGAAAGTAATTCACATCAAAACTCTGAACCGCAGCCTAGTTCTTCAGATACTCATATATCTATCAATGATATTGAAGCTCGCTTACGAGCCAAACAAAACAATCCATTGGATCTACAAGAAAAGATCACCACACAATATGAATCTGTAACACCACCTGAAATAAATGTGGATGAACCTAATATCAAACCTGATAATCACGAATTATCTGCAGAATGTAATCCAACTAATGCCGATAAGCCTGCAGAAGATAATGCGGATCTCAGTTCACCAATTGAACCAAAAATGGAGATCGAACTGAAGTCTGATATTGCAACTAATTCACCATTGGTTATACCAGAAATAAGAATAGATGATGTTGAAGCAACCAATCAAAGAATAAATGAAGAAATGAATAGTATAAACAAAAAAGAAGATTCATCTCCAACTGATGAGGGGGTCAAAATTGAAACTGTACCTCAAGTGACTCCTATTCAAGATATTGGCGGAATTAGCTCTGAGGTGACTACAAAAGAAGAGGAAGACTTGAAACCCATTTCAGAAATTTCAAGTGAAGAAAGCTCTTCGTCGAGTGATAATACAGATGGAAACAGTAATTCTCCTAAAACTGATAGTGAGGTGCATATAGACATTCAGGAAGAGACCACCCAATCTGAATCCAAAACAGAACTTGATGTTACTAAAGAAGAAAAGACTGTAGAAATGTCCAATTCTCCATCAAAAGCTGGTTCAACGAGCAGTCCACATGTTACTATTCAATCGGATAATTATTCTATTTCTGATGTTAATTCAGAATTACCGCAAATAGCAGAAATTACAAAAGATGAATTAGCTGAGTCAGAAGTAAAAGATGTACCAGAAGAAAAAGAAGAAAGTAAAGTGGAAGCAGTCTCGGAAAATACATCAGACAACAAAGATCCTTGAATTTCATGTTTTCGAAACCATAACACTGACTACTAATATTAGTGAATAAATCGTAAGAAGTATTAGCTTCAGCAAGACTTCTAAATGCAAAAATTATTTTAAAAAATCATCGAGTCTAAGCCTAAATGGGGAGAGTAGATAAACAAACCATTACTTGAATTAATCCTTATGTTTTATTATTAATAACAAATCACTTTAAACTTGCCACTTAAAAGTGGTAAGCAGACCTGGTATATGCCATGAAATTATCTAGTTAAAATAAGCCAGTTTAGGATTACAATAACTTATGGCTGCTTGTGAGATTATTGTTTCTCAATAAAATAAAATTACAAGAAATTTGAATAAAATTAGACATAGGTACATTTGCTAAGGATAGCTTGGCTTTTCTGTGCCCTGAGATTTTTGTGTCATAGACCAACCTTCCCTATTTAAACCTTGACTGAATAATTAAACATTACATTCTTTTTATGTGTCGTATCATTTAGGATGATGATGAACCTCAAATATTAGGTTCAGATCTAAGATCTCTTCACTAATACTAATTAATCCCTTACTATTAAGCCATATCTGTATACTGATCAATAGTAAAAATATAAAAAATAAATAACTTAAAAATGTCTGGTCAGCTCAATTTATTTCGTGATTATGTTCAGTTTTGGTTGAAAATATGAATGAAAATAAATAAAGTGAGTTGACTAAAGTCTATTAACTTTTTTACTACTCTTGTCTTTGCCAGCTTTTCATTGGTTTTTTTTTTCTTTTTGTGAGGTTGTTTACAATGGATATGGCTTAAAATATGTTATTTGTATTTCAGGTTACAAAAATAAAAACATAATTTGAACTGTAGAATAACTTTATTATAAAATATCAACAATTTATAAGATTAGATTTAGTAATCAATTCAATAATTTTGGATTTATAATTTAGACTTTTTACTTTCAATAAAAATTCAGTAGATTATTTATTGTTTCATTTACCGTTTTTCAATTCTGTGTCCAGCATCTAAAAATTTGCTGCAAATTTATATACAGCACTGTCATAGTACATTAAATAATTTAAATCTAATTCAAGCCAAGTATAAATGAACTTTATAATGTACTTAACTAAAACTTGAAATCATCCTTTATAATAAGGCTTGAACAGTCATAATAACAATTAATACTAAATTAATATATAAATCACAGCTAAAATTAATCGATCAACAGCTTTAAGTCATCACTAAGTACGCTAAATTGGGCTATAAAAATTAACTATGCCAACATTAAAACTAGCTAGAAGGTACATTCAAAACTTCTTATTTTTACCACCTAAAACTTTCAATTCATTTCTAAGTATTTTCCCGGCAACGTTTCTGGGAATGACATCTAGAAACTGAACACCGCCTTCCAAGTGCTTGTATTTCGTTAGTTTGCTGGCGACGAAGTCGTAGACTTGTTTTTCAGTTAATTTATGGTTCGCCTTTAAAACCACGAATGCTTTAGGCAACTCGCCAGCTAGTGAGTCGGTGATTCCCACCACAGCCACATCTGCCACCTCCTTCATCTCCATTATCACACTTTCCAACTCTGTTGGCGATACCTGGAAACAAATTCACATGGCTATAGTTTATACCCAAAAATACCGATGTGGGAATCATAGCTGATCATGTGCCCTACAATATTTGAATTAATGGAATATTCGACCAACTGTCACTTTTGCGGTTATGACCTCTGACCTACGAAGGGAGCTCATTGTCAGTACTTATAATGAAGATAATTAACCTTAGAAATAGTACGGAAAGTTTAAAACAGTTAGTTTCCAGGAGTGCCATGCGGCTTTGCCATAAAATATTAGCTGTAGCATTTTTGCTTTGAATAAAATATTTTTGAAGAAATAATACCTAGTATAAGTAAAGTTTCATACCTGATTGCCTTTAACTTTAATGAGTTCTTTGGTGCGATCGACAATGTAGAAATAATGATCTTCGTCGTAGTAGGCGACGTCACCCGTATGTAGCCATCCTTCACTGTCCACTGTCTCCCTCGTCGCTTGTTCATTGTTCCAATAGCCTTTCATCACCTTCAAAACAAAATTGTGGGATTCGCTTGAGTTTAGTCATAGACATAGAGAGAATGGAGTGACCGTTCCCTATCCACCTGTAAAGTGAATATGGACAGAAAAGTATGAAGGAGGCGAAGCGAACGTGCGGTCAGTAGTTATCTTTTTCTAGAATTTTGATTGGTTCTCAAAGTTACTACAGACCCACAGGAAAGAAATAGGTATTGGCCGCATATCTTTCTAGAGGGTGGTCAAATTCATACGTGTATTACTCAGTTCATTCTCTCTATGTGTAAGATGAGTTATGCTAAAACATGGCGCAAATGTCAATCATCCTTAAGTGGGGCTGGGATATATGTTGGTGACGTGACGACATTTTGGTGACGTAATTTCATTGCACACTCAGTACCGTCAGTTTTGTTAGCTGTATTTTTTTAGTTGCGGATAACGTCATGTGGGTGATAATGTGACAAATTTCTCATACAGTTAGTGGATAATCGAAAGAAAAATGAGGAAAGTAGGCCTTACAGCAGCAGCATAGCTAAACGTGGGCTATTGCTACATACCTGCGGCCCTCGCAATAGAAGTTCACCCGACTGGTGCATGGGCAGTGACTGCCCTGTGCTGAGGGATACAACACGCGCCTGTGTACTGGGCACTAGCTGCCCCACAGACCCCACCTTGCTGTGAGGACATATGTACGGGGTCATCAGCGTCACCGGCGAACTCTCCGTCATCCCGTATCCTGTCAATCATTTACTATATAGATATCCCACTTCACACCCTTCTGTATCTCCACCACATTCTACAAATATAGTGTGTAACGTATCTTATATCTTAATAAAATTTTAATTTAATAATTTTTATCTTTTTTTATGTTAAGGTCGGCAAACAGGCTAACGATCCACTCGATGGTAGATGGCTACCGTCGCCTACGACACTGGTGCTGCAACAACGTTGTCGTCGATGAGGGATAGCTGAATGGGCTCTGGCATCCCTTACTCACTCACCGAAACACTACAGCACACGTGCTGTTATTTCACGGTGGTCTTCTGTAAGAGGGTGGTTACAGCCGCCAGACGGTGCCCCAATGACTGCGAAACGCAGTGTCGCCCAAGCCAACTGTAATTAATAAGATTACCCAAAAAAATATATAATTCAATTAGCGCCATCTACTGCTGGTGTTTTGTACAACAGCTGCAGTATCTACTAAGTTGAAGGATGAATGTATGGTCACCTTGTAACAACCGAATCTGTTCCTTAGTCTTCTCACATTTGAGCAGAAATTTCTCAAAGATGCTGTCGGTGGTTGGCGCTGCGCCGACCATTATGGTCTCCACCGACTGCAAGTGTTCCTTCTTGACCAACGGATGCGTCGCGAGGAACGACAGCAGCGATGGGACCACGAACAGAGTGCCGGGTTGGTGCTCCACTAAGCAATTTATGTAATCTTCTGGAGTAAATCTATAGAAAAAAAATTAAATAAAAACACGACGTGTAATGTAAGTTACAAACGTAACCTAAGTATAGTAGTCAAAAATCTTACGCAAAAATTGCGTTACGTAATACTTAAACGCCCCCAGTTTAGTGTAATAATCCTTATATAGGTATAAAACTAAGTCCCCCGCCGCGTCTGTTTGTCTGTATGTATGTTCGCGAATATCTCAAAGACTACTGAACCGATTTTCATGGGGTTTTAACTAGTAGTGAATAAAAAATATAGACGCTAATAATTGACACTACAGTTTATTTTAACCAATTACATAATATATTCTTTAAAACTTACTTAGGAATGGTGACCACATGGTATCCCAATTTAAGATTGTAGTTTAGAATACCATTAAATCCGTATATGTGGAAGAATGGTGGCACTGTTAAAATGATATCGCCTTTGCCTGAAATTAAATATTGAAAATTAAATATAGGTACGAGTGTTTAATAATCCAAACATTGGTAGATGTGCACAATTAGCACCTATCTCCCAAACAAAGTGGACTTTCAACACATAGTTAATGGTAATGAGTTATTAAAAAATGTTGGTAATGACCGAAACTAGTCAACTTAAACTGGTAGAAAAGGAGTAGTTAGAAAACTGGTAGTTAGTTAAGCTTCTAGTAGATAATATTGCATGTTTCACATCCTCCAAGTAATATTATACAACAAATAGTTACTGCATATTCTAACATCTAACCTTTTTCTCCTTCGTATTTCATAATCTTGGGGCACTGGACCTGTTTCAGGTTGCTAACGAGGTTCTTATGTGTCAGCATAACTCCTTTAGGCAGACCTGTCGTGCCGCTCGAGTATGGAATAAGGCATACGTCGTCACAGCTGACGTCAGGAAGGTCGGCTTGATGGTCTGCCATTAAAATAGAACGCAGACCGAAGATACCTACGAAAATATATAAAATGTAGAATAGTAATAGCAGAAAATACTGCTTAGGTACCACGGTCATAAAAAACAGTCCATTTGGCAGGACAGCACCTATGCTGTATCTTTCCACTGTATTTACTATGTTGAGTATGTAACTTACGCTATGCTAGATCGGAGTTTTATGCTATGCGCTATGCTGTATTTAATAAGACCCAAGACAATAAATAATGATCATATTCTTTATTAACTGTATAGTTCAAATGTGCAACAAGTATAAGAGTTTAGTATGCATAAAATCATTAATTTTATAATTATATTCATTCAAATCAATATATTATTATACAAAATTAACATTAATTTAAATATTACTTAACTACATTTTATTAGAATCATTTTTATTATCTATCACATATAATAAAATCGTAAAAGAATAATAAGTAATTCTGTAATATGAACATGATGTGCGGTAAAACTCTGATGAGTTTATGTTTACACCATTGTTAAACTAAATGTAACATTATGTTGTGTTAATAAATAAAAAAAATAAAAAATACCGTGTCGTATCTCGATTTCTTAGTGATTACAATATCCCTAAATAATATATTATACGCGGTTGTAGGATTAATATGAACCTATAATAAAATAACGGATTCCGAAAGTGAAAAAAAAATGTATAAAGTGTTCATGAATGTTACAAAACAGTTATATGAACTGCAAGGTTAGGGAAACGCAGTTGCCTAATTAAGACCTTCCTTTTGCCGTCACGGACTCAATTATATCTACAACAAATATTTACTAAGACTTGTCTACGAAATTTTATAAGAAAATTAAAATAAGTAAAAAATATTATTAAAAACATAGTTCAGTTTATCTTCTTTACATAGTATAAAATAAAGTCGCTTCCCGCCGTTTGTCCCTCTGTAGGTACGTTAGATCTTTTAAACTAAGCAACGGATTTTAATGCGGTTCATTATTGAAAAGAGCGTAATATTAATTACATACTAATGCTTTACCTAATATTATTAACATTTATCTGGTTTTTTTTAATGTAATTTAGGGACTAGGTTAGGTTTAGTCGCCAGTTTTCAATATATATTTAGAAAAAAATAATTTTCATCCCACCTTATTTTAAAGCTCCTTTCATAGGTGATGGAACTTTCAAAGTTGAGTAAAGTATTTCCAAGCTTATTTGAACCCGAGATACTATTTTCTACGCAACGAAAAAAGAAAGCCGGTGTAGGTACTCTTTTTCAAATCTACCTTTTAGTTTTATCGTAGTTTTGATTAGATACCTTTAGCCGGGTCGTCTTCACCTCCCACCCAGACCGTGCCTTTGTAGTCCTTCAAAGACTTGCTCACTTCGGTCGCGACTGGCATGAACATTTCAATGGTGGCGATGCATTTTACGTTGCAGTCTGCGAACTGTCTTCTCACTTCGTCTGAAAAATCAATGTTCATCATCATCACATTTACAGAATTATTACAATCAGAAAAAAAAGTACTTAAAAGTTAAAGCATCCAGTACTCCCCCTACTGTTAACTCCCCCTAACATTTCATAGATGGAAAGACTGTTTGCAAATTCTCTATACTGAACACTAATCTTTTTACGTAAAAAGAAAAAGAAAATCGGTTCATAATTTTTCTTTAAAAATTAACTAAACTGCTTTATATTTGGCTAATTAATGGGGACAAGTCAACAATAATAATTTTCATTCCCGAGTTTCTATCGGGGTTTTTTTTTTATTTCCTCGGGAATCCTTCAGAGGTAGGTTTCCTCTGAAATCCTGGTAAAATAGATTGATGATATTGATTGATAAATAAATATTTTGATGATTAAAAGCATTTCTTTGAAACCTTTAATGAATAAGTTTCTGTTTCACGTTTTATAAAATCACGAAAAATGTTTTTAGTCTATTATCATCATATCATCGTTTTATCATCACCTTGTACCTATCATACCATCATCATCACAACAAACGAACACAAACTTATGTCGCACAAAGAAATGCCTCTCCCATAAATATAGCACATAATATAAAATAATGAAAGGTTATTTCTTTATGAAGTTAATAATTTGATCTAATTTAATAACACTATAAATAGTTTAATACCATCTTTTTGTAGTTATATACGAATATCTTGCTTCTACCTTGAAGGATAGGTACATCTTAGATAAGAATGATGGCTGGATGTATGGTTAACGTGTTTAAATAACAAACAGTGTAGGTATAACAACCATACATATAACAACGCTCATTACTTCTGATTTGATCTAAGGAAATTTTTCGATTAGAAATTCTAATGAAGATTTTATCATCAGATGGTAGGACAGCAGTTTAATTAATTGTATTTAACCATAATTAAAAACCTATACATATAATGTAAAGACTCTATGTGTACAGGTATATACATATAGTATCTTTACATACATAAACAATATTCGTTAAGTAATGTAAAATAATATCATTTGATTTTACATTACGTGTGAATACATGTTTTGTGTGAAATTAATATAAATATTACTTAATATTTGCAGTGTGGACATGTTAGAAGACAATGCTAATAAATGAGTAATCAGAATCTACAGTGCCGTTAATGTTCATTTAATTTACTCTTTAATATCTATGCTAATATTATAAAGAGAAAATATTTAATATTTTTGTTTGTAATGAATAATCTCAAAAACTACTGGACCGATTTAAAAAAAAATTCACCTATAGAAAGCTATATTATCAGCGAGTAACTAGGGAATATATTATATTGTAATCTTGGATAACTAGGGCAACAAATAGTATTGGATATCTCAACATCTTAACCAGAAAGGTTTCATAACATTTTACCTGCAGTGTATAGGGGGTTTGCAAAAGTAACTACAAGGCCCGCTCGCATGGCTCCATGAATGAGGACAACAAACTCAGGAATGTTCGGTAGTATGAGGCCTATCTTCTCTCCTGGAGCCAGTTTGAGGTGACCTGCAAGCGCCCCAGCACATCGCTCCACCATCATCCTCATCATGCCGTAGTCGTACGAGCGACCTGACGTACCGCATGTCTAGGCAAGGGGGCTGAATTAATAAAAACAATAGAAGGAAACAAGTTTCAGACATACACACAAACTGTATGTACAGTCGAGCACATAATTTAAATTAATTTTATATTCAACTACCGCTAGCAAAAAGGGATTCGAAAAACTTTATAATGTTTGTTTTCAATGTCTGGTAAATTTTACATCAAGTTATGTTTGTTAAACCAATACATTCGTTCCTACCTTTTTTTTACAAGAGGAATCAATCATGTGGGTGGGTTATGTAGGACTCCCGCCCCGAGATGGTATTGCTACCGACTAAACCTCTTGGCGTCCTCCGCGTCCGCTATAAGGCGAAGTTGCGAGGTCGGAGGAGCACTCTTCCGCAACTCCGCAGACATTCGTTCCTACCTAAGTATTTGTAGTAGGAACGAATGTATTGGTCCTTGCCTATAGGTGACGTCACTACCTGTCCACGGTATTTTTATTTTTTTTATTACAGGAGTCTAATAGTATAAAGTTAATCTTAAATATTATATTGATAGAATAAAATGTATAATTAAATAGATTTCATTCAACAAATATAAAACAGAAAACATAATTAACATAAATATATTTTTTGAGAATATGGTTTCCCATCTTACGAACATACTTTCTTAGAAGGTCTGAGTATTTTAATTACTTTTTCTGCTTACCTATTGTCTGTTTGATAATTGTTGAATATCAGTCTATAATTATAAGGACAGTTCTGCCCGCTTAATTTAGATAATGGTGATTTTAGTAATAAAGTTTACATTTTCGTTTATGTCGCTGACTGTACCTACTAAAATTGGTCGTTCATTGACGCAAGGCTTTAACTCCGCACTTGGATACTTGACCGAAAGTTCCGCAAGCGGTATATTAATCCAGTTAGATAGGCCCTATTTCGTAAAAATTCAATTTTTTCAAATTGCACGATCACGTTAAATATAAACTCGTTGAAGCTATCTTGTGCAGCGCTATACTGATTGAGAGACCATTAACCTTCTATTTACGTAACACAATATTGTATACTAGCTGTAAGCCACGATTTTATCCGCCTTTTTCGTTTAAAAAATACACTTAACCACTCTGTTCCAACATGTCATTGCATCGCTTTATCTGTTCAAAGTTCCAAATGCATAATAATAAATTTTGTGATTATAAAATCATGAAGCCACATTGACTACCGGGTCATAGTCCATCTTGAGTTATCGAAATATCCGATAAAACTTGTGTAGGATAAATATTTTGGCACGATTGTTGAGGCAACGGACAGCCGAACGTGTTGTTTTCGTCTCGGTAACACATTTTATTTTTAAATGTCATTGGATTCGTAAACAAAAACAATTTAAATTGGAGTCAATATTACTTAATTCTGAAAATCGTAAGTAGGTAGGCACGTGCGTGAAGGTAGTTTTGCAATTTGTTTATAAACGGGAAAAGTAGACTTGGAGTTATTGAAACTTATTAAAATACATTTCTTGTTTTATGTATAGATCGTCAGGACAGGATGGGATGACGGTCCACTCGATGGTAGGCTACCGTCAGCTATAACATAAGCAACACCATAGATGATACAATTACGCCGACCTTAGTAGGATTAAAAAGAAGGGATGGGCTCTGACATCCCTTACTCACACCGAATCCCAACAGCACACTTGCTGTTATTTCACGGTGGTGTTCTGTATTTTGTTTCAATTTAAAAATAATTAAAAGTGGGTACATTATAGGGCCTTGACAGACTAATATCGTTGCCAAAATTTGTGCAATCTAAAAAAAAGAAGACTGAAGAGACGGAACGCGGAACCGTAAACCCTTGACATTGACAATAAAAAAAAAACAAAACACAGACGAACTACAAATAACATTGTGATAACGTTAGCGTTAATATCGTAATTGTAGCATACCTACTAAAAGAAACACTTGCTGGCGTTACGACAAATGCAGGTCATAAATCACAGTTGGATTCTCAATATACCATAAAAGCATGTGTGCTTCTTTATTTTGATGCGTAAGTAATGAGAGCTCATTTCGATATCCCCACTCTTTCTCCAAACCTTTTTATATTGTCAGGGTCTGCAGCGCACTTGCTTAGTTTGATGTCACTTGTGTTTACATAGATGACGGTTGCCACCTTACCATCAATAATATGCATGAAAAAGACGACTATTAGCACAAGAGCAAAATCCTGGGTCCAACAATTAAATTAAATATCTATATAGCTTATACAAACAGATATAACAGCACGTATGCTGTTGTCTCCCGTGGTACTACCAGACAGGATAGTAGTACTACGGGGAAAAATAATCCCCTTGGTACTACCAGTAGTACCAATGGTATATATCTTTTAAAGTCAGTCAAAAATAGCGGACCGATTTTAAAAATTCTTTCACCTTTAGAAAGTTACGTTATCAGAGCTATCTTTTACGCGGGCGAAGTCGCGTGCAACAGCTAGTATTTATATATAATCATATTTATTATTTAGCATAAAATATAGTAATTGGCGTACCTAATTGCTAAGTCAGACGAATTTTTTACCTGCAAACAACGAGTAGCTAGGAACTTATGATTAGTTCATATATATAATATTACGCGTATCCTGCCAAGACAGAAGAGTGCAAAGTTCAATATTTATGCATTGCGGATTGCATTTTTCATTTTAATCACATATTCACTTATGTTTTATGTTTATTTGTCTTCTTCATGATTCATGATGCATATGTGACGTAGGCGACGGTAGCCACCACCAGCAAGTGGAATTTCATATAAAAAAATACATAGTATTACGGACTATAACATCCCACTATAATCATTATATCGACTGACGTGACAAATTTATACTCAATATTAGTATTAAAAATGCAAAAATGACTGTCACTCGGCTAAAACCACAAAAACTATTTTGACAAAGTTTAGTTTGGAGACAGCTTGACCTATATGTACACACTAGCTTTTGCCCACGACTACGTCCGGGTCCTTCCGGGACTGTACTTATTATGTGTGAAAAGTACCTCATGTCCTGTATGCAATACTTCATATAATTCATCGGTTGAGTAGTTATACCGCGAAAGCGTAACAAACAAGCTCTTTTTACATTTATAACATTAATTACGATACATCTACGCCCCACTACTCCCATTGCTGGGTACTCCTCTGTAGAGCACATTGGGACTCTTATTGGACATGCAGGTTTCCTAATCGTTAAAGTTTTCACTATTTTTAATCTACACTTAAAATCGAAAACTCATATGTGGAGACTTTGATAGGGGTTAGTACACGCCACCATAGGCAACACTGTAACCCATAAGAGAATTTATTTTTACTTTTAATCTGAAATTAATTAACTCTGTGTGTCTTACGTTGTTATGACAGACAAAATCGCTAAATTTATTTCGATAAAAAATAGTATACACACAGGTTATATTTTGAGAAGGAACAAGAGAAGGTACTCAGTAACGAAATAAAATTTAAAAAAAATATTATTTCGTTACTGGAATATCGGAAGGAATTATCAATAACGGCTCTATAGGAGGGACCCTCGGTATGTGTGTAAAATTTTCTAATACCTTAAAATACGATCTAGAGGAATGTGGACGCTTTTCTTTAGATCGAATTTTGTTGCTTCCTGTCTCAATATGAAATTTTATAAAAGGTATTACAAAATTCTACAAACACATACCGAGGGTCCTTATTGAGTCGTTATTCACAATTCATTCTCAGTCACAAGGTACATGGGCAAAGCCGCGAAAAAATCTAGTTACAAAAATAAATGCAATTCTAACATCGCAGACAAAACTATTTTGTGTATCCGTTTAAATACTTTTGTTTATCTAGCGTCTGTAGTAGTAGTCTGTTCGAGGTAACTTCTTAGTTGATAAAGTTTTGTTTACATTATTCACATACGTAGATAACAAGCGACGAATGTTCCGCAATAAAAAAATTCAGTGAACGCACTCGATTGTGCTGCCAAGTTCAGATAGCCTCAACCTTCAGATGGGAACTATTTATAATTCCGTATCATTATACATAGTTACATATATCCATCAGTTAGTAAATAGAACTGAACTTTGTTCCCAGCACGCCCACAATAATATTATAAAGACGACTCCATTGATTTGAGGTACAACTGATTTGTATACGCAATACACTGATGCTTCGTTTCAAAGTTCAATAAATTGGTAACAAAAGTCCAACTGGAACGCATTGCGCGAAGTACTTTGTAATTGTAATACAGGACTTTGCTCGTTTGTAAATTCACTTAGAACTGATATTTTTTATGGATTATTTTCGCGTTTTGGTTTATTTCTTAACTAGCAACCCGCCAACGGCTCTACGGCCAATGTAATTTTCTTTTAAATATTTATTTACACAAACCTTAATCATTTATAAATATTTCCATAAGTGAAAACCGTATCTCAATTCGTTGGGTGGTTTAGAAAAAGTTTGTTACTTAGAACGTTTTGGCATATAACTGTGACGATATGACATTTTAAATATGATTAAAATGAAATTCAAAATGACAATACTCAAACAGGTATTTAACTATTTTAAAAATATATGTAAAAAAACAATAAAGAAAATAAAAAAAACTCACCACAGAAGGGGCGTCCGCCCATAACTCGATGTCTGAAAACACGAAGTCGGTCAAAGTTTCTTTACCAACTTCGACTTCGCCCCACGGGGAAGTTAAATAATTATTTTGAACATCCGGCGACGTTTGTGTAGCCAGACACCTATTCAATACACTTAAGACTTTCGCCTTAGGTATCTTGCCGTTTTTCGTGCAAGGAACAAGACCTTTTAATATATGGCGCGCAATATTCGCGCGTAAAACTTTCAAATGAGACATTGTTTCCGGCTGGCGATGTTTTCCCGCGCAACGTTGTGGCGCGAATGTATGCCGCCGTCTCGACTGCAGCTAGTTTTGGCGCGAGTCGACGCACCGTCATAGAGGGCAAGGTCCGCGCGTTTACTCAAGTCCTAACATTTGACAAAAATATAGAAATACCGCCACGTTATCGAAATTTTATACGACGTGTACCCGACACGTTCCAGACATATTTCTGTAGGTTAAGCGAAATAAAATACTAATACAAATGTAGGTAAGTATTGCAAAATGTACATTTATTTAAGGCTTACATTATTTTAAACATTTTTTGTATTTATATTTAAATATTTCTGTATTCGTAAGCAAACTATCCCAATACACATTTAGCAAATTATTCAGTAAGCACGATAAACGTCTGATTGTGAGTGTAAGCATTTAACGAGTTGGGCTTGGAACGTAGATATAATCAAAAACAACATTTTTTGTTTTCTTTGATAGGATTTAAAAGAGTATATACCAGTAAATAGAGCGTGAAATACTTATTCCAATGGCATCATAGTGATTTTTTTTTTTAAATGGACAGGACAGTATACCCGGTATACAGATTTTTATTGCAGTAATAATTTAAAAAATAAAGAATCCATTCAAATTGTGAACCGAAAAAATTGTATGCCACCACGGAGGGATCTGTTGTCCCCATATGAAGTTTATCAAAAAGTTCCGGAAATTGTTTATTATATGGCAAAATATTTTTTATTCCTCAATATTTCAAGTAGTCAAAATACCTAATCACAGTCGGATATAATACACTTCAGCCAACCTGTTTTCTAATATCTCAAGTATTTCTGGAACTCACAGTTTGAAATGGGCTTCAAATTCTTCAGGTCTTATCGCAAAAATCAAAAAATGTAATTATTAATAAGGTTTCTACAAGAAAAACTTATGATCGTCATTATAAATTTAAAGTTACCAGTGTTTCGGAAAAAAAAAGCCAAGATGACGATCCTGACAAGAAACTCAGGATAGTATTCTTTTTGTCATCTAAACCACGCAACGTATTTTGATGAGGTTTTCACTAATGGAAAGAGCGATCAACGACAAATGTTTATAGATATTATTATTTATTACTTAATTATTAATATAATTAAGTGTAGCTTTTTGTGCACCTTCTCAAATCTATACCTGCTAATGGATACATTTTATCCAGAGAACGTCCAAAAATTAAAAAGAAAGCGTTTCGCAGTCATTTGGGCAGCCCATCTGCCGGCAGTAACCACCCCCTTACAGAAAACCACCGTTAAATAACAGCACGTGTGCTGTTGTGTTTAGGTGAGTGAGTAAGGGATGACAGAGCCCATTTCCCTATCCCGTGAAATATCAATTTCAATTCACGTATATAGAAATTTCAATTGCAATGGTTCTTAAATGCACAAATAATAAAACTTCTATTTATAAAACAACATTTATTTTGTTCTACTATTTTTTTTACCCGTCTTACTTTTAACAATTTCATATTTAATTTTTTACTACAATACTTTAACTACCCAATTAAATTTAATAAATAAATCACAAAACTTTTTGAATACAAATTATATGATTTTAAAAAAATGTCTTAGGAAGCATATTAAATTTATTGTATACATTCAAATGTATGTATATTTATTGCACCGAAGGTAAAGAACATAAAATAAATTTAATATGTTTCTTAAGAGTATTTTTTTTATCTACCAATAAAAAGTTCAGCCGTTCTTGAAGTAGCTTCGTCTTTTTAACAAATGAAACATTCAAAAGAAATATGTCGTAATTGTAGAAAACAATTTCAATAGAATCTAACTATCATTTAAAACAACATTTTATATTGGTCCAGAAAAAATATATTATATAACAATCATATAATAATTATACACGGAAGCACCTCGGGGCCATAAAAATTATAAAATATTTTTACGTTGTGGTATCAACATTCAAGATTCAAAAGAGATCTATCTGTTTTGTGTGAAGATCAGGCCATTAGTTATTTATTATTTTCGTTTTAATTGTTGAAATTTATGGATTTTTAATGGGAAAATATCGTGTAATTTGATGATTTCACAAATATATAAGTTTGAAAATATAAAAAAGTATTTTTAATTTTCGAATACTATCCCCATTTACAAAATCTAAAATATTCACAGCAAATTACTGAAATTAATAAAGACTTTTATTTAATACTATAATTTCAAATGTTTTTATGACTTTTATTATTGTAATAAATAAATTACCAAATTCTCCAAAGTGTTAGTTAAAAAAAAACAATGGCCTGGTTTTGAAAATACTGGTTGGCCGTTGAAAATACTTGTCATCCTCACCCCAACATTGATTGCGCTTACCTCCGAATGAAACCTAAGTTTTGTTCATCTCTCTCTTTTGCCTGGGCGTTGTCAACTTCTGGTGAGTGATTAGATCCTTGAAAAATCCATTCTCCTTGTTGATCAGTTCGCTGTAAGATCCCTTTTCGACTATGGTTCCACTGTCGAGTACGGCCACTTCGTCAGCGGATTGTATCGTACTCAATCTGTGGGCTATGGTTAGCACAGTTCGCTCCTTGCTAATTTCTTTCAGTGCTTTGTCGACTAAAAATTCGGAATAAGCGTCCAGCGCTGACGTGGCCTCGTCCAGAATCAATATCTTTGGATTCTATAACAATCAAAGCGAAGTTAACTTTTAACGAGGCAAAAAATGAAGCTATAATATTTATCAACTGAAGATTTTTTTTTTCTTATGTATATTATATTTTTCTTTTCTTTCTTATATACCATTTTTCATATGTGTCGCCAAAAATATATAAAAAAAAATTATGTGAGAGTTAATTTATTATATATGTCGAAAATGAAAGCTCAGTCCCAATAATTAAACTAGTGGGAATAAAATACACTTAGATATTTTGTCCATAGATAAAGTATTTTTTGGGAGTGTGATTCATCTGTCACTGTGCTAGAAGAGACATAATAATTACTATCCCTCAATATTTAAAAATGATAACCCAATCACCTTGAAATAGATAACAAATTATCCAAGAAAACATGGCACAAGTGTTGTTTGCTTCATTTATGAATCATTTTTAATCAGAACTTTCTATTGAAAATTAAAATGTTGCTGTATTTCCATTAACTACCATCGTTTAACTCAATGTATACTAATATTATAAAGATGTAAACTTTGTATGTTTGCTTGTTGTGCTTGTATTCAAACATGTGATGAGTTTTTGGTTAACTCATGAGTGAATTCAAATGAAAAAAAAACTCATGAATGAGTGAGTTTAAACATTCACATGTAAAAAGAGTATTATTTATTCGTAGTGCAAAAACAAACAAAAATCTGGGTGAGCTCACTCATCATAGGCCTCAATAAAAACACATCTCTAATAAAAAAAAATGTGGATTGTCAAATAGCGTTTGATACCTTAATCAGTAGTGGGAGCACAAAATGTCCTGAACTCGTTACTTGCAAATTGATGATGATTAGATTCAAGATGATAAGATGATAAGTCGAGATGATCTCAAGATATAAATCCTGGTGATCAACTTTAAAACTTTAACTTTAAATATCCTAGATTCATCTAAAGTTTTATTACGCTTTAAGTTATAGATATTATTGTTATACAGTATACCGTTGTACGCTATAGTAACAACGTATCTGAACACAAAGTACAAGGAAGATAAATAATATTATGTACAATGCTTTAATTACGTTCCCGAATAAAATTATGTCCTTTTGGACGTTGAGTCTGAAAAAAAAATTACTGGACTCCTACGGCTACATCGAGATTAATAAAGTAAATTACAACCAAGAGTTGGTTTGGTTTGAAAAAAATTAGTATTTTTTTTATGTTAATGTCAAGGTCGACAGACAGGCTGACGGTCCAATTGATCGTAGGTGGCTACCTATAACACAAGCAACGCCATAGATGCTGCAAGTGTTCTGCAGACCATAAAAGGATTAAGAATAAGGGATAAGGGATAAGGGAGAGATGGGGTAATGGGCTCAAGCTCTAGTATTATATAATTAAATCCATAGATGTTTTTACAAAAATAATGGGAAGTCGTTTAAGTCTAGAAACACGAGAAAAATTAACAAAGAAGAACCTAAACTCTAAACATTTTCAAATATTCAATTTAGAAATTGGCTCAACTCGAAGCAATTGCCAAGTGGACCTGTCAGCCTGTCTGACGACTTTTACACAAGAACAGAATTCACACTATTATAAATGTAAAGTTAACACTGTTTGTCTGTCTGTTAAATTTTTACTCGTTTTAACTAATCGACCGATCATCAATAAATTTTCAGGGACGTTTTGGCGTGGTAATTTATAAGTTTTGAATATGTGTGGTAATTTTACGATCACCTTGAGTATGGCTCGTGCGATGGCTACACGCTGCTTCTGGCCGCCGCTGAGCTGCGACCCGCGCTCTCCCACCTGCCTATCCCATCCCGCGCGCTCCCCTGCCACCAGCGAGTGCAGGTGCGCCGTGCGGGCCGCCCTCACCCACGCAGCCTCCTGCGTGTTATTATATTAACATTAAATCATATATAAATCGTGCAGCGATTTATTAGACCGATTTTGCTTGGAACTCTTAGTGGTGCATGTTGAGCCTTCTATAATTGCGGTAGCATCCGCCTAGTGCCAATTATTTTGAACAATGTGTTTTAATTTGATGCCTGTCTCGTTGGGGGCCTTGTTTAATAAATAAATAAATAAATCTTCTAAACCGGTATAAGCCGGGAGCTTCGCCCGGTTACTAGTTCACAATAATTAACAATATTTTTAGATTTAATTATGTACAGGGAGTCGATGCGTTCACAATACCGCGATCGCGGGTCGTTCTGCTGTTAGTTAGATAATAAGGCCTCCAGTAGGATACTAGCATAGCGTAGTGTGCCACTCATACTGACGTCTATTATACATTTACGCTGGAGGTCAGTGGCTATTCACAATACAAATGTACATAATATGCGAGATACTCTGCGGAAACTCAACCTCGAGACTTGCGTATCCTACTAGTCGTCTGTATCGTAATGTGCGAAGGGCCTTAGATTTGTAGGAAGAGATTTGATTTCCGATATCGGCGTATGAGTGACGCGGCCGATAGGCGCGGTCTTCTGGTAGCAATCCACGCGGAAAATAGAAGATGTTATTACTAAATACTCCCACTGACTCAAATCCATAAAATATATTTAAATCATCAGATATATTACATTTAAAATTTTCATTTTAAAAGAGCTCGACGTCCTTTAACAACAACACACGTTTTTAACTTCATTTAAGATAGATTTTTAAAAACTTACATTTTCATCTTGGTCCTTGAGCTCATCATAGTCATCGGGGGCGCCGTACAAAATGTTCTCTTTTATTGTACCACTGAACAGCACAGGCTCCTAAAACAAATCACACTTGTATAACATTTCATCTTCACATACACATAATATACACATGTATTGTATATAAGTTTGTGAGGATGGATGGAAGTTTTCTCTTTCACGTAAAAACAACCCAACGGATTTGGATGAAATTTAGCACAAAATTTCATCCAAATCTATTAAACAATTTTTACATAAAAGAGTAACAAACATCTATCCATCTTCACAAAACTTTCGCATTAATAATATTTTAGTTGAATGATAATTATATTATTATTATTATTTTATTGAAACACAGTCACACAGCACTTAATACGACAATAATATAAGAATTTTACCATTAAAAATAGCTATGAACACAATATTAAATCAAGATTTAAAAAAAAAAACCCATACAAATAAACAATAAATACAATTTCAAAGGAAGATACGCATGTGTAGTGATGTGTATTGTGTATGTGTGTGTGTTATAATTTTTATTGTTAATAAGTTTTACTAGTTCATTCTTAAATACTGCCTTTTTAAAGTAAAATAGATCTAAAGATGCATATCTTTTATTATACTTTGTTAATGTTTATTAATGTTGTTAAAACTTCATGACATGTCATGAGTGACTTACTTGACTGACATAGCCTATGTGAGCTCTAAGCCATACAGTATCTAACTCCCTTATGTCCACACCGTCCAAAAGAATCCTTCCGTTTCTTGGATCATAGAGCCTCAGTATGAGCATAGCCAATGTGCTCTTCCCGCAGCCCGACCTGCCCACTAAGGCCACTGACTTACCCGGTTTTAGGTGTAAATTTAAATCCTTGAGTAAAGGTGCCCCCCTATATGAGAAGTCAATGTTTTCTAAAACTATCTCCCCTTTCGGCCTTTCCGTCGGTCTCAGACCACCTGTAATAAATTTCAAATCTAATATTAATACATAATAACATCTTATTTATGTGAATGTGAGATGGAGAGGAAGACAACATATTATAAGAAGGGAAGTATTATATGTTGTATGTATCCCCTGAAAGCGTTACATATAAACAAACAGACTCTTCTGTTTTACGCTATTAGTATAGAAATATAGATTACCTTTCCTTCCTTTAAATTATTGTTCACTAGCTGGTGCTCGCGACTTCGTCCGCGTTGATGAATGAAAACTATATCTGAAATCTTTATCATTGTGACGAAACATTTTCCAGGATAAAAGTATCCTAAATGTTAATCCAGGTAATAAACTGTCTGTTTGCCAAATTTCTTTACTATCCGTTCAGCCTTCATTGCGTGAATGAGTAACAAACATTCATCCATACATCCTCACAAACATCCTTGTGGCAATTCTTGGACCTTACTTTTTATAAATATGTGTCCTTTGACATTACATCATGTGTGAAACATGTTTTGTGTTAAATTAAAATAAATATTACCTAATATTTGCAGTGTAGAAATGTTAGATGACAATGCTAATAAATGATTAATCAGATGTGTTATTGTCTACAGAGGTCACGTTAACGTGCATTTAATTTGAACTCTTTGATATCTATACTATTAATAGATTAATCTATACATCCATCCTCATAAATTTTCGCATTTATATTATTAAAGTAGGATTAATTCATTATTATATGGGAAACACATTAAGACAAAGCGTGCAAGCTTATACATTGAAAAACATACCTGAAACCCGTATAGTGGGTTCCCTGTCAATCATTTCCCATAACCTGGTGGCGGCCCCCATGCCCTTGTTTAGTTCCGTGTAGAAACTGGACAGTCCGCCGATACTGATGCCGACATACGCGGCGTACAACAGGAAAGAGGTTAGATTGCCAACGGTCAACTGCTCCGTTGCGACCATACCACCTCCGTAATACAAAACTAAGATTATTATTGTATTGCCTGCGAGGCCAGTCTAAAAAAAAATAGGACAACTTATAATAAACTAGCTGTTGCAAACAACTTAGTCTACGTAACTTTATAAAATATAGCCTATGTTACTTGCAGATAATTTAGCTTTCTGTAGATGAAAGATTGAATTTATTCATTACAAACAAAAATACAAATTTTCTGCCTTAATATTATAGTCTAGATAAAAGAATACAGAAAGAGAGCAAACTGCGTTTCACAGTTATAATTGGGCAGCTCGTTATAGAGGATGACCCCTTGATGGAGTGGTTAAGGTGTTTGCTTTAACACACTGTCTCAGGGATCCCAGGTTCTTTTCCCGGCTGGGGCTACTTTGGAAATGAACTTTTCACAGTTGGCTTTGGTCTGGATCTGGAGCCCATTTCCCAATACCTTCACAATCCCTTATCCATAATCATACTGTAGTCGGCAACGCAATTGAATCATCTGTGGCATTGATTGTGTTATAGGCAACGGTAGCCACCTCCCATCAAGTGACTGTCAGGCTGTCTGCCGACCTTAACATTTAAAAAACCACTGCGTTTCATAGTCATTTGGGAAGCCCGTCTGGCGGCCCCTGATTTCGTCAAACGAAGCTCTGATTTCGTCAAACGCACCAAACATCGCATGGTACTAATTTAAATTAGGGAAATTTATTGTTTTAGTAGCATGGTACATTAGGGACATTTTTGACTGTTTGAAATCTAAAATCAACTGTAGGCATATATTTTTTGAGAACTATCATTTCATGTTAGAAATTAATTGTGATCATTGTGGTAAAAGTTACATATAATGCAGTTTTCATAATGAAATAAAGCATTAAGTTCATCTTAACTATTACGTATAAGCTAACCAATGCTTATTGACTTGTGCTTACATACCTACAGTTGACTTACATAGATTAATAAAGTTAATTCTAACCTAAGTCCGCCTTTTTTATCGTGACCTTGTTTCTGATCCTAAATATGTTTATAATTGTTAGAAAGTACATAAACAATTTTGTTAAAAAACAAGGTGTAATATTGTGTAGTAACTATTGAATTACTAATAGTTGAAAGAATATAAGTGGTTTTAATAGAACCAAATTTCACATGAACTCCACCAAAAAAGCTTAATAATTATTATAATCAAATAAGGATTGGCACATGCTAAATGTTATGCAGCGTCGGCCTAAATAACTGCCTTTCTGGAGACAGTAACCACACCTCTACAGAAGACCATCATGTCATGAATAATATTACATGTGCTCCTATTTTCCAGTTCACGAGCAAAGGATCTCAGAACTCTTTGACCTATTCATTATTTTATCAATCCAGGGTTAACAGCGTATTGGGATCCCCCTGTGTGGCTACCGTTTCCAGGGTACAGAAGACCACTGTGAAATAATCCCTTATCTTTAATCCTACTACGGTAGTCAGCACAAATGCAGAACCTGTGGCAATGTTTGTGTTATGGGTGACGGTAGCCACCTACTATCAAGTGGATAGTAGGCCTATCTGATAAACCTCTCATGAAAATGTCACTTAAGCAAGTGCCCTGCCAATTTTAATAGGACAAGGGATTTGGAAGAGACAGCGAAAGAAGCTCTGGCATTCGTTACTCACTCATTGAAAGACAACAGCACACATGATGTTATTTCCGTGAGGGGATGGTTACTGCCGCCAGACAGGCTGCCCAATTTATGACTGCATGACGTCAACTTTGAAATGTATCATTATATTATTTAATTCAAGCCTTTTTTGTGAGAACGATGGGCAATGTACTAAAATAAAGCACAATGTTTATATCTTACCAAACCATAAAAACTTCCGACAGCCAATGACTCCTTATTGGCTAATTTGAGAAGGGTCTCTATTCTCTTCCCATATGCTTCACATTCCTTCTTTTCCTTACTAAATGACTTCACAGTTAATATGTTTGATATTTTTTCTTCCGCTAACTCACTAGTCTCGGCCAGAGTGTCCTGCAGTTGTCGAGTAATTCCACGTACAAAACGTCCATAGACAATTGCTAGCATTGATACCGGTGGTACCACACACAGACCAATCAAGGCTAGTGAAGGAGACATGTAAAACATCATTCCTGTGCCCGCACCAACCATAAACAACGATCTGAGACCATCGCTGACATTTTGACTTAAATTACGACCGACCAATTGCGTGTCTGCAGACAAACGGTTAACCAACTCCCCCGTAGAATTCTTCTCAAACCAAGATGCCTCCTGACACATTATCGCTCCGTACACTTGTTTACGTAAATTTTGAGTCATTCTTTGACCTGATATAGACATTAAATATACTCTTCCGAAATTGCAGGCACCACCCATTAGAAAAACTCCACACAATATTAGGCACAATGAATCCAGTTTCTCCCGAGCCGATGCAAGATCACTTGTGCTGTTGTAAATTATGTCTAGCACCATGCCAAGTGAAAATGGCACCGCCATTGTTACACTTGATGAGATTACAAGTAAGCCGATTGCACCTGTAATGTTTAAAAATTATATAATAATATTATATAGATGTATACAGAGTTTCTCATAATCCTTTGCTCAAACTGAAATTGATGTTAGCTCTATTCACATATTTAAAAAAAAGAGTAGGTAATTCTTATGGATTTCGAGTCATCCAAACTTTTTTTAATATTTTTAAAATTCTTTAATCTGTGATACGATATTATTCTGCCATTTCTTAAAATATTAATTATCAAATTGGTTTTTTGATTAATATTCCTAGAGAGTTTGACAATCAAATACAATCAGACCGATACAAATGAAAAAAAAAAACATAAAATGTGAGATTTATCATAGTGAAAATTTTATTATTATCGAACTTTGGGGTCTTATTATATGAAAATCTGTATTCACCTTGTATATTGAATATATTGATATAAAAATATTTCATACACTTATATTAAATAAGTAGGTATATAAAACATTATTTTATTAAAACTGTAAGTATATATTGTATCAATATTACTAATAAATACTTACTTGTAAGGTTCCATTTCTCGGGGGCTGCTAAGCTAAATAGTCGCTTAACTTCCGACGTCTTTAACTTTACGTTACTTTTCTTCGGTGTTGTTAAAACTTTTGAATCTTTTAGGCCTATGATGGGTTCACCCTTTTTCTCGGCGTCCACTTGACTCGTGTAATAACGAGATTTCACACAAAAAATTGCATTTTTGAAGTATGTCCTTTCGTAAGAATTTCGAAGTGCTGTATTTGGAAATTTGTATTTCGAATACAACCTACAATGTCGACAAAGCTGACTTCGAATAGGCAATCGGTACAAAACAAAGTTGTGCACACTATACGTTAACAATTTAACATCCAAAGAATTGTGAAAGAACTTTTGTAACATTTTAAATTAATTTTCAAATAAAATTGAAATAGAGGCACATAACACAAAAATTACTAAAATGGCATTTCAATATTATGTCAATGTCATTGTCAATTCAATTCATTGTTGGTATATCTCATGTTGACATTTCAGGGCTGTGTTTTGATAGAATATTAGACAAAATATTACATGAGCTAGTTTTTTGGTTTTGTTCGATAGTGCTTGCTGTCAGAATTTAAGTTTGACACTACAAGGCGGTAAAATTAATTTACTATCGAGACATGCGAAAGACACATCATGTAACATACATACATAAAATCTGTCACATTTGACAGCTGGCCAAGATTTGGAAAGGTAGAAAATTTTGGCCTCTGACAGATCGCTTGGAACGGGCACGATCAAATCTTGTCTGGATCAAATTATGCTCGAACGATGTGCTGGACGGCGGTTATCAAAGAGTATATAATCACTACGTTTCAAGAGACGGGACTCCCATACAATGAAAATGAAATTCACTGTTCTATGAAAACGAGGAAGTGCTCCAGTACCAACCTAACCAAAATTAAAAAGTACGATGCTGCCAACATAACGAACAAGAAAATAAGGATGTGCTATTGTTACGATAAATGAGGTCGATAGTATAATTGACTCTAGTCTATGGTTTATGAAAATCCCAAAAAAGCCCTTACATAATTTTAAATATTATTTATTGACAAATAAAAAATCAAATAATTACAATCATTGCTTTATTAGTACTATCATACAGTTTACGGTTATCACCGATTGGCACCCAGCTCCCTAGCCACAAGAGTAACTTCACATAAAATCTTTGAGGACTGCAGGATCTATTTATTTTTAAGTTAATTACGGCAGTATCCAAGGTCGACGTTGCAGGTTCTGTAACACACATAAAAATTGGATTATGTCATGTATAACGTAATAATAATTTCATAAAGTAATTCAATGGATTGGCCCGATACATGGAACAGCATTTCATTTGTTGTTTGTACAGGATTTTTAGCAATATGGAGCGTAAATTCACTGAAAACTTCATCGTTCAATGGTTTGGCAGATATTCCGATATATGGAACAGCATTTCATTTGTTGTTTTTTTCTTTTCAAAGTCTCGCTTGCACCTAGAAAGTAAATGAATAATAAATGTTATTTTTTAGTTAAATATACATATAAATAAAAAAGAAAGGCAAAATAAAACTAAAACAAACCAATTGGTACATTGGGGTGTATGCATGTGTTCATTTCTTATCATTCAGTGCAATAAAATCAAAAAGAAATTTTTGCCGATTGTCGATAAAAAATGGCACTGCACTATTGTTTACATTTTACATGCAACACAATTTTATTCGAAAATTTGAACTAAACTCCCAATAAACTATATTATACATGGTTTTAGAACAGCAGCAAGATATAATATGTACTAACCTATCTTCATCCAGCGGGAATTGGGCCAAAAATATTAGTTTTTTATTATCAATGCGACTCGTTCTTAGGCCACATATTTCGCAGGTTACTTTCGGCATTTAGAACACTAAACACTATACACCAAATATAACACTACGAAGAAAGAGTATTTAAACACTAACATTTTGGCAAGTTTTATAAAAATCAATACTCTGCTTGCCGAAAAATCCGAAAATAAACAACAAACAAACACAGTTGAAATGAAAGACGCCATATTGCAACACATCAATATGGCGCCGATGGTTGTTTGTGGTTTTGATGTATAATACGGCCAAACGAGAATCGGCGATGTCTTTAATAACTTAATGGGTTTCGAAATCGCCCTGACTTAGTCGGGTTATTCCGCCATTAAAAATTTCCTCCGTTTCATACATCATTTTCTTTCCTTTGAGTTGCGCCTGCCTGGCGGTTATAGCAAAATCAGCCTTGAGCGAAGGAGTGCAGGGCTGTCAAGGCTGTGTACGACCTTTCAGAGCTAATTATGCTAGGTAGTGATATGTTACATATCACTGATGCTAGGCCATAACTATGATTTTTTTACTTTTTGAATCAGCCAAAATGTCGGCCAACTGTCAAATGCGACAGGTTTACTGCTGATACACAGCCTGCTTGAATTTTTTTTTTTTTTATTGAGTCAAAGCAGCGCTTGGCCGCGATCTCACTTGATGTAAGGTGCAGATGCGGCTGAAGGTGGACCACCAGTACTAGTTAGTCTGTGTGGACCACGCTTACCTAGTAAGTGCCCCCGCCCCATCCCCGCCCGCGTCTCGTGGTCCGCAGGTGGAACGGCCGGTTGGATCAAATCGAACAGAACCAACGCACACTCCATTTAGTTTATTCTATCTCTCTAGTCTCAGACCAAATAAAAACTGGACAGAATTTTGAAGCCGACACTAGTAACCAGTGCCCGGTTTCGCTTACAAAGCTTACCGTTTATATTAGGTCATTACATATGAAATTGGCGTTTTGTAAGGGAGGAACATAGTAGATTTTTTTTTAAATAATAATAATAATCATCATCATTTATTTCAGATAAGTATAACATCCATATTATCTATTAACAAAATAATAATAATATTTTACATACATGTATTATAATTATTATAATAAAAATTATATTAAATAATAATAAAAAGGTAATAATTATTATTATAATATATATTTACAAGCGAAACAAAAATGGGTAAGTATTTAAAATTCACAGATGCTGCAAAAATATTCTATTCATTTATGAATTTTGCTGTATGTCATATTTAGTCCCATCCAAAATGATTGTATGGGACAGTCTACCTTATCTATAATTGTTTTCAGAATAAAGAGATCAAAGTGGCCAGTACGACAAAACGCCAATTTCATATGTAAGGACCTAATGGGATATCTTTGATCTCTTTCTGAGGAAATTTGGGCAAGAAAACGCTGGCGGTGAAACTAAACATATCACCGAATCGGTTTCACGGAAAATCGGGATTTTATTTTGTTTTTTTTTTTTTTTTTTAAATTAAACTATACCTTTTCAACAATGATATTTTATTAAATTATCTAATAAGTACCATTTCTATTGTGACAACTAGTCATTGAAATATAAATATTAGGTACCTACATTGTTACATATATGAACTTATGAAAAATATGTAATCCACTTTTATTACAAAATAAAAGCTAAAAAATGTCATTCACGAATACATTTATGTTTAACTGAAATTGCATTTAAGATGATTACTTACCAGTTAAATTCATAACTTTTTTTTATGAGACATATTTCATTAATTTTCATTCAATACTGAAATGAAGGATTATTAATTTAATGTAAATGTATTAAGACTTCAGCTTTATTCACTACATATCGTATAAAGCTATGATGTTAGAATATTAATAAAAAATAAAATCAGAATTAACTGTCATGTAATGTTGGTAGGTACATACATACCTACTTAATTGCCAATGAAAGTACATGTTTTGTGCGTTTCGTGAAAGAGTATGAATAAATTTATAATAGGTTTAATTTCTGGCCGTTCATTGCATGGTCTTGCGAAACTATCAAGGGGCAATGTCGATATCGTTCTAAAATATGGCAATCATTATGAAGTGTATAAGATTTATTTACGGAACTCTTCTAAAAGGAAAAATATAACTAAATTTACATGCTGCGCCTTCAGTGTGAAAGCTGTGTAAAAAGTAATAAGCCAACTGTTTAATATTGCACACATTTTCAAAATAAATATAACGACATACTCCATCCAATAAATCTAACTAAATCTAAGTAGTTTTGCAAATTCGACATAAGAATGAATACTGACAGTGTCACCTGTAGTTATTTAAAGGATACATAATCTAATATAATTGGTATACAATAAATAATTAAACTACTCTAATTAACATTTGTTGATTCTAAATCGAAAACAATTTAAATTAGATATTTTCATAGTACTTTTTATCTTTACTTGTCTTATTTTGCCAAATTTGTCTTTAACAAAATTTATTAGTTATTTTAAATAAAATTAACACAAAATACACAATCCTCAAAAACAAATAATTTATTAAGGTAAACGTAGCTTTATAGTCTAACTAAGGGTTGCACTACACATAGTCGGGCCGGCACATTTCGTTCCACAATTTTTGTTGAAGTACAAAGTCAAACATATTATGTAGAAGCTTTCGACATATGTTCGACTTTCGGCTATGCCTAAGCGACTATTTGTTTAGAAAACTTAGTTTTTAATTCTTTTGTGACACATAAGTAAATGTTACAAAATAAAACAAATATAGAAAATATGTCTGTGTACAGTATACAAAGATTTAAATCTAAGACGTACCTTCCTTACGACAAAATTTCAAATTCTAAAAACAGTTTTAAATTCTTCAATGTGTAATTTTCCAGTTATTGTGGTGACTTATACGTTTTTAAATTTTGTTAATTCAAACTAAGGTCATTCTTTGATATTAAATCTTGGCATCATACAACAATTACCATGATGTGGGCAGAAAAGAGACGATTAAATTCATATATATTTATCTCACTTCATCGAACTCATAAAAAGAAATTGACTATAGTAAAATAAACAAAGAGATTTCTTAAATAACAGTTTCTGCCTACTGTGTTTCACTCCATCACCAAACTGCACAAACGGTTGCTTTAGATCAAGTTTATAAGTTATTAATTTTATAAGACATACGCTCTCTTAAAACCAGCCTAGATTTCCAGACTAAAAGCCCTTGGTATTGAAAAAAAAAGTGGGAATTGAGATGAATGCGTGGAGTTAATTATAATTTCCTGAAAAAATAGGTGAATTGCAATAAAAACAGTTAAAAACATTTTTAAAACGACAACTTGTTAAAAAAATCGTATTATACAATTAAAGATTATTTAACCATATAAATGGATGGCATTAAAAAGACCGATTGTTGGAGAGTTTCTTTTGCCGTTCCTTGTATTCCAGAACGCATTTATATATAAAAATAAAAGATATTGTTGTCCTATTTTTGAGAAATAAACGATTTGATTCTCTTGAATACATCTAGTAGGAAAATAAATGTATTTTTAATCGAGTTGGATTATAATCATATAATCGTCTCTTTCATATTTTTGGAATAATTCAATATATATAACATATATTTTATATAGTCACTATTTAATGTATTTACACAATACATATAATATATAATTTATATTATATTCATTATAAAATTTTCATAATACACCAATTTAACTTTTAAATTACACTAAACAGTTTCACGTACTTGGAAGTAAAGCCATCGAGACAACGCACACTATGTAAACAAACCCAACCCATACTGAGTTTTACGATTTAGAGTGATAATGTATCTCTGTCCTTTTCTCTCGTACGTAAAAATGTCAGAAGCGACCGGCGCAATGAGTTTCATGGTACAGGAAAGCGATCTTGACAACCTTTTTATGAATTATGATTTTATTATATTATATAATATATTATATTTATTTTTATAAATTTTTACGATCCTTTTTTTATGAACGGTTGCGTTACTAAATAATATACGTACTACTAGTAAAAATACGTGTTTTAATAAAAAAAATGTTATGAACACTCGAAGGTTTGTTTATAAATATTCTTTCCGTTGTCTTCGTGGCCTCGCTTTAGGTGTGTATTAAGTTATTAAATCCCACCCGGTCATATTTCAGCGAAAATTTAGTTTATTTGTATTTATATTTTAAAAAATATTTATTTTACAAATTAGTTCAGTAAGTAAAAATCAACCCTTACGTACAAACACTTTATAAATTTATTTATTTAAATTAGCGACATTTGTTAGAATTTGTTTAAACTTCATAGTGTCGATACAGCAGCTACAATTTTACTTAAAAATAAAATGACAAAAAAATTTTAAAAAAAAGTCAAACGTTATGTCTTATGGCTGTATAATAAAATATCCCTAAGTGTTATGATAATAACTAATATCATCTTATTCTTTATTGCACTTTGCTATTTATAACATTACACCTTTTAACAGGGATGGGGTCAGGTGGGGTAAATATAAGACGAACATTAATAACTTTTCATTTTAAATGCTTTTAGAAATTAGTTTTAATTATTTTGGACCTACTGCATTATACAATCTTACATTATCTTCCGCCTACTGTTGTCAATAAAGAAAAATATTATTTCAAAACAAATATGTGTCTTATTTTTTCCCCAACAATGTCTTATATTTACCCCACCTGACCCTATGAGCACAAAGCAAAGGCAGTAAAAATATAATTTTCTTGAAAAAGTAGAAATTTTAATTAAATTATACTTTCGTAATAAAACAAAGTGTTTCAATTTTCACTGTAAACTGACTGGGAGAGATTTATACTGGGATTAGGAGGTCGTAATACGCTCCTACAAGACTTCAGCGATTTACAATAATACCACATACAGTACTAAAGGATAAATTAACTAGTTTATATGCCAATCTTCGTAGACATCACAAATGATTATAATATTTGCCAACTATTTTAATAATTTCATAAGTCATGGATCTATATAATTTAAATATTTTAAACTGTTTTTTTTTTAATGACTTTACTGCGTGTAATACACTTTGTAGTAGAGGGTTTTGGATCGCCATAGACTGTATGTGTTGTCGAATTTCAATAAGTACACGCCTTCGCCGGGATATGTGTGAGACCCTGCGTAAACCTGTGGAATAATAGTTTATTTAAAAAAAAAACAATAAATAATATTTCATTGTTGTGAGTAAGCCCACTTAGGACATGGTTTGGATGTCCGAATAATTAGGACTTCATAACGCACAGTTAAAGGAGGATGTAAATTTTTGTAACTTCTAAAACAGCTATGCGTAATACAGCTGAATAGCTATTTTTGAACTGAAAAAAAAAGTTATTATGGCGCCATAATAACTTTTTAACGCCATAAATTTATTTTATATATTTTGTGTGAATGCCATCGAAGTACTACAACTATGGAATTTGCGTCACAAACGCCAAAGCGGCACATAAAAAGTACGCCTAAAACGGAATCATGGCGGAGTCAATGGTAAAAGGTAGTAACGACCAAGTTTTACTATTCATTTTAAACTTCAATGTGTTGACGTACTTCTTTTTCTTTCTTGACAGATGCCTATTTTCTTTAAATGACAGATGTTTGGTTGATTTTAAATGACAGATGACAAAAGTACAAAAAGTTCGTAGTGTTTTGTATGGCGTGCGAAATCCATAGTTGTAGTATATTGATGGTGGCTGCCTCACGGACATACCTCTGTATGGCAGTCCCTTCGATACATGGGTATGACTTGGCTGACTAGAGGTCGAGGAATTGTCAGCGCTCGTCTTTCGCTGCCCAGTTCTGGATCATTGCGCTCACTTGATCTATACTCTGCGAAATTAAATAAAAAACAGATTATAAGCAAGAGGGGCCAACCGAGACCTGACAGTGCGTTGCCAACAAACTGTTAGGATTTTTTTTTTAATGTTTAGATCGGCAGACAGGCTGACTTGATAGTCCACTTGATGGTAGGTAGCTACCGTCGCCTTTAACACAAGCAACGTCACAGGCGCTGCAACTGCACTGCCGGCTATAGATTAACCCTTTATCCGACAATTATTTTCATGCCCATTTCGCCAGAGGCGTATATATATACGACAAATTCCTCTACTTTTAAATCATTGCGTTGCTTTCTCTTAAATAATAATAATAATAGTCAAGCGCTAGGGGCACGACAACTCCTACAAAACCAAGCGGTTATAAAGGGTTAAGGATAAGAAGTTTGAGAGGCAATCCTTAGATTATTAAAAAATATATCAGATTTTATTATTTAGTTAAAGAACTAGGAATATAATAATTAGATTTAAATTCAATAAGTGTCTATGTATGCTATAAAAGTTGATATATATTTTTTTAAATGTGGGAATGATTATATAATATTTATCTACCTACACTAATATTACAAACAGGAAATTTTTGATATTTTTATTTGTAGGACACTTAGTGCGGAGAGCCTTGGCCCGTTGGGACCAGCATTAACATAAACCGAAGTATAATTTACGTGTTAACATCGAGCAAAGGACGCTGAAAGACAGTCTTGCTCTGTCCTGATCAAGGGCCAGGGGCCTCTTATAGCAGTATTATTTTAGTCTTACTTTCAAATTTCGTACCATGAACCCTTAAAAGTAAGCTTACTTTAATATTGTTTCTATTAAGAAGTTTTGTGACGTCATTCGCTATTTCGTTCACTCAATTCGTACCATGACGTTCCATTTGACAGTAAGCATTATTGTTTTAATGTCAAATTTAGCAATCTTAAAAAAGTTGCCTTTTCAAGACGGATACAAAACTGCTACAAAACTGCTTTAGTAAAGTAAAGTGATTTCGACAAAAAATAATAATTTTACTGTGTTAAAAAGTGAGTAAATGTTATTGTTATATCGATCTTTAAGTGAATATAGTATTTTTCTTTATTAATTGCATTTTAGTAATAAAAAATGTGTTTGTAGATGGCTAGTGAGTACGAAATTTTCGAATTTTTGATAAACGATAACGCCCAAAGTAATATAATACGAAGAAATCGACGACGACAAATGCGCAGCGAGAGTGATCCCTTCGAGTTTGACGATGTAGTTTGTGAAGCGTTATCGACTTACAAAAGAGCTCACTTATGAGATCATCGATGAGCTAAAACCATTGATGAAGGCTCCTTCAAAACGCACACTTAGATGTAGAAACGAAGGTAAATGAACATAATGCTATTTTAAATAATAATGATTTATAAACAAAAGATTATAATTGGTAGGTAGCTTAAATTTGCTTACTTTTAGTACTTATTTACTTTTAATAAAACACGCCGCAGATGCGTCAAAAATATATAGTTTTCCCGGAAAATGAGCAAAGCCGTCGTCAAATAAAAACAAAGTAAGCAAGTTTTTGTATTTGATATAAATAAAACTTTCCACAATTTTCAAATATTATCACTTAACTAACGAATACTTACCTTTTCAGATTTTACAATAAATATATGGCATACCTGGCGTTGTAGGTTGCATAGACTGTACCCACGTAGCTATAGTTGGGCCTACAATAAATGAGGAACATTTCTTTTGTCGGAAACATTATCATTCGCTCAATGTTCAATTGGTGTACTAATTAAGAAGTTATCTAAGATATTATTTTTTTTTAAAAGAAAATTAAAAAAAAATAGCTTTACTGCTTTTACAATTAGTTATGGCTTTAAATTTTTCAAAATATAACATAGCACTCGTAACATACTAGGTTTCTGACTATTGTACTAGATTATCTCTCTTACTGTATCACATTATTTGTTATAGGTATGTGAAGCAAATATGCAAATACATATTAAGAAAATACATTTAACACTTTAATCAAATTGTTACACTATTATTAATTAAACAAAATCACGAAAATAAAATGTTCCCTTACTTTTTGACATTTTTTAATTTAAATTATAAATAAATTATAAACCGAATCACTTATTTCGTTTTAAAAAACGGCGGTCACTGACAAGTGTAGATACCACAGAACACTATTACTCTTAGCAGAGGTAGATACGTTCTAAAACTGAATAAGTAAGTGAACATAGATGTCGCGCGAAGATATGGCATTTTTGGTCAATATTTACATTAACAATATTAACTTGGAATTTTATTCCAGTGTTTCAGCAACAATTCTTTGTTATAGCTATAAGAAACAATTATAAATAGAAAGAAATTATGATACCTTGCTTTTGTAGCGTAGAAATATGTTTCAGAACATACCAAATACGATATGGCGTCATACTTAGTACTCTGTGGCATTATTTAGCAGGGAATAGACAATCATGCAAATATCATTCGTTCACGGCAGGAATAAAACAATATTGTTTTGTGGACGTCATGGTACGAATTTGAGTAATGTTACTTTAAGCTTGAAACAAAACTTCCTTAAAACATGATGGTTTACTAAAAGTTCATGGTGCGGGCCCAGGGGCCGGCGCAATCTCTAATTATTTTATATTAAATGTTATAGATATGTTGTTACTTTTTATCTAAAACTAGAATATGACTTTCTAATAGACCTAAAGCACACAAAGATATTAACATGAAACCTCATATGAATACCTTCATCAACATCGTCATCGTCATCGTCATCATCCTCGTTGTCGCTGAGCGATACGTACACAGTGACGTCTGTTGTGGGAGATTTGCTCCATTCGAAAAACAAGCCGAAACCTAAAATAAAAGATTCATTTTCTTTCATTCAAGGGAATCTAGTCGCACAAACAGTAGCTTTTTGCAAATTTATGCATACCCCGACGTGTGTATGCAAATCTAGCCACAATCTCGCATAAAATTTCAGGTCATATGCTAAAATCTAAAGTTGTTTTGACGAGACCCTCGGTTGAGTGGTTAGGGTGCTCTGTGTCAAGGTTGCCGGGTTCGATTCCCGGAATAGTCAACTTTGGAAATTAACTTTTCAAAGTTAGCTCTGATCTGGATCTGGAAAGTAGTGGCAGGGCACACTGCATTTCTTCGCAGTTTAGCAATTCGAGGCCCAACTCTATACATGTCCGTCGCATGCGTTTAATTAGGCGGCGCTGTAGTAGCACTGGGGCGTGGCACTCTAATGCCATTTTATTTACGGTTCTTTTATGAACTACGCAACCAACCAATCATATTAATTCACCAATGCTACACAAGCGCCATTCTGATCAATTTATGAACCACTATTTAATGCTTTTAGGTTGCCACTTTTTCAGTTTAACACCCATGTAAGTCGGTCCTCCTTACTTCTACCCTTTATAGTGCTTACCTATATCATAGTTGTCTGTGGCGAATTCGAAGCAAAGACACTTGGCTTTATGGTGTGTGGGCACTTTGACTGTGACAGTCTCCCCATGGCCTACTGTGAGATGACCTCCGCTGGCGCGAGCTGACTCCTTGAATTTGAATAGGTCGTTGTGAGTCCAGATGCGAGCTTCCTCGATTGCTGGGAGCCCATCTGGAAAAACGTAAAAAAAAAAATTTACGAACATTTTTAGTAGTGTTTGATTGGTAATACAAATTTCGAAATTGCAATGAATCTCGCGATGACACCTTATCTTATCTTGAAAATAGGCAAATCTTTTAAATGACAGTTCATAAGGCTCTACAAAAAAAAATCGCTTTATTTAGTAAATTAGTTTTAAAGAGTATTAATATTATATTGATTATTGCGAGTGGCTTCGGTCAATATCAATACAAGTCAATATAGTCACTGAACGAATGCTCCATTTCTATGCTTACTTCTTCTAACTAAACCAAGCAACAGATTGCGATAAGGTTTTCACAAATGAAACGACAAAGTTTGTGTATAATATGTATAATTTGCATCCACATGAAGCCGGGGCGGGCCTCTAGTCCATACTAATATTATAAATTTGAAAGAAACTCTTTCTGTCCGTTTACGCTTTAACTACTCAACAGTTCATCATGAAATTTTGCACTTTGTCGATGATACCAGAAAGAACGTAGAGGGTACCTTTTATCCAGAAAAAAGTACTGTTCCCAAGGTATCCTCTAAAATATAATGACAAACTAACGCCTGGTCAAAGTGTCATATCAACAAGAGGTCAAGCGTTATATTGCTTATATAATTTTTATTTTCTAACGAGAACCAAGTCGCGGGCACCAGCTAGTTGTCTATAAATTTATACAACACCGAGGTAGGACTTTTTCGGCAAGTACAACCTAAAAAAGGCCTTTCACTAGAATAAAACATTTAAAACCTTTATTATGTTATAGACTTTATTTAAAGTTAACTAGAAAATTAAAAAATATTATAATATACCTTCCCCTTCTGCTTCCGATTCCTCTTCACCCCTCGACTCCTCAGTATAATCACCTTCTTCCGTCTTGTCCATCGTCTGCATTGATCTATACATATATAAGAAGAAATATACAGTCAGTCTGGCTAACTTTGAATACTTTTTTAACATTTTTTGTTAAGGTCGACAGACAGACTGACGATCCACTTGATGGTAGGTGGCTACCATCGCCTATAACACAAGCAGCGCCATAGGTGCTACAAGTGCGCTGCCGACTGTGATTGGATAATAGATGGGGTAACGGGCTCTGGTATCCTTTACTCACTCACTGAAACACGACAGCACATATGCAGTTATTTCACGTTGGTCTTCTGTAAGGGGTGGTTACTGCCGCCAGACGGGCTGTCCACTTGATGGTAGGTGGCAGAATGCAGAAATGTCCTATATCTTAATCCAGACTCCTCAAGACTTCTTTTGCAAAAAAAAATCATCAAACCACTTACTTATCTGTTTCGGCGTTCCCATCTGTGTCATTTAAATTACAATCTTTGATTGATATAGTTGCTTCATGACTATCTTTGTTATCCACTTGATTATCACTTTCAGTATCCGCTATATTAGAATTTGCTAATCTCTTATCAACAGCCAATTGCTGTACATACTGTTGGTAATGTTGATCTTGTAACTGACGAATGAGTATTGCTTGCTGGTCAAAGTTACCAGGGAACTGTTGTTGAGCATATTGAAGGAACTGTTCATAGGTTTGTGCGTTGAGGGCGTCTTTTATTCTTTGCCTGTAAAATTGGTTAATAAAGATTAGGTGGAATTAGCAGTGACAATTCAGTGAGAAGAGCACTCAGTTTCCAAATAGGAAAATAAATTTTTTTATATCAAGGTTGACAGACTGGCTGGCGGTCCACTTGATAGTAGGTGGTAACTTTACTTACTTACTTACTTACCCTGCCATTACTTTACAAATCCAGACCAGAGCTAACTTTGAAAAGTTTATTTCCAAGGTTGACCCTGCTGAGAATCGAACCCGGGACCACTCATCCAAGGGGATCATCAAATTTATTTCAGTTAGCAGCGAGCTAGTTAATAATTAATTTAATGCTAGTTAAAGTTACAATTTTTCATATAAATCATTTATAGAAATTTTCAAGAAGCAAATACCTTTCTTTTTTGATTGAATTATTTAAAAACCGTAAATTTCTTTAAGTTTTTCTCCACTTGGTTATACTTAGCAACATATAATAGTAACATACAATATATTTTTATGAATCATTGCAAATTTTTAATATTAGTTAAAAATAACAGAGTGTAAGTAAAAAAAGTATAAAGTTTACACTTACACATGCTGTTCTTCTGTAATTTTATTGCCTTGATGTTTTTGCTTCTCTTCCATCATTCTTTCTTGGAATACAATTTGCGCTTTTTCTTCATCCTGCCTTTTCATTCTATTTCATAAATAGATACAATAAAAAAAAACACTATTTAATAATGATAATATAACAGACAAATGAAAAGTGTGGACTTAAATACTTACTCTTGCTGTTTTTTATTTTCCTGGTCCTTTTGTATTGCCTGTATATAAGGTTTAAATAGAGGACACAATCTGAAATTTATAGATGAACAATAATTAACATTCCTACTATATTTTGTCATATAATGTTAATCATATTTATTTATTTATTTATTTGATGAAGTACACAAACAGAATACAATTATATACATGATAATTATAAATAACAAGTGTATTGACTAAACTAAATTGCACTCCTAAACAGTGTACTTAACATGTTTAAATTAACTTAACTACTAATGCAGGGTTCCCCAAACTATTTTGGACAAGTGACCCCTTTTCAACAATGAACTGTTACCTCAGACCCCCATGGTCAAATTACCTACTTTTAAGACCAACCCCCTTATTCATAATGGTCCGCTAACTTAAAGCAGCTATCTATCTTAGTCTATCTTTAGTTTTTTCCTATTGGTACAAAATACCTAGGTACTAAGGTGCCAATTAGAAAACTTTGCACTTGGTTAAGTGAGTGAAGTTGATTTCATTTTCTCGTCAAAATTTAACAAAATAAAAAGACAATCCAATTCAGTAAATATCAAGTTTAATTTATAATTATTACAAATTAATACATAAAGCATCTTAAGTTGGTAGGAAATTATATTTTAAAAACTATTAATTCGCAAAGAGAAAATAAAACATTCAGTGCGATGGATGAACCTGGTGACTATCTACCAATCTAGCTACATCCGGTTCAATATTAGTGAGTTGCAGCCTTAAATCTCCACGTTCGTTGATTTTCAAACGGTTTCTTTGTTTTGTCAAAATGTTTGTTACCACACTGAAGCTTTTTTCAACTAGATATGATGATGGAAAAGCGATAAGGTATTTTTCAGCAATGTTCCACAATGTAGGATACTGTGTTTCAATTTTGCGTTGCAACCAGAACTTCTGATAGCCTTGGTTGAACTTTTGCTTAAGCTCTTCGTCTGTGCTGATGGTAATCAACTCTTCTTGCATTATCACATTGGCTTCTTCTATGGCTGTGGTGTTATACGGATTTATTATCCATTGAGGAATTTGTAAATTTAAAAGATCATCAAACCTCTCCGTAAAATCCTTGTGTAATGCGTCCAAGTGAGTAACATATAATAAAATGTCATCATCTTGAAGCATTTTTGGTAATTTTGACAAATGCGGAAACTGCGAATATTCTTTTCTGCCTAAATTTTGTTTATAAAGAACTAGTTTACCCACGAAGGCCGATATTATTGATTTTGTTTTAATCAAGTTAAGATCATCACCCTGTAGTTGCAAATTAACTTTGTTGAACATTCCAAAGATATCAGTCAAGTAATAAATATCTGTTTTACAATTGTTCAGATTTTCTTTCAAATTCGGATCTTTTTCTTGTAAAAACTCCAACACAGATTCAAAAAGGGCTGAAAATCTTTCTAAGCAAGAGCCTCTTGATAGCCAGCGAACTTCAGTGTGCAGAAGTAACCGAGTAAAGACTTCGTCGTTTTCGTCACATAGTTGAGCAAATAACCGAGAGTTCAAAGAATTGCTTCGAATCTTGTTGATAGCATTTATTACATATTGTAAAGACTTATGCAATCTAGGACTCAGCTTTTTTGCTGCTAAATGCTGCCTGTGAATCACACAGTGAATAACCAGTACATCAGGCAGTTGTCGCTTTAAGTGAGCTATAAAGCCACGATGACGACCAACCATAGACGGTGCACCATCAGTCGCAACAGAAACAATATTCTTCCATGGAATAGCTTTATCAGTAAAAAAATGTTCCACGGCCTGAAAAATCGATTCTCCTCTAGTATCAGTCTCTAAATATGCAGCAAAAATCAGTTCTTGGCACATATTTTCATCTTTGATAAATCGAACATATCCTAACAATAGAGCTTCATTGCCGGGTAATGTAGACTCGTCCAACTGGAGAGAGAATCTGCGGGTCTGTAAGAACTTGCATAAAATGTTTTCCACATCGCGTCCCATCTCATCTATGCGTCTCTGAACGGTGTTGTTGCTCAAAGGTATTCTCTTTAAAATATCATGTGCGGGTTTGTGCAATACATTGTTAAGGACCTCCGCAATGGCTGGTAAGATAAGCTGCTCTCCAATTGTATGGGGTTTCCCCGACTTCGCTATTAGTAAAGATATATTATAGGACGCTCGTAAACCATCATTGTCTCGAATAGATGATGACGCAAACATCGATCCTATGGATGGCCTTTTGTCTAGTTTTTCTTTCAGTGCTTGAAAATATGACAAGGGCTTACTTTTTTTGTTAGCATGTACTCTTGATAAGTGGTCATCCATTTTTGAAGGCTTCATGGCATCGTTACTAAATACTTTTTCACATATGAGACACATCGGGAAGTGTTGATTTGATGGAGATGCAATAAATCCGAACTTCAAGTAGTCCAAACTGTATTGTCTGCATTTTTTTTTCGTGTCCGCCATCATAAAACTTTCAGTAATTCTGCAAACAAAAAAATAAGGAACCTAAATAAAAAACAATAATAAACTGTTAAATTTGCACACTATCTTATTTTTATCACACTCAGTTAATGGATTCTTGTTAAGTATTACTGACTTACTCTTTGATAAACTTTGATACCTATATTGGGAAGTAACTACAGTAGGTAATTAGGTATAGAAACTTCGTATTAGGTAATTAGGTAGAATAAGAACGAAAACCAAAGACTTAAGTGTTAGTAATTTTTACAAATACAATTATACATACCTATTTAAAATATGTTGTATGTTGTGTTTAACACTTTTTCAGTCACTTTACTTCACTTAATTTAGCTTTGTAATAAGTTTGTAATCTCTTGAAATAAATGAGTACTTAGCTATATGAGTTTTTATCGTTCAAGCTCCAACGAATTTCAAAACGCAAATGAACTTTCAACCTAAATGCAAGCTCGTTAAATAGTAAAATATCAGGAACATGTTTGGACTTGATCATGAATTCGTTCGTCTTAATTCGCGTAAAGCCGCTATCACACTATTCAATTTGAACGATTCCAATTTAGGAAATCGGAAGGTGTGATCGCAGTTAGAACAGATTGGATTCAATTAAGAGTTTATCCATTTTCAACTCTATATCTTCGATTTAGAAATCAATTTAGCGTAGTGTGATCACGAGCTCACTACTTAGATTCCTAAATAGGAATCGTTCAAATTGAATAGTGTGATAAGCACTTTATCGTCAAATAGAGAGCAAGTCAAAACGCCGCTGAAAGACGTACGCTCCAACTCAATCTTGCACAAACTTGTCCACATAGACTTGCCGAGTTTTTCATCTTGTACGAACTTGAAACTTTACATTCCTGGAACATTATTTCCTACAAAAATATTAATTATTCTTAGTACACGTAACACAACATAAACAATACAGTAACTACCTACTTACCTATCTTGAAAGTTTTAAATAAGAACTTGTGTTAATATAATAGGGGTCGATTTTTAGACCTCGTCGACCCCCAAAATCACTTTTCGTTTATGTCGACCCCTAGGAAACCGATATCGACCCCAAGGGGTCGATATCGACCACTTTGGGAATCCCTGTACTAATGGTTATTAATACATGTCTTAACTACTTAATTAGTTCTTAATTAATAACATTTTCTTATTTTCTATTTAAATATAAGTCTTAATCTATTTTTGACACGAGAAAACCTACTGTCAAATATATCAATAACGTCCTCACACCCGATTACCATATCATTATAACTTCGACACATCCTGACCAAGGGATTATAATAGGATGTGTTGTTTTTATATGCTTCAATGGAAAAGGGACCAGCATGGGGAGAACGTGAATCATAGCACTTATTCTAACTTAAAGTGGTTAAAACAAAAAAAAATGAAATTCTGTCTGTTTTTCTTCAAGTGAGGCAGTAATTCTTTTACAATACAATTATTGTATTAATAAATAGTTGTTATATAATTAGGTAATTATTTATTAAAGTGTTTTTCTTTATATTAAAATAATAATTAAAAGAATCCTTATGTCTAATACTATAAAGCTATACTTATACTAATATTATAAAGCTACTATACTTATACTAATGTTATATTAGCTATCATTATACTAATATTATAAAGCTGAAGAGTTTGTTTGTTTGGTTGAACGCGTTAATCTCAGGAACAACTGGTTCAAATTGAAAAATTATTTTTGTGTTGGATAGTCCATTTATTGAGAAAGACTTTAGGCTATATAATATTTTGAACACGGGCATAGTCGCAGGCAACAGCTAGTGTTACATAGGTTTGAATTATGAAAGACAAAAGCTACATTTTATGCAAATTTTAGTGAAATCATAAGCTTTGCATTAGCTATTTAAATATATAAATCTATACTAATATTATAAAGCAACCTATGGCACATTCAGGAGGAGGCCTATATCCACAGTCCACATGCATGAAAGAGTAACAAACATCCATCCATCCTCTCAAACTATCAGATTTATAATATTATTAGTATTACATCTCCATCTCTGTTCAAACTCCATCTACAATAATTTCAGAAGGTTACCTGTCCAAAGTATGTACAAATCCAGCCATAGCTTGTACTTGTGACATTTGTCCAAGGGCTTGCCAAGCTGCTCTTCTATCTCTTCCAATCACATCAAGTACACCGAGAGGTGGGGCTGAATTTATATCTAAAGGACCGTGAACCGTTTGTTGGGTGTATGCCACAAGTTTCAATCTATCTTCATAACTAAGGTGAATGGCTTTGCCTTCCTTATCTAAAAATTTTCGTTTTATAATTTTAAACACAGAAATACAATATAAATTCCAATAAGAAAGTTGATCCAAATATATAGTGCTATAAGTCAGTAACCGGTATGCCAAATAATTGAAGTGATTCGATCATATAACAAGCTTAGTTTTAAAACTATAATAGTAGAAAATATACAAATTGTTCATTTTAAAGTATTACCTTTGTAAAAGGAGAGTCCATGTTTATATACATCTTTTAGAGGTATTCCCCATTTTCTTTCTTCACTATCCATAATACCTTGATCAGTCTCTAAAGGTAGCTTTTCTGTGTTAATTTTGAAATTAACTTCGCTTTTATTGGACATTTTTAAATTATGTAAATTTCTTATCATTTAAAAAATCGTGTCATTAATCCAATTGTTTTATTCCTTGGTTTTATTTTATCAATCATTCATACACACAAGCAAAGCAAGTACCAAGCAATCCCAAGTTTTCGACAGATTTGACAGCTGTCGAAACTAAAAAAAAGTCTGAACCAAGGAACATATATACTCTTTAGCAAGGTCTGAACCTAGCAGTTTTTTTTTTTTAATTTAAATTTTATGGCCTGGTAACTAGTTTTATTCCAAAGAATGGGTGCTAGTGTTGCCAAATAAACCGATAATTTTGGTATTGTGCAATCGACTGAAACCTACGAATAAATAATACTCAGGAACTCTAACTCGGAACAAATTCTACACAAAAAGTGGCCCTACGTGGAAACAAAACGACGTATATTCAAAATACCAATCAATTAAAAGGTTATTAATACACATGCCTAGTGATTGGTTTAAATTCAGAACGAGAGCAGGGATTGGTTTGCGCGCGTGCTGCAATGTCAGACGGTAGGCAGTTGTCATAGCGGCGTGGACGATGTTATGCTATAAGTGAAAAAGACTAAGTCAATAATAAAACAATATTTTTTGTATATAATTATAATTATTTGTTGTTTATTAAATACGAATGGATTCTAAAGTATTTAAATAGAAGTATGTATGTAATCATTTTATTGCACAAAATTATAAAAAGTGTAAACTTTATATATTTATAATATTTTTTGTTTTATAAGCTATTAATTTGATTTTTTTATTTAATTAATGTTTTCTTAATGAGACGTGAGAGAATTATTTCATGATTTTTTCCGTACTAAAGCTTCATTCCTAAAGATATAAGAAATGACACACACACACACACACCCATATATCTATATGTCATTTCTTATATGCAGTGTGGAAAAATAAGTCGGGCCCTCGAGGGAAACTACCTTAAATCCTTAAGTTGGCTCATTTTACATAAAGGAGACATTCCTTTATTTTTAAAAAGAAACAAAACTGCGTTCAAAGATTTTCTGAAACTAGCTTGCCTCGCCCGGGACTAGAGCCAATTAAAATTAAAAAAAAACAAACACTCGCTATTTTATTATACTAATCGATAGGATTATTATTCTGGATAAAATTTCTCTAACAGTTGGTCTTAAAAATAAAAATGATCGTAAAATCTAACTTTATTTTTTTATCAATTTGTTACACTTAAACTATTTAACTGATAAATTGTACGAAATGAACCCCCTCGTTCCGGATACACAAATTTAGTCTCCGTTGAAATCCATTTCTTGTAGCCTTCAGCACAGTGTTGTGGTGTATGCCCCTAATAACATTTTCTACCGCAACCCTTAGCACTTGCACAGTTTCATAAATAACATTTTTTACATGACGCCATAAAAAGAAGTCCCGGTTCGAGTCCCGGGCGAGGCAAGCGAGTTTTAGATAATCTTTAAATGCATTTTGTTTCTTTTTAATAATAAAAGAATGTCTCCTTTATGTAAAATGAGCCAACTTAAGGATTTAAGGTAGTTTTCCTCCAGAGCCCGACTTAATTTTCCACACTGTATATATATACAATGTATATTCTTGATAAATATACATTTTATCAGGAAGAAAAAAGAACCTACTGAATAAAGTCAAAAATTGACTGACTTCATTTTGCATAATATTGACCATCCCGATTTAATAGCGTATTTGAACATTTTTGATTATAATTATAATTTAGCGACTATTTACGAGTGAAAAGTGATCCCTGAACAGTTAAATCTCGTATGGCTCTTGCACCACTTCACAACTCAACCTGGCATGATGATTATAACTGATTTACATTGATAAAAACGAAAACGTACACGAAGATTTGACGTATGCTCTCTTGCAAGAAAAATGTCCGACTAGTGGAGCGCTGTACACAATTTTTAAGCCCCGCCTACTTGTACACAACTTTCGTTGGGTCATTTTTTGAGCGCAGTTACATTTCCTGAGTATTATTTATTCGTAGACTGAAACGATCCGAGACGCGGCGCTCCTTTAATTGGGGGATTAAAGTGGTTTTTTTTTTAAACATTTTAAAATGTTTTTAACATTTTTTTTAAATAACACACATAGGCAAATATACTTTTATGACATCTATTTCTTTGAGATAGAACATCAGACATGTGGAAATATCATAGAATTAGAAACTGTTACCCTACTTCTATGGGAAAGTTGCTCAAATCTTTATACATATATAATAATTTAGCTTCTGTATATTAATGTACCAAACTCAAACCTTGTAACCCGTTAGTTATAGCAACTATTTTTTATACTTAAATATAGATGTTTTGTCTTATCGTTCTTTTATTTCCGAGACAAAATTGTAGACACCGAGACCGAGACGGTCTAAAGGACTGTCTTGGTCCTTAAGAAATATTGCACGAGTTCGATTTGTTTGATGGTGCTGGGACGACCTATAATAGCTAGATACTGTCAGAATTTTTTATTTGACAGCAGTATTTTTTAGGGGGTATAATTAATTTATTATCGAAAGACGCATCATTTAACATAAAATCACACATTTGATAGCTAGTCAAGATTTGGCCGATTCAAAAGGTAGAAAAATTATGTCTAGATAGAGCAGCATAATTAGCTCTGACAGGTCGCTATTAGGAACGACCAAAATATTTAGCCTTGGCCAAAGGAGTGCAGGAACCATAGAATTATTATTCTATGGCAGGAACACAGACGGGGTTGCCAGTCTTATACAACATTTAGATTGTCATTGTCATAATATGACATTATTCATGTCATTTTATTACAATTGAGTTGAGTTTGATTTGACCATCCAATTCCATTGTCCATTTGTCGATTCCAGTCGATTCAATCAATCAACCATTGTTTTTTCCGTTTTCTTCCAAGAAATACATTTTTTTTTTCAAAAAACCTGACATTTCCAACTAAAGTGAAGTGCGTGAATCTTATTGATGTCCATTAAAATACCTTGGTTTATTTGTTAATTTACATAATTGTGATCCTACCAATAAGTTTTTTCTATTATGATAACAAAACTATATTTGTTCAATGCGTTCCACGATCATAATTATATCGATATTTCGTTTACTAACCATATGCAGTAATAACAAGAGTCATGGAAGTTAATCCTTTGAATATATTTTTTGTAAAATCCGACAGTAAGGGCGATAGGCTCCTCTTTAGATATCCATACACGATAGAATGTAAGAATGAAAATAAACAGAAGAAGTGTGGTCGTCACAATCCGTACGCCATTAACTCTACAGAAGACCTTCTCCAAAATCCACAATCTCAAACTTCCAACATTTGTAAAGGTTCGTTGACAGGCTCTACGAAATAGTTCTACAAATTCTTTCCCTTTTTCTAAATGTAATTATTTGTGTTTAAGGTCAGTTAAGTGGCTTCACAGATGAAATGCTTTCTACATTGTTTGCGGTCAAGGCGGAACTGTGTAACAGAAAATTTGAGCTTAAAGTTAATGACGTTAGGTTTGTTGGACACCCAACTCTACTACCCTACAGAACGAACAAGGATGACAATGCAGCTATGATACTTATAAATATTGTATTTGCATTACAAGCCTCAGCAAGCCATTCTATAGGTAAATCTTTTTTAATAATTATAATTTTAAACATTGGCTGTAATCACATTTTGTGTTTACATATGAGACCACAAAACCAGGTTATTGCAAAAAACCTAAGGCAACAATTTTACTTTTATATTATGAAGCTAAGTTAAACAACTGTTGTGCAATCTTTGAATTGAAGACAAATGTTTTGTAAAAACTTACATCTATGTGATAAATGATATCATTTGATAAAATTAATTGTGTATCTACACTGTTCATGTATCTTATAAGATTCATATAGAAATAGAGGTAAATTCCATTGGGGTTAAATCCATTTAGGATAATAATGAGTTAGATTTCTAGCTAAATCAACTATGGAAACAAACTTGTGGCCTTGGTCTAAGGCCCTTCACAGATTACAATACTCCAGTAGAATACCAGTCGAGTATGTTTTTATATTAAACGATTGAAAATGAATGAAATTGTTTCATTTTTATTTACAAAATAAAACATTTTGACTCCTTCTTTTTAATTATGAGGTTCGATCCGATACAATCTGGCACCAATACTGTATCGGATAATCTAGAAACACTCTTAAACAACAACTTTTATAGACTAATTATGAAGAAACTTAGAATTACATTACAAAATATTACTTACCTATGTTATTTTTGATAATGTATGAATTTATATTAAGTGTTCTATAAGAAATATTGTAACTTTGTAATGTTTTAAGTGTCTACTGAAAATTTATTAAAATGGAATACGCCGATTAGATAATTAAGGTAATGAAAATAAAAGTTAAAAGTCCATACGTTTTTTTTGTTACAGTTAAATGTTATTATGATTTGAGTAAAAGGTTGGGGAAGGCGCTTAGACATGAGGAGAAAAGAAGTTCATATTTAACAGAAGAAATGAAAATAATGGTAAACACTTGTATTATTATATTTTTGTTATAACATAATATTATCTTGTTACCGAAATGAATACCTATAGATTAGAATAATAATAAAAAAATGATAAAAATTCTGTGTATTTCCATAATGGAATGTTTCTAAACATACTCTCGTAAATACTACTTTTTTCTGTATGAAAGGTATCCTATGTCCTTTTTGTAACCCTGACAATGTGTATTACATACAAAATTTAATGATGATCAGTTGTGTAGTTAAACAAATTTACTTTCGCATTTATAATTTCAGATTGTTTTAGTTCTTGTAAAAATGAAAGTGGTATTGGTGAAGATGGTGTAAAAATAAAATTGAAAAATTTCAGCTAGCAGCCCATGATGAGGTTTCAGCTTTGGACAGCGAAGGTAATTCAGGTGAGAACGATGAGGAAGAAGAGGTTTCAAGACTTTCAGTGAGCTCAACAACAAATAGTGATAAGGGACAAAAAAATGCCAGCACAAAATCGGCATTTCATCTCATACTACAGAGGAGCTCTCTTGCAAGGTCAATGAAATCTGTATTCGAAGAGCTTAGTAGCGCTGGTGAGTATTTCTTTATTGGATATTAAACATTTAAAGTACAGGCACACATTTGGGCAGCCCGACTGGCAGCAGTAACCATCCACTGTGAAATAATAGTATGTGTGCTGTTGTGTGTAAGGGATGCCAGAGACCATTTCCCTATCCCTTCAAGATATCAAGAACATGTTACCAAGAAGAGTCATTTAGCTAAAAATAAATAAATGACAACCAAAATTACTTCTAGTTCTTAGTGGAATAAAAGGAAAGTGGAAGTATTTCTTTGTAATTCCTTGGAACTACATATTTTGGGTAAATTTTTAATTGTTAATTTCCAGGCATTGTACAAGTTAGAGTAAACAAATGGGTGTTGCTGTCGTTTTGCTTACCGCACAAAGCACTTCAGAACCACAACCAAGGTCTTATTGTCGAGCCAGAGACCATAGATAAGTGTTTGGCCAAATTGAGGCCTTATCATGGCATACTTTTGATGGTGAGTAATGCTTGAATTTTTCTGGCTTCTAAACCCTTGTCCAATCTGTGAAAATGGGGAATTCGAAAAATTACTCATTTTCACATTGTACAATATATTCTATATTGTATTGATACTTTAAAAGTACCTTCACAGAAATACCGAGGAATTGAAGAGTATACCAAATTTCACATCAATCAAACCTATGGAAGTTAAGGAAATTCCTTTTGTCAACTAAAAATGGGCTGATGATCTTCAAACGTCTGGACAGATCTTCATAAATTATAGCTAAGAACATTCCCGATCATATCAGCTTTCAAAAAAAAAAAAAAACGGATCAAGATCGGTCCATCCATTTAGGAGTTACAATTCTACAGACAGATACAGATATATACATACACAGACACAGTCACACAATTAAACTTATAACAACCCATTTTGCGTCAGGCGTTAAAAAGTGCACACCAGCTGGCGTTTTTTTAACAAATTCATGCGTTGCTCTTTCAGGTGAATCCCAATGATTTGCTGTCGTCTATACCTCTAGACGGAAGTCCTGCGTTGCTCCGTCTTATAAAACTCTATAGTCCACTTAAGAGTTTGCAAACACTCGCAATAGAAGCTGATTTATCACTTACACAGGTAATAATTTTTGTTAACGTTGTAGCATAGAGAGAAAGATTTCCAAATTACCATTTTAAAAAAATCAACTCATTCAGTCGTCAAAAGTCATTATTTTTATACATATATTTTGATACTTAGTGGTTATATATTTAGTACACAACGAAATCCTACATACCACTTATATACTATGCCATGAGATGGAGCAGATTCAGCAGACTTTTGATTATTTTTCCGCTGTCTGTTTAATTAATATATTTTCTACTTAAAAATCTTGTGTAAGTATTTTACATGCGATATTGTGATTTCAACAATTTTAAAGACTATTTGAAACTGTCATAAGTTTTTGTTTTTGAAAATATGGACTATGAGAGAAGGTGTTCGACTTTTGGGCTATGAGAAGGCCTTCTTCAATTAGATCGACACATGTGCAGGACTCGAGACTCTGGGGCGTAGTCGCATTGACCAGCGGTATATCAATATAGAGGGAGGTCTATGTCAAGCAGTGGCCTATGTCTATTCCCTGTCATGCCCCCTGTCCAGCCTATGTCAGATCTCACAGTCACTGTTTAATTTATCAAACGACCTTCATAATAAATTATGATAGATGAGCTGGTGTCCACGACTTCGTCAACATTGAAAAATAAAAATTTTAACCCCTGTGAAAATTTTTTTTTTTTTTTTTAAATTTAATATCATGCAATCAGTCCTTCTGACTATGAGCAGATGTGTGGATTGACTCTATCATTCATGAGGAGATATTCCCCAATAGGAACATCCTCCATATTAGTATATTGGCTTAGTCAGTGGCGCCGAGATCCAAGGTTCTGCGTCGCTTCAGGCGATTCAGACAGTCAGGCAATGTGAGCTGGACAGCGAGCTGGTTAGGGTGATTGTCCAGTCTTATTTTGTATTTGCTTACAAATGCCTTTATTTCATTCTTAACTGTTGGCACACTTAGGTTTTCGTGTACTTCACTGTTTCTAATGAACCAGGGTGCATTACTAATTTGCTTGAGAATGTAGTTCTGAGCTCTTTGAATTTTATTTATGTTGGAATCGCAGCAGGCTCCCCATAACTGAATCCCATAGGTCCAAACTGGTTTTATGACAGCCTTGTAGATTAGGAGCTTATTATCCAGTGACAGTTTTGAGTTTCTACCTAGGAGCCAGTAGAGACCCTTATATTTGAGGTTGATCTCTTTGCGTTTTGTTTCGATGTGTTTCTGCCATGTCAATCTGCGGTCCAAGTGTAGTCCAAGGTATTTGACTGTTTCACTCTGAGGCAACGCCCTACCACTAAGGTTAACAAGAGGACAAGTTTCTCTCCGCAGTGTGAAGGTGACTTGCACTGATTTATTAGTGCTAACTTTTATACGCCACTTGTCAAACCAGTTGCTTATTTCATTGAGGCTTTGTTGAAGTTTCGCCGTGGCATCTGCAGGGTCTTTACTAGAGGCTAATATTGCCGTATCATCTGCATATGTAGCAATGGTAACTCCTGGTGTTAATGGCAGATCTGAAGTGTATATAGTGTACAAGACCGGGCCGAGAACGGAGCCCTGTGGCACACCAGCAAGTATCTCATGAAAACCTGATGAGCAGTCGTCCTCTTTGACTTGGAACATTCTATTGGTGAGATATGATTCTAGTATTTGATAGAAACTGTGAGGTAGTAGTAACTTAATTTTACAGAGTAGTCCCTTATGCCATACCCGGTCGAAGGCCTGGTGAACGTCAAGGAACGCCGAAGAGCAATATTCCTTCTTCTCAAGGCTATCACTGATATGTCTGCACACTCTGTGTATTTGTTCAATAGTGCCGTGCTCTGGTCTGAATCCAAATTGGTGGTCTGGAGTTATGGAGTTTTCATTTATAGCACACAAGAGTCGTCTGAGTAGTATCTTTTCTAGAATCTTGGATATTATCGGTAGTAGACTAATTGGCCTGTAAGATGACAGTTCATGAGTCGGCTTTCCAGGTTTACACACCATGACCACCTGTGAAACCTTCCATATAGCAGGAAAGTAAGATGTTCTGATAATACAATTAAATAACGTAGTCAGATATACTAATGCTTTACGCGGCAATTCTGACAAGACCATTTTGTCTATGAGTTCAAATCCTGGGGCTTTTTTATTATCTAGTTGGCGGATGGTTCTTGCCACTTCTCCTGGTGTCACTATTTTTAAAGGCAAGTCGAGTTGAAAGTCTTGTTGGAGAACTTCGTCTATGTCGGCTTCATTAGTGCCAGAGGTAGCTTCGTTAGGAACAAATACTTTGGCAAGGTGATCGGCGAAAGCATTCGACTTTTCCAGCTTAGTTCTGGCCCACCTGTTTCCTTCTAGTCGCAGAGGTGGCTTTGGGTTTATTGGCTGGTTCTTACGTTTACATGCCTTCCAAAGGGAGTAGTCAGTGTTTGCAGTAGCAGTTAGCGACAAAAGGTTTGACTCAACTGAGGCATTTTCTGCTTCTTTTATAGTTTGTTTCAGAATTTTACAATAGTTGTTAAGCGCTCTTTTATCTTGGGGATGCCTGCTAGAGTGCCACACCCTGCGTAGTCTTCTTTTCTTTAGTATCATTTCTTTAATTTCTTGTGGTACATAAGCCTGTCTTACATTCCTGCGAATTACTTCCTTTGTGCTATTCCAACAAGCCTTCTGGACCGCAACTGTGAACGCCAAGACCGCATCATCAATTTCGTCATCGTTTTTTAGGGAAACCCGCAACTGCAAAGAATCCTCAACGAGGGATCTAAAGAGTTTCCAGTTAGTCCGATTATTATACAGCCTAGGTTTACTCTGGTTCTCCAGAACATTGGCACTGATTGTTAGAATAACAGGAATGTGGTTTGAGGTTCCATCAAGGCATGAGTCAATTTTGTAAAAGAGTCTAGAGAGTCCCTTCATTAAGAAGAAGTCCAAGACATCTGGCAATTTACTTGGGTCAGTTGGCCAGTGGGTAGGTTCAGATGTAGCTATTGTTGTTATGTGGTTTTTATCAACACACTTTTTAAGTTCCCTGCCTCGCGTAGTTATTAGTCTCGAGCCCCAGTGCAGATGCTTAGAGTTCCAGTCTCCCCCAGTTATGAAACGAGGTCCTAGACTTTTGATGTATGCTGTGAACTGTTCCTCTGTTATTCCGTGCTTTGGGGGGCAATATGCTGAAGAGATATTGAAGTGGCCATTTCTATCTCGAATATTCACCGTGGTAGCCTGGATATGGTCTGTTTGGAACTGCACAAGCTCGTGGTGATCAATTGAAGATCTAATTAAGATAGCTGTTCCTCCGTGCGCAGTTCCATCTGGGTGGTTCGTTGTGTAAATGTTGTAGTTTCTTATCCTTATCTGACTATTGCTAGTGAAATGGGTCTCAGATATAAGTAGGATATCTAGGTCGTGCATTTTTAACAGCATTTCGACCTCCATTTTGTTGGGAGTTAGACCATTTGCGTTCCAAGTGGCTATTTTTAATTTATTAAATTTGAGGTCAGTTTATTTACCAGTGTTGTCAAGAGCCCCAACATGTTGCTCATTTGTTGTAATATAATGTCTATTTTTTGGGATTGTTTGATGAAAATTTCCTCTATTCTTGTGTATGATAATTGTTGATAGGTTTCCGGCACAATTTGAAGGTTGGAAGATTGTTCTGGCAGTTTAGTCTTGAGGACTTCGCTGTACCTCTTTGCTGTTTGAGCGTTGTTGTGGCTGTGGTTTGTGCTCAGTTCTGTTTGGATTGAATTGGATTGAGCAGTGGGAAGTTGAGATGGATTTCTTTCACCTGTTAAGTGAGTTCGCTTCTGTGTTTTTCTGGCCAGTATCTCTTTGTAGACTTCGCAGCCTTTGTAGTTTGAAGGATGAGGACCATGGCAGAGAGCACATGTAGCTGGTGTAGAGCGACCAACCTTTGGGCAGTTTTTAGTCAGATGTGACTCCGCACATTTAAGGCAACGAGCTGGCCTCATACAGTAATTTTTGGTGTGTCCGTACTGTTGACACCTTTGACATTGAACTATGGTGTTTCTTTTTTTTGGGTCTTCTATGGTGACAACTTGGTGATAGATATATCTGATTTGCTTGGCAGCTTTGTTATTAGGTCCTGATTGGAGATTTACAAAGAACGAAGAGGTAGGTTTTTTGTCCGGGCCAAATCTAGCATTGATGATTTCCCCAATTACAATGTTTCCGGTTTCTTCAAATGCAGCTTTAATAGATTGGTGTGGAGTTGTATGATGCAAATTCTTAACTACCAACCTGTAATTTCTTTCCTCTTTTCTATTAAAAGTATGGCCAATAAGTCCTTTCTCTCTAATAGCTGATATAAGCTTTTTGTAGACATCCACATCTTCACTAATAATTCTTATTTGGTGAAACCCCTGTGAAAATAACTCAAATCTTTATCGCTGTGACAACAGTGGCGCACAATTTTTATATTTTTAGACGATTTCTCTGGAACCTCACATTATTCCTGTATAAAAAGTATCCCATAATGTTAATACAGGTAATGAACTAACTGTATGCCAAATTTCATCCAATTTCGTTTAGCCGTTTTTGCGTGAAAGAGTAACAAACATGCACCCATCCTTACTAAATTTCGCATTTATATTAGTAGGATTTTTAACTACTATTATGAAACGAATTGCTCAATATTCCAGGTTTTCCAACTAACGGGTCATCTAGTGTACTGGGCCAAGGCCACGGTGATCTATCCGCTGTGCGAAGGAAACGTGTATGTAGTCGCCCCTGGAGCCGATATACACTTGACTTCGTCTCTTATTGAAGAGTTTGCTAAGGAATTCCCTGGACTATGTTTATTACAGGTAAGCCAAATGTAGGGCTAAATGTACCTAGCTGTATACTAGCTGGTGCCCGCGACGTCGTCCGCGTTGAAAAATGAAAAATATAACACCTGAGAGAATATCTGACATCTTTATCGCAGTGACGATGGTAACGGCGACAGTGGCACCCAACTTTTATATATTTTATCCTGCGCCGTTGCAAGGTTACACTAGCAGTCCAATTTTGTAATGATGTGCTATTATTACGCTAAATATTAGGGGTTAAAGTATGAAATTGCCGATTTGTACTGAAAAATAAAAATTCGTTTTTTTTTTATTTAACATATTTATTTAATCAAAATAATTACCATTATTATCTATACATTGCTGCCATCTAATAGGAAGCTCATTTATGCCTTTGCGATAGAACTCTGGTGATCTAGATTCGACAAACTGTGTGAAAGCATTTTGCACTGCCTCCTGAGAAGAAAACTTTTTATCACGCAGAAAATTGTCCAAATCACGAAAAAAATGGTAGTCCGTTGGAGCAAGGTCTGGCGAATACGGAGGGTGACGAATGGTTTCTAATTGCAGTTCCTGTAGAGTCTGCAGATCAGTCAAATCATGAGGCACCCATTTTTCATATTTTTTTATTTTATTGATTTGACGCAAATGAGTCAATATTGTTGGTAAGGTAACGTTAAACCATGCCGCTAATTCCTGGGTAGTTTGGCTCGGATCGGCTTCCACCATCTCTTTCAAATCATTGTTATTCACCTGTGTGGGCGGTCTTCCACGTGGTTCGTTCTTCAAATCGAAGTTTCCATCACGAAAGCGTTTAAACCAAATCGCACAGTGCGTTCATTAGCAGTCCCCTCTCCAAACGCAACATTAATATTGTGAGCTGTTTCTGCCGCGTTAGTTCCGCGTCGGAACTCGTATTCAAAAATCACACGAATTTTCGAAGTATCCATCTTTATTGTCTAAGCTGAATAAAAAAAACAACTGAAAGTTGATAATCGAATGTTGCACATTTTTTAAAAGAAGAACTACATAGGTACCGTATGAAAAAAGTTTCACTCAAAAATCTCAAACCATGAAGGTTCTATGTCAATTCGAAGTACCTATTACAATAAAACGGCAATTTCATACTTTAACCCCTATTATTACGCAATCACAGAAGTGACAAGAACCTTGCAACTTCAGTAGCGTCGTGTGCGAATTACTAGTTTAATTGTAAATTCCTTCGTTGGTTTAATTGTAAGTTAGTTAGTTAGTTAATTGTAAGTCGTTAGTTTAATTGTAAGACACGTTACTCTAGTAGGATACCAGTTGCGTACTCGTTCGCGACTCGAGGCTCGTACATTACGCAACTGGAAATGAACCTAATTTTAACATATTTCTATATACACAACACAACATTTGGATATTTTTTTATATATTTTTTTTTGATTGATTTTTTGGTCTTTTGTGATTGATTTTGACAAAGTGATGAATAAGCACTTGCGGTCTTTCTATTTTTATAAACACAGAAGACGACTAAAAATAGAAAAATATACTGGATATCTTTTCTCATGTAGTCTTGAAGTTTGTAAATTTAATTTCCTGCGCGGGTACGTAGTATGCGATTCACCATAAAAATGTGAGATACTAATCGCTTGTGAGTTTCGTGATGTGCGAAGGGCCTAAGGGTCGAGCCACAAGGTGCGGTGCGGAGCCACAAGGTGCGGTGCGGCGCCGCAACCTCAACAACAATATGGCATAATCTATGCAATCTGTGCATATAATATGGCACCGTGTGGCTCAGCCCTTAGAGGTATGTAATTTGAGCGGTGTGTGCGGTGGTTGGTCAGATGGTGAGCGAGTTCTGTCTGCCGGCGCCGCTGTGGTACGTGTCGCGGGGCGCGGCAGGCGCGGGCGTGGGCGGAGGCGCGCGCGGGGGCCGCTTGGCAAGAGTGGTCGCTTGGCTTTTGCGCCGTCGGTTGCTTCTGCAGCTGCACACCTACGTGCAGTTCAACTCGCCGCACTGGGGAAGCGACAGCGGTAAGCGTCAAATGATTCTTTCTTTTTTATTTTATTTTCAACAAAAACCCTACAGCATAACAAAATTAAACTACAATAGAGACAGTATTAAAATGTTTTTTGTGAAGAAATGAGATCTAAATAATGGGCACTTAATTTAGAAATTTTTATTTCAATATTTGGTCTGCTTAAATACCGATTGATCACTATATTGCTATTCTTAATGGAATCTAGGTTCTCTTGTCTATCTGGCGGGGGAAAAAGTAAGCTTGTCTTAACGTTCCCTAACCCCCGCCCATAAACGGCGCGAGGATTTACTGTGGGTTTTTAGTAGGTAGAATCTCCCTAGGTGGGGATCTGGTTCGCAGTTTTCCCATATAAAAAAGGACCTCTTTTCTGCAATTTTCAAAAGCCCTGAACTTCAAATTTGACTTTTTTTTAAATTTCTCAATCAATTTCAGATGGCAAAGAGTATTATTGCGAGAAACACGACATTTACAACCAATCTTGCAGCGTTTCCTTCTCATCTCTAAACCATATTCAACTCAATGTACCGGAGCCGGTCGAGCCGCGGGACTACTCGACCTTATTCCCAGACTCGGACGAGGACTACCCGACATCCAATAACTTGAATCAGACAGATTTCTCTCACACGAAACCCATAGTCATAGACACGGACCATATATCGGACAGATTCGACGAAGTTGACTCTGCGAATCATTCGTTCGACGACGGAACTGACGTGGTGGACGGTTTGATAAAAACGAATCAAAACGGTTACAGCGATTGTAAAGAAACTCAAAAGAAACACGGGAACTCAGTGGACAGTGGTATCTCAAATAATATAGGCAACGAGAATGGTCACTCGGAACATACGAATGGGGACGTCCATAATGAGGAGAAAGTGAAAATGTTGCCTACAAAATTGACGGCGAAAGAGGCTGAAAATAGTTTGAACAGAGACGCCGGTAGTGACGAATCAATGTTCGAGAGCGATACAGAAATGCATTCGCAAAAGAAAAATGGCGTTGTAAACGGCACGGAAAAGAAGAACGGAATATCTCTCAATTTGAAACTGCAGACTGAAATGAGGTAAGAGATCACATTATTATACTTTAAGGCGAGGACTTAACAGAAAAGCGTTATTTTCGTCTTCTAATTTGGTTTCTTATCCAGTCAGTCATCCTTATATATATATCTATATATATAAAAATCTCGTGTCACGATGTATGTTCGCGATAAACTCTGAAACTACTGAACCTACTTTGATAAAATTTCGTAACTATATGTAATTTGGTCCAACTTAAAAGATAGGATAGTTTATATCTCTTTTTTTTTTAATTATATAATATTATTAACATAGCGCCATCTGTTGATGGCAATTGGTTTATTCAATACAGCAATTATTTATCTGTGAGTTCCATAAGGTTCTCACAGATGGCGGTTTAAAGTAATTTATCGGCTGGATTGCAAAAAAAGCACCCCGGGCGAAGCCGGGAGCGGGCCACTAGTATACAATATTTTTAACATGTATTATTGAATTTAATATACACGAGTTATTTTATATATTATTTTATTTCCATACTGACTATTGATATTGATCAATAGTCAGTATTGAACTATTAAACTTGCTTGCCTTCTTACACTGTTAACTATGATTTGTATAATATTTTATATTTAGAAAAAAGATAGGTCCGTGGCTTACATTATACTTTACGTTGATAAGTCCACTTGAAAATACGAAACAATAGCGAAGATTTAAGCTTTTCCTTGTAAGCTGACATGTTGGAAATTAGTTTGGAGCTTACAAAACAAACACCCATTATACGATTGGCATGTTTCAGCTTCCAGCAACCGACGGTGTGGTGTGTGCCGACGCGGTGCGAGACAGCGACGGGGGGAGAGGGGCGGGGGGCGGGGCCTGACGGTCGAGGGGCGGGGCTTGCGGCAGAGGGACAGGACTCCTTTTTAGACACGTTCACGGCGACCGAGCGGGCAGTCATCGCCGCACTGCCAGCCGGATCGGACCCCGCGCACGCCGAAGATCTGCTGCTGCTCGCACAACTGCATAAGAAAGGTTTGTAAGACCCCTAACCATACAGATGCAACACAAAAGTTACAGGTCCCGCGACGAAGTCGCTCAAGCGCTATTCTGTCACTAAACCACGGTCGTGGAGCAGGAAGAATTTCGTACATAACCTGTTATTACCTGTCTGTCGCTCGCGAACTCTTAAGGGATTGCAAACCTTTTTATCTATCAAGTCTCTAATTGATAATCAGTAACAATTTTAATTAGATTTTTTTCTCTTTTAAATCAATACTAATAATAAATCTGTAAGGGTCGGTCATGGAGTAAGTTACTTTGTTTTCAGAGATATCGTGTTTATAGGCTCTATACATGATACTGAAACTAAATTTACGATTTTTAATTTTTTTTTCTGTATGTATGTATGTATGTTCCTCCATAATTCTGAAACGAATTAACTGATTTTCATGAAACTTGGTAGATAAACATTTGGACGTACGGGACACAGGATAGGCTACTTTTTTCTTTTTCAACGCGGACGAAGTCGCGGGCACCAGCTAGTATTTTATATAAATTCGCACTTTATATAAAAAAAAGTTTGTGACCACTGTCAGTAGTTAAGTAGTTCACTGTACGAAATTCTTCCCTGCTCCGCGACCGGCTATAGAACGATATACAATGTGTGTGCGGCTGCCTTATTATCTAACAGCAGAGGACTTGCGACCAACTTGCGACAGGCGAAAACTTTCTATAAATTTGTGCAATATCACAATTGATAGAAATTGATGTTACTGTATCACGTAACTCATAACAAAGGTGTGGTTTGCGATAAGGCCTCTTACGGACAATAACTAAAATTAAAGTGTATCATTTCTGTATGGCAGCACACGCGATCGCAAGTCGTCTGCTGTTAAATAATAAGGCAGCGGATGGTCGCTTCATCAACTATCATTAAAGCGATAGTGGCTGATCTGCAAACCCCAAAAATTAATTATGTGTGTCCAAGGTCTTTGACTGACTCAACGCTAAATTTATATAATTTCCTTTGTATCCTACGTCCGGACTATTTGTATTACGACTGAGATACGTCATTGTGTATATTTGAGGTACCTAATTAAAAGAGTAATTTTTTATTTAGGTTATTTGCGCGGAGAGCAGCATTTAGAGGAGATAATGTTCATGGAAAACGTGAGCAGATCACAACTCATGCAACTGTTGGACAAATTCAAGGATATTCTAATCCCTTTCGAAACTGAAGATCCAGCCGTGGCTATGTTGTATCCGCATTACTGAAATCCAAGAAAGACCTCAACTTTTTCAACAAACCATAAACTATAACTATATAATTAAAAACGAAATTTTAAAAAATAGGTGTTTGACGTTTGAATGGTAACACTGGCCCGTTTTGTTCTTTGTTTTAATTAAGTTCTAAAAGCGAAACTTGAATTTATTGAATGAAACCATTTTGAATCAAAAATTAACTTTGAATTATTTTTTATTATATTTTGAATATTCATCAAATTACATATAGCTTCTCTGTTATAAACTAATTATAATATAATTTTCTTAGAAAAGGATGTACACTAAAGCAACCCTAATTTTGTAACGTTGCAAAATGGCGGAGTATTCGTTTATGATCACAATAATATTACATATACTTATATGTATTTTACCAGATATGGTGATCGGAACAAAATCGTTTGTCAGGTACGGCAAGAGCACACTAAAGTTCGCGACCAAAAGGTCAAAAGCGCCATGAAAAAAAAAGGCGCTTACGCGTTTTTCGCTTACCCACTTTCTTCGCTCGCTTTCAAATGAGTTACAGAGCAACTAAATGCTCAATTTCTGCGTTCCACTCAGCGAGTTTTCTAGTATATAAAAGTAATTTTCAATTATATGTAATTTTTGATGAACCATAGATTTATTTCTTTTTCAAAGCCTATTTATTTTATTATCAGAGACATAGGTATTATTCAATCACAAACACCTATTAGATTTTTCGCATAATTTATTGATTCCTAATTAATTTCGTACAGCCAAGTGCATAAATATGTATCCAAAGAATCTTTTCATAAATATGTTTTTAAAAACTTTTATTAAATTATTAATGTCCACTTATAAACCTTCATTAATATGTTTCCAAAAACGTTCACAATGCATGTATACATATATAAACTGTCATTAATATTTCCATAGATTTTTTTCAATAATTAGCATGATATGATTTGCACTATGAAACATTAATAAATATATTGAAGTTTATATTTTATACTCATTCCATTTAATTGTACCAAAATTTACTATTCATATAAACTTACTTGTAGATCTGCGAATTACGTACCACCTCAAAAAGATATATTATTATTATTTATTGCCCATATGGTAATTGATAAAATTTTGTAACATATGCGAAGGCATATTAATGAGAAAAATATTATATATTTCGTAATTCCTTTAGTACCAACATATTATTTTAATGGTTTTGTAGATACATATTTTTATACTTGACTATACCATTATGTTATAACCATTTTTTAATAAAATGATTATTTTGTTTGTTCTATTTCTTTAGTTGCAATGCTTACTCCGTTTCTTAGAAACTGAAGAGAAATATGAAAGTATTTTGCTTTGTAAAAGTAATATGATATTTATGTACTACCTAAGTCATCTTGTCATTATTTACGCCTATTGGATTTTATTATCTTTAATCTTTTTTTGTATGCAAAAATGTAAATAAATTATTGTTATCCAAGGGTGAGGAGATAGACATGGCTTTACTGCTTTAAAAAAAAATAACGAGCAGACCGTTGAGCTTGTCACATGACCCTTCGTATAATTTATTTTATTGAAATATAAGAATATTTAATTTATGCAGTTTTTTCATTTATTTATTAACAAGCGGGTCGCCCCCGGCTTCGCACTGATTTTTTCTGCAAATTATGTATGAAAACCTTCCTCTCCATTAATGAAAAGCACATTAAAATCCGTTGCGTAGTTTAAAGATCCAAACTCACTAACGTGTGACCGCGACTAAAATGTAACACCTCAGAAAATATTTAAACATCTTTAGCGCTGTGATGAAAGTGGCGCCCAATTTTTTTATATTTTAAGATGATCCCTCGGGAAACTAACATTTTGCAAAAGTATCATGTTAACCTAAATAATAAACTATCCTGTGTGCCAAATTCATACAAATCCGTTCATTAGTTTTTGCGTGAAAGAGTAACAAACACCCATCCTATTATGATTGATAGTTAATTATGTCCAACAAAATACCTAAACTTTATAATAAAAATATATTTTATTGAATCGATTCTGATAAGATCTCGCACTCGCTAGCCAGCGTAAAACATTTATATGGAAAACTGACAATATTCCATATATTTTTTTATGCTCTAGCTAGCGAGTTCAGTCATGAAACTCATACTAGAGCCACAAATGTAGACGTCAACATGACATATGAGTGAAATAAATGATAATGACAGCGTCTGTCAGACAAACTGCCAGACGACACTCGAACGAACTAAGGTCACTATATACGTTAGTATCTACTATTTAGTTTGTGGTCACTATATATTATTATACTCTTTGACCAACCAAGGTTTATTTTGCTTTGGCTTATGAAAGAGTATGTAATGCAATCAGTTGGGCTTATTTTTGTTGTATTTTCCTTTTGTTGTTTGTCCACGGATATAAAAATAAGTTTAATAAAATGAAGAATGTACCAGTATTTGTGTTCCCAGTTTCACTGGAGTTCTACTTAAACGCTAGGCATACACATAAACAATTATTGACTGTTTACAATCCTTACGAATTTTATGTGAATTTTAAAGGCAAGTTTTTATAATAATTGTAACGTGTGCCATTTTTTTTTCTAGGCACCTTATTTTTTTTACATAAATTCTTATTTACAGTTATGTGTACATCGTCAAATAAGTTTACTGTAATAGATCCTGAAGGCGTTATATCTCCACAAAGTTGTATTGACATAGTGGTTCGCTACACAAATCCGTCTGCCTTACATTGTGACACTGTTGAGAAGTTTAGAATAACAATGTATGATAAAAATACTCAACAGGTATGTATTTTTAAGATATTGTAATCACATTAACAGAGCTCCTTTGAAATTTTAAATTGTAATTTTGAATAATAGTTTAATACATATGCCTGCAAAATAACAATAAAATCAGATGAATACTGATTTTAATACTTTCTTATGTTAAGATCACTAAGTAACGTCACATGTACTTCAAGTGCACTGCCAACTAAAGTAGGATAAGGGATTAGGTGGGGATGGGGCTTGGGCTCTGGCATCCCTTACTGTCACAGAAACACAACAGCACACTTGCTATTATTTTATAGTGGTCTTTTGTAAGAGGGTGGTTACTGCCACCAGATGGGCTGCCCAAATGACTGGTAAATGCAGTAGTGCCCTGCCCCCACTCTCTCTTTCTCTCTTCAGTCGTATACTCCCGACAGTGGTTGTGGTTATGAAAAGTCTGAATAGACCTTTCCATAACTCTCATGTGAAAAATAGTAGAAGTGATTTCCCGTTGTCTTCTGCTCCAGTTCTTTTAGATTATTTTAATCTCAAGACAGCTGTAGCCTTGTCTACTCTAGGTAGGTGAGTGGTTACACCACCACTTACTCCGCACCAGAGCCTCATTGGTTAATCAGCGGGGAGTAATTGTATATCTAAAGTTTTTGTACCCAATGAGATATTTTTACCTGCTCTATTGTCATCTGTCTATTCTTTCTTTACAAATAATTTTCCCTGTACTACAATAAGTATACCAAATAAAAAAAATGGCAGACTCAAATAGAGATATTACCTGCTTCTAGCTTTTTTCCCTATTCATTTGTAAATGTTCATACTAATGGCTTGAGAATGATGGTGTTCTTACAAATGGATTATATTATTTAAAAAATATACATGAGTATATTTTTATTTAATATTTAGGTAGTTTGTTTATTTTAAAGATATTGGTCAAAAATTGTGTTGATACATATTTTTATTTTAAAGTAATATTTTAAAGAATTATTTCGAAGCCTTGGAAATTACAGACATATATTATCTAAAGCTAGGTGTGCATAAAAGTAACATAGCTTGGTCAGCCTGCTAACAACTAAATATTTTATGGGTCAGCTACAACAAATATATTTAATATACAGGATTACTCATAGATCTATAAGGTTACTAGTAATGCGCCATATTCATGTCAGAACATGAAGGTGAAAGTATCGACATTATTGATAACCATATGTAGGTATGGCCAATTTTATTTTTTTAATGCAACAATTTTTTATTAATCACCCAGAATTTGATATTTAAATCAAAATAAAAAAAGATAACTTAAATAACAGACTTCATATATGTTTACTTTTGCAAGGTTACTGTCACCAATAATACAAGCATTGCCACAAATGCTGCAAATGTGTAGCATAAAGGATTAGGATGGTATTGGAAAATGGGCTCTTACTGATGATTTCACAAACCAATTTTTGTCCATTCATGTCTCGCATCAGTAACATTTTTCTAACGGAATAACATTTTGTTTTATTTCTAGGTACTGGGTAAAAGGGATATCCCCACTAAATTAATGGAAGGCGAACCGTCTAATGTCTTTCATGAAAGTTTGGGTGACAATTTCCACCCTTTGACCACAAGGGCTGGCTCAGTGAAACCCATAGAAGAACCGCCTAGAGCAACAACTTGCACTCACACCACCCTCTACAGGTGATTTTCCTCCTGTTTTCTACACAAATAATACTATTCCTTCCTATTGTGTGAAAAAAAGCCATTGTATTATGTATATATGAAATTTTCTATAAAAATCCCTCAAGAAACAGTAGTAGTCAGGAAAACTTCAATTATCAAATCAAAAATTAAATTATCAAATACTAGCTGTAGCACGCGACTTCGTCCGCGTAACTTTATAAAATAAAGTCTATGTTACTCACTTATAGTGTGGCTTTATATAGGTGTAAGAATTTTAAAAATCAGTCCAGTAGTTTCTGAGTTTATTTATGTGAGTTCAAAACAAAAATACAATTTTTTTCTGTTTATAATATTAGTATATATATAATTATATCATCAAATAAATCAGTAAGATAATCAAATAGAGCTTAAAATACTTATTCTTAGGATAATATACCTCCAGTATACAGTTTAAGTCCTATCAAAGAAACAAAAAAGTTTCACTTACACTTAGACGTTTGTTGGGCGTACTGAATAATTTGCTAAATGTGACAAGATAGTTTGCTTCCGATATACACAGATATAGGTTAAATCCATTTTTAATGAGCTATACTTGACATTTTCAGGGAACAACAGCCGGTTAATGTAGTAGCTGTTGCGGTGAGTATATGTTGTATAGCAGCTTTATTATTGCCCACACAACCGGAACACCACATACCATCCCAATGGCCCGAGTGGCTTCATATTGGCTCCAACCTGAAACTTGTGTTCGCTTTCGTACTTGGACTAGTGAGTATGCTAGTTTTACGACCATAGAAGTTGTAAGCGCGTATTTAGTTCAAATTACAAGACTTATTGTAGACAGCTGTCCTCATAGATTCACTTTTACATTTTATTGAAAGAAAGCTGAATAAATAGTTTATTTATTTAGATGTGTTATACGCTCAAAAGGTTAAAGGAGTGATAGATAAATAAGTAAATAGAACTGTTTTCGTTTTGATTAGATTTCAATAAATCAATATTGCATTTACATTTAGGTCGAAATTTGTTTTTGTAATGTAATTTCGTAAAACTAAGCGCTGATTACTCGACTGCTGTATAAAAATAGGCCAATATGTATATGTACATAATGTGCAGTATGTGTCCGTCTGGAGTAATATCCTCCACATGTAAACAAAAACCTGCAAAATTTACTTAAAATTACTTACAGAATTATTTTTTTGTATGTATTAAAAGTACATATTATTATTTATTATGTGTGTAATTTAACTCAGTTTCATTTCAGTTACCAGAACTACAAAATGTTATCTATTTACATTTTATAAAAGTAATATTCCATTTGAGATTACTACATAGATGTATTGCTTTAAATATATTATATAAAATAAAAAAGGTGTAAATTTTGTATGGTCTATTCTTTTTAACATAAGACAAACGATTCCTCAAGTGTTCTTTATATCCTAACAAAAAAAGTTAAATGATCCTTACAGTAGTTATATATTATGTGTAACATCTGACATCTCAGCTTGGTCAATGTTATACCCCTGTAACACATTTCTGTAACACACGATTATGCTTCCACAAAACCGATATAATCATAATCCTTTAACCTTGAGTTGAATTGTACAAATTATGTCTAATATAACTATCTGTAAACGAATGATCATTAAACATTGTGAGAATAGGCTATTTGACTGGTTTCTGGACACCGTATCCAGATTATTTAGTGGTGTTTTTTTTTAATGTACTTCTTGAGGAAGTAGCAAATAAAATAAAAACAAACCATCAAACCTCTTCAGACCTTCAGCACGTGGTATCTGTCAGTATGCAGCCGAGTCGTGCCAAAAACTATTCGGTTAGGGTTGCGTTACACCGAAGTCGCTTGTGGGTTCATAATTTTGTTAAAATGATAGATTGGGATTTAATGATATTCAGCCCTATTCCGTATCATTGACTTTACGGATATCGCAACCGTTAGACATATTTAACATTTAAAATGACATATCGCATTGATTTTAAGGGTTATAAATATGTCTATAACGGTTGCGTTGTCCATAAAGTCAATGATACGGAATAGGGCTGAATAGCACTTGTTGCTGAAGGGATGCTAATATGTTCGGGAAAAAAGTCAGCGTCGGCCTATAAAAGGTTGGTTTGTCCTTCGTGCTATTTTGGTTATTCAATATATTCAGATTAATTCTAACTTCTGACATAATCTATACTATGACATCAATCTAGATATTATTTTTCAATCTGTCAAATAGCCTTACTCGGTTTGTTCATAATTTATGCTGATGCGATTGGTGAAGTTGTGATTTTTTTTAATAATTATTTTAAGGTGCTAAATTTAAGAAAACGGGTGTGATATTTTTTATATAGTCACTACATGACATCCATAATCTAGATATAAGATTTCCTTTCATAGGTTTGTTAAAAAATTTGGGATTCTTGGACAAGTAAATATTTGGACATGTTGCATATCGCGATAGTTATGGATAATGTGGACATATTACCCATGAAATATTTTAACGTACTTTATAAGGAAAAAGGTTAAAATTAAAATTAACAAAAAATAGTTCTTTCGAAAACGAATTTGTTTCAAAATTTTCGGAGGAAATTATAATAAAAAAATATTTAAAAATAATTGGACTTATGGCTTATGGAAACGGTATTTTTACAAAATTTAACAAAAGCAAGTTGTTTTGATTTATAATTTCCTTAAAATGAATTTACATTTATTCCTAGCATTAGAAATAACTGTAATTTTAAAGAAATTCTTTAGAAAATATTTAATAATGTTTTTCTTTTAAGTATTTTTATACGGGTTAAAGGAAACTCATGTACTTGTACTTAAAATATTGATTTAATCATTAGGATTTTTTTTATGTACTTGACCTAAATTTATTGTCCATTTAAATAATTAAACATCGATGTTTATTGAATAATGTATTAAAATCAAGAATTGATTTTTTTAAATTATACTATTAATTGTAATTTTTCACGATGTTTGACTGAAGGCTTCTGTATTCTGCCCAGTAGGATATTTGTATTTACTTAGGTCCCGGACACTTTACCTATGCTCAAGTCAATACAATATTTGTCATATGTAATAAGTTTTTCAAAGTAGAAATTAACTTTAAGTTGTTGTTTTTTTGGTGGTTTGGGACCATCTTGTATATTACAAATTGTAAGCCAAATATAGGTTTCATTAAGTATACAAGCGTTTTATTTTAAATTCTAGCTGTTGCACGCAACTTCGTCCGCGTAACTTCGATTCATTGTCCGGAGAAACTGGATTTGTGTTCGAATATTGTGTGAAGTTTTTATAATGGATAGTGCCTCTAATTTTGGAAGAGTATATGTAATGTCCAAATCAGGTAAAGAATAATTTAATAAGTAGGGATTTACTGACAATTCGTAATAGCTGTTGCACGCGACTTGATCCGCGTAATTTTATCAAAATTTAGTCTGTGTTACTCAGGTCCAGTAGTTTTTGAGTTTATTCATTACAAACATACAAATCTACTCTCTTTATAATATTGTATTCATTATAAACAAAAATACAAAATCTTTATAATCTTTATAATAGATTATTATGTGAAGTGAGCTCAACGAGCTGTGGAGAGGGCTATGTTCGGGGTTACATTGAAAGATCAAATTAGAGGACGTACGAGATGTTGATTATGTGAAAAACAATTTTCGTTGCTAGTTCATTTCGTTCAACAAAATCAATAAATGAAAACACAGTTTCTTGTATGTATTCTTTTATTTATAAAATCAATTGCATTGCATTAGGAAAGTTATTCACTAATTATTTAAAGTGAAAACAAACGCTAATAAATACTAAACGGGCGAAGTATGCATGGTTTAATGAAGAATTTACAAGAAATACACAACGCAATTTTTTTTTTTCAAAAAATATATATTATACTGAAATATATAAAAGACAAATTGTATTGTTTAGAATTTTCGTTAAAGTAATAGAAATTCCAAAAAAAAAAGAACACATGAAGAATTTGACTTGTTTTGTGGGTGATCTCTCCTTATATGTATATGATGATAACATAACATTTTTCCATTGCTTACTTATTAATTGACTAGAATAATAATTGCAAATATCACATATAGTATAACATGTATTTTTTTAATAAAATTTAAAAAAGCGAACACCTTATCATTAATATTAAAGCCATTATTTGGTGAAGAGTGAAAAGGAACGTGAACCTAGTTTTATTTCTAAGTACCTATGCATAATATTATTCTTAATAATATTTTGAATTTTATCAGATCGTGTACTTTTACTTTATATTCCATCCGATCTAAAAAAGATTGTTGATAATTTTTATATTAAATGAATTGACTAATTTTTTTTCTACAAATAATTTTGTATAATTAGCAAAATTTTATTAAACTAAACGCTATATATCGAAAATAATGTGTGTATTGTCAGAATAGTAGGTACAGATGATCATAATTTAACCAACAACAATTTCGCATACCTGCAACAACCTACTGGTCAAATGGACCATATTTGTGAACTGGCTGTACGAACTTACATGCGTACATACGAACTTAATAATGTCTGATCCGAGTCAATCAAGTTCTGTTACAAAAAAACGAGTTTTTATTCATCGCCAAGCACGGGAAATGGCGAAAAATGTTCCCGAAAAAATGAATGCCAAAAAAATGGGGCCATGAAGGGTATTTTACAAGTGGCGCGCAACGTGAGACATCGAAGACCTTTTACATTGTTTTATTTCTAAACTTAAAATGTTAAACAATGTTGAAATTTATCGACATTTTGTCATCATTAATTCTAATTACAGCATCGCACTATCGCATTCCTGAGCTCTGTATTCAACTCGCGCGCTAACAGTAGTTTTTAACTAGTTCTTCTAGTCTTTAATCTTTATGAATGTGAAATATCAAATTTTCTTTAAAAAATTATGCATATTATGTGGAGGAATCTAAACTAATTTACGCAGTAAAGTAAAGACGCATCATATTGAATCGCAATGGCAAAGACCTGAAGAGCACATATGCTTGTAATAAATAATACTTCAGTATTAAATGTTACAGCATCCTACCATCAAATGGATCAACTAAGATTATTGGTAAATAATTACCAAGAGTATTGAAAAATAATTACCAACAGTATTGGTAAATAATCACCAAGAGTATTCGTTAATAATTACTAAAAGTATTCGTAAATAATTACCAAGAATATTGGTAAATAATTATCAAGAGTATTAGTAAATAATCACCAAGAGTATTCGTTAATAATCACCAAGAGTATTCGTTAATAATCACCAAGAGTATTCGTTAATAATTACTAAGAGTATTCGTAAATAATTACTAAGAATATTGGTAAATAATTACCAAGAGTATTCGTATATAATTACGAAGAGTATTCGTAAGTACAATAATTACCAAGAATATTGGTAAATAATTACCAAGAGTATTGGTAAATAATTACCAAGAGTAACGGTAAAAAATCTCCAACAGTGAAATAAAGTTTGTGAACCAATTATTATGGCCACGAATATTGTTGGGAAAGTTATTTTACGTGTACTTATCATATTTTAATTTAACTTTCTTACATAAATATTCTTTTAAGGCAGCAAGTTTTTACTTAAAAAAAAACGAATTAAATATTAATATTTGAATCTACGTACCCTATAAATAAAGTATGATATTTTATCCTTATTTGCCTACATAATATAAGGACAGAAATATTCAGTCCTTGTATTTGTTTTACAAATACATAAATACGAAATTATCTTAGGTGCACACTGTATGCTTCAATTCCTTATCAAGTATTCACAGCTACGTAAGTTTATACTACGATTTCCAATACATCACCATAAAATATTGTCAAGGTGAAGCATCTTTGCAAATCATTTGTATAGATTTTCATTAATCACAAACATTTCTTTCTGACCATCCATTACGATGTAGTGGATCTTATAAGTTCACACTGAAAGTTTCCGAAACTTATTTGGCCTTTTATTTGTATAAAAATACATAATATTTAATAAGTATTGACAATAATAGTCCAGTCAATGAAGGTAAAATACGGCGATACCTTATAATTTATCCAAACAATATCGATTTTGGTTAAAATAAAGTTGGTATAAGGGTCAGTGCAGACGGACGGAGTGGCGGCGAAGAGACTACAACCGAGACAATTGAAAAGAATCGTTATAAATAAATAAAATTAAATATCAGAATCAGAATCACTTGAACTTAAACAATGCAAGCATTGCATGTGCTTACCTTTAGATACTTTCGATATTATCCGATACATTTTGTAAAATGATATGGGATTGAGAGTTCACTACAAAACTATAAGATATGCTAAGTATCAACCATGATATGAGTGAAGAGTGGATGCAGTACTGTTGCTACTTCGGTGTATTTCAGTGATTTTAGTCCGTCCGTTTGCATCCTTTCCTTTGCCGATTTGACCAGATCAAGTCTTTCATGCCTGAAATAATTATTTTGATATAATTACATGATTCTGACGAGCCCGTTGGATGAGTGGTAGTGGTGCTTGCCTAGCGTGCCTAGCCCCAGGTTCGATTCCTGGTGGGGTCAACTTTGGAAATGAGTTTTTCAAAGATAGTTCTGGTCTGGATTTTGAAAGTAGTACAGTACATTGCGTTTCGCAGTCCTTTGGGCAGCCCGTAACCACCAGTACCACCCCCTTACAGAAAACCACCGTGAAATAACAGCATATGCGCTGTTGTGTTTCAATGAGTGAGTAAGGGATGCTAGAACCTATTTTCATAATCAAAATTGTTTATTATTCATATTACTCTACGAATATATAATCTCAGTTATTTTTGTTTATATTATCAACAAATCATTAATCTTATCTTACAAACCATTAATAATAGTTTACATTATGTTATTTACCTTTTAACTGATGGTTTATGTGGAAACATAAAATAATAGCTTGTCTCTGGGTCAAACCGGCACACATTTTTCCCACGAGCTTCTAATCGGGAATACATGTCATCATTTCCACTACTCCAGTCTTTATATTCATTGCTCACTCCGTTTATTTCTTTGAATTGCTTTGCTACTATTGCTACGGCACCACCAAACATTTTTAGGTGTGGCAACACAAACCTGGAATATTTTTTTTTTCAAATAAGTTGACTCTGTTCTAAGTACCTAAGGATATTCTTTATAATTGTAAGTTTGATTTAAAAATACTGATATATGTCTACAGTATATATCAGTATTTTTAAAAAATAGGTTTAAAAATAGGTTTAGGTTTAAAAAGTCTACAGTATTTTGATGTTCTCAAAAGAAACCATGTTAAGCTCTTTCAGTTAAAACAGGATATTAAGATGTTCATAGTAAAAACAAAATGAATTAATTCAAATTACTTTTTGCAGATCAGATCTTTTTGGTACATAATTCTTATTTTAAGTAGTGGCAAGGCACCCTGCGTTTCGCTGTGTTTTCGGCAGCCTGCCGGCATGTGTTTTTCCAAGCTCATATAACCCAAATCTTTTCAAAGTTTGAGTGAATAGACATCTTCTGCCAAGAGAAAACCCATCTCTAATTTTAAGTTTAAGTACATCTTTAATAGAAAACTTTAAATAAAAACATACTTACCTATATTTGTTTATGGTACATGACATATGCCTTGGACACACTGTACAAGCATATAAGTTGGACACCTTTAAAGGTAACAGATTAACATCATGTAAAATAAGGCACGGATATCCAGCACGCATTGCAGCTACTGCACCAATATTGAGCAGTTTACCCTTATTGAAGGGCTGCGAATCAATTTGTTCTATCACATAGATGCGATAGTGGATTCGTTGGTGATGCAGAAATGTGTGTAAATGTATCAGGAAGGCTCGCAACTGCTCAATTCTGTCTCTGCAAAATAATATAAAATTCTTGTTTTAATATATGCCATATTAATATTAAACCATGGGAGACTTCACTTAAAAATACTTGAAAAATAAGTTAATGTCTCTGGTCTTCGAGGCACTTATTTCTCCTCCTGCCAATGCAGCCTTATTTCAGAGGTGACTTAACACTGACAGTCAAAAAAGGTGTGCTTGGTGGAGTCAACAATGCTAGGACAGTACACGCAGCAAGGAACGTTTTGGATCCCCTTAGAGTGGAATTAATTTATTTATCAATAATGCAAGTATTTTTTGTATTATTATTTTCTATGTCAAGGTCGTCAGACTGATTGTCTATCTACTTGATGGTAGATGGCTAATCTCATATTAATACAAGCAATGCCACAGGTGCTGCGACCATAATAGGATTAAGGATAAGGAAATAGGGTCTGGCATCTCTTACTCACACATAAACTGGTAAGGAGGTGGTTACTGCCGCCAGATGGGCTGCCCAAACGACTGCCAATTTCAGTGTGCCCTGCCACTACTAATTCAGGTCATAAAAATCAATATATCAAAATCTAAATAACTTTTTAGTGGTGAATACGTTTTTGGCCTCTTAACCAATGATATTAATATGAATTGGTATACCTACCGATAAGGCACGATGATAGCTGTGCTGTACATTGGTTTACAATCTGGTGGGGCATATTCCCCGCCTTCCCAAACCCTCTGACCCACACTCAAGTCACTATCAAATAAATAAGAGTTTTCCGATAGCGTTCTGTCGTTATATATTATATCATGATAGCTACATGCAGATTTAACGCTACTCGTGAAATTCTTAGTAGTTTCAATATGTAAATTATTTATTATAGACTCTTTCTCAATAAATGTATACGTTCTAAGCGCGTTATAATTGGGATGGAGTAATATTATTAATATAAAAACAACAAGGCCACCGTATAATAATTTCTTCCTGTGCCTACGCATAACGCATTTTTATAATTATCTAAGTATTAATAATTTTAAAATTAAATTATGGTGTAAAAATTACTACATATTCGGTTTATAATACTGCAATCACCGCATTCCGCAAAACATTGATAATAGAATTTGACATTGATGACCACAGAATACTATAACTCATGATGACAGCTGATTTGTCACAGACAACGTAATTGTTTCATACGTTGAATTATCACAATATTAAAAATATCCCTATTATAAAAAGAAACTCACATCTTCAAAATTGAAATCATGGTTAAGGAGTTTACTAAATAGAAATGATTAATACGTTCAGCTTTTAATATTCCGATTATATTATTGTTCAATCATTGAAATACCCACTTAATTTAAACTTTTAGTAATAAAAATTGAGGGTACTTACAAGAAACTGAATTAAACTTATATTAGAAAAAATGTTGTTTTGTGTCATAATAAGTAATATTTACAATATTATTAAGTAATTATACAAATTAGTGCTCTTGTTTTAGTGTAAACAGCTAAAAACTATTTTAATGGCTGATAAAGAAGAAAATTACAATGAATCTGTCAAAGATACGACTGACGAGGGAGTTACGGACACCATTATTAATAATACAATTGTTGAAGTTATACGTAATTCTAATTATACTACATGTAAACCTAATTTGAATATATCTTGGGATTACAATATATCTTGGAACAAAACCGAAACCAACGATAAGACACCGCCATTCGTGAGTGCCATGGATGCTGATACGAGCCCAGTTCAAAGTGTAAAATTGGATACATCGACACAGACAGAATCGTCACTTCTTCTTGAATCACATACGCCTAATATTAAATTATCATTTGGCAAAAGTTATAATTCAAACGGATCATCTAGTGATAACTCGGATCAATCTATTGATAGCAATAGAATCAACATTGACTTAAATGACTTTGAAAAGAAAGACAAAACTTCATCAAAAAATATGTACTCGTGCACTTCAGATTCGATAAGCTCAAAAAAGAGACGGCTTACAAAAACATCGAGCATAATATATTCATCGGCTTCGGAAACATCATTTATTTCAGCGAACAGTAATCGTTCATTTAAAATTAGGAAAAGGAGATTGAAGTCAGAAACAAGTGTTTATAAAGATGCATTACAAAAATCGCGAATAAGTTCTAAAAACAGTTTATTGGGTAAGCCTCTATCTATATACCCAAGTATTTAATAATTTAATAAATAAAAATAATTTCAACTCTTGTAAGACACTTTGGTAATTCAATTAATGGTAAGATTTATCGATCGGTGGTGTATGTGAAGAAAACATCATGAGGATGTGCGTGAAACCTCTCAATCTTCAGATACATGTAAAGTGAACGTGTAGGAAAAATACGATTCTTTTTATGGAGGTCCTATAGGAAAAAAGAGAGAGTACCTATACCAAAATGTAGGACGCACTGACCTATATTACTTTTTATTATACAAGCTCTGCTTATACTATAGGTGCTAGACAACTAATAAATATACGTAATACGTTATAATAAGATTCGTAAATACGATTACCATTATTTGCCGGATACAGGGTGTCCAGTAGTTAATGGATAACCTGGGAATCCAAGATAAGTTAAGTCGTGATCTATCTATAGTCAGATTTTCGTTTTTCTTTCACCAATAAGTACTTAGTTAGATTTATAAAAATCTAAAAAAATAGTAAGTATAAATGAAGATCTAAAAATAAGGCTTCAACGCTTGGCAAATGTATAATGTCAGGCGTTATATTGCTTTACATATTTTGTCGGAGGTTATAACTTTTATTTTTCAATGCGAACGTAGTTGCGGCACGGCCTATAATAGGTAGTATATACAATTCTGATAATAAATAAATGAATGAGACTAACATAATATAACACTCAAATTATAAATAATAATTGAACTTATTATCGAATTAGATAACAATATTTATTTGCCTACACATCTGAGACCTCGGTCACCGTCTGTATATAGCGCGATGATGTCATTAACGCAATAAAATTTCAAGTTTCTTAACTGTAACGGTCAAAGAACGACGCGAATATTTGGCTGACGAAAAGTCTTTAGTCGTGACAATGGGTGTATCGGCGAACACTAGTGTTACATTTGAAATAGACATTGAATGTGGTATCGACGCGGCTCTGTTAACTGAAGTGGACTGGTTCACGTTTTCAGGTGGAACTCCCGGAAAGGAAAGGAACCAGCGGCGTAATAAGGCAAAAACATGGAAGATTATGGATTTATGTGCATGGATTGGTATGAAAGTATGTATTTTTTTGAAGTCGTTTTATGGTGAAATATTTATTAAAATATATTGGCTATTATTTTTGGCCAGTTAGTTTTTTCGTGGCGAATTTAAATTAAATGATAAACCGAATGAATTGAAGTACCGAATGAAATGTGAACGTTCAAATTTGTCGGTTGCATTAAACGGGTGAATATAAATTCAAATTATAATGTTGTCAAAAATAATGAAAGTTTTTACCTACTGAAGTAACAAGTCGGTGAATGATTGATATTGTCTGCAAATCTCGAAAACGACGATTTGAATATGGGTATATGTTATAAGTTAGAGTTACGAATGGTACTTAAGTAAATATTTTATCGGTGGTAATGTAGTAAAAGTTACTACTTTTATCATTTAGTACGAGCAACAGGATAATGCAATTTTTTCACCTTTTATTTAATTCTCTATTTTTGTTGTTAAGAGGATTTTGATGCGGTTTTCACTAATGGAATGAGGGATAAACGACGAAAGTTTGTGTACCTACCTATATGAAAAATTGCATTCCGGGCGAAACCGGGAGCGGGTCGCTAATAGATAGTAGGTAGATATGATTGAAAGACTTGAGAAGAATCCCCGAGGGATTTTTAGTACTTTAAATTTGGCATGATTATGATATCGCGGGCGTACACACGCAAGTTGACTAATAACTCAGTACCTACATATTTCTATTCGCAAGCTTTAGTATTTTTTCTTTCACTTAGAAATTTAATCGGCAATTGAAATTAATTACTATCTTACCAACTACAGCTACTTTATTTTATAATATGTATATAGATATAGATTATCGGACAATCATTTTCAAAATTCCGTTAATTATTCAGACCACTCGTTAGGACAGTATCATATAGCTGTTAAAATTTTTATTCACCCAAATAAAATAATATCCCATACTTATACCTTTTACTTATACCTATTTACCTACTATCTATCTATTGATAGCGCGCGAGTTGAATGCAGTCGGGGCCTGAGGTGAAGGGCGGGAGCATCTCCCCCCCGCCGCGTCTCGCACGCCTGTAGTGTAGTGATGTGCCTGCTATCCTCGACAACTATTATACGCTTACTGTGTTATCGCGTTAATATTCAAGTTGCAGCCGCGTGTTATTTTTGTTTTTAATAATGTCTGATCCGAGTCAATCAAGTTCTGTTACAAAAAAACGAGTTTTTATTCATCGCCAAGCACGGCAAATGGCGAAAAATGTTCCCGAAAAAATGAATGCCAAAAAAAATTGGGCCATGAAGGGTCTTACAAGTGGCGCGCAACGTTAGGCATCGAAGACCTTTTACATTGTTTTATTTCTAAACTTAAAATGTTAAACTTAAAACAATGTTGAAATTCATAGACATATTGTCATCATTAATTCTAATTAGGTCACAGCACTATCGCATTCCTAAGCTCTGCATTCAACTCGCGCGCTATCAGTATCTACTTATTACCTACTTAAAAAAGTTGTGATTTCTAGGCGCTGTTTTTGTTTCACCGTATTGTTGCCAGTTTAACTCACAAAAAACCACGTACCTACAACGTAGGTACGTACATGGTACGTACACTATAACAAAACTGTATTAGTTATACTTATCATGTACCTACTAGCGACCCGCTCCCGGCCTCGCCCAGGAAAAAACTTAATTAGGTTTTATTACATATATAAAAATTCAGTGAAAAATTATCTAACCGATCTTGTAAGTACCATTACCTATTCTGTGCAGATGGTGAAAACCGCATCAATATCCGTTGGGTGGTTTAGGAGGAGTTAGCGACCATACAGATAGACCCGGAAAGCAACTTCAAATTATAACTACTATGTAAAGAAAAGAAAGAAATTAAAAATAAAGTTAAATTAATTTTTTTAGGGGATCCAATCGTTAACAGGTATTTCCGACTTCATACGGGAACCTACAAGTTCTAAAGACAAAGCGAGCGCGTTTCTCAAAGAGATGAAAGAAATGAAAACAATAATGGACGAGATGTACAAAAAACAGTTACGACTTATTGAAGAGAATGAGTTACTTCAGAACGAGATGAAGAAAATGAAGGCCAAGATTGAAGAAATTGAGGGTAAGCAAAGGTAAATTTGGGCACTCCTTATGTTCTTATTTAATGTGTTCTTTTCTGGAGTATGATTATTTCTGGGTGATGTTTTACAGTTGGTGTTGAATTCTGCGTTAGTTAGCCCAGGACAATAGAGTTTGGGATAAATAGTTTGGCCAAGGCGAAGTGATTTTGAATTATTATTCAAGTAAATTATGCTTAAAAAAATTGAGGCACTAAATTAGATGAGCAATAGTTATCCTAAAGTGAAAACTTCTTTAGGCGCGTCTTATTAAGGAGTGAACGGAAGTGAACCGTCACGCTCGAGTATACTCGGCTCCACTCGATATCAAGTGCGCTCAGATTGGTGACACACTGAATCGTGTATAAAATTATAATGATATTTATAACTTTAAAAAATAAAAATTAGAAGTTTTAACTTCTATCGTGTGAACATAAGCAGCATGCACCCATTTTTTGTGTAAAAATAATTATTTATTTGTTCTTTGATTTTCAGTTGCGTGTCTAATATACCGAAGGCGCCACAACTACCACCGCCCCCTCCGCCCCCGCCTCCGCCCTTACCCCCGCCTCCACAACCACTGACGGCCAACTTAAAGTTGGGCCGTGCCAACACAATACCAAGACGCGGTTCGGCACCACCGCGAATAAGTGGACCGAGACTCACTATCACTCCACAGGATATAGCGAACGTCAAATTGCGGAAGACTAAGGTATACCTACAATGGGTTTTATGATTGGTAGCTAATACTCAATCCATTTGGATCGATATAGAAACACTGCCAGTGAACTGCAGCATTGAATGAATACCTATTCTAAAACAGCGTAAACATCGATGCAGCGATCTAAAATGGGTTCTTCAGAACCTAGGGTTTACGTGGAAAAGTGTTTCCGCGATATTATTTATCGTGGTAGTAATACATGTGATGAGAAGAACTCATTTTTATGTAACTAGGTAGTAGATCCCGGGATGGGGGACTTCAACGCGCGGCTGGGCAAGAGAAAAAATGACGAGCTGAGAGTTGGGCAATTTGGATATGGCCAACGGAACCCCAGGGGACAGAGGTTGGCGGACTTCTTGGAAAAGGAGGAACTTTTTATGATGAACTCTTTCTACCAAAAGCCACCTCAAAGGAAATGGACCTGGTTAAGTCCCGATGGTTCTACAAGAAATGAGATAGACTTCATCCTAACCACCAAGAGACGAATATTTAATGATGTCTCCGTGATCAACAGGGTGAAAACCGGCAGCGATCACAGAATAGTAAGAGGCACATTGAATATTAATGTCAAACTGGAGAGGCGCCGCTTGTTGAAGTCTACGCTCCGACCCACACTGGCTCATTTCCACAATCTCGAGAGCTTCCAACTCGAGTTGTCCAACCGTTTCGATTGCCTGGAAACCGACGCTTCGGTGGACGAGATTAATAACAGATTAGTAGACACTGTCCAGTCGGTGGGTGCGAAGTTTTTCAAACCTATCCGACAGAATAGACCGCAAAAGCTCTCTGACCAAACCTTAAAACTCATGGCTGAAAGACGCTCCCTGAGACTGCAATCTTCCAATGACGCAGATACGTATAGGCAGCTCAATAGACGAATATGGAAGTCCTTGCGACAGGATATTCGTGCTTTTAATACTGACAGTATTAAAAGTACGATCGAGCGAAATAAAGGCTCCAAAGTCTTCGCAAGAGACAAATCTATTGGGAAAAGTCAGTTAACGAAGCTGAAAAGAGAAGACGGCAGTGTAACGTCATCTAGAGCGGACATGCTAAAGGAGGTCGAGAAGTTCTATGGACAGTTGTATACTTCAATTACGAAATCTGTTGAAAGTTCGGCTAAAGACCCTAGAGCCAAATTAACCCGACACTACACCGAGGATATCCCGGACATCAGTCTGTATGAGATAGCAATGGCTCTGAAACAGCTGAGGAATAACAAGGCACCCGGGTAGTAGATAGTATCCCGGTGATGACGGAATCACGTCGGAGCTTCTGAAAGCGGGTGGAAAACCGATACTTAAAGTCCTTCAGCGGCTCTTCAATTCCGTCCTACTCGGCGGTATAACGCCAGAAGCATGGAACAGGGGCGTGGTGGTGCTGTTCTTCAAAAAGGGTGATAAAACCCTATTGAAAAATTATAGACCCATCACGCTTCTGAGCCATATTTACAAGCTGTATTCAAGGGTTATTGCAAATCGTCTAGAGCGCAGATTTGATGACTTCCAGCCTCCCGAACAAGCCGGTTTTCGCAAAGGTTATAGTACCATAGACCACATCCATACGTTACGCCAAGTTATACAGAAAACCGAAGAGTATAACCTTCCACTATGTCTGGCGTTTGTGGACTATGAGAAGGCCTTCGATTCGATCGAAACATGGGCAGTGCTCGAGGCTCTGCAGCGATGTCGCATTGATCATCGGTATATCGAGGTATTGAAGTGTTTATACAATAAAGCCACCATGTCGGTTCGAGTACAGGAGCACAGCACACAGTCCATTCCATTGCGTAGAGGTGTGAGACAGGGAGATGTAATCTCTCCGAAACTGTTCACTGCCGCTTTGGAAGATGCATTTAAGCTCCTGGAATGGCAAGGACTTGGCATCAACGTTAACGGCGAGTATATCACTCACCTTCGGTTTGCCGATGATATTGTGATCATAGCGGGGTCGATGAGAGACCTCGGCACGATGCTCGAAGACTTCAACCGAGTTTCTCAAAGGGTGGGCCTTAAGATGAATATGGACAAGACGAAAGTTATGTCTAATGTCCATGTTGTGCCTACCCCAGTAACAGTTGGAAACTCAACTCTCGAAGTTGTTGACGAGTACATATACTTGGGACAAACAGTCCAGTTAGGTAGAGCCAACTTCGAGAGGGAGGTCAATCGTCGAATCCAGCTCGGATGGGCAGCGTTCGGGAAGCTCCGAGACATCTTCTCGTCCAAAATTCCTCAGTGTCTCAAGACAAAGGTTTTCGACCAATGTGTGTTGCCGGTGATGACATATGGCGCTGAAACGTGGTCTCTAACTATGGGCCTCGTAAGGAAGCTCAATGTCGCTCAACGAGCTATGGAAATGGCTATGCTCGGGGTTACACTGCGAGATCGAATCAGAAATGAGGAGATCCGTAGACGTACGAAAGTTACCGACATAAGCCGGCGGATCAGTAAGTTGAAGTGGCAATGGGCAGGGCATATAGTACGGAGAGCCGACGGCCGCTGGGGCCGGAAGGTTCTCGAGTGGAGGCCACGTACAAGCAAGCGCAGCGTAGGACGTCCACCCACAAGGTGGACAGACGACCTAATTAAGGCCGTGGGTCAACGGTGGATCCAGGCTGCTTCTGACCGTTCCTATTGGAGAGTTATGGGGGAGGCCTATGTCCAGCAGTGGACGTCCTGCGGCTGAAATGATGATGAGGTAGTAGATATGATTTGTAATCTTTTATTGTTGGGTTAAATAAAACAATAAAATAAAAGGGAATTGGGGAGTGTTCAGTTATATCTTAAAGTTTAGGAACCCCTGCTCTATCTAACATACATCACCGTAGTCTGTTAGATGATGACATTGTTATTCCTACATAGTAGGTAACATTGATCAAATTTTTATATTCTATAAATAAATTATTTTAAGGATAATCCAGTGCGGACTAAACCACCAATGATCAAGGAAGGACAGCAGCCGTTAGTGACGCAACAGATGTTGCAGTCAACGCGAGCTAAACTCGGCCGGACAAGGCCTATGGCCGCCTCAACGCCAAAGCAACAACTGACCGAACTGGAGAAGTGAGTTATCTTCTGATACCTATTTAAAATAGAATACAATTCTTAAGCATTATTGTAAGTGTCCTATGCCAATAGTGTTAAATCATATTATTTGGGTTCTGGTAGAATCGTTTCGAATCTTGAATGGAAAAATATAACTGTAAAACCTCAGGTCGACGCTGGACCCAGACTATCTAGTTTTGATCGATCCTAAAATTATTGTGCCCTATTGCTGACAAGATGATGATATGAAGGAACTTGATATAAAACGACAATTCTAACGACGAGACGACGATAGAAAACAAATTAGTTGTAATCGTATATAAAATTTGTCCATGGTTTTTCTTTGTACGTACCTACTAGGTAATTGTCTCAATTTTATTATAATTTTTACTACGAAGATATTTTATATAAATTCAGGTGTCTACTGCAAGACTCGTGCGTGTCTCCTCTGTATCGCCGTCGAGTGACAAGAAGTAGTTTCCGCAGTGCCGAGGAACTTCGGATGAGGCCTTATCCCGCGCCTTCTGCTACGCAATCTCCTCGTACGACGCCGCATTCGCCTCGTTCCAGTTCAATTCCTAGATGTAAACCAATATCGCCTATAAAGTTTTGCGCCTTGGAAGGCCAAATTTAAAAAGCCTACTAAGTCATAGTCGTGCAATTGCAATACTCCTTCTAATTAATTATACATATGTTTATGTTCTATATAATGTGTAATAACAGATTGAAGATTTAAAAATATGTTTACATATAAATCGGTGGCCTTATTCAAATTAAAGGACAACACTAATTCCTTGCTGCAGCTGAAGTAACTACTTTATGTCAACCGTTAAAATGACGATATTTTTATGTTTGGGTGCGGGTCTAATAAAGTAGTGCAATGCACCTAGATTAAAAAATAAATAGTAGTATATAATTTACAATATTTTAACAGTAAAATTTAAAAAAAGTACCTACATAGCTAGGCTAGGTACGACAATAATAAGTGAGAATTCTGTAATATCGTTTTTCTGTTTCTTTTTCGTTTTTTTTATTTTTTTTTATTTTTTTTTATTTTTATATTAGGCCATCGATGTTATATAATAATTAGGTACTTAATCGATATTTTGTGTTTTAGATTTTTTAAATTTTCTTTATTGTTTATTTGTAATATAATTTTAGAAGTATTTATTTACGAAATTATGATACTTACCTACCTACCTATTGTACAATGCGCGAGTCGCAAGCGTCTTAAAGCCAATAACTGCCTTAAAGCCAAAAGATCGTTTTTAAATTTAGGCATTCAAATTCAATGATGGCAAATGTCTTCCACAAGGATAGTTCTAGAAGTACCTACTCTATTTTACGAAGAAAACACAGAAAATAGGAAAAGATTTCTTTATATCTACATTATACATTATACCACAATGTTGCTAATAATATTGATATCTTATTCTTATAGCGGAATCGCAATAGACCATTTGTTTCGAGACGAAATTGAACTTTCTTATCATCAAATGCTGCCGCATGGTCTATATTTTTAATAAATCCATATAAAAGGAAGACTGTATGTACTTCTAGGAATAATCTGGTACTTAGATGATGTTTTTAAAACAATTGATAATGTAGTACGAATGTATATATTATGTTGCTTTGAAATAATGATTATACAATGGAATGTGTGTTTAATTAGACGCAAAAAACAGATCACCTATTATTAATTTGGAACGTTAAACGTTATATAATAGGCGGCCATGGACCTAAGGTAGATACGATAAACCATAACAAAAAGATTCAAGCTATATTGGACAATTTCGTATTGTGTAAGTAGGTAGGTATATATACTGCCGGCCGTGGTTCTGTCCATGGTCAGCAGCGAAGAGGCCTGGCAGGCCATGATCTCCTTCAGCGAGGAAGTCCTCTCGTTGAAGGAGGCGGCGGAGCGGGCGAGGGAGGATGCCGCCCTCGCTAGCGACATCCGTCGCAAACGACCCGGGAGGCGGAGGAGGCTGTACGGCCGACTCCAAGCGCCCCCGTGATCGGCCGGAGGGTGAGCGGATATGGGGAAATTTTGATTTGATTTGATTTAATTAAGATTTGCCGCCAGAAAATTGGGCATCCTTTCCAAGGTTAGGCGGTACTTCACTGCGAGACAGCTCCTTGACTTATACAGAGCACAAGTCCGATCCTGCATGGAGTACTGCTGCCACCTCTGGGATGGGTCTGCCCGTTATCAACTGGCTGCACTGGACTCGATTGAAAGGCGAGCTAAGAAACTTATTGGCAACAACGCCCTTGTGGAGTCTCAACTTCAAAGCCTGCAGCATCGCCGAAAAGTAGCATGCCTATCGATTTTCTATTGTCTACACTATGGAGAGTGTGCGTCCGTTCTGTTCGATTTGATCCAACCGGAACCGTTCCACTTGCGGACCACGAGGCGCGGGCAGGGGTTTCATCCATTCGTGGTTGCCGTTCCTCGTTCGCGCACGAAGCGTTTCAGTTCCACCTTCCTTGTCCGAACTGCTAAGGAGTGGAACTCATTGCCTGCGTCCGTGTTTCCGCATAATTACAATCTCGGGGTCTTCAAGTCAAGGGTGAATGGGCACTTACTAGGTAAGCGTGGTCCACCTTCGGCCGCATCTGCACCTTACATCAAGTGAGATCGCGGCCAAGCGCTGCCTTGATTTAATAAAAAAAAATAAAAAATAACCCGGCTCCGGTGAAAGACGTGTCCGTGTTCCGGCACGTCTTCCCACACACCAAGCCATCCGGGGAGGAGGGACTCTACCATCCCCCCTCCTTCCGATGATATCACGGAGGCGCCCGATTGGGCGAACGCTGTTGGGAGAGCAGGACGAAATGCTCGCGCTGACACCTCTCTCCCGTCCCACGCGCGCGTGGTAAAGGAACACCGCGGGGTTTTAGTGGGTAGAAATCCCACATATCCTGCCAGCGCCCCATTGCTGGCAGTCGAATCAGGGTTGCTGATTTCCCCGAAAAAAAAAAAGGTATATATAAAAAGTTATCAATCAGCTTATCAATCAGCATTTAGCTTTCAAAATTTCATTTCAAAGGCTGGACCTTTTGATGAAACAAATCACTGAGATTTTTACTTGTGCGAATCAATCTAGTCGAACGACGAAAGAAGTGAAAAATGGGCATCATCGTATTACCTAATGTATAATACGTTTTAAAAGAATCACTTGATGATAGGTGTCGGCTGGTTCATCATTTAGTATTATCAACGCGAAAGTTTGTAGTGTATGTTTGTTCCTCAATAAGGCAAAAACGGCTGAACGGGTTTGGATGCAATTTGATACACGCATAGTTTATTACCTGGATTAACAGGGTTATTAGCATAAGGACAGATTCTCAAAATGACAGATTCTCATAACGATATAAGATACTTTAATCATGGAAAAATGTTCGGTTCCCGTGGCGGCGCCACCGTCGTTACAGCGATAAAGATGTCAGGTGTTACCAAAGAATATAACTATAACGAGAGGTTCAACGCGATGAAAGTTGCGGACACAGCTAATAGGTAATAACTCAATTGGACCACATTTTTACCGAATAGGGAATGGTTAAAAATTAAAAATCTAAAATTCAATAAACGAATTCTATAGTGATCTGTGTAGGATATTCTTTGATGTATGGTTGACATTGTTTTGACAATGACATAAGTAGATTGACATTATTTATAAAATAATTATTCATTTGAATTTTTTGTGTTGAATTCGCAATTCCCAGTATTAATTTGGATTTTAATATTTTTAATTGAAAGTGAAACTGTGTGAGCTCTTTGTGTGTGAGATGTTTTAGGTTAAGATTTAAGTGTGAAAAATTGTAACTGAAAAATATTTTTAAATAGTACAATGGATTTCAGTTCTCTCAACCCAATTACTTCGAATTCATTGAATATAGCGGCTCGAAATAATAATGTAGAATTAGTGCGATCGTTATTGGAAAAAAAGAATCCAAATTGTATTGATAATAGAGGCTGGACGTGCTTACACGAAGCTGCCGCTCGTGATAGCTACGAAAGCCTTCTATTAATTTTGCAGCACCCTCTGTGCAGACCCTTAGCGGAAACACACGAAGGACACACAGCTCTCTATGTTGCTTGTGTGCAGAATGCTTCACCAAGAACTATTCTAGCGCTGCTAGAAAACGTCCCAGACATTGCTAATTATACAAGCACAGAATGTGTATCGCCATTACACATTGTCTGTGCTCAGGGCAACACAGAAATACTTCAATTACTTATCGAACATGGTGCCTTAATGGACGTGCAAGACTTCGATAACGATACCCCATTACATGATGCTGCTATAGCCATGCATTATGAGTGTATATCTATTTTGTTACATGCGGGAGCAGATTCTGAAATAAGAAACGATGGACTCTACACTCCTTTTCATTTAGCATGCTATAAGGGATGTATGAAAACATTTCTGACTTTATTTCCATTTGTGTCAGACATAAATCAGCTTACAATAAAAGGTGATACAGCATTGATTTTAGCAGCACAAGGCGGACATTTGAACATTGTGAAATTTTTACTAAAACAAGGAGCTAATCCTGATATTCAAAACGAGGATTCATTCACTGCTTTGGACATGGCGTTGAATGTGGGACACAGTAAAATTTTCGTAACACTACTAGCTGTCACAGACATTAAAAAGATTCACCGCAATTTAGTCTATCAAGCTTGCAAACCTCACTATTTTAAGTTTGACATTCTACAAGCGCTCTTAAGTTACGACCTGAGCCCAGAAATCTTTGACTTTGATGACAAATTTCATATTCAATTTGAAGACTATGGTACCATCAAAGTTCCATTGTACACTTTCAACGCACCTTTGAATATATTTTTAAATGTATGTGAATACATTTATAATCGGTCACCAGAATCTCTTAGTACCCTATTCTATTTATTTCTAATGAGAGGTGCTTCTGTGAATAGCACAAGTAAAGACGAATGTCCACCTATCATGTATTTGCATTATTGTCCTCATGATTCTTGCTTTGAAAAGGTAAGTTCAATAACATCAAGTTCATCTGATGGGAAGATGGATAATTTTCTTTAAAAAAAAAGGTATTAAGGGTGCTAATTTACAAGCAACAAATTATAAATCACCTAAAGACTCAAGCAGTCCAACTAATAAATCCACAGGTAGTCACTAGAAGGCTGAAAAGAATGAATTCTCAAGACATAATCTAATCTATACTAATCTATATACTAATATTATAAAGAGAGAAGATTTGTATGTTTGTAATGAATAAACTCAAAAACTACTGGGCCGATTTTAAAAATTCTTTTACCTATAGAGCCATATTATCAGCGAGTAAAATAGGCTATATTTTTATTCAGTTATGCGGACGAAGTTGCGTGCAACAGCTAGTATATTTTTAAATGTGAAAGTAACTCTATGTTACGTTTTCACACCTTAACTATTCAACCAATCATAATGAAATTTTGCATACACGTTGCCAGGGATGAAGGAAAGGACATAGGACACCTTTCATCCAGAAAAAAAAGTACTGTTCCCGTGGAATCATCTAAAAATGAAAAATAAAATAAAATCACACCTGGCAAAAGTGTAATAGTAATGCAAATGTCAGATATATTTTTTATTTCTCAAAGCGGAAGAAGTCGTGGCCACCAGCTAATAAACTAAATTCTTCAAATACCTTCAGTTCTTCTATAAAAATATATAATAAATTACCAGATAATTTAAAAAAAGAAAACAATATCATATTTATAAAAAAATTGAAAAAAAATCTTAAATAGTAAATGTTACTATAATACTAATGAATATTTTATAGATCATATAATTATTTAATGTAAATATATGTAAATATTATTTATTTTTTAATTTAAATAAAATAAAATAATTTTTATATATATATTTTACGCTTCCTCTCTCCTAGTCCCTTAAGTTGCATGCCCGACAGGGTCCATAAAACTGGTCTTTTATATATTTTTTAACATCTTTCTTTGTACATTATGGTTTCGCAATAAATGAATTGAATTGAATAACCCTTTTTAATATAATGAGGTTTAATTTTTGTTTTTATCTTCTTCAACAGGTGTTTGAAATTCTCATTGAACATGGCTGCAACATTGACTACTACTATTGGGCTACAAAAGATGACCGAGATTTTAATATTCCCGATGTGTTTATTACATCGTTAGGCTGTGATGCGCGCACATTATTAGTGATGTTACCATATAGCCTTTATTGTGATCCTGATAGACTCTTAATTATTGCTGATGATCATAACGTTTTGTCCAGGATACCAATATATGTAAGTGTTTTAAAATGTACTTTTGGTTCACTCCCAGCGTCCCACCAGTGGGGAAACTGGCGAGACCGATTTTGAAAAAAATTTCACCTATAGAAAGCTAAATTATCAGCGAGTAACGAAGGCTATATTTTTATAAAGATAAACTAGGAAGGATGGTTGTAAAGAGGAGCCAGAAGCGGGTTCACTAGTGGTTTATAGTTAGTGTTCATATGACAAACTATCAATTTGTCAAATGTATATTTGGGTTAATGGCTGTGGATTTTAATGTTGTATATTTGGTGCTTGCGTTAAATTTATGGTTCAGAAGAGTGTTTATGAAAACGATTGTTTTTAGGTCCAGTCACAATTGATGAAACTCATAGACGAAAGCTACGAAACAGTTCCCGCTGAAAAACTCAGATACAACGTAAGCCCGTTGAAACATCTGAGCAGAAGGAGAGTGCGCGCGAATCTTCGTAGCGCCGGTGTTGAAACTACATCTCAGTTTTTAAATTCTCTTGAAAAATTAGCAATTCCAAAAATATTAAAAATGTATTTAAGATATATGTAAGTGTAAAGGCGAAGCGCTTCTTGTGTAAGATACAGGGTAAATTCACATTACGTTTATACGTGCACAAGCAAAACACAAAACATTGGCTATTATAGCCACTAAGGATTAATTAGCCAAAAGAAAGCTAAAAAAATATTTTTATTTTATTTATTTATTTATAAATTTAACAATTTTAAGGGCTAATATATAAAATAACACGTAAAACGATAAAACTAAAAACCACTGAGGTTTAATCTCGTTTTATCATTTGAAATTATTAATAATTCTAACTATATACTATTAATTATGATTAATATTATTATTAATTATATACAATTTAAAAAATATTTCTTTAACTTAAATTTAATATTTTTAATCGATATATTGTTACATAGATCTGAAGGTAGGCCGTTGATAAGGTGTGGGACAATGTAAGCGGTAGTCCTTTCGCCATACGTATTATTTACGCGCTGTGTACGTAATCGCTTTTTTGAAATAGCTCTAGTGCATACAGGTGTTCCATAAATTTTTTTAAGGACTCGTTAAAAAAAAATTCTTTCAGTATTGAAAAAGAAAACTGATTCTTTATTGGTAAAATCTTACAGTGCTTAAAAAGGCCGTTCTCCTCGTCGTAGTATTTATTTTTAATTTTAGTTGAGACTAATGTTTTTAGAATTTTTACTTGTAGTTTGTAGATTTTGTTTAAATAACTTTTGTAGGTTCGACCATAACTACTAAGTCCATACTGTATATAGGGTTCTGCTAGTGCATAATAAAGCATAAGTTTCACTTTAATCCTTGCAAGGAAAATCCTTAATTTATCGCAAACTAGTTCGATATGAGGGTTCCAATTAAATTTGTCGTCTATAGTTAATCCGAGGTATGTTTGGGTTTTGACAATATCTATAGATTGACAGTTGCAGTATTTTATGAGCTACTATGTTCTGTATATGGGATTCTCTAATGTACGGTGATTTTATAATTAACAATTTTGTTTTGTTTGCGTTAAGTACAAGACCGGAATCATGGAAAAGTTTTAAAAACTGTTTAATAATTCAAATGAATGTTGTTTATTTGAATAATAAAAGTGTATCAAATAAATAACAATCTCTGGTCTATTTTAAATTTCAATTGTGCACTTGTAGGTAATTATTGCAGAATTTCAAACTCAGTGACCAAAAAATGTTTTGTTCAATCTTTGATTGTTAATAAATAATTAGTTGTTAATTTTAATAGTATAATGCCAATGTAGAATATATTCAATGAAATAAAAAATATGTAGTACCTATCTAAATGTAATTTTATGATATTAAAAAAAAAACAATGATATTTAAAATAAATTTTAATAATGAATTAAATTCCTATAAAAAATCATACAATATAATACTATTTCAGCTATACATATTGTGTACAAATATCTTTTTTCTTATATTTTAATTGGCAATATTTATTATGCGTACTTACAAATATATAATTTTTATGTACAAATAAATATATTATATATCAATTACAATTTTTTTCGTTTCATTTGAAATTAGCGCCGTTAGCCATTAAGTCTTCAATTTCTGCCACACTGTGAATAATAAAAAAAAAAATTAGTAAAAATTTATAATAATAACAACAATAATCTCTCTCTTTGTAATTACAAAGAGAGAGATTTTAAAAGCGACAAGGTCGCTATAACCGATGTTCGGGTCGGGACCACAAAAATTGGTCGTAATAAACGGAATAGTAACTATAATCAATATTAATTCGTTATAAGGATTCAGTTGGGACCTTTCCATTTATTCGTTGTAACCGATCTGTCGTTATATTCGGTTTCTAATCGTTCAAAAATGGCCCATATAAATCGTCCTTACGTGATTAATGAATGGAATCGTTAAGCTGCTTGAGTTGGAAAGTACCCTACTTTACCAATTCCATGGTTATTCATTAGTTATATCAATTGTAGCAAAAGGCATAAAAAAACATGACATTTCTGAGGCATAATAATATGAAGGATTGCATTGAAACAAAAAACTGAAATTAATTTTATATCTATTACTAGCTGACCCGGAAAACGTTGTTTTGCCAAAAAGATTAATTTTTTTTTTTGGGTGGGCCACCCTTATCACTTAGGGGTATAAAAAATAGTTTACGACCTATTCTCAGACCTACCAGAATATACACAAAAAAATTTCATAAAAATCGGTCAAGCCGTTTCGGAGGAGTTTGGTTACAAACACTGTGACACGAGAGATTGAAGCTAATTTCTAAAATGTGCAGACATTGTGACATTTTCGCGAGTTGAATTCTTGTTAGTACTGACTAAAAGTCAATAAATAATGTTTTCCAAGTTGATAGTTGTTTGGGGCGGACTATATTATGCTATTAAAGAATGTAATTACGTTCTGGGCACGAAGGTGAGGTTTTCCACGCCCGAGTCTGTGATCAACACGTCATCCTCAATGCGTACTCCTCCAAATCCGCTGAATCGGTCCACGGCCTCCCAGTTGAAGAATTTGCTCTGCTCCGGATTGGTACGGACCGCTTCCAGCAACTGCATAGGTAAGGTACACACCCAGAGTGGTAAGTGGTAAATGTGGTAATCACCCCTGTACTCATTTTATTCTTGTTGCCAACTTGTGGACGAACATGCGAGTGGCCAACTCCCAACGCTGGCCCCATTATTGCCCCAACAAATAATCTAGTTCCAAACGTTGGACGAACAGTATGGCTTGCGCCAACGTGTGGCGCCGGCCCTGTCACCTAAATGCAATGTTGTCACCTTGGGTATGAAATAGCAGCCGGGTTCGACGGTGAGCACCATGCCAGCAGCGAGGTCGCGCGCAGTTCGCAGTCTCGCCAACGCCCCCTCGCGCCGAGGGGGGCAGTGGGACAAGTAGCCCCCCACGTCGTGCACGTCCAGCCCCAGCAGGTGTCCTAAACCGTGCGGCTGAAGTACACCGTTCACGCCGGCCTATATTTTATCAAACTTAAACACATTTTTACACAAATTAACTAACTATAATGCTTATGTGTAGATTTATAAGTACACAAATATAGAAATTATATTATTAAGTTAATGTTTTAGTTTTATGAGATTGTTTTGATTATTCTTTGTTTTTATTTTTTGGTGTATTTTCGTATATAGTTTCTCTTTAAAATTCTTTTACTAATACGTGAAAAATGTTGTGATTGCACTATTATCTTTATTTATGTATGTTTGTTTCTCTTTTTTCTAATTTACTATATATAATGTAATTGTTTATTTACCCTAATATAATAAAATAAATAAAGTAACTTATCCGGCGAACTTCGCACCGTCTCAGAATAAAATCCTGTCACATACAAAATATATGATTTTTTTTAATGAATATTTCATGTTTTAATAGTGATTCTGCTATTCGGGGCAGAGACAAATTCAACAAATCAAAGATCATAAAATCGGTCCAGCCGTTCTCGGGTTATAAATGATGTAACTAACACGACTCTCTTTTATATTACTCATATTCATATAGTATTGACGCTAGTGTGGATATATTGTAACAACGAAGACTGTAAATACATTTGTTAGCAAATAAGATAAAATCAGGACTTGCTTTAATCATCTCTTCGACATCGCCTGTGAGCAAACCTCCCTTCTTCAGATGTTCTAACATGGCGCGGTTTGCTGTCAAGTGCATATCTGGCCACGAGACACCCGGTTTAGCTTCTCTAAAATTAATTGAAAAATACAAATGATAAGAATTATGATTAAAACGAATTATGAAAGAAAAAAAAGTTAGTAAAATATAATATAAGTTAGTAAATTGTTTTAAGCATTGCCGTTTTTTACTATACGCCGATGATTTGAAAGTCTATAAACGGATAACAGCCTTAGATGATTGCATTAATTTACAAGAGGATCTTTATCGTTTTAGTAGATACTGTACTGAGAATAGACTGTATTTAAGTTTATCCAAATGTAAAGCAATAACTTTTACTAGGAAAATAAATATAGTTAATTATCATTATAATCTGTGTCATACTATACTGGAAAAAGGTACCGGTTATAAGAGATCTGGGGGTTTTTCTTGACTCTAAACTAATTTTGAACCAACATATTCAACATATCTGTAACAGGGCGTTTCAGTTCTATGGTCTTGTTATAAGAACTTGTTCAAATTTTAAACGTCCAGATACTTACCTGTATCTGTATAAGACTTTGGTTCGGTCACAACTTGAGTATGCCTTGATAGTTTGGAATCCCTTTTATGATAAGTATTGCCAACAGATTGAATTAGTGCAGCGTAAATTCCTTAAAACACTTAATTTTAAATGCTTCCACTCAAGGTTGTCATATGTTGATGCATTGGAGAAATATTCCCTGCCAAGTTTAGAACAGCGACGATTGCTCCTGGATGCTGTGTTCCTGTACAATATTTGTCATAACCACTATGACTGTGTTTACCTCGTGAATAACATTGTATATCGATTACCAAGCAGTTCCCAGCGTATACGAGATTCTCATACGCATAAACTATTTATGCCGAAGTTCTGCAAAACTAACGCTGGCGAACGTGCACCTTTATACCGTGTTATGCATAGGTACAATTGTCTGTTTACGGGTGTTGATCTGTTTTCTGTTAGATCACGGGAATATAAAAATGAAATTGCTAAATTGATTTAGTTTTATGGTGCTGTCTTGTATTTTTTTTTTCTTGTTTTTGTTTTTTTGTATATTCTTTTTTAGTATGTCTTTCTCTGTATAAAATTAGTGTACCAATATGAGGAAAATGTTGTTGATTGTACTGTTACCTTTATTTTTGCATGTTTCTTTTTTCATATTTATTATACACGGTGTAATTGTTTGTTTTCCCAAATAAAATAAAATATAGTTTCCGCTTTTTGTTGTCTATTTATTTTGAATCTAAACGTTAAATTAGCTCAATTTCAAGGTTAAGACAAATTTGTAAAAACGCCGAAGTTCATAGTGAAAGGGTGTAAAAACCAGTCTTCAAAGAAATAAAAAGTAGGAAGGAATTCACATTTCATACGTAAGTAAACATGGAAACCAATATTTTAAATAAAAGTAAACAAAAATTGAGGTTATAGCTTGGAACATAAAATCTCAATAAAAGTAAACAAATATTGAGGTTTTTAGCTTGGAACACAAATAATCAATAAAAGTAAACAAAAATTGAGATTTTTAGCTTGGAACAAAAAATCATTAAACGGTCTACTCATGTATATGTGTTTATAAAACCGGGTTCACTATGTTGTCTGCGAAAATTCTGTCTATAAATTGTATTTGGTCTTAGCTGGTCTTAAATTGTTAACGCTTCTCCTTGGACTTACTTTGTGTGATTTTTTAAGAGCAAGGAGGCGTCTGATACGTGGGCGTCGGGAAAGAGAGGACATTTGAATAAATGGGAGGATTTGGGAGACTTTCTTTAGGTTTTTGGCGACTTAAAATGGTCGTTTGACTTTGACCCAGAAAAGTCAGTTACGCGGTCAAATCACTCAAATACTCAAATATTTGAGCAACTCTTGGTTTCATGGAAATGTGGAACATACCGTATGACAGCGTCCCTGGCGACCAGCACCGCCTCGTAGACAAGCCTTTGGTCTTCTGTGAACTTGCCGTTGGCGGGAAACGAGCAAGTGATGTCCGCCGCGTATCCCGCATAGTTGCCTCCCATGTCGAACAGGCTGCGGAAACGGAAATATACCATCCGTTTACTCTCTATATATTAGGGGTTAAAGTATGAAATTGCCGATTTGTACTGAAAAATAAAAATTCGTTTTTTTTTAAAATTTAACATATTTATTTAATCAAAATAATTACCATTATTATCTATACATTGCTGCCATCTAATAGGAAGCTCATTTATGCCTTTGCGATAGAACTCTGGTGATCTAGATTCGACAAACTGTGTGAAAGCATTTTGCACTGCCTCCTGAGAAGAAAACTTTTTATCACGCAGAAAATTGTCCAAATCACGAAAAAAATGGTAGTCCGTTGGAGCAAGGTCTGGCGAATACGGAGGGTGACGAATGGTTTCTAATTGCAGTTCCTGTAGAGTTAAAACGGTTTCTCGTGCTGTATGAGGTCTCGCGTTATCATGGAGCAATAATGGTGAAGATCGATTCATAAAGTCGGGGCTGTTTCACTGCTAGTTTCGCTATCATTGTTCGGAGTTCGGCGCAGTAGACATCTGCCGTTATTGCTTGACCAGATCGGAGAAAGCTATAGTGAATAACACCACGCTGAGACCACCAAACAGTTACCATTACCTTTTTATTGGTAAGCTTTGCTTTAGGACACTGTTGCGGCGTTTGACCTGGGGTCAGCCATTGCATTTTCCGCTTACGATTATCGTAAAGAATCCATTTTTCATCACATGTCACAATTCGATCCAATATTCCTTCATTTCTGTATCGATTCAACAAGGCAACGCATGTTTCAACACGCGTTTCTTTCTGCAGATCAGTCAAATCATGAGGCACCCATTTTTCATATTTTTTTATTTTATTGATTTGACGCAAATGAGTCAATATTGTTGGTAAGGTAACGTTAAACCATGCCGCTAATTCCTGGGTAGTTTGGCTCGGATCGGCTTCCACCATCTCTTTCAAATCATTGTTATTCACCTGTGTGGGCGGTCTTCCACGTGGTTCGTTCTTCAAATCGAAGTTTCCATCACGAAAGCGTTTAAACCAAATCGCACAGTGCGTTCATTAGCAGTCCCCTCTCCAAACGCAACATTAATATTGTGAGCTGTTTCTGCCGCGTTAGTTCCGCGTCGGAACTCGTATTCAAAAATCACACGAATTTTCGAAGTATCCATCTTTATTGTCTAAGCTGAATAAAAAAAACAACTGAAAGTTGATAATCGAATGTTGCACATTTTTTAAAAGAAGAACTACATAGGTACCGTATGAAAAAAGTTTCACTCAAAAATCTCAAACCATGAAGGTTCTATGTCAATTCGAAGTACCTATTACAATAAAACGGCAATTTCATACTTTAACCCCTATTATTATTATATTCTTACATTTAACGAGCCTATTGGTGTTCGCCTTAGCGTTCTGTCTCTGGGGCCGCAAATAGACAGTATACTATTTCCCTCTTGATACTAGTATGGTCGGCAGGGCACTTTCAACACCTGTGGCGTGGCTTGTGTTATAGGCGACGGTAGCCACCTACAATTAAGTGGACCGTCAGCCTGTCTATCGACCTAAACATGTGCATGTATATATCGTATCATTTGCATAAAAAAATGTATTCCTGCGAATTGAATGTTAATTTGATTTTATTTTTTTATTTTTTTTATCCTTACATTCTAATATTACTATTATACTTTGTGATAATAAACAAAACAAGTTGGCAATTTCCCTGGTGTTACTTGCGTAGGTACTCTTTAAGTTTAACTCTACAAACGTCAAACACTTCTTTTGGTAATTAGAATTTGATGAGAGAATGTCGCACTGACCACATGTCGCCGTCGTGAATGATCTTTGAGTTGGGTGCGGCGGCGTGTCCGTAGTGGAGGGTGGCCGAGTTGTCCCCTGAGCCGCAGATGCAGGTGTAGGACACGTGGCGACTGCCGCCAACGCGGTAGCAGTGGTCCAGGAACACAGACTCGCATTGGTACTCCATCAGACCGGGACGAGCGTACAACATTACCTGACACCCAGACATTTTATTCGATTAATCTATCTATCATAATATACATATAATACCTACATTATAAATACAAAATTTGTATTTTTTTTTGTAATGAATTAACTCAAAAACTACTGGAACGTCATCGAGTAACATATAGGCTATATTTTATATGTACAAGTATCAGCGAAGACACAGATATTTGCATAATTCACTTTCATAATAACCGTTTATGCAAAACTTTGCACTTACAAATCAAATCATCAAGGAAATCTGTGTCTCGTGAGATATAATGGCGATGACACACTTTTTATAGCACAAAAAGTAGTAATAAAAATGTTAAAAGAGTACTTACCTGTTTATGAGCGTCAGACGAAACTTTGCAAACATACCGCATCACTTCAATTTCTTCAGAAGTCTTAATCACACGTCTGAAATTATTAAAAAAAATAAATTTCTAGAATCAATCTAGATATATAAAAATGTGTTGGTTTGTGTATGCTTCAAAAACTCGAAAACTAGCCGAAGGATTTGACTTTAATTTTTTAATTTTTACACAATATTGAATAAACAGAGAAATAATCTTATATACACTTTTTTCCATTTTTTTTTTATTGAGTCAAGGCAGCGCGTAAGGTAAGGTAAGGTGCAGATGCGGCCGAAGGTGGAACACGCTTACCCAGTAAGTGCCCATTTACCCTAGACTTGCCAACAGAAACCGTTTTTTTTTAATGAAGAACATAATTTTCATATGTAGACCGTTGTTATGGAAACCGTTCCATTTTACTGACTGAGCTAGTTTAATATAAAATGATATATTTAATTGATAGGTCAATTTGATAGGTGGTTTTTGTCGATAGCTATACCTAATCTGACTTTGACGAGCCGGTTGGATGAGTGGTTAGGGAGCTTGCTTTAACGCTCTGAGGGTTCCCGGGTTCGATTCCCGACAGGGTCAACTTTGGAATTAACTTTTCAAAATTGACTCTGGTCTGGATCTGGAAGTAGAGAACACTGTGTTTCGCAATCATTTGGGCGGCAGTAACCACCCCCTTACACAAATTTCTAATTTATTCCCCTTTAAAAAATATGAACATTTACAAAATGACACATAATAAATATAAAATCATATGATAAAAATAATTATAATAGGAATTAAATAAAAAAAATCCTGATAACAACGATAACATTAAGTAATAAAAATTTCCCGATAAGAAAATTCTTATCTTGAACACGATAAAGAAATAAGAGTATTTTGCGATAATTTATATGAATACTTACAATTCAGCAATAATTGGGAACAATATCTCATTGTTGACTTGAAACCTGGAATGAGAAATATTTAAAAATCAATGCCACTGGTATGGTAAAGCCAATAAATTAATTGAAACATGAGTCTATATTTTAACTGATAGGTTATTCGCCAGAAAGTTACTATTTCAGATGTAGCCCAATTTTCTAACAACTAGCAGTGAGCTAATATTCATTCTAGGCTATTGGGACATGGGGGTTACGATTCCAACACGATAAACACAACCAAACAACTATTTCTATTTGAGTGAGAACAAATGGAGTTAATCAAAGATATACATATTAAAACTAGCTTTTAGCCGCGTGTTTGTCCGTCGTGCACCTTTATAAATTACAGCCCATATGATATTCTTAGTAGTTGAAGGTCTATGTCCTATTCGGATCATAAACTATCTGATGTATAAAAAGTTTCATCCGTCCTTACAAACTTTCACATTTAAGTTCATTATTAGAATTTAAGTTCAATGTGCATTAGTATGGCCACACTCACTCATTAATGTCTTCAAAGACCGCCTCCTTGGCTGTTAAACCACTGTCAGTGTTAGGTCCACTCTGGAATAAAAATAAAAAAACATTTAATTGCATTAAAATAACAATTAAATTAAAGGAACCACGTGAGGCCAAGGTTTGAAACACACAATGTTCATAAATTCACTATTCATTCATTGACGAGCCCATTTGTGGGGTGGTTAAGGTAAGCGCTATGGAGGGTAGAGGTAAGGAGGACCAACGATTATTATGCAGGTTCAAGTCATAACCATAAATTTAAAATATATAATACAGATTTATTAGTTGTAGTACGATAATTAATATCGTACTATAACTAAGAAATGAAGATATCTTGAATGTTATTTATTTAAGAAATGTTATTCAAAACTTACCAAAGTCAGTAACATTTTGGGGTTTAATCCTTTGAGCACATCTCTTATCTGAAAATTAAATGTGTTCTTTTCAAGTTGTAACTGCAGTGATATTTCTATAATATTTACTCAATTTCTAAAGCAAGCCTGACTTAGGGTCGGTTCAGACTTAAACGCGACACACTGGAGGTTAGATTTTTCATTTTTCTACATGGAAGAAGTCGCTGGCACCAACTAGTCTGTATTTACATATTATATGAAAAGACTAACAATCTTCAAATGTATGTGAAAGTGGATGTGTATGTGAAAATCCTGATTGAGTTGAAATTTATATGTACAGACAGTAATATTTATTGTTAAAATAATTTCAAAAATAAAATACATCTATCTACTTTAAAAAAAATCTATCAGAAAACTACTTATTTAATGGGCATATAGTCATTTACCTCATCCACATAGTGAACTTCATCAACTTCATACAACTTCTTGAAGTCATCACATAAAAGAAGTTTACCCATCCATATGGCATATTCTTCGGGTAGCCGAGGGACAAACAAATACGATTTTCTTGTACTCACATCGAGAGCAAAATAACAGCCAGGCTCTCTTACACCACAAACCCAAGTAAAATATGCTTCCTAAAATAAAGTATTGCATATGAATATTTCAGATACATAAATCCTTTTATTACATAAATATACAAAATGCGAAATTCCTACCTATTTATATTTTGCATTTGAAATACATAGTTTTTAAGTGTATTTTCTTTTTAAAACTAAGTACATATATTATAAATATTTTGCATTTGTAATTTTTTAAATTCATATTTCATATTTTTCATTCTTAAATTCATCCTTAATGGCTGTAAGGGGTTGCGAAAAGAACTATTTTCAGTGTGAAATTAAAATTATAGATAATGGAAATAGAGTTCCGGAAGTAGTAAGAGTATTTTTTTCAATTTTCATTATTGCTTATAGCTTTTGAGTTATTAGCGAGAAACTAAATCTAATCTTCATATTAACATTAGATTTAGTTCATATTAACATTAGATTAAACTCCAAAAATGACAAATACAATTAAGAGGTATTAAACCTCACTAACAATAAACTTTGAAGACCTACCTGTCTAAATACATACTGCACGTCAGTATCATAGTGATTAATATCCTCTCCGCCTTGAAGTACTACAATTTGTCCATTTTCTAGTTTATCTGCCAATCTTTGCCTATTCTTAGCAAATAAAGACAAAGGCACTTCTAATGTACCGGGACCCATGGACCAAGTCATCGCCATTGTATTTGTAGAATAAAATTCAGAAATAAAGTATTATAGTTACGGACCACTAGCAAAGATATAATAATGTTTTATCTATCGGACGGACGACAGATGATTGATTACATATGAACTGTGATATGAACTAAACACAACACAATATCAAGTTTGTATGAAATACACGTAAACAACCACAGGATTGGTGTCAATTAACAATACTTATCATATCAACAAATATCACACACACATACTCTTCTTAATTTATAGAAAATAATCAAGGAGTAATTGATTATATTACGCTTAACTGTAGGTTTCTTAATTAAGTATTTATTATAATCACACCTAAATAGAATAATTAATTATTTATTTTAAATACCGAGCCGAGGCAATATAGTTATATTTAATTTTGTTATTGATAAATGACGCAAGCCGTCAACCAGTTAGGTTTGTCTTCTGTGTCATCTCACATCTGTCATTAATAAAGACATAGATTAATTTAAATATAAAATCAACTGTTCACAGCATATTCGCAGCGTTTTCATGAATGACGCCACAAAGTTTTCTACTTGACGACAGATGGCGCTACTTGACGACAGTCTGTTAATTATTTAAAACTAAATTTAAAATTAGATAATATTTTCTTAACTCTTGTTACAAGTCTTCAGTTTAGTAATTTTTTTGACCTTGCAAGACAAGACACCTACTGTATTCAAAATGAACGTTTTTAAAACAAAATATCGTAAAACGTAAATGCTATAGGAAAAAAATACGTTAGTTTAATTATAAATTAGTGATAAGAATCAAAATTTAAATACATAAAATTAGAGCTTGCTATGAAAATTGTTGTCAATTTTTTCCGATAAAAGAAATCGAAAATTCAATTCAATTCTCACTCAGCAATGTGAGAATTGAAAATATTTAATATTCTAATAATACAGATAAACATGAACTTAGGTTGGCGCCGTTGGCGACTTGGCGTTAATTAAGAGTTATTATAATTAAGTAATTTTTCAGCAAAGAAAAATTACTAAATGTTTTTATTGCAGTAAGTAGGTATATGAACTGTATTTTACAAATAAAATAAGAAACTGGTTTTTCTTTGAAATTCATTTATTGTTGAATTATTAACTAAATCACAAGTAGATAAATTAATCAATCTAAAATCACAAAATGCACTAAAACATGCACACATGTAATAAGATAACAAAGTTTTTATACCCGATTTGGTACAATTGTACATAATTACTACATCGATAATATTTATCAAGACTTAGTTAATATTGCCTAGTTAATTTATTAGGGTATTTAGTTAAATATCTACCTACTACCTATGTATGTTGACATTTTTAGTAACGCAATGCACATAAAAATGACGCATTGCGCGACTTTACTAACTACATGTCGGTTAATATTGATATTTAAATATACCTACAATAATTAATTTAGCTACTTAATCAATATAAATATTTTACTGATACATTAAATACCTATTTGCGAGGAAATTGCTATTATATAGGTACATAAATATGCGTGGAACTTAATTCAGGAAGGTTTTTTTCTATAATAATGATTACATAATTATTTTTTGTTAAAGTAAGTAAGTAAGTACCTAAAGATTGTTAAATGCAAATTATTAGTTTTAAAATTTTTAAATACAATTTTCTTTAGAAAGATAACAATTTTGAACAATATAATGATTGTACAAAATCATTTTAAGCGATATATGTATACTTAGGTAATATTAATATTACGCCACAACAAAAAATAATTTATCTATCTATACATTAGCTAATTACATACGGATGACTGATTATTTGAACTGATCGGTTTACATGTAAATAGATATAACCGATATAACAAACGTAAACAATAGTTAAAGCTCTCGAATACTTTAAACATTAATATTATTTTTTGAGATGGAAACCACATGACAAATTTTGTCATGTTATAACGAGTATGTATTTTTACAAAAATCAAACAGTGTTACAAGATAGTTACGTCACTCAGTCAGTACTTTGATCCAGTTAAGGTCACTATATTAAAACGAAGAATAAATATTATGATTGTAAAGTCCCGGCGGCCATTTTGAATCGTTCTCGTGACTCGTGCGTGACACGTCACAGTGTCACAGCAGGCCGTCTCTTTCTCGCACGCGCTCCGCATATAGCACCATTGTAACTCGACACGTTTCTTTTCTTTACACACAGCGATTTCACAACACTACCTACTCCACACTTTCACAGCTAATGTTTTGTTGTTTTTTTTTAACTAATAATATAAATTATGAATCTACAGAGATTTCGTGACACGATTGTTTTTTCTCTTGCAATCTTCTCACGGCTTCCGCTACGAGGGCGCGTTGTTCTAGCAATCTTTCGACGAGATCCACTGGTTCTTGCTTTCTAATGTAATAAGGTGCAGCTCGCGCTCTCGCTTGCAGGTGTAGTTTCTGTTTCAGGCCAAGGGTAAGTTCTTCGATAGGGGGCAAACGACTTGATGTTTGTGTAGGGCGATTCTTTTCCGTTGAACGGCCGTTTTCGTATCTAGAGGTCTCCTTCAACATATTGATGTGGAGCGCGATTGATGACTAATATTATGAGGAAGCGACTGGAAATTTACCCGGCGCGTAACGCGTAAACGATGCCTGCCTGCGAATGAATGAGCAAGTGAGCTGAGCTGACGGCTGAATTGCCTCGCTCGCTCGACCCCGTGTAGACAAAACGGGTGTTTGCGGGGGTAGCGGAGGACGGGGTATGACGTACACAGTTATGCGCAGTCGTGCCGGCCTGTATACAAACAATACAATACGATGGACGTAAATAAACACAAGACAAGACCGTCTCACCTACTCGACCAACGTACTTGTGTGAAACGATGATATCTAAATGTAGCAGGCTGCAGGTCTAGTTTAGTAGTCAGTCTATATCGACTCTGCCGGTTAAGATGTGGAAAGATTTCGACAGGTGATTTTATTTTCAGAAGTATGCCTACACATGAATGAAATTAAAACAGTATGCGCAGAATACTGGAAGTACCTACTTACCTTCCTAAGATGATTGATTTTATGTAGACACTTACCCAAAGATTTAAATCTTTGCACTTACCCCAATATGAATTTTTATTCTCAATAGTCGACAAGATATACCTACTTTTTAAATTTTTTAAGTTTCTTAGAATACACCTACTTATTTATATGTACCTTGTATGAACTATACAAGGTACATATAAATAAGTAGGTGTATATGGGTCAAAATCAGAGAGGTCAGCATTTTACGTTTTCAAATATCTGAAAAATTAGTTTCTTTTCTGAATAAATCTAACAAATCTAATAAATACGCAAAGTGCGCATACCTGTGTACGATAGCTATTTAAATGCGTATTTAAATATAAAATTTTAACGCATACCAGTGTTAAAATTTTATTTTTTACACAAAAACTTTGTCCAAAGTAAAATGTTCACCTCTATGATTTTGACCCATAAACATATATTCACATAACTGAAAAATTCACCCCTTTCTGCACGGTTGCAACCCGCTAGTAAGTAATAAATAATTTGCTGATGGTGAAAACCCTTAGAGTATACATAAGCAAGTGAAAACTGCACCAAAATCCGTTACTGGTTAGCGGTAGGAAATAGCGGATATACAAACAGGCAGACAGACGCGGGCAACGATTTGAATTTATAGGTACTATCATAGATAAATAAGTACTTAAATGGTACTATGTATGTAAGTATCGTATGTAAGGATAAGGAAACTAGGAACGAGCAGTGAAGAATTAACATCAATAAAGAATTTTTAATAAAAGTTTATTACATACAAATTACAATTTGTTTCAATTCAAAGTATAAACTACAATTACTTTACGCTAATAAAACACAGACAAAAAATTATGAATTTGCAAAAATGAACCTAATAACATAGCTGTAAAGGTTCTATTGCGTTTAGTGAGATAGTTCAATGTGTGAGTAGTGATTTCCGTGTAGTGGATCTTTCTGAAAGTTTCGTTGAACTAAACCGGACATTGCCCTCGGTTCATGTGTTTTTTTCCTCGTCAATGATGTTGATGACATTAATCACAGAGAATCCATGCCACTTCATTTTACACTATGGTTTCAAAAGTAACAATAGACGTTATGAATTATTTAATTTTTAAAATAAGTAACAACAGATATTATTAAAATTAAGGCCATCAAAATCAAAAAAGTTAAAATTTAAGTACAGTGTTAGGACACATGGTGGCGGCAGACCTAAGCGCCGTGCATGAGAAATAACAGGATGTGTGCTGTTGTGTTTCGGTGAGTGAATAAGGGATACCAGAGCCCATTTCCCTATCCCTTCCTAGTCAATCCCTTATCCCAAATCCTACTGTGCTCGGCAGCGAACCTTCAACCCCGTGGCGTTCCTTGTGTTATAGGCGATGGTCAAGTGCCATCAAGTCGACTGTCTGCCTGTCTGACAAATTTGAAGTTACTTTAGAGACGTATAGCGCCAAAAAATAAAAATATATCGAATAATATATAGTAACATATTTAAAAAATATATCGAACCTCCCGTAACGATTTCTTTTTAAATAACATACGTGAAATGTACGAAATCAAACATAACAGTACCCATACTATGTGAAATAAAAAATACTACAATAAAGGTTATGTCTAATAGATCTATAAATGAAATTTTAAATTAGAAATTAGATGACGACCAACAAGCATTACGACAAAACTTCAGATATGTCATCATCCAGTGAACGGGGTAAGACAGATCGTCATAATTGAGTTCGAGATACCTCTTCAAGTCTCTATTGTGTCTTCTATTTCAAATAACGAACCTACGATTTTACTACATTATCAACCTGTACATTAGACTGGACTTCACGAATTTTAAAACATTATTGTAATCAGTAAAATGTTTTTTTTTTAAATTCTCTACTGGTCAAAGGAAGCCAATGTCATTGACTTGTAAATGGCGCGACCGTTGCATATTTTTTATACCTAATGGATGAGCAAAGACATTGTCGGTTACTTTTCCTTCTTACCTACCTGTTGTTTATACCTACTTCGTGTAAGGAGGTCAATAATAACAAAATAAGATGATGTAAGATGTAAATAAATACTTATTTCGAAACTCTTGTTATTGTATAAGTATTGTGCGTGATTGCAATAAACTATTTTGTAATTTGCAATGTAAACAACTAATGATGTTTTAATAATTAGGTATAATATTACGATAAAATTATGTAGTGGACTTCGTTTGTGTCATAGATACCAATATTTTTTTTATTTAATGCTTAAATAAACAATTATTTAACAAAGTTTGTTTAAAATTTCGTAATTTTTTTCCTAAACATAAAAAATTTTGGGTTATTTTGCCTGTCTATTTATTTATCCGGACTTTACTGAACCGATTTTGAAAGAACTTTTATCGGGAGTAAGGGGGCTTAATAATGATTCCTAATGCATTTGATACCGTAAATATTTAATGCATGCAGAAAAAAAGAGAAAATCGTACTTCAATGAAGTTTCGGGCAATACCTCTAGCTAACGAGTCATTAAAATATTATTTATTTTCGATGACTTCATATATAGTCGATTAGGTATCTTTTCCGTTAGATTGTCGAGATAAAAATATTTTCCAATAACAAGCTTAACACATATTTATGTTTTAAGCAAAAATAACATCGTCTTTATCAGTAGAATATGTAGGTACTTACTTGTATTACTTAAGTATTTATTTATAAACAAGTATAACAGTATGTTGCAATGTTGTTTACAAAGTATTCGAAGTATAGGTAGGTAATACTTAGAACAAATTCTGGTGTATTGTTATTAATTAGGTTTAGTTTGGTTTTCCTTATTCATAAAGGGACATGAGGATATATCATAATAATCCTCATGTAAATATATAGCTAATGCAACCTCATATTTTGTAATAAATCGTTCGTTAAGTTATTGAAGTAGGCACCTATAACTGTTAGTGAATTACCTAATTAGTGATTAAACCCTGATTAAATACAGTAATGGAGAAAGTTGGTTTTAAGTTAGGTTTTAATTTGTTTTATATTAAGATAATTTCGCACCCTTAGTCTATAATATTCTTTTATGTATAAGGTCTCTTTAAGTATAGGTTAGACACCTTATGCGTGACTTCATACCTGGTAATTAATTTTATTACGAATATAAAAAAAATCTATAACATCGGCAAAAGAAATAAATAACATAGTAAATAAACAATTACACATAATGTAAGAACGATGATGTTTTCTATGAAGAATGCCGACCTTCTTACTAAACGATAAGATAATAATGTTGTATATTGAAATGGTTACGCTTGTTATTATTGCGGTAAAACGCCCTCTAGTATTAGTTATATTGTATTAGCATTCCGCGACATCTTTTGGTAAGTAGCATAACTAATTTAATTTTTCGTGCCTTTGTATTAAACTATTTAAATGCTCGGTCCTTTTCAGTGCTTCTAATACTAATTCTAGTATTATGCGAAAGTTTGTAAGGACAGATGGGTGTATGTTTAAAAACTCCTGACTGAACATTTGGCTTGTGGGTAAAAATTTGATTATTACCTGGATTAACATATAGTATTTTGTTATCCCAGAAAAATGTTAGGTTCCCGGGGATTGTCTAAAAATACCACAAATTGGGCGCCACTGTCGCCGCGGCAGCGCCACCGCCACCGTCGTCACCACAGTACAGAAGCGATAAAGATGTCAGATATTTTCTCAGGTGTTATAAGTCGCGAACACCAGCTAGTTTCAAACATAAAATCATTTATACACACAAATATTCTCAAATTTCCATTCCAGACAACAGACAGCATTCGTGAGCGACAAAAATAGTTGTGACATCTCAAACGATGTCGTTGCGGGTGACCTCGGAATTTCCAGTTTTCTTTTTTTGAAGTGAAAACTTTTTTAGGCGCGTTGAACATTTGTGATATGGAAAAAAAACCATTGAACTCGCGACCTGTTACTGTAACCGTGTAACCGACACCTCTGTATATTTTCAGATATTGCGCCATCTACACAATATCACTGAAACTAGAATATGTTACGTAATAATACACCCTTGCGAATTTTGACAGTGTTACTCATTTGGTATGTCGTTTCTCTTCTTTACATATGATAAATTGAATATTGAAATTAACGGATTTTGATACGGTTTTCACTAATGGAAAGAGCGGACAACGAGAAAGGTTCGTGTACTTATATAATTTGTGGAAAAAAATTGCATCCGTGCTAAGACAGGGGCGGGCCGTTAGCGAGCTAATTCGTTCGGATGGTGAATTCTTTGTACTTAGTCGCCAAGCTGCGAATCTCCTCTTTGATGATTTTAACTGGCTTTAAGTCCAAATATACAGCCGACATTGTGCCCGCTTAAACTCTAATTGTATTTAAATGTCTTCTTGCAAATGTCGCACTAAGTGGGCGTTGGCTTAAACTTTGTTTTGTAACCTTTCTGGTGTGCTGTGCTTGTTTATTGCTTGGCAACAATCCCAGATCGCTTACCACCGACTAGGATTCAGTAGGTAAGAACACGAGACACAAAGTATATCTTGCTTTCTTTGCTTTGCACGAGTCTTTGCTTGAGATGAATGAGGAAGTCAGCCTAACAAATGAAACACGAGACTTACCACGACACAAGTTTATTAACAATAAGGTACCTATGTGATATACAAAGTTAGCAAATATGCTGAATCAATTTACATAGGTTTGACAGTATTTATGTTTTATAAGTTATATGATACCTCTCACAATAGACTATTATTCTTTATATAAAGCAAAAAGTGGGTAAACTAGATTTCCACCTGGCGGAATGCAAATTAGTTAAACAAATTACTATGTAACACAATGAGCACTCGTGCTACTATATTATTTAAGCCACATGTTGAAGACGTGAGTGGTGACGGTTCGGACGTGGACGTTGACAGTGCCCCAAGGGTGGCTGGTAATAAAATGTAAAATAGAACTACTCAGCTGTATAAGCGTTCCACGGGACCAGTTCAGAGGGTTTCCTCAGCAGCCGCAGACCGTGGAAGCGTGGCGTAGACCGTTGAGATGTGCGTTGACCGTGCAGACGCGTACAAATGTACAACCGACATGTGCTTGCTTAAATTCTTTTTGTAATTAAAAGTCTTCTTGCAAATGTCGCACTCGTGCTTAAAGCCCAAATGTACAACCGACACGTGCTCGCTTAAACTCTGTTTGTGTTTAAATGTCTTATTGTAAACGTCGCACTTATGAATTTTGTCATTATGAGTCTTCATGTGGTTATTAAGATAATATTTAATTTCAAAACTCTTGCTACAAACACTGCATTGGAAAGATTTTAGCCCAGTATGCGTCAACATGTGCATTTTAAAAATTCCCTTACTTTGGTATGCTTTATCACACACGTTACACCTGTAAGGCTTACGTGCCAAATGCACTGCATTATGATACAGTAAACCATTTTTACTATGAAACGATTAATCGCATATTTCGCAGATATACGGTTATACACCCGTGTGTGTCCTTTCATGTATAACCAATGTTTGTTTCGTCGAAATTCTTTTATCGCAATAGCGGCAACTATACTTTTTTACAGCCATGTGCACGTTTTGACAATGCCTTAGTAAGCTTGTCTTTTCTGTGAATCTCCGACCGCACTCTTGGCACTCATGTGTCTGTCTGTCCATGTGAACCTTCAACTGACGGTTTTTAGCGATATACTTTGTGTTCTCCCTCTTATTAGATAGTATTTCTGGACATGTTTGGCGTTTAGAGCCGTCGTGAGTTCTGATGTGATTTTCTAGGTTCCTTTTGCATTTAAAGGTTTTATTGCATATATTGCATTTATACTCATGTGTCGCTTGCTTTTCTTAAAGTGACACCTGAAAAACAAAGTTGTATTTGACCAGTGACTTTTTGACAATAAATATTTATTAAAACAATTTAATTACAGTTGGAAATCAAATTAGAGATAAAAAAAATGTACACAAAGGTGTTGCCAATTAACAATAATAACCTCAATCGGGTCGTCTGTCGAAAATTACCATAACATCGAGTTAGAATTGTACGCATATCTCAAAAAGGTCAAATATTATTGCGCACAGTTTCCCGGGTTTAAGTGACGTCAACTACGATCCAAGAATAAAAATGGTTGAAATCGTTTGAAATCGTTGCAAATTATTTTCATGACACTGGCAATAGGCAGATAAAACTTTTTTTCCGTATAAACTTGAGAATTGTTAAAAGAAATGTAAACATTAAACAAATTGTTTGGTAATTCAGTATAGAGGAAAATAATACTGTTATTCGCTTTTGAGGTTTGTTGAGATTGAATGTGCCCCTCTTGATTAGTTTCGTTGTTAAGTTTCTCTTCGAAAAGAACATATGGAGTAAAATAAAATTGAAAAAAAAAAACAGTCCTAACACTCAAAGGCTAAAAGCAGACTCCAGGGTTACTGGCTGGCGGAAAACTCAAATTACTGATTGGGTAAAGTTTAAAAATATAAATCACTAGTGGCCCGCCCTTGCTTCGCACGGGTATTTAACGAAAATTATTCGATTCCGCAAACAACCGCTGTGTAGGGAGCCAAACGCGCGAGTGAGCCGCTCGGCACTTTATTTCTTGACATCCCTCCCGTACCCCAGTGACGCCTACATCGCATATTATGGTGCTGCCTAGCTAGCCGAGCGGGGTGAGCGGCGACCACGCGACTTTTTTCTAATATGTACTTACATTTTCTCTAAAATCTTGTATCCACATAAAGATTTCCGGGCTTAGCAAATAAGTACTCATTATTATCAGAAATATACTGATGTCTGACTGATAATATCAAAGTTATGTCGCGTTGGATATCATCTGTAAACAAAACAGGAACGCCTTGACCCTTTTTACCCCTAATGACAACTCACTTGAAGCTATTAATCAGCAATTTTTCAGTGCTAGAAATGGCACGGTTAAACTCTTCATAGGCGTTATCGTTATTAGTACACTCTTGATAGGTGTTAAGTAAAAGTCTTTGCAACTCGCCAGGCCGACTTCTGTTTAAAATATTACGCGGTAGTTCTAGTTTCTATCAAAGTATTATATACTTCTACAGTACTAGTTTCAGGGCTAGCTAATTTAGATGATGCGATTGCAGCCTTTTCACAAAGATAGTTCTTAAGCGGTTTTAAATCGTTTGCTAACGGAACTATTGTAATTTTATTCCACTTTTTAAATTTAAGTCACTTTAAGCTGGCTGGCTGGCTCGAAATGTCAAGTTTCCAATTTGCCTCAATATGTTGAATTAAGGTCTTAAAATCGGCAGTGCTTACGCTACTATCAGATTTCAATGTCACCATAATTGCAATATTGCAGCATTGTTTCAAACTTGTGGCTATGTTCATGGCATATGTAGGTGCTCCATAGCAATTTGCTTTAGGATTGTTGCTAAAAACTTTTTTTGTAGCAGTGACAATTATATCATAATGTTGTTGTTTTAAGCAATCCATTAGATTTCCAACAGAAGGCTTTAATTTTTTTATCTCCATTAGTAGTTTGGCTAATTCTCTCATTTTTCGCGAAGTTACGTTAATTAAATGCTTTTGCCGATGAATGCGAAGATATTGACTTCCAAATGCACAAATCATAGGATCTTTTTTGGCTTCTAAAGATATTTTATCCGGTCTCATTTTGGGAAAGACTTCACTCTTGAGTTTGCTGTCTACGTTTAATTTACGCAACATGAAGTTTTGGGCATCAACTTGAGCGTTCGAAGTTTTTTCCAAAGGTAAACAAGTTCTTTTGTGTTTCCATAGTTGCTTCCGCGAGTAAAATCCTAGACATTTTTGACATGGTAAGTATTCACTTTCGAAATTAACTTTACATTTTTTCATTGGTTTAACGCATTTGGAGACATTATTTATGTAATTACCTTTTTTACGTAATGAAGTGAAGAGATTTTTACGGATGTTGCTATTTTTGGGATAAGATAATATTTTCTGCACCTCAGGTTCTATTAGGTGGTGACGTTCTAAATGTCTCGAAAAATTCAAAACATCAGTCTCACAAAAAAAGCAATAGTCCCTAATCCTTATTCTAGTTGTCTTTCGCCTGTCGCAGTCATTTGTTGGTGCCGAGTTAATTTTTTCTGTATACGTTGAAGTCACACCCTGAAATAGAGTATAAAATATGAATGTAAATGGATAAAGTGCCAGTGGAATGTGAAAGTTAAAAGATGATTTAATTACATAAAAGAGGATATGAATGAAAATGTTATAAATAAAATAATGACGTAATAATTTATATTCGAATCAACAATAATTTTTAATTTATTTCAAGCTTGAAGAACATGGGACCAAATTGTTAAGACCCAGTATCATCAACATGTCAAATGATAAATTTAACTTTGTTTTGTTTGGTAACCTAGATCTTCAACAACTGTATGTGGGTACATGTGAGTTTGGGTTGAATATAAAAAGTGGACTTACCTGTAGTTCTCCTACACGAGTACAACGTCGTGGCTCAACTGCTTCTGAAACCGCGTTTTCGTATACATTTTCACATATGGTTTTGTCGTCACTGGATGACTCTATTGACGAAGGATAGGATGTAGAATCTCTGTCACTGTCGTCATATTGTGTCTTATCTTCAAATGGCTGGTAATAATCCGCTGCAATATTCAAATTTTTGATGGGATCTGCACCTCTTTCTTCAATTATAACATTACTTACCATATCAAACAGTGTATAACTCTAAGTATCAACTGAATCTAAAAGTTAACTATTACCTGATATATCCGTGTGATTGGCTGAGGTAGAGACAATCGCTGTGTTTTGCATAGTTTCAGATGTAGTATATTCTGCGTGTGTTCTATTATTTTGCAAATTCTGCGATGGTCGATTATTTGAGTGTATCTGAAAAGATTTTTGATAAAAATAAAATACATATTCTATTCAGTACCTAGAACTTGACATAAACTTTAGACACAGTATACATATATAAACAAAACCCATAAAAATCATACTGAAATTACTCACTGTTTTGTCAGTAGCAGTACAACCTCTAGTTCTAGATCTAGTCATTATGGACATGAACTCAGAAGCGGTATTATTTGAAATTTTATTTACGTAAACTGTAAAAGAAATGAAAAATATACGTAGTAGTCAACGCTTCCCTATATTCGACACTACACCTTTACGCTAATATTAGGTACCTATTAGTGATGTGCCAGATATCCGTATCCGCGCATATCCGAGGTAGAAAAAAGATCCGTATCCGTTACTTTCTGGCGGATCTTTTCTTATTAATTTTAGGTCGCAATGAAAAACTATTAAAATTCCATTGACATTATTTTTTATTTCTTAAAATCAAACATTTGGCACCTTTATAATGCAAGCGTCAAGCGTCAAGTGACGGGCGTAGTAAACTTTATTTTAACCTAAAAATACCCTGAATATATATTTTAATCCAAATAATAGGTGTTATTTTAGATAACCATTGGTTGGATTGGTCGAGGTGGAACAATTCAATGGCCACTGAAATCTCTGGATCCAAACCTTTTTTTTTTGTGGTGACACATGAAAGAGAGATTTTATACAAAAGAGAGAACCAGACAGTATAAGAGTTAAGAAGTAAACTGGAGATAGCGAAACAAAATGTGTAAGAAATAATTTTATTAGACAATTACTTAGATGGAGGAAGACATTTCGAACAATTTTTGTGATTTATTATGTTATAACAACTTAAATAAATTTGATATCTGTTTTTTTTTTTTCTGGTTCCTCTGATTTACTTCAGTTTAGACCTTGCTATGAAAAAACGATAATTAATAAATAATTTAGTTACAAGCACCTATGTGTTATACCTCATTTTATTAAATAAGCTAGTTTTTCCGCTACAGGTCATTTTTTGGTAGTAAATTTTTTTCCACAGTAATACACGGGTACTAATTAGTAGTCAATAAAACATACCAGCATCACTAAAGGTTTCATCTGATTTCATTTCACTCTCTTTATTGGACTCTTCCTCTAAAACCTTATTTATTCCCGAGTCTTCATTATTGACCATCTCTTCTGGTTTAACTTTGATTTCGTCTGCTATTAACGGTCCTTCTATGAAGATGAAAGACGCAATGTATACAAACGTTAGGGTAAAGCAATCATTATATATGTGTATAAAATTAAATAATACATACATGCAAAATAATTCCTTTTGTATATTGCATATTATATATACAAAAAAAGGGGAACAATTAATATTAAATCTGGAATATTTTCATATGATTTCCTTTAATAGTATTAAAGTCAATGAACTAAGAACACTCATACGTACCAGATCCACTCCAGGTTTCATCCAATTTGTTTCCGCTCTCTTCAACTTTGACCTCTTGATTGCACTCTTCGTCTGAAACCTTATTTATTATACCCATGTCACTGTCTTCATCTTTGGATGTCTCTTCTGTAAAGACTTGACAAGACAAGTTAATGTTGTTTTCGTCCTTTTATTGTGTTCTAACATTTTACTATCAAGTCACTTTTGTTCATCTATTTACCTTAGAAAAGTTAATTACTTTAGAAATGTCTTAAAAAATACTCCAATTACAAAAATATCCTCTACTTTTTATTTTCACAAAGAGTTTCTATCAATAAGAGGTTGCTTCATGACTTACGTTTCATATCTGGGGTCGCTGCAGTGCCCCTGCCAAGTAGAGCATGGCAGTGCCCCCGCCAACAAGCATTTTTTTTACAGGCGAGGACACAATTCTTGAATTCCATTGAGATACGTAGTTTTTCAATACACTTGTCGCATATTGTATATATTTTGTCGTCTTTGGAGGGTACAAACTGAAAACAATAAATCACCATATTTATTATTAATTACGAGGTTGCATTGTAATTAAAAAAGTAAAAAATGCATATCATCCTGTCAAGGAGTTGTATAGGTATATGGTTTGTATTAATTATTTATAATTAATCTCGCCTCCAAAAGCCTACTCCATTATTCTATACTCAAATCTTTATATGACTGATAACGAGAAAGATCTAAGTGGAAGGGGATTGCTGCAGATCTTGGAACTTTTAGTCTTACAATATTATTCCTTATATCCACATACATCTGACCGGAGCGGTGTCGTCTGCAAATGAAACGACATGTCCCATCCTGGAGTTGGCAGAGGTCGTTAAAATATATGACTACACTACCCTGGGGCACCATGTACTGGTCGTGATCAACATCAACTCTTAACGGGAACAGTTTTAGCAGTAGGCCTGTTATTCCAATGCTAGCCAATTTTGAAAAGTTTGAAACCAGAAATGGTGTCAAAAGCCTTTGCTAAGTCAAGAAGGAATGGGGTTCTAGGCCCTCATTTCACTCCCGGTATATGGACAAGTTGAGAAAAAGACAATACCTACTTCAGATCAATTTTGGTATCGAACAAAACGAGAATATATTTAGGAGTAACATAGAACTTACTAAAATTCCAAATGTATCGTACAACATTTGCGAATAATTTTCAATCTCATTCTCGTAAATAAAATCGGAAAATAAACACTTGAAATCACCATTCTTGTGACAGCATCTACAAAAAGGTATTGGGTTCAATGTTTTAGCCATTTGTAACTAATTATGACGTTAAATAAATACAATATATCAAATGCGATTTTATTTCAAAGAATCCAAACAATTTAGTTAAATAAAATGATTTAATTATGACAACAATTAAACAACGTGTTATCGTTATTATAAATAGACAATAAGTTACTCTATGTAGAAATTAGAAAGAAAGAATGACATTGACAACTATGACAAGCAAGATTGTCAAGCAAGAATAACAAGTATATAAGGGCTGTTCCGGCCATGGAGAATAAAGGCCCAACTCTATACATCAGAAGGTGTCCGTCGAATACGCTCAATTAAGTAGCGCTGTAGTAACATTGGGATGTGACGCACTACTAGCTTTTCGGTTATTTTCATGAACTACGCAACTAGGTTATGTTTACTCTGAGTACGCAACGTACGCAACCAACGAATCATATCAAACACCAATGCAATACTAGCGCCATTCTGGTCAATTTATGAACGACTAATTAATGCTTTTAGCAAGCTTTTAGCTTGCCACTTGCCACTCTTTCAGTTTAACACCCATGTAAGTTGGTCCTCCTTACCTCTATTCTCCATAACTGTAACTATAATTTGGCAAAATAGTGAAGAAATTAAAAAGTTGACTCAGGTTAATAACTAAAGATAGTTCCGGCAGTTCTTTGATCCAACTATTGTTCGATGGTGTTGGAACTACCTATTATAGTTATTATGTCTAACAGATCTCTAGATACACTACTTTAAAAAAGGGCAATTTTGTCCAAAAAGTTTTTCAGTTTTTTCAGTTTTTCGCTTATAACTTCTGAAATGTGCATCCTACGGAAAAGTCATCTTACACACTCTTAAAGAAGAAAAAAATTGCTACATTTTAAGTGCAACCGCAGCTCTGTATGTCAAACAGATACCGAGATACACTACTTCAAAAATTGGTCATTTTTCCCAAAAAGTTAGATATTTGTAGTTAGTCATTTTTCGAAACAAAATATCGTCTAAAATAATCATTCTACGAGGAAAGTTAATGAAGTTGTAGATTAGTTACTTAGCTTCAATTTGAGCACAAGTACTTATAGGGTTATTAGTTCTCTTGTTATCAAGTAAATAAGTAATAGTAAGAAAATAGGATTTTTCAAAAAATGTAGCCTAACGAATTGTAGGACTTTTCTAAAGGATAAGAAAGACATGAATCAGTGAAAAATAGATATACAATCAATAATAGTAATTATTATTATTATTATGATAATAATAATTTTGGATTTTGGAGGGGGAGACGAGTTAAATAATAATAACATTATATAATAATAACAATATCCCAAAAAATCAAGACAGTGCAATTTATTGCAACCTAACGCGATTTTTTGTCTTAGGTGCCGTGCCTGATCTAATACTTACCTAATGATAAAAATTTGTGTATTTAATCTCTTCCATACAGTAACATTAGTTTATTCGCCGTCCTGTAAAATTTAATTTCACGTAGTAATCCGATTTTATTGCCCAGCTCCTCAATTATAATATTTATAAGTAAGACTCGCACTCCCAAGTAAATAATGCGAGTTTCCTTTATATCCTTTGTAACCAGATTGTACTACGACAAAAGAAAATTAGTTGTATAAAGAATTGTCCTGATGAGGAGTGATTCCACATTTGTAGCACTTCCGATAATTGAACCAAGTGATATTGAATTTTTTTCTACATTTTTTTTGTTGACTTATTTGCAATCAGTCATGAAGACTGCGCAAATTTGTTGGGTGAGATTTGTTTTGGTAGAGCAGATTTCCACTGAAAGCATCAACCCGTTCTGTAATAAGAAACTAGAGGCGCCTCTCCAGTTTTAATATGCTGTGACGCTTCAATCTTTGTGTAGTCAGTTGACGACAGTGGCGGATTTACCAGAAGGCTGAGTAGGCTGGAGTCAAGGGCGGCAGATTTTGGGGGGCGACAAAATTGACCAAAAAAATTATTTTTGTCTTACAGAAAAAAAAAATATATATACAAGTGACCCAGAAATTGCTCGCATTCCTCTCGGGAGCCGGATACTGTGACTAAATTGGAGTAAGCCTACCTTATTACATAAGATTTTTTTAAAATATTATTATGATTGTGAACTAGGGTATTGATTTGCAGGGGTCAGTATGGGGTCAGTAGGGGCGGCAAAATTTGAATAGCCTACTGGCGGCAAATATGTAAATCATATTAACCCACAGATTATTATGTTATTATACAGAGAGGTTAACCACCAGTTGGATAATTTTTCACAGAAAGTTTACATAATACTATATACCTACTTAATAAAACCTAATTAAATTTTTATGTAAGTAGAAAAAAAAACCAATATTTTGCAACCAAGTCGCCGAAACTGCCCGCGTCTGTCTGTTTCTCCGCTAACTAGATACTTTTAAAATCCGTTGGGAGGTCCAACCAATTTTGATACGGCTCGCTAGTACCATATAATATATATTTATCTCTAAATTGTCCCTTTGATTTATCTTATCTCTAGTTTATCAATGAGTGCAATGTAGGCGAAAAAACTAACCACTTATGTTAAGTAGAAAATACTCTTTTAGAGGAAATTGCGTTTATATTGCGATAAGGGCGCGTCCCGTCCGACCGCATTCGCTGCTATATTGTTGCGCAGACGACCAACCAAATGTTGAAAGAAAGTGAACGCAACATTACATGACCGTTCGTAGGATGGTGGGTGGGCATAACTTTGCGTTTTAACATAACCTTACTTATACTTAGTCAGAATCTCAACACCGCCCGCTCGCTCGCGACGTACCACCGCCGGTGCGTTCGGAAATACGCGCGACTTTTAAACTCTCTTTTACTCGGTGCGTTCGGAAACTTTTTGAAATCAAACAAACGCGTCGAGTTAAATTGATTCTTTTTTACATTGCTATAAAATATTGTGAGTCGACCTATGGAGTTTGGATTACAAAATGGATTTATTAAGTGACGAAACAAGCGGCACAAGAATACTTACAGCCCGACACGTTTTAAGTGATGATAAAGCTCTTCCTGAAAGTAACAATGCTATTAATACATCGTTCCTGTGCCATACATACAGTTTGCAACCGGATTTCCCAACATATTTAGCGGGTAATGTTATATACTTATTATATTAAGGTCTAAATACTAATGATACTGAGCATATGAAGGTTTTTAATAAATTCTGTATGCATGTTAATTAAAAGTAGGCTAAACTGGCCTTTGAAATTAGAATTTTAACGTTTAATAATAAGCGTTTAGGACTTACTCAATAGTTCTGCAGTCGAATATCTCAATGGATAAATAAAACCAAATATATTTTTTCATCTAACAATATGTATAAAAATATCAGTTTGTGTGTTTAATTCTTGTTAAACGGATGTGGATTATGATGCAATTTTCACTCACTTATAGATTTTCTTCTATAGAATGTTAATCATTAATGTTTAGGTAAGTCATGTCTGTTCACTCTGGACTACTAACATCTACATATATACCGGAACTAGTAAGAATTACCTACCTATATACAAAAAAAAAATATGAATTTGTATGGTTGTAGGTATTCAATGAAAATTTATGTCGCAAGCAAAAGACATATAGTAAGTACCTACTTACTTTGAACTTGGTTTTCGTTGATAGAAATTTAGTAGACACACCATTGGTTTGTATTTACATATATACATATCAATATTTACATATCAAGTTTACGCATACAATAAAATATTATAAAATAATATAACTTTTCACATGAAAACTGGCCTTAACCCTGAATACTGACATAGTCAAATATTATAGCCAAATTATTAGTATCAATATATTGTAATTTAAGTTATTAAAATAACTAATCTGTTTAAATACAGTTTGAAATGTAATTGAACGTTAGTGAAGCTGTAAAAAAAGCAAGAAAAAAAACACTTCTATTTACTGGCTGCGATTTTTTTTAAATTTTAATATTCGCGCGTGTTGATTTGCATTTATTGTGTTGGTATTCATTTATTTGAGAGAAATTTTTAAACGGAAACATCATGCCTTTACATCAGCTTTTTTTTATCAAGGCGTTATATCGCAAATTAAGTATACGAAAAAAAATAATAAATAAAACTACATATTTATTTACAAATAAAGATGTAAAATTCAAGCCTATATTTATACAGATCCTTTCAACAAACGAACCGAATCATGTCTTTCAACTCCAAACAAACATTGATCAATGAATTGCAATAATTAGACTTAGGTATGTATAACTAGTCTATATTGAATAGCTTTAATTGAAAATTCACCCCCGACACTCCATTGAGACCTTCTAATGAGCCCTAACACGATATATCTGCTGTAGTTGCTGAGGAATTGGGTATCCTGCAGCCCACAGACTACTTTATCCTGCAGCATCAGGTCAAGGTTATCATGTCATGGAAATACCAATTCGATAAGATAATAACAGTATATCAAATTTCAAATCAATCGAACCTGTGGAAGTTAGTGAGATCTTTTTGTCAACTACGAAATGAGCTGAAGATCTTCAAACGCCTGAACAGATTTTTATTAATAATAATAGCTAAGAACCATCTCGATCAGGTTCACGTTAGATTACAAACAAAAAAAAAAGGATCAATATCGGTTCATCTGTTTGGTAGATATAATGCCACAGACAGATACACACACCCATACACAGATATTGAAAAATTCCGCATAGTCCACTCTACTCTACCATTGTCTTCCCTGGTAGAGGCATGTCTACTTTTTACTATACTTGTCTCTACCTGTTGGTTGCAACAAGAAAACTTAACAAAATATTATTTTCAGATCCATATATCGCCACTATTAAAAATGTCAAAGATTTAAAATCTTTGAAAAATGTTATGTTCCTTATTAGTATATTAGTCATTGATAACTGATAACAATGACTTACACTTAAGTTAATATAACGAACCTTTTATGAATCTTCATATTATTCATTCATATATATGAAAATGTTAAATTGGTTTGTGTACACAAAAAAAAAAAATTTTGGAAAGACAGACAAGCGGTTTAGGGAAGGTTAATATTTAAAAAAATTGCACCCCAGGCGGAGCCGGGAATGGGTCGCTATAATTCATGCATGGTTTAATAGTTTAACACTACAAGTAGCTTTATCTAAAGAAACAGCAGCTTGTGGCATTTTTTTTTTAATAATTAATAATCCGGTTACTCACACACCAGGGGCTTTTAAAGTTGACAACAAATGTTGTTTAAATGTTAAAAAACTTGTTTTAGGTATACGGAGGTTAACTCGATTGCGAATTGTTAAATTTATTGCGTTTCAATGTAAATTTATGAGTAGGGACCAAGTAGGGACAATAATAAATTGAAGTATTTTTTTATATATAAAAATATAAAATAATAAAAACATTTATTGTAAATATATTTTATTTTGCGCGAAAGAGTACCTAACACATCTAGGTATACATTCATCCTCGTAAACTTTCACATATACAGGGTGGTCAAAAAGTCGTGGATCAAACGAAACAGGGAGATACAGGAGGTAATTTCCAACAAAAAATCTTTCTCCAGCATGACCATAACTTCATTGCACGAAAAGTTATGAATATTTTTGTTTTTCTCAATGAAACTACCGAGTTTTTTTACAATTTAATCAATAAAAAATTAAATTGATTAAAAACAATCAAACAAAAGATGTTGTATTATGACTCGATAATGTATCAATATTACAAAAATTGTATTGCAGCTCTTGGTACTAAATTTAACGAGCAATGAATTTTTTTCCGTAAATTTTAAAGCGTTACAAAAAATTACTTCTCACTTTAAGAGCACCATGTGAAAAAAAAATGCATTACGGAAAAGTGACCCTGTATTAAAAAAACTTGCTGATTTAATGCAGATTCAAATGAGGTACAAAACTTTACTTGTTGACCTTTAGTTTTGGTTTTATGCTCGTTTTTTCATATCAAGGTGAAAATTTTGAAAATGGTAAATTCAAAGGAAAATTTAGATTTTTGCTCATACATACTATGTAGTAATTTCAGAAGCCATCATGAAATAAAAAGAACAACTATGAATTGGTAATTTTATTAAAATTCAAATTTTACAATAAATGTTCAAAGTTTCTACCTCTGACCATAATGCACAATCTGCACCGCCTAATAAAATTCGCACGTAATCGGCGGAATGCACCTCTGTTATTACGAATTTGTAACCTAGCAAACTCGAGCTTTTGTCGTAGTTCTTGTTCGGTGTTATTCTCTCCTTGATACACTATTTCTTTGAAATAGCCCCAAACAAAGAAGTCTATTGGATTAAGGTCGGGCGAACGGGGTGGCCATGCAATAGGTCCGCCTCGACCAATCCACCTGTTAGGGAAGCGCTCGTTCAAATGTTCTCGAACTGCTCGAGCGTAATGAGGCGGGGCGCCGTCTTGTTGCAGCCACATTTCTGCCACTCTATCTTCAGGAATCTCAGCTTCGTTGATTATTTGGTTCAAATTATTTTGTAAAAAATTCAAGTACAGAGCACCATTCAGCCGTGGTGGCATTTCATGTAGCACAAGCTGCTGGTCAATTATTCCAGCCCACATGTTTATACCAAACAGATGCTGGAATCGATCATTTCTGATGATATGTGGGTTCACTCTGGAGTAAAAATGTAAATTGTGGATGTTAAAAATTCCCATTCTTCTAAAATTTGACTCATCAGTCCATAACACTTTGTTGAAGAACTGCGGATCCTCTCTGTGTCGCCTAAGCATCTCTCTGCAAAATCTCACTCTAGGTTCATAGTCAGCGGGCAGTAAAGCTTGCGTCCTTTGCACGTGGTATGCGTGATATTTATTTCTTTCAATGATAAGCTGCACCGTCGATCGTGGAATCCCGAGATTTCGTGATATTTGGCGTTGGCTAATACCGGGGTCCAATCTTAACTGTCTCAGTATTTGCTCTTCATTGTCAAATCGTACCACTGGTCTACCTGTTCTCGCAGCATGCTCACCGGGTAAGGTTCCCTCCATGTATGCATTATGCACGCGCATAAAAACCCTGTAGTCCGGGAAACGGTCTCGGTTAGGATAGCGTTGTCGATATTCTCTGGCAGCAGCCCGAGCATTGCCGTCGCAAAAGCCATAGAGGAAGTGAATTTCTGCATACTCCCGTTGGGTGTATGCTCTCCTCGCAGCAGCCATCTTTCGCTTACCTAGCCAATCCGTAGTAATCACAAAGTCAGATTCACACAGCGCAGGTCACAGGTAGGCAATCTATCACAAGTCCATAAACGAAGCGTAGGTCACAGGTAGGCAATCAATCACAAGTCCAAAAACGAAGCGCAGGTCACAGGTAAGCAACTGATCACATAAAATACCGTACACAATAATACGTGTGCGTAGTCACAGACAAAAAGTGAAGTGAGACACTAAACAAAGAAAGATACTCACGCGCTTCCCCCCCTCCAGTTCCGCTTCGCCCGGCATTCTACTACCTTAACTGGCGTCCTGACCTTTTTCGACAAAGGATTAAATGGTTAGTGTGAAAGAGAGGCACAATTTCTTTGTATTAACGGCTCCAGTTTATTTTCACAGAATTGTGATTGACCTTTTGTTTCCTAGAAAAGATAAATCGTTACCTGAACTGACACTTTTTGACAAAGGATTAAATGGTTAGTGTGAAAGAGTGTCTGTCCTTTTCATAAATCCTAAGTGTGACAAGAACAGAACAGTTCTAGCGTTCCAACGTACAAAAAACTAGCCGTTTATGATAAACTAATAAATTAAAAATAAGGCTAATTTAATGAAATTTGCACCTTGACATGAAAAAACGACCATAAAACCAAAAATAAAGGTCAAACAGTAAAGTGTTGTACCTCATTTGAATCAGCATTAAATCAGCAAGTTTTTTTAATACAGGGTCACTTTTCCGTAATACATTTTTTTTTCACATGGTGCTCTTAAAGTGAGAAGTAATTTTTTGTAACGCTTCAAAATTTACGGAAAAAAATTCATTGCTCGTTAAATTTGGTACCAAGAGCTGCAATACAATTTTTGTAGTATTGATACATTATCGAGTCATAATAAAACACCTTTTGTTTTATTGTTTTTAATCAATTTATTTTTTTATTGATTAAATTGTAAAAAAACTCGGTAGTTTCATTGAAAAAAACAAAAATATTCATAACTTTTCGTGCAATGAAGTTATGGCCATGCTGGAGAAAGATTTTTTGTTGAAAATTACCTCCTTAATCTCCCTGTTTCGTTTGATCCACGACTTTTTGGCCACCCTGTAATATTAGTATGACACAATCATAATTATGAATAGGATGATTAGCGTTTGCCCGGAACTATATTTTTGTAAGGCTTTAATTTTTATTTATTTTTAGACGATCAGTTGAGTAGTTAAAGACTGTTAAAGCGATAAAGCGTAACAATAAAACTCACTCAAATTTATAATATTAGTATTAGTATTTATCAAATTAACTTTGCACTGGGCAATTAATGGACCCAATTGAGTTGTTATACTTATTTATAGTTATGTCTATTTTAAATATGATCATTCCTAGACACAACTTCTTCAGTATAATGGAACCTGTCTGAGTTTCTTGAGTTGCTACCTACTATAGGGCGGATACCGGTTGGAGAGGTCGGTCAATGCACCAACGCAAAACTATCGTGTCTTTGTGTTTTATACTCAAGAAATAGTATACGGCATGAAATTATACATCTACATTAATTTTTCATTAAAGTAGAAAGCCGAAATATTCATAATTTAACGCCGCAATGAATTTGTGAAAGTAATTTAATTAAGAGTTGATATGTAACAGATTTACAATTTGGCGTTGTACTTTAGATATGATAATTAAGTCCCCTATCTTTGCTCTTATGAAGGTATTTAACAATTTACAGACTAGCTGTTGCACGCGAATTCGTTCGTGTAACTTTATAAAATACTGCCTATGTTACTCGCTGATAAAAGCTTTCTATAGGTGAAAGAATTTTTAAAATCAGCTGAGTAGTTTATGAGTTTATTCATTACAAACATACAAAAATACAAATTTTCTCTCTTTAAGTATAATATTAGTATAGAAAAGGGACCTTAAACTCGCTATATATATAAAATACTATACTTATAAAATAGTATGTCCTGTCTGACTATCTATCAACGCACAGTTAAAGCTCATAAGTCTAGAAAGCTGAAATTTGGAACATAGGTTTATATCATATCTTTGCATAGAATAAACTAAAGTAGCCTCCCGCCGTCTGTCCCTCTGTATGTAGAGGTTTTAAATTACGCAACGGTTTTTAATGCGGTTTTCACTAATAGAAAGAGCGTTAAGCGAGGAAATTTTTTATATATAATTTGCAGGAAAAATTGCACGCATGCGAAGCCGGGAGCGGGTCGCTAGTACGTTTTAAAATAACGAGCTGCAGCTCGAATAACACTTTTTTTTATTTATGTCGTCGATCCGTCTAGAACTCTGAGCAACCTTGAGCTTTAACTTAGCGCCATCTGTTGATACCTATTCAATCCAGCAATTATTTATTAAAATTATCTGTGAGTTCCATGACAATCTAACAGATGGCGGTGTAAGACAATCTAACAGATTGCACCCGGGCGAAGCCGGGAGCGGGCCACTAGTATATATATAAAATACGTCACATCTTTATTCGCGATGAACTACTAAACTACTGAACTGATTTTGATAAAATTTCGTAACTATGTGTAATTTGGTAGTTTTTATTTTGAACCTGTGCGAAGCCGGGAGTTGGCCACTAGAATAATATATTTCGGTGTCAATCCGAATATATGAGTCATTCGTGTTTCAATCAAACACGAACTTGTTTTTGTCTGATGACTACTGTTCGGGACAGCCTATTGTACAAATTGTGAAATATAGTGAAATCATAGAACTAGTGTATAGTGAAAACAGTGTAAGTGAAAGAGACAGCAAATAGATAGAGACAGATAGTGTTCACTTTAGTTATTATTATTTCGGGCGGTCGTGTCACGCTTGCGCGCTATTGGCGCAAGCTAGTTCGGCACATGGCACGGCCGCCACTAGTTCTGTGTGTATATTTGTAATATAGATAGGCATTTTTGTAAAATAAATCAGTCTTCTCCTTGCTTCGGCATAGTAAAGACCTTTGTACCAGTACAACTTGTTTGGAAAATACAACCCTCTCCTCCTCGACTAACAATCGCAGGCTAACCAGTGAGCCCTCCTTAGCCGGAGGCCCTGCCCACTTAAAGCCATAACAGCCAGGCTATACAAATGCGCGGGTGCTACAGGCCCGTACATTTTATGGTCCAAACGAGCCGGATATAGCCGTTTGTTAGTTGCTGTCTGTCGAGGAGTGAGGGTATAGGTCTATAGTATAGACATGCCGATTACAAGGAGCAACTCAGCTCGGGGCGTCGGGAGGTCCATAGCTCCCACGCCCACTGTTCGGGACGACGGAAAACCAATCGCTTCCGCGTCCGCCCCTGTAGGGTGCACTACGGCACCCACCACGTCGTCAACCGACACGTGGTCAGCGGGAACCACATCGATGGCGTCACCGACGACGACGACAACCTCGACGTCGACGGCTGCGACGCTCACTTCGGCACCGGCGGGAGAGGGACAGCAATCGGTCCCCACGCTCGGTGCACCCGGCACGGAAACCGTGCCACTTCGTTCGGACGTGCGCTCAAGCAAGAGAGCCACGTCACATCGGTCCAAGAAGAGGGCCCAAATAGAAAAGGCTAGAATCGAAATAATGGAACTTCGATTACAAATTGCTACCGCGAAACTGAAACAGATGGAAGAAGATTCAGACGCCGATTCCATAGACGACGACACTGTCGAAGAGCTCGAAGTCACGAAGGAGAGGGTCGACAATTGGGTCAATAGTCAAGCGCTTCTAGCGCCGGGTGCGCCACCTATAGAAACCTGCATAATAGAGCAGGCCCACGCGTTACCCACCACGACCACGCCGGCTCCAATCCCCGTGCAACAGACAGAGGATCGGCCACCGAACGGAAGCAAGCCTACAATAGAAGTGATACCCGCTGCAGCGCCCCCTAGCCAGAGTATAGGGCTATCGGAATTGGCCGCAGCGATCACTATGGCCACAAGGTCGGGCCAACATCAAGCTCCACGTTACTATACGGAGCTACCATCGTATAGCGGGTCGCATCAGGAATGGCTAACATTCAAGGCGGCCTATGAAGAATCTCATCAAAATTACAGTGACAGTGAAAATATAGCAAGACTAAGGAGGAGTCTACAAGGGAGAGCCAAGGAAACAGTCGAAGGCCTCCTCATTCGCAACGTAAACATACCAGAAGTGATGAAGACGTTGGAAGACCGGTTCGGCCGACCGGATTACATCGCCTTATCCGAACTTGAGCGTTTGAGGACACTTCCGAGGCTGACAGACTCACCACGTGACATCTGCAACTTCGCCATTCGAGTCACCAACATAGTCAGAACACTGCAAGCGCTGGAGAAGTCGCACTTCCTCTACAATCCAGCCATCTTGAGTGAAACAGTTCAGAAATTTCCTGCCACAATCAAGAACAACTGGGTCACCTTCCTCGGAGATCAGCCGAAGGAACAACCGGACCTGTTGAAACTGTCGAGATTCTTCGAAACCCAGGCGCAGCTCTACAGTCCAATTACGCTACCGGAGTCCGCAGCACCTAAAGAGGCAAGCTACGCACCCCGACGGACTCAGAAGACCTACGCCGCAACAGAGATAGAAGTGTCTGCATGTCCGGTATGTCAAAGTGCCGAACATAAAATTGAAAAGTGTTCGAAATTCATAGGAGCAGACACGAAAACGCGATGGAACATAGCGAAGGATAGACAATTGTGCTTCAAGTGTTTGAAAAATAGATCGAGTAAACACAAGTGCCGTAAATCGGAGTGCAATGTGAATAAGTGCCCGCGTTTTCACCATAGACTACTTCACTTCGTAAGAACAGACAATAGTGAAAATAGTGATCGTGTAGAAGTAGTCAGCTCTACTTGGCAGCCATCGGAGACACAGTCATATTTGAAGTTCGTTCCTGTGCGCGTCTCCGGTCCCCAAGGGAGTGTCCACACCTACGCCTTGCTCGACGACGGCTCGACGGTGACCCTGATAGACAATGATTTGGCGCAACAAATAGGCGCAAAAGGGCCCGTCGACCCTCTACATATAGAGGCGATAGGAAATACCGAAGTGGACGTAAATAGATCGCGCCGTGTGAAAGTGACTTTACACGGCGACCGCAACAACTGCACAATTCGAGCGAGAACCATCGATAACCTACAGCTCTCCGCTCAAGCCGTATCGGAGCGGGACCTGTCCAACTGCAAGCATCTGAAAAACATCAGAGAACATCTCAAGTATCCACGAGTTCAGCCAAAACTTCTCATCGGGCAGGACAACTGGGACTTACTGCTTGCCAAACACGTCAGAAGGGGACAGCGACATCAACCGGTCGCATCCCTCACTACGCTCGGATGGGTGCTACATGGGTCACACGCGCGCATGCTCGGCCGCCGTGTAGACACCATAAACAACATCGTCCATAGACAAGAAGACAGCATGGACGAACAATTGAAACATTCTCTCTGGAGTCGTTGATGATCACCCCGAAAAGACCATCCAACGACATAGAAGAGAGAGCCATCAAGACGCTTGTCGACAACACTCGACAGAATAGCGACGGACATTACGAAACATCGTTACTTTGGAAATCGGACGAATTTCAGATGCCCGTCAACTACGACAACGCACTTCGACGGCTCCACACAACAGAGAAGAAAATAGATAGAGATCCACAACTTCGAGATCGCTATGAGCAGCAGATGAACGCGCTCATAGAAAAGGGATACGCAGAGAAGGCGCCTCCCCATAGAACGCCGGGAAGGACATGGTACCTGCCACACTTTCCCGTGCTCAACCCCACCAAACCGGGAAAGGTCCGTGTAGTGCATGATGCAGCAGCTAAGACGATGGGACGTTCGCTCAACGACTACCTGCTAACCGGACCTGACCTCATACAGTCGTTACCAGGGGTTCTAATGAGGTTACGACAACATAGATTCGCCGTGTCTGCCGATATAGCAGAAATGTTCATGCAGGTGAAAGTACGACAGCAAGATAGAGATGCACTTCGGTACTTATGGAGAGGAAGACAGCGAGGTAATGAGCCTCCAATAGAATATAGGATGACCTCTCTCATATTCGGAGCCACGTCGTCGCCTGCATCAACTATATTCGTCAAAAATAGAAACGCCGAAAGATACAAAGATAGGTATCCGGAGGCGTACACGGCAATAGTTCGGAATCATTACGTAGATGATTACCTACAGAGCTTCGATAGTGAAGAAGAAGCAATAGAAACAGCGCTTCGAGTACACCAAATTAATAGGGAAGCCCACTACGAGCTACGCAAGTGGACTTCAAACTCGCAAAAAATACTCAAAGCGCTCACCGAAGACTCCACAGTGATAGAAAAAAGGAGTATAGACCTCGACAATAGCAAGATAGAGCGTCTCCTGGGAGTGATATGGAGACCTGCTACTGACGAGCTCACTTTTGATCTCAACATGGCTCGATTGCCACCTGGCGCCATAGACAACACGCAACCGACGAAGCGGGAAACTCTGAAGATCATAATGTCCCTCTTCGATCCGCTTGGACTCGCATCGCCTGTCACCACACGAGCCAAGCAAATATTTCAGGAGCTATGGCGCAGAGGAATAGACTGGGATCAGAAAATAGATATCGACCTCGCTAGCCAATGGACAGGGTGGCTAGAACATTTGAAGAGACTACGCGACGTGAACATACCTCGCTGTTACCACAATTATAGCAACGCCGCGACGATAGAACTGCACGTGTTCGTGGATGCGAGCGAAAATGCATACGCCGCAGCCCTGTACTGGCGCATCACTAGGCCGGACGGACAAGTGTCGTTGTCATTCGTGACAGCAAAGGCGCGAGTCTCACCCCTCAAATTGATGTCGATCCCGCGACTCGAACTGATGGCTGCAGTTATGGGAAGCAGGATGGCGACAACCGTAATAGAAGAGCACGACAGGAAACCTGACAAGAAGGTTTTCTGGACTGATAGTAAAACAGTGCTCACATGGCTGCAAACAGGCGCTAGGTCCTACAAGCCTTTCGTCGCACATCGTATCGCAGCAATAGAAGAACATAGCAAGATAGGCGAGTGGCGCTGGGTACCTACCAAACTGAACGTTGCGGATGATGCAACAAGGGACGTACCCACCGACTTCGACTCGCAACACAGGTGGTTCAACGGGCCGAGCTTCCTGCTGGAAGCACCTGATAGATGGCCACGAGAGAGAATCGTAACCACCACACAGACCGGAGAGGAGAAAGTGCACGTGACCACCGTAAAACGGACATCGAAAATAGAACAGTGCGTCCCCAATAGTGATAGATTCTCCAAATGGGAGAAACTTGTTCGGAGCACTGCACGTGTGCTACACTTCATCCGACTCTGCAAACAGAAGAGGGAACGTGTGAATTACAAGAGGACGACGAAACGACCTGAAACCGATCCTGTATGGCGGGAGCATAAAATGAGACGGGAGCCACAGAACAAACTTCCGAAAGCTCCTAAACAACAGCAAAAGTCATACACACCAATACCTACGGACCTTCTACACGAAGCGGAGCGAATCCTCGTTAGAAGCAGTCAGGAAAAGGCGTTCTCTGACGATTTACTCAACCTGAAAAATGATAGGAAAATAGCTCCACATAGCCGTCTACGCCGTTTAGCGGTGAAAATAGAAAACGATGTCATCACACTGAAGACACGTATCGGCGCCACGCAAGACGTAACAGATAGGCAGAAGAGCCCTGCAGTCCTCGATGGCAATGACCAAGTCTGCAAGCTCTATATAGAATACGTCCATAGGCAACTGCACCACGCTGGCGTCGAAGCAACGATAAATGAGTGTAGACAATTTTATTGGATTCTTCGGCTACGCCCGGTCACGCGTATGATAGTGAATAGATGTCTCCCATGTAGGATTCGTAGATCGCAGCCACCAGTGCCACCTACAGGAGACTTACCACCGTGCCGGCTAGCACATCATAGACGTGCGTTCACATTCACCGGGCTCGACTACTTCGGGCCACTTACAGTTGCGGTGGGACGCACAACACAGAAGAGGTACGTCGCGCTGTTTACCTGTTTGACAACGCGCGCCGTACACCTGGAGATCGCCGCCTCATTGACTACAGATTCTGCCGTTATGGCACTGCGACGCATGATAGCGCGTCGCGGCTGCCCAATAGAAATTTGGTCGGACAACGGTACGAACCTTCACGGCGCAGAACGTGAACTGCGGCGAGCTTCGGACCAACTGCTTCAAGAGGAAGCCAATAGGAAGAGGATCAATTGGCGCTTCATCCCTCCCGGTGCCCCTTTCATGGGTGGGGCCTGGGAACGTCTCGTCCGAAGCGTCAAGACGTCCCTCAATAGCGTACTTGAAGAGCGGCGCCCTACAGAAGAGGTACTCGCCACCTTGATAGCGGAGGTCGAGTACACCGTCAACAGTCGGCCGCTCACACACGTCTCGGTTGATCCTGACGATCCCGAGGCATTGACACCGAACCATTTTTTGATGATGGGGTCGGGCCGAGATCCGCCCATAGGAGCCTTCAACGAGGAAGACACCATAGGACGCACGCATTGGCGTGCCTCACAACGTCTCGCCGACTTGTTCTGGCGGCGCTGGCTTCGGGAATACCTCCCTGAGCTTCAGCACCGGCGGGAGCCCCAAGGAAGAGGGCGACAAGTCACCATCGGAGACGTCGTGCTCATCGCGGACAACACCCTACCTCGCAACACATGGCCGCGAGGAAGGGTCATAGCGGCCTACCCCGGACCCGACGGAGCTGTGAGGACGGTCGACGTCAGCACCAAGGCTGGCACTCTGCGAAGGCCCACCAAAAAGTTGGTGGTCCTATCGACGGAGCCGGCTGCCCTCCAGCACATAGAAACTGCGTCGCCCTGAGGACGACGCACGGCGGGAGAATGTTCGGGACAGCCTATTGTACAAATTGTGAAATATAGTGAAATCATAGAACTAGTGTATAGTGAAAACAGTGTAAGTGAAAGAGACAGCAAATAGATAGAGACAGATAGTGTTCACTTTAGTTATTATTATTTCGGGCGGTCGTGTCACGCTTGCGCGCTATTGGCGCAAGCTAGTTGGGCACATGGCACGGCCGCCATTAGTTCTGTGTGTATATTTGTAATATAGATAGGCATTTTTGTAAAATAAATCAGTCTTCTCCTTGCTTCGGCATAGTAAAGACCTTTGTACCAGTACAACTTGTTTGGAAAATACAACCCTCTCCTCGACTAACAATCGCAGGCTAACCAGTGAGCCCTCCTTAGCCGGAGGCCCTGCCCACTTAAAGCCATAACAGCCAGGCTATACAAATGCGCGGGTGCTACAGGCCCGTACAACTACACTACAATAAATAAAATTATTTTTCTGTTATTCCTCTCCGCATTTGTACTTGTATGTTTTAATCTATTATTTTTATTTTATTTCACGATAAAGAAGTGTTTACTTACACACTAACCTACAAATTATTTCGAAAGAAGCGAAATAAAAACATCCTTCAGGTATTTAATTATCTTTATTATTTCCTACAGCTCTTCATTCATACGCGTGGGTGTTATGGAGCTGCGGATTTTTACTGCTTCTAGCAACATGTCTTCTCTTCGCGGTCACAGTAAAGTCGGCCTTTCGCCATCGAAAGAACTACTCGACCAATGCAATTTTCGTTCTCGCCGTGTATCCTGTAAGTATTATTTTCTGGTTCTCTTGAGATTTCTCTTAAGAAATACTTATATCTGATGCAAATCCTATTAATATTATGAATGCGAAAATTTGTGAGGATATTTATAAGCGTAATTATACTACAGATTAATAATAAATAATTAATAATATGTGGATAATGACGACACTACGTGGTTGTATAGACTGCAAAGGTATTACGAAGTAGGCCATCCATTAAACTCATTGGGGTGTCACTATTGCGTAAATCTGACGAACCGACTCGAATGTTTCGTAACGTGTCGACAACAACCGCTGCTAACCGTATACTATGACCGCAGCAAAGTGGGCAGGCAACACTGTAAACCGGCCACATTAATGTCTAATATTGTATTGAAATCTTCATCGATTGGAGTTTTAACGAAGGGGTAATTTTGTGCCTACAATATTTCCTGTATCTTATTTCTTTTTAATTGAATTAATCTATCTATATAAATAAAAATAAAACACTAAATGTGACGCTAAAAGCGCAAAACTATTCGGCATTTTTTTTTATAAAAGTTGAAATTAGGAGGAAGGTTGCTATAAAGATAAAAATTGGAAAAAAATAATTTTAAATAAATAAACATCAGGTGAAACCGCGGGACAGCTAGATTTTAAATAAAATTGTCTTCATCTATATCTACACATATCTTTATCCATACACAGTATGTCTATTATCCAACCCCTTCCTTATCCCTTATCCTTAAACCTTGCAGCACATTTGCAGCACCTATTACGTTGCTTGTGTTGTAGGCGACGGTAGCACCTTACCATCAAGTAGACCGTCAGCCTGTCTGTCCGCGTCTGTCTTTCTGTGTATCCGCTAACTCCAAACCACGCAAGGACTTTGGATGCGGTTTTAGCCATCAGTTTTTCATGAATAGTTCGCACTGGTGCATTTTTTTTGCAAATTGTATATAAAAATCAGTTGTTCAGTTTAAATGATCTAAGTGTACATACAGAGGAACAGACGGCGGGAAGCGACTTTGTTTTACACTAAGTAAATAATATTAATTTCGTAAATGAATCTTTCAAAACTCTGCATAAATAAATGACCAGAAAGATAATGAATTTTAAATGTACATTAAGGAAAGCGAAACATCTCCGATTGTTCATCTTAGCTGTATGCATAAAATGGTTATGTCAGAGGTGTTACGTACATACATACATCCAGTGAGAAATTGTATGGTCTTGGATTGTGAACAGTCATCGTTTCACACGGCACTTGTTTTAATATCTCGGTCAAGTACGTTTAATGTGGATATCTATAAGTAATATAATATATATATGATGTTATTTACTGTCTTGAAAGGTTTTTTAAGTTTTAAATAAACAATCAAAAGATACAGGTCTTATTACATTTTTGAAATAAATTCACAAAATTCTACATATGTATAAGTATACGATTAATCAAGCTTGTATAGCTAGAATAGTATAGTTAAGTTTGACATGAACTGATATCTAAGTCAAGGACTATTTGAGTACCTAAATTATAACAAAGATGTATTATTTCGATGACTATGACCAGCGAACTTGAATGCACTATAACATCATTTAATAAAAAAATACAGATAATATACTCAGAAAAAAAAGTGTGTGTGTCAGCTCCGACATACGACTGGAGTTTACATGAAACTTCAGATACTCGTATTCTAAAATATTCAAAAAAATAGAACGCAAATATAACGCAATATTCGTATAACAATTTTGATTTTACTCCCATAAGTTTTCATACCACAGGCTTATATATACAGGGCGTCCCACGACTATGCCACATGGAGGGAAAGTACCTTGAATATTGTAGATGGAACATTTTACTGAAAGAAGACTTTATTTTAATTTAAAAAACAATTTAAACTGCATTCATAGATTTTTAAATAATTACATGGTTGAACCGGGAATCGAACCCGCTACACGAGAGAAAAAATTATCCTGTAGCCAGTAGCTTTATCATACCGATCGAAAGGCTTCATCATAAAGATTATTTTTTGCTAAATAACATAGTGTCAGAAATAAAAGGAAGACCATGAATTTTAACATTTGATGTGAAATTTTGTTCAGAAAAATTAAAAGCTGACACTGCCGTAAGGACGTACAACGGCATTATCAAAAGTACCTATTACTAATAAATGTACTCACTTGAGAAGTACGCATCATTTCCCTATTATAATTTAAGTGCATGATAAAATGTAATTAGTAGGTACCTGGTTGTATGCAACAAATCGAGCCGTATCCTGAGCCGAGACGCGTAAATTATACGCGTAAAAATCTAGTTTACAAGAACCAGTATGAAAGTGTCCACGAGCTACAAACAGAACTTAGACGTATTATTCTAAATATCCACCACAACAAGATCAAAAATCGACAGGTAGTGAAATAATCAAAAGAGTGCGACTTTGTATTCAACAGTATGGGACTCATTATGAGCATTTGATAAAATGATTAATTTTGTATTAAAAATGTTAAAATTCATGGTCTCCCTTTTATTTCTGACACTGTTATTTAGCAAAAAATAATCCTTATGATGAAGCCTTTCGATCGGTATGATAAAGCTACAGGGTAATTTTTTTTTATAATGTAGCGAGTTCGATTCCCAGTTCAACCATGTAATTATTTAAAAATCTTTGAATGCAGTTTAAATTGTTTTTTAAATTAAAATAATGTCTTCTTTCAGTAAAATGTTCCATCTACAATATCCAAGGTACTTTCCCTCCATGTGGCATAGTCGTGGGACGCCCTGTATATATATGCAAATCGATTCCAAAAATACAACACACACACAATCTGTCTTAGTGTATGTTACATTTTCCCAGAGAAGCTTGACATTTAACTAATTATAAAATTGAAAGGGTTTAAGATCACTTTTAACGCTTTACGAATATAGACGACGATTCAGAGGCAAATATGAGCAAAGGTCCTCAAACAGGCTGACAGTCCACTTGATGATAGGTGGCTATGGTCGCCTGTAATACAAGCAACACCACAGGATCTGCAAGTGCGTTGCCAGGAAGGGAAAGGGAAATGAGCTCTGACATCCTTTACTCGTATAACGATAAACGTTTTTTCTAATTTTGATCAATATAACATTTCAGATTGTGGCAGGAGCGGCGTTTTTGGCTACCATTGTTCCGCGGACGCGTATTCTTGCTGAGGCAATAGCACAGGAGTCCGTGATGATAGCCATGTATCATTTCTTCTGTATGATGATTGCAGAATGTGGCGGAAGTGACCAACTTGTTAGGTAAGAAATAAGTAAATGTTAAGACCACAAGTGGCAAAATGGCGGGTGCAGATGTAAAACTCTGAGCGTTACATGGTATTACTCAGTGACCTGGTTACGAAGCTAGGTAGATGTTACCGCCAAGTGACAAGTGTCAACTGGTTGACAACAGTTGAGACGTTGTTGATAATTATTATTTTGTAACGTATACCTACTAACATTATTTAATAACATTGAATTAACCAATTCTTTTATCAGCGTTTGATGTTTGTCAGTAATATTTTTAAATACTCAAATCGTTTATTTGATATAATTTATTGATTGAAGGGTACACTGTGTTTTGAAGTTATTTAAACAGCCCGTCTGGCGGCAGTAACCAACTCATCACAGAAGACCACCATGAAATAACACCATATGTGCTGTTGTTTTTCGCTGCGTGAGTAAGGGATGCCAGAGCCCATTTCCCTATCCCAATTCTTTATCCTCAATAACATTATGGTCGACTGTTTTATATGCGACTGTAGTCTGTCTGTCTGTCTGTCGATCTTAACATAAAAAAAGAAAATTTTATTTAATCATTAGTACCTAAAGAAAACATTACAATAATATGAGATTTTGCTTGATATACATGCCGCAGTAACGATTACTTATATTATATTTTATCTTGCTTTGTCAATTTAAATTTACTTCTTACTATAAATGCTACGTGAATGAATGTGTGGAATGTTAATTTTATCACAGTCAACTGTGTTAAAAAATATATTTACTGTTAAGCAAAAGAAACGAGACCATATTTTGAAACAAATAACACTTCCGTGCGCAAAAAAAACGTGTAAGGTAAAAGCAGGTCGTAATATCACGCTTGTAGTGCACAAGTTTGCGTAAACGCAATCATAACCGTAGATAGAAGCAAAAGGAAAGATACGATACGTTCTTACATAACGTAATCGATAAATGAGCTACATGAAACTAATCTTAGTCATTACCTACTAAGTAGGTACTCATTGCACAAAAATTGGTACCTTTACCTCTGTAGGTACTACATTTATTCATAATAAATATTAATAGTAACATACCAACTTAGAATTAAAAGTTGAGTTAACATCTCTATACATTTGTTTCCAGTCGTGCAGCCGGGTCTCGTTTGGAGACCAGAGTTCTGCCATGCTGTTGTTGGCCATGCTGTGTTATACCCAGACCGCAAATACAAAAGTAGGTGAATATTTATCTTTATTATAATTTAAACAGTGATGTCTCAGTGGGTAAGACGCAGGGGGAAAGCACAGATCACAGTTTTGCCCATAAACGTTAAAGAATACTTTACATTTCTTCTCATGCATATTAATACATGAAATTTTGTGAACGCAAAATGATGATGATTTCGTTGTGATAATTACATTAAGTAGTGTGTAGTGTACCTATCTACGTAAGAACTGCAAAATTGTGTCACACACAAATTTGCAGAAAAAATTGCACTTAATTATTGTTATTGTAGATAACAGGCAAGGATTTCGGTCTTTCATATATTTTTATATTATTGATCGTGACAAACGGGCGAACGGCTGTTTTACGATTAGATTCTTTATTATTTACATTTCTTATCAGTACGGATAATAACATAAAAGCATTTTTGTTTAGGTAATACCGATAAAGGAAAATCTGTTAGATATATCTCTAACTTTGAATCATCAGAGTTTCTCGTCCCATTTTTAATGCCCAAGTTGTTTTAAGTATGACCTTGATAATTTGAATTTATGTAAGTAATATGTCCTATTACGAAATTTCGTTAGTTGAAAGTTCAACTAGATCACCAACTTGATTACTTCAATGACATGAAAATTAGACTCAAGTGCTGCACCCTTTTGTGTTACTTTGGCCTCCGAATACAAGGCGTGTGTCGACTTGATGAAAAAGCTTTCACGCAAATTGGTAATTATCGTAAAATTCAAGGTAAAGTAATTTCGAATAATATCCTATCCTGTGGCCGTAACGATAATTACGACTTTTAAAAGGGTTCGTTATTATTTTGATGACACTTTTACTTTTATATTGAACTTATTAAAACTTTAAATGCGCTGCGAAAATGTTGGAATAGTTTTCGTAGCGCACGCCAACCTTTTGGTTATACATATTATGTATTTTAGGATTTTTTTTAATAAAATGAATTTATTCTATGTTATTCACTGATAATATAGCTTTCTATAAGTGAAAGAATTTTTGTAGTTCTTGGAGTAAGTACAGAATTAGAAACAAACATAGAAGAAAAAAGTAATAATAAAAGAATATTTTATCTTTGTAATATTAGTTTAGATGGTTTATTTTTAACACAAGTTAATTATCAGGTGTAAGTAAAGGCGATACGTTACCTATCCATAAACAAGGCCGTCCAACTAGGCATTGTTAAAGAATACGACTATGAAAGTACATATATAGAAAGTGTTCAGTTGCGTGTGCCTAAGGGGAAATTAATTGCAATTATGTACCTATTGTAAATGTTACCAAGTGGTCTAAGTGATGGTAGCATACCATCAAGTGGATGGTAAACCTAGCTGCCTTTCTAATCTGTTATCTGTCCCTCTGTTTTCATCAATTTCTATATCAAGTATTTTTGATTCTTATAGTCCTGGTAAGTCGAATTGTAGGACATTAACTATGCAGTTAGTTAAAAGGAAGCCAAAAAGGTCCTTTTATTTTTAAAATATTTTCAGTTTTAAAGGAAATGCCCACCCTCTCTTTAGGTTTTAATGAGGGAATTTTCTGAGCAACAAAAAAATGAAAATCAATGAAAATTAATTATTAATGAAATATAATGAAAATTAATAAAATTAATCATTAATTAATGTATTGGATGTAAATTTATCTAGCCTAGAGTTATTAGTATTAAATCACTTCCGCTTTGTCTATTGACGCTTTAATGTTAATATAATTTTGTTTTTTGCAGACGAAATCTGAAGCGTTTGCGTTATATTGTCCTTCAGATGCCAGTGATTCAAACGTTGATATACGTCATTATTCTTTCGTTGATGTCTGAGGATATTGTGAGTATTTTTTATGACACATATAGGTAACATATAACATACATATTATATGTATAGTAGTCGCAAAAATTAAGGGATATAGGAAAAAAATCCAGACAAAATTAAGTTGCAGACAAACATTGCACCCAATACCCATTCAAAGCTGGAAGTGGGTCGCTAGTATTAGGGATTAAACTATGAAATTGCCGTTTCTTACTGAAAAATATTTTCTTTAGGATAAAATGTAAATTTTATTTGATCAAGTAATGAATAGAAAAGTAGCCCTATGTATGTCATATGTTATAACAAATACACTAGTCGCAAAAAATAAGGATATAGAAAAAAATCTAAATTTTTAGGTGATTTTCAACACTGTAACTTCGAAAGAAATGGTCGTAGGTACAGAGCTCATTAAAAAAGAAAAAAGAAATCTATACTTATAAAATGACTATCAACGCACAGCCAAAACTATCAAGTGTAGAAAGCCGAAATGTGGACCATAGGTTTATTTTATAACTTACCTAAGAATCCGCTAAGAAAGGATTTTTGAATATTTCAACTCCGTGCGAAGCCTGGGGCGGGTCATAAATAATTTCACTATATAATATGACTGAGTGTATGAACATTTTTTGTTACAGTCCGTTTACTTAGGCAGTTTCATGTATATCCAACCATTGGTGGCTGCTTCGATACTGACAGGAGTATGGGGAGTTATCATAAGCGTGAGAGCCGCCGAAGGGAACGGCGCAACGCCCAGGCCGAGGTTTTTAGCCTTACAACTAGTTTTACTTATAGTAAAACTGCAGTGCGCTTTGGCGAAACTTCTGCCCGAACTGGTGACGATTCCTTGCGTTGTGCCATTGAATCCCTCTGTGTTTCTTAACTGTAAGTGTTTTTAATTTACCTACTCGTAGTTTCATGCGATACTAGCCTATCGGAAATTTGGCAGCTCGTCTGGCGCCAGTAACCACAGAACACTTACAGAAGACAACCGTGTAATAACAGAATAATTATGTGCTGTGTTCAAAAAATAAAAATAAAAAAAGGGTGTATTATAAAATACATAATAAAAATTATTAAAACATTTATCATAACGAATTAATATCAGCGCCATCTCTGGTGCTCAGGTGCCACTTAGTTTTAGCAAGGATGTATTATTACGTAACACATTCTAGTTACAGAGATATTGTGTAGATGGCGCAATGTCTCTGAAACTTCAGAAATATACTAAAATATTCGAAAATAGAATGTAACGCATACCGTGTGACAATTTTGATTTTACTCCCATAAATTTTCATACCACGGGCTTATATATGAAAATCGATTCTTAAGGAGTAAACTCCAAAAAGATTGATGGAAAGGGAGTCCTGTGACCTAAAGTGGATCTTACTGTTTAACACATACATCCAACTGATACATACAGTACTAATCTATTACAAACTCTATCTTGTTGCCTCTAGGGTTAGTTCGACCCCAGGTTTATCCCAGAAAGGTCATAAAAATCTCTGAATGTTATCCTCTCATACATAAAAATGTGTGAGAGGATAACATTCAAAGACGTTTGTCTTTGAAGTCCTGCAAATACACAATGGACTAGCGTGGTACTCGTAGAATGAGAAGTTTTGTAACTCGTAGAATGAGAAGTCTTGTGTATGTGATCTATAGTGGATATTACTGTAGATCACATACATCTAACTGATTCTGATACAGTACTAATCTATATCTAACTTTTCATGCCTATAGGATTTGATCGAACGCAGATTGAAACAAATGTCCTTATTTGTTGCAGTGATACACAACTGTGTGATGATATTGGAGATGTTTTTGCTGTCTGTATGGGCTTGGCGTCTGTACAGAGTGCCTCCTGAAAAGACATTGGAAAAAGCTCAGCAAGTTGTCGTCGCTGTTCTTGAAGATAGTCCATGTGTAATAGACTTCAAAACTAACAAAGGCGGTGTATTCAACACTGGTTTTGATACGCAAGTTAACAATAGATTGTAATTCTAAAATTAATTTGAAAATAACGAAGAATAACGAAGTACGTTCTACATAAAATCAAACTTCAAATGCGATTCTGTAGACTCTTTCTAAGTTTGAACAATGTGAGTGGCTCAGAATACAGAATAAAATGAAAGCTGAAGCTGAATTTTGAGGAAAGTTTAAAATAGCTTTAAATTAAAAGAAGTTTAATTTCGTAGCACTCTTACATAATATAAAACATATTTTATTTAAAATATGACCGACGTCGTTTCGTTCTAACCTGTAAAAAAGCTGCTCCTCGACTTTCAAATAAATAGGATAGAATTATATTTCAGGAAAAAGTGAATTGATTGACATTGAGTTATAAGGAATATGACTAAAACACGGCTTCTGGTTTGTTTTGTATTCTGAGGGTAGCGGTAGCCTAATAATTATCAACTTTGCTGGCCTTGAAATAGAGTTGACATTAAATGAAAACTGCGAAAACTATATTGTTGACATCATTATAAAGTTATTGATTATTATTTGTAATTAACATGAACCTATAAATTGTCTGAGTATTTACATAATTTAAGTTTTTAATTTTAAAATAAATGTTCAATGCACTTTAGCTATATAATATTTGAGATTAACTATCAAAGCGGCATATTGTGTAAAGTTTTGTGGTTTAAATTTTACTATGGGACCCTGAGCTATGGAATACAATGTGATAAATTTCAATCAAAATACCTACTTATACAATTAAAACAGGTGCAATACAATATAAACTACGAATGAATTTTAATTAAACTCAGACTTTTTATTAATAATTTTTTGACTCCATAGCCTTTAGTTTCGCAAAGTTTTAAGGCAACACTTCCTTTATAACTTGACTTCATCTATGAAAATAGCGTGGTTTCATTTGTACTATTCAAAAATACACCATTATAACTGACTTATGATGGCTGCTTGACGATTTTATTAAAATACTATACAAAATTGTTAAATTCGACATTATTCGTATCATTTTTGTGTTCACTAGTATGATAATGAAAAATATACATTTAGAAGTTAAAATTTGATGTACCTGATTAGACTAACCAATGTGTTGTTCTGACATAATTATTTGAATGCATGAAAAAAAATCTTGTTTGAATAAACGTATAATTTCCAATAATGGTCGTTTTAATATAAAATTTTTAATAGGTATATACCATAACGTTATTTTACCATAATCATATACAATAATTCCAATATAGTAAATAGAGCCGCAATAAAAATATTATTCCTCTGATGTTTCATTGTTATTATTTTCAGTGCGTTCATCGTTGTCTTCAGACGGTGTGCCATCTCGGGAATTTTCTGAACCATAAATATTATGCAATTCTTCCAATTTGTAATGTATTTTAACACCCTTTGTAGTTGTATTATTCACTTTTTTCACTAGTGACTTCGTTTGTTCTTCCAATCTCTTCAAACGTAGATCGCGTGCAGCAAACCTAGCTTCGTGATCGATTTCACTGGAAGTTGACGGCTCCGACTCTGCCCTACTGGAACCTGAGTTTTCATTTTCTTGCTCAGACTGTGAAGTTTCTCCAATATTCTGATTTTGTGATGTGTCATGAAGTGCGTTTAATTTTGTTATTATTTCGTTGCCCAAATCAAGCGTATTTGACATACTCTTAACAACATTAGAACAACCCTGTTCAAGGTTTTGAAGACGCTCTTCTCTTTTGGCAAGACGTTCATTTTGTCGTTTTACATTTTCCAGTATAGTTTTGGGGTCGATTGGAATATCTTGGGAATGTCCTTCTTGACTCTGTGTGCTATTTGTTTCATTAATTTCATTCTTATCTTTCGTCTCGGATATGTCAGTCGATATATCTTGAGTTGTTATGTCACATAATTGATGAATCTTAGTCTCAGTTTCACCATTTTTAAATTTAGATTCATCCTTTGATGCAGATATGTGCGAATCGTTAGGTGTATCGACGTCATTGTCCGCTAACGAAATTTGCGTTTTTTCAGCACTAATTTTCACGTTTTTGGATTCCCCCGAATCTAGGTTTTCTTTTGTATATTGAAATTCTTCAGCATCTTCAAACTTATCTATATTAGCTTGTTTACTGGTTGTAGGACGATTTAAAAGATGGTCCAGCGTATTGTCTATTTGTTTGCTTAATATAGATGTAACTTGTGATTTCTTTAACAAGGAGGCGCTATTCTTTTCCAAGTTTACTAATTTTTTTTCTTTTTTTGCTAAGCGTTCATTTTGTTGTTTGATATTTTCTAAAATTTTAGCAGGATCTATCACTACTGTGATTTTTTTCTCATCCGATTCATCCTTTTGCTGTTCTCTGCTACTGCTATTGTTCTCATCCTTAGAGGAACTTTGTTCCATGCAGCAGTAATCCGTGTCGCAATAATGCTCAACAGCAGAAGATTCTTCAGCACACGAATCTGTTATATCTGCAATCTCATCCTCAGTTTCTTCACATACCTTTTCACTTTTTGATAAGTTTTCACTAATGCAATCGGAGGCGGAAGCTCCGTGATCATCGTCACCTTCTTGAGTATCTAACGGAAGATCAGCTACATCTAACATGTCACTAGCTGGATCTTCTCTTTCTGCTGCCAAATTAAAGTCTGTGCTTGAATCCACGACCGTTTCAAAAGACTTTTTAAATTTTTTCTTACTACGGACTAAAGGTTCAGTAACATATTCACTCTCATCATTCGACTCCGATGATTCATCAGACGGTCTTTCATCGCTATAACCGCTCTCAGCTGAGTTGTTAAGTGAATGTAGATTTGGTTTACTTCTTCTGCTCGAAAATTCAGCTCGAAGTTTCCTCCAATCTCTTTCTGATTGAGAATTTTTTTCACGAGCTTGTTCCCATTTTTCGCGACAATATTCCAATTCTTCTTTGAGTTCATTTAGTAATTTTCTTTTTTGTTGCAGCTCATATTTTAATATTTTCTCGTGCGTATGTAACTGATGATGATGTCTACGCAATCTACCAACAACATGCCATGTTTTGCTAAGTTCAGTGGTCACGAGGCAAAGTCTTCGTTCTTGTTCTCCTAAACGTGTTTCTAAATGTGTGTTAAGTTGCTTCATTCTATTGACTTCTTTCACCAAGCTCAACTTTTCAACAATTAAGTCCTGTAAAAGTATGATTCATTCAGGGCCAGTTTTATAACAATCCGTTAGTTAAATTTTATATCAAATAGACGAAAAAATGATCTAATAGTATAATATAGTGTATTATAACAATATATTCGTAAGTCAACAGTATAATTTGACAGCTAGCGTTTACTGGCTCGTTACTGACTATGATAGGGTCGGTTTATCTTACGTATCGTTTATTTTGTTATTTATGTAAATAAATGTGTTTGTGACGCGACACTTGACAGTTCTTGACAGACTACAACGAAACCATCGACAATATTCATAAACTTCGGCGTATTTTTACGGGCAGCTACCGAATGTTTAATTTCTTTTATAGAACCACCGTCAGTAAACGTTATTGACAGACCGTTAACCGTTCGGTTACTAGCACTGTAACGAACGGGAAAAAGGTATGTCGTTTATAAAACTGGCCCTCAGTGAATTAATTTGAATATTGTTTTCTGGTTTGCAAATTCTTTGAACAAAATTTGGCTCAACACCAAAATCTAAATTGCACTTGAAGCAAAACATTATTTTTTATTTATTTTAAGATATTTAAAAATAAATACTGTTTTGGTAATGCATTTAGTAGAAGTAATAATGATTCACTAAACGATGCATTAAGTAGGCGTGAGTAGGTACTTACTTTTAATCTGATGTATGTTTGACTAACGCTTGGAACTAGAACGGGTCCTGATTTCGTATCTACTGATTTAAAACATGTGGTAACTTTATCTGCTGGCGGAGGTTCCACTTCACTCTGATGACTTAAAAGTTCCATCAGTACTCTCCAGACTTTCGGAAGATTTTCAACAATTTCTTGGGCTGATGTGTTAGGAGAATTTCCTGCACCTAGAATTGAAATTTTTTTCTTAGATAGAATTTTAAGATATCTTATTATGTTCAGCTAGAAAGTAAATGTTTAATTTTACCTGTTGCATTGTTGTTTTGCAAAGTTTGATCATTTTCTACCTGATTATCTTGTTCGGATGTTTGTGAATTATTGGCCTCTGCTTCATCAACTTGACTTACTAATTCTAGAAGAAGCTTTGGCAAAGCAGTAGAAGCGTCCGAGCCATTCTCTTTTTCTGCCATATGCGTAAGAATTCCGTGGTTTTCTTCTAAACGATGTATTAATTTATCTAAATCCTGATTACTCTTATATCCTAGTAGAACTTGAGAAAAGAGCTAAAACAAAAACTGCACATTATATTGAATGCTTTTATATTGAATTGTAAGCATATGTATTAAAATTAATGTGCGATCCAAAGTAAAAATATTTTAAAAATTTTATACCTTATTCACAGCCAACATTTCAATTTTCAAACCACGTGTTTCATTTTGACTTGTAGATATTTGATCGTTTTTGTTGTCTATCGTTTCCAACAAGTTATCTACTTTTGTTTCTAATTCTTCAACTTTAGCAGATAAATCTTTACATCTGAAATTTATTAAAACCTATTAAGAAATTTTTATTTATTGCAACATCATTTACCATTACTACTAGTGACCCGCTGCTGGCTTTACCCGGGGTTCAATTTTTATATATAAAAATCTTCCCCGTATATACCCCTTTCCACATAAACAGGGATATGCCCATTCTCGAGTTTTTTAAAGTGTACATCGTCCGATCAGTCGGACGAAGCAGTCAGACCACGCGGTCTCAGGGACACAAACCAACTTAACATTAACAAAAATAATTTTTATTATAAATTAGGTAGAAATTTATGTTTGTTATCTTACTTTGATAATTCTGTTTGATAAAGTACTTTATGTTCTTCTAAGTCACGAGCTAGCCCTTGTCTTGTAACTTCAGCAAGTCTTGCGCGTTCTTCATAAAGTCCTCGCAAAGTACGAATATTTTGAAGTTGTCGTTCATATTCTTGTCTTAAATCAGTTGATAACATATTTGCCTCTCTATCAGCAAGTGACCTCTCTATTTCCATTAGTTTATTTTTCAACTGAAAACATAAAAATCTTATTATTACTCAACAGAATTTTGTTACTTGGGACAAAACTAAACCATCATAACAAGTTTCACAATTATTTCAATTTATTTAATCCGCCGTATATAATCAATTAATAAGTGTGTAAGATTATTTGGCCTACCGTCAATACTTTGTGCCAACAAGACAATGACGATGGTTTTGACGTCATGCCGGTTCATGACCGGTAAAGTTATATGTCACGTGGAGTTCATTGTCTCGAATAATTTAGTATCGTGTTGTATTATGTATACCTCAGTTGCATGCTAACTTAATTTAGTATATAACTTTAATTATAATATCAAAATAATTACCTCATTGAGTTGTTCTTCACGAAGTCCTATCATAGTTTTGCTTACGGATACCACTTCTTTCAAAGCATTTATATGCTTCATTGCCTCTATGTTCTGAGCATTCAATTCAGCTATATTTGAGTATGCATTTTGGAGAGAATGATTAGTCTCAGCTAAGTCACGTCGTAGTTTAGAATTATTGGACTTAATTTTTTCCCATTCTTCTTTTAATTCAGTAGCATTAGATTCATCTGAATCTTCTTGAATATTATCAGGAATTTCTACGTTATTATTAATTAAAAGTTCCCGAAGGAGTTTATTGCTTTCAAGCAAACGAAGTTTCGCTCGTTTCTCAGCTTCCAAACTGTCTTCTAATTTATCCCTTTCGGCTCTATGCTTGGCTAATATTTGACGTCTCTGTTCTCTTTTAATATTCAATTGCTTTTGAAATTCATTCATTTCTTGTTCCTTAGCCTTAGCCCGAGATAGACTCTCACTTTCTTCATCTAATTCCGAAGTATGTTCATTCTCATCTTCACACGAATCACTTGTATTATTCATTATTGTACTGTTGTTTATTGTCACGGTTCCACTGGCGCGTGCTCTCGTCGACGCACTACTGAATACATTTCCCATTTTGGAATACCTTTATAAACAAGCTTCGTTTTCATCCGCGCAAAATCAAATCGCAACTTGCACGTAACGACCAATATTTTTAATAAGACAAAGAACTGTCGGGGCGGTTGGATCGACACAAGTACACTGTGAGGCAGGGGCTTCCCGAAATAGATCTCTCGTCAGCTCCAGACGTGCGCCGGCGCAATAACACGCTCAGTCGCTCAGTTCAACGTTGCTTCCGAGCAAGCGTTCTGTTCGATGAATCTCTGTCAATATTTTATTTTTATCGGGTTATTTTAAACATGACTAGCTGTGTGGAATTAATGTATTCCTCGTAAAATGTTTTCATATCGATGTTGCTCGTAAAAGAAAGCGACCTTGTTTCTATTTTACGAAAAATTACCTACGCATAACATTTTTTTTGTTTTATTCATACTTGGTTCTTTCTTTGCTCACAATTGAGTGAGAGTTTTGTTATTACGGAATGTTCTTACTAACTAGAAGCTTATTAGCAGAAGGGCAACTTCTCATTAGGGCAATTTTGCATAGTTGAGACAAAATTGTCCCCGACCTGAAAAAAATAAATACAAAATACTGTAAATACTGACAGAACTGTAAAATACTGTAAAATTTGCACCATGTGGACATACTAACTAGTACCTGTTTATATTTATTACGCATCTGTATATTAGCTTTAATTTATAAATATATATGATTTCCAAGTAACTGTACTGTATTTTACGATATATGGATGGAACCTTCCTGCTAGGATCTTTCCATCTCGCTGTAACGTAGGACTTTTCAAGAAAAACCGTAAATAAATTTCATGGTCGGCAGCCCAGGTGCATTTAGTCTCTGTCATTGTTTTATTGTTTATACCGTTACAAAAATGTTGAAAAATATTGCTTGCACGTTTACCCTTGAATGACAAACTTGAATTATAACATTTTGGATGTGTTCTCCTTAGCGGTCCACTTGATGGTAAATAGGTTGCTACCGCCGCCTATAACACAAGTATAGTGCTGCAAGAGCGTTGCCCACCATAGTAGGATTAAAGGTAAGGGATCAGGTAATTAATAACACATTTTAATGAAAATAAAATACACAAGAAAAATAAAAAAAATAAAAACATATATATAGCAATATAACGAAAATAGAATGAAATTCTTTTTTAATAAGTACTTATATTTAAAAACAAGAATTAAATGTCTTGTTTGCAAATCGCAAATATCCATAAATCCCGAGGGATCATATATAAAAAATAATTTTAAATTAAACGCCCGTGCAATAAATATTGAATAAATGAATTGAATTATTGAATAAAAGTCGCGGACAAAAGCTATTTATTATCTATACTTAATATTGTTCTAATTACGATGTGACTGAAAGAGGCAGTATTTTACAAGAACATAATTTGTAGCCTCTTTTAAACTTATTTATTTATTTATAATTATTCTATTCTTGTTATTACTTAACTTACTTCCACTATAAAGTCGTATTTAGTTGTATTAAATTGATGGTCGTATTGCACAACATAATGCAACACGTTCAAATCTTTCTCGTCACTTTCTCTTTACATAATAACTCAGTAAATACCTATAACTTAGCTTCTGCTAGTGACTTCCTCCTCGCCCCCTTTTCTAAGTTTAAACTCCTTTACTCAGTTTTTATAGCTACATTATATATTTTTGCCAGGCACTGAATATAAATTTTTTTTTAAATATCTAATTATAAAAATATAAAAATCTAATATTAGAAAAAAAAAATATCTAATATTGTGTTCATTTATAGGGGAAACATGACACAAAATTGTGTCATGTTTTAAGAAAAAAGAAAAGATATTATGTCGGTCGTAGAATTGTGCGTCAGTGAAAACAGCTTCACAAAAACACAAAAACAAAAACAGATTCATAATTTTTTTTAAAAAGTTTAAATATTTCGACGACAGAGTCGTTGCGCCGCCGGCAGGTCATAACGCGTTATCGTTTCGTTCCTCAACACGAACTACACTTTTCATACAATATTTCTATCTGAACGTCGCCTACCAATATACTTATTTTACCGCCTACAATAGTATCAGGTAAAATAAGATTTTAGTTACAATATTTTTATTTAACTTATTTAATGCATTAAATGTTCAAAATGGCTTATTTGTTGTTGTAGGCACATTGCCGCACGTAGAGCGATTTGTTGTGTGGCTCTAAGCACCATCGCGGGGTCACTTCTTATCTCATCGGCACATCGCATGATTCGATCTCGTAACTCTTCCTCGCTGTTTACGGTCGTTCTGTAGACCCTTTGTTTCATAACACCCCACAGAAAATAGTCTAGGGGTGTCAGGTCAGGTGAACGTGCCGGCCACCCGACTGGTCCTTCCCGGCCGATCCACCTATTAGGATAATTTTAAAAAATTAAAATTTAAAAAATTTCGCACATTGCGCCCGTAGTGAGCAGGGCATCCGTCCATCTGCAAAAACATCCCTCGCCTTGTAGCCAACGGAATTTCTTCCAGCAGTAGTGGAAGATCGTCTCTTAATAAGTTTAAAAAACATTCGGCGTTTAATGTTGCTGGTAAAATAACTGGCCCAATCAGTGTGTCGTCTATTAGAGCTGCCCAAACATTAATTGAAAATTGCACTTGAAAAGTAGACGCCCTCTTTAGATGTAGATTTTCCTCGGACCATACATGTAAGTTTCTGCAATTTGTGATTCCATTTCGGGTGAATTTCGCTTCATCCATACATAAAATTTTTTTTAGGAATTGTGGATTATTTCTAATTTTTCGTTGAATCCACGTAGACATTACGCATCTTGCACGATTGTCTACATTTTCATGCAAATGCTGCACTCGCTGATAATGGTAAGGATGCAGCCCTTCGTTTTTCAAAAATCGCCATACGGATGTTTTGGATATCCCGTGATGCAAAGCTAAGCGTCTAATACTGGTTGTGGGATCAGCAAACAAAGCGTTTAAAACGGCCTCTTCGATGGAATTGTCAATAATGACAGCTTGTTGTTCACGGCGATCTCTTGCTAATCCAAGTCCGATGTTGGATAACTTTCGGTGAACTTCTTGGAAATTTCGTGCTGACGGTACAAGTCTGGTCGGAAACGCATTTATGTATGCAGCACGAGCGACGGTTGTAAGTCCACGTGACATACCATAATAATAATGGATGTCAGCGATTTCTCGAGGAGAGAACTCAGTCAGTCGCGGCATCTCCACAACACACAACAAAGCACAGTCCCCCATGCCTCGTTGTGAGTCCTGTTTCGATCCCCACCCTTCATCTTTCATACAATTGGCCCCAGCGTCCATACTGTACATCTCTACCTGGGTGGTGACGTAATCAGTAGTTAACTTTAAAAATCTTTAGCCAGCGTATTTTTTGTGTTAGAACGCCGATTTTTTTTTGTTGTAAAGCTATTATAATAGAGAATAGTAATTAGTCATAAAAATACCTAGTATTATGGGCTTAATTTTAAGATTTTTAGAGATTATTGAAAAAAAAACAGCATATTTTTTTTTTAATTTTAGTATAAAAATTGAACTTTAAGTCACGATAACCACTCGTCTGAGTTATTTGTTATTAACACATAATTTGGCATGATTATCGTTTTTATTTTAATAAAATAGACCCACTAATTTGGAAAAAATCGATTTTTTGTGAATAGAGTCATTAGTGAGTAATTAAAATCTCAATTCATCAATAAAGTACATAAAAAAATAATTTAATTTTTTTTTCTATTTTTTGTCGATAATTTTTGATCTAGTTTCACCCCCTTTTGGGGTTGCACTTTATCGAGGGACACACTGTATAGTCTTTGAGCTTCACTGAGCGACAGTGTATTTTATTTTATATTGAACAAAAACTCAACAGCGATACAGATAAAATAACACAAAAGACATCTAAACTAATTACAGGGTTTCATTATGTAAACAAATATACTTACTTAAAAAAATAAAAATACTTAAAAAACAAATAAATTCTAAACGATAGAAGGATCTGTGTAAGGAGTTAGGGTATTTGTGTGAGTGTGTGTATGTAAATATTTGTGTTTCTGCGTACTCGCGACGCTGCGCTGCCCCTGAAAAAGATATTTTCGGCAGTACATATTTTTGAAGTTTTTTTAAGCTAAATGTATGTAGCCTAATAGATATTGTGCTTAAGCTGTTGTGGTCCATCTAATAAGGTACTTGTGATGGTATTATTGTTTTCAATATGACGCAATGTTAGTGTATATTTATTAATTTAAGTTCAGTGGATTTAAGCTCTGTGGGCCGACCACATCTACTTTTCAACTTGGGGTTGGAAAGTATTAAACTGTTTATTATTTTAGGACTTCACACATACTTTTATTTTATTCAAACAACAAACATTTTATTATATTAAGAAACAGTCATATAGGTATATAGAAATTTCATAATTTATACAAAGAAAATTACAGGAACTTACTAAGTTATGAATTTAAAACAAATATAAATATTTAAAAATACAAAGCCATCAATAAAAACTGCTTTCAGTAATCAATTCTATTTATTAATTAGTAATTTATAGTGTAAGTTAAAGGATTTTTGAAGGGTTAGCATTCTCGTAAAACTTATATAGATACTTAGATAGTACCTAATTTATAAGTTTTTTATCGTTATAACACCAAAAAGGCACTGCAATATGGCAACATTGTTTTGATTTTTTTTAGATATTTACAGCTTGGCAAGATAATTAAGAATTTAAAAAGTGGCAATACTGTAGTGTTGTCCCGTTGTAACCAACGTGTTGATAAGAAAGGGACGACACTAAAATATTGCAACTTTTTAATTTCTTAATTATTTGCCACACTATAGTTGCAGTAGTATCTACTATTTAGTTTGTGGTTGTAGTCTTTGCAATTGGCAACATAGAGTAAATATATGATAACAACTACAAACTAAATAGTAGATACTAACGTATATAACAACATTGGCAGCATCAAGTCACGTTAGTATCTACTATTTAGCTCTCGCTTAGAGAGTACTATATTCCTTGTATTTAGTTTGTGATCAAGTCACAGCAGTATATATATAGTGTTCTGTGTTCAACAACTCACCAACTCCATTCAGTTCTGTCATGGTTCTGTCCGTTCTGTCCAAGAAACATATACTCTTTAGCGAGAGGTTCTGTCAGTTCGTTCGTTCAATCACAGTTCATTCCTTTATTCTAAAATTGTAATGTAAAGAAAAGAAATGTAATCGGATTTTCCTTTTGAGAAAGTGAAAATTCAAGAAATTTCATCACTGTGAAATTTATCATAGAATATTCATTTAAAAGCACTCAATGGCAGTTGGCTAAAAGTACATCTATTGTATTATATTATTTCCGCTATGTTTTGATTGATTTTTCTTTCCATATTTTCTTTTAAAAAGTGGCTTATTGATAAAATAGCTATCGCAATCACCGCTCGTGACGTTGCTTCATTTCCACAACAATTGGACTTGTAATAGTGTGAAATGTGAAGTCAATGTACTTACTAAATTATTGAATTATGGATGAAAGCGTAAAGAACTCCCCTTGTAAGGTAAAATTTGGCGATATATTACTCTATTAATTCTATTATTCTTATGTAGTATTAGCCTGTTGTCGTATTGAAAAACTCATGAAAATAACGGGCATTTATTTTGATATGTACTTATCTAACAATCTTGTTTCTTTTTGTACTGGGGCTGTCATGGAAATTAGTAGTTTGAATGTTTTTTTTTTTAATTTGATAGATACAACCCAATTAACTTAGTTATTAAGTATTTATTTTCTTAGTGAATAAATAATCTGATTTTTTCCTTTTTTATATAAATTACTCACTTATAGTATTAATTTCAATACCAATAAAATAACTAAATTTATTTTCATCAATACCTATAAAGACACTGAATAAGAATAATAAAATAAAGTTTTATGTAGTGGCAGGCAAGGCAGGGCACACTGTGTTTCGCAGTCATTTGGGCAGCCCATCTGGCGGCACCATGAAATAACAGCATTTGTGCTGTTGTGTTTTGGTGAGTGAATAAGGTATGCAAGAGCTCATTCCCCTATCTGTACCTAATCCCTCATTCTTAATCTTACTATGGTCAGCACTGCTCTTGCAGCACCTGTGACATTGCTTGTGTTATGGTAACAGTGGCCATCTACCAGCAAGTGGACAGACAGCATGTCTCTTGACATTAACAGAAGAAAAGAGTAGACATCATTTTCAAAGATCTTAGAAGACCTAATAACTCTAATCCTATAAGCCTGGTATAGATGGGGTCAGTGACTGGACCCAGTGACTCGAATTTTCGGACCCAGTTACTGTTATAATGTGGACGGGATCGCCAGCAAGTCATTTAATTTACGTGACATTATTGCTTAAAAATCTACTGGGCCCGAAAATAGACAGGCAGGCTAGTCAACTTGACTGACTTGAGGGTGCGAAGTCAGCACTGGACTGACTTGAGGGTGCGAAGTCAGCACTGGACTGACTTGAAACTAGTGTCTATACAAGCCCAGTAGCAAGTCAGCGCTGGACTGGGTTACTGCACTGCCTTGTTACTGACCCCGTCTATACCGGGCTATAGTCCTTATGTTTAAAAATTATTAGAAAATATTTAGTGCATTTTTTTTTTATTACTGACATTATTAGGAACCTAGGAAAAATGACAGCCCTAGGTGTTATGGGCAAATGTGTCTGTTTCAATTTAAATTCTTAAAATAATTTATATTCTGTAGTAAAACTGATTTGAGAAACTGTAGGCATTTATTTTAGAATTTTGATATTATTTGTAGAAAATTTAATAAACTTTAGTTATGTGTTTGATAAATCTTTCCAAGGGGAGGTGTAGTACTTTTTTCTATATATAGAGTAAAATGACTACATTCACTGCAAGACTGCACAGTTTTTCTCACTTTATTTGCCTGATTATGTAATTTCTCTAAATTTGATTATTGCTTAGTCTGCTGTGACCATACCATTTAAAGTATTAAAAGTAATTTGCCATATTTAAACAATAGTTTGCACCTTTTACATGACTGTATGACTGCACTCTGTAATCACACTTCTCTAAATTACTACCTCTACTAATGGGCTGTAATAAAAATGTCGCCATTTTCTATATTCTATCTAACTTTAATGTTACCCTACTGAAGTAAATTTAAACTAAGTAACCTTAAATTAAACTAAATATGTAAAATTTATTCTACTTATCTCAAGAAAGATCTTAGATGCGCCATTAATATAAAATGAAGTCTGGATAGCTGAAAACTGGATAGGCTAAAAATACCAAAGGAATTTGCATGAAAAACTGTAGATGGAAGCAAAAAGAAAGATGCCATAACACTAAATGCCCAAAAACTCATCACAACAACTACAATTCCAATATTGATCAAGTGTAATAATAGAGAGAGTTGACAAATGTATTCAATTTTTTCCACAAATACTGCACCACATGTATGCAAGACAGTGGTCCTTTAAGCGAGTGAATGATACTGAGTTCATTGGACTCAGTATATAAGGTCCATGAGCGGATAGTGAGTCAATAATCTCTCTTTTTGCTTCCATCTATGTGTAAAACGAAGTAAAACTAACATGTTCAAATTACTATTTTATAACTAAGTAAATTAATACTCAAATAATAAACATATTATTGCCGATAGAATTAAGTAAGTGGCTGGCAGTTTGCATGATACCATGTTATGTTCACTGTAAAAAATATTTATGTACACACAACTAAATACAATGCTATGAAAGTAGTTTAGTAATGTTGGAGTGTTGTGTGATTTAGTGTTGTTGAATAATTGTTAGGAGTGTGAGGATGGGGATGAAGGACAACTTCAAGCTGAGTTGGAACATCTGCGGCAGCATCTCGCTGAGAGAGATTCACACATTGTAGCACTGGAAACGGAATTTATTAAATGCTCCTCCAGAACCAGTGAATTGGAGGAACAAGTGAGCACTTGGAGGGAAAAATACGAAAGGTAACCTTTTTTTTTATTGAAATAGGGATTTGTTTATCATCTTTTCTTGACTTGAGGTTTTTTAATGGTTTGTTTATTGAAAATTTATATCTTTATTAAACAAATTTATTTAAAAAATTAAAAGCTGTCTTTATTTAAAAACGATAACAAAGCTGTCCACGTAGCTGAGGAAATTAGTAAGCTGAAGTAGCAATGGGCCAGTCACTTCTGTCATAAAGCAGGATAACCGATGGGGTAGACGAGTTCTCGAATGGAGGCCACAAATTGGAATTTTCTTTTATCTTTTCTCTTTTGAACTACACAACCCATCATTAAATTATCAAATTATATTATTAAAACATAACAATTAATAACATTAATTTATTTTATAGAAGTTGTTTATTTAACCATTTAATAATGTTTTATTTAGCTATTTATCACTGTAAATTAATGCTCCACAGCTGAATAGAACCACTACTGGTTGTTGTTTACACAGCTGGTGGCATTATCCATAGGATAAATGGCACATTTAGTTGGAAACACATACTCTTTCTTGGAATATTGTTTTTACAATACATACATAACATACATGTACTTTACTTTACTTGGAAACACATACTCTTTCTTGGAATATTGTATTTACAATACATATTCCAAGAAAGAGTAAGTGTTTTCAAGTAAAGTAAAGTAAAGTACATCTACTGCATTGCTTTATTATGAATCTGCTCTCTGCAACCATTTCTGATGGCTGCTAATCACCTCTACGTACTTATAACACAACAGAGAACAAGATTGTATTCAACAGATAACAATATGTACTGGTCAATGGTTATAAATTGTCTAATAACACTGATTTTTTTTTTTTCAAATAAACAAGTCCAAGGAAGGAGTTTTCTTATAATGTGAAAAATTTTGAAAATTGCCCGAATTTTTTTTTTGCAATCTAAAAAGTGTTTGGGGATTCACTCCACCCTTGTTTAGTTAAGTTTATATTAAAAAGAAAAAAAGTTTAGAAATTTGAATGTGAAAACAGAGTTGATATTAGGAGTGAAGGCAAGTGAGAGTAGATAGTTTAAATCAATTGGCCGAGGTATGGTTCGTGGGAGGGAATCGTACAGTAAATAGCTTATATTGGAGGTAAGCAACTCAGGAAGATAATTTTCCATCTTGGAAAATAAATTACACATTAGCTGTCACAGTCCAATAGCTTTTGACAGACTAATGTTTGTCGGTTCAGCTAGTATCTTATACTTTGTCTAAAAAATTATAACAATTGTAGTATTAATACCTACCAACAGTACAAGATGCTTCGAAATTTTATGTTATTGTTGCCACTGCTGCTGTAAGACGGAGTTTAAAAGCACATTGTAAATAATATTATTAAAATTTTCAGATTGTATGATTCACATAAGAGGGTACAGAAATTGAACCAAGTATTGGAAGATAAACTCTTACAGATGGTTGATAAGATGAAGGGTGAAAAGAGCCAATTAACGAGAGATATAGCCACGTTGTCTGTGAGACTGGCCGAGTCCAAACACAATTACAGCATGCTCCAAAAAGAAAACGTAAGTAAAGTTATAATAAATATAGCAAAAGCAGGAATTCCTGCTATCCCTGCTGCCTCTATATTAAGAGGCAGGTTTTCCTTCTTGAGCACAACTATCAAAATTATTATATTAAAATTTTACTAACATGATTTATCACAACCATAGAGCAAAGAATCGCCGCGCTGCCTCCTATTAAAGACGGCAGTATTAATAATATTCGTGCCGCGCAATTGCGCTGAGCGCAATTCAAGGCGCATTTGGCAGCCACTATTGCACGTTGTTAAGCAAACATTACCCAAAAAAGCGATAGAATATCGTCGTTGTGCTGTGATTTGGTGTAATAATCAAAGTAAAATAGTTTGGCCGGCTTACGCGTCTCATTCATTGTTGTGTACAGACGCAAAAAATAATTTTTTTTAATCACACGTTAAAAGCTTTAAATAAATACTTTTTAATTCTTTAGTTGTTTAGTGAAAAATACTTGAATGAATTTATTTTTAATTCTAGGAACGATACAAGAATGACATGAATCTAGCAATTCAGCTACTGCAATGTAAACCTGACAACTTTGTTTCTCAAAAGCTAGACAATGTAAGTGAATTACAAATAAATATTTACCCAAATGAATATTTCAGTATTGGTTCTGCAATTTCACATGAAATTACTTACTCTGCTATTGATAGCAATTTCCAGACATTGCAATATAATTTATAGTCGCGCTGTCTATTGCAAAGTTAAGAACTCTAGTTTTGCAATATTAACCCAAAATAATCTAGAACACAATCTACACGTGTGAGTTTTGATTATGTAACCAATGTCCAAAGAACATAACAAACAATAACAAATTAATTTATATTAGCATATGTGCAAATTTCATTTACTATATTGTGCAATACAAGCTGTTGAACGCGAACGCCCGAGGAACTTTATAAAAACTTTCTAAAGGTGAAAGAATTTTTAAAATAGGTCCGGTAGTTTTTGAGTTTATTCATTAAAAACATACAAATTTTTTCTCTTTATAATATCAGTATAGAAGTATAGATAAGAAATATAATAATGACGTCTATTTTATTACAGCTCCCTGTAGATACACAGGCAAGAGTGTCACAATATGTGATGTCCAAATCATCAAAACCATCCAGTTCGAATTCAGCCAAAAACGGCAATGAAATTGATACATTCGATACAAATGAATACGAATTCAATATATCTGCCTCTCTGATGACTAAAATTCTAGAAGATAGCATTCATGACACAGTCACCAAACATTGTGACACTTGTACATGTTCCAAATCGCAGAACAAACCGTTCAGTTACAATGAAAGTTATTATTCTGTGGCAACGCAGACTGTTTTGTCCGGTGAAATGAAAAACTCCTTGTGCCTCAATTGTAATGCAGACATTAAATCTATTCATTCAAGTTTGAGCATAAGAAGCTCTTCGCCTCACGCCATTAAACTTGTCAATGATAAAACCATTAATCACTGTGCAACCGCACCCTTGTACATAATACCCCAATCTATTCCCGAGACTAATGAGTTGAATCAAGTGGTGGTAGTTCCTGAAATTTTAAAGAGCCTAGTCACTACCAATGATAAAATAATAGTTGAGGAAAAAGTGAAGCTTGAAGAACCTAAAGCGACAAGTCCTAACATTGGCGATGATATTATGCAACAAAAAAGGAAAAATAGCATGAATATGGAGCCGGCTGTGCATCATAAACTCTGCGATCGCACTAAGACATCAATGTCTAGCAAGAAGAGTAGCATTCACAGTTCTGCAAATGAAGATTTGCTCATTAGAGACCTAAATATGGTCAAAGATAAGATAAAAAGCGAAAGTCACTCGGGAGATATGAGTTTGAGGAAGAATTCCGTAGGATCAATGGGAGGTGTAAGCAGGACTTCGTCACTGGCGAAGTCGACTGTTAGTACTCAAAACAAATCTAATACTCAAGTAGGTCCTGGACCGCGTTTCTGCCATTTACGCATGCAAGCTGGCTCTAAGAATATATTGTTAGACAACGCTCAACCCGATGTACCACCGGTATTATATCGGCGACAGAGCAAATGTAATGATAATACGATATTTAAAGACCTTAATGATGGAATGGTTAATTTTATCGATTTAGAAAAAAATATTGATGACGAAAAAGATGACTGCAAAAATGATAACATAGTAGTGGAAAGTACACTGATTGACGTTCACGTAGATAACAATAATAAAGAATCAGACGTAACTTCAAAAGATACATCAATAAATCCTGTCCTATTAAATGTATCATCGTCACCATTGCAACCTCTGAAGACTCATAACTTTTCCAATAGTTCAGAATATAACAACAATAATTCCCATAGCATTGGTAGTCATCGCAACACTTCGGATAATGACAATTTACTAAATGACTTTAATACTGTTCCCAATGTACAAAATAATAATGTACAAAATAATAACAATATAAATAATAACGATACAGAGAAACACGACATTTACACTCCATCTTCCGATAATCATGATGTGAAAATATTTAACTTCGATCGATACGAACAAAACAAACTGGGAAGCCAGTACGCAAGGCCTTTGAGAAAGATCGACATGTCGCAGCTTCATACACTCGAAAACACGAAAATTTCCAAAGATTTCCCTCCCCAAGGTGAAATACCGAAATTGGAAAAGAAATCGGAAGCCCAACAGAACACTCCAATACCGGCCATTGTGAATGTTTACCCGAATTTGACACAAACTCATTTAAAGGTGAACGATAATAAAAAGATTTTCACAAACGAACAGAGCACCAGTTCTCTATCGAGCGACGATAGCGCTGCATTATTACAAAAGCAGCAGTTGCTCAGAGTAGCCGAATGGGTGGAACAGAACTTGGAGCAGCAGAATAATCTGAACGATCCTCTAGAAGACGATGTCAGTTTCAGTAACAGAATTAACAGGCGAGAAAGCAAACTGACTAGGCTGAGCGAAACACTCAATGAATTGGCGTTGAATATGCCACATCCGGTTAGCAAATACGCTAAATTTAACGCCAGAGAGGGCCACAACAATTGGGTTCATAACAATTTATCATCCGCATACGACAAAGTATTGAAACAAAGTTCTAACGCAAACTCTTCTAATGTCACCAAAGAGACTGTGTTTCCAATCGATTCTGGCGAAACAACAGTCGTCGAAGTCAAAAAGAGTGATGCAATTTTTAATAGTGGCAACACTCAAGATTCGGTTATGAGTAAAGAATTGCGCGATGCGTTTAAATCTAACGGCGATAAAGATATAACTCGCGAAGAATTGGCTCGTATGGAGTATAATGTGAAGAAGTTTTTGCTGAGTGGCCCTCACTGGGCGAATCCCGAATCTGTGGGTAGAAGTCGCCGCACGAGTAGTAAAACTGAGACTGATGTATAATTCCGCATTGAACAAAATGTTTCTGCAACCTTTAAACATTCCACATAACAAAAAAAAAATTATAGCAATCGCTTCGGCCAAAATTGATTGGCACAATTTCGCTTATCGCGTTTATTCTTGGCAAGCGTGAAAATTGTAGACTTTATGAATTCCTTGTTTATGATATTTTTGCGTTTATAGCGTGATATTTTAAGCGTTGAAAATCGTTCCATGCATTTTTATTAATTTTACACTTTTATCATATTTAGTAGAATATACATACATACATACATATTTAAAAATAATTAATTCTAGTCTGTGTTCCATACTTAAAGGTAAGGTTTGAGCGAGTACTTTGTAATAGTTATAGTATGAAAAGTTTGATGTAATTACCATATCTAGGCATTGTATTTTTGGTATGCAACTAAGGGATAAGACAATTAAGGGATAGACACACAAAAAAAAAACAGTATTGTTTCTGAAACGTAGGCGTTGTGTCAATTTATTTTGTTAAAGTAGTTCAGTGTTAGTCTGTCTTAGGGGAAATTAATGTATCAAAATCAAGGCTGCAGTTTAATTGAATATCGTATATAAAAAAAAAATTCACCAAAATATTTATATTTTATTATACCTACTTAGTGTCTGCTTTCGAATATGTGATAAATTCAAATGATTATTATACATTGACTACATCCATTATTAATGTACAAATAGTTAATCTCTATCACTGAATTGATTCCAAAATTGTATATGTTAGACATGCTATCACAGGGTTTAAGAATCAATATTCAACCAAGTACATATATATACATATATAATTGTGTAACTATTGATTCTCGTCCTACAAAACAACACTAATAAATATTGTAATTAAGATATCAAAGATTGAATTTGTTAACTTTGTGTGGAAAATTTGCTGAATTCCTCAAACCCATTCCATGAAAAATGAAAACCAGTCTCCCCTAAAGTGTGAGTTGCCATACCAGGTCATTTTTGCTTTGAAATTTATACCTTTAAATAATGAGGTTGTGTTTCCTTTTTGAATTTCGATTGATTCAACATTTCTGAAATCAAGAAAGTCCCTACATTTTCCTGTATTAATTTTTGTAAGTAATCTTGTTGGATTTTTTTTCCAATGTAGGTACTGTAGCAAGTATTCTCGTCTTTTTCTGGCAACCTTTAGCGTCTTAGTACCAAAGAGGTTAGTCTGGACTTTTTTAAATCTGTTTTGTCAATAATAATGAAGTCTGAATAATTTTAAAATACATATTCTTCATGAAAATTGTGTTAGCATTTGACAGATCTTGTAGATATTCCGTTCTGTGTAGCGGGCCATAATTATTTCTAGTAGTCTTAGAACTTTTTTAATATATAAAATGATTTTCTTATTTTAAATATTTAAATAATTTTATCAGTTTTGTGGTTTGAAGCAAAAAGATTTTTTTTTTGAAACTGAGTTTTTAATGAACTATAACTTTACTGACTTTATATTCTAACGGTTATTTCTTTACTGCCTAGTTCTTAACGGTTTATTCTGTTTACTAGCTGCTTCGTTTTCTCCAATTTCTTTGCTTTCTGCTTCCTGTATTGATTTTTTTTTGAGTAATTTTTCAACCAACAATAAGTGTTGGCCTTCAGAACCATTATATGTATTAATATTTTTTTACAACATATTTCAAACCGGTGACAGCTATGTTCCAAATGGATATTTAGGTGTATTGACATTCGAGTTGTTTTGTTAAGGAGGCCCTAGACGATCATGCTGCATGACATGCGTTACGTGCTGTCATGCATGCATGACCGTTTAATTGTATTGATTGATGTGAATGACATGCAACTACGTGCTGGCAGTTGAATGATAGTTCCTTTTAATTTTTCATCCTGCAAGCTATGACTGTCATGCACTCATGATCGTATAGATCGCGGCATGTCATGCAACAGCTCAGTTTGTTTGATTTTTTGGTCGATCATGCAGCATCATAATTCCCGTAAAACGCATGTCATGCCGCATATAGGTCTAGAGCGGTCCCTAGACGATCATGCGGCATGACATGCAGCATGATAATTCACGTAAACGCATGTCATGCCGCGTGATCGTCTAGCTAGGGCCTCCTTAAGGATTTACACCCATTCCATATCCTTTAATGATAGGTATATTAAAAAAAAACTACAAATGAAATATTCGCCTCACCAATCACGCAACGTGAGGTATTGTAATAATTTATTGAATAAGAAACGTATAGTGTGGCTGCTTAAAAATAATAACAGTTATCTTTCATCAGTATTTTGCTAATTGTATAATTGGATAAAATACATATATTTTATTAAATGGTCAAATTCAAGCGGTATAAACGTAGCTAGGGTAGTTAGAATACGATAATTTTAGTTGGTAGCATAAAAGTTGCCAATTATGTGTGTGTGTTGTCCAATGTTTAGCATATCGAGCACATTTTATTATTTAATTGATGTTAGTGATTGTCTGTCTATCAATGACATTTATTCGTAGCACAAAATATGTTTGCAATGAAGCCTGCATTGAATGGACTTGCATACTTCGTAATGTATGATTATATATCTATATAACTGGCCTAAAGATACTTTCTTCTTATTTTTCTGATACAAAATTTTTAATATTAATTACGTTCATCTTTGTATTACTACGCCCATGATTATTTTTATCTTATTAAGCGGATGTCGTAAGATATTCGGCCCATTGTATCATTATCAATGCTCAGTAATTAAAGGGTCCGCCAAATAACTTTTTTTTTTAAATGCTATTAAAAAAAAACTGCTAAATATTTTTTCAAATTTCTTTTTTTATTTGAAAGTACAATCCTTCCGGTTAATGATGGAAAATAATTTCATTCAAATGGCTGCCTCGGCTGGCCATGCAGTAGCCTACACGATCGGTCCAATTTTTGAGTACATTATCAATTGTGTGCAGCTGTATTTCACCAATGGCTTCACGAATATTGTCCTTTAAAGCGTCAATTGTCTCTGGGTTGTCGGCGTAACACTTATCTTTAACGGCACCCCACAAATAATAGTCCAACGGTGTCAAATCGCAGCTCCGAGGTGGCCAAACGACATCAGCTCTGCGGCTGATAATGCGATTTTCAAAAACAGGGCGCAAAACATCAAGTGTAGCGTTGGCTGTGTGGCACGTTGCGCCGTCCTGTTGAAACCAAATGTTGCCAATATCCTCCTCTTCAATTTCTGTGAACAAAAATTCGTTCAACATGGCCCGATAACGATCGCCATTGACTGTAACGGCCACACCTTGCTCATTTTCGAAGAAAAATGGCCCAATTATGCCTCTGGACCAAAATCCGCACCAAACAGTGACTCGTTTTGGGTGCACCGGCTTTTCAATGAATGCATGCGGGTTTTCTGTGCCCCAAATGCGACAATTCTGCTTGTTTACATACCCGCCAAGTTCGAAATGAGCTTCATCTGAAAAGATGATTTTTTGGCAAAATCCGCATCTTCTGCAAGTCGATCGCAGGCCCACTTAGCGAAGCGAAAACGCATTGGATGGTCAGTTGGCTCCTGAACCAATTGGATTTTGTACGGCGTCATACCAAGGTCTTTATGCAAAATTCGTCTCAATGATGTCTCCGAAATGTCCAATTGTTGAGAACGACGGTGAACTGATGTTGATGGCGTTTCACGCACACTTTCAGCCACAGCAGCAATATTCTCGGGTGTACGCACTGTTTTTGGCTTTTCACGCGTTGGTTTATCGATGAGGATGCCAGTTTCTTTCACTTTTTTCACAAGGTAACGAACATACGGAGCTGACGGTGCTTCATTTCTTCCAAAATCCGTACGCAATTTTCGCACACATTCTGCAACATTACCATGATTTTCAAAGTAATGTCGCAATATTTCCCAGCGTTGTTCAAGCGTATACACAACCATATTCGTTCAGCGGAAGGATAAAACTAATTATCTGTCAAATTAGACATGAGCTAAGTGTTGCCATTCACGAAATAAGCACTAGTTGAAAAAAAAAAAGTTAGATGGCGGACCCTTTACTTATACTGATAGCGCGCGAGTTGAATGCAGAGCTTAGGAATGCGATAGTGCTGTGACCTAATTAGAATTAATGATGACAATATGTCGATAAATTTCAACATTGTTTTAGGTTTAACATTTTAAGTTTAGAAATAAAACAATGTAAAAGGTCTTCGATGCCTCACGTTGCGCGCCACTTGTAAAAGACCCTTCATGGCCCCATTTTTTTGGCATTCATTTTTTCGGGAACATTTTTTGCCATTTCCCGTGCTTGGCGATGAATAAAAACTCGTTTTTTTGTAACAGAACTTGATTGACTCGGATCAGACATTATTAAAAACAAAAATTACACGCGGCCGCAACTTGAATATTAACGCGATAACACAGTAAGCGTACGATAGTTGTCGAGGACAGCACGCACATCACTACACTACAGGCGTGCGAGACGCGGCGGGGAGATGCTCCCGCCCTTCACCTCAGGCCCCGACTGCATTCAACTCGCGCTCTAACAATATCTATTTAATTTTTAGACATAGGACGCCCACTGCTGGGCATAGGTATCCGTCATAATTTTCTCCTGGATCCACCGTCGACCCAAGCTGCTGAACTTGAAATTGAATATATTTTTTAGAATAATTTAAACAGTGGAATGAATTATTCAATTTCAATAATTAATTACCCTTCACTTTATGGTTTGAATTACAAAATTTCACACCATTATACAATTTATGTTGGAATTACGTGGGTCCCTTTGAAGATTTTACGTGTTAACTATTTATCTGTCAGCAAACGCGATGCCCATTTTGCAAAAAGCTTTTTCGTGGCCAGTATATGGTGCAAAAGTAGAATCATTTAGTATTTCCAATTAAAAATAACCACATGAATTGGGATGCCGAAACCATTTTAATTGATCCTACTAAAGGTCTATTGCCAGAGCAACTATAGAAATCGCATACGCTGAAAACACTACTATAGAAATCAGATTTATTCTTTTGGTAAAAACATTTACGTTGCATATTTTTGCTCTAACTAATGAAAGAGACCCTGATTCTAGTGTATGTACATTTGTACTTTTGCAAAGCGTCTGTTGATAGGGAAACTTATTAAATTCCCTATTTCATACGGCATCTGCCATAATTTTGAAATAAATTTAATCACATGATTTTAAAGTGAAAACACTTCTCAAATTATGTTAAAGTATTTAGTTACATGTTTTATCCGTTAATGTCATCTTACTTGCTCTATAATTAGGTTATTTTTTATTTATTTTTTAATCTGCTCTAATACTTTTTCTGACGATCTCTCTTTTATTTGAATGTCTATAGTTTAATTTTCTTTTAGAATTAAACGATTCTAGTAAATCTGCTTGGCTAAGAGGGTCTGTTCTTCAATGGCTTTTTGTAGTGTATGTTTCCTATAAATGTTCAAATGTAGGCAGACGGGTAGAGAAGCTATTGTAAAAAGTCATAAAAAGCGACATAAACGCTACTGCCAAAAATTATGAACCGTCTCTAATTGTTTTGCATGTTATCGTTTCATTTTTCACATCCTGATCAATCCGGCGTAGGATTTTGAAATTTGTCATCTAAGGGATAAATAATTTCTTAAATTTTTTTAAACAAAAATGCACATTTTAAATAAAATATCTATTGTCGCTTTTAGAGAGGGTGTAGTAAAATTTATTTAGTTTAAAAAGGAACACTAATTCAGGTATAATTCACCGGCACAAGGGTCTAGTAAAGTGGCACGAGGTGATAAAGGGAAAGTTATAACTCAAATCCATCCACTTTAAATACTAAATTATTGTATCCAATAGTTTTAGCAGTTATTACATTTAGCGAGGTATTTTGCGAGTTCTAATTTCATACAAACATAAACAAACTGTGACACAATAGTCTATATAATATCTTGCCAATACTTAACTATGTTGTAATAAATTTTATTTATTAATAGATACACGAAGTGGATGCCAAGATTCAAACAGTAGTTATGAAAATTGTTTTAATATAGTCAATAAACTTCCTGAAAGCCTAGAATTCAAGGATACAAAGTATCCTCACTGGTAGGGATAAGTGGAAGAAAAAAATCTTTTCAATATATCCCCACTGTTTAAAAATACAAAAAATATTATACAGTCTACATTTCAATATACAAACGTTATTTTGTATAGATATGAAACTTTATATCGCTTTTAAATAGATTTTTGTCATGAAAATATTACTAAAATATAAAAAAAAATACAGTACGTGAAGTAAACTTCATTTTTTATTCATAATTTAATTGCCAAAAAAATAAATTAACCCCTAAACATTAACCATAAGAATATAATTATTAAGAGAGTCATATTGAAATTGGCTGACTGTATTTCCTTCACACAAGAACTCAAACTCTAAATGTAGCTGGATAAAATGTACCTAAATGTATGTTGGTAAATTCATAAATTCATCAAAAATTTCATTCAAAAATTTCAAAAATCAAAATTAAAAAAAGACAAATTCATAAAAACTTGATTGATCCTCATGTATCAGCGAAGAAATCAGTCAAAAATAAATAAAACAAGCGGCAAATCTGTTGAAAAATTGATGTGCAATTAGTATTTTTAGATGGACAATAAAAAACAGATTTTTTTTCTTGGTGTGCTGTTAAATATTTGTTTTTTTTTTAAATTATTGTTTTGTTGGCATCTACTTCTGTATTAGCTTACCTACATATATGAAAAGATATACCCACATGTATGCTTTGACGATAAGCTCCAAAACGCGTTAAATGTATTCAGAATGTATTCGCAATAATAAGAGATGTGTTTGTAAGTTTCTGTTTTTAATATTTGTTATTAGTTTTTGTATTTGAGATTTTCCATAACTTTGGTCTCCTTGTCAGGTGTTTTTTTTAATTTGTTTTATGAATATAGATAAGTTTAATATGAATAGATCTGCTTAAGTGTTCACACATCCAATGAGCTAAGCTGAATACACTCATAACATAAGCTTCAGCAAAATACAATGTAATATGTGTTTATTTATTAAAATAATATATTATGGTATTTCTGTGTTTTAGTGTTTTACCCTGAAACTGAATTAAAATTATTTAATTAGGTACCTATAAATAATAAGGTGTATAAAACATCGCAATAAATAATTTAAAAAAAAACATTGCATGAAAAAAAAGTACCTACAATTAAAAAAAAACACTTGCTGGTCTTTTCTTAGTAATATTTTTTTTAAAATATTCCCAACAAAACACCGCGGTGTTTGCTGGCGCATGTAATAGAGGCTTATCGCTGCAGTAACAAGCCGGAAGGGGTTATCGACAATCAGAACGACACTGTGACCTTCGCTTTTCCAAAATACCACCAGCTAAGCCCATTGTATACATGGCCTTGCAAGCACAGGCCATTGTTAACGTCTTCAATATTCGCCTTAACATGAAATTTCACCTTGGATTTACAATTAACAAGCAAGTATTTTTACCTCGATGCGTGTGTGCGTTATGCAATGGTGAGCTAGATGTTGGCGATATTATTGAATTTTTGTATCGTTTATTTTTATCGCAGTCTAAATCTCGATTGTTTGAACGCCAAGCAGTATATGTCGCTTCAATCGATTATGTAACCTCTTTATTTACGATTTGTTAAATAGATAGGTAAAGTGCATTAAAATGTACAAATATTACTATCTAACATGTGTTATAATAAATATAAAATGTCATTTAGTTATTGGAAAATCAAGAAATGGTCGTGCAAGAGAAACGACAAGTTAAAAAAACTAATTGAAAAAAAAATCTTGAAAAAATTCAATTTTTTCGTATTAATTTCATCTACTTCAAATTCAAATTCAAAATCATTTTATTCGAAATAGGATTTACAAAATCGCTTTTCGACGTCAGAGAATGATACTTATTTCCCATAAGAAATGATATTATTTCTTATGGGGCCCCAACGGCATCCTGAAACCATAATTATTAATTAGTAAGTATACCAGATTATATTACTAATTAGTTAAGTATGCCAGATGCGTAGTGTTATGCTTTATATTTATTAATTAACTTGCCATTCACCCCCACTTCGCACGCACGCAATTTTTACTGCAAATTATATACAATAATCATCCTCGTTTATCGCTCTTTCCATTAGTGCAAACCGTATTAAAAATCCGATGAATGGTTTAGAAGAAGTTAGCGGAGAAACAGACAAACAGCGACTTTGTTTTATAATATGTGACTGTGGCCCACTATCTGTTATTCTTTAAACTACAATAGTTTTTTGGGGTCAATCATAGCTTCGAGTAGGTACCGTTTACGAGTGGCGTTCGGAAACAATCGTGCTTTCCAGTTTAATGTAAATCTGTGAGTAGGTAAGAAGCACGTGAGATTTTTTAAATTTTATTACACAATGGCCACAATATATCACGGCACGAATTACGTGACGTCGCGCAGACGTAATGTGGCTAATGGTCCAAGTCAGAGTAATGTGAGTGCGGAGTGTGAACGACCGAGCGATTCGCGCCACGCGCCAGGTGGCCGCCTGCCCAACCCTACGGTCGGGACCGGGAATTTCATTTCCTGTATCTATAGTGCAGGAAAAATCATTTTCCTACTACAAGATTTAAACTTTTTCATTGTGGCGTCAGATAGGACAAGATAGGATAGGACAGCACAAGCACCAATAACACAAGCAACCCCACAGGTGCTGTAAGTGTGATTCCAACTACAGTAGAATTAAGGATAGGCTATTGGGAAAGTACAGGAAAATGGGCTCTGGCATCCCTTACTCACTCATCGAAACACAACAGCACACCTGCTGTTATTTCACTTCACGGTGGTCTTAGGTAAGGGGGTGGTTACTGCCGCCAGACGGGCTGCCCAAATTACTGCGAATCATAGTGTGCACTGCCGCCACTACTACTGATGCCACACTAATAACATTTATTATTTTATTATGGAAAGAGTGATAAACAATTAAGGTTGGTGTATAAGCAGGAATATAATTTGCAAAAAAAGTCAGTGCGAAGCTGGGACTAAAACCGACTGAGGAGGCGGAATCTAGGTATTGCGGAGAGTATAGCAGTATTGAGTAATTTTCATCTTAAAACCCCATCCACAAAAAAAGTTTTAAAGAAGATTTCACAGTATCAGTATACGCATTATATACCTACATACAGTTTCATAAACGAGCCAATAAATAATTTCCGGGCGACATACCTAATATACTTAAATGACATAATGGCAAAATGCCGAAAGTTGTGATTCGAAAACTAATTAAGTACCTACGAAGTCGATATTGTGAATCTAATTTGAAAGAAATCAACCGTCGATTAGACAGTCAAAGGTTTAACGATTCGAATTACGTAGGTACTTATACTAAGACCTTTGGAACTAATCGTTGAAAGCGCGAAGATTGGATTAAGGAATCCAATCACAAAGGTGTGAACTATACAGTCTGATCGTCAATCCACCTGCACAATATAAGTAGGAATTTCACGGAAACTTCGTAAAATCTTAATAGAATTGTGATGAAAAGATACTTACAATGAGGCGGTACTATTTTATTTTGCAAGAATCTAAACAATCTAAGAAGTATCAATTTTTGGCAAGGGTTGTCAGATCATGAATGCTACTATGCCACCGACTTGAAGGAATTTCAACAGGTTTAGTTGTTTATCAAAATTTTTCTAAAAAACAGTCTGCCACCCAGTAGTCGACAGTCTATAGTATCGTAAAAACTTTTTTAAGCTTGTCAGAACAAGTGATCATTATTTCTAATCTAATAAAATCTTTTGTTCTGACTGACTATCAACGCAAAGTCAAAACTATTAAGTGTAGAAAGCTGAAATTTGGAACATGGCTTGCAACACATTATTATCTGCTAGAAAGGATTTTTGAAAACTCCGTACGAAGCCGGGGGCGGGTCGCTAGTAATATATCGTACTTATAAGAACTGTGGATATTCTAATAAAATTTCAAAACCCGAAACGGACCTAGCTTAGTGTGAAAGTGGTGGTCATACTGCCTAACAGCTACCGTTTTGTTATTGTAATAAAAGTAGTGGTAAAATTGTGCATGAAAAATGTCCAAGTAAGTGCAATGTAATAGTTTATACCCTGTGCAACAATGAGCGAAACTTATAGAATTCGTTGGTATACCGCTATGTGTGCGGTAACGTGCCGTGGAAATATGAATTAGTCGGGTTCACACCGAAACCACGTCATGGCGTATACAGTTTACGCTGTTTAATCGATGCGGGGTTAATGTTTTCTATTGTGATATATGCCACGAAGCTAACTGAACTCTGCTACTTAGCGGATTTGGAATACCGTTCGTTCTCAAAAGAGAACAGACAGGATTGTCCATAGAAGGAGTTTATGCTTGTGAATTTATTATCTCTAAAAAAAAGAATAATAATAGTCCGCTTCATAAACTGGGCATTCCTGGTTGTCTTGTTTTACCAGGATATCCATTCAAAAATTCCCACTCTGATTAATATGAGTTTTTCATATCAGATCATTTGCGGATTGGTTTGGTTGAGGAAATATAAATACAACATAAAATTTCTTATTTTCATTCGTGGGTATCACGATCGATCTCTAGTAAAATCGAACTCGAAGAATCATCTAACTAAGCTGATTCTTGCATCATGGCGCTTACATCGTTACGAAAACGTCATACAGTAGGAGTCAAATTAAGCCAAAATTATGGGCAATCAGGGGAAATAATTCGTGTAGTTTTGAAAATTGCTATAGTTATACTTTACGGTATCCAAATGAACATACTAAAAGTCCTCAAGGGGGTACATTTTTTCAGGTTTTTTGCTCATATCGCGAATATCTGTACGAATAGCGCTTGATTACTTCTGACAAAAGTTTCTACATAAAATTTTCTACAAATTAGGATATATTCATTTTTACGATCAATAAATACTTTAGGAGCTACAGGCTGTGTAAGTTAACAGAGAGTTAAGTTGTGTATGATGCTGTTGTTGCGAAGATGTGGATTTAGTAGTTATTCTAATGGCTCTTTCACCAGCAAATATTCCTTGTCAAGCCAGGAAAAGGGAAAGTGGAAACCAATATATTTTCGTCACAAGAACTGGACAAAAATATATCTTCTTGCTCTTTAATTACATTAAATTAATTGCTGTTATCATTGACTTAGAAAAAAAGTAAATTATATGGCTGTTGATATTGATAAAGAAAGACAGTAGGTTTACTTACCAATTTAATTAAAAAAATAATAGTATATTAAATTTTAAAGATATATCCTTAGAGTATGCGATTCTACTCCTTGTCCTCTAAATTAGATCCATTCAAGCCGTGTGAAGAATGAATCTTTAAGAGGTCACAAGATAACTTTGCAGTACTTTGCACTCACAACTAAAAAGCTTTTTCACAGATGCCAAATCTAAATAACGTGAATCAAGAAACACTTAAAAATCGATTAATCCCGTTTCGAATTTCTTTATTTGCATGGAAAATAACTAAATGCATTTTATTTTGCATTTGTATTTTTGGAAATCATCATTTTCTCAGCCGCAGAACGTTGACTGCTGGGTATAGGCCACCCCTATAATTTTCCCGTAGGACCGGTCAGAGCAACTCGGATTCAGCGTCCACCCGCAGCCCTTATTACGTCGTGAGCCCTTATTATGGGTGGACGTCCTACGTTGTGCTTGCGGTTCTGAGATCTCCACTCGAGAACTTTCAGGCCCTAGTAGGGGCTGTCGGCTCTAAACTCCATTCCACTAGTCGAACTCGTAGGAAACGAAGCAGTCAAAGCTCATTCGTCTATCGAAGAAAATTGGCCAAGCTCATTGATCAAGTAATGATTTGGATAACGTCACCCCATTGGCTATTATCACACGCATTAGCCAATGGGTGATTTTCTTTGGGAGCTCGATTCCTGGAATTCACGTTACATACTACGTTTTCTGCCCATGGCCACTTCAACTAGCTAATCCGCTAGGTTTTCGGTGACTTTATTTTGTCTATGAATCTCCAATATACAACAAAAGATATTCTAACATCTAAGAAACTAATGATGTTGATAATATTTTAAGGTCATTGAGACTACAATTTCCTTTTAGTTTTAATTAAACTAATTAGGCACGTTTTTTGAATTTTATCTGCGATGATTAATCAAAGCATTGTTGCGAATGGTGTCAAAGCGAATAGGTGTGAAGTCCACGTAACAAGCAAGTCTTTCACACGCCAGACATTCGGACGTGCTGGTCACAGCGGTCACCAGGACGATTGTCTCTTGTCTGACAAAACACTGGACGGTCTTAGTCACTCGATACTAACTGTTTTTAGTACGGCAATGCAGTTATAACTTAAGGCGGACCTTATTTGACGAAATATTTGATTTTATTGCAAATTGGCGACTCGCTCCTGGCTTCGCCCAGGATAAAATTTAATTAGGTTTTATTATGTATATAAAAATTTCGTGAAAAATTATGGTGACAACCGCATCAAAATCCGTTGCGTTGTTTAGGAGTTAGCGGTTGTACAGACAGACGCGGAGAGCGACTTCAAATTACTATTTATATGCGGTAAGCGACTTTATTTAATAAGTATGTAAGTATATAGGTAAAAAATGTATTTACCTATATACTTACATACTTATTTAATTATAATGTATTTTATTTATAATAAATATACAGCCATTAAATAATTTCAAGTAATTCTCAATTACTTTTTTTACATATTATCTACTGATACCAGCCAAAGAAATGGGAACTTTTTTTGGAAATATGTAGTATTTATTCTAAATAGTTTATTGTTTTTAAAAAATCATAGGCAAGCAAAACATACTGTCTTTGTATCAAACTTTGTGTAATTTGATAGGTATCAAACGTCAGGCAATGTGGATTTTTCTGTTTTTTAAATTCATTTAGCAATAGCTACTTATTTACCCTTAGTTTTTTTTCAAAAAATCCGTGTTATGTAAACAAATTGGAAAATTTTAAACGATTTAGCAAGCATTGAATTTAGGAATCTCCTTTGAACAGGTATTGTATCCAAATCATTATGCACTCATTGCTTTCTTTTTCTGACCGGCCTTATTGGAAAATTGTGGGGAGTCCTATGTCCAGCAGGGACGTCCTGCGGCTGAGATGATGGTGATGACTATTATTCCGGCTATCATTCTTACTGCATCCGATAAAGTTTGTAAGAACAAAAAAACAATACTGCCAAATTTAAAAATAGTTAGGTACCTGAATCAATTGCGAACTAAAATATCCAAATGTATAAAATATTTGACACGTGTGCGTGGATTTTCTATTTAATTTTTATTTTTATTTAGATTTTGGAAATTCACACATGAAATCGGAAAGAATTCGCAAACGTCTTTGCCTGCGAATCAGCGAGTTCGCGAACGAGGACGAGACGAACTTGCGTTACAAGTGCGGATGTCTGCGAACCAGCGACAAGTTGAAGCAGATTTTGAACAGATTTCCCAAAGCTCCACCGCCACCTCCCCCTTCGCCTAATATAGCGCTTCATAGGAATCCAGTGTGTATTTATTATGCCAGCCATATACAATCAAGTCTATCAAGACAATTTGATGGTGTATGGATGTCATTTTGCATGACAGCATGAATCTTATTTAATGTAAAATTGTAGCAATTTACATTGAACAAGATTATGATACTGTTTAAAAAATTTAGTATAAATCTCCGCAGGAAATAAATAGCCTGTACCAATTTCTTATATTATTGGTGTTTACACACTTCTCTGTTTAAAATCAATTATTTCAATCTCCATTAACTTCACTAAATGAATTATCTTAGTTCAATCTCATGCCGTTTTCAGTAAAAAGGTTGTCTGTCGGTCTATACATTTATATAAAATAAATAAATTGAACTTGTCGGTTGATTTGTCTGTTTGATATTAAAATCCCCGCAAATTGCTGTGCACAGGAACCGTGTCACATTAACATCCACATGACGGTACTGAGTGTGTCGCAAGATTACGTCACCATAATGGCGGCCAAGGGCATTAGCAATTTGCGGGGTTTGTGATTAAAAATGATTTTTATTAGCCTTTTGTCAATGTAATATAGTTTACAAGAGGTTGTAAAGAATATTTTTTTGTAAAGAATAATTTCTATTTCAGTTCGAACATTCATGTATATCCGCCTACTGTAACTTCAGTGCGAATCAATTGCTCAACAGTATTCACAGTGGTGGCTCACAAGTCGCCCCGATTCCCATTTTTGATCCTAACAATCAATTAACAACTAAATTGAAGGAGACGAATGACAAGGTACGTACGCAGTATTTAATAATTGCACTTCTCAGTTTATTTTTAACTAGCTGGTGCCCGCGAATTCGTCCACGTATACCTAAAGCCTAACAAAATATGTAAAGACCGCGATGCTTGTCCACGACTGAGTCCACGCCCCTTGGTCGTAAATGTTAAAGCATTTATTCAATCTATATTTCTCATATATTTTTGTCAGGGGTTGAATTTCATTTTTATTTTATTTTTAGATCATCTATGCTCTATGCCCTTTTCTATATCCCTAACAAGGTGTATGTAAAATTTCACGATCGGTTGAATTATGGCGTGAATGCGTATATAAAAAAATACAGTCGTTTGTAGGCAAATATACACGAATTTAATTCTGACGATTTGAAAAACTGACCATCTGAAAGTATGTTTTTTTTGAGAATGTGACCTTTTGAAAGTAATTGGAATACACGAACTACCCAAGCTAAGTGTTGCAGAGTATTGTTTCTAAATGTTGTTACCGTGCGATCAAACGTGGTTCCCTTACAAGACAATGAATGAAGGAATTCTTCCTTATGACCGATTGTTTAATTAGTCTGTAGCGTTTCTCGATACGATCTGAGTGAGCGGCGTTGTTTTTGTGTAGTTAGTTTTGTCGTGACACGAGGTGGGCTGAGGGTCGCATGTCGCTATCGGCCATCGGATGATGCGTCTTCCTAGATACCACTTTGTTGTCACAAACGAGAACGTTCTGGATTTAGTGTTATAGGTGTTTACTATTTTTAAATCGTTCTTTTTTACTGCCAATTTTAATTAAAAAAATTCTATATTGAGGTCGACAGACACGCTGACGGTTCGCTTGATGGTAGGTGGCTACCGTCGCCTATAACACAAGCAACGCCGAAAGTGCTGCAAGTCCGTTGTCGGCAATAGTAGGATTAAGGATAACGTATTACGAAGGGATAGGGAAATGGGCTCTGGCATCAGTTACTTACTCACCGAAACACAAAAGCATACATGCTATTATTTCAGGGTGGTGTTCTGTAAGGGAGTAGTTACTGCCACCAGACGGGCTGCCGACATGGCGTTACATAAATGACAATGTTAGGATCCTAACATTGGTAGTGTTGTGTTTTTTTAATATGACAAAAAGAATGGTATGCTGAGTTTCTTTCGGGGTCTCTTCTCAGGATCGTCATCGTCTTGGCTTTTTTCCTAAACCCTGATAAAATTAAAATTTATAATGACATTAAAAAAAGAGTTCTTCAAGAAACCTATCTGACGAATAAATACATATTTTGATTTGATTCGATATTTCGCTAGAATACTCTGTCTGATTATTCCCAAAGTGTGAATGAACGAGTAACATAGTTAGGCGTATCTCGCTGGAATACTCTGTCTGATTATTCCTAAAGTGTGATCTGATGAATAAACGAGTAACATAGTTAGGGGTAACTCGCTGGAATACTCTGTCTGATTATTCCTAAAGTGTGATTTGATGAATGAACGAGTTTAGGGGTATTGTAGTGTGATAGTTGTAGTCGCGGCCTTACTCTTGGCAATGGACGTTCGTGAAGTGAGATAGGATCGAGCTTACGTCGTGACGATGGTCGCGCCCTTCAACACGGGTTCCCATCGGTTGAAAACGAGATACGTTTAGTTTACGCAATACTACATTATTCATAAAATGAGCTGACCATTATCCCACCCCGCAATATTTTCATTGTGAAAATTATGCAAATACGAGAGAAATGGAATTTTAATATGGGTTTTAATAGCATTTTTTCGGATTCTTGACTAATCAAACTCGGATACTTATTATTATGCTTATAGCGATAGTTTTAATGATAATGATTAATGATATATTTTGAATGATATCTTCAGTTTTTTATTGTACAATACTCGCAGTCTTTTGTTTGGGAGCAAAAATACTTCAACAGTAGAAGCAATAATACCAATAAAATTGTCTGAAAATTTTACCGGAAGGAACGTTAGAAGATTCTATATTTAATTTTAATTAATTTTGAGTCATTAATGTCACAAAATTAATTAAAATTAAATATATTCGGAAACCGAATATTTATTATATTTGGTTTCAGTACACAACACAAATAAATGATTTCAAAGAAATTAACTTTGCAACACTGTACAATTAAATATAGTTATGAAAAAATCCCTAATAATATAATTTATTTGCTAACGTGGGGTTTATAACACCAGACTTAATAATAAGTGGGATATACTAGGGATACCTCAATCCCACAGAGTAATTATTTCTAGTTGCAGAGCTATATTTTTCTTTTAATTGTCCGCAATGATTGTTCCTGACTTGAGTGTAGTAACTAATAATCGTAGTTGAGTATCTAAAATGTAGATAAATTATTACCGAATTTAGTCTTGACTCTCACCCACTTTGGAGCCTCTAATAAGCTGTTTATAGACAGCAAGGTATAAAATTCAAGCAGATTTATTACCTCACCTTTGTTATTTAACTAATACATTACCTTTAACATGTTAACGATATTATTCCGCTACATAGCACGAATTAAGTTAAGCCTTGTTTGTAAATAAGTAAGGATGTCGGCGCGCGGTGAGATAATGTTTCGTTTACTTATTTAGATAAAAATCTTTCTAGGTTAATACCAAGTGCAGTTCGCTACTAATTTGTAGCGTAACATAAGGTTGTTTATTTGAAAAACAAATACTTAAATGATATTTTGATACTTGTAATCTTTCCATAGTATAATTTGAATTCGCTTTCCGTGTCTGTTCGTCTTTATGGACGCTAACTCCTCCTAAATCACGGAACGGATTTTCACCATCAGTTAGATATTTTTTTACGGAAGTTTTATATATATATTATAAAATCTAATTTGGTATTTATGAAGTCGTCGAAAAATAAATTTACATGGCTTACGTAGGCTAAACCTTAAAATACGTAAAAGTGATGTACCTACCTACTAGAGAATTGTAGTTCTTCTAAAATCCTAAGGAAAACTTCGCGATGGCATATATCTATCTGTTGCGGTTGACTCACAGTAACCATTTTTTTTAAATTTAAAATTTAATCTACATATTATAAATCCGTCATCTCTGATCCTACTACTTCTAAACCATCCAACGGATTTAGATACGGTTTTCAATTATGAAAAGAGGGATGAACGAGGAAGGTTTGTGTACTTATATAGAAAAATTGCATCAGTGCGAAGCCGGGCCTAGGTCGTTGATACATATCTATAATATACTAATATTATAAAGAGAAAATATTTGTATGTTTGTAATGAATAAACTCAAAAACTACTGGACCGATTTTGAATATTCTTTCATCTATAGAAAGCTGCATTATCAGCGAGTAAAATATTATAACGTTATGCAGGCGAAGTCGCGTGCAACAACTAGTTATACAATAAAGTAGATGTCCGCCTTTGTCTGTTTCACAACTAACTTCTAAACCATTCAAAGGATTTTGATGCGGTTTTGAGCGATGAACTAGAACAAAAAAAAACCCTACCGCTAATGAATGGAACAGAGGTTGAAAAATATTTGAATGATTTGAAAATTAAAACAGCAGGTGGGAACCACTCGATCATGGCAAATAATCACCGATCTAGTGCACATAGTACAGCTGTCTGTTACTGCGACTGCCCTGGCGTTCTACTACCTCATCTACTGTTACATGCAACTCATCTATTACACCCTCCGGAGCGCCATCTACTTTCACCAAGCTGACGGGTGAGTTTTCTTGTCGACCAATTATTTCTTAAATAACTGACCCCACAGTGTTGCATTGTCGATTTCATATGAATATACCATCTGAATTTCCAATTTTCAAGTAAATTTTCTGAAAACTACTTTCATAGAAACTTTGTCTTGACAATTACGAAGACAAGAAAAGACATAATCAAAATGAGTCGTGGCGTTCTGAAGTGCTGCTCTGTCATAATTTTAGCAATGAATTTTTATTTATATACCTAATATTTATTTAATATCTCACAAGCAAATGGAAGAGCTACCGTCGCATAAAACAAGTTGATAATATAGACATGGATACTGGCATATATTATTCTTATACCGAAACACAACATACAAGTGTTGTTATTTATTGATATTTATACATATGTTATTTTTTTTAGGAACATTTTAATAAACCTCAATAGCAAAGCCCGTTCAAACGAAGTTTCCAAAATGTCGCAATATTTTTGTGTCCCATCATATAGGTGTTTTAATTTTTGAATGTGAATTTAATTTTTATGTTATTACAGGCCAATGAAGATCACAATAGGCGTTGTAACAGTTACCTCAATAATAGTGGCTCTGAATCTAGTCATACGGTTGGAGAGGTTTATTGGCATTTTTCCTAGCACGTATGATCCCGACGTGGTCGTTAAAAATATTGAAATATTGAATAATTCGAATGAGGAAATAATTTAAATAAATGGGTTATTACGTGGTTTCATATTTTTATTATTGTTTTATATAAACGTTTAATGATCTAAACCAAATTAGATTTATAGATTGCAATTAAAATTCAAAAGTAATATATACAAGCTCCGAGACATCTTCTCGTCCGTAATTCCTTAGTGACTCAAAACAAAAGTTTTCGACCAGTGTGTGTTGTCAAGGATAACAGATGGCGTTGAAACGTGGTCTCTAACTATGTGCCTCGTATGAAAACTCAACGTCGCTCATCGAGCTATGTTACACTGTGAGATCGAATCTGAAATGAGGAGATCCAGAGATGTACGAAAGTTACCGATATAGCCCAGTGGCATTGGGCAGGACACACACTACACAGAGCCAACGGCTGCTGGGGTTGGAGGTTCTCGAGTGGAAGCCACGGATCGGTAACGACAGACGATCTGATAAGGGCCTCGAGTCGGCGGTGGGTCCAGGCTGATTCTGACCGGTCCTATTGGAACATTACGAGGGAGGCCTATGTCCAGCAATGGATGTCCTGCATCTGAGATGATGATATTCTAAAGCAGATACTATGCTATGGTTAGAAACGAATGTTCAAAAAATTGCGTTGTATATGTCGCACTGTAATCAAAAGAAACGGATTTTTGCAAAAATCCTATTATGATTTTTTCCGATTTTGTCCGATTTGATCGGTACTAATACTACTAGTAACAGTATAATATACTGCGACATATATGACAAAAAGAGTAGATATGATGCTATCTATGTATCTTACATCATAATATCCCAATAATTTAATAAGGAACATATTTGTCATCTTGCAATTAAATGCATGGTGCGATCTAATGTTTGGTTATTTTAAAGAAGAAATATTGAAAAGTAAACAAAGGGCGATAGTTAGTAGGCCGTATTACGAAGTCAATGATGCGATTGATGCTACTGGTGTAGTAAAGAAAATTGTCAACTGTATAAAATATCTTAATATAGCCTGGCAATAAATAATTCACATGCGTATGAAATAGTTTTTCCAAGATAGCCAACAAGTGATTAAGGCCCCTCCACCGGCTTTCGTTCATACTAAGTGTTGCGGGAAATGTTCCTCTGAAGTAACAACACAGTGGAGGCTGTCTCGACGAGTACCATTCATACATTAATCGCCTTGAGAGACGCGCGTAAGCCTTTCTAAGCGCGGGAAACTCGCGGACCGAATTTCAAAAACAGTGGATGTTACGTGCGCTCTGTGTAGCTTTGTTTGAATTTGGAAAAGGATTTAAAAAAGGTTTCAATCATTTACAGTGTTGCTAGTGTAATTAAATAACAATTGAATGAAACAAGTGCGAACCGCTCAGTGTATCGCTTAGTGCAAAATGGTGCTAAGTGTCAGGTAAGTGGAGTATGGAGGCGATTAATTTTTATTATTTTTTGCGCGCATCTTGCATTAAACTGAAAAGCCTCATCACCGCTTTCATGAGTACTTAATATTTCTTAATAGATTTGTATCTGTCTAATAGGTAGATAGATAAAATTATAATTAAGAAGATTCATAACTTAATATCACCGATGATTATATTATATACCGAAAAAAAAAACTTATTGAAAATTATAATCCCTGCTGATTAGAACTTTACTTCCAAAGAAGATTGTAATTGATTAGTGAAAATATTGTTATTTATTTCTTTTGTTGTTATAAAAGCTGAAAACTGTTTTTTTTTTTTAATTATTTAAATCTATCATCACTACTATAAACTCTTGACTTCTCTGTGGAATGGGATATGTCGTGTACTAGGACATTAAAATGCCCTAAGCCATGTACTATTCGCATTACATGTTCATATCATTCCATGTTCACATCTCCTGTTCTAATGCTAAGATCCGTGTTTCTTATATCACCTGTTTGGTATTCCAAATCTTTAGTTATTATTAACCATATATATAGTTCAAAAGACCATATATTTCAAAAAAAAAAAAATTAAAACAAAATCATAAAAAATCAGCTAAAATAACACGTATTTTACTGACCAACTAATGTTATATTTATACAACATTAGTGGCCCGCTCCCGGCTTCACACGGGTGTAATTTTTTACTCAATCTAGCTGATAAAATTACCTTACAACGCCATCTGTTAGAATCTTTTGTAACTCACAGATAAATAATTGCTGGATTGAATAGGTATCAACAGATGGCGCTATGTTAATAATATTATATAATTTGCAAAAAAATAATAAACAAAATGAGATATAAACTATCCTGTCTTTTAAGTTGGACCAAATTACATATAGTTACGAAATTTTATCAAAATCGGTTCAGTAGTTTGGGAGTTCATCGCGGACAAACATGTAACACGTAATTTTTATATAGTATATAAGGATTAAATAATACATATTTATTTATAAACTAGCGACCCGACGTCGACTTAGCGCAGATGCTATTTTTCCAGTCATTTTTTCCATTTTTTCTTCACAAGTACCTTCCTCGATCTTCAACGAATATTTGAAAAAAAAAATTGCCATTCTTGAGTTTTTAGCTTAGAAATACATTTAATAATTCATTTTTAATTATATAGATATTAATATAAAAATGTAAATAAATGTTAATATTTTGTAACATACATTCCTTCCTTCTACACAAACTCATCTCTATATTAAAATATTAAAATTATATACTTACGTCTTGATGATTGAAAAATAAATCAATAAAAATGTTTCATTGATATTTTCTTTTAATCTAACGTTAAAAGAATATAAAAGAATATCGTAGGAAATTTTTTAATCGTATCAATTTGAAATTGGGTTTGTGACCCCGCTACGCTTGATCATTATAAACGGCATCTCTTATTTGCTTCAGATCTACAAATGTTTAGATTTGGTTACAGCTGCAAACAAAGATTAACCCCGTTTCTTTGTCAAACGAAGATTTGATATTGTACCGCAACTTTAATTTATTGCTACTTTATCATTGGTGTCAAAAATATTGAATCAAAATTATTGAAAATGCATTTTGTTTATACCAAGAAAGGTACCTTAAATTCATAACGACTTTGAAGGTACTATATGTGTACGAAATATAAAAATATATATTTCGTACGGATGTCCAATTTTTCAAATTTATCACTTCATAAAAAGCCGAATTGGTACAGCCGAAGTGTTTGAGATGATGCTTCAAAATCATGGAATAATCATTGATAAGATTTTGATAGACAAGCTATAATAAAAATTATATAAACTAACCCCCGACTTTCTATGGAGTCCAAACACGCTAAGTATGCATGCTGTAAGTTACTAAGGAGGTGGGTATCCCGCAGACAAGATGCTGTAGCATCAGGTCAAGGTTATCATGTCATGGAAATACTACTGAATTAACAGTATACCCATTTTCCCATCAATAGAACATGTACAAGTTAATGAAATCCATTTGTTGACAAGAAAATGGGCTGACGGTCTTCAAACGCATGTACAAATCTTCGTAAATTATAGTTAAGAATCATCCCGATCACGTATTTCATTCGTTTTGGATCTACAATTTAATATACAGATAGACACACGTGTCAAATTTATAACGTTCCGTTTTCGCGTCGGGCGTCGGGGGTTAAAAATAAAAGGAACTGTCGTTCGCACCGAAACGTGTAAAGGTGACAGATTCGTCTGTCAAGTATTAACGCCCGCAATATCACACCAGCCGAGTCGCGATAACGGTGCAACAATTATGTAGACACGGTGCGTTCAGAGTAAAAAGTACTTTAAAATAAATAATCGCGTTATTTTCCGGTACACAAAGTTTAAAAGTGAAATGTTAGTTGAAAAATATCGTCTATGTCAAACCAAAACCTTAGTATGTGCACTTTTGTGCCAACAGTTTGAGATCCAATACTTAGTTCACTGATAATTATTTGTCGAACTAACTATTTATTCAAGTAGTGGCAGGAAATACCACCCTGAAATAACAGCATATGTGCTGTTGTGTTTCGGTGAGTGAGTAAGGGATGCCGGAGCCCATTACCTTATCCATTCTTAATACAATCCCTTATAATTTATCCTACTATGATAGACAGCGTATTTGCAACACTTGTGGCGTTGGCGTTGGTCGTGTATGTATAGGCGACGGTAGCCACCTATCATCAAGTAGACGTGTTGTTTTAGAAAACAGCATCGTTTCCTAGTACTGGAAAAATTAATAAAAGAAAAAGTGGTAAATCGATAAAAAGCGTAACGTTTATAGTCATAATTTTCTTTGGAATGTCAGACCATTTCAAATTGGTTATAGATACGCATTGTGTTAGCAACTTGAGGGACACATTCTTTACTTTATATTATGTGTGACGGACAGACACAGGGCCAATTTAATGTAATGTCGTCTGTGATACTACGAGTAGCAGTCGTAGGACAAGCAAAAGATGATACACATATTACGTCACTTTATGAAATGGTTTGTTTTTACCTGTTTATCCTTTCATCGTCATTATAGCACAAATGTCCACTGGTAAACCTATAATTATCATGTCTTCATAATTATCATAATTGAGGCGTCGTCGCTACTATAATAGCAGCCACTCTCTTGTAGTCGTCGAATAGTACAATCAAATGGTACTAGAGCAACTACGTCGATACTAGAGCAACTGTTAATACCAAAATATCACTAGTACCATTAGTGGTACTAGCGACACCAAGTAGTATCACTAGTACCATTAGTGGTACTAGCGACACCAAGTAGTATCATTAGTACCATTAGTGGTACTAGCGACACCAAGTAGTATCACTAGTACCATTAGTGGTACTAGCGACATCAACTAGTATCACTAGTACCAACTTAGATATTCGTCTATATTAAGGATTTCATTAAGTGGAAACAGCATTGCTACGGATAAATTTCAAGAAAATTTGACCGCATATACATTTGCTACAAAAAATGTTGCTTCTTAAAGGTCTCTGCCCACTACACCGTACCATACCATGACCGTGCTAGGAACGTGGCAGGCAAAATTATATTCTTTGTATTGAAAAGTATGATACAACTCCCACGAGACCGTTCCGTCACCGACCAACACCGTCGCGTGCCATGCACGGAGCGTCAACAAATTGTCGGCGAGAATATTTTGCCGGTACTGACACGCTCCGTGCATGACACGCAACGTTGTCAAACCGTTGCGCGCAGGCGGCGAGCCGGTGAGTATACGGGTTGTAACTTTTCTTCATCGTCAACTAAGTGCCTGAATAATGTCCAATATTCTCCTTCAGTTTTTCGTTCTTTTATAGAATCGTAAATCCAGTAGCGTCAAGTGTTTTTTCAATATTATGGGAATCATTGCCAGTTGTCTGTTAATTTTCTAATAGCCATAACCTATTTTATTTAAAAACTTGATAGCACTCCAAGACGTCCACGCAACACTGATACGCATGCGACAATGGACGGATTCCTATCGGTTTTGTTGGATGTTGCATACGGATAACATACGGACATCATACGGGCAACATACGGGCATCATACAGGCAACATACGGGCACAAAACGGCGTCGCTCCGTTTCACTGGGCATAGTAGAGCTTATCGTGTTGCTTTTCGTGTCTGATACGTTCCTAGCACGGTCATGGTATGGTACGGTGTAGTGGGCAGAGACCTTAAAAGTTATGCCTACAATATAAATTTGATACTTCAAATTATTTTTAACTGTTAGATTTAGACGATGCCCGTCGGGCAGCAGTAACCACCCCCTTACAGAAGACCACCATGAAATAATAGTTTGTGATTCGATGAGTGAGTAAGGGATGCCAGAGCTCATTCCCCTATCCCTTCCTAATTCCTATCCTTAATCTTACTATGGTCGGCAGTTCACTTGCAGCATCGCAGTGGCGTTGCTTTATGTTATTGGCGACTGTAGCCACCTACAGCAACTCGACAGACTAGTCTACCATCAAGTGGATCAACAGGTCCAGTAGACTAGTCTGTCGAGTTTTACATTTAAAAAAATACAAACAGCACTTATAAATACCTACATAATTTAAAATATGACAGCTTTTTTTAGGTATATGAGCCAATTTTAGACATCCCCAATACTTACAACGAACACAAGCAAACTTGAAATTAAATAATATAGGAATAAAAAGGTTATAATTTATTATTAAATAAATTAGTACAGTATTTATTGCATAAGAGTCCGTAACGAACGCCCTTGCCCGCGAATGACCTACTCACTGAGCATGTAATAGAATGTTTAAGGAAGTCGTAATGAGGGGATAGCTCAGTGCTTGAAGGAAGTGGTGCGAGGTCGGTAGACCTTCATGTTGGCATATCTCACTCTGTATATAAGTCTTGTTTTTCATATAAAAAAATAAAATAATGAATGATAAAAAAGGAATTACTGCCTGCGTAAATAACTGCATTTCTGTAAGAGTAAGCAATAGAGTGGTCGCTCACAAAGGAGGCATTTTTTTAACTTTTAGCATTTTTATACAGTCATAAATGAAAATGTTAATTCGAATCATGTAAACACTATTCAAACAAAGAAGTAGGATTCTCTATTGTTAGCTCTCATTTCGTTCGGTAAAGTAAAAGACATCAACGCGTATTAAGCTTTCGTACACTATTTTTATTGTTGCACATAAAATGTTTTCATATAGTTATTACCGTAAGGTATTTGATTTGAATGTTATTGAAATGTAGTGGCGATGTGAGTTCCCGTTGCGGCGTTTTACTTTTTAACGATTCCGGTAAACAAATGAACGTTGGCGGTAGATATTGCAACGAGAAATGGATGCTTAGATCTGAGAAGGATGCACGGATAACGGCTCGATTTTTTCGGTACTCGATCACGAATCAGAATAGCGATTATAACTGAGCTAATGATGGAATCGGAACGTTCGAGTTACGATTAATTGCGATCGCAGTCACGAACCATTACCGGTCAGAGTTCAAATGCGGGATTGCAAACATTACTGATACCAGTTGTGACAGAGACATGTAAATCTATGCAGATTAGTTAGAATGCATTGATTTCGTGTCTATTACTTAGTTCCTCAATTACTTACTGTGTTTACGGCTTGTTGTTTGTAATAAGTATATACTTCTATGATAAGTATTGCCAACAGATTGAATTAGTACAGCGTAAATTCCTTAAAACACTTAATTATAAGTGCTTCCACTCAAGGTTGCCATATGTTGATGCATTAAAGAAATACTCCGTGCCAAGTTTAGAACAGCGACGATTACTCCTGGGTGCTATATTCTTGTATAATTTTTGTCATTACCGCTATGACTGTAACTATTGCACTTAGTGAATAATATTGTATATCGATTGCCAAGCAGTTCGCAGCGTATACGAGATGCCTATATGCATAAACTAAACTAACACTGATGAACGTGCACCTTTATATCATATTATTATGCACAAGTACCTACAATTGATTATTTACACGTGATCTATTTTCTTCTAGCTGACACGAATATAAAAACAATATTGTTGTTGTTTTAATTTAATAGTGTTGTTTTGTTCTTCTTTGTTTTTGTATTTTGGTGTATTTTTGTATATAAATTTGTATGTTTCTCTCTGTATAAAATTATAGTATACCAATTCGTGAAAAATGTTACCTTTATTTATGTGTGTTTCTCTTTTTTCAAATTTACTATATTATATGGTGTTATTGTTTGTTTTCCCAAATAAAATAAAATAAATAAATAAGTAATGTATAAACTCAAAAACTATACTCAACTGATTTTAAAAATTCTTTCACATTATAGAAAGCTACATTAAATAAGGATTGATTGTACTATTTGTTAACGTCTGCTATTTATGTCAACTTAATTTAATTTTCTGTACGACCATTATTGCCCGAGTAATCGATTGTCAGTCAAATATAACTTTTTCGCTTTGATCGACGATAACTCAGTGACAAATCATCGTACAGAGCTCATAAGGGGGTCAAATTGTAGGTAATTAAATTCAAAGAGTTTTGTAGTGCCATTACCAAAAAAATATTACGGCTCGTAGACCATTTTCAAGACGAGCAAATATTTTGTAATTTTTTTTTCGTTGGTTTTCTGACGATTACTCGTGAACCGGTAACGAGAAAAATATTTGAAGCTCGGATTCAAAAACTAGACTTGAAGCTACAATTTTCTTTTTTAATGAACTCTTTACGACCATTTTCTTCGAAGTTACAGCCTGTTTTTGGGACTAGTGTATAAATTTTATATAAAATTGTTATAAAATTGTAGATAAACTATTTAAAAATTACAAATAATAGAAAAATTTTTTTTTTCAAATAATTAATGTTAATTCGAAATGCCTTCTCTATAGCCTTCTTCGTTCTTCTCTTTCTTTTGTACATACAGTATAAGTACCATTAATAGTATAACGTATCAATCGCAAATACAGCGTTAATTCATCCGTTAAATTCATCGTTACAGTTGTTGACCACAAAGTGAGAATGATTTGCTTCTCTCCCGCTGTTCGATTAGCGATTATTCGGATGAAGGATGTGGAGTTACGCTCCGTCGATGACCTCACTAAGGTTACTGACTCACACAAATAGAAAACATTTACTGAAACACTATAAAAGCAGACGAAACCACTTAAACTGCAAAAAAACAGTCAAGTGAGAGTAGTGTTTAATTTTTGAGGGTTCCTGTGCTTAGTGCGAGTTTTACTCGATCAAACGCATCGAACGCGTAAACGTGAATGTATGGGAATGCAGCAGCGCCACCTAGTGGCTAACGTGTAGCGCTGCTTCATCTCTATACAAATTCTCGTATACGTGTTCGATGCGTTTGATCGAGTAAAACTCGCACTAGCACTCTGGGTTAATATAAAAATCCTCGTTTGCATCAATACATGTCTACAGGATCACAATTCATATAAAGAAGTTACAGTACAAAGTATGTTCTAACCGACAAGATCATACTAGTATTTGTGTTTACTTAATAATTGTTTTAATCAATTCTAAACTTTCCTAATTTTCTAATCTATATCTGTACATAAATAAAATCGTAAACGAGCCGTGTACGTTTTTAAGATTACATGTATGCATGGAAATCATAGCAAATCCATTAAAAGAATCTATTACGGATCTCTAAAATACAAAAATAATGCAATCTGTATGTAATTATCACGTTAACACATCTAACAAATAGAGATAAATTTTTACTTACTGTGATTTTATAACTTGCTTTTACGTACGACTTACTCGGCACTATTAGAGAAAAAAAAAGTTTATTTCGAACATTGTACATTGTATTGGTATTTTATAATTTATAACTACAATTAGATTATTCCCAACACTATTCCTAACACCTACTATTAAAGACCGATTTCTTAGTAGTAGCTATTTCTCAATATACAATTAATTATATGGTAATAGTTATCCAATATGTTAATGTATTATTCTCTAGACTAGAGGATATATTTCAATGATATAAAAGAAAGAGAATAAAGTCAATTCTTACTCTTCTCTTCTTTATTGGAAATACTTTTAGTAGTAATATTGCTTTTAGATATAAATTTTTTTTTTTTGAGAAATCGTCATGGATTTTCAAACAACATAAGGTAGGTACTTAGTACTCAGGCTAGGCGTCGTCAATAGAGAAAAAAGTTGGCAACTGAGATAAAGAGCAAAAAGGAGTGATGAGAGCAGATAACTTCATTTATCATCGAAAACATTATTTCATGATAATCTTTAGCATGGGATTGAGCAATTTCTTGAAGAATCCCTCCCTCGCGCAATGTTTCCGGTCACTGCAAATTGTTATTTTTGTTCATTCACCTGTGATCAAGTAGACAGCATGCCGACTGTCTATATATAAAGGAACAATAAATAAATATGAAAAGACAAAACAGTTCACAGGAACCTTCTCCTCATTTATTTATTTGTGAACCGATTTTTTTATTTAATATAGTTAAATATATGTATTAAACCTACAAGTGGCGGTAACTAACTGATTTATTTAACTGAAAATACATGCCACCTACATATTACAAACTGTATGTAGGTGGTGTGCATGTGCTGAGATCAAAATACCCAACAAATATCATTTATGAAAAAAAAAAATGATAGCAAGTTTTTCCCCAACTTCGAAATGATTATGGTAGATTTTCAAGTATTGGGCTAATACTAAGTACAGTATCAGCTTCGCTGGTACAAAATGCATGTGTATTTTTTTTCTGCAAATGATATAAATAAAACTTCCTCGTTTATTAGCTCTAGTCATTTGTGAAAACCCTATAATATCCGTTGGGTGGTTTAGAAAAAGTTAGCGGAGAAAAAAACAGAGGTGGACAGATACTTTATTTTATAATCTGTTTAAATACAAATATAATTGTGGTAGTTATTTTAATAAAAAAAAAAAAAAGACAGTGGTCTATCTAACCATAACAATAATAAGAATTTGCTTAGATTAACCTTAATTATTACATTTAATATTAAATTAACATTATTACATTTAAAGTATGTACGTACCTACTAGTATTAATATTATATTTCAGTAGCTTGTAGGACTCCATATTTGTTGTCGCACGAAAATAAACGAACACAATGTTTTATGTTTTGTTGTTGTATAAGACAATACTTACATTACTAAATCGTAGGTAAAAAAAAAGAATTCAATAAGAATATTGAGCAGAGCGAGTTGCCCCGTCATTACAATGGGCAGCCGTATATTTTGACCTGTCATTAGGTCGGTAGTCGCAGTGTTATTACGGTCAAATCAATGCAAAATGTAATAAAATTCTATCACGATATTGAGATGTTTAGTTACATTTGTTTGCTATTTACGTAACTATTAGAATGTATCACGATTTTCAATCAATTTAGTTATCATTCGCGGTGAGGTCGTTCACCAGAAAACTTGGGAGCGTTGAGGTCAGCTATACATTTTTATTATGTTCAATGAAGATAGGTACAGAATGTAGCTTCTAAATGATGGAATAATAACCCCGCGGTTTCACCTGCAAGAAATCGAATTCTTTCTATCTCTCGGTGATGCTCGGTTTTCATTGGGTGGCCGAACAAGAATTTTTACAAGTTACACGAAACATTACAATAAGCGTCAGTCACTTGATCGTTACACTAATTTCGAACTTGAAATTTTACTCTGAAAGCGTGTAAAGAAATTTCACTTCAAAAACAAACTAAGCTTTATATTAGAACAGTAGTAAGTACTCTACTAATATGGCTTACCGATGTACCTGCGCAGAAGACGAATTTTTAAAGCGTGGGAAATGCTATCGACCAATCCACACACTTCGCGGCTTTTTCCAGTATCGCTATTGGTTGCCAGCTGCCGCCATGTTAGCGTGCGCCTCTTGGCATCTTACGCTCGTGCGAGTGTGACAGCACTAACACTTAGGTATAGATATTGTAGCTAAGGTTAATTGCAAGTTTTAAGCTTCTTCGCTAATCGTCAGAGCCGTACTTTCTTTTCTGCGTGAACGAATATTCACGACGCGCCTTAATAAGTGTGTACTACTGTATTTAGGTATGTATAAGCTACAGTAGTGGCAAGGCATATTGCAATCCGCAGTAAGCACGTCTCCGTGTGATGTTATGTTTTGGTGAGTACATAAGAGACGCCAGAGCCTATTTCCCTATTCCCTTTATCCCTTATCATTAAGCCTGCTATGGTTGGCAGCGCAAATGTAGCAACTGTGACGTTGCTTGTTTTATATGTGACAGTAGTCACCTACAACCCAGTGGATCTTCAACCGGTGTGACAACCTTTACAAAAAAAAAGTTAAATAAGTATATGATTAGTATTAATTTATTAAACTCATTTTTTTTCTTGTTTCAGATTAATATTATTATGCAGTTTAATGGTGTTGACACGAGTAAGTTAATATGTTTTTTGATAATGAATATACACTATACACAGTCATGTCCTCTTAGCATCGCGAAATTCAAATTTTACACATACGATGAATTCGCTTTTTGTCTATAATTTTTGGAATACTATTCCATAGTCTATCTATAACTATGGAATAGTATGTGAAAACTCAAAAATTTAAACACGTATAGGCATATAATGCACAAATAATCCTATGACACGTTTTTTAATCATATTATTTTAGACAAATAAATTATTAAATAGTCATATAATTATACGATATGTATAAAGATATCTTGTTTTAATAAATAAGTTGTAATAAGGTCATTTGTATAACATTTGTATAATAACTTCACAAAAGTCTGGCCATGATTCCTTAAGATCGCGTTATAAAACTGTCTCTACGAGTAATAGGTATGTTTGCGCCTACGCAAATACTTCCCTATGCAAATATATCCTTACGTAATAATATTTTATTTTTATTTTTGAATTGATTTGCATAAATATATATAAGCCCGTGGTATGAAAATTTATGAGAGTAAAATCAAAATTGTTACAAGAATGCGTTATGTTATGCGTTATAGTTACGTTCTATTTTTATTTGAATATTTTAGAATATCTGAAGTTTCGGAGATATTGCGCCATCTACACAATATTATTTTAAAAAAGAACAATGTTGTTTTTTCGGCGTGTTCGAATTGGGAAAATTTAAATTCATCCAGTCGGAGCTAACACATTTTTTTTTATTAGATGGGTTTGCTCTTGGCCAAAAACCAGCTGTGTAGCTGTGTTATTATAAACAGAGATAACATTATAAGCATTACCTACTATACAGTACATGAATGTATATTTGTAGCATTTATATTATTATTTGTACTATTGTTTTGTTTCCGAAACGGTAGTAGTTTTTATTTTCAATTAAAAAAAAGTTACAATGTTGTCCTATATTTAAGAAATAAATCATTTTCAATAAGAAAATGCATTAGTATATGCCTACGATATGTACCTACTAATTTAAGTTTGACAAATTTATAAAATTTTAAATTTTAATGTAAAATTGAAAAAGAGATTCATATTCAATTGTTTTTGCCATGTTTTAACAAGATATATTTATTAATGCAGGAAACATACTCAGCGAGAACAAATAACGAATCTGTGGATTCAGAGGAATCGACAGAAGTGTCTGTGGTGTCAGTGTCCACATCATCGTCGCATTCATCCTCAGAACTGAACGAAGGATCAGGCGATGATCCACCTGATCCATCTGCGACGTTCTCCAGTAAAGTAAGAAAGAACCTTCATTGACTGAATACTATTTTTAATACATTTGTTTTTATTTTATTCCTTTATTTGTGTAAAGGTCGGCAAGTGTTTTGGCGTCGACTACAGTAAGGTTAAGGATAAGGGATTGGAAAGGGATAGAAAAATGGCTTTGGCATCCCTTACTTACTCATTCATCGAAACACAATAGCACACATGCTGTTATTTTACGGTGGTTAGCTTATTAATGGACGTTGTTTGTTTTGAATTTGATTAAACATATATTAAAAAATGAGACATACTTCTATACGCTTAAAAATTATAATCTGTAGACTAATTTTCTCTGTGCGTATAAGAAAATGTTAAACTTTAATATGTTTTGTAATATTTTTTTATGTAAATATTTAAAAAATTGAATGTTAAGCCACTACACAATTTGTCTTTGTTTCCATTATTTAAATACACTATACGAATCTATTCTTAAGTACTGATTTAATTCTTAATTATACTTTAAATATTTACATTTTTAAACTTTTTTTTTTTCAGAATGAAACAAGAGAGGCACTCAAATCTGATGGCAGCGAACAGGACCCTGTAAGTTTGTTTTATACTAGCAAATTAATCTGTCTCACTCTAACAAGTAGATTGAGAGTCTTTCTCCTTTACACATATAAACATTAGGTTTATTACAATAGCTCTTTGTTTCATACAAGAGTCTTATACGTTTGACTTTGAGCTTCAGAGTCAGTTCTATTCAAACTGCGCCCCTTAGTAGTAGATACGAACACACCTTCCTGATATACTAAAAGAAACTATTAAATAATATCATTTCATATAAATTCCATCTTTCATTGCTTCCCATAACCCCAATACTGTACTCCGCGGTTTCACCCACCATTTAATTTAAATTGCCAGGCATGCATATGTCGATTCATCTCGGTGATTCGCGAAGATTCTCGAACCTTAGTCAAAAATTAAGCTATTAAATGCTAAAAAAATATTTAAAATCCTTTGTAAGTTTAATGATTCTGTTCTAAGACCCAAAATATCTTAGAACACAATTATTAATAGGCACTTGTAATATATTACAATTTAAATAGCCATGTCATCATATAACATATGATAGTAATTTCACGAGCAAAGTGTCTACGAAGTAGTTGTAGCTTGAAACAATGAACCATCTCTCTATTCGACGCTATGCAACTCATTGAGTGTGGTTAATGGCCCTGCAAATGGTTTACCTTTGTTATGTAGCTCAATGTCAATTTTATATTTTTTTCTTCTGTTTTCCATTTCCAAACTGGTTGCGAAATGTCCTGGAAAATATCCAGCAAGCATTCATTGTGATTGCTTGAAAACTGCTCTACCAATTTTTAAATTAAAATTGAAGTTTTTCAAAGCTTACAACAAAAATTTACAACTCGCAAACAATATCTAATGTATACACATCTTGTCAACATTTTGTTTCCTATGCTTTCTGCAGTACTTTTATGGTAGTTAAGTACCCCCCATCAAGTCGACCGTCATCCTGCCTGTCATCTTCTCTCATGAAAAAAAAAACATAAAACAGTAAATTTCGTTCTTTGGTTATTTATTGGTTTACTTATTATTAGTCCAAAAACAAAACCATTCACACAAATTATGCTCAACAAAAAACAATAAATTAAGAGAGGCTAGAAAGAAAGACTACGGACGAACGATTTTACTTTTTTATACATTATTTTGGGAGTGAGATTAAATTACATGCTTTTACGTCTAAAATGATTGATTTGAAGTAGAGAGACGTGATGGTCGCGGCGCCTCGTGGTCAGGCCGTGGAAGGCCTAATGCTCCCAATTTGTCGACCTCACTCTCACTGATAGCCTGAAAAAGGTAAACAAATGGCCTAATACGGTTTTACCAGTCACGGGAGCTGGGTGAGTGGCGGCGAATCAAAGAATGCGTTCCGCTAACGAAGCCATAAACAATTAAGGGGAAATAGGTGAAAGGTTTTCGCGTAATAGACATCAATTTACACCCATTTGTTCAGCGTTGACGGTTTGATTGATAGATTGAACGGCGTTTGGCAACGAACACCTACTTCTAACTGAAAAGCGATTGGTTACAGTAGGGGCTCCGCAATTCGCTTGTTTACCTATTGTTCGAGTTTTCCAGTATATTTCATAATTAATTTAATAATTTGAAATAAATTTTAGAGGCCAAGGGCTAAGGTTTTACTAGTATCAAAAAAAGACTAATAGACTTAGTTTATATTTAGTTTAATTTAGGTCAGTCAGGTACATCAAGGTAGGTAATATGTGTATATAGATGACATAAATTGCGGAATATTTTTATTTCAATGATTTCTTATAATAATAAAAATAATGTTACGTTATAAAATAATATAAGTATCCTTCGAAAATGGATGAGGAACCCGTTAAACTTATAATGATAGGGTTTAGACCTTAGAGTTAGAACCTAAACCTTTATAGGAAAATTTATACCTACCATATTCGATAATATGGCATAAATTTAATAAAATCTTAATTATCTTATTTTTAATAAATGTTCTCTAATTTCCCTCATTTAAATATATTTTTTATATTCTACATATATATTACAAGTACTAAGATTGAGATAAGTAGTAACTAAGCAAATTTATGGCAATTATTATTTATACTTTAATATCTCTCTACATTACATCTCTACATCTTACTTGAAGCTAGTTAATAAAAAAAAAAGGAAAGTTTACCTTATATACCAAGCAGAGTACATTCCCTACATAAATAATTCGTGTATGAACTGAATAAAATTTCAATTGTATTTAACAACATTGTTATCTAAAGTGGAAAGAATATATACATGAAAACCCTATCAAAAATGTTGACGGTTCAGTGCACATCCTATGTTGAGGCCGTATTGCCCAACATACCAAAACAAAACAAAGTACATCACTACAGTTGCGTTATGATATTATTTATCTGTTACGTTTGTTAATTTTAAGTTATTTTATTATATAAGTAGTTAAAAATGATTGCAACGCTCTAATTATAACCCTTTTTAACTCGGTATTTGTTAATATTACATAACTTCGTAAGCGTTTTAGTGAGTTTTTTGAAAATCCCACAGGACCGCAACACTTTTTCAGGATAAAAAATATCATGACAAAAAATTATGGCAATGTGTTGTGTTTTGGTGAGTAAAGGATGCCAGAGCCCATTTCCCTATCTCTTATTCTTAATTCTACTGTAACAGCAATATATAATATCGGCAGCACACTTGGAATGAAACGTCAGTCTGTCTGCCGACCTTAACCTCAAAAATCAACAATTTGTTACAAATGACTACGATGTTTTAATTAAACGTTGGAGATTAGAAGTTCATTCTTTTCATTATTATCTTCTTGTTCTGTATTCTACAACGATATTAAATCTTGCTTTCTCTAACTGCAAAATACTCGTATGAATTAAAAAAATACAAAAGAGTTGAGGGTAATTAGGGAATTATGATTACGACTTATAGTTAGTGAGGGTCGTGTGAATAGCGGACTATATTGTTGCTGCGGTTCTTTGTGTTCCAAGTTCCAACTGTGTGATGATAAGATGTTATCACCGACGCGTCGCCGGTGTGTGGTGAAATAGCTGTTATTCTCTACGCACGCAACTTCAACTGTCTGCCCTACATTGAGAACATATTGTCCTTATACATTTCTTAGCTCTGCTTGTTAGCAATCTAGTATTCTAGCCCTAAAATGTGTTTAAGGTCGGAGAAAGTCGGACTGGAAAGCGTAGTAAACAAATCAAGTTAACTTATGATATTTGAATACTAATGCTAAGGTACTGCAACTCATAGTCCTGTCATATTTCTTGTTAGGTTAACTTTGTTAGACAGGGGTGTTGTTACCGCCGTATCAATTTAATGTGTGTAAGCATTAACGGATAGGATAGAATAGGAGGATAGGAAATAGGAGAATAACAAGACCAAATCTGGCTTATGAGTTTCCGATCTTTCTTTACCAAGCTGAAATATGGAGGAGCTTATATGGAAATATGGTGTTAATATGGACAGAATTCATATTAACACCATATATACGAAATGCTGTCCATATTATTGGCAATAGCCAATACTAAGGTTTTTTGGTCACATCTTTACGAAGGAAAATTCAATGGGACGGCTTGTAATTCATGGTCAGGAGTAGATCACCTACCCGCTGGTCAGACTTGATAAAATCCACAACTCGATCAACTGTGGTAAACCGTCAAAAGTAGAGTAGCATCACGGCACGGGTGTACGACTCTAATGTATGTCGTCTCCACAACTGTTATTAACACTACAACAAGAATAGTTTATAAATTCGCGAATGAATCAATTATTTTTTTTGGGATTCAATCGGCGCTCCAATAATTTCAATAATACGTGGTTCAAAGTGTGGATGAGGCCGATTAGCGTGCGAACAATGATGGCATACTTTTTAACTCGGAACTTTTTTGTGCAAAACTCAAGTGTCGTGACTGTGAAATGGTGCATTACCGTCTCTTTTCAATGTTTTGGACTAGATAATGGACGCAATCACGTCGGAATATTTGAACTCGATAACATGAATTTGAATCTATTTGGAATACTTTAATAATGGCGTGATTAATGGAAATTTAGGTTACTTTTTTCCATGCGTGAGCTGATTAAAGCATCAATTTAGCACTTATTATGATTGATATACGCTGATTACACATAATGCATTAACGCATTGTGGTTAGATGCATTAATTTTCTGATATATAATGAGATGTGGTTGATCGTAGTCGTAGACCCATTAATAACCATTAAATTTGGTTGAAGCTGTTCCAAATAGAACATTTTGGGCAATTGTATTTATTTCTGAAAGTCTGAGTATCGGTACAGTTAGAAACAATGAAATCATCATCACCTGTTTCTTCATTGTTGGATTTACTAGGCCTCTCTTAAGGCTCGCCACCGCACACGGTCCTCTGCCCTTCGCATTCAACCCATACAACAATAAAAAAAATCTAGATTTTACAAGACATATTTGTTCCTGCTCAGTTTTTCTAAATAATAAAACCACTGCGGCCATAGATTACATAAGAAAAATAGACCTTATTTTACCTCAAGACTTACTGGTGTTCAAAATATGATTGTGTTCTCTAAAGGATTCTATTGCCATTTACTCTTCTACTTGACTTGAAATGAGAGTGCGCTGCCGACCTGTGTAGAAAAAGGGAAGAGAGATTAGCGAGGTATAAGGAAATGATCTCCAGCATCCCATACTAACCACAACACAACAATACAAGTGCTATTATTTCTCGATGATATTCTGTACGGGGTTGATTACTGCCCCCAAACGGGTCGTCCAATAGGATGACTGCGTATTTAGTCTGCCCTGCCACAACTTGCCAGTTCCAAACCGAAGTCAACTTTGTAAAGTTCATTTACAAAAATGAGACTCCTGAGTTATAGGGTTAGTTGGGTATTCAATAGATTAGTTTTTAGACAGATTCGTAACTCGTCAGATTCTTGATTAGTCAGATTCTTAATTTGCCAGAAAAGTACAATCGAGCGGATTCAATACTGGATTTTTTTTTACATCTTATAAAGTACTTTCATACGTACACACCCGATAAGCACCTTAATTACTCGACCAATGTGCTCGTCAATTGTATTGTATAATTGCATGCAATAATTTGTATAAATTTTTTGGGTCATATCGATAAGCACCTACCAATGAGCTCATCAAAAATGACAATAATTCATTTAAAAAAAAATGAATTACAACCCTATGGACAGCTGGATCATGAACAATAACAGTTAACTTAAAGAGGTTACATATGGGCACGTAAATGTAAATATGAAGGTACTTCGCAGTCAGCCGACCTGACACTATCAGCCTCAGCGGAGATTGTGAAATATTATGATAGCCCTGAGATAATTCAGCACGTATAACTACCGTCTTCCGGCACACGCGACTTTTGACTGCCTCTCTTTGTAATGCTAAATCGCTAATTGCATATAGAACCGTTTACCGGTTTACCATTGTTGTGGTTTGGTAGTTATGGCACCTTAAATAATTATGCGTAGAAACATTTTTTTAAGTTGTGATTAATGTGGTGATATATAAAAGTGACGAATGAGATTCAATAATAATATATATTAAAATGTCTAGACAAACCAATAATGGTTTACAGACATTTTTAACATCGTGTGTGTAAATACGTGTTAGATAATAATAAATAAATAAATAGAGTTTTATTCATAGTAACATAATCTATTAAAATAAACCAAAACGCAGACGATATCGTGGACAAAAGCTGATTAGAATATTGTAAAAATATGTTAATATTTTAACAAAACCAATTAAATCGATTGATAGTAAAACTACAAATTAGAACTGCCAACGAAGTAATTCAAACATTGTAACTAAATAAGAAACATTTTTTTAAAATATGAAATTAACTACTTGACATTTTCATATCATTTGTGTTATTCTATTTATGACTAGTGACCGTTCCCGGCTTCGCCCGGCGACCAATTTTTTTTTTATGTACAAACCTTCCCTGATTATCCCTTTATCCATAAGTGAAGACAGAATTAAAATAGGTCCAGCAGTTCTCGAGTTTTAGCGAGACAAACGAACAGCAATTGATTTTTATATATATAAAATGATAGATATCTTCAAGAATAAATTTTTATTTTTTTTATTTAATTATTTTGAAAGATCTCATAATTGCACGGCGAACCTGGTCATATTACAATACCCTACCCAACGTCATGGCAAATATAGATTTACAGTTTTATGAAATATTAGCTGATGCCCGAAATTTTGTCCACGTTGAAATGAAGAATATAACCGAATATAACACCTAAAATATTGATCATTGTGACGACGGTGGCGCCAAATTTTTTTATATTTTTGTACGACCCCTTGGGAACCTAAACGTCATTCCAGCATTAAAAAAGTATCATATCTATATGTTAATTCAGGTAAACTATGTGTAAGCCAAATTGTATCCAAATTCGTTCAGCCGTTTTCGCATGAGAGTAACAAATCTCCATCAATCCTCACAAACTTTCACAGTTATAATATTAGTATGATATCTTTTTAGTTTTTTTTTACATTTTTTTCTTATTCTATAAAATTCCTAATTCCTAAGCAAATAATTTTTATTTATTTTTTTATACAAAAAAAAAATGTATTTAAGTATGGAACTAAATTTGAATTGTACTTTTCCTTTTAAAGGTGCTGTTCTTGTCTGAAAAGAACAATTACATCCCGGTGAGCATAAAGCCGCGATCGCCTGCAGTGGACGGCCCTTGGCGCGAACCACCGGCCTGGGAAAGAGAGTACCGACGCCATCGCACCAACGGAAGCAGAGTTCAATGTGGGTTTTAATTCTATTCTAGTCAAATGAAATAGCTATAACATTCCACTGAGCCTCCCTTGAAAGTATGCCAATGAAACAATCCATATAATAATTATTGTGGATAGAGATACTATCGGAACTATGGCGTGGCACTTGCACAACCCTTTGTTTGCTTATACGCCAGCATTTGTACAAGTATTCATATGATGTTGCGAAGTACCTACGTGGATTATTGGATTAAACGATCACATTTGTTATTGTATGTCAAGGACAGGACGTTCATACAAATAACTATATACTTATTTGCTTATCGTACCTATTGCTTTAGTATCAAATTTCTTTGACTTATTTAGCTATATCACACATATATACACGAAGTTCTTTAAATCGATTGTCGCTATAAGAGGCAGTTAGAAGAAGGATAAGGGATAAATATAAAAATATATAGGTTAAATATATACTACAAATATAGGTTTGAAAATGCGAAGAGTGCAAATTAGAACATTCACTGCTAGACATAGACATCCCCAAAAATTTTCACGTAGGGCGAGTCACAAGCAGACTGGATCCAGGGTTGACCACCGAAATACAAAAAGTATTTTTTATTATTATTATTTAAGAAAGAAAATTAACATTATATTCTAAGAGTAGTAGGTACTCCAACTATATTTAGTTTCAATTTTAATCCTTGTTAGTTGATTTAAATAAGAAAGAAACATAAAAATTCCATTTAAAGTTTGAAAAGTAATATCAATTAGTTTCAATTTTTGAAGTGAGAATCTTGAAATATTCTTTGAGGTTAATTTCTTGTTTTCGGGATAATGTGTTGGGATAGAGTTTCAAATAAGTAATGCTGATACCTAATGTTTTCGAAATACTTGAAACAGTAATGCAGTTGCAACAGAGGTTCTGTAGCGATAACTTAGCGACATTACCACTTTCCATACAGAACGAACACCACCATGGAATAACATCATTTGTGCTGTTGTCTTATGTAGGGTAGGGCGGGGCACAAAGGTCCAATTTCACTATTATCAAAGATACTGTGGAAACCAAACCTACTACATCAAAACAAAAAACACATATTGAACAAACAATTATAGAACTATGTTTGGCTTAATTCTCGGTCGATTCATCATTATAGAAATATATTTTTTTTACTATTTTTCTAGACCTTGTCATCTGTCTCTTTTTGCCCCATAGTAGGGGCAAAAAGGTCCAATATTTCATTTTTAATTTTAATCATTATTATAACAGAAAATATATTCTCCTCGAATTAAATATTCAAGTTTAATTGGTCTTAATCAAATAACAATATATTTTTTGGAAAAATATAAAGTTTTTTTAATAATTTCTAACTCTCTTAACATTTTAATTAATAATCAGTCTCAGTTGAACAAAAAAATTAAACAAATCAACACCGTTCTTTATGCATTCTGCCATAACCTGACAGAATAATTTTTTTATGAATTACCAAACATAAATATTTAAACCCTTATCAAACAAGACTAAATGTTAAACATTAAACAAAAAAAATTCTTCTAACTCTTACTATTATCAGAAATATTGCTTTCTGGTCCAGTTGGTCCTTTTTACCCCAACCGGGTGTGAGTATTTATAGAGGTTATACAAAACAAACCATTCAATCCAACTTAAAAATAGCAATGAACATTACAAAACAATCGAATAACGTATACTTAATAACTATTTTCAGGGATAGTTAACTTAAAAACAGTTCTTGAAACCAAAAAGATTAACAATGAAAAAAAATACTTACGTTAAAATTTTGACTTGTGACCGTGTATCTCCTGAATTCTCCTGCAAGCGACGTTGCCTGACTGTCGGCGATTGCACGTTACTCCCCCCGCGCCGGCTTCTTTACACTAGTGTCGTTAGAATGAACGATGCATCATTTGTTTTTGAGATATTTGTGGTGGACCTTTTTACCCGCGGACCTTTAAGCCCCGCCCTACCCTACGTAAGGAGTGCCAGACCCCGTTCTTACCCTTATTTTAGGCTTGGTCCTATACCAGTATCATGCTATTAAGTGTTTATAGACGACGCACGGTAGCCACCTATTACAAAATGGACCGTCAACCTGTCTGCCGCCCTTTATCAGAAATAAAATAAAATATATATATATTCCGTCCACACTAGCATTATAATTGCCCTAAATATTTATTAATGTAAGTAAATTTTTGCAGATATTGAAGCAGAATGTCAGGACGACTTCATGAAGATAAGAGTCGGTTTTAACGGCTCTTTTGCAGGGTTGGTTTATTCGGCAGGTTAGTTTTTTGTTGTTTAATTTTTTTGTGCTTAAAAATATCATTGTGGTATTGTAAAACTAATACAGTAGGGGTACGAAAAACTTCGTTAGTTTTATTAAGTCGTACTCATAGAAGGATCTTTTGAAACTAAAGCTGTAACCAGACAAGTGATAGACGTTTGTAATGATATTTTGGCATGACTGATTGTTCGAATTTGTTGGATATAAGTATACATATAATACGCTCAAAGAGAATATTACTTCTAACATACACGTATTCACGTAAAAAACATGGCCGTATTATCCACGATATAGCCACACCCCGTTTTTAAGGCTATAATAAATATAGGCACTTACATAAAGATGTAAAATCTGATTATTAATTTATTTAGAATATCTACTATATAAAAATAAGTCGGGTTTTCCTTCCTGACGCTATAACTCCAGAACGCACGAACCGATTTCCACGGTTTTGCATTCGTTGGAAAGGTCTCGGGCTCCGTGAGGTTTATAGCAAAGAAAATTCAGGAAAAATTTCAACAGAAAAGCGGGTCAACAGAACAGACATCTGGTGGCGAAACGGAGTTCGCCGGGTCAGCTAGTTTACTATATTTTTACATCAACCAAATTATAAGATTTTTATTATATATTCTCTGACATTTAGCAACAAAAATGCTACGAGTTTTAAACTAAATAAAAACCTATTCTTATTAATTAAATACTTCGTATTAATTTGTCTTTACGGGATTTACACTTGAGTAATGGGCTTTTAGCGCCTGCACTCTGAAATAAAATAACCAAGCTGCGCAATGCAAGTGCCGCTACCGACTTGATTGCTGATAACGGTGGATTAAGTTTATGGAGGAAGCGGACTTCCCTTTTTTGTATAAAAATCTTAATCAGTTCGCTAATTTTAATTAGATTTTAGAAGGACACAACCTTTGTTGACTGAATGAGACTTTAAGTCTATTTTGAAGTTTTGAGCTGAGTTTGTGCCCTTAAACGACGATACTATCTACCACAGCCTTTTTCTTGTCATCCTTTTTAATAATAGTTTGTACATGTTGCGTGTGACACCTCTTTAAATATAGATATAGTTTTTGACCAGATAAAAAATCATGTTTTAGTTTAATAAGAGAAACAATATAATAAAATACTTTTATAATATTTACCTTTTGTATACATTTACTCAATGTAAAGCGTGAAGGTAAAAAGTTATTCTGGTCTAAAACAGCGTCCAGTTGGAGTATGAACCTACGAAAATGAGTATTTCATTTAGTTTTAATTATTACAAAATGCTTTTACAAAAAATTTACATTGTCATTTCTGCCTGTTCACAATCTAACTTAATATGTTATAAAACATAGTTATATAGCATGTTTTGTTTATGGACGATATGTGTTATAAAACTAAGTTATAGGTATAACTTGTTATTCTTATAGTTATTTTTATTTAATTTAGATGCACATTAACCTTTTTTCCTATCGCGTATAACAGTTATTTAGCTTCAAACAACTACATAACACTAAGTTTACAATATATGTATTTAATAGACACTAATTATGAATTAGTTAATTATGAATTCATAAAATTAATAAGAAATAATATTCAATAATAAACTATGCATTTTACTAAGTGAATAGATAGTTTAAAAAATAACTTAATATAACTTATGGTGCAGGTTATTCGTATGATCCAGACTGCATGTACATCAACGGAACAGGGCGAGATTATTACGAGTTCTATATACAATTGAACAGATGCGGCACTTTGGGCAGGAATAGCCAGCAGGATGACAACAGGAAACATCCAGCTGTAAGTGGATATATAAACACAATATAAATATATTTATATCATGATTACAAAAAATATTTAATTCGTTAACATCAATCTAGTCTAATTGAAAAACATGTAAAGCCAATGGTTTAACCTTGTTGATAATTGATAAAATATGTTATAAAACATAGTTATATAACATGTTTTATATGTGTGGACAAAATGTGTTAATAAAACAATGGTATATAAACATTTGCGCGTGAGTCACGTAATCACGTGGACTCATGTTGCGAAAGAGACACTTACAAATATGTTAAATAACATAGTTATATTGCACTAGTATTTTACCGTGGCCAGTATTGTTTTATGTTCTAATGTTAAACAATGTGGACGTTTTATTGAATAATAAATTTCATAGGTACATATATCTACATACCATTTTTGAACAATTATTGATGAGTCACACAAAATTAGTCTCTGTGCTCTAAAACCCTGCTTTAAATACACAAATAATAAAAAGAGTAACATTGCGTCACACGGATTCTTTAAATGGAAGAACTGAAATTTCTTTAAGAATTCACGAACGGTAGACATGGGTCGGCTTTCTACATTAAAGCATTTATTTAAAACACAATTTAATTTATAAATATTTTGGATCGACGTGAAATTTCACGAATATTTCCAGGTTAATATCAAGGTTGAAAATTATATTTTTCTATAAAAATATCAAATAGGTGAAACAGCAAAATAAGAATGAAGCTTACTGAGACAACATTCAAATTGATGTGTACTGGTGAGAGATGCCAGAGGACGTTCCCCAATCTCCATTTTCTCCGTTTTCCTTTATCCTCTCAGGCGACGGTAGCCTTATCTTGTCCCCTTATACTTAAAAAGTTCATCTCAATCCAAAATAACGCTTGTAAATTAAAACTTAACTAAGTTTATGTGGAATCTATTAAGCGATATTCTAATTCTTATTATATGATCGTTTTTTTTTTGTACTCAGAAAAACCTAATGTGGAACACCATTACTGTACAATATAATCCTTTAATTGAAGAAGAATTGGACGAACACTTCAAGGTGACGTGTGAATATGGATACGATTTCTGGAAGACAGTCACATTTCCTTTTTTGGATGTCGAGTAAGTGTCTTTCAATGATAAAACCATCAAGACTTTTCATTATTCAGTTCATCAGAAAAGCCACATTGAGTGGATAGGGCACTTGCAGCACTATGGAGTTGCTTGAGTTATAGGTGACGGTAGCCACCTATCGTCAAGTTGATCGTCAGCCTGTCTGTCGACCTTATCATTACAAAAGTAAAATGTACTAGTTAGAAGCCATACCGCTTTATGTGTTACCTTTGTAGAGTTCTCTTTACTTCTTAAGTTCTGCTTTTTGATATTTAACGTTAATAAACAAAATTGTTTACGTGATTTACAGAGTGGCAACAGGAAATCCGGTAGTTTTCACACTGCAACCTCCTGAATGCTATATGGAAATACGTTCCGGTTACGGAGCCACCGGCGCAAGAGTATCCGGACCGGTTCGGGTAGGGGATCCACTCACGCTGCTCATTTATATGAGGAGTGCCTACGGTGAGGACAAACTCTTTTTTATGTTAAGGTCGTCAGCCACGCTGACGCCAGGGTACTGCAATCGCGCTGCCGACTATAGGATATAGGATAAGGAAGGAATGGCTCTGGCATCCATTACTTACTCACCAAAACAAAACAGCACACATGCTGCTATTTCACGGTAGCGGGGTGATTACTACCACCAGACGGGCTGCCCAAATGACCGTAAAATGCTCTATGTGCATCGGAATTCCTGATAGAAGAAAGGGGAAGGCGGTATGAGCTCATGCAGCCCCCGAGCACACTCTCCTATTACCTACATCTTATAGAAGATACACAGGCATAGGCGCTTTTGCGCATATGTGCCAGGCTCTACAATCTGCAAGTTAGTTCTTAAAAGCGTACTGCCGCTAATAAGCTTCATAGCTCTGCTATGAGCATCAACGCACATCCGAAACTACAGTCAAGAAAGCTGAAATTTGCAATACCTATAGTTTTATTTTATAAAGTAAGCACCTGCTAAACATTTTTGAGAATTTCAACTCGTGCGAAGCCGGAGGCGCTGGTAATTTACAAAAATGTAAAAGAGTTTGGTGATCTGTTTTTACAGGAAGCTTTTGTTTACGATAATTTTCTCAAGAGACAATTTCTCAAGAGACAATTGTTTGTATGAAATCGATTTATCTAAATTCATGAACGCACCGTAAGACAAGGGCATTTAACGGTGTAGTGGGCACCACGATCGCGTGTCACACCGCAATAGCTAATAACCGATCTTACAAAATAGTTCAACGTCCCTCGATTTGATTCAATTCGTTTAATGTCATTCACTTCATCCTGGATTTACATGGTCTCGTCTCGCATGGTCAATTTACAGAGAAAAGTTGAAAGTAGGTAAATTGATGAAAACATATTACTTTACATGCAAAACTAGTATTTTATCACACACTTATATATGTATGTTTACATAAGTATATGTATAGGTATCCATACTAATATTATACACAGGTAAAAATTGTGTTTGTTTGTATGTTTGAAAGTAGCTACTCGTCCATAATACCTTAAATAGGTACTTTTGCTTAAAAATTTCAGTTTGCTAATTAACACTCGAAATTCCAATAGTGCACTAGGCACCTCTGTAAATTACAACACTCCGTAATAATTTACTCTGAAATATCGGCCTTTTTATTAACTAAACTTAGTCTTAGGTTTCGTTCGTTTAGTGTCTTGTGAGAAGCTCGTTCTTCTAAGTGGTTAAGGCTTCAATTGTGTAACTCTGGTTTAATTCATGGCCGGGTTAGAAATGCTATAAAACAGTACAGGAAAAATCCCTTTTCCAGTACAAGCCAGGGACCTACGATTAAAATGTGTTGTGATTAAATACCTTTTTCAACCTTTGGTAAAATCATATGAAAAATAAAGAAATAACTGCCAAATTTCAGATGGCTTCGATATAGTAGTGAACGATTGTTTCGCACACAACGGGGCTGCGAAGCGAATTCAATTAATCGACGAATTAGGGTATGTATCTTACCTACGCATTTTAGTTCAAACTATCTAATATTGTACAGAAGATTTGTATTTTGGTATGTTTGTAATGAATAAACTCAAAAACTACTAGACCGATTTTGAAAATTCTTTCACCTATAGAACATAGGCTATATTTTATAAAGTTCTCTTTTTTTTCGGGGACTCCCACGTACTTGTATGCGGGCCGGTCTCTCGATATCCTCGTTTATTTTATTAAACGACTAAAATATCCCGACGACTGTCTCTCGGCTGCGCAGGCACTTAATGGTATCGTGCCTTTCCTAATAGGAAAGGGTACTTTACCCATAATTTATTTGTAAATGTGATATTATTTCACTGCACACGTTTGCAAGAGGCAACCGTTATGTTTAAATAACTATTTTCGATTTCAGTTGTCCAGTCGATGACAAGTTGATATCTCGTTTTCGGGGCTCGTGGTCGGAGTCTGGTGTTTTCGAGACGCAAGTGTATGCTTACATGAAGACGTTCCGTTTCACCGGTTCCCCTGCACTATACATTGAGTGCGACGTACGAATGTGCCATGGAAGATGTCCGGTAAAAACTTTATTTGCCTTCTTTTCAGTTGTTTTATTTAATTTAGAAGCTTAGACGCCGGCAGTCATAGAACACACATAGTTAACGCAGTACATAGAAGAGAGAAAATTAAAATAACAATTCACTGGTTTCAAATGTATTTCAATTTCAAACATTTTATTATTATTATTCACAGTCACAACCATGTCACTGGCGCAATATGAAAAGCGTTCGTCGGCGGTCCGTTGACGTCGGGCCTGAGACTGCTAGTGTGGCTCCGAGATTATCTGAGAATATCTCCCTTTTCCAATCACTACGAGTATTGCAGGAGGGAGAAGATGATCCCGATTTACCCACTAAGATTGGTAAGTTGCTTTCATATATTCGGAGTGATTTCATGTATAGTTACATTATTATAAAATAAAGTTCCTTTCCGATTCTGTCTGTTTTTCCGCTATCTAAACTAAAACGATCTGCTCGCCTTGCATTCCGGACAAGTTCAAAAAAATTGAGTAGTTTTACCGCGGATTCCGCTTCTACGATACGCAGTCACTAATTGTGAAAATATATTTATCGGCAGACAGACACTTGATGGTAGGTGGCTACCGTCGCCTATAACACAATCGACACCACAGGTGCTGCAAGTCCGCCGCCGACTACAGTAGGGTTAATGATAAGATAAGCTATACGGGAATTGGGAAATGGGCTCTGGCATGGCATCCCTTACTTGCTCACCGAAACACAACAGCAAACGTGCTGTTATTTAACACAGGTCTTGTGTGGTCTTCTGTAAGAGGGTGGTTACTGCCGCCAGACGGGCTGCCCAAAATGACTGCGAAACGCAGTATGCCCTGCCACTACTTTCGGATCCTAACTAGAGCCAACTTTGAAAAGTTCATTTCCAAAGTTAATCCTGCCAGGAGTCGATGACAAGATCCTTAGAGCTGAGCGTTAAGGCAAACATACATCAACCATCCTCAACCACTCATCCAACGGGCTCATCAATTTTAATTTGCATATTTAATGTACAAGCTTGCATAGGCTTCGGACTTGTGATATCTTGTGGGCAGACAAGCTTTTATCCCAATGCCTTTAATTTTGTTAATTTTACTTGCAGGTGGTATTGAGGGTCAAACGTGTATGAAGACGTCAGCACTGTCGGCTGTATTGGTGTCGTGTGGCGCCTTAGTGGCTGCGCTCATCGGCGCTCTAATGGCTGCGGCGAGGGGCTGGCGTCGGGCGAGGCGGGCCGGCGTACTCACTGCGACGCATGCATACGTACCGCACAAGGGACGAATCAAATAATCAACTTTATGTGTCAATAAATAAGGACTATGCAGCAAATTAATAATGGAGTGTTTTGTGAATGTAATACTGCACTTGAAACGAGTTTTCAGTTATAGTATGCATAAATAGGCCAAAACTTTTGCGAACGCTTGGGCATTCCCTAAAGTTTTTTGTAAAATATTCTTTTTGTAATACTCAAAACGTGTAATTCTTTATAGTCCGTGCCAAATAGAAGTGCATAAAAGTTCATGCCTTATGCACAACTCATAAAACCCACGGTTTGCTCGCGTCGTCTATGGGTTAGGGAACGTTAAGATTAAAACCATCAATGTACTACAACTATGGATTTCGCATGCCATACAAAACACTACGAACTTTATGGAACATTTGAAAGTGACATATGCGTAAAGCATGAACTCTGCCATTTGCCATTTAAAACCAACCAAACTTCTGTCATTTAAAGAAAATGTGACTTACGTCAACACATTGTAGTTTAAAACTTGGTCGTTACTACCTTTTACCATTGAAGGCAAGATTCCGCCATGATTCCGTTTTAGGCGTACTTTTTATGTGCCGCTTTGGCACTTGTGACGCGAATTCATTAGTTGTAGTACTTCGATAATTAAAGACACATAACCTTCTCCCCCGCCAGACGAGGACGCATCAATATTCTGTGAGTACCGCCTACTATGAAATGTCTACGCACAACTATTACGACAAATTTGTATGACGAGCGATAAACTGCAAATAACTTGGACTTGACGTAACTAGGTTGAACATTTATGCACATATCTATTTGGCGCAAAGTATAAGTTATATTTAAGTTTACCTCAACATCAAATACTTTCTCGTTAGCTAGCGGTTTAGTGCTTGATGTCAATTTTAACAAACAAATGATACAGTTAATACGTGGAACAAAACGTATTGGCTGATACATTACCTATTTTAATAATTAAATTAATTTATCGGCACACGACTGACTTTCCTTGTTTTTTATTGTTGTGTTCATAATAGACAGGAAAACTTTTGTATGAAAGAATTTTTTGGTTTTTAGATGATGTTAAATTGTTAAAAATAATTGTTTTTGATATCGAGATGCCAAACAAAATCTTGCACAATTTACGAGATAAACCAGCACAATTTTTTTTATGGGAATTTAAATGTAAATTCATATTTTCACTTCAAAAAATTTAAATTTAAAGTTATTAAATTAAATTTAAAAAATTTAAAGAGAACACATTAGGTTCATTAAACTTGCAAACGTGATTAAGATATAATTGTTTGATCGGATGTTTGAGTTAAATCTTAGTTAATTTAATTATAGCTTTACTTTTACTTATTTATTTACCAAGTCGTCACAATTTTTAATTATACTTTTAGTTTTATTAAGTACAATCAACGATTCAGACAAAATGAGAGGATTCGTATTTTTTTTAACAAAAAATATTTCTCCTCCTTTTCGTCGTTTGCAAATTGTGATAACAAAAGCAAAAACTCTTTTTCCATAATTAAAATAAATGAAAATCAGTGCACATTAATTTGAGAACTAACAAATACTACAGCGAATATGAGATTATAATGTAAATATTGATAATAATATCTCGCTCATAGATTTAGTTGATAAAGAACTATTTAGATATTAAATATCTTTAGCACATAAACTTACGATTTTTATTTTTTGAATGATTAAACTAATAAAGAAACTTTTACTTTATTGAATTATTCTTTACAGAGAATTAACTTTATAAGACTATCAGCATTAAAAACTAATTATCTAGATCTGTAATAAGAAATACTAAAAAAAAACAATGATTTAAAACACTCCATATAATTTAAAACTATAAAAAATATACAAAATCGATAATTCGTTGCGTTAAAAATCATACAATAAAAGCATTAACAAATGCATTTTTACAAAAACAAAAAAACATCAAATCAAAAAGTACACTTTTTTTTATAAAATTAACACAAATAATTCGTAAAAATTACAATTTTAAAAATTGTTTCTTTAATGAGTCCATACAATATTATATAAGAATACTGCCATGTAATAATTATTTTTAATAATATATGATAACTTACACTTTGTACCTACTTATTAAAATTTCTCTAGAAAAAAAAAATCTTATTCACTTTTAGTGTCGCTTGATAGTTTTTCTACAATAGCCTCCAGGTACTTTATGGCACCATCCAGTATTTGTACTTCACATTCTTTTAATAGCCTTATGTTCTTCCTGAAAAACAATAAACATATATAAATAAACACGATTGCTGACTGAAGTTAATTCCACCATCCTTATCCTTGTCCCATATCCTTCATCTAATTCCTTCATATAACTTTTTTGACACCTAGTATCTTGATTGCTTGAGCCCTTACAAAAAGTTTTTTATAGAAAATAAATTGTAATTTAAATTATCTGTTAACATCGATTAAAACTGTAATATTGCACCAACATTGTGGGGCTATTTTCCATCATTTAGTTAATTTTCCACACTAGAATGCTACAAAACATTCTGTTTTTTTTTTCTTCAGAGATTTGAACAGACTTAAATAAATTTAAATAACTGTTAGCGTCTGCTATTTATATGTCGAGTCGAGTTGATTGATTAAGGCGGAAAGTATAGTATAAAGTGCTCTGTGACGTAGCAAAAAGAGGTGCTCATTCATTCAGATTCATTCGGTGGCACGATATTAACACGTTAATTGCCAAGCCGAAATGCTGAACTTACCTAGATGGTCGAAATAATAAAACCATTAAATGTATTTTCTCTATTGGTCAAAACATATACCAGAAGCCAATACGCTGCGGCTGCTATTTTATGGTTCGTACATTATTGTAAGGTGGTGCCACGCGACGTCGCGTTATCTGCCACGCCACAATAGACCGTTTCACGCGACGTCGCGTTATATGGCAATGAACATGTTAAAAACGTATCAGACAGTCCGCGAAGGATGTCGTTGTCGTATGTACCTTTAAGTTGGAATTGTAGTTCTGATGTATCGGTCGGACGATAAAAGTATTGGGATTAAACATAAAGTGGTTTAATTAATGCACCCGAATTAGAGGGTGCTAACATAACACAATTAAAAACTGATAATCTTAATGTGAAATTACCTGTGCACAGTATCGGGTTGATTCTCGCCATCTTTCTTATAAGACGCCCTCAAAAGTTTGCATCGCGTCAAGAGATACGAATACGCTTTTCGATCGATATTCTGACCCACCAAATCAGCACTGGTGCGGTCAGAAGACACCAGTTCACTGGGCATACCAGCACTCGACCAGTGAGTTAGTTCCTCTGAAAATTTATTATTTAAATATTAGACCGAGCTTAATCTCCCCTTTTAAGCAAATAACTAACCATCTCGACTGGTTCTTTTGGTTAAAGAAGGGAACTATGTTTAGCAGCTTCAGAAATCTTGCAGGTTTGCTGGAGCCTACAGTTTTCGAGTCGATTCTGTACATTAGAAATAACCAATAATTGCACAAATGGCAAAGTAAAACATCACGAGGAAGCCTGGGAATCAGAAAATAGTAGCAATCCTCAAACACATGTGAAAATTTGCCGATTTGCAGCAGTTAGAGTAGATTACTAACCAGTAAAAGTATGACATGTCTAAAAAAAAAGAAAACCTCTTTATAGAAAGTTCAGCATGGCTAGCACGCCGACCCTCGAGAGGAAAGGTCCATTCTTGTAGTCAAATATCTCTTACCATAGGACCTGATAATGATGGTAAAGGCATGGTTTAACACCGTAGAAAGAACCGTGGGGAGAAAGAAGTTTAACAACTAGGTCATTTTCCTTTCATCATTCTAACTAGTGCTTATTGCTCTACCTATTGCTGTCAACTGACTAAAATCAATAAAATGACAAGTTTAAATACAAGCAACAATACTAGAATCAAAAATTCATAACCTATTACTGCATATATGTATAGACCTAATACCTATCTATCTATACATCCACTTTTCTTTTGAACAGTATTTTTCTCAAGTAATAATCCTCACAAGACTCATTCACTTAAACATTTCTTTGCCCAAACCAAAAAGACTGGAACGGTACTAAATATAACATAAGTGACCTTGATTCATGTTGAATATCCTTATAAACGCCAATAGTTCGGGACTAATGGGAGTTTCGGAGCGGTAGATGTTGTAGTGAGTGACCGCAGCCAGGCCCAGTTTGTTGAGTATACTCATTTTGGTATCGTGGAGTGGATCGCCAGAGCTAACTCCGAATGCAAGAGAAAGGCTGTCGTGTTGGTTGTTTGGGTACACGAACCTGTAAAAGTGGAAATTAAGGCTACTTAGTAAAGGCGCCGTCGACTTGTGATGGAAAATATATACAATAGTATGGTATAAGCCGAAAAGTATTATGGTGGTGACAAAAATGAAGAGAAAATTAAATGTTTTGTGGTCAGGGCGACACTCGGGGGTTTAGAAATGGGAATAAATATAGATTTTTTTCTGATAAAAGTAACAACAATAAAATACAAATGAACTATGACCTTTTTTCTTGACTATATTACACATTATTTATTTATTTTTTCAGATTATTTGAACTACTCGTTTAGGAGATCTACTATGCCTTCAAAGATATGTCTCTTTTGCAGTTTAGCATTACTATGCGCCTTAAGCAAATATGTCAGCTTTAAGCAAAAATCAGCAATTGTGATTTGTTTAAAATAAAATCGCTTCTTTCATAATAAAATCCATCATCTTAGACTTATTACAGAATTATAATGATCATAATTTTCAAAAAAATCCGCGATTCTATCGATAAAAAAACAATGCTATTACTATGAACTACATATTAACATACCCGTTGTGCAAAAAAAGATCAGCGTTGGGCCTCGCACCGTAGAATATAAAGATCTGTTCGCCGGATTTGAAGTTTCGCAATGCGTAACATTCGCCGCGGTTTAACTCCTTGTTGAAATCACTTGTGATCTGTAATTTTTTATATTCTTCAAAGATATGTTGTCTTGAAAAAATTAAATAAAAATATACAATATTATACAAAACCCCGAGCAGTATTAATAACCAGGGCTCAAACTTGGGCCTACTATAATACTATTCTTAAGGCCGTCTACTAGCGGCAGTAATTACCGTAAAAATTCAGTAAAAATTAGATTTTGTAAATCAATTCTTTGCATATTCTACCAGGATTAGAATTTGCGTCTGTATCTGAGCGTTAATAACGCTGGGCTAAAAAAAGCTAAAAATTTTACTCCAACAGACATAAAGTAAAATAAACGTCGGACATAATAGAAGTCAATTTAACGAGGCATTTCTAACAGCTTTCTAAACATAAAAATTCTATAACTCGTAAAAGATCAGGCGATGTCATCTTCGCATACTTGAAGAGATCGAGTTATCATACAGAAACAGATATAGTACATTTTTGTGAAGGTTTGGTGCCTCAAAAAATTAATATTATAAGTTTATGACTTGAAGTGTGCAATATAGTTTGCTAGTAAAATTTTCATTCGTATAAAATCACCTTTCCATGTTCATGATTGCACATATCCCATAGAGGTATAAAAGCTTTGGTATCGGCGTCGCATATTTGGAGGTTATTTTGTCTGGTCATCACAGTGGATACTGCCCATCTGAAATAAGAAAAAAGTAAAAATAACATATGGCGATGTCAGATATGTATGAAACTAATTAACAGTTAAGATCCAAAGTCACAAAACATTTCATTGATTTATACACTGACGTATTTTTTTAACTTAGTACATTACATGTTATTCACCGTAAATAATCACAATGTGTTTTCAAAACGGGCGTCAAAAAGACGTCGCGTGCATTTTCAACCTAATAAAATATAATTTTAAGAGAATGCATCTCAAACAATGAATAATAAGGTACTAATGTGCTTTTACTTTCGTTTGATTACATAAAAACGACTCTTCTTTAGAATAAATTCTATTGTTGCTTTAAATAGAAGATTTCTTAAGATAACATCTGGTGCGTCCACTAAGATTTAGTGTACATTTAATTAATGAGACAATTATTATAAAAGAAAAGAAATGTTTTATGAAAAGAAACGTTTGGTTCGTCAAGAAATCAATTTCCTCTCATAAAACCAGAGCGTTTGCAGTGCATTCAATGAAAGTGGTAATAATTATAAAAAAAAAACAGTTTGGTTTGGCTTTTCTTTTCAGAGAAAACTAAAATTTCTTAGGCAGAAATGTCATTGATGTTTGCTAACCAAAGGTAGACGTAATACTGGTACAGCACAATGCATTACGCAGTGATAATCTGAGCAGCCAGTTTTGTGACCACCTTCTTATAAAAGACCAATGTGAAACAGCCTAAATGCTCGCGATGTACGTGTTAAAAATCTGATGAAATAAATATGATAAAAGTGACCTAACATTTTCAGAGGAACATTAAAACTGTTTACATAACCGTGTTTGGTGGAGGGCCTTGGGAGAGGCCTATATCCAACACTGGAGACACAGGCTGAAAGTGATGATTATGATGATGATGACATAGTAACCTAAATTATTCTATAATTAAAATAAATATTATAAGAATATTACATATAGTTAAAGTTTGGACGTAGGAGGTAATCTCCGAAACTACTCATTAAAACTAAAGAAACTTAGAGAAATGTTTAAAAAGGATCTTCAGTAAGGACAAAGATTATATTTTCGGTGAAGTTTCGGGCGAAAACTCTTAGTAAACAGAAGCAGATGGATTTGTAAGCATAACTAACTTAATATTATAATACTAATCAAAACTATTTATTTTGTAGGAAATTGAGATGCGTTTTTAGAAACAGTATTATTATGTCTAAGTGTAGTAATTTCTTAGACTTAATAAACAAATCACGGAACTAATTCACAAATAACGCTTAAATCTAAAAGATTACATAGATCTTGCGTAACGTAACAATTTTATTGAAAGTAAAATAATAATGGTGAGATGGGAGTCAGAGTTACTTGTAATCTAGGTAAGTACACAATAATTTGTTACGCAAAACGTTAGCCTTTAAATCAGTGTTTCCCAACGTGGGGCTCACGCCCCACAGGGGGGCAATTTGATAGTTAAGGGGGGCAATTTAAAAATGACTCGACACGACTTTAACCCTTTCGCTTTGGGTTATTTAAATGCAATGATATCGGTGACAAATTTAACAAAAAAGGCAAATTCTTAAAAAAATGCTGTAATAGTAATTTCTTCCTAAAACTTATCATTTATATTTCTTAAGGGAACAAAACAATTTTTAAAGATTAAAAATTATGTAGGGGGGGCATAAAATTTTTAGAAATGTTAAGGTGGGGCATGGCCTAAAAAAGGTTGGGAAACACTGATTTAAACTGAAGAAGAAAATAAAATGATTAGTCAGAAACTAAATGCAATCACACGAAGATCTAAAAACAAATTTCCAAGAACCGAGTCAAAGTTTGTTTGCATACAAGTAAAGAAAGTAAGAGGAGGCGTGTGCGAAGCCGATACGAAAACAATGTCCCATTCAACTGGTATGGGAGCACGTGTTCAGCTATTGTATGGAAGTTGAAGTCGTTATATCTTGCTTTATGGTTTTGCTGCATAACACTTTCGATATTTGAAGTCATTAGCTTCCGTTTTTGTTGCAATTTTGTTGATAATTGTAGGCAGTTAGTGGGAATTTTTTTATTATCTAGTGGGCATACATGTAAGAGACTGGATTTACAGAATTGTCCTAATTTTAAAATAGGAAAAAGAAATAATCAGACCAAGAGTTAATCAACAGCTTTACTTCACCTTTAAAAAAAGCCATCATTTCTTCTAATTTACGTATGAAATTAAGAAAATTCAGAAATGCATGCCTGAGTGAAATTTTGTATATATACCTAATATATACTACTTTTCATATTTCTACCCCCTAAGATAAGTGTTGAAAATTACTACGATGTTTCAGTTTATTTGAAAATTTTAAATTTGTACTAATAGTCATTATGAAGTCTCATAAATTTGAAGACAAAAATCGATAGAAACGATAAAATTGACATTAATTGAGTACGTTTAATAAGTAACAAAATTTGGTTTCAACATTTTCTGCAAATAAATCTAACTAATAAAAAATATCGTATGAAAGTTAATATGGATTTTCTATTTTTATAAATAAAAATATGTGTAAATTTATTTATTTAGGAAAACTGAATATATGAACTGCATTTTATTATGCATATTTCCTTTGGTTATTAAAAACCAAAGGCTTTTTTTAACGCAAACTTAATCCCACTCAGGCAAAGTCGCAGGAATAACTTGTTATTTGTTAAAATTTAACTGTCGTGGTGGCAAATAAGCGTTGAAGACTTTCCTCGAAGAAAGCAATTTATTCTCACAAATGGATAAATTGCGTGACGAGTCCATTATTATCGCTATAGGGCACAATTAACGAAACAATTTGTTTATAAATTTCGCTTAAACAAACAAATTCCGATTCTGTTATATAACGCCGAGTTAGGCATTTAATTTAGCGGTTATTTATTGTTACATAAGTACCTAAATATTCGGCGGAGATCCGTTGAAGAGAAATGTGTGTAGATATGCAATAGTGAGCGTGAAAATTGAAACAACACGAGTGAGTTTGTCGCGTAGACGCGGAAGTTGATTTACAAATACGAGGAACAATGTAGTGTAGTAATTGTACAAAAACATAAATCAATTACACGGAACTTATAGGAACGAACAACTTATACGTGGACTGGTGTCTGATATTCATGCCTGTCTTGACAGAGCGTCGACTTTGTGTAGGTACGGATTTGATACGTAACACTATTTCTCGGCAAAACTCTTCTCCAGTCCCGCTAAACTTCTTATCTACATTTCTACTAATATCTTACTTACTAAATATCCATGCTAATGTTATAAATGTGAAAGTAACTCTGTCTGTCTGTCTGTTACCTTTTCACGCCTTAACTACTCAACCGATCATAATGAAATTTTACATACACGTTGTCAGCGATACAGAAAATGACTTAGGGTACCTTTCATCAAGATAAAAAGTATTGTTCCCGAGGGATCATTTAAAATTAATAAAACTATCGCCTGGGAAAAATGTAATAATAGCAATAAGATATATTGCGTGTTTTTTTTAACGCGGTCGAAGTCGCGGGCACCAGCTAGTAGGTAATGAGTATGTAGGCGTGCTAAAAATACGGTATCTATAATCTATCTATATCAATGATTTAATGTTTGCTTGTAAATATTAAAAGTTACAATAACATGTTCTCATTAACGACGTCGTGTGACAGCAATTGATTAGCGAATGAGTGAGTATAATTATGGCTCATCATGAAACGACCGGCCGGCGCTCAACATTCCTGGCAGGAGGCGGCGCGGCGCGTGATCACATTCCGTTTCACATACACAATACACTGTGATCCCGACCATGCTTGCTCGATATGGAAATGCACAACTCTAAATCAAAAAGACTACTTTTTGTTACAAAGAAAACGATAAGAAACAACCGAGTCAAGTCCGAAATAATTTATTTACTCCTCAAAGATCATATTAATATGTATAATTTTAGATCAATATTTTGGTATTGACATGCGATGCTGAGACGTGGACACTGACGAAATGTCTCTTCCACGAATTTACAGGTCGCTCAGCGAGCTATGGAGAGGCCTAATGCTAGGGGCTAGGCATTTCTCTGAGGGATATGATCCGAAATACGGAGATCAGTCGGAGAACAAAGGTGGTCGACATAGCGTAAAGTGAGCGGGACATATATGTCATGTAGTTAGATTTTAGGCTAGACGACTTTTGCGTTATAGCAACATACACTTTTAATAAAAGATGAACGAGTATTGCAATTGGTGATTGTAAAATACAGCTCTTTATTTATACGCTTCAAAAACTCGAGAATGGGTGGATCGATTTTAATTCGGTTTTCACATATGGAAAGAGGGACAAACGAGGAAGGTTTTTTTTATAAATAAAAATTGCACCCTTGGCCGCTTCTATAGTAATATAACTTTAAATAATCGCGATTCTGAACTATAAGCATTAAGCATGCTATAATAAATATAAGACAAGCCCTGATTCAAAGCGCAGTTGAATATTATAATTTTGATAATTTTGGTAAAAAATATTTTTATGTTTAAATCCTTAAGTTAGGCAGCAAAAGTTAGAACTGGTTAAGTGAGTTCAGATATATTGCGTTTTTAAATAATAGTTTTTTTCCACAAAAGTAAAATTATATTACTAATTATTTTACTTTATTTCAATATTTTAGTTTATAGTAGGAGTATTAGTTTAGTAGTCTTTATATACTATTATAAATTAAATTAGTACAGATTGCAGTGTTCCAAACTAACTATTACTAACACTGCAAAGATCCTATTATTATTTGATATTTAGTAATATTTGAGAAACACTGATTGAACACATAAACCATCTCTATACGGATAACAATATTATTTATAATGTGATCTCACAAAAGATTACCTAATAATCGCTGGACAAAAAGTTCATATTTATTTCCTCTTTTTTTCAAAAAGAGTCCAGATTAGTTTTCAGGGTGAAATTTGTTAATGCAAAAAAAAGTTGCATTGTTGAACTTGTACACTAGCCGGTTATAGCAGCTTCTCTCTCAGCATTTCCGTCGCCTGCGCACTTATTCGAACTAACCCCTCCATCGGATCACTCGTATACATCAACTCGTTGCGCGCAAACGTGCACACCATTACTTTCACGTTCTCAAATTGAAGAAAAAACGCGGCAAACCCGCACAGGACAGATCTTGCATTTTTCTCCACAAAACAACCAGTAATATTAATTACCTTCGAGTGTAAACCCGACGCGACATCGGATAGAATACAAGCCAATTGTAACCATGTAATTAAAGAAAAACCAATGGAGTAAATTTAAACTGGTGTTTTGAAGAAACGAAAAGACTTAAGTTGTTTGTGAAAAGTTTCTTTGAATCTTCTTTCCGTTGCTTTTCTCCTCTCACCTTTTATCTCTTACCATTTTTAAATTTTTACCCTTGATACTTAAAATAAAATTTGAGGCAGTTTACTTTTTGCTACAGTTTTACTTGTGAATCTACAGTGTAGTTAAAAGTGCGGAAGCGATAATATTATACGGTGCGTGTCGCTTGAGATAATACTTGTTGTTATAATATGGGTATAATTTGGAGATCCATCATGCCGTTGTTAAGCACTTTGGCTGCGTTGGTGATAATCGTACATTCCTTAGAGGAAGAAATGGATCAAGAATTTCGGTACCACGTGAGACCGCGAGGATTAATGGATACAGTGACGCCGCATTCAGGGGAGGTAATGTTTTCCATCTATTAATTTATTATAAGAATCTCAGTTGTGGACGAACCCGTGTGTGATTTTTTTAAAATTCATGTCTGGATTAGAAATAGAAGGTAGAAGGTAATAGAGTCTCCTAAAAGACTAGATATCTTTGTTGCCATTCAGCAATGGAGTAGTGTGGTGAAGAACAGATCATACCTCTTCATATTGAAGAGAGAAGAGCTGTGCCCAGAATTAGGATGTAATATATTAATATATAAAAATCACGTGGAACGATGTTCGTTTAAGCGCCCAACAGATTTCAAAAAAATTCTTTAATATGGATGGTTGGGTTGATACAGCTTGACAGATGGAATATGATTTGTAAAGGTTTCCGAATGAAGTAACTAGCGTAGTTAGTATAAATTATAGATAGGACTATTCGATCACTTATAAAAACGAAAAGATTCAAGTAGAGCACGGGATCAGACACCACAGCACACATGCATTAATTTCAAAAAGGTCGCAGTAAAGTAATTATAAAATTTAAAAAAATATTAGTTTTCCATTTTATTTACATTATAACAAGTTGGGCAAGTGTTCAGCTACACAATAGAAGGCTAATTAAGAAATAATTTTAAAAAATAAATTCATATCTTATTTCACATTCCCCACTGGCCCAAGGAACGTAAAATCAGTACGGTTAGCAAAATGAAAATTAATTACTATTTTGTCTAGTAGTTATCTTTTCTTGATAGTAATGAATTTATTTAATACCCATAATTCCCACATAAAACATCTTTTAATTTCCTTCTAATATTGAAAGGTAAAATGCCTTATCAAACGAATGTTATCATTTTGCCCAATGACCAACTGGAAGTTTTCTTTTGTGTTGTTTTCAAACAAAACACTTGAATTCGACGATTTTATAAATAGTAACAGATCGGCACGCAACTAGCGACACGCGAAACCACCGCTGTTTCCGTAGTAATTTCAATTACAAATTTCATAACGAGTATGGTAGACGTTAAATACATATATATTATATATTTATGTTTTAGTTCATTAGGGTTATACAAAATATATACTAATATTGTAAAGAGGAGAGCTCTCTTTTTTTTACGTTTGTTTATTTGTGGAAGATAAATAAATAAACGTAAAACTTGGAATCTCAAATTTCCGGTCACTCTTGACGGGTGTCTTTTAGAAGATTTTCCTCCTCTCACCTTAAAAAATACTTGAAGGGTACATTAATCCCGTAAAGCGACATATGGAGACAGGCTATATATTATATATATTTTTCTATATTCTATAAAGTTTGTGGTAGAGCGTTTAATACATGAGTATTCGATTTTCAGAAATACTGCTCAGGTTCATTGAAACTACGTCGAAAGTACATCATATGCGTATAGTATGCGAACTAGACTTTATCACTATGCATTATACAAACTTGTTTAAAAGTGGATCAGGGAACATAAGTAGAGCATGCTCTTACTTTAAGTATAGACTTCGTTAGCTAACCAATTAACAAGTCGAAGGGTAACATTATTATATAATTAGCGATGCGTTGCTTCATTGCGCACAATTAAAATTTTCTACAAGAGAAAGGCCAGGGGACAACAGGTCATTCTCGTTACTCCGCTTTAATAAAGTTCATTCTTTATTCATTAGTTTAACTAATGAATAGTTATTTCTATAAGTTATTAGAAAAAAAAAAAACAGTGGCACTCCGGGAGTGCAGACAGAAGTGAAAACTTGAACAATTACGTGTGTTTTTTGAATTGTCAAGAAATATTTTACAATGTACATATATACAGATGTGTCTGTTACGGTAACAGTGTTGCGAGTTCAATGGCTTTTTCCCATCTCAAAAATTGTTCTTTTCTTAAATTAATATCAGCGCCATCTGTTCGCCTTTATGTATTATTTCAATTCAATTAGTTGGATGTATTATTATGTAACATATTCTAGATTCAGTGATATTGTGTAGATAACGCAATATCTGAAAATATATAGAGGTGATGGTTACACGGTTACGGTAACAGGTCGCGAGTTCAATGGTTTTTTCCCATCTCAAAAATGCCCAACGCACCTAAAAAGTTTTACTTCAAAAAAAATTCAGATCGTTATAAACTTAAATTATAAAAAATCGTTTATAAACGCGCAGCCAAAACAACTTAGTAGAAAACTGAATTTGGAACATAGAAGGGACGCAACCGGCCGGTTGCGGGTCGCTGTCTCTATATAAATTATCATAGAAATTATGTAAATTCTTGTCTGTACTGGCCTTAAAAAGAAAATCAAGCGATACTATACAGTCGTAGAGTAGAGTAGGTCTACGACTGTATTATTCTGATTAATTATGTTATAACGACTTAAATAAATTCGGTATCTGTTTTTTTTCTGCTTGCTCTGATTTACTTCAGTTTAGACCTTGCTATGAAAAAAAACGATAATTAATAAATAATTTAGTTACAAACAGCTATGTGTTATACCTCAATTGCCTATTTAGTAAAAATTTTGATGTTTTCTTAAAAAAACACTCAATCAGGCATAATTTTTAGTAGGATCAAGTTAGGGTAGGACTAGAGATTTTTTATTGCAAATAACCGCCTCTACGTCCCTGCTTCGTTTGATCCAAGATTTTTGAACCACCCTGTATAATTATTATTAAGTAAAGGAGCAGTTATCAACTGTTGATTTATTATTCAGTAAAGAACTTAAGAATATACATACATGAAAGTTTTGTCATTACCTAGTCTGCCTTTTCACTTATAAATGCGCACGAACGGCCTACTACACAGACAAGTTTATGACTGCATAAATTGATCATCTCTCTCGTAAAAAGCAATCAAACGAGATGGGAAGAGCGAAATAATGTTCGACCAACTAATAAATATAAATACAGATATTTTGTGAAAGCTTGCTATAGTAAAACTTAATTTGTTTTAAACTAATGAAGTTTTTTACATCCGAAATAATGTATCTTTGAAAATAGTAATTCTTAAATAGGAGTGGTGCACATACAAGCAAAATTACAAAATCCGCTTTCTCTCTTCATAATATTAATGTGGATATTGCGTCGAGAAATTTATCATTCCGCGTTTTCTACTCAAATCGAGGTGTTATATACGTAATTTACAAAATCATCTCATAAAAATATGAACAGTATCCACTTAAACTTAGTGGCATCGCATAAATTGTACAACCTGTCTGGCTGCAGTAACCACCCCCTTACAAGAAGACCACCGTAAAATAAGAGCAATTGTGCTGCTTCGTTTAGTGAGTGATATATGCCAGAACCCATTCTCATAACCCAGAGTAAGCAGCGCTCTTGCATTCCTACTATTGTTTCTTGAGCATATAGGCGATTGTAACATCAAGTGGACTGTCAGCATAAGCTGTCAGGCAGTAAATTAAAAAAAAAAAAGATTTTAAAAGCCAAAATAAGTCATTATCATACAAAATCGTGATTTAGTGACGACGGTAAGCCAATAAAACGTAGTGTGAATTAAATAGAAATTCATTTTAGACTATACATTTTGAAACCGAAGCCTGCAAAACCTCAGCGTCGAGTTCAAGGAACTGGTTCTGTTATAAATGGCGAGGTCCAGTGGGTAAGGCACGCGCCGTGATATAACCCGTCATATAATGAATAATTTTCAAATAAACATGGCCACCAACTACAAAAGAAGCATCGTTAAATTGTTTTTTGGTGCATAAATTAAATTTTAAAGTGTAATTTTAGTCTAAAAGTTTGTAATTACACTGTGAATGACTGTGAATGGATACATACTTCTTTTTTAAACTTCTATGTTCTAAATGGGTACTACTAATGGGGATAAAAATAATAGAGAATAAAAAAAAGAAGAATAACAATTTAAGGCTTTTGGGTTTTTGTGGGGTTAAAGTAAGTTAAAATTCAAGATTCTATGTAGGCGGTAATCTCCGAAACTAATCATCCGATTTCAAACATCTTTTTACCAACATTTAGAATAAACCCTCCAGAAAACCAACAGGATCATTGTATTACAAGAACTGCAGTGATCCGACCATAATTAGTAACTAACTAACTACCGCCAGGTTCTGTTGACTACTGCCAGCAGGGTGTTTAATTTATAGCAAGATTAATGCCTAGTTATGACTTAATTTATGTCATAATTTATGACACGCTGGACCCTTCCACCATACTAAATGCAAAAAGTTTGTATGCCAACCATTGGAACTAATATAACTATGCTCTATTCATTTGTGCATCTTATTTTATGTAAACTCATTTATTACCCACAAAGCAAATTTTTAAGCATTAATGAGCGCATTTCAGCTTTAAATTATATTTTCAAAAAAAAATATAAATTAATTGTTAGAAAAAACAATTTAAGCATTTTTTGTTAATATTTGACAAATTTTTTGCACGTTTGAATAAAATCTCTCGTTTAAATGAATAGATTACAACTACCTATTGAAAACTAAAATAAACAGATAAAATTATATAATCAACTGAACTCTATTTACATATGTCATTATAGAGGTGCAAATCTTGGAGTTCAAGTTGGTCAAAGCGACCAAACCGGTCAAAGCGCTTTCGACTTTCTTATTAGCATTATGGCATCGCTTTTGTAACGGCTTTCTTCTTCGTTGACGATGAGATAACTAAATTATGTTTGTTGAACACCAACGGTTGATTAGCGTAACTGGTGTTAGCGTGGCGCGTCTAATTTTCTTTTTCACTATGCGTCGACAGTTTTAGTAAGTTCTACGCAACAGGGCGAGTATTATTTTGACGATTTGTCGATAACCATGTCGCATAACTAACGAGTGTGTTTTTGTTTTAAAAAATAGAAAATTGTAGATTTTTACAGTATGATCATAAAAAAAACCGTTGACAAGTTAAGCATGAAATAAGGCTACATAACTTACAACAAAACAATAAAAATATTTGTTTAATGGCTTACGTTTCTCATTTTAACTTAGATAAATATTTTTTATATTTACTTGTTAAACATAACTAAGTAAAAGCGGTAAGTTATGTAGTTGTTTAGTAATGAACACTCAACACTATACTCTTTACTTGTCACGAGATTTATTACAAGTAATTAAAGTAGATAAGAAGAAGAAAATTGATAATATAAAAAAACCAAATGTACTAATGTATCTATACTAAATAAATAGATAGACTATAAGTAAGTAAGTTTGTTATGACATGAATCCACGAACATTCCTAGAGCTTAAGCAACATTATATTGTAGTGTTGGTGTCACACTAAAGAATAAAATAACGTCATTACATGATCAAATGCCAATATTTATGGTGTGTTACAGTATGGTACGAGGGACGGCTGAAAGTTCTGAGCCTAAGGTATTAAAAGACCAGATAAAATCTAAATTTAATTTATTTTTCTATATAATCTCCCTCCACTGCAACGCATTTCTCACATCTTTTAAAAAGAGCTTGTATCCCCCTAAAAAATAAGATTCATCTTTGCTGTCACAATGTTCGTTTACGGCAGCTTAGCTTTCATTTCGGGATGACGAAGATTTGGGGATGATGGTCATTTTTCAAATTTTAAAAAAGGAAATAGTCGCTGGGAGCCAGGTCTGGACTGTAGGGTGGGTGGTTAACTTCATCAAAGCCAGTTTCTCGAAGGGCTTGCTTCGCAATTCGCGCCGTATGGACTGGCGCAGTGTCTTGCAAAAACAAAATTCCTTTGCTGATTTTCTCTCTTCTTTTTTCCACAATGAGATCGCGTACTTTTTTCAAAAGTGCTGCATAATACGCGGCGTTCATTGTATTTTTTTTTGGAAGGCAGTCAATGAGCAAAATTCCTTCCGAATCCCAAAAAATAGTGGCCATGAGTTTCGAAGTCGATTGCATTGATTCTTGTTTTGATTCTGGATCATATTGTCGAATCCACGTTTCATCTACGGCGACAATGCGGGTACAAATTTCGTCCAAATGGTCCTTGCAGAAGTCTATAAACTCCATAGAAGATTCAACTCGACGCTGTTTCTCGAGCGGCGAGAGCATTTTTTGAACCCAACATGCACTAATTTTATTCATGTGCAAGTGTTTGTGCAAAATGTCTTCAATTCATTCCTTACTGATGGCCAACTCTTCTGCTATCTGCCATATTTTTATTCGACGATCCTCCAATACAATTTTCTTCACTTTGGTGATGATTTCGTCTGTGACGGTGGCGTTTGGTCGCCCCGGGCGGGGGTCATCTTACAATAACTCTTGACCTTGCTGGAATAGTTTTGCCCAACGTTTGACAGTGGCTGACGATGGTCCAGATATAAAATGTATACCTACATAAGTATAAATAGGTATTTATACTTCTCAGTATGATGTGCTACCTCTTGAAAGCCACAAAGATCATTACATTTAACAATACAGCAGTGAGTAAACTTTCCTCAGCCTTTCGATAGAGCGGCCATGATGACCGTAACCGATGGAAATTATCGTCTAATACACTAGCTAGCATAACACAGGACACTTTCTATGTTTATCGTCAGTCACGTCATAATATTGACACGCAATCAGATCGCTCAATATGCTGCAACTCTCCTTAATTATAAGCCATCGGCAAGTTTTTATCAAACATTCGAGGGCATTGTTGAAGCGTTCACACACAAGTCGCTAGAACATTTTTTAAGCTTAAATTAAGAAACAATAAAACTTGTATTTAGAACATAGTGTCGTCTAAACACATTGTGGTTACGTAAAGCGGTTTCCCTTACGAAAGATGCACGAGATAATACAGTGCGGGAACATTTCACACTTGCTCAACCAAATCTCGGTAGCGCTGTTTATTTTTTTCCACTTTGAGCCAATTCGCACGCCAATTTTTACATCGCATGAAAAGAGTCAGCGAAAATTATATGACGCCATAACAGAGCAAAAGCAATACGTTGCAATAATAAATGCTAGTTCGGCTGCGTGAATAAGTAAGCTGTTTTAAAGGTATATTCCCTCTATGTCTGGCCGTCTGGCGGCTGTAACCACCCACCTACAGAAGTCTCGGTGAGTGAGGGATGCCAGAGCCCATTACCCCTTCCCTTCTTTGTCCCTTATCCTTAATCCTTCTGTGGTCGGCAGCGTACTTGCAGCAACTATGGCGTTGCCTGTGTTATAGGCGACGGTAGCCACCTACCATCAAGTGGACCGTCAGCCTGTCTGTCGACCCCAAAATAAAGAAAAAACGTCGAGTCGTGAGCTTGGTCTTGCTTTTATTTCCTTTACGTCGAGCGTCCTATTAGTTTTGTCTCTCTCTCATGATTTCCGATTAGGTCAACTTTATAAATGAAAAAAGTATTTGCCCGCTATTTCACTTATTATTATTCCATATTAAATTATTATTCCGTATGTTATTGAAATGTGTTAACTATTTCAAAGTTATTTTTGCGTCAATTAGCAAACATACATCCATCGTCACAAACTTTCGAATTTATTAAATTAGTGGGATTCAATATCTTTTAAGATATTGCCGTGGTCTATGTAAAGTAATTTTTTTGTAGTAAATTGAGGCCCTTTTACATAAAAACATCGGTTTTACTACGGTTTATTTTTTACATTTATAGAAAAAACGGTTTGTAGAATTACATTACGACCCTTTTAATCTTTTTTCCTATAAAATAATAGTATACTTTAATGATTTCAGATATGGAGGCCCATAGATGCAGAACCCTTAGTTCATCAGACCACACAACAAGATGTTTATTATGATAACGTATCGCCAGAGGAACAGCCGAAGCGCCGTAGACCTGTTAGAAAACGGAGACGAAGACCACTTCATTCCGCCGAACTTGAACCGCAGGAAAGACGGCTGAAGGAAGAGCTCCCAACCCACTATAGTGAAGAAGAAGAAATCTTTCAAACAACTGAACAACCCAGGAGGCGACGAAAAAGGCCAGACATAAGACCTATGCGTTGGGTTGATGAACCACTTGAAGAAGATAGACCACTGAAGCGACGAACACAAAGAAAAAAGCGACCCCGTCAAGAAATGAGCGAATTTAATATACACCAAAAGAGTGGTGATATTGATATGAATAAAAACTATGAACACTTAACGAATAAAACCCATCGATTCATTGACAATGAAGATAAGTTTATAGAGAAAAGAAATTTCGGGAGCGGGTTTAGTATTGCGGCTAATAATGAAGATATAGATGTTAATACTCCTACTAATGAAGAAATACCATACAATGAATATGAAAAAATACAAAGAATCCAAGATAAATCTCTATCAGAATTCTCAACAGAGTTAATGATGAGCCAAGGGATGTCCGAAACAGAGAACTTAAGAGATAAATCGGGGGATAAAACTGTTGAACATTATGCCACATTTAAAGCTCAGGTATGTATGTAAAGTAATACACATGTAAAGTAATGAACAGCATCAAAATCAGCATGCACAGTTCAATTAGACTTCAAAATAAATTAGAATCTCTATCTACGGATAACCTTATTAAAGTTAACGCTAAAAAGGTATTAAAGCTTACCACGGAATATTGTTAAAACTATGAGGTTAATATTGAAAAAAAAAATACAATATTTTTTACATTATAATTAATTAAATTATAAGTAACCTAATAATTGGTTTTGAATTGAACGAAACAAAAATTGATCGGTATGATTTTAGGATAAATTATCATAGTATAAACTATCATACATACACTTACAACAATTTTTAATTTTTAATTAAATATAAATAAGAAAAAGATAACGCAGTTATTAAATGATAATAATAAAATCAAAGTTCTTCAAAATATTAAAGGTGATTTAGTAGTAAGCAATAATAGTTTAAATACACAAAACTAATCAAAAATTGGCCATTGCTTGGTTAAACGACAGAAAAAAGTCAGGTAACATTATATTTGGAAGAAGAGTTTAAATAGGTAAATGTTAATTAACAAATGTAATTTATATAAATATTTAATACTTTTAAAAATGTATTAAATGTATCAATGTAATTTCGAAGCTTTTTCTGTAACAACGTAAATTAACATAGGTAACTGTGAATGAGATAAATATCATTAACAATTTTATTCTTATTTCTTAATTTTTTACGGAACTTTACTTTTTATAAATAGCTTGTATCTTCTCCTGTTAAATTTTCAAACTGAAAGCTATTTGTAGGTCATTCCGAATGTGTATAAATGTGTTTTTATTTATATAATTTTTAAATAATTTAATTTTACTTTCAGGATAAGAGTCCCATCGATCCTAAAACTTTAAAAGATTTATTGAAGAGATCAAACGGTACAAGTTTAAGTGAAATACTACAACAGAACAATCTGTCTCTGACGGATTTGCTTAATGGAAAAGAAAACGCGATATCAGCGTTAAAACCAACATATTCATTAGAATATGGAAAGAAACCAATACTTGAAATAAATTCAATGGAAAATCACAACAACAAGGGAATTAATGCTACAGAAATTAAAACTTTAGTCACAAATTTCGAAGTTTATAATAGAACAGATACCACGAATACGTCTTACGTCACAACGACTGTAAACCCGATTATAAACGATAAAATTGCGTCCTCAAAAGAAAAAAATATAGAAACAACGACATACAGAGATGACTCACAAGACTCACAAAATAATTTAAAACCTAAGAGAAATCAAACAACTATTACAACAACGAGACGATTCCCCGTCGGCATTAGACGCAAATTGCGGATGAAACCTGCGATTAATTACAAAGCTCAATTAAGCAGAGATATAATGCCGGCAAACAGCCCAAAACATTTACGAAATTCTACAAAGTTACAAGAATGGAAAGAAACAGTTCCTTTAATGGTAAATACCACATTCGCAGTTGACTTATTGGTAAATAAAACCAGCGATAGTGAGTTATCAACTACTTCAATGCCACCAGAAACTATACCTTTAAAAGTCGTTTCAACTAACATTCCTGTAACACTTACAACTCCGAGCAACTTTACTAACAAACATGCAGAGGAAGATAAAAATACAACTAAAGTTCCAGAAATCGTGGGTACATTAACAGAAAATACTAATATAGTTACTTCAACTGAAACGGTGTACAATGTATCACAAAAACCAAAAGTTACTCCAGCTTTGCGGGCGTTACCTAAAAATGTAGAATTAAGACGGCAAGCACTCAATAACCGACTAAAAAAGAAAAGACTAAAACAAAAAGATTCAACTAGTGAATCATCAATGGACACAAACAAAGATCTTTTTGGGATGACAAATTTAGTTTCTGCCTCAGAATTTATTGCTAAAGCTCAGACACCAATAACAATAAAGAAAGAATCACCAACTACTTTAGAAGATATACCAGTCACAGAAATAACGACTAAACGAATAATAAACAAAAACAGATCCACGAGAATCAATACAACAACAAAACCATCGAGTTCCACTTCAAAAATAATCACCACGACAGAGGATACGGCAAAAATTGAAATAGAAGAAATTCTAAATGATACGCTAAGTAAGTAATGGCTCTTGAATCTAATAAATAATAAATAAGCTCGAGATATTAAGTTTAGAATTATTATTTAATATTTTGGGTCTCACTTTTTCATTCCGTGTAACGTTTTTGTTGTTTTGTGCACCTATGCCGCACTCGACTCGGTGGAACACAGAGCTAGGAGACTCATTGGCGACAGTACACTTTTAAAAACTAATATGCAGAGCTTGGCACATAGACGCAAAGTTGCCAGTCTATGTGTCTTTTATAAGATGTACTTCGGAGAGTGTGCTAAGGAGCTGCATGAGCTCATACCGCCTTCCCCTTTCTTCCATCAGACATACAGACTACTGGCTGACTACAGTACGGCTTGTTACCATCCTCATTTTGTCGAAATCCCTCTTTTTCGGACCAAGCGCTTTAAAACATCCTTTATAATGCGCACTGCCAAGGTTTGGAACTCCCTGCCGGCGTCTGTATTTCCGAGCTCATATAATCCAAATCTTTTCGAAGTTCGGGTGAATAGGCATCTTCTGGGTGAGCTCGCTCTATCATCCTTGCTACACAGCTGGTTGTTGGCCAAGAGCAAACCCATCTCTAATAAAAAAATTAAAAAACTACCTTATTATGGATATCTAAGCGATTCGACTTAAGCGTAATGTAGTTTTGTTTTACTAACTTTAATTATTTATTTAATTTCACTGATATTTTTTAATTCCAGGTAGTCTCAAGTTAGCAAAGATATTAAAGGAGAGAAATATGACTTTGAAGGAGCTAGTACAATTGAGAGAAAGAGGTTCAAGTCATGTACACTTAGCTGATATATTCCATAATGCGTCTAAAGAGCCTAACCCGCCCGAACCTTTTCTTTCAAAATCTCTTCTTGAGCCAATATCTAGAGAAACATATCCACTGAGAGCTCTTTTGGAAGCCAACTTGCATGATCCAACAGGCAAAGCTACGACAATAGATCCCTCGGTAATGGAAGCACAATATTTAAATATTCCAGTAGTTATGGACTTTGGTAATAACGTCAATGAAAATGGAGAAACTTTAGGCATAATGTCACTATTTAATAAAGTCACTGAAGATCAAGATAATAATGATCAAAAAGCGCAAGTAATAAAGAATTCAATAAACAAAGATCGAAATGGGACTGTTGCGCCAACTACGATTAGAGAAAATGTTACCAACATATACGATATAATAAGAGAAGGTCGTACTTTAGATGAAAATTATCAAGACATGGTTAATTGGAGCGAAGTATTAGAACTTTTACAGAAAGAAAATAATAATGAAACTAAAAGCCTCGACGAAAATCCTGAAGGTTTGTAAAGTAGTAAATAAACAAACATGTATTCATTTATTATCAACAAAAATAAAACAAATTACAAAATTACATTTCAGGCGACCTGTCGACAGAGAACGTGGAAAAATATCTAATCGACGAAGTCATCGACAGAGGCAGCTTAATAATTTTAGATAATCAGCCACAATCCAACGAGTTTGATATCAACATAGCATCTAGATCTGATGAGTCTCTTGAAGCGAACATGCATCAACGCAGTAAGATTCTTACACAGACGTCAGGTATTCTTAATAATGTGAACAGTAATACAAAATCTGTTACAGTTGCGATTGCTGGTATAGTTGGTCTTTCCATGGTACTGTTTTTGTTAACTTATGCTGTATTTAAGTGGAGACAGCAAAGGAAACTATTGCATAAGAAGAATAGTGTTTGTGGAGATAGAATACCAACGCCAATATTCGAAAGCAGAAAAGGCAATAAGATCCATTCGAGTAGTCGCAGTCTGAGTCCTATGATAGCACCGTCCAATATTTATACTATGAGCACGTTAGACTCGCATAATGAACGAGATTCTCCCGATTACATGTGGGATACTTTAAGAAAACCGTTTCAATGAGATAAAAATAATTCAAATATTTATTTAGACACATATAAGATTAATTTCAGCATGGTTTTTAGGTGCAATTATTGTAAATGCTAGACTGATCATAGGTTAAAAAATTTAGAGAAATAATATAGGAGGTATTTAGCTAGTGACCTGATATATTGTAAGCTGTGAATTAATTAGAAAACTAAATCACGAATCTTTAAAAAACTTGTGGTTTATAAACTTCATAACCAAAAACTTTAGGAAAACCATTTTCTTGTAACTTCGATTCATTGACAGCCTAGCAGTACATACGAGTCTTTGTAAAAAAAAAAAATCCACTATTAAAAAAACTTCCTATCCTTACTAAGTATCCCATTGATAGGGATCCCACATATCCCACTGGTGTGGATTTTTTTTCCACTTATCCCTACCAGTAGGCATATTTTTCCACATATTATCTTCATTTTGTCTTTTCTCAAACGTGCTACACGGACTTTAATAACAAAAATTGCGTCAACTTAGGTAAGGTAGTAATCAACCCAGGTGGGTTATAAAATTTATACAATTGGTCATTTTAGCTTTTTTTAAGTCTGTGTTCTGATTTTTTTAATTATATTATACAAAATTCGTTTGTATGCATCAAGTCTGAAAACGCATTTCAGCAATTTAAATCGTATGATCAATCAATTTAAATCGATTGAAATTTATTAAATCGTAATCGTATTTTATTAAATTTCAATCGGATAATCAATTTAAATTCTACGCTAAAATTCGTCGTTTTGTGTTCTATGCTGCAAGCTTGTCAAGTCAGACGCAGACGAGTTGTACAAAATTTTAAATATATATATTTAAATGTCATAATATATGCGCAGAACATTGGATTTCAGTAGTATAAAACTAATATTGATATGCCACAACTAACACCATCTGTTACCCGTGGTTGTGTACTTTTCTATGCAAATAATTTTTTTTTATGAAGCAACTACTCAACAGCATACTTTATTGTGATTTTATTTGAAGTAATATTTAAATTGTATCGAAAATTACATTTCTCGTGTACAGTTGGGGTAAGAAAAGGTTGGTCACCCTAGTCGACATTCGATTGCACAAGACAATTTGTTTGCTTAGTGCTTTAGTTTCAAAAGGCATTAAAGATTCTACGACGTGATAAAGGAATGAATTTGAAAACTGTCATAGGTTTTCGTACCCAGACTGTACATAATAAAATTTTGTTTAACATTATAAAATTAAAACGGTTGTCTACTGAATTATTTAAAATAATTACATATATAGTAATTTTCAGTATTATGTGGCAAGTGCAATGTGGCGTAAATACTTACTATTTAAGGCTATTTTTTTTAAACAATATTTATGTCTTTAAAAATAAATTTTGTCATTAAGTAACTGTATTCTTACCTGTAGTTGTCAAACGTGAAAATATCTTGTAATTTAAGTAAAACTGGTAAATCAAGTGTGTGTATTTTATTGTAAAAATAAGCGTATTGTCTTGCAATGCTCTTGAAAAGTTTAAGTGATGATTCCAAAACTGGTGATGGCTGAAAAATAAAAAATAATACAATTGAGTTTAGGACTATATAGCGAATGACATATTTGCAGATACATAAATTAGGCGATTGAAATTTCATAAAAAACATACCCTTAATTCTGACAACTCTTCTGAGGTATAATACAGGACAGTAGAATTTTTTTGCGGTAGAATGTCAATATAGGGCTTCCAAAATGACTCTGAAACAATTCGAGAAGAATTACAATAATTATATATGCACAAATACAATGTGTGTTGCCAGTAAGACTTATTTTACAGACATGTGGCCTTTGAATTTTCTCTTTATGCAAAGGCTCAAGGTTGGTACTGTGAAAAGAGTTACGCTTTGAGATTCTCTGTGAGAAATAACAATAGAAAATAAATTAGTATTTCAGTTGTGTAAAATTATAATTATTAGAAATTTTATATTTTATTATCGTTTTTTTAAATTAGTTTTGTAAATAGTGATTTTTTAAGCGTTTGGTTTTTAATTTGAAAAAACAAACACTAGAAAATTGTAAAAAATATACAATTTTCATTGGCAAGTTAAAAATCATTACTTGCCATTAATCTTTTTAAAGATTATTTAATGTAAATGTTGGCCATGACTATGTCTTAGGTGATCCATACGTGAAGTCCAAATTTGAGTTACTTTTTCAAGCTGGTATATATATCACCTATAACACGTGTGATGTTGTATTCTAGTGCTTGGATGCTTGGAGCACTGATTTTTATAAATTCAATAATTTGTAATTCAATAATTTGTAAGTGTTGTTCCTTTGTAAGTCTTTCCATAATGAAATGGCAAAGAAAATGACATAACTTAAATTTTAACACATGGCACAAATCACGCGTGATTCGTCAAAACAGTACAATGAAAAACCAAACAGAAAAAAAAATGTTTTCTGTTTTCTGTGAAATGTACCAAAATTTTCATTTTAGCTTTTTATTTAGCCTAGCCCAATGAAACTTCGTACTCAGTATATTTATACCTGGATTGTATTTTTCTAATAGCAAATATAATGCAAGTGTTATATTTGGCATGTTTTGCAACAGTGGATCAACTGCTATGAATGTTGCTAGGTCAGATTCCCGAGCATCTTGTTCTGTCATCATCAATTTCCGTGGAACTGTGAGTATCAGGGAATCATCTGTAAAATCTTTGGTTGCTTTCAAGCCTAAGTCATAGCCTTCAAACTCATTGATCTCGAGACCTGGAAATGACAAAATTTAAGTTTTGAAATTACAATTTTCTTTTAATGACATCACTTTGCAAGATCAGAGGGATCACAATATTGTGGATAATCACTTAAAATGGCACGAGGAGGAAACAGCATAAAGATGAAGATAACTATATAAGTGTGGTTATTAAGATAACTAGTCTACTCTAGTCTCTTAATGCAGTGTACATAATATAAGAAAAAGCAATGGTAATAATGTCTGTAATGAAATGGTTATATGACATTTCACATTGTTTTAATTAAAGCAACCATCCACACTTGATATTTTATTAAATAAGTAAGGTATATGTTTTTTTACAAAGTCATTACGAAAAGTTGTAGGTATCTTACAGTATACTAGGAGTTAAATAATTATTTCTTATGGAATTATACACACAATATACTGTATTGCCAGCAACACAATAGACTGGTTATCTCCAATACTAGGCAATGATAAAATATTAATATTGTAATATACCTTGATTCAAGTAAAGTACTTAGATACAAACAATTTTACAAATGTTACAAGAATATACAAATGTTATTATTGAAAATATGAAGATAAAGTATGACATTAAAACTTTAACAGTTATTCTTTTAAATGTGAAAGTTTGTGAGGATGTATGCTACATTTTCACATAAAAATGGCTTAATGGATTTGGATAAAATTTGGCACACATATAGTTACTAATTACATGAAATGGTGGTGTAATTAAGACACTAGTACACAAATCATAAAGTCATAATTTCATTAATAAAAATTTTTGACAGAATTGTAGGTCTTTAGAGAATTTGAATAGCCTACATCATATAGGAACTGGAACATACATATAATATGAAATTTAAAAAAATTGAAACTAATATCATTTTTTTAAAGTGACTGAAAAGAAGTAATTTATTAATAGATGCAAAAATGATTAACATTTCATTAACAGTTAAGTATCAAAGTTACCATAACTAAGTCAAGGTTTACATTGATATAATTTTCTTAGAAACCCACCATCAAATTGTGCTCCATGCTCTGTAAGCCAGGCGATAAACTTTTCTATATTCAAATTACGAGAATTTGGTATACTCTTAGTGTTGTTAGTAAATTCTATATTAGTGATATCTTTTAGGATTGCTTCTATTTCTAAATGGTGTTCCCAACTCTTAGAAATATTAATTGAAGCTTGAAATGTGCTCGTTAACTTAAGCAATTTGTTAACGAGTATTGCAAGTTCCTTTCGTTTTTGTTGACTAAACTTATTGGTTTCTTTTGAGGAATTCTTCTTGGAACCATGTTTCGATTGTGATTTTCTTCCCATCGTAGACACGTCACTTATAAAAACTAGGTATTATTTTATAAATTTTAATCAATATTTCTTAAAAACTTTTAATCTTAGCTAGGTATAAGTAAAAAAACGTGGAAGCACAATCACTCTCAAACTCTAAAAATAAAAATACATAGTTCTATATTAAAACAATTTTGAAATATTTTCCTTTCAAAACAAAATGAAAACCGACACTTGACGTTGACGTTTATGTTATGGCATTCGTTTGCGTTCCGTTATACTCACTGTCGGTTACACGCCAATACTAAACTTGTACGCCAATATTATTGGCGTGTATCGGAACGCAAAGTACATAGTAAATAGTAAATTATAGTTTTATTTTCACTCTATATTCTAGGAAAACCTTTATTATTATAATTTTATAAAAATGAATTATATTATTTTAATTATTTTGTCTATTATACAATTTGGTAATTTAAATTAACAACTATTTCACCATTATCCTTGTGGCCCCCGAGTCAAATGACCAGAGGTTTCCGTTTGTTTTAAAAACTTTTATGTAGGTGTGCACACCACAGTACACACTAATAATATAGAGATTGCTAACGGTAGGTAGGTACCATATATGTTATTTGTAGCTTGCAACGCGAATTCCGGCTGATGTATTTGTAACCATACACGAAGAAATAAGTAATTTTAAGAATAGTCATATATAAAAGCTTAGATATATATATACATGTATATACAAGTATCTACAAAAATATGTCATTAAAATACACCACAATATTAACTTGATAACTTGAGATCTTTTCTTTTACGTTTTCTTAATAATTACATAAAGTTTGAATAGATTTGCGTGACTGGATGTACAAATAGGAATTTTAGAGCGTCTCATTCTCAAGTTTCAAGGCGAATGATAGAAAAGCGAGAAAAAAGAATTGGTAATTTTGTTGGATGTAGGAAAATGTAGGAAAAGAATGATGATAGGGAAGAAATTTAAATTATGTTGTGTATCGACAGTTGCTTTTACGAAAATTTATAAAAAATATCCAACAAATATAAAAAACAAATAAAAAAAGCATTTTAATTATAGGAAATGTTTCTCCTCACTGTTAGGTATACCAACCTACCTTGTTTAAAAAAAAAGAAGACTAAAATTCCTGCTTTTCTTTTGGATGTTGTAATCAAATGTAACATTTTTGTCAGAACATTTATGAGGAATAAAGAACCTGTTTAATTTGACAATGTCTGCTATTTTCTAGGAATTTTTGTTAATAACAGGCTGCTATGTCAGATATGCAATTAATTTAAACGAACGCTTCTCTGTATGAAAGTGGGCCAGTTTCAAATAACTTTTCGAGGAACTGGGAGTGCGCCTGCCAAGTCCCGGCACCATTGTCAATGCCAGACAAAGTTTAATTGTCAATGTCCAATGAACTGGAATATAAATTTATTATGTATGTATTTATACATCAATTTTTTTGCTTGATTATATTATGTATATAGCTGTTTAAATTCAAAAGTACCACAAATCAAAATTGCACTTTTTTACAGGAAAGCTAATCGAAAAAAATTAAATTATTTTTTGTTTATTTTTTTCTTATTAAATATATATCAAATATATGCATATTATATATCGTTAGAAGCGTATTTTAAGTAGCATTAAATGTTTTAAGTACTTTTATAATAAAGTGAATACTAGTAGGTAAGTAGAGATATAAGCATATAAATTACTTTTGAATATTAAAAAAATATCTAAATATACTAAATATGGAATAAAACAACTATAAGTCTTTTTGCAACATACAATGTGAAGGATTGTGATTGTATTTTTGCAATAAAAACATTTTTTTTGAATTTTTTAATTTGTGGTACTTTTGAATTTAAGCAGCGATATGTAGGTGTAGGTGTAGTGCCTTTCCACTATTAGTAATACCTGCGATTAGATAATAGTTACTTCGTAATACTTAGTAGGTACTAAGTAGGTATTACTAATTAGTGGAAAGGCACGCTGCATTTAGCAGTTATATACTGAACAGTCCACCTGGCCACTGTAACCACCCTCTTACAGAAGGCTACCGTAAAATATAAACATATATAACAGTCTTCTGTTTTGATGACTGCGGGGCCCATTTACCTATCCTGTGCGTATTAAAGGCCATCCTTTATCCTTGTCCTTTATTCTATTAAAGTCGGCTTTAATAGGATAAAGGATAGCACACTTGATCTTGGTGTTGGTTGTGTTGCCAAATACGATTGAGTAGAGTAGAAATTTTATATTTAGGTAAGCTACAGCTACCTACCTACAGCAGTATAAGCTGCATTTTTCCGAAAGCATTGGACTCTCTATAGATCACCTTTATACCTTCTGAGAGGTTCTTGGTTAGTCTTAGCAAACTCACCAATATTTAAAGTATGAGCAATACAAGCATGAAGGTGATATTCAACAGTTTAATTACTGAGACGCCAGATAGGTACTTACAACAAAGGAATTTTTAATTAAAATCCATCGATTTTTTTTAATAAACATATTATAATATAAGTATAAAGTATGCATGGGTACTGTGAAGAATTAATTTACTGTTAACGAATAGAACGAACAAGCGGAAATAAATATTATTAAACGCCTTGACATTTAACATCCAAAAGCATGATAAAGATGAAAACAAATAGGACTTAATAGAAAAAATACAACCGTCTTTTCAGGCTTGTAATAAATTTAATTAATATTTGACATTAATTAATAACCACACAACTAATAACGCCTACAAATTTATTCTGGTACGTATACGTGCGCCCAATAAAAGGAAATCTAACAACTTTATTTTTATCACCTTGAATGTATACATACATATTTCGTTATATACTTAGGTACACATGCATTTAATACATACCTTTTCACGCTGTGAAACTGTCTATCAATTACCTTTGAATGCCTTAAATACTCAACAGACTATCATAAAATGTTGCATACATTTTAATATAAAATTATTTAGTTATAAAATTTTGATGCAGAAAAGGATTTAGTGTAAATTCAGGATAAGTGTGCCAAGCATAGAAATATAACTGCATTATAGTTTGCTAGTGCGAAGGTATTGAACTATTATTTAAAGGGAAAGTAAGTATAACTGAAATAAAAAGTTAGCCTTCGTATGCAAAGTTTCATCAAAATTCCATCAGCAGTGTCTAAAAGCATCCATACATATTTTAATCACAATAATATCAACAAAATGAAACATTATCAACAGTGGTAATCACACAGAAATGAGTAACATGTTATTTTATCTATTAAAAAAAATGCAAAAAATATTTGTTTATCTGACATGACATGGTCAATGCCGTTTGATGAAATCATCTTACAAAAATGTATAAGTATGTAGTTTGCAATGGGAGTACTGATGATATGTTTTGTAAAAAGTTAAATCTAAGTAACTATAATGCTACTGAACTGATCTCAGTAAGATTTAAAATTTTCTTAATCATATTAATTAAAGTATTGTGTAAAATATGAAAGAAAAAACAAACCGAAATAAAAATTACCGACTAGTGCAGAACTTAAGTTAATTAAATAAAAGTTAATAAAAAAAATGTAGCTCTCACTGAAAATTTTTATAACTGTGACACGAAAGGTTTTTTTAGGTAGTAATTAACTTTTTTCTCTCAGAAAACTGATTTTTTGTATGAATCTGCCAGTTTTTTTATATAGTCGATTGTGCACTGTTATATATGTTTTAATTTTACTCTAAGAAGTCAAAATAGCCGACGAAAATAATGCTTTTCTGCTAAATCCTCGCTATGAGCACATTAGTCGAGAATTTAATGTGTATGGTATGGGCTTCCGTTTTCTGTATTTTAATTCATATTAAAATCGATTTAATTATGGTTATAATCTAGTTATTAATAAACGTATTAAAGCTACGCAAATGTAAAGATCAAAGCGATTTGTTAATGGTATGCTAAATTATTTAAATACCGACACACCTTTCGTTATGAAGTCAGCGTTAGGCATAGGGTTTTAAGTTTCTCCACATAGTCTAATGTCTATAATGCCGTTGAAACATTTAAGTTGATTGAGAATTCTATTAAAGGCTATGAGCTCAACAGTCGTGGAATACATAAGTTGTGCGTGAACTTTAAGGCAAATTTTATACCACTACCGTGCAGTGGTTACAACTCACAAAATTAAAGATAAATTTGTTATCTTTACTTGGTTACTTGTTCAATTAACCTTAACTTAATTGTTAATAATAATAGTGACTAATAGATTAATAAATTCCAGAATTAATTAAGAAAATGTTCATATCAGATTATTCTGACTTATTCTATACCTACTACTAGCTGGTGCCATCGCTGGTGCCCACTATTTCGTATGCGCTGTAATTCTACGAAAAATAGTTTAATCCAGGTAATCATAAATACTGTAAAAACCGCATTCAAATCGGTTAAACCGTTTCTGAGCTTAGCGTGCACAAACTCATAAAGAGACAAAAATTCTAAAAATATATTTTTTGTCCTCCGTAACATGTACAACGTGTACCCGTGGTATGAATCAAAATTGTTATACGAATGCGTTATATTATGTGTTACGTTCTATTTTTGAATATTTTAGAATATCTGATTTTATAATGTATTTTATAATCGTTCGTAAGGAGTATTATGAAGTTCATGTTAAATAATTATGTTCTATTTAATTGTCATTGTGTGTCAGTGTCATATATTATCCCTCTCTCTTTTTTTTCACTTCTATAATTTTGAACAGTTTTCTAATCTACACTATTTAATATAAAACAGCGATCATTCTAAATTAAAATAAAGACGAGAACTTTTAGCTTACATTTTCTATCCTTACTTTTGTAGAAACCATATGGAGGTGTTTGTTAGGTACATTTTAGTTACTTGCCTACTTTATTAATAGTTGTAGTTCACATATACATAATTTTGTGTACTAGAAGCATTTGTGTTGTGACTAATATAACTAGTATCTACAGAATAATCGAGATCGTTCTCTGATGATGGGTGTGTCACATCTTAGTATAGGTAGATATATAGTGTTTCAATACTCGAATACATTAAATGTGCGAAAATGTCATGACAGACCAACCGTTTTTCCAGTTAACCATTTCGTTTCAACGTTTATAACTTGTATTGTGATGTTATAAGTACCCACTTTTCTAAACAGTAGCAACGTCACAAGTGACGAGTCAAATGAATGACGATATTGAAAACTTGTGGTTTGAAAATGGTGATGTGACTGAACCATACGCTTTGTCGATGATTTCTGTATCATTTTTTATGCTTTATGTAAAGGCAGACTGCAGAATTCACTAGGTACCTAACTATACACAAATTATTTCATAGATTGATAATCCTTTTACTTTAATCTGTAAATGTGAATAATATGTGTTTTTTTATTAATAACAATAATCGTTACATAACGATTAACGGTATAATAGTACCTAAGTAATTCTGGAGACTACCAGAGTAAGTTTTAAGATGACTTCTCGCTTGTTTATTTTTCGCTTTTAGTTAAATTCCAAAATACAATTTTCATTTGTCACTTTCTTTTGAATTATTAATTAATATTAACCGTTATCGAATACCCGATGTTGATCTTAGAACATATTCGTTAGACATGAGAATTTGTATAAATAAATGAGAACTTGTATGTAGATTTTCCTTAGGAAGCAAGACAAAAATTACTAGATATGACGAACTTTAGTTTTTCAACACACACCAACTAAGATAATTATCGACCACTTTAAGCTTTGAGTCATGAAAACACTAACAAAGTTTAGAAGCGAATCATTGAATACGTTACAAACGTTACATCACCGAAGTATTGAGTCACGGCCAGAACCTGTTGCTCTAAACCGAGTCCTTTTTATGTGGGTTGGGGATCCTTTTAGTCATCACATGATTGTGCATGACCGCAATATTGTAAACAATCATTTACTAACACATTTGACGTTCATGAAGACTAATACATATTATGTTTCATGATGTGGAGCTCTATAATCTGGTGGTGTGGTATACGTCCCTCCTTTACAATCTTGGTGTCATGTGACATGACAACGAGTGTCTCGTTATAATTTAGAACTCTAGTTTAATTCAATCAGAGTATATCTTACAGAATTCCATATAGGAGTAACAATCATATTTAATCATTCTACTAAAACTAGTTTTACTAATATAAAAGCGAAAGTTTATTAAGGTGGATGTTTGCTCCACCTTAATACTCTTCCCCGCAAAAACTATTTCATGAATGTACAGTTATATCAGATACATCAGATCGGAATAAGACTATAAAGATTTGCGGATGAAGTGTGTTATATTTTCAATATTCAACGTCAATAGCTCAGTTGCATTATGATGTCTTCATGCTACTGAAACATAATATTCGACATGAATAGCGCAGTTGTAAAAACCAGCGGTAAAATTTCAACAATTGTACAAATAGATCACAAAATTGCGATGCACAATATATTGTAATGGCAAGATTTGTATTTGCTATGACCAGATTTTTTATTCTCCCGAGATAAAGTATAATATACCTTTCTATGTATAAGTTAATTTATTGATTTATTGAACATGTTATTAATAAGTTAAATAAAATTATTTTTAGGGTGGAATAAAGAGGAGGTAGTCCAGTAAAAGTTTTGTTTAGTTTTCTTACATCCGATTTTTGTAATTATATTTATAGTTTATTTATTTTCTAATTAAACCTTCAAACTTCGGTTTGTTAATTTTACGTATCGGTGTTATATTTTTGCTTAAGAAGCCAGTGGTAATTTAAATTATGCGAATAAAAAAGCAATTAGTAACGCTTATCTAAATTACAAATACTGGGATGATGTATACGTACCATGTCACCGTTCAATTTGATCATATCGGTGCGTCTTCCAAGTTAAATGTCAAGGCTTATGAAATAGTCGATCTTATTCAAAAGGTTAAACGCATATTATTGAAAAAAAAATCAGTTTATGCTACTTGGATTTAATATCGTGCAATAAACAACAATAGTTTTGGATTTTTCAAACAAATAATATCTCATATTTTACAGAATTATAAATAACATACGAGTATAATATATAGCATATAGTAACTCTTATTTTATCTGTGATATAACATACGAGTATTAAGCGATATAGGAATATTACTTACTTCAATGATCATTCGACGACCATCAATAATAATATATTGCGACGAAGGTAACACATATAGAAGACATCTTTATAGGGAAGACCACCAAACATCAGGGGCCCTAGCCAAGAGCAAACGTAGAGTCGTAAACGCTACGCTCAGGCTACGCTACGCTAGGAGAAAGCTTTGTGATTGGTCAAAATTTTATGTGGGCGTTACAACAACCAATCACCGAGCTTTATCTCTTTCGTTTTGTAAGAACGCAACGAAACGTTTGCATTGGTTTGGTTCTTGGCTAGGGCCCCTAGTGTTGTTACCATGTTACCATCATATAGTCCAGTTACTTTAGACATCCTCTGCGAATTTTGGTCTGTCAGTACGAAAATTTGTATACACTTTCGTTTTTATGTTTCAAACATTATGTGAAAAGTCTATAAACCAGACTTTTAAGGAAAAAAGTTATTCGAGGTCAAATGGCGCGAATTTCGGTTTTTCGCGAATAACTCGTTTTCTATGCTCTTGATCACTTAGATATCCCATTACTAAAATTAAAGATCATAAAATTCTCTACAAGTTTACTGTAGATCATTTTTTTCTACGAGCAATAGATTTTGAGATACAGATGTTACAATATCACCTCAAATTTTCGTCTTTTTGTTTTTTTTCGACAACTTTTTTTCAACAGCGAATAACTTTTTTTCTAGGCTTTTTAAGCCTATAAGACCTCTATAAAAAAACGTAGAGCGCAAAATTATCTTTAAAAATAGTGTTGGTGTGTATTTTTCTGATCAGCTCTGTTTCAGACACAGCGCGCTGAAAACACCTCTAATTATTCGATTTTTTGACCTTTCAGAAAAAACTTGATTTTTCATCAATATCTCATTTTCTATGAATTTTTTTGATATAGAGTGAATGGAGGAAGTTAAAGAGCGCAAAATTCTCTCCAATTTTGCTTCTACACATTTCTTTCTACGATGAACCGTTATTGAGATATGATTTTTTCATTTTAGATGAAAAATTTCGATTTTTCATTTTCTAGAATATTTGTTTTTCGTAAATATCTTTTTTTCTGGGCACTCAACGACTTCGAGACCTCAATATCTCATTTTCTATGAATTTTTTTGATATAGAGTGAATGGAGGAAGTTAAAGAGCGCAAAATTCTCTCCAATTTTGCTTCTACACATTTCTTTCTACGATGAAACGTTATTGAGATATAATTTTTTCATTTTAGATGAAAAATTTCGATTTTTCCGTCATTTTCTAAAATATTTGTTTTTCGTAAATATCTTTTTTTCTGGGCACTCAACGACTTCGAGACCTATTATAAAACTTGTAGAGCGCAAAATTCTCTATAAAAATGATACTTGCAATAATTTTTTCGAGTTATTGTTTCTGTCGTGAAACCCGAGGAGCGGGGCGCTGCTAGTCGAACATGCTACAACACAACGTCAACTTTATAATCGAGTGTTTTTCTCGATTACAATACGTATTGTGACTGATAATATCATATATATTAACTATACTAGTTCATCTAATGATAAATAAGTTATATCTATTTTTATCCATCATTAACGTATTCGTACATTTTTTTTTTACTATAGCTCTATAAATAGTGAGGTATTGGAATGAACATGAAACATATGAAATACATTTTAATTATGTTTTATTCATAATTCAAGAACATAAAAAATCTACAAAATATTTTAATCTATACATGTATCATACTCATTTTCACACACACACGCGCACACACACACATGATTACAATTCATTTATGTTTGATATTTATGTGAGAATTCAACCACGTAAACAAGACCACTCTAGACGATGTCATTCGTTACTAATTATTCAATAACTTAATATATTATAACTGAATTAAAGTAATATAACTAATACTGTATGCACATCATTTAAATGTAAATTTCTTGTAAAATTGTGCTGAATTCCCAATGCTACTTGGGATCTGTTTGAAAAATCTGCTGATAATATGATTAAAATATTCGAAATGGAAAAATTATTGCGGAAGAGCTCGTATACCTGTGCTGCTCCTATACAATACACTTAAAGGTACCCATTGGTACCTGATCTACTATACTATTTTGATGTGTAATATGGATCATAATATAGGCATGTAGAGGGAGAGACTGAAGGTCTAATTAATTTGAAATTTTATTGTTGAAGATTGAAGAATCATGAATAAGTTATGTATATCAATATCCATATCCTTCAATATCCATACAGTTGTAGGTACTAAATAAAAAATATGTACGAATACGTTAATCATGGATAAAATTTATAGATATAACTTATTTATCATTAGATGAACTAGTATAGTTAATATATATGATATTATCAGTCACAATACGTATTGTAATCGAGAAAAACACTCGATTATAAAGTTGACGTTGTGTTGTAGCATGTTCGACTAGCAGCGCCCCGCTCCTCGGGTTTCACGACAGAAACAATAACTCGAAAAAATTATTGCAAGTATCATTTTTATAGAGAATTTTGCGCTCTACAAGTTTTATAATAGGTCTCGAAGTCGTTGAGTGCCCAGAAAAAAAGATATTTACGAAAAACAAATATTTTAGAAAATGACTGAAAAAATCGAAATTTTTCATCTAAAATGAAAAAATTATATCTCAATAACGGTTCATCGTAGAAAGAAATGTGTAGAAGCAAAATTGGAGAGAATTTTGCGCTCTTTAACTTCCTCCATTCACTCTATATCAAAAAAATTCATAGAAAATGAGATATTGATGAAAAATCAAGTTTTTTCTGAAAGGTCAAAAAATCGAATAATTAGAGGTGTTTTCAGCGCGCTGTGTCTGAAACAGAGCTGATCAGAAAAATACACACCAACACTATTTTTAAAGATAATTTTGCGCTCTACGTTTTTTTATAGAGGTATTATAGGCTTAAAAAGCCTAGAAAAAAAGTTATTCGCTGTTGAAAAAAAGTTGTCGAAAAAAAACAAAAAGACGAAAATTTGAGGTGATATTGTAACATCTGTATCTGAAAATCTATTGCTCGTAGAAAAAAATGATCTACAGTAAACTTGTAGAGAATTTTATGATCTTTAATTTTAGTAATGAGTATCTAAGTGATCAAGAGCATAGAAAACGAGTTATTCGCGAAAAACCGAAATTCGCGCCATTTGACCTCGAATAACTTTTTTTCCTTAAAAGTCTGGTTTATAGACTTTTCACATAATGTTTGAAACATAAAAACGAAAGTGTATACAAATTTTCGTACTGATAGACCAAAATTCGCAGATAGTATGAAATTTGGTCTTATATGACTGGACTTAAATCTTTGACTGGACTACATAACCGTATCTAGCTGGCATATAAAGACAAGACTGTAGTTATGTATTTGTTAGAAAACTTCGACCTTATTTTGTCAACAATAGCGAAATAGAATCCAAAATAGCTATGTAGTCAAAGTTATTTATTGCAAATACCATAATAATGTCGTCTAAAACCATATAGTAGAATGTTTTGTAATGGCAATTAAAGCTGTACAATAAATTACCCAATAAAATAAAGGAATTGCCGGATCTTAAAATATACTAGAACTTTGAAAGAATGATTTTATGAGACTGTTGCTTTATTCATTTAATTATTACATTAATACCAACATATTAGTTAAAAATTGCTTGTGCCCGCAACGCAACGCGATGTAGTTCGTTTTTTGAAAATCCCACAGGAACCTAATATATTTCCAGAATAAAAATTACCTTACAGCTTAATCCAGGTAATCATCAATACACCAGTGAAAACCGTATCTATTCAAATCGGTTAAGCTGTTTCTGAGATCAGCGTGTACAAATGCACAGACAAACAGATTTTTTGATTTTTTGTCACGACTTCGTACGCGTTGTAAATCTTTTTTGAAAATCACACAGGAATTTACACAGGAATTAAATTAAAGAATTTAATTTCCAGGGTAAAAGGTATCCTAATATATTAATCCAGTTAATAAACTATCTCTGTGCCAAATTTCCTTTAAATATTTTGAGCCATTTCTAGTTGAGTCCTGCGGTTTTGACAAAGACATCAACACGTCGGCTCTTCTCTTCACGGTAATGTTCTTTTCTACTTCGTTTTACTATTAAAACGATTTGCTCGGCTTCTAAGTGTGTCATCAATAGCCTGTTCTGTTGATAAACCTTTTTCTAGAATTGGGCTATGCATTGCAAAAACATTTTTTAAATCCGACTCTTATTTCTAGAGTTTAATTTGTCCAAGCAAACAAACAAATACGTCATCTTTATTATATTAGTAGGTAGAGATAAAACTGCTTATTTTTCTTTGATATTTTTATTATCTATAAGCTACTAATATGTCTCTTCATACAAAAACTATACTAGCTGTGCCCGCAGCTTCCTACGCGCGGTTTTCGAGCGCTTGGTATTCGGTTCGGTATTCGGTACCTATAACTTTTTATGGAAACTGATTGGAATGGAACAAACACTAAATGTTACGGGAAGTATAATATAAAATTGAAAACCGCATTCAAATCTGTTAAGCCGTTTCTGATATTAGCGTGCACTAATCCGCAGATAGACAAAAATTCCAAAAACTATTATATTTCGTGACTTCGGTAACACCTACAAGGTGTAAAAATTATAGATAACCGCCAAAACTACAAACAGTTCAATTAATTACCATACCTCCTCACTTACTAACAAATAGTTATATATTTACCAGCATCTTAGTAGTTCAAGGGGACAGTTATGAACATAAAATTATGAAACTAATGTTATAAGATCGAGTGAAGTGTAAAAAGGTATGCCAATAATACTTATATACGCTATCGACGATGCGACTAAACAACCGTCATTCCTTTGCTAAGTGGATGTAAACATAATTGTAATAGTTTGTTGATGAATGTAATTATTGATGAACTTAATGGAATTGATATGTCTGAAGATAAACATTTATGCAAGATGCGAGCTATTGCAGATCATAAAAGATATAATTAACGATTGAACTAGGATCTAAATTCAATGTCAAGGCGTTCTATAAGTATTATTAAATTAAAAACGTCAAAATTTAATAATTAAGATGCAAAGATAGACGCGATATAGACTGTCTGATCTATCTGTGTGTCTTCTATAAGGTGTACTTCGTAGAGTATGCTCAGGAGAGCTGCATGAGATCATACCCACCGCCTTTTCATTTTTTATGATCCCTCCTTTCGGATCAACTTTCGGTTTTGCTGCACGGCTAGATGCTGGCCAAGAGCAAATCCATTATTAATTAAAAAAAAAAACAGGCGTTAATTTTTTTTAAATCTAGATGATCCCTCAGGAACAGTAGGACGAAGGGTACCGAGTACTTTTATGTATCACTGACAACATAAATGTGAAATTTCATGTTGATTGTATTGGTAATTATATATGCTGCTATATACAATCACTACAGACTGAAAAAAGAGCTACCTGTAGATGTTAGTTCAGGCTGCTTATCAGTTGTTTATAAACAGAGATTTGTATTATTGTATGTTTGTAATGAATAAACTCAAAAACTATTGGACCGATTTTGAAATTCTTTTAACTAATAGAAAGCTACATTATCACTGAGTAACATAGGCTATATTTATAAAATTACGCGTCTTCAATATATACTCTGAACTCACTTTTACACCAAAATTGTTTTTTATCAGATTACAAAAAATATATAAACATAATAATTAAGTAATTAAAATGTTATGTATGTAATTCAGATTGCATAAATAAGTAGTGCTTCATGAGTGATTCAATCAAAATTAGTCATTGTCAGATTGAGATGTAATTACAAGACAAAAAATTTGTGTGTATCGATTATAAAATTTAAATTTTCACAATTCGAACACGCCGAAAGAACAACATTGTTCTTTTTTAAAATAATAAATTTTCATACCACGGGCTTATATATACTAGCTGACCCAGCAAACGTTGGTTTGCCAAAAAAAAAAAATTTTGGGGTGGACCACCCTTAACATTTAGGGGTATGGAAAATAGATTTTGGCCGATTCTCAGACCTACCCGATAAGCACACAAAATTTCATCAAAATCGGTGCAGCCGTTTCGGAGGAGTTTGGCAACAAACACCGCGACACGAGAATTTTATATATCAGATATGTAAATCGATTCTTAAGGAGTAAACTCCAAAAATAATACCAAGATATCTACCTACCTACCTAACTGTCTTTTTTTACACACAAAATGCACAATTAATTTGATTAATGAGATACGTTTTATAAATATAATTTTAATATGGACAAGTCGTGTTTTGAATCAACGCTGCGCACAATAGGCCTTGACTAATAGATGAAGAATTAACACCTATAATATAAATTTGAAGGTTTACGCTTTTAAAGATTAACAAATTTGTTTTGTCAAATATACGTCAAAGTAACACTATTCACTTTTAATGATGTACAGTCGGGGTAAGAAAAGGCGTATTACCACAGATAAAATAAGAGTTACTATCGTAACAGATGCGTCACTCCCATACAAAAGCTAAAATACCTACGCTATATTAGCCTACAAAAGACGCTGCAAGAAGAAACGTACTCTACGGACGCGCGCCGAGAATCGAGATTCCCGCGTACACAGCGCGATTACGTCATCGAGCGAAAACGTTAGGGTTGTACAAAATCTACAAAGAATATAAATTAAACAAAATGGCTTAGTCCAAGATTTTTAGATATTCGGTCTACAAAAACTCCTGCTAATTGATTTTTCGATTGATTTATGTCAGTGTCGCAAGCGCAATTAAAGTTGCCGACGAGTAAAGAAAAACAGCGACGGAACTCAGCAACTATTGATTTTACAAAAAAAAGTTTCATACAAAAATTTTAGATAATTTCTTGCTCTATTACACTTTGATTATTACATTTTTTTCGATTTCCAAAAATTATCGAGATATTTCTCAAAAACAAAAATTTGGCTTTTATAATCGACTAATCTCAGCAAATATTAACAATAGAGAAAAAGTTTAAAATAAAAAAGATGTAAAATTTTGTCAACTTTTGGTAATTACGTAATAAAATTAAATGGCCTATTATATAAATAATTTGCTAGTTACTATATTAAAAAATATCTATAACTTTCTGTATTATTTAAATATGTTATATTTTTTATTTTTTTCATTAGGTATAACAACAGTTAGATAATTTAATTAGAACCTTATTATAAGGTAGCAAGTTATTTATACTTGTTACTAACTCACTACAATATAACTCATATAATAAAAATAACTTTTACAATACAAATGTTCAAAACATATAAAAAGTATTTTAACGGGATTTCATTGCATTTTATTACTACCTTTACGCGTAGGTAAATAATTTATTAGTCAATAATTTGCTTGCGCCAGGGCAATTTAACAGTCATGTCGAAATTTTATTTCAAATGTTTATCTTCTTGGTCTTTAATTTTAAAAGGTGTTAAAGTCTACCACTTAAAAAAAGGAATGAATTAAATTCCTTGATAAAGGAATGAATTTGAAAACTGACGAAAGTTTTCGTACCCAGACTGTACTTTTATATTACATGTACATCATATAAGTATATTTTTTAGGAGTTATATACATTAATATCTTCGTATATGGAAATCGTTTTATAACATTGAAATTTCTTAACATTCAGTGTATGTATATGGGATTATTGTTGGTAATGTGTATTTAACGACTAAATTATACCTACTTAAGTTATAAGACTAAGTTTAAATCAAATTGTAATTATTAACCTACTAATTTATGAAGTTATGGGTTTAAATCTGAATTAAAAGTTGTATATAAGTTGGTACCAAATCCAAAATACTAACTTCTCACAGATGCATACTCGTCCTCTTGGCGTTTATGCTAAGAAATAAGTTAGTTCATTCGTATTATAATATTTTTGACGAACTGATTTTTGTCTATCAGTAATTGTGGTCGTAGTAAGGGTTTATTCTACTTGGACCCCGCGAGATCTTCTCCGGCGGGGACAAAGTGGCCTAATTTGGCATTTAAAGTGTCCGTGGTCCCCGAGGCATTTAAATTCGCATTTATATATTGCATTTTATTCTGTATTCTGAGTATACTTAGGCATGTCATCTTATAGGGTTACGCCTATAAAACTGTAGGATTGAAATGGAATAAAGTACTATAATATATGAAATTACATATACTTTAAAAAAAACGTGACAATATGTTATAATATAAATAAACAAATAATTTCTGAAAACTTGGTTGCCACATTAATAACTAAATATTATTTACCGTCTTCTCACATCGTTTTTCAAAGATGGCATCCATTCATTTATATTCCGAAACCCCAAATAATCCTAATGTGTGCCCATTATCAGTGGCGCGACTCGTACTGCCATAATGCCACCGAGAAATTCCCGGCTTGTTAGTTATTAACGACAGCGAGCACCCTCCCCCGTCTACGGGTAGTAGATTTACAACTTAGAACAAAGGACATCAATTCTAACAGTGACATGTGAACTATGAGATATGTTAGTAGTGATGTAAGACATATCGGAGGTATGTCCACGTTGGACTAAAAAATATACCTACTTTGACTTTGTGGCATAACAACAAAGTATTTTTAGTTTTGTTTTTTCGTTACATATGACATATTTGTGTATAGTGCAAATGTTGTAACACAAATCTAACTCATTCATGAATTTTTTAAATATTTTTTTTTAAAGAAAGAAAAGACACAGTGCTGATCTTTCGTTTGGAGACCTCATTTTGAATTCACAGATGTCCGCCCAAGCCTATAGTAAATGGATAAAATAATGCTAATAAAATAATATCATTTGACAATAATTTTACAATACTTACGCAGCAAACATACGATGTCAATAGTACCTACTCAAAAAATTAAGTTATTGATTGAAGATTCATGGTTAATCTTGAATTTTCGAGCTACTTATGCCATTATATTAGAAATTCAGTCGACTTTAAACCCGTGCAAACTGTGAAGATGGCCAATAGGTGGTGGTATAAATTGTGAAGTAGCGTCGTTTAAGTATTTATGGTATGATTGTTTCTACAATTAGTTTGTATACCTACTTATGTGTGCCTCTTCTATTATATTTATATGTGAACGCATGTCACAGTGTCAAGCTGGTGATACGTTAATAAATGAATGAATTTAAAAAAAACTTAAGGGTTGTGTTAAAATTAAAATAATACCCAACCCTTTAAAAAATAAACATTATTGTACTTACGATAAGAGAAAGCGAATACATATATCAATTCTGGAAGTCAACTTAATATAGTTTTGCCAATTTTCAATTATAACCTTTAGGTATTTTTTGCAAAACTTACCTAATACTTTCATTAGAACACACGGAAGTCTTATCAATAGTATTCTTATGTGAAGTGAATGTCGCGACGTGGTAAATAAATCGTGAACGCATGCGACTTCTTTGTCCCGTCAATATGTCAAATGTGGGACTCGTCGGCTCCTCGCATTGAACTAACACTTTTATTTTCAATTATACCTATTTCCCATTGACACAAAATAATTACCTACACAACAACAATTCAACAGATGGAGGCACACATTTGTCATTTTCACAGTTTAAATTAAATGTCAAAATTATTAAGTGTCTTCCCAAGAATCCGTTGAAGGCAACTATTACACAATTTTGCCGTGTTATCTGCGAGTTTCGTTATTTTCAGTTATCTCATAATAAGTATGTGAAATATATCATAATGTCTCCTCAAAATTATGTAGGTATATTAGAAAAATTTCAATATAATAATTTAATTGTCTGCATAGACATTTACAGTTTTTCAATATCTTAGAAAAACGGGCGCGGAAAAAGTCGCGGGCAAAAGCTGGTAATCAAGAAAAAGTAATCTTATTAAAATACTAGCTGGTGCCCACGACTTCGTCCGCGTTGAAAAATATTAAGTAGCCTATCCTGTGCCCCGTACATCCAAATGTTTATATACCAAGTTTCATGAAAATCAGTTAATACATACATACAGAAAAAAATTGTAAAAATCGTCAATTTAGTTTCAGTATCATGTATAGAGCCTATATAAACACGATATCTCTGAAAACAAAGTAACTAACTCTATGACCGACCCTTACAGATTTATTATTAGTATTGATGTTACCATCAGAAGCGATAATATGCTGAAATCTTATTAAACGCCAAAATATTTGCTGAGTGTGTAAACCTGCCCTTAATCTTAACCCTTAGACACGTTTGGTCTAGTGGCTAGTAACCCTAGCTGTTAAGAAAACGGTCGCGGGTTCGAATCCCGCTAGGGGCAAATGTTTATATCTTAACATTTACCTTTATACCTGAGTCATGGATGTTCATATTTAATAATATGTATGTATTTACAAAAAAAGGAAACTATGTATTATATCAACTGTCTGGCATCCATAATACAAGCATTAGTTGCTTAGTGTGGAACTAGATGGTGCTGTGTGGAATGTGTGTCATATTTATTTATTTATTTATTTATTTATTTATTATTATTTTATCTACTCCATATAAATAATTGCTGTTAAAAAAATAAGTATGTTTTTTTTATTAGGTAGGTTTGTTCTTGGCCAGCATCTAACCGTGGAGCGAAAATGAAGACTATGATGGAGCGAGCTCACACAGAAGATGCCTATTCACTCGAAATTTAAAAACATATTTAAAAGAAAAAGTGAGTGAAAAAAAAATAGCACCAATAGTAAGAATGTGTCGAACCTACCGTGACTTTAACAGCCGCGTTGGGGACCTCGACATCTTCTCTGATACGGTTGGAGCGTTTAGAAATAAAATTCCTAAAGCATTCCAGCTAAGTACGAATCACCAGGGTAGATAACATTGATGGTGTTCTGACATCCTGGACTTGCGTTGCATTATATGTAACTTCTGCGTGTAATGCAGTGTAGGTTATATGTTTCTGTATTATATTATTGTATTACATATTTTTGTTACCGTTCCTGGTGCGCGTCAGCTGAAATACTTTTTCAATTATCGTAAATAATTTTAACACTTGTACTGTTGGTGTCTTAAAAAATATATAGGTATATATTTATTTTCTTAATATCATAAGAAGAATATCGCATATTCTTAAGAACATTATAATACCTACGTTAATTTTAGCAAGAACTAAATGTCTACTTTAACATAAGCAATTTATTTTCATAAGTCACAAGGCTAATTGCTTTGTCGACAAAACCTTGTCCTGAAAGGTTTAATCACGACAGTGGGTATTAAAGCAAGACTTTATCTTGATACGAGTTTATAATGCTTCCGATGTTGGACATTAAATATTTAATTTGTGACATCATCGAACACATACTTTAAAAGTAAATTTCCGTTTATTTAGATAGCACTTATCTTCAAAAATCTTAAATCAGACATAATGCGACGAGTAAGTAACAGCTCGCAGACGCTGGCGTAGGACCTCCTGGTTCAAAAATCTCCATGAATGCTATTTCGAGCGGTCCTGAACCTTGAAGGTTCAAATAGCCATAATGGTAGGGGAGTCCACGATGCTAAATGAGGAGTCACTCGAGCGTCATGGGGAATTGGATTTTGAAGATTAGATGGTAGGAAGAAAAAAAGGTTACATGATGTTTTCCTTTTTAACGGTGGGTTGAGCGTCTACAGGCGTTCAAAAGTTTGTAGTTGCTGTATTAAGAAAAATCCTTCAAATAATCGTCAGATTAAGAATCAGCACGATTAGGAATTCATGCTGAACTGTCTGTATGAAAATCTGACGCGCTCAAGTATTTCAAAATAGCAATCGCCAAACATCTTTTTTGCATTTTCAAAAAGCTGCCACAAGCTTGCGTTAAATCCGAATCGTCTGTATCTTAAATGGGAGCTTAGTTTGGGTTCACTTAACATCTCCTTTGAAAATCTGACGCGCTCGGGTAGTATTTCAATTATAACATTTACATATTATGAAGTATAAAGCTTCGGTCCCTTAGGCAGGGTCCTAAGCATGCTGGCTGTATTACATCGTTGTATGGCAATGCTAATCTGTTGCCCGAGTTTGGCCAGCTCTATCATCGCCATTACTGCATCAAATTCTCTTATGAAACTGTAAGGACATTGCATTGAAAATTACGTTATATTGTTACTACAGTATGTAGAGTCTGAGGAATATTTTACTTTCTTTTATAGATTTGTATATCTATTATTTATATTACATTTGATATTTATCCTTACATATATGTATTTGTTGAAAATAAATAAAATAAAATAAAATAAAATTATACAAATTATATCTGCTGTAAGTTGGGTGTCCTGCAGACTACTTGATGCTGTAGAAAACTGAAATTTGTAACTTAGGTGTGTTTTATAACGTACTAGCGTCCCGCTTAGGGTTACCAGATTGAGAAATCAAAATTTCTGGACAATATTATAAAATATCTGGACATTAGGATTTTTGGCTGGACAAAAAAAAATCAGCATGACTATAAAAATTTCTTATTATTACAAAACAGAGGAACCTTAATTAAACAAAATTAATATGAAATAACTTTTTTGCCACATACATTAATCAGCATTATCATAAAAAAATTTTACTATTACAAAACAGAGGAACCTTAATCAAACAAAATTAATATGAAATCACTTTTTCTGCCACATATATTTAGCATTTCCTTTAGCCGCATTTATCATTTTAGAACCTTTATCTCTATTTAGAAAAGATTTAAATTTAGTACAATTTTCGTCAAAGTTCAATCGAATTATTAACTCTGATTTGATTAAATCAAATGACATGCGATTTCTATCTTTAGTGTACAAATTGTTCAAAAGGCTAAAGACTCTTTCGCAATAAACATTGCTTATTGGTATGGACAGCACAAAACAAATCAGTTTTTTCAAATTTGTCAAATCTTCGTTTACAGTTTTTGAAAATATGAGCCCATAATTTATCATTTGTCAAGTTCTTTGGAACATGTTCATATATTTGGCGAAGACAACAGTAATCCATGTATAAGCCGTCGCTGTTAATATCTTGAGAAATATTCAATATTTCTGGCAATTCTGGTCGGATGGACGGGAAAGTCATAGATAGCGAGAGACCGCAGCGGAGCCAGTGTTGCCAACTCGGTGGAAAAACCACTAATAAGGGTGGTATTTTAGCTGGACATTTTGCCTAAAACCGGGACACTGGACAACGTGTGAAATAGCTGGACAATCCAGCCAAGTCCAGCCAATCTGGCAACCCTATTCCCGCTCCCGGCTTCGCCCAGGATGCAATTTTTTTATATATACAAACCTTCCTCGCTTATCGTTCTTTCCAGAAGTGAAAACGATATTAAAATCCGTTGGGTGCTGTAGAAGTAGTTAGCGGGGAAATCTGCAATCGCGGAGTTTTATTTAGGATTTTAGAACTACAATTCTCTATAGTACATCAGTACATAGTAGTAGTTTTCATGTATATCTCACGGTATCTAAAACTCTTTGAAGAGTGCCATTTTGAAACTTGATAGAAAATGGGAACCTTATTCTGTGTTCGTAGTGCAAACGAATATATTTATGTATTCATTGAGCTTTAAAATAATTTTAATTACGTTCAAATTTATAAAATGTTTGATTGAATTACAATGGTTACCCCTGATTTCCATCATTATCAAAGCAATATTTTAAAACACATATTTGCTTTATGAATGTGTGTGTGGTTTTATTTTTATTAAAAATTTATTAATAGTGATTCTTATATGAAAATAATAATTAGAAAAGAAAATGTATACATATTATTTAAAAAAGTGTCCGTACCACACTGTAGATTTAAATTATGATTAATTTAGATTAGATTTAGATGCCTATCTTCAAAATCTATAATATAAAAATGAATCCCTAAATGTGTTGCTAAGCGCAAAACTCGAGAACGGCTAGGCCGATTTTAATTCTGTCTTCACTCATGGATAAGGGAAGGTTTTTACGTAAAAAAATAAATGCACCCCGGGCGAAGCCGGGAGCGGACCGCTAGTGTTACTATATAATAATAATAATAAAACGCCATCCTAGCTTTTCGAAAATTATGTACGTAAACATTGAATGAATCTACATTAAATTACAATGTTACCTATTTGCATAAAACTAATATTTTATCTACGAATAACCGTTCCGGATCTTCCAAGCCTGTTACTGCCGCCGGTCGTACGTAACTGATGAATTTTCATAAGGCACGATTCAATTTTCGCGCCAAATCGTCCTATTGGGTACGTACCTACTTGTTTCCAATATATCCCTTATTACTTATTACTTTAACAATTGTTTTATAGTTTCTATCGTCACACATCTTATGTTGAATTCATATCAGTATGGTTTTATCAAAAGCTTGCAGTTAATCGCGAATTGAACGGCCACACGGTAGGTATTCTATCAATGGCGACTTGACCAATCGCTTGCGAATATCGCGTGATATTGGGCGCGTTTGATTGGCTGACGATGACGTGATATCTATTTTCGTTTTCGTAGAGAATGCGCGCGCCGTACTGCGTGCGCATGTGTTGCGTAGAAGATACGTGACGTTTGTATGTGTGCGTGTGTTGTTGAGGCGAGCTCTCTGTTTACCGCGCGGTTCTGTGGCCGGCGCGCGTTCAATATTCACGTGCTATGCGAAAAATCGTGTTTCCGTCAGCTACCGTGTTGCATTAGCGGCTAAATGGTGTTTTCTTCCAATTTATCGGTGCTAATATGTACGCGCCGGGCTATCTGTAAACACTTCTGATTGCGTTTGACATTGGTGAAGTACTTTATAGGTAGCGCTACATAAAATTTTTTGGTGTTTTCAGCGGATGCGATGAATAAATTTTGCGAATCGCGACTGTGTATCGAAAATGGGTTTCTCGAGAGATATGCTTTGATCTGTCAGCGTGTGGTGGTTGTGCCGGGTGATGCGAATGCGTTGCGATTCGCTGCTCTAATCTTGATTTCAGTGAAATTGGGGTTTTCAATTAAATTGTTTAGTCTGTGGTCTATTATTTTGTGGTGCAGTGGTTTTGAAATTACCAAGGACTTACTGCGGAGCCAATCGCGTATAGGACACGTGCTGAGGTATGTACCTACTTTACTAATTTTCGATTTTTTTGGGCTAGGTTCATGGTAAACAACGATTGTTTTTGTTGTTTTCCTTTTTAAATATCGCTAATACATTAGTGAATACTTAACTATCATTTTTTTAATTAGGAAAATCAATATTCACGTTTTTAAATAATCAACAGCTGTTTAATCAAAATTCTATAAAGATTAACGTGTCAAATATGTTTTATTAAACACCAGCTGTTGATTATAATACTATGTCTGTAAAAGTATTTGTTTGTATGCTTTACATCTGTTCGTTTACTAAAAAAATCTTCACTTTCAGTTGCTTTATAATTTTCAAAACAAACATCTTAATCTATTAAGTAGTTAAAAATTTCCAAACATTTTTATTAGCACCGGCAGCGGTTGGCAGCGACATCAAGATTTTCTTCTGCGGGTTCGAATAAATAATATCTTTACATAGTTAGTATCGTCAGTATCGTGAATGGATGGAAACAAAAAGACACCTAGTAGGTATAGTATAAAACAAAATCGCTTTCCGCGTCTATTTGTATGCATATATGTAATTACATTAGAGGATAATAACTACTCCTAAAACACGCAACGGATTTTGATGCGGTTTTCACCATCAGTTAGATAATTTATCACGGAGGGTTTATGGTATAAAACAAAACCTAATTAATTTTTTTGTGTATGTAAGTAGAAAAAAAACAATGCGGGTATTTACATAGTTGGTAGTTTATTTTTAAACCCGATTTGATACGTATTAAAAATTTCGATTCGATTTTAAAAATTCGATAGTAATCGACTTGAACATGACTTGAAACCTAATTTTTCTTTGTCAACTATGCCTTCAAAATAATACTTTTAGGTTGTAGGTATTCACTAAACATGTTACCCACTTAAGATCACAGAAAAAAAAAATTTTCTGTTCGATCGCAAAATATATAATAATCAACTGACATTGAGGAGGTGCCTCTAACAGTTTGTCGAAATTTGGTTACAATTTTTGATACATAAAAAAAAAACAGTTGATCTACTTAGTCGTTGATTTTATAAAAATATACCTACCTGATCTAATAGGTATCTTATTGAAAAAATACTATATTAGAAAATAATTTAAAACTATTTGTGTTTCTAAATATATATTATTATGTTTTATTCAAATATTTTTTATTTTGTAGAGAAAATTAAAAGACACGTTAAAAATAACCAACCCTAAAATTAATCGTACCCGCTTTAAAATATTCTTTTAAAATCCTAAACTAAAAAACACAACCAAAAGTGTAGGACGAATGAATGTCAGGTAGGTAACTGCGTCCAGAACGCGCTAAATAATCTTCAAGTTACGGTTTTAATGAATAATTATAAAGAATAATAAAGAAATCTTGACTTCTTAACTTTATTTTCTTCTAATTTTGTTTACGACTAGCGACACGCCGGCTTCGCACGGATGCAATTTTATTGGCAGGTTATTTTTTTCAAATTTTTCTCTTCATAAGAACCTTCCTCGGACTTCAAAAATTAGTTATGTTTATGTTTTCACAGTATTTGACCAATTATTATTATATTACATTATTACAATTTTTCTACATTTCCCTCGGCAACAAGTGGTTCTAATCGAATATTTAAAAATAACTAAATTTATCCTTAAAATTATAAGTGTTTAATGCGATTTAAAGAACTTCTTCTAGATATTTTATCTAAAAAATACACGTATAGACAAATATTATATTAGATAAAGAAAAGCCGATCTTGATAATCAAAAAGGAAAAAAAATAAGGCGCATCCTTATGTAAGAGGTCCTACTTAGCTATAGGTATCAACCCAGGAAAGTTTTCATAAGGCTCACTTGAAAAAAAAAATCAATTTCTTAATGTGTATTTTTTAATTTTAGGTACCTACAATCCTACATTATCTTTATTTTCCGTCCGAAATAGGTAGGTATATTGCAGTGAAATAAGTGGTCACTATTTTAGTCTATGGTTAATGGTGTTCTTCCCCTAAAATTCTTCCCCAATCAAGAAACCAGCCAAGAAAATGAACTTACAATATGTATTCAGTCTTAGAACATTTACATAAAGGTTTTGAAGAACATATAAACATATAAAAATAAATCTTTAATTTTCTACAAACACATGACTACAGGATCTTAATTCATAGTACTCGTATGGAAAAGAATGCCCATCAGCCATATCGTGTTATAAAATAAACGTTGACGTACTAATGTGAGGAGGTATTGGCTAATAGTCCATCATGCTAGACTGCTAATTGCCAAGATTTCCATTCGATTTGTAAACTTCCTCATTATGTTTTTTTTTATAATTAGAGATGGGTTTGCTCATTCAGCAGTGTAGCGAAGATGAGGTTTATGATGGAGCGAGCTCTGAAAAGATTTGGGTGATATGAATTTGGAAACACAGACGCCGGGTAGGAAGTTCCAAACCTTAGCAGTATGCTTAAAGGATGTTTTAAAGCGCTTGTTCCGAAAAAGAGGGATTTCGACTCGCGCACTCTCAAGGTTTGGAACTCAACGGCGTCTGTGTTTCCGAGTTCATAGGTATACCGTATATAACCTATAACCCAAATCTTTTCAAGGTTCGGGTGAATAGGCATTTTCTGGGTGAGCTCGCTCCATCATAAGCCTCATCTTCGCGACACGGCTGGATACTGGCCAAGAGCAAACCCTTTCACTAATAAAAATAAATAAATAAAATAAACTTAATAATATTTTATTAATATATCGGCATGTCAATGCCGATGGAATGATCATTATCATTTCAGTACACTGTAAGTACGTACACACGCCGAATATTAGCAGGATATTTCAACAAAAATGTTCTTTTGCTTGCACAATTATTACGTGTTTTGTATAAACATTGTTACGAAGCTGGACAGTTTATGAATGGTCCTCGCCGCCCACGCGACGGCAACTGTTTTTTATAGCAACTCGTCGACACGCTCCAAAATAATACTTGTAATTGTTTTAACAGTGCACCGAATGTCCTCGCTCTTAATAGAGGCCATTGGATAATGTCATCATAATTTTCATGTCTCTGAATTATGTATACAGCTATAATACAGAATATCACTGAAGAATAAGCAAATTTATAGACTACGTCAAACAGCATGGAAGTGAAGAATGAATCTTATTGGTACAGCCATGATTTCCAATATTTTATTTGCGAATTGGACAAATTTATCACAAAATGACAATAGAGATAATAATATTAATAATAATAAATATGTATGAATAATAATAATAGAGATAGACAATGATAATAGAGAGTGTGACAATTAGTTATTTAGAACAAGTTTCGTCTTCTTCTGCCCTTGTCTTTTGAAGCAGAGCTGATAGTCAATTTGAATTACGGTAAAACTGTGCAATGTACGTTTTATTAACCATTCTGTTAAGTCATATGGTGTCATAGCATAGCAGAGGTGTTCTCAAGCTGTCCCACTATCGTAAATTAAAGTAAATAACATTACATTTAGTAAGTACATATCTGCCAACACTTATTTCTTCATCCAAAGCAAAAAATCATTTGTGAAAACGCAGTGTTAAAAATTCATTATGAAAACACCTGATAAGACTCGTCGGTCAGCAAATAAGAATTTGCAAGGTCTTCACACGTCTCGAGGCTTGTTAATTAGTACACGTTTGTTTTAACTAAGTTTCAATACTTTTTATGTACACGTTATAAGTAGGTACGGAATTTAGCATTGTTATACCCGGCATTACTATGGGAGGTGTTAGAACGAGTTGTTGGTAGGTACATCCATTCCGAGTTTTTATCTCCGTAACGCTCAAACTTACTTAGGTACTGAATAGTTTTTTTTGTTACATTTTCACGCCTTAACTATTGAACTGTTCATCGTGAAATTTTACGTAGGTACACGTTGTCAAGAGTTACCATTCATCCAACACTGTTGCTTAGAGGAACCATGAAGACTCGAACGATGTCGCCGGCATAAGCTACTTTGTTATAAAAAGTCAGAAAGTAGGTTGCAAATGTATTTTTGTATCAAAAGCCTACTAGGGTATTAAAAAAAATAATAATAATAATTTGCCACGTGGCAACGGAGCATAAGCCTAATTTCAGACTTTTGTAGTTTAACTAACAACATAACAGACATAACAAAAGGTTGTTTTAGGTATGGCCAACGTTTAACTACTTACCGGTTAGCGGACCGTCAGCCTGTCTACCATTCTTTACTAAAAAAGACATTGAATCTTGTACTCTACGTAGTACACAAAAATGTCTTTCTTTTGTTTTATTATACATAAATGATACCCACACATGTACAGTACATGTAACAGTGTGGGCTTTTAATTCTACTTTATAAATATTCATTGAAAAATATAAGTTATTTCACTACATATAGAGTCTTTTTCTACAAAGACACGAGTCATATTAGTATTAGAATGATCGTGAGAATAAAAATTAAAACATTTGTTTTTTTTTTATCGAAACTCCAGTAAGCACTCAATCACTTCCTACAGCTCAAAGGGCGGAAGTCATGCGTTTACAGAAATAATAAATTAAAACATTCTGCTGTAATTCAACGCGAGGTGCTTCAATATGTATTGCCCTTGACAGAAGGTCGATTCAACGGTTACATTTGGAAGGAGCTACCTATTACGAAACGACGTATTAACAAATCCTTCGTTATACATTGTTTGTTTTATACTTTGTTAGCTGTTATATTCGGTAATTTACAAGTAGCTGCCGACCAACCGAATTGATCGAAGGACGTCGACGTCCATACATACAAACATACTTACCGCCCACATTACCATTTAAAGAGTTAATACTCATTTTTTTTAAAATCTCATGACATGTTATGTAACAATACAAACGAGTGTGATTCAATGAAAAAAGTATTAAGAATTTTATGAATGAATGGACTTAATAGCCGCTTGCAGCTAATTGCATCCTTGTCGGACTTTAAATAGGTGTACATGATTACAATAATTATGTTTCAATTTGCAGTTTAATTTATGCTACATAAATTCATAAGCTGTATTAAATTAACTGAGAAATTGTTGTTGGTATAAGAACATTCATTGTTTTGCGAAGTCCTTGCTAATGCCCTTGTTAGCGTCCCTGGGCGAGTTTGAATGCACTTCTCCTTTATGATTATGCACTCAAACAAAAAATGTGTGGCTATATTAAAAATACAATATCTATATTATTTTGATTAAAGTGAGTTATGTATTTTTGATTTGTGTCTAAACAAGTCATCTAACTAAACTAAACTAATGAATCGATTTTGATAAAGCTTGTAGGTAATAACACACTCAAAAAATTTCTCAAAACTTAATATAATTAATTTAATTATATATAAATATTACTTTTTTAATGTTTTTTTAATCACATTATGATTTTGAAAAATAGAATACTTTTTCAAAATCCTAATGTGATAAAAATCCGTTGCGATACCCAGATAATCTTTATTATAGAGGAAGCTAATTTTATTTTTTTCTGTATTAGTATCGGTTTATATACAAATACACAAAGATAATATGTAAATATTCATGTATTTACATTACAATATAATATTATGGCCCTCTGCTGAGCAAAAGGCCTTTACTGCACCTAGGCGTACCTATCTATTGCGGTTTCGCAAGATTTCATATGTATTTGATGATTCAAATCTTATAGAACTCGCTGTTTTCTTCATGAGGTTTTCCTTCTTAGTTCTGGTAAAGTTGGATCAAATTAAACATTGAACTTCTTTGAAATTTTCTTTAATTAAGAATGTTATTGGCTACATTATATACTTAAGTAGAACAAATGTTATCATTTAATCCCGCAGATTATTTTTATCTCGGAAATTTGCACTTGCAAATGGCCGTCCGCAGCGTCTTCGCCTGACCTGTTTGTGAGATCTCAAATATTGACTCAGCGACGTTAGCAAACAACCTTATCCGAGAGTTCGTTTACTTCGTTTCGGTCCCCATTAACACTATATTGTAATCAATACTTACATAGCTTAAGTTATATGTCGAATATACCTATAGGACGAGCAATCCAAATGGGTTAGTGAGGAAAATCTGAAGGTCAGGAATTATATGCACGATTAGTTACACAGCAAGTTTAGTTAAGACTAGTTTATTTAAGAAATTGGCAACCAACAACGAGCTGTTTATGACGATTTTCTTTTAACTTCAAGAAACCATGCAGACAATTTAGTTATCAAGCAAATCAAGTTGCGAGTTTCGGCGATTCGCAACTGATACTTGCAATACATCGACAACTCTCTAGCATTCCTGATAGTATCTCTCGTTGTGTCCAATACAAAATATTTTCAAATCCGACTTCTCTTTCCAGATATTAGCGTGTACAAACAACAAAAAACTGTACATTAACTGTTAGCGCAATTTTTTATTGGAAAGCCTTTTTAAATTGGATGGCGAAACATCTTAATGGAAGTGGTCTGAGAATTAAATTATAAGTGATCTTAAAAGCCAAACCACAGCTGTACAATTTCTATTTGACGTACCTATTATACCTACGCGCAATGAGTGTACAAAATACAAGGACAGACACATTTCGCCCGAGGCGAGTTTCTTCCGCGATGCCCCGACATTACCTTGTGATGCACACCAAAAAACAACAATGCCTCCTCCAATTCGACTCCGTCACGTAATAGCTCACGTAATATGGTTCACCTTGATGTTATATGCGAATTTACGATGCTGTAATATCACTTTGGAACATTAAATTTCCGGACGCGCTTTCTTTCTGTTAATAATATTAAATATTTATTATTAGTTATCAACTTTGTAGAGCAAATGTTGTAATCTCTTTATTTTATGCCCAAGGATGTATAAAAAGTTATTTACTATTAAATAAATTATTATGAAAGTGGATGTTTTGCTCAGCTTACCTAAACTCCTTGTACAACCTATAGAATAGTCCCAAATGTTTCCAACAAGTCTGAGTGTATTTTTGACAAATTTAAATATCTAGCTTTATGGCTGTGACGATGGTGGCGTCCATTTTTTTTTAAATATTTTTCGACAATACCTCGGGATCCTAAAATTTCTCCAGGATAAAAAGTATCCTATAAGTTAATACTGGTAATAAACTATGCTAACAAAATTCATCCCAATCCGTTCAGCCGTTTTTGTGTGAAAAAGTAACATATAGGTAGGTAATACATCCATCCTCACAATCTTTTGCGTTTATAATATTGTTATAATAAGAAGTAATAACGATTAACAGCAATCATAAAAGGACAGCGTTAATTGTCCATAGAGTAAATTAAAAGATAATGGCTATTTTTTATACCTACATGTATATATACTGAAAGTGATCAAAGATCTTTAACTTCAAACACTTTTGACTATTATTGACTTTAATTAATAATGACTATTAAATTGACCATTTCTTAATGTATTCACTTCAAGATTAAAATATTATGAAAATAAATAAATTTCAATTTTCGTAGTAATCGTATTTAATTTGTATTTGTATTAATTGTGTTAAATTGTAAATAAAAAACAGAAATTCGTAGAAAATTAATGAAACGCAAAATAAAATAGTACTTACTCCAATGTAGGAGTAAATCAGGTCACAGGTCGTGTTAAGAATGCGAGCGTCTTATTGCCGCCTCTAATGTAGTGCAATCCATTAGCCTTGCATGCTATTTAGCTGTTACGTTTGAAATTGTGTCGACTCTGGTTCTTAGAATCGATAACGTAACGATAATTAAGAAAATTATCGATATGCAACCAATAAAATTTATTCTTATAATAAAATACCTAGCTATTATCTATGTAGGTGTATCTACGTAGGTTTTACTACTTCTAGATCTTTGTCTATACTCGTACTAAAACTAATATCTGATATTAAAAAGAGAGAATTTTGCGTTTTGCACATTTTGCGTGTGGTATTCATTATGCGTATTGTACATTCTGCGTTTTGCACATTTTGCGTTTTGTTCATTTTGAGTGTGGTGCTCATTTTGATTTTTGTACATTTTGCTCTGAAGGGGTTTAAACTTGTGACTCCGGCGTTGTACCGAAATCGCACTGCCGATTTCAGCGTAGGTAAGTACATCGTTAGTTATCTTAAAACCTGATAAAATTTCACTTTTAAAGTTTTAATGACTGATGAAGTAACTAGGTATGTACCTACTTTATCAGTCACTTATAAATATCTACTTATCTTTCATTAACTAGTTAATTGGTTATCACAATATAGCCCGTTTACTCGCTGATAGTGTCACAGCTTTCTATAACTAGGTGAGAGAATTTTTAAAATCGTTCCAGTAGCTAAGTTTATTCATTACAAACAAAAATACAAATATTTTCTTTTTATAATATTAGTATGGATCAATCAGTAAAAATCTCATAGTATTTAAAAAAACGCTTTTAAATTTTGTAGTTTTGACCTCGAGAGCCAATTTAATTCTTGCTTAAACAAAGTAGAATCTGTTTCGGATCTCACGGCCAGGAACTTGTAAATTGGTGCATCAACACAAAAAGTAGGTCGATATTCTTAATTGTGATAAAAACTGGCTTCACGTTTCCGTCAATAAAATTGTTTAATTACCGCCTCTAGTCTGCGCATCAAACGAGCCGCTAGTCGCGACATATTTGAGAACTGAGTGATATAATGATATTAATGAGTCGCGTAATCTGTTCATTTTACAGTTACAAGGAATTTTGTATTGCTTGTAAATTGGTTGTAGGGCTCTCTCTAGTCTCGATATCTCAAAAAACGTGGAATACAAAATTCTTAACCGCTTAAAGAATTTGTTAAAATAGTTTGGTTACTTTGAAAATTGAAATAGTATTTCTTAATATATCTCAAAGAGTCATTAGGCAAAATATTAACCAATTATAATATAACATTCTTTTTAAATTTAATTCAACATTATCATCATCATCTCAGCTGTAGGACGTCCCCATAATTTTTCAAAAGGACTGGTCAGAAGCCACCGTCGCTTAATTCATATTTTTTTAAATAAAAATAAATAAATAAAAAAGAATACTTTACCGAAGGAAATATTTATAATGCTCCACCTCGTAGCTACTTTTAACAAAGAATACAAATAGTAACAGAAACGGCTCGTTTCCGATTTTAATGTAAGGTAACTATAGATGTTTCATGTGTACCGTCATATTGTAATACTGTGGTACCGTGTAGTAAGCCCACGAATGCATGAAGATGTAGTACTGTAGTAGCCAATCATCTTTCATGCATTCGTGGTGGAGACGTAAAATTTTAACATTGTGAGTACAATTGGGCTTTCAAACTTACCCAAAGGAGTTTAAAATACAATTTCTGTCGCATAGATAAAGAAGCTCCTCCCAGTGACCGAGAGGTCTCTCTATCGCAATGTAACTACTTCGTCGAACGGATGAATGTTTCGATAACAAATTGTCGGCTTGTGACTGATAAAGGCGGCGTTTTAGAACTTATCAAGGTTTAGAACGATACAGGTGACCTGCCGACCTTATTTACCCTTTTTACGATTTAATAGCCGACTTCCCATGGCACCGGTGTATTGGGTTAATGAGGTCCGGTTGTTTAAAGTGCAATTTATTGTTTATTGAAATTCGGTTTCTTTAGGATCTAAAAGCGTAAACTGATAGGATGTAGATGTAATGTAACCGGTAATAGTTATGAACATTAATTTCGGAGTAACCTTAGTTTTTTTTCCATTCGCCCAACTATCCACCCATCTTCTCTTGGTTTTACAAAAAATCATTATTTTCAGAAACAAATTATTTTATTGCTGCAGTGAAACTAATGAAACAACAGTTTTGCTCCTCTCATGTCCTAGGAACTATCTCAATTAAAAAAACTAAACTGGGCGTTTTCGTGACGAGTAAACAATTGTAATTATTTATTTATTTTACTTTAATTTCAACAAAAGAAGGTCAATAAATTCATCTAAATAACAATGTATACATTAGAGTGGTCCTACATGTTAAGGCCAATATACAACAGTAAGTACTCGTATCTCCCAAAGTTACTTACTTTTTGTCATCAATTTAAATATTTGCCTGCATTTTGCCTTAAAAAAACCTCAATTTTCTTACCCCCCAAACAAAACATTTTATTAATGTCATCATATTGTCATGAAGTAAATATTTAAAAAAGACATAGAAGATTTATACGTCTAAACATATAATACAAGTTAAAAATAACGCGTTAAAATGAATCAAAGATTGCTCAAGTCAATTCCTACGCAATTTCAAATCAATAAACACTTTAGCGAAGGTCGAAAATCTTCGTACATAATCATTTAATAATATTTAAAAAATTGAGAGGCACATAAATTTGTAATATTCATAAAAACGTGATTGCCTTCCGCAACCTCGCGCAGGTGTGCCCAATCACGACACAGGCCAGACTTCACTTCCACACGTTAAAAAATAAACTTGTCATCCGTCAAATTGATTATTATGACATGCGCTTGATTTCAGACCTAATGGCTGATTTGTGTGAAGGTTGTTCATATCACGTTCCAGATAGTTCAGCTCAACCTAGAAAGTGACTGAATGCAATAATTTTGTTCTGATAACATTGAGATGACAATTGCTATTTATAAACAATTTCAGTAGATTTTGTTTTGTTGTAATTTTCTGAAAATGTTTGATTGACTAATCTGTCCTTGACACCCCTCTTGTAACTGTTATTTTTTTCTTTCGTTGGCATTTGTATCTTTCATATGTTTCATATCTTGATTGATGTTGGCGTTATGAAAATTAAAGTGTTTGGAGAAATGGCCTTTAGGTAAAGCGTATAGAATAGTAATTTACATTAACTTTAAGCTGCTATTTCTCACACGCCTTACTCTAGGACTTTTAACCTTAGCTAATTTTCACTAGAGCTCTATACGCGGAAGTTTTTTGTCATAACTTCGTAAGCTTTCCAACGAAAGCAGAAAGGATTCTCTTTTGCTGTTGATTTATTCGCCTCGTTCATGTTGAATGATGATTTGATTACGCATTTTAGTTATCTACTATGTTAAGTAGTATAGGTGCTGCTTTAATTTCTTTTAAAGTATTGTGCTTCATCTCTTTTCGAGACTTAAAAGAATAATTTTTCTAACTAGAATCTACGTCACTTTTTTCAAATCTGGATGGCTGTGGTTCCAAACGGTCCAATTAGGTCGTTGTTGAGAACATCAGACCACATGTTTCATATTCAAATGTTGAAAGGTTCAAGGTCTTATGTCATGTGGATGTTCCCGGTGTAAGTGATGTGTAAGTAAAGTAATATTAAATATGTTTATCTCAAATTATCGTGTTCGTTATTCATCCTTATCGTTATTCAGGCCATATCCTTTTTGTAAATCCGGGATTCTCTAATTTTTTGTCACCATAGTTACTTCAGCCAAAATCAACCCTTATTGGATCATTGTCGAAAATACACGGAAACAGGTCAAGGACATCTAAGTAAAATCAGACAAATAACCTGATGTACGTTGATGGTTAATTTATTCCAGCAATAGCGCCTTAAAAATTCTGGAGTTCACTATTCCAAGGTTGCCTTAGTTATATAGTTATAACACGAGTTCCCAAGTTTAAATATATTTGATATAGATAATCATAGTCTTTGATTGCATTGGCAGTTGACTTAAAATGCTAAAGATTTTCATGTTTCAAGTTTATCTTTATTTTGAAGCAAATATCAGATCTGCTCCTGAGAAAAAATGATAAGACCAAGAAACAGAACCTCTTATGTGAACTAACTGCTGCATGCGATTTCGTCACTGATAATTTAGCTTTCTATATGTGAAAGGATTTTTAAAATCGGTCCAGTAGTTTATAAGTATATCCATTACAAACAAAAATACAAATCTTTTCTCTTTATAATATTAGTATAGATAGTTATACCCTGGCTAAAAGACTATCACTTCAATGAACTGTTCGAGCCGAGCTTCGTATTTGTTTACCTTAACATAACTTTTTAATAAATTAATCTTCAGATTATATAGAATTTGTATTGTAACCACTCGTTTTATTACTTGCACGTTTAATGGTGTAAATAATGATATGAATTAATACTAAAGTTATTATAATTATGTAAATTAAATTATTATTTGATATTATTGAATGACCGTTGAATTTTATTCAAATATGTACTCAATAACGAATGTAAATTTTATTAGTTACAAATGGTTTTTGAATAAGGCACGGTTATAAATGTGGACGATGTAAATGATACTTCAACTTCAATCGAACGTTAAAAACCAAATTATAATATAATGTAATTTGTAATATTTTCCTCATATAAATATGAAGATGTACAAGAATTCGCACCGAATCACATCTAAACATATGGAAACAAACATCTCATTTTGTAGGAACATCAAATGAGCCTCCTTAGTGAGATCTAGGATAAGAATTGCCAAATAGAACTGATATAAAACATATTTAGTATATTATGTTTAATTAATAATAGTTTCAAAATGCAGTAATTACGAAAATTGGAGATAATAAAGAAAACACGGAGTTAAAAAAAAATAGAAATCGCCAACTACAATATTTAGCGATTTGTCAATTTTGTGGTGAATTATAATTTTTTAGTAACAAATTCTACGCTTCAGTATTAAATGTTATTTTAGTATAGTCGACACGGAAGCTTAATAACTACTAACAAATAATACAAGACTAGGAGAAAAAGTATTTATCATACACTGACTAATTATCATAAAGCACGTGAATCATTCAGTTTAGTTGAAAAAAAAATTAAACAAAATTCCATAAGTAAAATACATAAAATTATAATGTAGGCACTCTACAAAACAAATAATAATTTTCGCAAGAAAACCAATTTAACATTTGCCCAAAATTAGACCTTGAGGCCATGGTGTGTAAAAACTTGTATATAAATAATATAAGCTCCGCTAAAACTAACGCCCGTAACAACAAGGCCAATCCTATTAATTATAATATAATTTGCTATTTGAGCCGACGATATTATGTCTGAGCGAACGAGCCTAATTCATTACGAGAATCTCCAGGGAGCGAACCATAATTTTGCCTGACTCGTAAATACAAAACGGCACGCTATTTCCCATCATAATTACTTAGTTCACTATTAATTTTCTTAAAAAATTCTATCTATCTATTTAGTCAAAGATGAGAAAATATTTCACTGATCGAGTGTACTTTTATAGTTAGTAGAACTTTTGCACTGCGTCTCTTTTTCTAAGGCGTTGAAATATTAATTAATATTTATTCGACATATTCTTGTTTATATCGTGTTGTTTTATTTTTAAATGATCTAGGTATTATAGTCTGGGACACAGTATCTACTTTTTCCATAGATTAAAATTTTGCATTCACATTATCAATTGTCCTTTACTGTACCCCTGACACTGTGATTGCAAAATTTCATGATCGATTATTAAGGTTTAAAAGCGTAGGTAACACTTTCGCAATTATAATATTAGTAAGGATTTCTCTGGTTAAAAATTTGTTAATACAAAATCGAGAGATTTTTATTTAGGACAAAGCAGCGATTGTTGAGTCCAAACGTTATGAGTTTTTGTAAGTTTTATTGCTCCAAATTATACCTTACTATAATTTACGTTTACAAATGGTATCTACGTAACATTCGTTGATTATATGTTACTTGAACGAATGAACTAATTCTACTAAACTTTATTGTCAGTTACTAAAATTAAAAAAACAAAACGCCATTGAATAAATTATTATAAGAAACGTCCAAACTTATTATGAACTATTTGTAACGTGCCAGCTGTTTCGAGATGTAAATAATACAACGGTTGTCATTGCGGACACAACCAAAGGCACGAAGCGGAATCATCGAAAATAAATGCAAAATGTCAAAATTAATAACATCCGAAATATAATAATATATGAAACTAAAATAACACATGAAAGCCTTGAGCTATTATTTAATGGTTCCGTAGGTATCGGGTGTGAACATTTACTCCACAGTACGTCCGTGACACGCACATGTTTCACGAGACTAATGTGTTTGTGAAGATATTAGAGAAAATTTACATAAATATAATGCAAATACCAAACGAACTGGAACGACGGAATTCATTCCCTTGATGCGAAATGACGTTTTCTCCATTCATAAATAAACCATTTAAATTAGGTATTCCGATGGTGAGATGATGGTTTTTATATAGACAGACATCATACGCAGAGTAAGTGTTGCAGAACTCATAAGAATTCAAACTAATGCGATTATGGGAACTCAATTTGTCTTGATCACACACGAGTATAATCAATGAACGGCTATGATTCTGTAAGTGCCCAAAATCAATGTATCTAACATACATATATAAGTCAGACTCTCGACTAATTTATGCCTTAGAGACGTTCAAGGCTAATTTAAACTTTCAACCTGTTCAGATACCTGAATGTCCTGAGATTTGGTAAGATTATGTAATAGTTACTGACTGCATTCTATCGCAATTCATCTAAGAATTTAAGTAAAGATGAAATTTTTGCATTGCTTCTGATAAATTCGAACATCGATCTTTTGAAAAATATAAGGTCACTTAACATGACATAAGGTCATCTCAAGCAAGCAAGCTTGAGAAGGGGTTATTTTTTTAAAAACATTTGATTATTCAGCTAGTTTAACTAACACTTGTATCATGATTCTTTCGAAAATAACAGGGAAGACACAATTTTATTGTAAACAAGTACAAAATCTAACTAGGCTATCGCTTATTTTAAAATACATATTATATAATATACCTATTATATTTTGCTGCGTTTCACATATCTATCATTTAGTTCTGAGTTCACGGTCAGAACTTGCCGGAAAGACTTTTCTTAAGCTTCTTGCTTTTCAATACCCACAAAGCGCCATTTGGCTTTAGATCAAGTTTTTCACAATTATCTCTTTTTCATTATACTAATTTATGTTTTGTGATTTCAGGTAACTAATACTCGTGATCATATTAACAGATTTAATTGTGGGTAATGTACATTTTCCATTTAAAATCTATCTGTTCATTGCTCTGAAGAAATCGCTGTGTTTTTTTTATCCTCTTTTTGCCAGTCGACAACTTTTCAATGCAAAAAGGAGATAATAAAAATAACTTCTTGTAGCATTTAAACATTTTGTTTTGATTAACGAAACACTGCTTGGTGTTTACGACACGTTTGTTTTGTATAAAAGCGATTTAGTTAAACCTTATTTATTATTACTGCTATAAAACGCGCAGCTATTTTTAACTCATAATCAAATTTAGTTTTTATTTTTACAGTGATCTAATTATAAAGATAAGAATTAAGGATGAGTCTGCATTTGATATTTCAGTGATGAATAGTTCTCGTTCTTTATTTGAATTTGGGTGGTCTAACTCTTGGCTTTCGCCCAGCGCGGTGTGATCCTCTAACCCAGGGATTCCCAAAGTGGTCGATATCGACCCCTTGGGGTCGATATCGGTTTCCTAGGGGTCGACATAAACGAAAAGTGATTTTGGGGGTCGACGAGGTCTAAAAATCGACCCCTATTATATTAACACAAGTTCTTATTTAAAACTTTCAAGATAGGTAAGTAGGTAGTTACTGTATTGTTTATGTTGTGTTACGTGTACTAAGAATAATTAATATTTTTGTAGGAAATAATGTTCCAGGAATGTAAAGTTTCAAGTTCGTACAAGATGAAAAACTCGGCAAGTCTATGTGGACAAGTTTGTGCAAGATTGAGTTGGAGCGTACGTCTTTCAGCGGCGTTTTGACTTGCTCTCTATTTGACGATAAAGTGCTTATCACACTATTCAATTTGAACGATTCCTATTTAGGAATCTAAGTAGTGAGCTCGTGATCACACTACGCTAAATTGATTTCTAAATCGAAGATATAGAGTTGAAAATGGATAAACTCTTAATTGAATCCAATCTGTTCTAACTGCGATCACACCTTCCGATTTCCTAAATTGGAATCGTTCAAATTGAATAGTGTGATAGCGGCTTTACGCGAATTAAGACGAACGAATTCATGATCAAGTCCAAACATGTTCCTGATATTTTACTATTTAACGAGCTTGCATTTAGGTTGAAAGTTCATTTGCGTTTTGAAATTCGTTGGAGCTTGAACGATAAAAACTCATATAGCTAAGTACTCATTTATTTCAAGAGATTACAAACTTATTACAAAGCTAAATTAAGTGAAGTAAAGTGACTGAAAAAGTGTTAAACACAACATACAACATATTTTAAATAGGTATGTATAATTGTATTTGTAAAAATTACTAACACTTAAGTCTTTGGTTTTCGTTCTTATTCTACCTAATTACCTAATACGAAGTTTCTATACCTAATTACCTACTGTAGTTACTTCCCAATATAGGTATCAAAGTTTATCAAAGAGTAAGTCAGTAATACTTAACAAGAATCCATTAACTGAGTGTGATAAAAATAAGATAGTGTGCAAATTTAACAGTTTATTATTGTTTTTTATTTAGGTTCCTTATTTTTTTGTTTGCAGAATTACTGAAAGTTTTATGATGGCGGACACGAAAAAAAAATGCAGACAATACAGTTTGGACTACTTGAAGTTCGGATTTATTGCATCTCCATCAAATCAACACTTCCCGATGTGTCTCATATGTGAAAAAGTATTTAGTAACGATGCCATGAAGCCTTCAAAAATGGATGACCACTTATCAAGAGTACATGCTAACAAAAAAAGTAAGCCCTTGTCATATTTTCAAGCACTGAAAGAAAAACTAGACAAAAGGCCATCCATAGGATCGATGTTTGCGTCATCATCTATTCGAGACAATGATGGTTTACGAGCGTCCTATAATATATCTTTACTAATAGCGAAGTCGGGGAAACCCCATACAATTGGAGAGCAGCTTATCTTACCAGCCATTGCGGAGGTCCTTAACAATGTATTGCACAAACCCGCACATGATATTTTAAAGAGAATACCTTTGAGCAACAACACCGTTCAGAGACGCATAGATGAGATGGGACGCGATGTGGAAAACATTTTATGCAAGTTCTTACAGACCCGCAGATTCTCTCTCCAGTTGGACGAGTCTACATTACCCGGCAATGAAGCTCTATTGTTAGGATATGTTCGATTTATCAAAGATGAAAATATGTGCCAAGAACTGATTTTTGCTGCATATTTAGAGACTGATACTAGAGGAGAATCGATTTTTCAGGCCGTGGAACATTTTTTTACTGATAAAGCTATTCCATGGAAGAATATTGTTTCTGTTGCGACTGATGGTGCACCGTCTATGGTTGGTCGTCATCGTGGCTTTATAGCTCACTTAAAGCGACAACTGCCTGATGTACTGGTTATTCACTGTGTGATTCACAGGCAGCATTTAGCAGCAAAAAAGCTGAGTCCTAGATTGCATAAGTCTTTACAATATGTAATAAATGCTATCAACAAGATTCGAAGCAATTCTTTGAACTCTCGGTTATTTGCTCAACTATGTGACGAAAACGACGAAGTCTTTACTCGGTTACTTCTGCACACTGAAGTTCGCTGGCTATCAAGAGGCTCTTGCTTAGAAAGATTTTCAGCCCTTTTTGAATCTGTGTTGGAGTTTTTACAAGAAAAAGATCCGAATTTGAAAGAAAATCTGAACAATTGTAAAACAGATATTTATTACTTGACTGATATCTTTGGAATGTTCAACAAAGTTAATTTGCAACTACAGGGTGATGATCTTAACTTGATTAAAACAAAATCAATAATATCGGCCTTCGTGGGTAAACTAGTTCTTTATAAACAAAATTTAGGCAGAAAAGAATATTCGCAGTTTCCGCATTTGTCAAAATTACCAAAAATGCTTCAAGATGATGACATTTTATTATATGTTACTCACTTGGACGCATTACACAAGGATTTTACGGAGAGGTTTGATGATCTTTTAAATTTACAAATTCCTCAATGGATAATAAATCCGTATAACACCACAGCCATAGAAGAAGCCAATGTGATAATGCAAGAAGAGTTGATTACCATCAGCACAGACGAAGAGCTTAAGCAAAAGTTCAACCAAGGCTATCAGAAGTTCTGGTTGCAACGCAAAATTGAAACACAGTATCCTACATTGTGGAACATTGCTGAAAAATACCTTATCGCTTTTCCATCATCATATCTAGTTGAAAAAAGCTTCAGTGTGGTAACAAACATTTTGACAAAACAAAGAAACCGTTTGAAAATCAACGAACGTGGAGATTTAAGGCTGCAACTCACTAATATTGAACCGGATGTAGCTAGATTGGTAGATAGTCACCAGGTTCATCCATCGCACTGAATGTTTTATTTTCTCTTTGCGAATTAATAGTTTTTAAAATATAATTTCCTACCAACTTAAGATGCTTTATGTATTAATTTGTAATAATTATAAATTAAACTTGATATTTACTGAATTGGATTGTCTTTTTATTTTGTTAAATTTTGACGAGAAAATGAAATCAACTTCACTCACTTAACCAAGTGCAAAGTTTTCTAATTGGCACCTTAGTACCTAGGTATTTTGTACCAATAGGAAAAAACTAAAGATAGACTAAGATAGATAGCTGCTTTAAGTTAGCGGACCATTATGAATAAGGGGGTTGGTCTTAAAAGTAGGTAATTTGACCATGGGGGTCTGAGGTAACAGTTCATTGTTGAAAAGGGGTCACTTGTCCGAAATAGTTTGGGGAACCCTGCTCTAACCTTTGCAAATTATATGGGTAGATACTCTATATCGTGATCCGAGAGTATTAATTATATTTTAACCAAGTTAAATTATGAATAAATAGATTAAAAAGTTATTTTTAATTTACTGTTAATTATTACTGGTGAATGTAGGAAGGGGAAAGACAGACTTACCGGTAACATATACTAAGGTTCGCCTGCTCCTCCAGCGCTGGTTCGGTTCCACCACAATACTCCAGAGTTTTTTATTGATTTTGCGTTGATTTTTAAAGATATCATATACCAGACACACGCGTACAGTTTTATTTTTGCGGATCGATATGCGAGCGCGGCGACAACTTGTAATCGTCTGTCTTGATTTTGAAGGGTATAAAAAGGGAATAATAAATAGATAAATACGTAGGTAGATATGCGTGTGATGCGTTTGTTTGTATGTGTGCTATGTGTGTGGATATATAGGTAAAAAAATACTTTATTGTGCTTCAGATTTTTATGTAAATCTGAATTTGTTTCCCACTGGCCGAAATTCATTTGGAAGTTGAGAAAAAACTGTATGTATTTTTTACAGGTTTTTACCGGTGACATACTCAGTGATGTAATCATTTTTCATATTTAATTGGTGTTGAGCGGTTGACAAGACTGAAAATCGAAAATACATTAATTTTCGTTTTCTAAGAGAATTTACCTTTCTTGCAACGACCATCACGGAGTTTATACAACCTTGTAATACTTTACTATTTCTGGAAAAAAAAAAGTCAGAATATTATTTTTACAATGTTTCTCTGTTTATATTGATCGTCGTACTATATTCTTAATTATTAAATTAAACTGCTATGTCAAATAAACTTAATTTATATATCCTCCATAGTGGACATCTTATTGTTCATTGGTATTACTGCATTGTAAATTAAAACAAAGATGTAAGGTAGTGTAACATTTATAGTTTTGGAGTGTTTAAGAGCATTTGAAAGCAGATTTTCCGCAAATAAATGGTAATACAGTGAGTCGTAAGAAAATGTATTGTGACTATGTATTAAGATTATTGTCTGTCTTTAATTATTGTAAAAAAAATCCAATAAGAGAATTAAACCTATTAAAAAGAATAAGACATGGCTTAATTATTTATGGTACAATTCACAATTAAACTGCTTCATATTTCCAACTAGCGACCCGCCACGGCTGCACACGGAATTTAATTTTTTTTAAATACTTTAATAGCGGCAGCTTACGTTATAAAATAAACCTATGTTACAAATTTCAGCTTTCTAGACTTTAAGTAGTTTTGACCATGCGTTGATAGTCAGTCAGGACAAACGAATTTTTAAGTTTTACTTTATATGTCGTACCACGATTGATTTTCATTCTCTATTCATGTACCTATATTAGAATTTATTGTGACAGGTGAAACGTTTGTGTAATATAAATGCTTATAAATAGTGAAATATTTAAGTATGTATGTAGTATGTACTTGTACTAAATGTAATAAATAATTATTACACTTAGTACAAGTACATACAACGCTTCGGTTAATTTGGGGTTCTATATAAAAAAAAACCTAATAAAATTTACTTACCTATCTTATATAATATACATATTGGAAGCAGTTGACAAATGAGTGATGTTTCCACATCCTGTAGGGCGTTTTGCCAATCGCTAGTGAATTAGACTGGGTCGACATACGAACCATTTACCTACTTTAGCTTTTATTCGACATACATTTTTACTAATTGGATTATAAATAAATAAAATATGTCTGAAAATTTTCTCTTCTTTTTGAGCTTGAGTTTACTACGAGTAGTTTTAGTTGGTTGCTTTTGCATTCTTTAATTTCATTTTGTTTCGAGTAGGTAAAATCTATTGCCTTAATAGTTAAGCCAGCGAAACAGTATTCGCGTCCAACTTTATAAAGGAAAATAAAATAAAATCTTCAACTGTATATTGACTACTAGATTATGTCCTTTTTTGTACCCCTGACAACATGTATGCAAACATACCTAGTGTTCGATTGAGTAGTTAAGGCATGAAACCGTAACAAATGAACAAACTCACTCTCACATTTTAATATTATAGTAAGGATTGCTGGATTAGATTTCTTGAGATTTGGTTCAATAAAATTTGTGTAAGACTATAAAAGTTTAATAGATTTATAGGTAATGAATTTGAAACAATTTTATTCTTTTGTAGTTTTGAAGTAATCCATTAACAAAGCCAGCGGTTTTGACTTTAAAACATAACATATAGGTTCACGGGCGTCATGCCAGACGCGAGAACAACAAATGAATATTGTAATATATCACCGTTACTAGAACTGTGCCATTTTTATGTAATATCTCTATCGAAATAGGTCAGAATAAATCTTTTTCTAGTTTGTTTATGCCAGAAGCGTACAATATATTCAGTTTGTGTATAATATTCTAAATTTATCACAGATAAATAAGACATTATCTTACCTATACTCGTATTACATACATTAAAAAACAAACCAGACTGAAATTCTAGACTTTTAAATGTATCTCCTACTGGTAGAGTAAACAACCAATAAAATAGCAAGAAACCGACATATATTTTTTTTCCAAAATAATTTATAGGTTTACAATATCATTATATATAAATTTCTTTGGGTTTTGTTGTAGTGATGTACACAGACGTATCATAACTAAAAAATATGTACTTCTTTTAGTAAGACAGGTTCGGTTATAGCGAGTTTTGGAGTTTACTCCATTTTCGAGTAAAATCAAATGTCACACGTTACGCGTTACAGGCTACAATATGCTTTAATACATATTAATATAATATAATACATATAATATATTTATATTTATATCCATTGATATATTTAAGAGTGTATTGAGAAAATTAACAAACTAATAAAGCTAACAAAATGCATTCATTTCGCTCATTTACTAATCTGTGTATTTTATAATCGTTCGTAAGGAGTAAACTCCAGTCGTGCGTCGGAGCTGACACACACACACACACACACACACACACACACACACACACACACACACACACTTTTTTTATTGCTAGACTCATTCAAGATGTTTATTATTCAGTCCCATTCACACATTCTAACTGTAATTATTTATTCTTTACTAGAAATTAAATGACAATCTAGCTAAGTAGTGTAAATAAAGATAAAGATGAATGACAAGTAATAAGGAGACGAATATGGCGTGGCAGCCCTTACTTACTCATCGAAACAACGACACAGACGTTATTATTTCACGATTGTCGTCTGTTGGTAATCGTGGTGACAGCCGCCAGGCGGGCTGTCAAGAGAACCGTGAATCAGTTCCCTGACCAGTTCTCTTGGGGTTGTTGGGTACTGTAGTGCGTCGGGAATGTTCACGGTAGCACATACTGACGACTCCCTTTTCCCCGACCTCGTTAGGAAACATTCTTTTGAAGATGTTTGTCTATAGATGGGATTCGGCAATGCTACGATAATGGGAATTAAATTAATAATAATAATAATAATATGGGCAAACGGTCTTATAGCGAAGGGCCTTGACCAACACCTCAAGAGGCTCTCACTAGATGGCTGGGTCAAGGGACTGATACACAAGGCGGTGCTTCTTGACACGGCACGAATTGTCAGGAGGTTCCTAACTCTGCAGCACTAACCACTGGTAACCACTGGCCTTGCCCCTCTACCTGTCAAAGAGGTCAAAGAGTAACAAACATACATCCATACATCCATCCATCTTCACAAACTACACATATTAGGTACATAGTAGTAACTATATTAATATTACCTATACAGATACTTACTAATACCACTGTCTGTCATAAAAATATTCTATCTCAATTTCAATATACAATTGAAATTTATATACAACTTCTATAAATAATCAATGTTTGTTTATTTCTGAATCATTCTCTATTGCAACCCTTTGTTCTGTTCGTTTGTTTCATTGTGAACGAAAAACATGTCTAGTTTGTTTTGAATTTCACCAACTGCAAGGGTTTGCTTGTTATTTATTATTTAATATCTGTCTCTTTTAAAACAATCCAAGTTGACTTTAATAACGTCACTATAATTGCCCTTGCTTGTCAATTTAATTTTGCTTTGTCAATTTGATCCTGGTGGCTCTTATGCTGTACGACGGCTGTACGAGATAATATTAACTAAGCAGATATATGAGGAACACAGCGAATGTATACCGAATTGACTACTACAAAGGTAGGTGAACTATAATTAATATTTATACCTAACAGACAAATGAGCTCTACGAGGACTAACCATCGAATAAACTTTATAGATGAACTCTATACAGTTTAGAATATAATTAAAGTAATATTTGAATGTAGACACGAATTATTATTATTATTACATAGAATAAAATCAGCGAGCATTAAAAAATAGTCGCTTCCAGCCGTCTGTCCCTCGATGTTATTTTTAAACTCCGCAACGGATTTTAATGCGATTTTCACTAATGGAAGAGTCACACGAGTAATATAAAGCCGAATGGTACTTGTAGTTATTAAAATAATACAACGATATATGCGCATACCTACGCTTAAAGGAATATCATATCAAATAAAAATCCAATAAATTGAAATTAATTCAGATACTTGACATGGGTCCAGTGCAGTATACACACGTAAGTTAAATATCGTTAATATACAACGGATGCAGCAGAATAAAATTTTACTTTCATTGGATATTGGATAAGTAACCTATTTTAAAATTCACTCCTTGTTATTCATACACACGGTAGGTACACTCCAGAAAAGGCGTGCGTTGAAATCTCAATAACAAGATTTAAGCAAAATATTGTAGGTATTGTAGGTAACTCCAGTCTTTTTATATCGTGAATTTAGTTCGAGGAATATGATAGATACGACTTATTACTTAATGCAGCGTGATCCAAAACGAACTATAGTGATACAATTATTACAATATACTTTATCAAGTTAGAGTAAGTAGATAAAATATATCTAAGGTAAAGTAGATAAATATTTTTTAAAATTATGAATTATATAATTACTAGCTGGCACCCATGACTACGTCCGCGTTGATAAATAAAAAAAAATAGGCAATATAAGGCTTGACCTCTGTTTGCTGTAACACTTTGGCCAGGCGTTAGTTTTTTATTTCATTTTAGATGATCCCTTCGGAACAGAAATTTTTTTTTGGATGAAAAGCCTATGTCCTTTCTTGTATCTTTGACAACGTTTATGCATGATAATCGATTGAGTAGTTATGGCGTGAAAAGGTAACAGACAGACAGACAGCAGAGTTACTTCCACATTTATAATATTAGTATGGACTAGTATTAGATGAATTTGTAGTAGCTATTATTTAAGTTTAGTTATAATATACTATAGCAACCCGTCTCCGGCTTCGGATGCATTTTTTTTTTTGAAAATTATATAGACAAATCTTCCTCGTCTATCGCTCTTTCTACTTTTACTAGGTTAAGGTAACTTACCATGTAAGAGGTAGCTATGAATACAAGCCAGGGTAGTGCATGTGATCCATGTTAAAAAGTTAAATTAAAATATATCTGTGTCCTCTTTACTGTATATGCTCTCTTTACTGTATATACTAGGCTATAGAATGTTACTTTGTTTTCAAAACAACACAATATATTATTTATGTAATTAAACATTCAAGCTTACAAGATTATCTGCAAGACAGAAAATGTAGGCCAGTTGGGATCAAAGGGGTTATAATAAGAGCTTTTATTATTATTGCCTTGTTTTACGAGAGCAAGATTATATTTAACGGGAGTTGAGTAAAATGTAATGATAGGATATTAAGAGTGAAATTTCATATAATATATCAAGAAGGGAAAAATACTAAATATTTTACTATAGGTAAAATATTTTTATTTTGCATTTTTTTTAAATAATGTAAACTTAGCAAATTTTACTTTTACAACTTGAAAAAAAAAAAAAACAGATTTATAAACGCATATCATACTTAGTTTAGTGTAAGTATACCTAATTAACATCTATAAATAACTGACTATAGGTAATATACATATATAACATCCTTATATTGCGAAGGCCTGCGCTCTAGAAGAGGCACAAAATATAAATTATCTACCTACTTATACTATCTTCTTACATATTATAAAATTTAGTAGCTAAATCCGCTTCTGTCTGTTTCTCCGCTAACTGCTTTTAAACCAACAAATTTTGATGCGGTTTTTACTAATGGAAAGAGTGATAAACGAGGGAGGTTTGTGTTGTGTACCTACATAATTTGGAAAACATATTGTATCCCTTGTGAAGCCGAATTCGAATAGCTCATACATATATGTTCTTAAATGCATGATTTTACATAAATAACAAGAATTTGCTACTAACTTATATAACAAGAATATAAAAAAATATATGCTTTAAAACTAATGTTAAGAACAAAACTGATTTATAATTTTATTCTATTTAAAGAAATTGCGGGCAAAAGCTTCGTAATTGCTTCTTCAATATTTTCTTGTTATTTTCACTAATTGTATTATAAGTAACGTTGAAAAAACAAACTCAATTATAGGTCAGTCAATTATATGAAGGCGACATGTATGTACCTTATGTACCTAGGTATAATGAGCTAAACAAAGTTTTATATTGCAAAAAGTTCTAAATAAGTATTTGCATCACGTGCAAAGTGAAATGCAAGTGGCAATAACAGAATCGTCCAATAGGAGCATTGCTTGGCGTACCGAGGCCACGCCTACACTAAACTTGATGCGCGCTGACCTAAGGAGGTGGACTTAAACTAGGTACGTTACAGTATTACATTCATATACACACTCATAATAATTGTGCAATCTCTGTTTTCTATGAACATTATGTATAGGTTTTTTTAAATAAAATGTTATTTTAAAAAAATTTAGCAAATATACTACATCCGCGTTTAGCTTCGTACATAAAATCTGTAGTAAATCTGTTGACTAATATTATAAAAAGAGATTTGTATTTTTGTTTGTAATGAATAAACTCAAAAACTAACTGGACTGATTTTAAAAATCACTTATATATTCAGCTAGTAACATAGGCTATATTTTATAAAGTTACGTGGACATATTAGTCGCGTGCAAGCTAGACCCTATGTTATAATAAACGAGCCCTGTCTGTACATTAAATATTAAAAAAAAAAAAAAAAAAAAAAAAAAAAAAAAAAAAAAAAAAAAAAAAAAAAAAAAAAAAAAAAACAATTTGTATAATCGTTTTAGGTACTTTAATGTTACTGAAGTCAAAGAAATGGTTTTTAAAATGTTTAGAATGTCTCAATCGATTTGTAGCAAGCTTCGCATAACATTTAAAGTTTCTTTCATTCCAATTCGGTTTTAATTTAAAGTAACGTAAATTTAACGTAAAATAAAAATGAAAAAACCTAGTAATTGTAAGCATCTTAGTGATCTCAAATTTGATATTTATTTCTAAGCTCAAGGTAAACTAAACGAAATGTCAATCATGCAACATACCTAAATGAGTCCACAAACCAATATGAATGAAATATATTTAGTCTTGATATTATGCCTACAAGTTTCGCTATCGATAAAGTCATTAATAAATATCAAACATTCAAATGGAACTTGTTGTTTCTTTGAGCGTCATATTTCAAGTTATCGTGAGAAATCTTTATTATTCGCCATTAATCAATGGACGGCAAGGTGACTACAGCCTTGAAAATTTGATTGTGCTCCGATGTTTCAGACGAACATTAATTAATATGCCTGCCTAATACTCAATTCACTGTATTTCCTGAATTGTATGGGCGCGGTGTGTCTAAGTAATGCGTGACCTAATAATACAATCTCAAACAAAATATTTTTTGTGTTACGAAATAACAATCTGCCTTTGTGGGATACTAAGCCATGTGATATATTATCAATATCTTCTTTACATAGTAGGTATAAAGCAAAGTTGCTTCTCGTCGTCTGTCCCTAGACTCCCTAGTATCCCTCTATATGATCTTTCAAGTGTGCAGCGGATTTTAATGCGGTTTTCACTAATGGAGAAAGCGTTAAACGAGGAAGGTTTACTTATATAATTTGCAGAAAAAATGCATCCGTGCGAAGCCGGGAGCGGGTCGCTAGTAAATTATAAAATAACTTAAATTTTGGCTATACTTTTATTTCATTACAAATCGAAATCCTTAAGGCTATTAATTTAATAAAATTACCACTTATTTAATTAACCATTTATTTTTATATCTACTTAAGTAAATGCCACAAACGTAATGTAATGAAATTATAATTAAATATTATGAAAATATGTATGTAACAATAATTTATTAACTATATTAATTTTTAATTCCATTGTTTTCGTGTCGTTAAAATTTCATTTTTGTTTTACAACAATATAATTATTATTTTTCTAAACTGTTATAAACATTGCCTCTATAATCATCTGTTATAAACACTGCTTATAAATTTTAATAAGAAACATTGTTTCGGTTTTATAGCTGTTCGTAATAATCGTAAATATACATTGTAATGGATACTATAATAGTATTGTATTTGCTAGACATGTATTAGTACTATAAATTCGAATTAGGTACCGGCCTAACCCTAGATTTTCAAACACCATAAACTTAACAGTACATTACCATTAAATTTTGTCTAAAGTAAGTGTAATAGTTGCCTTTGCTCTACACTATAAAGGTTTTAGTATATACATTGTTAGATACCAATGGAAGGTATATATAATTTAGGTGTTAAAATATTTGGTGGGACAATAGCTGGATTACTGAAAAATACTCTGACAATACTCTGTCCCTCTCGGCGTACCTCTTCTGAGAGTTCATATGTTGTATACATTGATTACTCACTAGTTGCTGTAATAGGGAAGGCTGCATGAGCTCATACCGCCTTCCCCTTTCCTCCATCAGACATTCAGACGTACGGGTGAGATACCATCCTCATTTTGTCGGAATCCCTCTTTTTCGGACCAAGCGCTTTAAAACATCCTTTATAATGCACACTACCAAGGTTTGGAACTTCCTACCGGCGTCTGTATTTCCGAGCTCATATTATAATACAAATCTTTTCAAAGTTCGAGTTATAGGCATATCTTCTGGGTGAGCTCGCTCCATCATAGGTCTTATCTTCGCTACACGGCTGGATGCTGGCCAAGAGCAATTAAAAAAAAAACAAGAACTATTAAAAAAAAAACAAGTGTGAAAGTTTACAAATCAAATGGAAATCTTGGTAATTAGCAGTCAAGCAAGATGGACTTTTAACCCATACCTCCTCACATTAGTACGTCAACTTACGTAATTATGAAATCTTTTTCATAGTCTATTGTATAACACGTTTTTATGTTTAAAACGTTCGTTTTGAGAAAATCCAAAAGGAACCTAACATTTTTCAGGATAAAAAGTATCCCATAGTTTGATCCAGATAATCATCAATACATCAGTAAAAACCGCTTTCAAATCGGTTAAGTCGTTTCTGAGATTAGCTTCTAAAAACAATTTTTAAAAACTTCTAAAAACAACGATTTTATTATATTGTATCCCACCCAGAAATGAAAAAGGTTTTGTCTCTTATAAAAAATTGTTGAATTAAATGTTTGGTCTATTTCTGTACTCATATGCAAAACAAATATACTTCGTGATTCTTGGCAACACATAAAATTTCCAATTTTATGTACATCGCTTTTCAACTTAGTAACTTAACACGGATTGTATTGTATAGTGGGCAATAAATCGTTATGGAGGCCTCTATGCCTATATACATATACACGATAGTATACAACATTCGACCCATAAAGCTCACGGCGGGCGAATAGATTATTGTTATTAAACTCTCGAGGTCACACCATAAAACGGCAATTAACAATTTGTTTAAACGTGGGCTCGATACAAACAAACCAATATTTTGTAATTTAAGAAACGAACTGCTGATAGTAAGGTAGACATATTGAGACGTGAGCTAGGCACGTTCGGGTGTGGGCTGCACAGATTAGGGCAGACGAATGGACAAACAAACCGCAATATAGGTCACGCTCGTTGTAATTCCGTGGATGCACGAATCTTGATCCGTCCGTACAGTCTGCAGCAATATTATATTATATAGCAATATAATAATATTATGTAAATATAACAAATCTATTCTATTTATAAATGCGATTAACGTGAATTTTTTCTTGGTTACATGATTCGAAATTATTACTTAAACTAGCCACCCATTCTGGGCTTCGTACGGGTGCAATTTTTTTTTGTAAGTACATAAATATAAAAACCTGCCTCGTTTAACGTTTAAAATACGTTCAGTAGTTTTGAGATCATCGCAAATATTACATACAGACACATAAGGATGATATTTAAATACAAGAGTATTAACATTTTTGTATACTAACTATTAAACCTATTTTGACGACATCCCAATAAGGAATAACATTAACTAATTTTTTTTATTTCCACATAGCTAAGCCACAAGATAACTATTTGATAGTTATAGAATGAAACAAAAAGATGAAGAGAATTTTCTTATAGCAATTAATAACAATATTGTGTGACCACCTCCTTACCGTAAAAGTAAAACCATGTGAGCTGATATGGTTCTTACATACATACATACATAGTATTGTACATAATAATTAATTGTCTTGGTTTTTAGCAAGATTTCTGCTGCCGATTGTACCATGATTGAAATAGTTATCTAGTACAAGTGGTCGTTGAAAGCCTCGAAAGTTGTAAAAATAACTTGTTAGTATTACTATGAATGCATGCAATTTAATAAGGTTTGCTTAAGGAAAAATGTGGGTCAAATTTGTATTTGATCCGGCGTCCGAACGACGCCTCTAAATCGGCAGTATCGTAAACATTGCAAGTAAAATAAATAATCAATAAATCACCCGCTTGAAATATTTTCTCTTCCACTTTAAAATAACACGCGACAACAATTTCCAAACTGTTTGAGTGAATATGTTTTTTTTTTGTTTGCTTTATTTTTCATTCCGCGCGCAGGCGAACTCACGGGACACCAAAACTGGTTCCACGCCCACAAAATTCTCAGATTGGACACGAGAGATTTTTTTGCGAAAGTTTAAATGATTTTATAAATGAAGTCTCGAAACTTTTTTTATTTATTAACCTCACAAAACAAGTTCCACTTATTGCAAATGGTAATTGTTCTGTTGTTTTTGTAGATTGACCTCAGATTTGCATTCGTGTTCGTCAGTTAGGTTTTTAATTGAATTTAATTTCAACGATGTTTTAATTTAGTATAAGCTACATATTTGGTGTTTTATGCTTAATAATTTACATTGGAACCTTTTGCATATTTTTTTCAATGCATGGTGCAGGAATGCTTGGCAAACTTTGCTGTGACACAACAAAACCCTAAAAAGATTTTTTTCTATATAGATAGTTTCTTCACCACAATTCATATTGATAGTAAGAATAATACATCGTTGAAGGTCTACTGAGATTAATTGACTGACTGACAGAACTATTCCCACAGGTAGACCTTAAACCGTGCTGAATGATCTGCAGTAGGTATTTGCGGATGTTTTTGATGAACCAAATCATTTTAATGATAATATTAAAATATTAAAAATGATAGCCCCAAATTAAATACTGCGAAATTAGACTTGTATGTGGAATGGAAACCATACAAGGGATTTGGAACAAAGTCCAGTAAGAACACTAAGGTCGAGGTCAGAGTTGATTGGCGATTTAGTCTTTGTGCCAACTAAGACTTAGTCTTTGTCTCAGCATTCTCTTCATGCTTTAAATCTAAACTATAATTTTTTGACCGTTTTAGTCATTTTATTATATTTATTTTAACTTATGCAAAATAAATCGTAAATATCCCAATTGTTGTTTATGTGCCCACGCATCGTAAAATGTTAAAAATTATGATCAGCGCGCTGTCCAGTCGAATGTGGTTGCATCCTACATTCTAAACAGGGTATGTATAAAAGTAGTTGTGTATACAGTTATCTTGTATATATATCACTTTGAAAATGAAACGTGTAGATACTTACGTGAATATGTTATCAAGAATAAAAATAATATTACAATACAAATCTAATGTATTAATAATATAGTATATTTATCGCTAATTGTTACTTGGCATAATTTTTCTTTGTAAATTCAAAAATAACAATTTGAGTATAATTTTAAACCGTTTTTCAGTGCTATCATTTATCTGTTGCTACTTGTTAGCGGAGATTGTCACGTCCAAGTGGATATAAAATTAATAATATTTCATAAGTGGCTGGACGATGGCTAGATTATAATTATTGATGTCTCTATAAAAATGTAAGCTACGTATATAACTTAAGTTCAATCAAAATTTATATATTGTGATATAAAATCTAAGTGGATATTAAATTAACAATATATCATGTAGCTGGACGATAGCTAGATTATAATTATTGACGTCTCTATAACAATGTAAGCCACGTATATAACTTAAGTTCAATGTATAAGACTGTTCTCATACCTCGACGAAACTTATCTTAGCCTATGACTTTCAAAAAGAATATATTTCTGCTAATGTTTACATTTAGTACGCGTGACGAGAGCAGCGCGCTGTGTTGCCATTTATGACTTGGCGCTGAAACGTGGTCTCTAACTACGGGCCTCGTAAGAAAGCTCAACGAGCTATGAAGAGAGCTATACTCGGGATTATTTTGTGAAATCGAATCAGGAATGAGGAGATCCGTAGACAAACGAGTCACTGTACATAACCCGTAAGTTGAATTGGCACTGGTAGTACTATTACTTGTTCTGTGACTAGGCAGGAAGTAGAGTACGGATAGCCGACGGTCGTTGGGCCGGAAGCTTATCGAGTGAAGACCACTGACTTAAAAGTATTTGGGAGGCCTATGTTCCAGCAGTGGACCTCTTACGGCTGAGGTGATGATATAGATAGTCAATAGATTTTTGTGCTCATAGTTTAGAAAAAAAAAAGATTTGGTGTTAATTACCTGTTGTTTGGTTCATATGAAGCTTGGAACTTGGTGTGGGGCCGAATTTATTAGCATGTTTACGATTATTTCCAAACACCTAACTTCTCTGCGATTATATACCTAACAAAATAGCTACTGTTTGTCATTAGTGCTGTTTATCTATAGTTTTTTGCATTTATCTTCACTATCAATTTCATACAAAATTCTATATAAGGTATCTGTCATGTGAATGTTAAGTTATTTTGATATTACCTAAAAGCTTAAGTGGAATGCATTAGTCAAACTTTATTCACAGTAGGTAAATATATATACTACCTAGCTAGTGCCCGCGACTTCACGGGCTGAAAAAGAAAAGAAAGGGCTGATAAAAACTATCTGTGTGCCTCATTTCATCCAAATCCATGCAGTAATTTTTCAGTGAAAGAGTAACGAACATCCATAATTCCATAGGTAAATACATCCATCCATCATCACAAACTTTCGCATTTTTAATATTAGTAGGATTGGCATGGTGTTGGCCTTACTTAGTTGACTTACTGAGGCTAGGTGAGCTGTGCATTGTTATGTACGTGCTATTAGAGAACATAGATTATCTGTACACGTTATAAACTAATAGGTTCGCACAACAATGAGTTTAGTAGTTAACATAAATTGAACAAAACTATACAAACGGCCACAGGCGGAGCACTGTAATTAAGTTGGTGCTTTGTGAGCCTCAGGTATTATCGTTTTATTGGTTTCCTGTCATAAAATGTTCGAGGTCGGAATGACAGTGCATAGGATAGATGAATAGTGCAGTTTTAGCATCTTTGCAAGCAAGTTTTACCGCACTATCTAGTTGAATATCTTTAGAAAACAAATATAAATGAAAGGTCGCCCTCTTTCATGTGGTAGATTGGCTCACCCCCTGGTAGACTGCTAACAATGTAATGACGTAGTTTTGACCTCACAGGGAAAGAGAATTTTATGAGTTCTTTTCTTATTTGAATCCCTGTGAGTGTTGATATTCTTAAGTTGTACAGGGTACTTCGTTTGTATCTTGCCTTCCTTTGATTGTTGAGAATGTTCATCAGTTAATTGATCTTGGCAATTTAAAATAGACTGGGAAATCCGATTTTACATGCATCAAGGAAACTGAAAGTAAAGAAAGTTTTTAAGAATATTTTAATTTCTTACCATGCCCTGCATCTTTACTAATATTATAAAGTGAGAATGAATAAACTCAAAAATTACTGGACCGATTTGATAAATAATTATTTCACATATCACATTATTTCACAGCTACATTATCACTGAGCGAGGGTTGCTATACATATAGTCGGGCCGGCATAGCCGGGCGGTAGAATCGAATATGTGTAGTACTTATAAAATATCATTGGTGTAGATGAACTTTCGACAAATTGCTATACTTATAGCCGTGTCGGCAAAGCCGGGCGGACAAATATATGACGTCCGGCAGAAAGGCCTTTTGGCCTACCCGCGCAGTGTATATACTAAACAAAACCCGGGTGATTTTGCCGATCGGGTAAGCCGAATGAAAGTCGAATATATTATGTCGAAGGTACCAAAACACGATTTAGTGTCATATTTTACAAATTGATAGAAAGTTTTCGCCTGTCGCAAGTTGGTCGCAAGTCGTCTGCTGTTAGATAATAAGGCAGCGGGTCGGCTTTGTTGTTCAACAAAAATTGCCGAATGAAATGTGCCGGCCCGACTATATTTTTTAAAGTTTTTAATTTTTAAAATATAGCAACTCTAACATAGGCTATATTTTTTAAAGTTACGAGGACGAAGTCGCGTGCAACAGCTAGTGTTAAATATCTTTACGAATTTCATTTAGTTGTAATTGCTTCTTTTAATTAAAATTGGTCCGCAACCCTATTCTTATCTAATTGATTGATTTCACACATTGACGCTAATTCAGTTAAATGTTAATTTGCATTAGTTATTCTTAAGTTATTACTTATAAAAATGTAAATGAATCTGATACATCAATCGTGACTGCACACACCACGAGATTGTTAATGGTAAAGGCTGCAAACTTATCTGTAAGACATCTCGTACCTACCGCAATATATTGCTGTTTCTATTAAAACAGATGAAATATAATATCGCTATTTTTATGGCTCTTGACTTGTTTACATGTCTAGGGATTTTAGAATAATATGGCTTCGTAAAACATGATTTCTTTCGTAAACTAAAAACCTGCTTTATGACAATGAAATCACTTCTTTTCTAAAATCGCTATTTGACATCTCTGTAATAGTGATTTCGTTGGTATTTTATTTCTTTATTATTTTTTATTTTTTTGAAATTAGTATTTAATGTTATTATTTTAATTAATTATTAAAATACTTTAGAAATACAAGGTAAAGTCATTTATTTGTTTCTTAGAAAAATTAACAGTGTTTTTTTATATGATGAGAAATTTCGTTTCGTATGTTATTCCTATTATCAATAAGCATTTGATATGATAGAAATATGCTTGTATGGTGCATATTTGTGATATTAGTTAATGAACAGTTAATCTAAACATCTCAATGTAAGTAAACAATACAAATATTAAATATTCTTAAAATACTTCTAAATCCTATACCTACGCATTTTTAAAAAAAACATCATTAAAGAAATCAGTTATTTTTATATTTTAAATTATATATTTATATATTTTACACATCTATTTCCCATGAGGGTAATGTTTAAAATGCAAATATATTATTTTAACTCCCAGACATTATTTTATAGATTAGCAGACGTGAAAACTAAGCGAACAATGAGTTGCCAGACTTCCTTTGTTCCTTACATGCCAATACTTATAACACGGCGCCTACTACATATACTTAAAGACTATTTAGAATAGATACGTCACTATATTATCGTAATTTTCAAACGTCATACGACGCTGACACACACAAACATACAAACAAAAACTTAAAATAGTGAGAAATCTAAATGTAAGTACTAAAATAATATTTATAGATAGTTGCATCATTAGAAAAATGATCACTTCTCAATAATAACTGATTCGAATCATCACTCAAATAGCATTCATTTCATAACGAAAATATTTGGCAAAGATATTAAAAGAATAAAACAACACGTTACCTATGTGTTAGATGCTATAATATCAAGACTCGTTTTCAAACGTTCTCCAATTTGATAAATTTATTCAGTGAGTCAAATAAGTTGTAGGTAAAGTTACGCTGCCCTCGTAACCGTGAACTCGTCGTTAATCTTTGACGTTGAACACACCCACCGAACGCGCCGAAAATTGCGGCCGCTAGTTTTTGTCCTCTGCCGAGTGTCAAGGACGCACGCTTCTGTTGCTACGTTTACGGCTAAAAGAGTTGGTAAAAATAGAATTATTAGAAGGTCTGTCTTCTTAATGACTGGAAATTGCTGGTTGAATTTACTCCGTTGGGTTGTTAGAAATATAAAAACTTGGAAGACGCCTTCTGTAGAGATTCGTTCTGGCTTTAAACTAAACGACGGAACATTGCCGCCGGGCTTCATATTTTTTAGAGCTAGAGATAAATGTACTTTTCGCTTCTAAAATTCGCTCATGCTGCATAAATTATTACTTACATAATGTATTAATAAGAACAGTTTCAATGGCAAAATCATTATTGCGAATACTAAATTAAGTACGTACTTTCCTAATCCCTTATCTTTAATCAAGGGCATTGTCAGCCTGTCTGACCTGAATGAAACCTTTACAAAGAAAAAGTGCGCTGCCGATTTCTGTAAAATGGACATTAACATTCCTTACGCACTCTAAACAGCACACGTGCTGCTATTTCACGGATACATACGACGATAATCGCCTAATATGTCGTATTATAATTTTAACTTCGAATTAGAATAATGAAATGATATTTCAAATCGATAGTTCTGCTTATATTTTAATTACGTCCGCATTAAAACTCAATAAAACTATACACCAGACATTTTTTTTAATGATTAATTTTATTTTTAATTTATTAAAGCATAAATTTAAATACGTCACTAACCCACCACGTCCTATCGCTTCGTGTGGTAACTAAATAAATGTATTAACGAAACTACTCTATTCAGTCTTGAACTTTAAGGTCAATTTACAAAAATAACACTGGAAATAACATGATGTTTAACTTTGCAAAGAAATAACAACCAATCGGTTCACTTAAAAATTGCTTATAAACTTCTCATTATACTTGGTTGGGTTCAAGATTAAAATAAAACCTAAGCAGATTGGGGAGTTAATTAACCAAAACAAATTATTGAACGAATGCTTTGACATTGCTTTTCTTTTCGGTTTCAAATTATACAAACACTAGCTTTTGTCCGCGACTTTATTTATTCAATCTTTATTGCCGATGTATTATATTTTTTATCAGGCGTTGAATTTTTTATTTTTCCTAGAACTATACTTTTTTTCTGGATAAAAAGTAACTTTTGTATCCTTTTCTGTACCCCTGGCAACGTGTATGCAAAATTTCACGATGATCGGTGAAAGCGTAACAAACAGACAAAAACAAACTATCTATAGTTAGAATAGAATTTTTAATAATTTGATAGTGAATCCAAGAATTAGTTCGTAAACAAAGCAAATAGATTTCTTGTTATTTTAATAGTGACTACGCTTCAATATCGTATATGACGAGTGATTCAGTATATATAATATAATATGATAGATGAGTAATTGCAAGTCCAACAATAATAGTACCTACACATACATTTTATATATAATGCGCCCTGTCAAGAAAACAGATTAATGTTCTGTCCCGTAGCGACAGTTAACTCTACATCATTTATTTTATTCTCTTTTGTCCTAAGAATTGACTACAAACTATTATAATATGGTAAGAGCTGTACCGGCGACAAACTTACGTTCGTTTTTTCGAAAACCCCAAAGAAACCGAACATTTTTTCAGGATAAAAAGTATCCTATATGTCAGTCAATCCAGGTAAAAATCAATCTGTGTGCCAAATTGCATCCAAATCTGTTGAGTCGTTTTTGCGTGAAAGAGTAACTTTCTCACAAACTTTTGCATTAATATTAAATATATAATGCTGACTGTATGTGACTGTAAGGGAGTGGATACTGCCGCCAGACGGGCTGTCCGACTGCGTAACGCAATATGCTCTGCTACTAATAAATTTATTTTCGTTTATTTTAATGAAACGGTTAATTTTTTAGCCATTCTTTGTTAGGTTATATAAGTGTGTTGAAAATACTTATTCAGAAATCTATTAAAATTCAACTCCGTAAACATTTGAAACTAGCGACCCGCTCCCGGCTTCGCCCGCGTCCGATCGCTACCAAACTTCACAGGATTACCCGCTGGACTAATCTGTAGATTGTCTGAAAATTTCATCAAAATCGGTTCAGCGGTTTTGGAGTCCATAGGGAACATAAACACACAAATTGCATTTTATTATTAAGAATTTATATTAAGAAGAAGATAAACTCACCTTAGCATTTACATTGAGGTCTTTAAAACATGTTTTTTTTTGGCCTTAATAAGTCTATTTTATGCTGTACTTAGTGTCGGATTTCAAAGCATTAAAACATTAAAATATGTGATTATTATTGTAATATATACAAATTTTAATGTTTCGTAATTATAGACGTAATAATAGAACACAAGTTCGTTTGTTAAGTTTTGCTATAACGATTTTTTTTCATGAACTTTTAATCCAGCTTTTACTCGTTAGTAATGATTTCATCGTTAGCGTATTTTTTTGTTGCTCTTAGTTTTAATCTTCGTTAATTTTTTTTAGTCTGCCTAAACAGCTTTCCGCATCGTGGCTTTGCTGTCAACATTTTTTTTAGTTATTATTTAGTGTTTTTACGTTTTAAATCGTTCTCGTGTAGTGTAGCCTCTTTAAAAGCTTTCTACGTGAATAGTCCTTATTACTTACTTACTGATTACTTGTAATTGTAATCATTTCTAATATCTTCGTATCTATCTGAAGACTTTTTATCTTAAGATCAACCGTCGAATTACTAATACGTACCAACAACTGTACTATCCTGTATTGTTGATATACCAACAACTTTAAATCTTTTGACGCTTTGCCGTATTTGGCATTTTTTTTTAATTGTGTAAAATAAAACCGCAACCCGCCTCTCTTAATTCTGCTAATCAACGTCTGTATAAAGCGGTTTCTTTTTCTTAGAAAAAGGATGTATTTATGCGATTAAATATATAAATTCTAGAAAACTCAAAAATGTGTTTAAAAGATTATCGGTTCTCGTACTAATAAAAAAGCTGAAGATGTTTTCATTTTTGTCTTAACCAGTAAATACTCTTGTAACTACGAGTACCAGTCACAGATTTACTAGATATTACCAGAACGTCGTTTAAAACAATAATTTTACATGTTTTGTTAGCCCAGCAGTCATTACGGAAATACCTATTCCCGAGACGAGCCGGAAATGTGTATGCCTATTGATGGAGCGAGCTCAACCAGAAGATGTCTATTCACACACGAACTTTAAAAGATTTGGATTATATGAGCTCGGAACACAGATGCCGTTAGGGACTTCCAAACCTTGGCAGTGCGCATTATAAAGGATGTTTTAAAGAGTTTGTTACACGTATTATTAAAGGCATTAAATTCTCTAATAACCGTGCTCACAACTTGTTAATCGTGTGAGCTTAGTACTTCAGTTAACGCATAACCCGGTGGCATTCCCCAGTATCGTGCACAGTTTGACAGTTAAATTAATGACCACCTATTATTCGCCTTCAGATAAAACTGTTGTTGTTACACCAATCGACACAATGTTGGATTACACCACAATGGCGCCTCTTGTTCCTACGCTTTTTTATTTGGTAATTTTGTTCAGTTTCAATTTATGTAGGTACACCACTTCCGTTTAAACTACATAACAAATTGTTCCGTCTGTATGTTAATGTTGTTGATTATTACTCTGCATGTGAACAAAGAGTAAAGCTTGATGATTGTTTATTGGTGCCTACGTTAATATTTTAAATGTGAAAGTAACTGTCTGTCTGATTTATTTTATTATTCACATTTATTTATTTTCATCTTTAATTCTAATTTTTTTACAATCTATATACCTACTTATTAAAAAAAAAAAAAACAAATATCCTTAAAAAAACATAAAACTAGAATTCCGCAGGCAGCGGGAGACAACCCAACCTAAGTGGTTATGTGTGAGGACTGAGGAACCTCCTGACAATTCGTGCCGTGTCTAGAAGTAGGTATCTATCCCTTGACCCAGCCATCTAGTGAGAGCCTCTTGAGGTGTTGCTCGCGAAGCTTACTTATTTATTATTATTAATCATGAGTGGAAAATTACAAGTGTCTGGACACTCCTTTTAAGTTAATAGGTACCTGTAGTACGAGAAGTCTGCACTTATTCTTAACATAGTAGTTAATACAATCAAGTTCTTAACATAGTACAGCACAATAGTTCATAGCATTTCATAACATCTGTCTGTCTGACTTGTACTCAACCGATCATCATGAAATTTTGAATAAACATTGTCAGGGATACGGAAAAGTATAATTTATTAACAGTGATAACAACTTATTTATTGCCCAACCTAGTTCTAGTTTCATAATGTGATCGTTTACAATTTGTATGGCATGATTTAAAAAAAAAATGTTGTCTTTGTGTTTTTGTGTTTCTTCTTGTAATATTATATTCCCAAAATACCAGATTTTAGTGATTATGTAAGCAGTGTCAGATTTATAAATAAAAATTTTATATATATAAAAAAAAACTCGTAGATAAATGAGCAAAATTAATAAGATATCTTCCTTATTAATGCCCCTAAACCATCATAACTACATAACCCTCCTTCTTATGGGCAATAAAAGACACTTTATTACACTTTTAACTGTTCAGTTATTCTAATAAGGTACTTAAAATAATGCAATTAAGTTGACACGCATTAAATCGCTAGCGTTCGCTCTGACTGCGCAGCGGGTGCGGCCGAAACTGGGTTACCTATTTTCCGTAACCCGTCTCGACGTAGTGGCATTCACTCATACACAACAAAGAGTTTTACTAAACGAAGGTTTTTCCTAAGTGAATATACACTTTAGTAGGTACCTACATATTTAGTAGCGTTTGTTGCATACAAATCTATCAGGCAACTGTTCGAGAGATCGTCAAAATTATGTATTTTTTTACTATAATATTTATTGGTTTTCTTATAGCAAGCAAATAAAAGTATCAATTTTTTTTACAGTCAAGCAAACAAATAGAAAACAAAAACCATTTGGTTTCTACAATAGGAAAATAATTATTCTTAAAACCGTTATTATAGTTTAACTTGACGAACTTCTAAATGTTATTATAAGCTTTCTAATGAAATAGACGAAATCATTAGAAATACTAATATTAGTTTAATTATAACATTCATCTTGTCAATAAAACGTATTTCTTACATTAAGATTAATGTTTTATTTTATTATCATGCTGTTAATATGAGAAAGTAGGTACAAGTAAATATTAGAAGAAATATATTCAAGAATATATTTTTATTTAAAAAAAGTTTACACTAATTACTCTCTTAAAACTCATACCTATCAAATTACCTTTACATAGGTAGATAGATAGATATTATAAGTAATATAAAAAAGCATAGATGAGAAAACAAAAACACAATGTTAATTTCAAATCACATTTCCAAAAAAATATCAAAGTTTTATTTATTACTAAAGATAGACTTTTAAATGCGTCCGTGGAGCTCGTAAAAACAAAATTACGAGCTCAGTTCGCACTTTGGAAATATTTCTTTCGAACACAAACGCAATGGATATGTAAGTAAGTATACATTTATCAAAAACTAATCTAATACCCACGCAGTATCGGCCGGATGCATATATATTTTTCTTCCCCCCATTTCGGGCTCGGACGTCCTACGACGCTCGTCTGTAATGGTAGTTATTGACGCCCACTCCATTAGATCGCCCATTGATTTTACTTAAACAAGCAATTCTCGTATAAGTAATCCACTATTGACGTTCGCAATTTAGCTGATTTCTCATGCGAACTTCATTGGACAAAATCTAAAGAAATATTGTTTGTTTTTCTTTTTTTACGAACGTAAAACCGATTGTGTATTACTGGCTGGTTTCCGCGACTTCGTCTGCGTTCAAAAATAAAAGAATAATTTAAATGCCTATATAACACCTAACATCTTTATCTCTGTAAAGACGGTTGCGCGCCACCATGGCGACAGTGACGCCAATTTTTATATGTTTAGACGATCCCTTAGAATATTTTCCAGGATAAAAAGTATTCTATATGTTAATCCCATATGTGCCAAATTTTATCAAAATCCGTTCAGTAGTTTTTACGTTTAGAGTTACAAACATACATCTATTCTCCATCCTCACAAAAAATATTAGTTTCGCATTTATAATATTAGTAGGATAAGCAAAAAGGCGGATAGAAAGTAAAAAGTCTATAAGCTTCTAACGCACTGACCCACGCAATTAAACAAAAATTGTGTATTCAAACAGGCAGAGAATGTCTGTTTGAATCGGCTGAACCAATTCTGACTGGAAACTTGTTAAGGATTTAACCGGTTGACGTTTTTAATTAACAGTGTCAATAAACGTTAATAAACTGTTAATATTTAGATAAAAGCAACGAAATATATTTGTAGCAGTACTAACCATGTCCTAACTAAATAAGTAAGTACAACAATGTATTCATTCATTCCATGAAGTCGTATCTAGTCCATTATCGCTCAGTGCGGGCGAGTAATAAAATTTTCATTGCGTTCGCAATATAGACTAAGAACTATAAAATTTTCATAGAAATTTTCCGCATTGTAGCTTTCTCCAATAGTTCGACAGGTTTGGTTTGCATTAAATGGCCTTTGGCAGCCCACGCATCTGTTTGCACATATGTGTTTCATTTACACACCAAACAAATGGTAATTTGCTTAGCTACTGATGACTTGAGAGTTCTCGTACAATTACACGGTACTTTAAATGTGTTTTTTTTGGGCAACACTGTTTTACCATTTGAAATAGCAACAAAGTTGGGTAACCATTATGAGAATGACAAAACGTGAATTTGTTTAACCTAAACTCCTGTTAAAATAAAGGCCGCCTAGAGTATTGGTTATAGAAAAAAGTGGTTAGAGCAGCAGAATGGCTAAACTAAATTAGTCAAGCGAACTGGTAACAAAAATTATAGAGTTATCAGTGTCAACAATTATCAGGGTCTTAAAATTAGAAAGAATAAAGTCCAGATACCAGTATCAACTCACAAAGCAACAAAGTTGTTTATTGCAGATAGCTAAGCTAAATTATTTATAGTTTTAATTTGTTTGGCTTTTGGCTAAAGTTATTACAATGTTGTCAAAAAAATAAAACTCAAAATTTTTATTTTACTAAATTTACATAAATTCAAATTAAATAGGCTCATATGAAAAGAATACACGCTATATAATATAATAGCCTGCCCATAGAACTCGTATAAATATATATCCCGTTTCAATTCACGTAATAAATACAAATTAATATTGAACCTATAACAGGAAAAAAAGTTGTGGTTAATATAAGCGCAAATGAATCGTGGATTGTTATTTGGACGCTAAATAATAAAGCAACATTATTCTTAGAACAACATTGACCTTGGTGGCGTCTGTTCATCACTTGAGCCATATTTTAGTCGAAGCGGCACATTTTCCTCACACTCCGCGAGCGGAATAAGCAAAACAACCTCTGTGCATCTAGGTTAGGTATCTGGCTCCGGTTCTTTATTGTGTTTACGTGCCTCTGATATGAGATATACAGATAGGTATTAAACACAGTGCAGGTCAAGGCGGCAGTCAACTTTCGACTTCGCTATATATGGAGCCAGCAGAACATTAGCTCCTGTTTTGATTGTATACAAAAAAATTCTCAGTCACGACAGCATGTTCTAATTATGCGGTTTGACACCCTAATTTCCACATAATGTTGTTTAATGCTAATATCGCTGTGGCAGCGCTTGTTAATTAGTTAATCCATGCATGTCCTTGGATGTTTGTCACCGGCTCAAGCGGTAATCCGCTTGTCGCGATACCGCATCCGAACAATGGACGGGCGACGCGCCACGCGGAAGACTGTTCAAATGCGTCGTAAAAACACGCGTAATTTCAATTTTATGGCGGGCATTCAATTGGGGCTTGTAAAAAAGCGTTTTATTGGAGTCGCATCCTGGCGGCGAGGTCACGATACCCAGATAGCCCTAATTAAAACCCGCCGCGTACACTTGCGAAAGCGGGGCCTCTCCGAACGGCTTGCTTGCGAAATCGCGTCTGTCCTTTTGGTTTTTATTATCTACATTCTTTTAACGATTTTATCAGCTATTAATTAATGCTCGACGAGCCTGTTGGTCAAGTAACTATGGTGCTGACTCTTTCAATCAAGGGTCAAGCGATTCCTGAAAGGAAACCATTTTTTGGTATTGTGTTTCGCTCCTAGTTTTTTTTATAATATTGACTCGCTGACTCAAGTGTAAATCTCGAGTCCACTTCTGGCAAGGTTAGGAAACGAATTCTTCTAAATTAGCCTTAGTCTGGTTGTACTATTTGGTTTTGTTCCCAGCAGTCCATTGTATGGTTTGCATGATTCAAGTTAATCATTAGTGCTTAAAAGCCATATGAAAGACCATTGTGTAGCGATTTTTTTAACTATTTATACTTACCGCTTGGTATTATTGATCAGTATATCAAGTATAAGCGATAATACAGACAAGAATCTCGAAACAGCTGTGATAATACAAGAAACAAATAACATCAAGCGAGCCGTTGCTGCTGATAATATCGCGGCTGTGTATAGAAACGCCAGCGATCAGGTCTACTGCATTTTGCGATTTTAATCTTTTTTTTAACGAACCGTTTCTTGTTGTTTCAGATCGAACGAGCGCCACCCGTGAACACTTCTTTGCAGAGGAGACTTAAGTGCCATTTAAAACCGGTTTACCAGAAGCAGTGATATTTAGCCTTAGCTTTTCTAGTGTTAGAGATAATTATAACCGTGATATTAAAGACTTAGGTGCTAACACCAATTTAGTATTTATTGTTAAACGTTACCAAAAAGAATTAAAACTGGCTCCTTACAAGGATATAATGAATTCTACGAGCATGAGCTCCGCTGTGCCGACGATTAAGTGTGAAGACACGTCGCCTTCGCCTTCGGCGGCGGTCGGCACTGATGGTGAGACGACCGGAGGCGAGGCGTACAACCTAAGCGTGAACTTGAGCGCTGCAGTCATCAATCTTCTGGCGGCAGAAACTCCGAACACAACGCTACGGACGCCAGAGATCGTCAATGATGTTATCACCATGACAAACCCGTTAGACCAGTATAATTACAACGAGAAGAATTCCAATTTTAAGGTATGATTCTGTAATATTTTTATATAAAAAATATTTATATTTATTCTAGCTGTTCCTTGTGTCATTATATTTGAAGCTATCGTGCATCTATTTTTTTCTATCCTCTGGTATCAGTTCAGGTACTGGCCCACGTTTGTCAGATTGATTGATGTCAGGTTACTTTTGCCGTCTTTTATCATAGAATGAAACTATGTTTCATGCAACCTGTACGAAGGAGCTTTTTTCCTTGAACTTGAGCCTGCTTGCATTAATGATCCAAGGCCTACTTACTAGTTTATAGATTAATGTGTTTAGCTACTTAAAACGCCGGTAAAACAAAGGCCCAAATCTATCGACAACAACTATCATCCTATTCTACTCGAGGATAGGGTATTTTTTTTATATATTTGCTTTATGGTACATGCTAACTACCGTCGCCTAAGGATTCCAGAGGGATGCAGGTGTACTAAGATATATCTTACTAAAATATATTTTCGAAACGGTTAACATTTTAATATTTCCTCTTACCTACATATAAACAAATAGACAAACAAAACCTAGCACCCTACAATATTAGTATAGACAAATTGGACATGGAAAATACGTCTGTTAATTCACACATCATACAATGTGTTAGTTAGGTTGTGTGCGCACTGACTCATTTTAATACATTATGAAACCAATTGGTACGTCCTATTTTTAGATACCATTATACTTTGAGTATCGATCCTTTTAAAAGTGTTTAGAAATGATCAAGATTCTTCAAGAGCCTCGCAAGTGCGAAGCAAATTTGAATGTTGAATAAGTGAATGCATGTATCTTGATTAGGTGCCAAGTGTTTTGTGACACTACGTAACATTGTCACGTGATTGGCCATCACTCCCCCATAATAAACATTGGATAATATAGTTGCATTAGGTCATCCACCTTTTGCAGTGCGCTGATTACCTACCCAGTATTTATTTACAGTAGAACGTAACCAGACTCTATGGCGCCCCATTGCAGTTACATTACATCTGCTCGCGTGTATCATGTTATCTAATGGCATTACTTATGTTTATAATGTTATTTGCACTACAGATTATCTAGCGTCGTAGTGGTATGAATGAGTTTAAATACGAATGGGAATTCAGAGCGTGAAATAACAATTAAAATGATGTCATCAACTATGCAATACTAGGAATTTGGTAAAAATGCATCCGAAGGACAGTATTTAGTAACTACTTACTCAACACTATTTTACTTGCTATAAGTATAATAAGTAAAATGTAGGTATAAACTTACCATATAATTTTAAAATATATGTAACTATCAATATTATTATTATGCTTGTCCAAACTTGGATTTTTGGACACACACAAGAACTGTGCTGAAATTTTTACCCCTGTTCTTGATATTTTTCTAAATTTCTTTTTTCAAATTTTCGGTAGGTATCCACGATATAGTCGATGTCGGTTTGTCAGATAATCTAATCACGTCCTTGTTTTGTGTCCCGGTTATGCTTATTTACCATTTAAAATATACGAAAAGCACCTAGGTGTAATAAAACTAAATACTAAATCAGACCTTTATCAATAATTTCAGGGCGGAAATGGTAATGACTCCAATTCCTCGCTATCCAATGGATCATCAGCTACCTCACCAGCATCCACCACTCCACCGAGTATACAGAAAGTAAGTTTATTTAAAAAAAAAAATCAATGTACATTTAAGTAGTCAATGGGAACTGAATCTATAGATGAAAAATACCACTAGATTTTAAAAATGTTTGCTGATTAGTTAGTTAGCTACACTGGCTGCCTTACTTCGAAAGAAAATATACTGATTCCGTTATATGATTATTTTGCTAAAAAATCGGACACATTTAAAAAAGTGGGCAAAATATTTAATTTTATACCTACTCGTATCCTGTGACCTCGTTTTCAAAGCAGTTCTACCAAAGACGTTTTACCTGCACTACCAAGTTTGTTAACTTAAACATTAGTATAAAGACAATTCTAGACAATGGGCGGACGTTTCATTAGATGTGAGAAAAACAAACAATTTTTTTAACACAATAGAATCAAATCACGTTATTGCTCGCCCGCGTTCTCGTAATAGGAACTTATTGAGAAGAATTCACTTATAGGCTGAACTACGACCTTGATGAAATCATCCAATGAAGGTAAAGTGACTGAATCATTTAGAAAAAACATTGCAAAGTAAAAAATTCTCAAGCACGATAAATATATACAATCATCCATCTCGATTGGATCTTCGACGTTTATACATAGGAAGATAATCTTTATTGAATAAACATAGACCTTCGCGGCATTTATGACATTATTGCCGATGATTGAACTGAATACACAAATCACATCCGGGTTGTGACATCTTAAACTTTAATTGTTATTAATACAGACCATATTTTCTAATCTTCTTCTTCTTCTCTAAGTGCCTTATCAAGTTTCTCCGACGTTGGCGATCACTCACTCGGAACAGCTCTCCCTCTCCCGTAATTCCAGTCCATTGACTGATGTTCCGACTTGTGCCGACTCCTCTTCGCCTCTCAATCTTTCCCCCCCGTGATAAGATAGAGCATAATTATGATGCTTTTCATCCCTCAGGATATGACTCAGATATGAAACTTTACGAACCCTAATACTCGCCAGTACTTACCTCTGTTTTTATGAGCTCTTCGAAGAATTTCCATATTGGAGACCCTGTCAGTCCACGAGACACGAATTTTCTAATACCTATTGTATTTCATTAGGTTATAAATGAATATACAATACAACAATAAAAGCTACTAATGTTACTTATAGACTTTACAGTTGTATTAGATTGTTGCTTGACTACCGAATCTTATTTGAGTTCCAAAGATCACAGTCATGCTCAGAGCTTTTTCGCCACAAAATGCAATAAGTTTTCTGAAAGCCCTGATTAGATATACTTCGATACATAATAGTAAAATAACAATTTGTCTTTTCTTAGTGACTTCAGGTTTATAGACAGAACTATGATTTTTGTCACAAAATATTTACACACGTTAAAGTTCGGAACAAATTTAGTCAGGACGTCAATAAACACTGCGATATCTAAGTCTGAATCGATATCTGATTATTTTTAAAATAACGTGGTGACAGTTGTATAACAGCGTGCTACATAATATTAAATTAATTGATTTGCAGACGTGTTCGGAACTGATAAAAGCTGGTTTGAAGTTGTCGATAGAGTCCAAGCGCAAAATGTCGGGCAGTGATGCGGAGGGTAGTGTCAAGCGGCTCAAGAAAGAAGATAGCGACGATGACTACGATAGCAGTCATACACACCAGTCCAAGCATGATGGGGTATGGTATATTTTTTATATTCCACGATTGAGTTTATATGCTATTTTGTATCATCATCATCTCAACCGTAGGACGTCTACTGCTGGACATAAACTAGACCTTCACCGTAATTTTCCAAGAGGACCGGTTAGAAACAGCCTGGATCCACCGGTGACCTGCGGTCCTTATCAGGTCTTGTATACAAATATTTAAAAGTAATGATTTTACATCCGTTCTGATTTTGTTTCTCTATAATATTGTCAAATTTGAGACAGATTCGCTTTGCTGGCGAAAAAGATTGCTCCTAAAAAGAAACATAATTCTACGATGATAAGTCATAAAGAAAATCAGTCACTTATCCCCGTTTTCACCAACACTCACCTAGAGTTAGGGAACACATAAAGCCGGCTATTCACGGCAGTCACATTCACTATCCTGCATGAAGTGCCGAACTGCAAGGCGGACTGCCGTGAATGGTCGGCCTAAGTAGTAGTTAGGTGTTCCCTAACTCTAGGTGTCTGTTGGTGAAAACGGGCATTAGTCATTTAAAAAGAGACCAAGTAACACTTAAGTATGTATTAGATACTATTTTATATTAATGTAATCCGGAATAAACTATTCTTTGCAGCAAAGAAGTATACGCTTACTTCACTTATGCATTTGTAAATGAGATTCTAACTGTAAACTTTTAACAGGAAGAGTAGGGAATTAATAGATATAGGGATTGCGAATCGTATCTAAAGTAGCTTTTATCGACTTCTGTTGCATTATAATTCAACGGCTTCATTGAAGTTTTATGAGCTTACAAAGAAGGTTGGCATCGCAAATGCGAGTGCGTTCGTGACTCGACTGTCTGATGTAGAAGGCTTGGTTAAATTAGTTTTCCATTAATAAGCATCCACAACAGGACTCCAACAAATATAATTTGTTGACTAAATTGATGCGTGTCTTTTTTGATATTTTTTTTAGTTCATAGTTATCCTAATTAGAAATTACCAGGATTACCCAGGATACTTCATTATATTCTTCATATATTCTTATTCATATTTTTCATTACAGTGATGAAAAGCATCTTAATTTATAAAACAGAACATTGTTTCTCTATATGTTTTTATTCATCAAAATGATTAAGTAACAAACATCGAGACATTCAAAAGTCTTCACGACTGTCGACGAAAATCAATCTCACTAATTTATATTAGTGAGATTGATTTTCCCATTATTTCAAACTAAGTACGTCACCTATGCATATTTGGATTTTTAAAAGAATAAAGTAGTGAAATGCATTTACGCAGGAAAAATGGGAATCGGACGCTGGCATCTCTTAGTGACTAGATTGCTTGTATTTCTTCAGCTGACTCCAGAAGACGAAGAGCGCCGTCGTCGTAGAAGAGAAAGAAACAAAATTGCAGCAACCAAATGCAGAATGAAGAAACGCGAGCGAACAGTCAACCTGGTCACTGAGAGCGAAGTATTGGAGAACCAGAATATAGACCTCAAGGCACAACTCAAGGTTAGTATCATATGACGCCTAGAGTCGTAATCTGTGTAATATCAAGGTTTTGACAAACCTGCTAGATGAGTGGTTAAGGTGCTTGCCTTAACGCTCTGTCTCATTGTTCCCGGGTTCGATTTCCGGCAAGGTCACCTTTGGAAATGAACTTTTCAATTCTGGCTCTGGCTTGGATTTGAAAAGTAGTGGCAGAGCAGGCTACATTTAGCTGTCATTTGGGCAGCCCGTCTGAAGGTAGTAACCACCCCCTTACATAAGACCTGCGTGAAATAATAGCATGTGTGCTGTTCTGTTTCGGTAAGTGAGTAAAGGATGCCAGACTCCATTTCTCCATCCCTCACTAATCCCTATATTTAATTCAACTGTGGTCGAACAGCGCATTGTTTGTGTTATTAGGCGACAGTAGCCACCTACCATCAAATGTACTTGTCAATCTCATCTGTCGAGTTTAAAAATAAAAAATATGTAGTGACGAAATTAGAATAGAATAGAAATAAGTTTACGGTAAAATAATGGTTGATAATCGCACAAAGTGATATTTCTGCCACTCAATTGTCATATTATTGGCAAATTTATTTTTCCAGGATTTGGAAGTGCAAAAAAGGCAATTAATCGACATGCTGTCGTTACACGCACCATCGTGCGTAAAGAACAACAACGCGACGGCGCGAGCATCGCCGACCACATCATACAACATGATCAGATCGTTCGAATCACCAGTTACATTCCCTGCCTCGTACGATGCTCATTCGCCATACATAAGACCGGAATCGGCGAACGTTCTCGCCTCCAGCTACACCTGCATCACTCCCATTAACGGAGACTCCTCTCTCGACACAATCGCCTCCCTAGACACGGGTTTTATTACTTCACAAATCATAGACGGGGAATATCACAGACCGGACAGTGTACTAAGCCTTCCGCCGTCATCGGACCCCAGTTATGTGAACACGGACGGGTACTTGCCCAAGGCGACGAACCTCCTCGTGCCGATTGAGTCCGAACAAGAATACTATGAGAACGAAGTGAATTATAACTTGTCCAATCAACAGTGCCATTCGTATCCGACTGTCGTACCAGAGGCGCAGGCGAAACTCAACAACGGTTTGAACGACGGTTGCCTTGTCTAGTTCGCGTGCGAATCAAGTTTAGCTTCGTGTCGGGGTCCAAAATTTTCATTTCGACATTTGTATACGTATATATTTATAAGATTTGAATTAAAATTCGGAATAGAGCGTCGCCGTTGAAAGTTGTTATTTACGTTGGTACATTCAAATACTATATATAAAGCTTGTAATGACAAGGTTCTCATGCAAGTCAGTTGACAAATCAAGTTTTAGACGCAAACCTGAGTAATTTGCATAAGAGCAGAAATTTAAAAATAATCGATGATTCTATTGCAAATTTATTCAAGTTTAATTTGAATATTTTATTTATAAATGTCTAAGTTTTGATAATAAAAATAAAAAAACAATATTGCAAGAATCGCAAAAACAAGCCTCAACGTGCAACAAAAGTTGGTTATGTGATTTGCTGCGATCAATTTTTGTTGAGGCTAAAATTGAAGATTTGTTTCAGACTACTGTAACAAACATTCTTGGAGCTATTATTATAAATTTATTGCTTTTAACACGTCAAAAATCTATTGCTTCTTGCATAGATAATTGTAGATTTTCTTTATAAACTCAACTAATTGAAAACTAGAACCTTAATGAGGAGTCCAAGGTTGTTTAAGAACAGCCCTTATTTATATAAAGTCCTTCACGAGCTAAGGCCCCATATAAGTTCGCTACTTACATGACGAGACAGTTTATTATATAGTATTTGGTACATTTCAAAGGACAAAGTCTTAGTATTAGAGTTGCCAATGTAAGTGAGCTTTCTTCTCTTATTTTTATCATTAATTTGTCAAAAAGTTGAGTGCGGAGAGTTTATTTCGAAACGAAAACGTATGTCTACTGTGTAGAACAACAAGTACGTATATATGTGTAGTGAACCTTCCAATAGAATCCAGTGTTTCCAGGATTAGTTTGATAAAAAAGACAGAATTAGCAAAATCGCATATTATTACAAACGGTGCTGCGACACAGAAATAAACATTTTCAGAAATCGTAAACTTTCTGACGTCAATAGATATTTATTGCCCAGTAAAATAACGCAATCATGTTCATTTTGTCATGTTGTGTGCCCGTCCGGCACTTTTTAGGTAGGTATTCACTTGTAATAATTTTTATCTAGGTCTTTAACACATTCTGTTTTGATTCTGTAGCTGATAAGTAAAGGGTTGTAAGTAAATAAATTTTTTGAGTTTTAATTTTTTTTTCAAATACAATAAAATAAAAAACAAGGATAAAATAAACATAGTATTTTAATAACAAAGCAATTTTTTTTTTAATTTTCATTTGTTGTTGACCTTTCTTACCTTACCTTTCCTCTCAGCTACAGAAAATGTTAAGTTCGCTAATTTTGCTTTGATATGTACAAAATTAATTTACTTACGAGATCTGATTTGTTAATATTTTCTTTTGTTTTTTTTTTATTTGAATCATTTTCATAAGCTCTAAGTAGTCTCTAGTCCGTCTGAGTCCCAAAATTAATTCCAAAAATAGTTTTTATATGTGAATATAGATATGAAAGTCACAATAGTTTCTTTTTTATCTTCCAGTACAATAATATTGTAAAACAATACCTCTACTGTTGAAATTCCGAAATTATATTCATTGTTACAGATTGTATGTTCACAGATTTATTATACATTGACTATGTATATTCTATATATATAAAAAACATACATTATTATACATAGATAGATATATTTATATGTATTTAGGTAAGTCATTATTTAGTGATAAGGCGCTTTATCTCAGTCGTGATTAAGAATTTGTAGACATTCAACATACAATATTATTAATGAAATTTAAAAAGCCGTAGTTTTAAGACTAAAAATTTTGTATATGCTTTTTAAAATACATATAATATACTTATTTATGAACATTACAATAAAAAGTGCCTACATTTTTTAGTTATGGATTATATTTTCATATTTTGAAAACCAGTCAAAGTTTATAATTATATAGTAAATGTCCACATATAATGTGAATATTTGTAATCCACATATTTTTGTTTAAAAATTTTAAAATAAGTACATAATATTGTATATTTCATTATTTTCAATTAAGGCGCTTGGAGTCGTCAATGGCGTTGGCGTCGCATACCGGAATTAATATATCTCGATGTTTTGAATTAAAATGTTCATTGATTTACATATACTATGTTGTGTTTAATGTACAACAGAATCTTTATTTTTTAACGTGTAAATTTTTCCGATCACTACCATAGGGAATTAAAGCCAAACAACACTGTTTAATTTTTTATAATATAGAAATTTTAGTGATACTAAAAAAATGTACCAAATGTTGTCTAAACTTTGATAATTCATATATCTGTATATCGGAACCAAATTATCCTAAGTCACATTTAGTAAATTATTCAGTACGCACGATAAACGTCTGTGTAAGCATGTAACGAGTTGGACTTAGAACATATATATAATAAATCAAAAACAACTTTTTTGTTTTCTTTGATAGGACTTAAATATACCAGTAAATAAAGCGCAAAATACTTATTCCAATGACATCATAGTGATTATTTAAAAAAAAATAACTGAAATAATCACTTAAGACTTAATAATTAAAATCAAATACGAATATAATCAAAACGTATAATCAAAAACGAAACTATTTTGCTTGACGACACGTTTGGTCTAGTGGCTAGTAACCCTAGCTGTTAATCAAACGGTCGCGGGTTCGAATCCTGATAGGGGCAAATGTTTGTGTTAACATTTTACCTTTGTACCTGAGTCATGGATGTTTTGTATTTATAATATGTATGTACATATTTACAAAAAAAAAGTAATATATGTAGTATATAAACTGTCTGGTATCTATAATACAAGCATTAGTGTTATAATGGCATATTCAAATGCCATTGAATATTACATATGTTATAATATTCAAATGGCATTATAATGTGATTATTTAAAAAAATGGACTTAGGATAGTATACATACCTTTGGTATATACAGATATATATTTTTCAAGCTTTTTAGTCCAGCCATAAACGAGAACTAGGCGTAAGAAAGTATCAATTTGACGGCACTAAGCGCCTTAATAAGTGATCATGTTTAAGGTGTCGCCACGCTTTACGTGCAAATCTCCATAAATAAGTCGAGAAATAACCTATTATTGTCTTGCTTAATTTGATTAATTGATGTTAAAGTAGAGCCTTAATAACAAATGTATAGTGCCTTTAGTATGAGCACCATCGTACCAGTGAACCTAGTCTGTAGCTGACTTAAACTTAAATATAAGGCCTCAAGGGAGTCAAGTCGCGTTAGCATTTATTTTTATACTCTTATAAATACATTGTGATAAATATACAAACAAGTTTAATTTATTACAAAATGAGCTAAGTCATCTTTGTTTGACAAGGATTCCAACCTCCGTGTGTATTCGGCCTAATTTTACAGTTAAAATACAGTGAACTTCTAAACTAAACATTGCAAGTGTTGATTTTGTGTTGATAAATAAGATCATTTGTTTGAAAAATAAATATTTTTAATTATTTCTAACAAGAAGTTCACTGTGTGTATCAAATTAAGATTCGTAGTGCGAATGTACCGTCGTAGTAATCTTTCTTAAGAGATCAACTGTGGAGGGTACAGTTCTTTGTTCGGAGATACGTTTCTTTTTCTTACTAAGTCTTTCTTAAAACCCTTTAACCGCCAGAGTCGGATTTATCCGACAAATTCCTCTACTTGTATAATGTTTGTTTTTAAATCATTGCGTTGCTTTATCTTTAAAAAATCGAGTCAAGCGCTAGGGGCCTACAAAACCAAGAAGTTAAAGGGTTAATCTGGTTTTACTTAATCGAGGTACAAGGTTTGAGAAGATATTGCGTAACATTCAAACCCATCTATTACAAGTTATTACAGCGAAGTGGTGTGATTTTTTTATGACATTTATGTAGCAATATGCTAAAACAAATAGTCCAGTCAATGACCATTCTCCCGTATAATTCTGCCAAACAGTAAATTTGGATTTTGGTTCTACTTATCCTCTACCTCAAAGCTGACCCTGTGCCGGGGTTGCTTTTATCCTGGGAATGGATGCCATCCCTTCTTGGGGATGGAAATTGTACAATTGAAAATAAATGTCCATGTGAAACTAAGGCTATAAAGCTTTCGTCTCATAAAGTTTTTCGATTTATTCGCTAGGTAGTGAAAATGTTGATTTTTCAACCACACACTTTCAGACGGTTTTTCGAGAATAACTCAAAAAATAAGTATTTGATCTGCAGTCGTACATTCTAGCTATATCTATTAAAAGATTTACTTAGTAGCTTGAAACTGGTACCTCTGCCATGAGTTATAATGACCGCACTCGCTAGCGAAAGCGTAAAATATTTACATGGAAAATTGTCAATTTGACATTGACAGTTTTTCATATAAATGTTTTACGCTCTCGCTAGCGAGTGTGGTCATTATAACTCATGGTAGAGGTACTGCACTCTTATTAAGTAATGGAGAGTCTGTTGTTACTTGCAAGTAACATTAATTATCAGATTTCACAATTTTCTGTGTTCTATTTTTAAATAAATGAATATTATTAAGGCGGGCTCGCATTTGTTTAAAATATTTTACGATGAAATCGTTTTATTGGTATTATTTAATTGTTATATTATCTATATGGGATTATTTTCGCTTTCTACTGTTAGGGAAAGTTCTATTAAAAAGAAACAGTTTTTTGTATAATACGAGAAAAGCTTGTGAAACAAATATATAATTTTTTTAAAGTTTAACTTTAAAAATACCAACACTTTATGAATTAATATGATCGCATAATATTTACTGTATTTTACACTTAACTTATTCGTTTTATATACACTTAGATAGGCCCCATAAATTTGTAAACTTTCTAAAGAAAAACGAAAAGCTTTGGCCACTAAAACTATTCTATCTTTTAAGTTGGACTAAAATACAGACAGTTACGAAATTTGATTAAAATCGGTTCAGTAGTTTCGGATTTTATCCTGAACATACATCGTGACACGAAATTGTTATATATATATAAGATTATGAAATATTTACTTATAAAGAATATATTTTATATAAAATTTTAATTTTTTTACAAAAAAAAAAACAGGATAAAGTTTCTCGACAAGTCATAAATTAGTATGACTATATTATGCCGTTTTTAAATATAAAATAGTTTAAAAATGTTATGCATTATCGCGGTCATGTTCAAAAGTAGGCCAAGAGACGAGATTAATTATGAATTTCATACATTAAACTATTATGTATTTGTTTGTATATAATTTCATATTTGTAATCCACTTAAAATTTTGTGATGTTTTAAAATAATGTCTACCTACTTATATTGTTGTCTATAATATTAACTAATGCTTTGATTATTTATGTAAAGTGAGCCTAATAATTGTCTGTTCATCTTCAATTCAAATTTATCTAAATAAAAACTTTTATCTAAGCACTTTTGTTTAACTTAAGTGATCAGAATAGTATTTTATTTAAATCTGTTAGGATTGTAGGTGAAAAGTAAATTATGCATAATAATGTATTTAAGAATTCAATTTATTTTAAATAATAATATAGTTTTAAAGGTCACAAAGTGATGTGTATATTTTACAGAGAAGCTTGTGTCTAATGTGAACCTCACATACTTAAAACATTGTGAATGATAAAATTGTATGAAATTTGTTAAATGTTGTAAACCACACTTGTACCTGCTTCGTGAATTATAAAATATTTTGACAATCAAAGCAAAATTATTGTGCTTATTACTTACTGAAAAAGTAAATCATATTGTATTGGATATTAAAGATATTTTTTAACATTTGCGTTGATTTTTAATCCCTTCCAAAATTTCCTATGCATTTGAAAATACAATTCAGGTAGGTTTTTTGTAGGGGCTGTGGCTTACTGTTTTTTGAATTAATGCAGTTAGCCAGTCCAGCAATCCCCTTACAGACTGAACTGACTGTTATTTCACATGTTATTTTGTGTTTTGGAAAGTTACTAAAAGATAAATGTTATGATTGAGTCAATAATTTATAATCTTAATTTTATACAATCTTGATACATAATCATAGCAGAATTTTCGTGCTTGCGAAATTGGCTAGCGAATAGTGGAAATTAACTAGAAATCTTCCATATCTTGAAAAGTTTATCCTCCTTTTAAAGGGAAAGGGAAAAGGAAAAGGTAGATCCTAATCATCTATTTTACTGATGCAAATAAAACAAGAAAAATGTAAAGAATAATTCTTTATTTTATGATCGTCAAAAAAGTCGATCATAAGTTAAAAAAATCCGGGAATACCCAAAGTTGTTGACAAACAAGTACCTAGACGTTTTTTTTTATAAACTTCATAATCTGTCGTATCTTACACAAACGTTATCAATTAATTATACTACGAAGGTACGTCGAGAGATCTTGAATTTTGAGCACTCGTTTTGAGTAAATGTGTGCTACCTGTAAAATATTATTTAACAATTACATTTACTCTTTAATTATTATTTTATTTCTGTGATATGAAATTCATTTGTAAAATCAACTTTTGCCCTCGGTTCCGCTTGCGTCAGCTGTCGAATACAGTAATATCTAAACTTACGATCAGGCTTGTTGCGGACGCGGACTTCAAGATTTTTTAATGCAGAAATAAATGATTCAATAATGAACGATTTATCATTTTGATTTATTTTATTAAATAATCAAGCTTTAGTAAGTAGTAGAAAATTGAAACAATTTTATTGGGGAAATTTAGGACTCTACCCCATATCCGCATCCGTAAGATTAGCATTGATTATTGTGGATGCGGAAGTTTCGTATTTGCGGATACGGATGCCAATATCCGCAACAATAACGGTAACCGTGTAAGTCGTATTTCGAAACATTTATAAAATTTGCTATCTTTACTACAATACAACAGGGGCTTAGCCTGTTCTATGGGGAATAAATAAAAAAAATATAAATATATTTTTAAACTTTTGTTTAATATAGCTACGGAGTATAATTTTAAATTCTCACAGTTACGTGATAGAATAATAAAAAAAGAAAAAAAAAACTGTGCTCACAGTACAGAAATTGCTAAAACAAATCTTTTTTTATGTAATTTTTTTAGTCAGTGATTTTTTTTAATATATTAATACAATTAAATAAACACATCAGATTTATGAGCAGAAATTAGATGTAAGTATTTATTTATTTATTTACACAGTTACTCGCAACAAATTAATATTATGTTTGATTGTTATTTTATTTTTTCAGCTTAAAACATGGGCTTTTTATAGGTTTTTTTTTTTTAAATTACATTTTAAACAATAGAATTTCAAATCACAGATGACAAAATTTAAATAAAAAATCATATAAGATCCCAAAATAATGATTAGGTGAATAAAATAAAAACCCTTAGCCAATGATTGTGTATTTAGTTAAGCTATAATTTATAAAGCGTTTGAAGCCAACCAAGCCGATTCCAAGTAAATTATTTAAAAGGTTAATAGTATTAGAGTGTTAATAACGCTGTAAAGCTTAATATGAGCCTTGTTGTGTATTAGTACGATGATAGAGAAATAAAGTGTAGCTTTTCAAACTAGATAACATTTATACATACAATAAAGAGCACATTGCAATTGTATTCAAAATTGGATATCTAGTTAAGTATAGACACAGAATAGGCTATTTGACTATTTATAAAACAAAAAAAAACAAAACAAAAAAAAAGCCGACTAGTATTTTTGAATAACAATTAAGACTATTAAATTATTAAAGGAATTTTAGAAAATTTTCTCTAGTTTTAATTTATTGTATATAAAAGTTTTTATCGTAAAATGAGTTGGAAAGGAGATATTGTCAAAAAATAAAATGTTTTTAGGCGCCATTTTTCCAATATGGCGGCGCGACAGGCAAAGTAAGATGAGGTAGTAAAATTGTAGAAATTCGGAGAACACATAAGAAATCTACAAAACCACAAACTTACAAAACACCCGTAAATCTTTCCAGGTAAAACTACCAAAATATAATAAAATCTCAAACGAGCCGCGTCTGTGTACATTCAATATTTAAAAAAAACCCAAATACATTTAAAATAATATATTTGATTACTTGTACAATGATAGATTAGTTCTTAAGAACTCTGCACAGTTAGTTACTTGCATTGCTTTGAACATTTTGATCGAATGTTGGACAATTTTCCTTTAAATAAAAAAACCTAGTCAATTAGCCCATTCAACTGTTGCAAAACAAATTATAAATATCAAAGCATAAGATTAACAGTATTAAATTTAAAATAATTGAAAAAACCAATCAAATGAGGTGTGAGTATACCAAAAGCCTTTATTAAAGAGTTAAGGGGTGAGTTAAAACGTGAAAGCAATGAAGTTAGCTACAAAATGAGTCAAACTGCGTACGTGTCAACTTCATACAGTTGGACAGCTCGCACCTCCGTTACTTTACCACTTCAAACACTGGTGACAAAAGAAAAAAAAACAATATTCACTTTTATATTGCTACATAAACATACAAATACCTATAATTATAACTTTCATATTAAAAAATAAACTTTCAAACATAAAAGCCCCCGTTTTGATTATTTTCAATAATAAAAGTAATAAAATAAAATATGTACACACGTTTTCTAATAAAACAAATCTAAAGTGTCAAATAAACGAAGCATTTCGGTTAAAAAAAAAACAATGATTCTATTAATTTGCTGTAAAAGAAAAAAAAAAGCACATTTACGGTTATCGTGGCCAATAAAATTTGATTAGTTAGAAACAAACAAACCATTTAGCTCGTTTCGACCAGTCTTTGGGCGTCCAATGGAGACATTTTGGATCTATGCGAAGCATTCGCTTATCCATCGCTTTGTTGTGTTGCTGAATAATTTCCTAAAAACAAATATTGCTACGGTAATTACTCGTTCTTAAGGTTAAACTAGTCGGCGGCTGGGACTTATTGGTGGGTGTCAGACTTATCGTGTATTTAATGCGTAGATTTAAATACACAAAAACATTAAATACATGAGTTTTATGTTGCTCTTCAAACATACAACATTTGTGCAATTTATTTTTAAGTAAAAATATGAAAATACGATTTTAAACAAATACTCACTTGATTGACAGATATGATGTACTGGCCTTTGTAGTAATTGATTAGGTTTAAGTTTTGTAACGTGCTTATTACGTCTTCCTTCTTTATGCTAGTCATTTCGCAGATTTCACTTTAAAAAAAAAACCGAAATGTAACCGAATGTAACTTTATGGGATAATTTATGAAAAAAAAAATCATTTGCTTTCAAGTGATTTTAGTATAGGTAACGGTAGCCACCTACCATCAAGTAGAGCGTCAGTCCGTCCGTCGAGATTAACATAAAAAATACAATTGTAGAGACTCTCGGGCCTTCTCCTTAATTTATTAAGGAATTATTAATTTATTAGTACTTATTTTACGTTGCTAAAATATTATTGCTTTTGCTTGCCAGATTCTGGTGAAAAGCGCTAATTGTATCATTTCATTAAACCACAATTTGTACCGCTTTTTTTTAGCAAAATAGATGAGTGAGTTTAAATCTTGAGACTTTTTAGTATCTGGCACAGGTTTCCTTGGCCCCTTGTTTTATTAAGTGTCGTGACCGACTGACTTTCACCCTAGTGTTTGAATAGTGTGATAGTAACATCAATCTACTACAACTATGGATTTCGCACGCCCTACAAAACACTACGAACTCTTTGGAACCTCTGTCATTTAAAACCGACCAAACATCTGTCGTTTAAAGAAAATGTGACTTTATGTCAACACATTGTAGTTTAAAATGAATAGTAGAACTTGGTCGTTACTACCTTTCACCATAGACTCCGCCACGATTCCGTTTTAGGCGTACTTTTTATGTGCCGCTTTGGCGTTTGTGACGCAAAATCCACAGTTGTAGTAGATTGGTGGATGGTAAGTAAAATGATTTCCTGACTATCACACCGTTGTGAAGGTTGAGAGCGTCTCACTTGATTGTGATGAGCGGTTTCTCGTTGTCCCCTACGGGCGTCGCGTGCATTAGGATGTCCAGGATGGTCTGCGCCCAATAGCTGCGGTACGACAAGAGTCCTAGGTCCGACAGGGGCTTCTCCGGCGAACCAGTTTTCCCCTCGAACTTCGACAGCTCGTAGCCTGTATGTACAGTACAAAACATTTTTTAACATTATCATAAACTGGTGGCGACCCGTTCCCGGCCTCAATTGCACGGGTGCAATTTTTTTCTACAAATTTCATATATTATAAAAACTTTGTCCTTTAATTTGTTCAACACTTTTTCCATTAGAGAAAATCCGTTGCGTATTAACTTAATAAAAGATCTAATCGTACATACAGAGTGACATACGTCGGGAAGCGAATTTGTTTTATACTATGTAAAGATGATAACGGACGAGAGTACATTCCAATACTTTATTATAATGTATATATTAGCTATTTAAACGGTTCTTTTTTATACAAAGAAAATATACTTATTTTTCGTATTTAATAATTAATTATATATATAATTAATTTTCTAATTATAAATACAAACAAATAATTGATTTTGGTATTTGAGAAAATGCTTACTAAATTCAATAAGAAGTTTTCCATATCCCTTTCTTTGGTAAGGAGGTAGAGTGAGTATACAGGCAACGTTGTAGTCTTCGGTGCTCTCTTTCTCTTTTGAAAAATAACCTACTATGTGGAACCCTGAAACAGTTAGAAAAAACAATAATAATTAACTTTAAGCAAGGAAAAACAGTAAATTCTTAGAATTAGATAATGGTAAATCATGCAAAATAGTCACAGTGTAGAAAATTACATATGTTTTTAGATGTCCACAAATATCGTATAAATAGTATTTTTGCTGTATTTTACGTAAGGACTTAATTTAAACAAATATTATCTATTATTAGGCATTACTATTTTGATAATTGTATTTATACTAGTTTTTGCCTGCGACCTAATCTGCGCACCGTTTTCATAGAAGTTGTGTTTGCTCATGTATTTTTGTTAGGAATTGAGTTTATTTTTCACATTTTATTTTTAGACTATTCCTCTGAAATAGTACTCTTTTCTGGACAAAAGGTACTTTTGAGAATGTGTATGTATTTTCATGATGATCGGTCGAGTTAAAAGCGTAACAAACAAACAAAATTATCTTTCGCATTAATATAAGTAATAATATTTAGTTAGAATGTTTTTGAACTTGGGCAATATTGCATACCTCTTGTATTGAATTCCGTCATGACGTAAAAGAGAAACGGATCTGTGTCGTAATACAGTGTCTTGTGGTCCAGGAACAGTTTGGCCAACAAACAGAGGTTCTGAGCGTAACACTTGTTCTTGCGACCGTCGATTTCAAAGAAAGATATACTTCCCTTTCTATATATTTCATTGCCGGGGGGATGTTTTAGTTTGCATTTTACCTGAAATAAAAATACAAAAAAAAATATTATTTGGCTCAGCTTCAGAATGTCCAAAGTGTCAGAATGTATATGTCCTTTGTTCCAAAATGACAAGTCTATCAAAATGCTTGGCTTATTAATAATTGACAATTAATAATTTTGTGTTTTTTTTTAATATCCTCACGTATTTCATCAGCGAAAGTATTTTTAAAATTAAAAAAAATTCTACTGCTTTTTAGATATAAAGAGATTTAAATGAGTACGAGGAAAATATACTTACGAGGTGACGTTCCAGACATTTTTTACTCTTTTTGTATTTCAAACAAAATTCGCATATGTATATACAAACTAAATTCACCATTTCCTGAAAATTAATATATATATATTTTTTTAACAAGGGAATTAATGTATTCAGACTATTGTGTTCGTGTTCACATAATTTTAAATAAAATGAGGATAATACGAACAAAGCGACATATTAAAGCTGTTTTAGGTTAGACAAATTTATTTAATAATTAAATTTTAAATTCATTTTATTTTTATAAGTTAGTATATTACGAGTACTTTATGCCAAATAGATGTGCATTACATAGTCCATCTTTATGGTAGAGATGAGTAAGTTTACGCAGCTTTTTAACACATTTTTCTGTTCTCTTTTTTTTTGAAAAATTTTAATACCCCATGTACATATGGCCCATTTCCACGGCCATGAGCATGGGAAATAAAATGGGCAACGCGAGTATGCAAACAGGTCGCTTCACTTGCCGCTGCCTTTGCCGCTCGCGTTGCCCGGCTACCCCTCAATTGGCGGCTTTTCGTACGGACATCAAAGAGCCGGCAATGCGAGAGCGAGAGGGAGTGTTTACATGCTGCTCTCTCGCTCACTTGCTCTCGAACGCGCGAACTGATTGCAATGACAATGACCATATTGTAAACGAGGAATAAACTGCAAAGTTTTTTCAGATCCGAGTCCAGTGGCAGTGTAATACCTGCGGATAGGGTGCGAAGTACCACGGTCTTATCCTGTGTCTGCCAAGCTCAATCATTTCGATGTTCTTCATCCTAGTGACTAGGTCGTCGTGTCCGTGGGCCACCAAACTGCCCGATTGACGAGGACGGGTAGTCGTCGGAGTTGCGGCCCCACTCGCTATGGAGTCCGTCTCCATTGGCTCCACACCAGGGATTTCCGGCTATAACCCAGAAAAAAAAAACACGTTACGCTGTACCTGGCATCGTTTTATCCGGGTATAAGTAACAAGGTCAGGGAGTACATACTGTATTATCGTCGTGGTCAAACCAAAATCTGCATTGTGCAAAAAGTATACAAGTTTCGTTTTAAATTTAGTGTTGTTACACGTAAACTTATTTGTCTTGTAATTTTGGAAATTTAAATAAATTATTAAAATAATAAACTATTAAGTTTTCAAGCCAGCTAGAATCTGTTATGTACAAAATTTATCTATAATATAAAAATGAATCCCTAAATGTGTTGCTAAGCGCAAAACTCGAGAACGGCTGGACCGATTTTAATTCTGTCTTCACTCATGGACAGAGGGATAATCAGGGAAGGTTTTTACGTTAAAAAAATGCACCTTGGGCGAAGCCGGGAGCGGCCCGCTAGTTATTAATAATAATAAGTTTTGTGCATAACAGATTCTAGCTGGCTCACATAGAATATTTTGTTAAGTGTTCGTAGGTCAACAAATAATGGTTATATATTATAATAACAGTCAACAGTTTTTTTATACACTCTACTTAAAGCTACACTCACTTCACTTTCAACCGATGTGGCTTTTCTCTTTCTGTTAATTTTCTTTTGAAGTGCAGCTGCCAACACAGCACCACCGTTGACGAGTGATGAGGAATCATTGCCAAGAGTTGGACTCGCTGGACGAGATATCAGCTGACGAGGTTCCACCACGCCTTAATATCAAAACAGTTTGATTTAACTTTAGGTTCTTTTAAACGAATGAATTAATAGCTTTTGTGGTGCCAGATTCCATAAGATATTGAACAAAAAAAAAATGACACATAAATTTTTACTGCACTAATTTTTTCTAAAGATTATGAGCCCTCCAAAAATACTAAAACTTAATAAAAATCTTGTTCAGAATTTACCGCCGATAACAACACAGAAAATTGCACAATAATTCTTCTTTTTTTAATCTACAATTTTTATTGTAGATATTGTAGATTATATTCTATTAATATAGTAACATAAATTCTAGTTTATATTATTAAATTAAACATACCCACCCAAAAGAAACTAACTTAAAATATGTATGACATATTGAATCCCCAACATAAAGGACCCTTATTAAGCTTAATAGATATTTTTTCTTAGTTATTTATTGATCCTAATGTCGATCGACTATAATACTAGATACACAGTCTCATACAAAACAAAACACAACAAGTGGCATAATGTTTAACCTATATATAGACACTAGTAGCCCACTCCCGGCTTCGCCCGGGGTGCTATATAAACTATCCTATCTTTTAAGTTGGACCAAATTACACATAGTTACGAAGGGAGTTCATTGGAGTCAAACAACGTGACACGAAATTTATATAAAGAGATATCATGCATTTACATCTATTACAAACTATATAAGAAAAAGTCTTAAAATTTACAAAATAAAACTTAAGAGTTATACATCGAGGTTGTAAGATTGAAAAATGTAAACACATCACAAGGAGTACAGTGGCATGTTTGCGGTTGAACGGATCGAATTATACTAATACAAAAGTTAGTTCTAATACAAGTGTACAAAAATTAGAAAAATTCGTCGTAAATCGCAAGTGGATGCTCATTTGCTGAGGACGTTTTTATGTAGCTGATTGTGTATCTATTATTCTAGTCGATCAATGGATCCTAACTTTATAGTCACAATTTACTTACACTGTTTCAGTACAATTCAAAAATGATTAAAATCGCATGTCAAATTATTACAATGCCCTCCTTACCTTTACCTTACTAAGTAAGTGAAGTATCCCCTCCTTATAACTTACTATTTTTATGTTTATGGGGACATCGACCTATAATACGTATTTATATATGACTATATTTTTTAGTTAAAAGCTTATTATATGTAGTATGATTAAATATTAATAAATGGATATGATTAAACTTTATGCTGTAAATATATGGGTTTGTTTTTAACTGTGAAGGTATGAAATATACATACATATAAAGCCAGACATTTATGAGGTTGATTTTGAAACATGACACAAAAAAGGTATGCACAGTAAAGAAATATATTCAATAAACATACCAGTTGGAATTTTTTGTGGCGACCCATTGAGAGCATCAGTGAAATTGAGTTTTTCAGGTAATTTAGGTTGGATAGGGTCTCTATTGTTTTGGATAATGGACTTCTGATTTTCATTGCAGACAGTATCATCTGCCAACAAAATATCAGCATTTAGTATTGTCTTGTAACAGTTTTTTGTTATATGCATTTTCAATTCAAAAATGCATACAAATGGTACTTTGAAACTGTCTTTTTTAATGTAAATTAACTCAATTTACATTGTAATACCTAGTTATCTAGTGGTAAGATATATATATCACTAGACAATAATATAATTTAAGATTCTTCTTTCAAAATGCTGACTGGACGGAAACAAAAAGTATTTATACAGAGCTAAATATCTTGTTGTATATAGAGATGAAAATAAATAAATTATTTTTGTAAAGAATTGGAAAGTCTATTACAATTTATATTATTGTTGATCCAAATAGGTACTGATAAATTTATTAGACAAAAATTGTTTAGACAGCTGTCAATTTTGCAGTTTTCAAATATCATATTTTTTTACCTGTAACTATCAAATGCTGTATGTATTTTCTAAGATTGCAATAATTTCACATCTTAGCCAAAATGAAATTTTCATTTTCAATGTTCTAAATAAAAAGGTTGTCTTACTTCATAAAAAAAAATTAAAAATAAGAATTTCTATAAAAATAAACCATGAAATATAAAACAAAAATAGATGTGAATAAATTAAAAACACATACTAATAACATGAGGCATAATAGCACCTCCAGATCCAATGTGTGTCTTCTTAGGAGTTGTTGTGCCTCCAGTTGGGGCTCCATCCCTTCGTGGGAACTGTACCTTACGAGTGTCCAGCCACGATTCACCTACCCATTCATCAAGACGCTTGTTGACTGAAAATGTAATTAATGGTTTTCAAGAGAGAAATAAAACTATCTGAGCTATGTGCCTGTAATAAAATATAATAAGATATTTTACGAGAACTACTTGATTACATTGACGATTAAATAATCATGGTAGTAAAACTGAATTGTAAATTTACAACCTAAACCAATGGTAACCATGCTCATTGTAGGTTAGTTAGTATAAAAAAATTATAGTATATTATTAAATATGAGTAATAAACAAATATTTCCACAAAACAAACACTAGCCCATGTATTGACTTGAAGTTTTTAGACAACATTGCATTTTAACAGGAGCATTAAAAAAGTCAATAAAAATGTTTACTTTTTTTAAATGTTATTTTTATATATATATATATATATATATATATATATATATATATATATATATTTTTATTTTTTTATTTCAAAACTCCAACGGACACTTAAAACAAATATGAGCTACAGGGAAGCATGGCCTGTCTACAAATATAGTACTGTCTGAGGGTTTGATTCCCAGCAGGGTCAACTTTGAAAATGAACTTTTCAATTATCTGCATCTGGAAAGTAGTCACAGGACACACTATGTTTCAGTCATTTCGACAGCCCATCTGGTGGTAGCGGTAGTAAGTAACCACTCCATCACAGACCATTCATAGTCAAATAACAGCATGTGTGCTGCTGTGTTTCATTGCCCCTCTACATATTCGGCGAACGTTCGCCCATCGAGATGGCCATGCGATGGTTGATACGCAACTACACAATGGCGACATTCAGTTGTGATCTTAACGTTTCCCGAGATGGACGTGGAAGCATTTGCCGCTGCGACAATATATCTATACCTATCCCGATATATATCTATCCCAATATTTTTATTTTTATTCATTTAATAGTTACAGCATGTAACATTTCACAAATACATTTAAAAAAAAACGAATAATTAAAAAATTATAACAAAAATTGTATTATAAAATTATATTAAAAAATTATATATATATTGTTATATATTTTTAATTTTTAAGTTTGCATATAATGTATAATATGCTTATATAATTATAGATACATGTATATTATAATACATTATATGCAAATACATACATATAGAAACATATTATGCGTGATTGCGTGCATGTGTGTGTGTTAGTGTGTGTGGTACAGTCAGCGTCAGAAGTAGATGAGCATCTGAAGTAGGCAAATAATTGTTAGCATTTAATTTTTCAGAAACATCTACACAACAACAGATTTCAAATTGATGTGAGCTTCTTTGAATTCAAATATATCTAAACACATATGTCATATATTTCATTACAAACGGAAATTTTTTCTTATGTATACAATCTGATCGCCAAAAGTATCTAAGCACTAAAATGTTCAATTATATGTCAACACTTTTTGGAATAAACTTTGATATCTTTGTATTAAGGTTCATGTTTAGTTGGTCGCAATAATCACCTACTTACATTGTCTCATAATTACGCTTGCATGACATCATTTTCAACCGAATTCAAAAAAGGAAGACGTTATCAATATGACTGTATCTTTAAACTTTTACCAATCTTCCCTCTCGTCACTACTTTCTTACAAACAGCGTTGTCTCATTTGAGCAGCGCGTTTAGTATGCCTACCCATATTATATAATACACTTACTTAATTTTTAATGATTAATGCTTTACTTCAAAGCATAGCATTAAAGGACAATCAACGAAATTATTTATACTAGTTACCTATTTACAATTTATAATCAGTTAATTTTATAGTCTGAGGAGCCGCAGATTGAAACTGTATCTCTTGGCTGGCACCTTCGTTTTTAAAAATTTCTTATTCAAGTTTTATTAATACAAATACAATATTTTGTAATTGTAGATGTTTTGTACAATTACTAAACATTGTACAAATACAATGTTTTGTATGTGTAGATGAATACCTAATTGATTTTTGTATATTGTGAACTTATTTTTGTATTGTGTTGTGTTTTTATAACTAGTCCATTGGATGAGTGGTTGAGGTGCTTGAATCCGGGTTCGATCCCGGCAGGGTTAACTTTGGAAATAAACTTTTCAAAATTGCCTCTGGTCTGGAAAGTTGTGGCAGGGCATACAGATCACCGTTAAGACCATAAGGAGTGAATAAGGAATGCCAGAGCCCATTTCCCTATCCGTTATCCTAGTGTAGTCAGCAACGCTACTGCGGCACCTGTGGCGTTACTTGTGTAATAGGGACGGTAGCCACCTACCATCAAGTGGACCGTCAGCCTGTCTGCGACCTTAACGTAAAAAAGTAAAGAATTATCAATCTTATTGTTACTTGAGTAATTAAGAATAATAAACCAGTAAACCTATTTAGATAAAATCGAATAGTACCAAGTCGCACGATCATGCGAGTCTTTTTCGTTCGAGGTGACGAATAACTCTATTTATTATATAATCAGCAACACACGTCCTAATACAAAGCACGGGGGCCATTCGAAATTCGAAAAATTTCGCTCATAATTTCTCTATATTTAAACTTAGATACGCCTCATTTGACAAATCAAAGATTTGACGTGTCTGCGTAATCCATCTGGCAGCTTAGTTGTATACCTAATTATGAAAATATGGTTGTACAGAAAATAATGACATTCGACTGTTTAGATATTTTTGACGCGTTGAATGTTCACATTAATTAGAATACTTTGGAGTGCAGATATAATCGGTCCTCAAAGTGTGTAGTGTTATTTGAGTACCTAGACAGATCCGATATATCTGATGCTGACTGTACTTCATTATGAGGCCACGTATTAGTCATTTTTAAGAAAATTCATAAATTAATAAACAAAGCGTGACGTCCACACTCAACCGCGTTCGAGCAGGCACTGAGGAATGGGCCACGTGTAGATGCGTACCGCCATCGTTGGCCCACTGCCTGTGATGTGCGGCGGAAAAACCGACATCGACGCCATCCCACGACAATCGCACGCGCCATAAGCCAACCTACGCAAATACGCCCTCCACACGCTCGCCCATCATAGTTGGCCAACGCTATGGCCGAATATGTAGTGGGGCTATCACAGTAAGTGAGTAAGGGATGTCATTTCTCTATAAATTCCTAATCCCTTATCCTTAGCGCTATGTTCAGCAGCGCACTTAACATATAGACCTGTCAACCTTAACATAAATAAAAGAATTAGGTACTTCAATACACTCAAGCAATTAATGCAACAGATATTTTACAGCAATTAAGTAGAGATATATAAATGAACTAATGAATCCTATACTAAGAAAGTGCAAATAACAGAAAACTTACAGTCAACATAGTGTACATAGTAGCCTCTCTGTCCTCGTATTTCTTTAATACTTATAATTTCTGCTAGGGGCCAATCATTGCCTCCTTGCATTCTAACGGGTAAGCGACATCCTTCCAGTAAAGATGCCTAAGAACACACAGGAACATTAGTTTTTATTACACAATAATAAAAGAAAACATGGCATGATGTTTACCGCTGATTCACAAAATGTCGTAACTTCATCTTCGTTATCTGTCATTCTATTAAAAATTTAAGAAACTGTACACCTAGAAAATTATAATATTAACAAATCCATTGAAATAAAACAGAGAAACAAAACAATCAACCAAACCAACAAAATATTTAATAAAAATTCTCATCACATAAGTCACAGTCAGTCACACTGTCACGGCACAGACCATAGAAATATGATTCACAGAGTATGTAATCACTGCGTTATATGCTTGATGAATGAAATTGATGAATGTCTGTATTATAACTTACTATACTCTTGATTATAACTTGCTAGCGTCGGTCGTTCGAAATCTATATACTACTCTACTCTCTAGCTTGCTGCTAGCTTTTTTATTTTTACGCTTTTATATCAGTCTTGATAAAAAAAAGCATTTTTTCCTATTTATATATAAACAAAAGTTTGTAAAGATGGAAGTTTGTTTGTTTCTCTTTCACGCAAAATTGATTTACGTGAAATTTTCCATAAGAATAAAACACACTATAAATTTATAAAAATATGCGCACTTAGTCGAAGCTAATAATTTTATCTGTTTTCGAAGTTCCTATACAATACAATCTGTAGACTGTCTTAATTAATGATTGTTGACAGTTCTCTATAGTACGATTGTTTTTGTACACCTTGACTGTAAACTGTAATCTGTACGTCTGCTGTATTGGTCTATTACTTATTTTATCTCCATGGTCAATTATCTATTTCCATCCATCCATCTTTGATGTATATACAACGTAGTGATTATATACTCTTTGGTATGTATACACTATATAGTGTTCTGTGTAATTAAATACTTAAATACATAACCTTACATTACGAAATAAGAAATATTAATAACAAAATTATCAAATTAAATACTACATAATAACGCACCTACATAATTTATTTGTGATTTACTAAGGAAAACGTTTTTCATAAAGAATTACAAATATGGCTGCAGAAATAAGTGAGGCCGATCAAATTAAAACTGTAAGTTAAATTTTGGTTTGCCTGCATGTTTGAAGAAATTTTAAAAAGATGAAATGTCTTCCTATGCATATTTATAATCAATGGTATTTTTTTTTCAGTTTAAAGATTTTCTTGTTCAGTACAACAAGTTATCAGAGCTTTGCTTTAACGATTGCGTACATGACTTCACATCAAGAACTCTTCGAAATACAGAGGTGAGTAATGTCATTAAAACTGCTGCTCAATACTACTGCACCACTTGGACTTATTTTGTATTTTTTTTTTTAACTTCATACACATACATTTTTAAACCAAATATACTTTACTCCAAGTTATTGACTACTTGTCTGTCTCCTGTCTATGTATGATATTGCAAGTAGGTACTTATATGTAGGATAAAAGTGCACTTTATTTGCCAGTATTACTTTATATGGGAAGCAGACACATGTTAGATTTTACATAACATTACATTAGCAACTGGAGTTTTTTTTTCTTATTTTTTTTCCAGAGCTGGTATAACCTAGCCTGTCGTCTAAACACACACACATCTATATATACATAAATAGGAAAGCATGTCGGTCCCCTCGAATTCAGTGTTTCTCCCCATACAAAAAGTGTCCACATGCCTAAAGAAGTTTTCACTATAAAAATAGTATTGTAATTCATAGGTAGCAATATTTGCATTCCATAAATGCATTCATGTGTAGACATTTAGTTACTTAAAAAATTACTGAGTTGCAAGTAAAGGACTTTGTCTAAATTTGCTTATAAATATCATTGAGGCATTAACTGGACTAGGTACTCTTACTACACCAACTATATATTAAATTGTTAGGTACCACTGAAGTAAGTTCTTAAAGTAGGTGCCATCTATAAATAAAATACATTTCTCAGTTGTGGTAAAAATTAATCTCCCATTGTACTACCAGACATTGTAGTACTACGGACAAAAAATAATCCCCTTGGTACTACCGGTAGTACCACCGGTAGTACCACGGGTAAGAAGCGACAAAATGGTATTCTATCATTATCTGATTATTCTATTTTCCTTTTCAGGATAAATGTATACTGAACTGTATGGAAAAGTACCTAAGAACAAATCAGCGAGTCTCACAAAGATTCCACGAATTCCAGATGATAGCTAATGAAAATATGCTTGCATTAGCTCAAAAATCTGGTAATCCAAGCTAATAGTTTAGTTTTTTAATTTAGTTGTAGTTATAATTTGTTTTATTTTAAATTCTCTTGACTTAATGTTTAAATAAAGTTTTGTTGAATGAAAAAGTTTTTGAACTTCATTGGGACTCCAGTGGAATGTGAATGTTGCAATTTACTTTAACACCATTACAAAAATTTTAGATTACATTTTTCTTAAAAAAAATTTTTTTTGTATAGTTTATTTTTCATGTTTCATTGCATAAATTAAATAACTACATGGGCATTATTTAAGTTGCAGTAGTTCAATACTAGAATTGTAATTTGCAAAGTATACTATTAACTGAATTTCTGCCACCAAGCCAACAATTATGTTAAGGGCGTCAGACAGGCTGACGATCCACTTGATGGTAGGTAAAGAGAGCCTTTACAAAATTGGTTGGTTAATTAATCAATATATAAGTTTAGGGCTGAGGCTGTTTCTTAAAAGGATGTAGTTAGATTAAGAATATTTTTTCTAAGTGCTCCTCATCTTTGTTAAAGAGATTAGAGTGAAATAGGCATAATTGAGACCAGCTTAAACAGATTGTTCAAGTAATTTTGTTAATGTTTAAGTTCCTTATTCACTTACTCGAGCGGAGGTTACTGACGAATGGCGTCAAACCCCTACCGGACAGAGTTATTTTCACATTAGTATGGATTTTATGAATTTCAATTAAAAAACAAAATACCAATGTTTGAATTATTTTATTGTATTTTTTATTACATAATTATTGCTAGGTGTTGGTTTAGCTAGGTTTTGAAACTATGGTTCAATTCTTGACTATGGCCATATCATTGCATAACATGCATACTACACTTCTCTTCGGACATGGCTTGTAGCACTTTTGTTCTGGTGGCGAGAAATCCAACACAAAAGAGGCCTGGGATGAAGTGTAGTCAAAGTGATAGTCATTGAATTTTGCTTCCACGCTGTATTTGGCTTTGGAGTTCTTGTCGGAATCGTCTGTATTGAGTACATACTTCAACGGGTATGGTCCAGATGGGGAGTTGTTAATGTTTGAAGGTTTCGTGCAAATGCTGTACTGACCGCCGTGTCTAATGATTCTTATTAGGGGTGTTGGAGGTATGGGTCCGCACGGGAAAGCTCTACAGCATGACTTTGCAGGTCGCAGACATTTTGGTATCGGGCAAGGTCGGGAGCAGTTTGAAGGGCAGGGCGTACATTTGCTAATCATGCAGTTGTGCTGTTCGATTCGTCTCAGGACAGGACAGGAGATGTGACCCGGTCTCCATCCACATCTCAACTGTAACATCATTTGGATTTAATAAAACTTAATACATACGAATATTAAAATCGGTTTCCGTTGGAATAAAAGTTAACCACGTTTAAAAGTTAACATCTTTAACTATTGACGAAGTGCAGCTTATGAACCAAGAAGGACGTACCAATTTGGGCATATGGCGCTAATTTCATATATGTAATTAAACGTCACTGATTGTGTCGCTCACAGGGCGTAATGGCGCGAGTTCACTGTTTTTTCCCTATACTAAAAGTACCCAACGCGCTTAAAGAAGTTTCCACTTCAATGGTGGTAACTATTCGATATAAATTTTAATAGATGATTCTACAGTGTGCGTAGTGTATGTGTCTATGTTAGCTATATTGTAGTCTGTTCTTTTTGGTGGGTACTCGCCTGATGCTCAGGCGAATTTCTAGCCGTGTATAACCATCCCATATTCTTGGGCACATGCTCTTTCCTGTCCAAACATTTGTGCTTTGGTAAGTCACAGCGTCCCAGACAGCTTGCAGATGATTTATTGGCTTAAATATAATAATTTAAATTAATAATATACCTAATTATAAATAAAAAACATAAACAGTGAGACAGTATTAGTTCATTAAATCGCTTTCAAGGAAACACTTTGTCATTAAATTAATAGTACTCTAACTCGTCTAGGATTTCGGAAAAAATATATATAGACTAGATGAAAATCCTGAGAGGAAACCCCAAATGAAACTCAGGATACTTACCATTCTTGACGACCTACCATATATCCATATACCAGGATACCACAGGTGTTATATTTTTCATTTCTCAACGCAGACGAAGTCACGACTGTTAACATGTCTGCCAACAATCAATGAAAGTGTTTGTACTTTTATTGATTGTTGGCAGACAGGCTGACGGTTCACTTGAAGGTACCGTCGCCTAGGGACACAAGCAACACCAGGAGCGTTGCTGGTGCGCTCTGCCTTACCAGCTCGGGAAGATAATTCGTCTGGACTTCTACTCATCCGGACTGAATATATTGTAAAAAATCAATAGGTACCTAGTAATATAATTTAGCTATCGATTCCATACGATTTCTAATGTGCCTGTTACATTAAAGAAGTAAAAAATATTCTAGGATCCCATGGGAGCCAAAGGCAAAAGAATTATCCTAAAATCCCATGGGAGCCAAGTGGAGGGAGGCAAAGCAAAGAAAAGGAGTTTGAGTTGCAAACCTGATCTACAGCAGCAGGCCATTTTGATGGAAAGATCTGAATAAAACAATATTATATTAGTTTATAGTCGAGTACAGTTAATGCACATTTTTTTACAATAACCGCGCTATTGCTACAGAATAAATCAAATGACAATCACCTTTTGAGATGGCGGTTTGATGGGTTACATGGTTTTTGCACGGGTCTGCATTTTGTTTTGCTCTTTGTTGATCATCGGGTGGTTAAGCGTGGGAAATAGCCATGATTCGGAGATGTGTAGTATTACTAGTTATAGGTGAACAGTATGTACTATTGAAATTCCATGACTATGGTTTGGTTTGTGAAAAATGTAAGTGACTTGTTTTGACAGATGTTTCGTTAAAAGAATGTAAGTTTTATTTTCAGCCTGTATTTAAATTTTTTTCATAGAATAAAATCGTTAGTATAAATCAATGGAATTGTTTAGGTATTATTTGTTATTTTTAATATTTTTAAGAAATTAACTGTTTAAACTTCTAAAACACAAGCAACGGCTTGTGTTATAGGCAACTCAATCATTATACCTTGCCAATCTTGCTAGTAAGCTACTTTATAAGCTACTTTTATACGTCCATCGATGTAATACGTGTAATATGGCATTTATAAAATGTGCGTGTTATGTAAATGTCGAATGTTAGAATCTAATAAGAAACTCTTTCTTATTTTATAATATTTTAAACAAAAAACAGGCCTACGTATTGTTTCTGGTCTGGCAATAAAGTCAACCTTTTCAGTGATATTTGTGGATTAGATAAGTCAGGTAATACAATGACAAGTACTTTTTTTTTGTAATCATTCCTTATAACTAAAAATATTTACGAAATCTTGTCCAAGCCATTGACCTTGCAGAGAACACCGTCTGTCTCAAGGTCTAGCCATTTCGTATTTTTTATTGACAGTCATTTATTCAATCTTGTGCCAGATCATTTGATCTCTGTGCATTGATCAAAGATTATGTACATTTATCTTTTTTTGCACAGTGACTTGCACAATACCTACATATGTAATTATACTTCCTACTAATATTGCGAAAGTTTACTAATACTCTTTTACGTAAAAATGGCTCAACGGATTTCGATGAAAGGCACACAGTAAGTTTATTGGCATATCTGGTTCCTGAGATGAAGATAGAAAAATGTTAAGTACCAGAGGGATCGTCCAAAAATATAAAAATTGGGCGCCACTGTCGTTACACATATAAAATTGTCAGAATTTTTCTCAGATATTTTTCATTTTTCAACGCGGACCAAGTCACGGGCATCAGCTAGTACCTACATTTGTCCTAATCCTTCCGCAATGATATTGTTGATGTTATTCTCTTGTAAATTATTATTATTGAAACAACCATGACAAGCAAAATTCGATGACATCATATCGAGATATCGCTAATCAAGTTTATTAGCAGCATTGCCCTCCCCATAGCTCGACGAGTGGTGTGCAATTTTCGTTAGTGACTTTGCTACATGTCACTAGCATCTTTACTTGTAGAAGTCACAAATTGCTTATTGAAAATACTTTTAGTTAGTTAAATGATAGAACAGTTCCGCTAATAGGTACAGACATCGACATACTACAACAGATGAAGCCGATAAATTATAGTGTTTACCCTTCCTAATACCTCCCTTATCATTAACGCACCTGTTGTGTTCGTTGTATAGGTGACGGTAGCCACCTACCATCAAGTGCACTGTCAGCCCGTGCGAATTTCACAGAAAAATAATTCGAGAAGTTAACCAATGAAAAATAACACGTCTTACTCCAACAAAGTTTTTATTGTCAACTAATGAGCTATCTTAATAATAAATAAAAAAATACATTATTTAAAAAAATTCCTATTATATTAAAAAAAAACTAGTATTTTTGCTATTATTCGCGCTTAGACTTTGATTTTTTACTCACTTCCGGCTTCTTGTTTGACCGTCTTACTTTAGATTTACAGCACATAATAAAAAATACACGTAACAAAAACAAAATTAGTATAAAAACAATACTAAATATATCTAAATTCATATACTGATACGTAGGAACGTCGGCCGCAGCAGTTCTAAATGTAAAATTAGAATGTTTAGCTACAAATTCTGTCCAATAAACTGCAGTATCTAAAGGCGACATCGGACGGTCATGCCAAGCCTTCGAAATACGTTTTGCTTTCTCGCGAAATCTGCAAAGATAATTGTTAAATATTATTACCTATCTACTTATTTATAGGAGGGTAGTTATGTGACCGACACTATTAATACTATATCGCCCCTAGCCGATGCCCGCGACTTCCTCTGTGTTGAAAAATATAAAAAAAACAAGCAATATAACGCGTGACATCTTTATTGCTATTACCTACACTTTTGTCAAGCGTTAGTTTTCTTAACTTTAGATGATTCCTCGGGAACAATACTTTTTTCTAGATGATCATTTCAATGATGATCATGAAATTCATGAGCAAAATTTCATGATGATCGGTTTAGTAGTTAAGACGTGAAAAGGTAACAGACAGACGGACAGCCAGGCAGTTACTTTCACGTTTATAATATTAGTATGGAAGTATGGATTACAAACCGAAATAACTTTCTTGCCAACCCAAATATTTTCTATCTAATATTAACTTTATCTACATAGCTTCATATAACTATGTAACGTTTATCTAAATTGTCATTATTGTACTGTTACAAAAAACTAATAAAGTTGTGAAAATAACCATGCATATTTACTTACCTTGGATTCAAGACCTTTTTGAAAGCTGCCATTAAATGTCCTTTATTCAAATTGCCAATATCCAATTGTGTACCAACTCCACTCTCTTCAATTGCTGCCGCATTAGCTGGTTGGTCTCCCAATATAGGCATGGCTACTATAGGCACTCCATAATGTATAGCTTCTGTAGTTCCACCATTACCACAGTGAGAGAAGAATGCTAAAGTTTTGGGGTGCCCTGAAACAGTGATTTTATTTAATCTTTAGTAAGAGTAATCTTTATTTCCTTTACCCCCCAAGACCTGTGAAATAAATAAAAGGCATATATGTTCTTAGTATTAGGCTTTTTTACTTATTAAAAATGGCGGTTTTATATAAATAAGCTACAATAAAATAAAACTTGTACCTAATTATCTGCAATATTTAAGTAAATAAGTAGTTAATACTCGTGATAAAAACGTCTGTCTATTTTGTGTGCTTAAACAGCTTAGCGACTGTCTGTTTAAAATAAGAAATTTTAAATAGAGAATAAATTTTATTATTAGGTATGATATTATACTAGCGACCCGCTCCCGGCTTTACCCGCCATACAATTTTTATATATAAAAATCTTGCCCGTTTCCTATATATATATACTTTCTCCTATATATATACGTGAACACCAAATTAAAATTGGTCTTCCCATTCTCGAGTTTTTGAAGCGTACACAAACCAACTTACCAGTTTTATATATAAAAAAAGATTTTGTAAAAATAAGGGTTCATCGCCCAATAAGTGCTGTCCGTCTGGCGGCAGTAACCACCCCCTTACAGAAGACCACCCTGTATTAACAGCATGTTTGCTGTTATGTTTCGTTGAGTGAGCAAGGGATGCCAGAGCCCGTTGCCCTATGCCTTCCTTATCCGTAACAGTCTTGTAGCGTTGCTTGTGTCATAGGATGTCAAGTCGACCGTCAGCCTAACATCAAATCAATCATCAGCTTGTCTGTAGACCTTTATATCAAAAAATACCAGAAAAGCTATGAAAAGCACTTACCTAGAATATCAACTTGCGGTAACCATTTTGATGTAAAAAGTTTATTTTTTCCCAATCCCAATGTTGTTCCATTATCCCATTTCCAAATAAATCTTTGTGGCAATTCTTTCATTGTTTCTAATATATCGTTAACTTTCTCAATAGATAAAGAAGTACTCTTTAATATTGTTCCAAAACTTATGTATATTATGCCATGTTCAGAGTCTTCTACAAACTTTTTTAATTCCTGTAAGAATTTTTTTTATATATGTATGTAAGTATAAAAAATATTAGGAATATATCTTAAAATACTTTACCTATAATGGAGCTAATCTTACTTACTCCTGTAAGAGGTTTCGCTTTAGCTACATGATAGCCACCAACTTCTATCACATTTGCTGGAAACAATCTTGATCCAGTTATGATATAGTTTTGATACACTAGAAGGAACTTTATATCACGAGCTAAATCCTCCAAAGGCGGTATATCATCGAAGTATTTTGCCAGAGTTTTTTGATTTGAATTTTGTGATACGAAATAGTAAATGCTCTTGAAGTAAATTTCAAATACGGCTCTCTCTATTCTCTGATATAGGGAAGGTTTTGTGCCGCCACCCAAGAAATGAAACGGGACGAAGGATGGATTGTAAGGTATACCAAATCTGTTATAATGCCATGGCATCAAGATGTGAGTGGTCACTCCTATGACAGGCGCATCTAGTTTGTATGCGATACCTAGACCACAATCACTGTTGAACTGTTCAACTATAACTACATCAAACTTTGGCTTTTGATTAACCAAAAATTGCACTTCTTTATTTGCCAACAATGTTTCACAGTTGTCTCTTCCTGAGGTTGCTAGGTAAATACCTGTTTCAATAATAGATGAATATGATAATTTCAATGGTGGAGGAGGGGTTTCTTCTTCGGGAAGCGTTAAGCTAATATCGTGATAGTTTTTCAGTGGTTCCTTTTCTGGATAGTACGATATGACTGTTAAATTGTGACCCCTGTTTGCAAGTTCCCTTAATAACACTCTGAACACAAAAAAGTGACTCTTCCCCTCATACGGAAATATTCCCAGAATATTTAACGCATCGCTATTCCGCTTAAGTGTGAGTAGTAGCAGGACGCAGTAGTATAAATAATTCATTCTTGTTTACAGTTCAAGGCCCCATAAGCACAACACGACACGTCCACGCACGAAATAAATTAAGTGCTAACTAACTAACTCACTCACTGACTGACTAAGCCAAGCCAAGGGCAACTCGCGATTCAAAACACGATCTGATAAATAATAAAGGGTCACTATATTTTCCGTCATCAAAATTTATATTTTGTCATCAACTAGATCTGTCGGCACGAAATATTTTCATTGTCAATTAAATAAATGTGTCGCCAGGTATGAATTACCAAATTAATGTCAATATGTATCTAAAATAAGAAATATATTATCAAAAAAATCGTAGTTTGTCCTATGAATAAAACTTTGTTGTGAAAATAATAGGTTTGTTATTTTGTCACCAGTACAGTAGTTACATTTTATTTTTTCAGTTATCAAATAATACAATTCGTTACTAATTTAACAGTTCAGTTTATAAATTTAATGAAAAAATTTTTAAAGGGGCGGAGCCAAATTCTACTAGAAATTTACGTAAATTAATTAATTAATAAATCAATAAAACATCCCAAATAAATAAATACATTCTAGCAATTTACCGAGTGTAGGTAAATAGACAGCTTCCACAGATGTAATCTGTTACTAAATACTACCTTTTACTAAAAACCACATGTTTTACATACATACAACCTGTATAATATACAAGTAATGTAAAAAGTGGTTAAATACAATAATATATTTTTTTATAACTTCAGGTGACATAATATTTCATTTTTTAATGATCGTTTTCAATTATTTTATACAGTTATCAGGACAAACCAATTAGTTATAATAAATACAGCTATTTATTTGATAATTGATAATATATCCTGAAGATGATATGTGATTTATTATGGAGATGTTTTCATGTTGTTTGGCGACTACAATTTGCCGACAGATCTACTATTTTGCGGACAAAACCTATTATTTAACAAATTCAAAACCAATTAAATTGATAAAGTAATACTTAACATTTACTACACATATACACGCGCGCTGTCCTAGGTACACCTTGGGTACACCCAAATTACTTATACTCAGTTGTAATTTTTGGCTCTTGTCATACAAAGAAAATAAGCATTTCTTTGTACTGTATATATTTGTAATCTTTATAGCGTTTAATTTAGGCATAGTCAATAGACTGGTGTTTGTAAATACAAAAACTGAAAAAAAAAAGTAAAGGTATATACCATTGATGTCTGTATTTACTGAACAGTGAACTGAACTGATAGATTGGTTTGTGTCCACATCTTATTTACATTGCAATCCATCCACAAACCTCGTTATTGTGTTCAGGAGGTTGTTAGAGCTGCCCCGCGTTCGTTCCATCAACGAGGCAAGGCAATCCCCTTACGTACGATAGCCTGGAAACTGTCCGCGGCAGCCCCAATCCATATCCTATCCACAGATAACCCGTGTGCGTGTGTTTGATTAAATAAATAAATATATTAAAAAAAAAAACAAATTTATTACTTATTCCCTTTTAGATTTTTTGCCATCTTTTTGTACTGATTTTCTTTTTGAAAATACTTTACATAGTACGAATTTTATTACCAAAACCGGTGTGACAATGATTACGATTAAAACTAGCATTATATCTAAACATAAATATTGATAAAGAGGCACGTCAGCTGCTGCGCACCTAAAGGTAAAGTCGTGATTGCGTGCTGCAAATTCAGTCCAGAAAATAGCACTATCCATCGCTGACACTGGACGATCGTGCCATGCCTTAGAAAGAAGCTTAACTTTTCGCCTAAATCTGAAATATTGAAAATTTTTTATTTAAAATTACACTTAAAATTCCTCTTAAAGGATTGTGTTTCAATAGAGCATTGCATTACTTACTCAGGATCGAGCACAGTTTTAAACTTCTGTAACAAGTTTTCCTTTGTCAAATCGTGTACCTCAATAAGCACTCCCAAACCACTCTCTTTAACCGCAGCAGCGTTTGAAGGTTGATCTCCAAAAAATGGCATTCCAACAATAGGGACCCCATGATATATAGCTTCTGTAGTCCCTAACATACCGCAATGAGAGAAGAATGCAATTACCTTAGGATGTGCTGTAAAATAAGATAACATAAAGTTGAATAATATTTTCAAATAATTAAAAAAGAATTTAAAATTCCCACAGGTTCGTTATTGTAAGTACCTAAGATATCGTTTTGCGGCAACCAGCTGGACAAATAAACATTCTTCGGATTCCCTGGTAAAGTTTTTTCATCGAATTTCCATATAAATCTTTGTGGAAGTTGAGTGATTACTCCAACGATGGCATCTAACTTGTCTTTTGATATTGACTTGGATTGTAGCATAGAACCAAAACTAATATATATAACACCATGTTCTGACTCTTCGATAAATTTCCTGAGATCCTGTACCAAAAATGAATAATAAAGTAGGTATATGTTATAGAAAAATGCATTATCAAAGACCTTTGATCAAGATTAATCAGTTTATTGGGAGCCGTGAAAATAACGATAGACAAATGCCGTCTATATTTTGGTATTTACGACGTATTAGATTATTTTACACGTTTCTATTGATAATGTGACATGTGGCATAGATTTTATTTCTCATATGTGGCATAGATGATAAGCAACGGTAATATTTAACTATAAATAGCAGACTCGCCATGAAAATGACACTGTACATGGATCTATGTCTACTTTCAAAGATGGAAAGAAAGCAGGTACAGTTCAAGTTTTTGTTGTGCTTGTAAACTGAAAGTAATCGATGGATTTGTTGATGACCAAATACACTTTGAAAGAAAATTACGATGATAATACACTTTGTTTAATACTAGACGAGGTAATTTTAAAAATATTGATTGATTTTACCTTTTCAAAAATAATATTGTTCAAAATGTTCACCGGATGCATTAGCAATTTCGAAATCATAAATGGTGCGATCCAGTTTGAGGTTAAACTTTTGTACAACTTTTAGATCTACTTACATCAGGCAGTTGTTTTGGTTTCGCTACGTGGTACCCTCCAACTTCTTTTACGTTTCCAGGGAATAATCGAGATCCTGTTAACATTTGGTTCTGATATAGCAGCAAAAACTTTATATCACGGCCTAGGTCTTCTAGCGGTGGTATATCGTCGAAATATTGAGCTAAAGTATTTTGATCAACTCTTTGGCAGATGTATTTGTAAAGAATGTTCATGTAAGCGTTGAGTAGTGCAGTTTCGATTCGATGGTAAAAAGATGGTCTTGTCCCTCCTGAGCAAAATTGAATAGGTACAAAGGATGGATTGGATGGGATACCAAGTCTATTGTAATGCCACGGCATTAGAGTGTGTGATGTTATGCCGACGACAGGAGCACCCAGTTTATACGCTAAACCCAAAGAACAGTCACTGTTAAATTGTTCCACAACCACTACATCGAATTTTCCTTGTGTCTTCCACAGATTTTGCACGTTCGGGTTCTCTAATAAAATTTTGCAGTTGTCCGTTCCTTCGCCGAATAGGAAAAAAGCTATTTTTATTATTGTCATTATTGATTTTTCTAATGGAAATACATTTTCTAAAACCTGAACTTTTCCAGCCAAACTTATGTCTGTATAATTGTCAATAGTCTGCTCTTGAGGGAAGTGCGAAATGACCGTGACATTGTGACCACTGTTTGCCAATTCACGCAGAAACGGCTCGAATACGAAAAAATGGCTTTTCCCTTGATACGGAAACACTCCTAATATATTCAGGGCTTGTACTTCGTTTAAATAAATGTTTGCGATTGCAAACAATATTATATATATTAATTTCATTCTAACGCACTCGTTCCTCTGATACAACGAAAAATGACTATTATCAACACATCTAATCAGTACCGCGACGCGACAGTAACTGCTTTTTCTGGCCTATTTATGTAAATTCACACCGTGTGTCGTCGTAGTCAATTTTTAACGTTATCAGGTCAATGATATAGAAAAAGAACGTTACACCGCACATATAACATTCTTTATAGGTAGTTGGTAAGTGATTTTGTAATAAATTTGTAGAGAAATCATGACGGGCTGGTGAGTTTGTGATAAACAAATTTTAGTAATTTTTTTAACTATGGACCTCTTTCATTAAGAAAGCTCAATGAAAGAGGGCTGTGCTCGAGGTTACACTGCGAGAGCAAATCAGGAATGAGGAAATCCGTAGACGTACGAAAGTTACCGTCATAAGCCGACGGATTAGTAAGCAAAACTGGTAGGGGAGCCCAAGAGGGGATTTTGGGATTTAATCGAACGCGTCAGATATTCCCAATGTATATTCCCTACGTCTCTCCGATAACGGATATGTATTAATCTGCCGGTTTGGTTGGTGGGGTTGGTGGGGGTTGGGGTAAAAATTTAAATACAACTCGAGTGCGTCAGATTTTCAGAGGGTATGTTAAGTGAACCTAAACTAAGCTCGGATTAAAATACATTTAAAATACAGACGATTCGGATGTAACGCAAGCTTTTGGCAGCTTTTTGATAATGCAAAAAAGATTTTTAGCGTATGCCATTTTGTAATACTCGAGCGCGTCAGATTTTCACACAGACGGATCATGCTGATTCTTAATCTGAAGATTATTTGGAGGATTTTTTAATACAGCGTCTACAAACTTTTGAACCCCTGTAGACGCTCACCCCATAGTTAAAAAGAAAAACATCTTATAACCTTTTTTCTTCCTACCATCTAATTTTCAAAATCCAATAGTTCCCCACGACGCTCGAGTGACTCCACATTTAGCATCGTGGGCTCCACTACCATAATGGGCAGGACATCATCGCAGACCGTTGGAGGCGGAAGGTTCTCGAGTGGAGACCTCGGACCGACAAGCGCATCGTAGGATGTCCATGATACATCGATGGTCCATGATATTTATTTATTATCTAACACGTATTTACACACAATGTCTGTAAACTATTATTGGTTTGTCTAGACATTTGTAACTTAACATTTTTATATATAAAAGAAGAAAATTACGTTGTGGCTTGCCATTTTTTTTTTGAATTCTCAAGTGAGAAGATTAAGTACGTGCTTAAGAAAAAATTGGAATAAAACTTACACACAAATGATCTTTCTTTCATATTTTCATTTTCTTCGCGGTTTTTTGAAAGCCTCATTCTGTCTATGATTAACTTTATACTATTATTTATTATTTTACATACTTACTACTGCTAATGTTTGTCAATTAGGTAAAAATAATACTATCTGAATATTTAAACATTGTATATTTATTAACAAAAATGTTAAAAACAGTTCCTCAAAACACACTCCTGCGATTTTTGCCCAAAAGTCTGCAGACCTTTTTAGTTAGGGCGAACCCGAAATAATAAATGCTTAACCACTTCCACAAGTATTATAATAAGTACCTACTTAACTATTCGAATTTAACTCTTTTTCTTCTTTCCTCTGTGAAACTTTCTTGTGTAGTGACCTCGCGGTGGCAGCACCAGCAACAGCAGACCGACAGTAGTTTGTAAAGAACATATGACATAATGTAGGCGACTAGGGCTACAAAAGCGAGTACGTCGAGTTGTAGTTGTTGGTACCAAGGCGTGAACACAGATGTCGCTATTAAATTTGGAGCTCCGTTGTATCTGGCAACATACTCTGTCCAATAGATAGCGGTTTCCATGGGAGACATCGGGCGGTCATGCCATATCCTCGACACAAGCTTAGCGCGTTGTTGCCATCTGTAAAAAGTTTATTATGTTGATGAAGCAAAGTCGGGGTACGAAAACCTTCGTCAGTTTTCAAATTCATTTCTGTAATATCAAGTCTTAGACACTTTTGAACTAAAGCACTACGCAGACAACTGCCTGACGTTTGAAATGAAATTTTGGCATGAGTGATAATAATTATTACCCGAGTTCACGCAAATGGCGACTTTAAGGCGTGAACCCTTTTCTTACCCTGACTCTACAATTAATTATTGCCCAAAAGCAGTAATAACCCAGTGGGTCACAATCCAGTTTGAATTGCTGACGGTCACCAAAAAGTATTTTCAGTTTCAATGTGTGTTTAAGGAATTATAAATCTTTGCTCTGATGATGAAACAAATAATGTGAGGAAACCTGTGTATTTATTGCTTGCTTGTGTTCCATGTCAGATAGAATTTTTGTTTGTAATCAATAATCTTAAAAACTTCTGGACTTATTTTAAAAATTCTATAAAATCTATAAATCTATAATTTCTATAGAACACAGGTTATATTTTATAAAGTTACGCTGACGAAGTCGCGTGCTACAGGCTGAACTGCTGAACGCCTAGATTAGGTAAAAACATACAACATTTTGGGTTTTCCTGAGATTTAATTGACTCGTGTGGGATTGTACATACATAAACATATTGCGACAACTTTTTGTGCCTACCCATTAAAGTTAATCGTACTTAATAAAAGTTTCATTTATCCCAATAGTTTTTGGCGTAAACAATATGTAGTACTTCTATTGTGGCAATATACAGTGATCGTAACTAGCGATTGGCTCTGAAGCTTCAGAGTATAAGTACTCTGGAGCTAGGTATAATCTGTTTGACGAGTTGGTGTTAGTTTATAGAAAGATTTTAACCGGAACTCCGCTTACCCGGAATCGAGAACTTCATTTATTGCATCAATTAAATATTCTTTCTTCAAATCTTGATAAGAGACAATAGTCGCAATTCCCACGTCTTGCAAAGCAGCAGAGTTACCATATTGATCACCAAACAGTGGTATAGCTACCACGGGAATCCCCGTGTCAATTGCTTCAATGGTGCTCAGGATTCCGGCGTGTGATATAAAGGCTTTCACGTTGTCGTGTCCTGAAATTAATAATTATGATTTTTTTTTCAATTCAATTCAATTATCAATTATTTATTGCGAATATAAATATATATATTCATACCATATATTAGTCATTATATGGTATGCAGACCATCCTTTTTTTATACAAGGGTCTCAAAAGAAGCTTTCAAGAAATCATACAGTAAACATTGCCGAAAATGTATTTTTTTATGTTAATGTTCGTTAGACAGGTTGATGGTCCACTTGAAGGTAGGTGGCTACCGTCGCCCATTAACACAAGTAACACCAAAGATGCTGCAAGCGCGATGCCGACTTTAGTAGGATTAAGAATAAGGAATAGTGTTACGGGCTTAACAGTAGATATGCTGTTATTTCACGGTGGTCTTATCTAAAAGGGGTGGTTACTGCCGCCAGACGTGTGCCTAATTTATGACTGCGAAAAACAGTGTGCCCACTACAAAAAATTACTCATATTATATGAATATGCATTGTTAATTAGTCAATATTGAATTTATAAAATCAATTCTCTTATTATAATAATAAAAAAATGTTATAATTATAAGCGTCTTAATTATAATCATCTTAATTTTGCTTATTTTTTTTGGATATAGGTATTTACAGAAGTGTCTAGACCACATTTTCTATATTATAGAGGCTTAACTTTATTTCTGTTTCCTGCATCAAAAATTGAAAAACTTTATTAGGTAAAAACGAAGTTACAAATACAAAATATAATATTAGGACGCTACAATGCTCATTTCTAACTTAACTCAGCTAATAAGAACTCAGGATTTTTATTTCACAATTTTTAAAATTTATGTATGAATTATTATTTATAATACGAGTAATTACTATAAACTGAGACAAGTTACTAAAAACTGTCCAAATTGAAGTAAATACTTAAATTTTCGCATCTTAATATGAACTTTACTTAGTTAATACTCACTTAAAATGTCGTACTGTGGCAACCATCTCATAGTCATAACGTTCCTTGGCAGATTGTCAATATTACCTCCGTCCCATTTCCAAAGAACTCTAAGGGGTAATTTAGCGAATGTTGATAACAGCTCATTCAGTTTATCTTTCGGAAGTGTCGAGTCTTTTACTGTAGCACCCAAATTGACATAAATAACGCCATATTCAGCTTCGTTTATGAATCTTTCGATGTCCTGGAATCATATAAAAATCAACATTAATTCAAAAACATGTTGGTCGAAATAATATAAGTATTAAATAAAAAATGATTTAATCAAATTCATTAAATTTAAACGTTTTTACTACCTAATGTAATGTAATGTAATGATTTTTTAGGTAATAGAGAAAAAACAAACAATTTGGAAATCATCGAATCAACCTTATAGAAAATTGATTTAAATAAATCTGAAAAACGTACCGTGTCTGTAAATATATAATTAAAAAAAAAAAAACAATTTGTGCCCGTTATTTGTGCCGTTACCGTGGCCAAAAAAAAAAATTTAAAATTGTGCGTTTTTGCACGCTAATCTCAAAAACAGCTTAACCGATTTGAATGCAGTTTTCACTCATGTATTTTAGCAAGCTTTCTGTTACAACAAACAACCAAGTTAAGTAAGAATACCGAAATAACAAACATACGAAAACCACGCGTACAAAGTTGGGGCGCAGTTAGTGAATAATAATAATTAATGTCTTAACTACAAAAAACAGATCCTGTCTATAAAATAGTGACATTTATATAGTTATCTATATCATATAAAAATACTTCCGCCGTAAGAGCAGCTATGTTACCAACATAATGGCTGATATGAAAGTGTTGGCTGGAGTACACTACAATAATAAAACATAATACTGCAATCCGCCTGAATCATTTCATTTTGATATATTTTCTCTGTAGAATTATTTTCGCTCTTAAAAAATGTCACAATCGAATGCAATACAGAACGCTACATTAAATATTTGGCAACACTTAAGTCGTCAAATTATTTCCACAATTCTGTTGCACCATACAGCTCTGTTCTATTATTTATATTATACTAGTGAGTTGAGTAGTGATTAGTGATGTTAGTGCTCCCTTCCGGCTTGCTCCCGCGGTGCAATTTTTATATATCCGTCTTTACATAAGTGAAAACCGAATTAAAATCGAACTAGCCATTCTTGAATTTTTTGTGAGACTAACGCACGGCGATTGATTTTTATAAAAGAGATTTAAATAATAATGCCTAAAACAAATGGATGATTCAATAACATAATACCTACATTTAAATAGGTAGTTATGTTATATATATTCTGTTAATTTGTGTTAAAATACTTGATAATGGATCTGTGTATATTATTATGTTATTATTTTATCATTACTAAATCAACACTAAATGATAATTACCGTCGGAATAACTTTCGGTGGTCGTACGTGGATGCCGCCTATATCTATGACATTGTCTGGTCTGACGAAACCGCCGAACACCGATTGGTGTGTGTTTACAAACATTAGACTGGCATTAGCCGCGATACTTTCCAACGTGGGCAAGTCGTCGCCCAAGTATTTGTATAAGTACACATGATCCGTTACTTGGGAGCCGACGTAATAAACCCAATTGGTTATATGGTGTAAAACATAGCTTTTAAGTCTCTCGAAGTACCAAGGGTGTTTCCCATAGGGTAATCCGGACTGAGCTACGTGTGCAGAGTTGAAATTGATCCCCAGCCTGTTATGCTGCCACGCTTGAATGGGTTGAGGATTAAACGCGATGTACGGTGCACTCAAGTTCGCGGCCAATGCCAAACCACAATCGCTGTTATATGATTCCACCAATATTACGTCGTAGCGTGGACGAGTCCTTATTATGTGAAGCACTTGGTTATTGTTCATTAGAATCTTACAGTTGTCGTTGCCGCTTTTTGTTGACACTAGAGTCTCGAATGGCACACGCGATATTTCACTCACAATCACAGATTCGAAGGACAAACCTTTGTACACGGGTTGGTTGCTTAACAAAATATCTTTGTAACTCGCCGGCGGGTCTGGAAGTTGGAAATGACTGATTAAAGTCACCTCGTGATTCCTGTTTGCCAATTCGCGGAACAAGTTGCGATACGTCAAATAATTGTTGCGATCCAGAGACGGAAATATGCCGAGAATTTTGTAACTGTTTGCCGTAAACAGAGTCGCGATGAGGCAAGTTAGGAGGGCCGTATATTTCATTTTGAGTATACGTTCGGTTTGTCGCGCGTTCAGGTGGTAACTAGGGCGTAAATAGTTTGTTTTCGCTTGCGTGGTGACTAATAATAGGCAGATGTTATGAAGTAATCGTTCTGACGTTACGGCGCGATACTTTCGTAAGAACCAGAAATATTCGGTGACGATACGATGTTATTGATCGTGACCTCGAAACGCCGACGTGTTGTGAGCCCGACAGCTCACCGGTAACTACGTAGTACGTGATGCCACGAATAACTTTCTCAATAAAAGATTGCTTGCAAATCTTGAATTTAAGAACAGGTTTATAATTTGTCTTTTTAACTGTACTTTTGACCCTTTGCCTTAAAAAAATTTCTTCAGTATATTGTCATGAAAGAAAAGATAGCAGCGTCGTTTAAATACATACCTTCATTAAGAATACAGATAGACACGAAGTTTTTATCTTAAAATTATCACTAAACCTCACATATATCTTCCTTGCACTGAACCTGAACTGATAAAAATTTGTTGGAGAAAATATGAAACAAAATGGGAAGAAACAAACCTTAACATATCCTTTTATTACAGATAGATGGCGTTAAACTTGTGTAACTTTATTTTATGTTTTTTATTCTTTCATATTAAAATTACTTGACGATTATAGATAGTAAGTATCTTTACATAGTATAATTTGAAGTCGCTTTCCGCGTCTGTCTGTTTCTCCGCAAACTACCTTTAAACCAACGGATTTTAATACGATTTTCACTTATCTAAAAAGGGATAAACGAGGAAGGTTTGTGTATATAAAAAAAATTGCATCCTGGGCGAAGCCGGGAGCGGTTTGCTAGTAAACAGTAAACTGCGCTCGTCTCATGGCAGCAAACGACTCCTTCCAGAAGACCGCCGAGGACGGCGCGCCGTGAAATAATAGCATATTGTGTGCAGTTGTTTTTTGGTGAGTGGGTAAGATTGCCATAGCCATTGAGCTATTATAATAATAGCTCAATGGCCATAGCCAGGGGCGCCGACTTGACAAAAATATTGAGGGGGCTAAGGTAAACCAATGCAATTTAAAACAGACAAAACTTCTCATATAGTCACTGTAAATACACCAGTATTTCAATATATCTCGTAATAAAATATTGGGGGGGCTCAGCCCTACTGATAATACTACTGGGGGGGCTCGGGCACCCCCAAGCCCTATGAAGTCGGCGCCAGTGGCCATAGCCCATTTCCCTATCCCGTCCTAATACAATGGTCGGCTACAAATGCTACAATGCAGCATTTATTGCGTTGCTTATAGGCGACGGTAGCCCTAACATAAGAATGTGCACATGAAGATAAATATATAAATATGGAAAGAAATTTATTTCTTCAACAAACACCAATAAATTGAATATATTAATAAATTGAAACTTCAATTCACCCTAAAATAAATCTCATTCATAAAGGTACATAAGGAAGTTTCCTATCATCAAGGCAGCGAAAATTCAGGTAAAGATTTTGATTGCAGTCCCATTATAAATGTTATACAGATTAAGTGTATGTGTGTGTGTGTGTGTGTGAGGTCGGCAGACTGGAAACTATTCTCGGGCAGCGAGCCGCGACCTTAGGACTGTTGGGAAACAAAACAATGACTACACACATCCCCATACATGCATGTTCGTCATAATTTTACAAACCGGTTTTCGCCTTTATACTTGGCGTCACTTGAATGTCGCGTGCGAGTTTTCTTCATAAATATTTTAAAAAAATTCTAGGGCCCGTGCACACGGCGTTTTTGAAGTGAAAATTTCTTTTTTTTTTGAGATGGGAAAAAACATTGAACTCGCGACACTGTCACATGTAACGTAATGTAACCAAAATTTAAAAAAAAAGAACACTTTTTGAGATGGGAAAAAATCAGTGAACTGGCGACAATGTCATGTCATGTAACGTAATGTACTAAGCAGACAACTGCATATGAAAGTAAACTTACTAGATATGATAACAAGGATCAATATGTTAAATAATTATGTTCTATTTAAGTGTCATTGTGTGTCAGTCTTATATTTTCTCTTGTATTTCTTGCGATCAATAATAATCGTATTTACCTAATTCGATAATGCCAAGGAATTTAAATATCATACAATTATTTTTGTGAAGCTACGTTTTCACTTCTGACGTGCAGTCCTACGACTGACATGTTTTTTTTTCAGGCGTCCTCGACGCACGTTTCACGCAATCGAAACTCATTGGGAACGTAGATGTTGTCGCTACGAATCTACCTATGTTTTCGGCGCGTTTTAAAATACCAGTTGCAAAATACATCCGCGTTTGTAGGGCGTTTCTCGTGTGTTTACAGCGATACAATTTAAAGCGTGATCGTGAAACGCGCATCGACGGCACCTGAAAAAAACGTCGTGTGTATGAGCCCTAACTCTTTTTTTTTATAAAAGTGCTAAGGTTAAAGTTTTCTCTTGTGTTCATTATTAAAATTTATGTTTGACGTTAGTTGCACGTAGGTAATAGTCATTGTTGATTTAATATAAACACTTCTAAGTTATCTTTACTTGCGTTGTCTGTAGATAAGTTTCAAAAATAATTCTCAGGAAAAAGTATAATGTACCTATAATTATTAATTGCAAGTATAAGTGTACACATAATTCTATGTGATATTCTATGGGAAAATAAAAAATGGGTTATATACGTTTTCACAGACAATTTGTCCGATTTTTCTCTTCGGACTTCAACAAATATTTAGAAAAAAATTAGACGGATTGGTCCAGCCATTTCCGAGTTTTGCGCTTAGCAACACATTTATTCATTTCTATTTTTATAAAAGACCATTGATCTGCCCTCGGCTTCGCACGGAGTTTAAATTTTTAATCATTTTTTCTTAGCGCATGCTTGTTTATAAACTTATTTTTCCAATTCCAGCTTTCTAGGCTTAGTAGTTTTAGCTGTGATAACTTTGATAGTCAGTAATAACAATAAGTATAGATTAGTAGAGATAGAGGTTACACAAAAACAGTAATAAATGTAGACTTGATAAAGGATATGTGATCACATTAACAAAGAATTTTTCTACATCTTTTTTCTTCTACAGAGGCAGCTTACGTCTTCAAACTTTGTGTTAGTAAAGTTATCACAGAAACGTCTTGCGTGCTGTGTGCTCGAGTTTCGCCCACACTTTGAGTAATCCATTACGGATTAGTATAGGCTTTCTTGAATCTTTGAAGACACATGTCTTGTCTTCAAAAATTGCTGTTCATCATAGATAAGCAGGTTTCTTTGCAAAGTTTTACATCTCCGTTTGACCAAAATTATCATGTAGATAAGTCTGTGTCTTTTCATTATGGTGGGAATAAATTGTTACAAGATATAAAGACTCGATGTGCGAGTCAGGCCGGGTTTTGTTGGATTTTTACAAATTGGGTTTTACTGCATATACCTATACACTAAGTATAATAGGAGCTAGGAGAGGCATAATATTTTTTAATAAAAATTAGACTGCTATTTAATTTTTTCTATATCTTTTTGGTAATAGCAATAGATAGGTGAAATGAAATACGTAGGTATATTGTGTGAAATGCGCGTGTTATTTGTCAAAGCTGCACAAACACATAGTACCTACAGTTAATAATAAGTTAAAGTGCTGAAACACATAAAACCATTACAAGTAGGGTGTAATATATCGTTTTTGCTGCCACCACGACGAGACACTATTGTAGGGCTTCACAAACGGTAACCATTTTATAAAGGAATTTCTGTATTGATGGCATATGTAATATAGTTGTATTTTTACACAATATTTTTACATATTTATGTATAAATGCCCCGAAAAAGGTGGGAAGACGAGCTTAAAAAATAGTGACTCGAGTTGTGGGGAGAGATGAGGAGGCCTTTACTCGTCAAGAGGTCCTTAATAACTGGAGTAAAAAGTAAATAAATAAATAAATAATAAAATAAAATATTTTTTTAATATAAATATATCAAATTACGTTATGTACAATATTGTTGTTGTTAAGGAAATAAAAGGCTTATTATTATTATATGTAAAAATTGCAATTTTTATGTTAAAGTAAGCAGACAGGCAGTTCATTTGGTGTTAGGTAACTCGTCTGTAATAAAAGCAACGCCAGAGTTGTGAAACTGCGCTGCCGATTTTAATAACATTGCTATAATGTTAAGTTTAGGCACAGATAAATAGGCTACAGATCTCACTCACACACTGAAAGTACCTATACGTGCTTTGTTTCACTATGATTATAGAGGTAATTAAAGGTTATTAATATTAACTTATGGTTGTTAAGGCGTGGTTTAGTAAACGCCAAACGGTCTGCTGTATTTATAAATGCGGAACACATTGTGCACTATGCCTATAATACTATAAATATCTTATCGTTTCTTTATAAAAAAAGTTGTTTTAGATTTTAATGAAGAAAATTTTTAAATTTCTTCATTAAAATCTTCATTTCTTCATTGTGTTCTTATTTGTAAAACTAACTAAGTATAATATACATAATTTACACTCAGTGTAATAATATTACGCTGAATTTTATTAAGTAGGTGCGATATCATGTTGAATCCTGTTTAAAGTTCAAGGGGCCTCAGTGTCATCATTCACATCGATAAAATAGAATAATCCCAATAATATTATAAATGTGAAAGTTTGTATGGTTGTTATTATATTAAGCAAAAAGCGGCTGAACAGACTTGGATGAAATTTGGCACACAGATAGTTTATTACCTGGATGAACATTAGAAACCTGGAAAATGTTAGGTTCCTGTGAGCGAGTGGGAAGTCGCGGGCACAACTAATAAAAAATAAGACACAAGATGCTGATAGGCATATGCTCTCAGATATTAGATATCGAATATATGTAGATCATACTCGTACCGAAACACAAAAGCATATGTGCTGTTATTTCATGATATTTTTCTTAAAGAGGCTAGCTGCTGACTTTAGGTCTGTTCAGTATTTAACTGTTGATCGCAGGCCACTGTATATAATATTAATTAAATAAATAATGGATAGTTAATTTCGTCTATAAATTACTACTGGCTTGTATAGAAACCGAACAATAGATTTGACAAGAAACTCCAAGCTCAGCCAGGCCAGGATCAACTTTGAAAAGTTCTCTACAGTAGTTGAATTTGCAAGAATTCGATCGCTGACCATTGAGCCGGTGGGGTAGCCCTTTAACAATTTGAACAATGGGATTGAAGTTATAATTGTTAAAGCATACTCATGTGTGCTATATTTTAGAAATAAACTTTGTACATTTTCTTTTACTCAGGCAAGGACTTAAAGAAAAGCGTTATTTTCTTCGCCTAATTTAACTTTTGAGAGATAAAAATACAGTAATACATAATAAAAATACATAATATTTAAAGAAGTTGGACAGTTTGAATTAGAGATTTTTAAACAAAAAAAAACTATTTTCTGAGAAAAAAAAACAAGTAAATTACTGCTGAAAAAACCCTTTCACAGTAATTTAAAAAATGTATTGATGATTACCTGGATTGAACTAAAGGATACTTTTTATCCTGGAAAATTTTTAGGTTCCTGTGAGATTTTTAAAAAACGAACTAGGTACAACTTCAAAAAACTGCGGGCACCAGCTTGTGTGGCCATCAAAATCAAAATATTTACTTATCAATCAGGTTTCTCCAAGAAACTCTTATGATCGTCATTATAAGACCAAATAAAGCCAAGATGATCCTGAGAAGAAACCCTGAATAAAATAATAACAATTACAATTTGTCGAAAGTATATATCGATGTTATGTGTGTGTTCTATAAATTGTAGTTTTATTTTTACTATACATATAAAGTGTCAATCCCAGTCTCAAGCGCATTTCAATTAAGTAAAAACTACTTATTTATAGGTACTTATTGCGATTAAAAAGGAATCTTCAATTTGATATATTTATGTTAGTCAATAAAATTGGAAAATTGTCGCATCCCTATAAATCCCTATTGAAAGTCTAGAACTCGACAAGGATTAACAAGGACTTATGGTAATTGAGTTCGTGTTTGCAAGGAAAGTTATGTAACATATATGTAATACAAACATGAAAAAAAATAAAAATTACTTACTAAAAACAAACGTTACTTGTACAAATTGAAATGTAAATGATAGTAGGTTTAAAATCTAATCTCCGAAAACTCTGTTATCAGAACTCAATAAAGATTGAGCTTTCGTTGAGATAATTATAATATGATTATCTGCACACATTGCAGTATGACAATCATATTGTGTCAAAGAAAAAAATGAGCGCTAGTAAAGTTGGAAATTTCACCAACCAAACTTTTGGTTTGAAAATTCTTTTTTTTTTTTAATTGAAACTTCTAAAAAATTAATATTTCGTTTCAAAAAATTTACAGCTTACACATTTAATTACAACCATTTTTGTTGCAGAAAAATAATGAAAACGGAATAATCGGTTTTCCGCATTTTACTCCATAAATTTGAGGTTACGTGGGAAATTGGTAGAAACAAAAGTTGTAGTTCGTGTAAAACCGGGAGAGGATAGCTAGTCTATGCTAATATTATGAAGAGAAATTATATGTATTTTTGTTTGTAAGTAATGAATGAACTCCAAAACGATTGGACCGATTTTAAAAATTCTTTCATCCATAGAAAGTTACATTATCAGCGGCAAAAATTTTGTAAAGATTCGCGGATGAAGTCGAGGCTACCAGCTAGTAAAAGTTTGTTATTAAATGTTTTAACAGATAAAACTGACAAGTGACAAATTGTATTGTATAATCTTTGTATTTTGTTATCAAATAGAACATTTCTGCTTTAAATTTATAGACACAAAGAAGTCTTTTGAGCGGACGTTGAAAAAGATCTCAGCCGAGTCCAAACCGCAACTCCGTCGGTCTATTATATACGCATTTGTAAGAGGCATTAGAACGAATCCCCTCGACAACATAAAAATGTAATTACAAGCGGGAACTTCGCGAAGCACTTAAATATAGATTTACCCTTTGAAGAGCGATTTGATGGAGCCGAGAGGTGTGAGATCCATCATATCTCGATTGTGCTGCGTCTCTCAATTATTCCCTTCTCACAACTGATAACTCCATTCATTTTTCAAACACTCGCCTACCGGCTGTATTTAGTTATCGTTTTTCTAGTTTTTTTTAATATACCTACCTACAATGATTTCATTACAAATTTTAACTTTAATATTATAAATGCGAAAATGATAACCAATAGCTCAGTTCAAATCGGTGGAATCAGTCGAAAGCTCTTTGTCAACTGACTTACTGAAGAGTAGTTTCTTGCCGAAACTACTCTTCAGTCATCTAGGATGAACCCAATGAAAAATTTCTCTTTTAGTTCACTCAGGTATTGCTTTTAGTGAGGTATGCTAGTAGTAAGCGTTAGCGTTTGCTATTTATGTCAACGGAAGTATAGTAAAAAAGTGCTTTGTGACATTGCAAAAAGAGGTGCTCATTCACTCACATTCATTCGGTGACATGATATTAAAAAGGTATCAGACACTTGAACAACGCGTCCACGAAGGGAGGCCGTTATAGAATAGTTATGATAGATTGACCGATAGGCCGGACAATAAAAGTATTGTGACTAAACATCAGCCTTACCTATAAACGTTACTTAAATTTTAAGTAATACTTAGAAACCACTTAAGAAAATTTTTTACTTATAAACGTTAACTTTAATTTGTTGCTTAGCAATGTCTTAATGAACTGTCAAACACTACTTAAGAAGATAAGTAGTGATTAGTTAATACGATGCTAAGAAGATGATTAGTTTATTTTTATAAGTAAGACAGATAGTGGTTTAATTAATGTACTCGAAGTAGATATTGCTTATATTAGGTATCCGTTGGATCGATTTCATAAACTATCAATTATATGTTAGCGTCTGCTATTTATGTCGACTGAAGTTGATTGAAAAGTGCTCTGTGACGTTTCAAAAAGAGGTGTTCAGATTCATTCGGTGGTATGATATTAAAAGAGTATCAGTCAGTTGAATGAACGCGTTCGCGAAGAGAGGTCGTAGTCGTATGTCCGCACATCTTATAATTGGAATTGTAGTTCTGATATATCGGTCGGACGATAAAAGTATTTGGACTAAACATAAAGTGGTTTAATTAATGTACCCGAAGTAGAGGGTGTTAATATATATAAAATTAAAATTATGAAATTTTTTACTAAATTCATACATTACGGATTTCAAAGGCATGTTATTTCTGAGTAACTGAAGTAGATTAAGTGGTAAATAAGTATAAAATGTTCATATTATAGTAACATTTATTAAATAATTAAAGAAAAGTGGTAACAAATACATAATAGGTAACGAAACAATTTTATACGATCCATTAGAATTAGAAGAACCGCCTTCATTCTTCTCTTGTTCTGTATCAGTACTTCCATCCATATTTGCGTTTATCCAAGAGATAAACTCAGTAACTCTTGTAAAAGCTGATGGGTGGGATTCTTCACAATTCTGTGCGCCAAAAGATGTTACACCAATCTGAAAATGATATACATAATAATTAAGTAAATTGCCGAGATTCCTCATGTTGGGGACTGTGTAACAGTTTTAATTGATTAGATAGAGAAACTGTTTACACTGAATCGCCCAATTAAACATGAAATTACACATTACAGAATTTTTTGTTTACAGTGTCTAGTCGATATAATCGATATAACAAATTTACATACTTTTTTATCATTTTTGCTGATAATTTTTGCCCAATTAAACTCTAATCTACGGACTTCGAATTTTGAAATTAAATTTTCTATTCCACGACGATCGCTTAATGGCCAGACCATTTTTGTGAATATAGGCAAAATATTCACAAAACACAAAATAATAGATGTTTCAAACTTGCCAAAATTGCGCCAGAGTTTCTGGATAAAGCTAGTGGTCCACCGGAATCTCCGCCGCATGTTCCAACACCTCCTGTACCACTAGTGCAGATGTGGCTGGATTGAATCAGACTTCCATAGGAAGTCTGACAAATTCTATTGGTTATTACTTCTAAACTGACTGCACTCAAACTTTGGTGGAAGCTAACCGATTGCCCTGTGAAAGAAACACTGATCAAACATTTCTTTTGGTGTGGTATTTCGGGTAACTTTTTCTTGAGTTTAAAAACATTTGAAGTCAAAATGGTAAATTAAAGTTGCAATTAAGTGAAAATTGTGTCCCAGAATTGGTGCGAGTACCTGTAAGTATTTATCGTCGGGATGATCCCGACTGAACACTTGCAAAAAGATTGATTGTTAACTACGATACGACCTAGTTGACTGACAAAATTTATTAATTGCTTGATACGTCCTTGATATAGGTTTTCTACAATTTAATAATGGTAATCAGATTTCGCTATCTTTATTTACAACTGAAAAAAAAACTGCAAATAAAAATTCAAAAATTAAAGCAAATTAAATTTTTGAGTTTATGTATGTTTATTTAGTATCTATGTGCCAAATGATTTGTGCGTGCTTGTTTATAAATGCTGGTTAACTAAGCAGTTTCAAGAGTTTTTTTTTACTTAATGAAAATATATAAGTATCATAATAGTATTGGTACAAGGCATTTCATTTTAGCGTAGTGTATAGGTCATAGGTGAGAGATAATGTCGTAAGCCTGGTGTGTTTACGAGCTAAATTAAAATGAATTGATTGATATCAAGCTGCGACAGTTGAATGTGTTATTGTAAAATCGTGAAATTAAGTGCACAATCTTCTCTTTTTATTAATAGTATTATATTATTATTAGTTCTTGTTTCATTATAAAAAATTGTCTTAACGTAATCACTATCTGAGTGATACAACAGTTATCTATAGCAGTTTTGATGTTGTTATTAATTCCATAATAGGGAACTTTGTAATATAATAAATTATATTCAATAAATTTATGTACTTACATAAACTTATTAACATACATAAACATTAATAGTTGGAACTAGTCTTTGTATAGAAGGTGGGTAAAATTCAAACATCGATATTGCATTCAGCGCATTATGTTTTGTATTGGTTTTATTCGCTCGTTGCATTGTCTTAATGATGCTGCACTTGAGTAGTTTTATTGGGATAGTCCAACTAGTTCTACTATTTGTTCTACGATTGAATAGTTTGGACAAAAAAATCCAAGTAGGTAGTTCTACTGCAGTAGGACGCATTTATACCAAACTATTATGTATCATATTTTGGTAATTTTGAAGAGGTATACGGATACATATCTATGTAGGTAAGCTTTGAGGTTGACGCGATGTTTAAGTTTAATTTTGTGCCTACTGGAAACTTGCAAGGAAAGATACTAACCGTCACTTTTGATTCCGTATCCCGATGCTATTACAATACTACCGGCAAAGTCTTCATTCAGATCGGTTCCAGATGGTAGGGCTATCGGCCGTATCGAGGCTACAACAGAAAATAAAAACCAGTTCAATGGAATGGGAAAGATGCAATAAATAAACATTGTTATCAGAAGGAATTTGGGCTGTAAATTTTAATTATACCAATTTCATAGAACTACTAGCTGATCCGGCAAACGTTGTTGTGTCAAAAATTTTTTTGGGGTGGGCCACCCTTATCACTTAGGGCCGGTATTTCAACTGTTACTATTCTTAGGGCCGGTATTTCAACTGTTACTATTCTTAGGAATAAAATTTAAGTGAGGCTTAACTTTACTTTAGCGTATTTCAACTTTCACTCAACACAAATTCGTTCCTGAGTGAAACCCTTAAGTGTCAAATTTTTAAGTGACAGTTGAGTCGTCACTCAACTGATTTAAGTTAAGCTTAAATATCGTCACCTACAAGTTTATTAGTAAGGAATTACTAAAATTTATTTGTTTTTTATTTTACTATCAAAAATTTATATAAGTAATAATATTTTTACATAATTCGTGCGCGCGCATTAAAATTGATCATATTATTTACGAAATTTTTTTCAACTAACACATTAAACTTATTTCAGACAAAATAAATTTCATCCCATAGAGAAAAATTGTCTGCACGATTCCTATATATCCTGGGTTTACGAAGTCGGTTTAAACGTTCTACAAACGCAATAACTTCTTCGTCATCACTGCTTTATTTATTCGTAGACTGTTACTGTTAGAACTTGAACAAAATAGAAATCATATAGAAATACTTGTCACTCAAACATTTTAGGATTTTTTTCAATTTATACTTAACTACATGGCAGATATTATTTTTAGATTAAAATAATATTCAAAGTAAAATTAAATATGTATGTATTTAAAAATTAAAATAATATTCAAAGTAAATATATCACAACGTTCAAGGTTGTTTGTCATAGCCTCAATCAACCAACAAAAAAGTCAACTTCACTTGGCTGCTGTCTGTCAATGTGACAGTTTTGACATATAATTGAATGAACTTAGCGCGAAATCACTAAAATGTTGCCAGTTTTTGCTTTTAAGTGCAACTCAGTAAAGCTTCACTTAAAATTGTACTGAAATACGCGTAACATCAATAAGCTTAGCTTTATGGTAAAGGTAAGCTTAGTTAAATGTAAGATTTAAGTGAAGACTGAAATACCGGCCCTTAGGGCCGGTATTTCAACTGTTACTATTCTTAGGAATAAAATTTAAGTGAGGCTTAACTTTACTTTAGCGTATTTCAACTTTCACTCAACACAAATTCATTCCTGAGTGAAACCCTTAAGTGTCAAATTTTTAAGTGACAGTTGAGTCGTCACTCAACTGATTTAAGTTAAGCTTAAACATCGACGCCTACAAGTTTATTAGTAAGGAATTACTAAAATTTATTTGTTTTTTATTTTACTATCAAAAATTTATATAAGCAATAATATTTTTACATAATTCGTGCGCGCGCATTAAAGTATAAAGACAACGTAAAGAATAGGCAAGTTTACATAACCTATACATATTTTATAATTCGTGCTAAAAATTGATCATATTGTTATTATTTACGAAATTTTTTTCAACTAACACATTAAACTTATTTCAGACAAAATAAATTTCACCCCATAGAGAAAAATTGTGTGCACGATTCCTATATATCCTGGGTTGACGAAGTCGGTTTAAACGTTCTACAAACGCAATAACTTCTTCGTCATCACTGCTTGTACTGCTACTGTTAGAACTTGAACAAAATAGAAATCATATAGAAATACTTGTCACTCAAACATTTTAGGATTTTTTCAATTTATACTTAACTACATGGCAGATATTATTTTTAGATTAAAATAATATTCAAAGTAAAATTAAATATGTATGTATTTAAAAATTAAAATAATATTCAAAGTAAATATATTATCACAACGTTCAAAGTTTGTTTGTCATAGCCTCAATCAACCAACAAAAAAGTCAACTTCACTTGGCTGCTGTCTGTCAATGTGACAGTTTTGACATATAATTGAATGAACTTAGCGCGAAATCACTAAAATGTTGCCAGTTTTTGCTTTTAAGTGCAACTCAGTAAAGCTTCACTTAAAATTGTACTGAAATACGCGTAACATCAATAAGCTTAGCTTTATGGTAAAGGTAAGCTTAGTTAAGTGTAAGATTTAAGTGAAGACTGAAATATTAGTGGTATAAAAAATAGTTATACCCCTAAGTGCCGCTTCGGAGGAGTTAGCAGTTTGGTTACAAACACTGTGACATGAAGATATATATTAGCTCTTTTGTAGTTTAGCTTGCATTAAATTTTGGCAGAAAATAATATTTTCTATTCGTTTGGGAACTACGATGCCACAGACGATACAAAGACACACACGTTAAACTTATAACACCCCGTTTTGGCGTTAGACGTCGGGTGTTAAAAAAGGAGGTGCAAGAAGACATCGTTTTGAAACGTTTACTTATTTTTTTATAGGATAGTGCCATAGACAGCTGGCGAATTTCTTGATGGTAGGGTTACTACCGCCCTATAAACACAAGCAACACTATAGGAAGGTGATGATAGGATAAAGGCAAAGGCGGTGATGGGATAAAAAAAGGCAACAAAAAATTGTAGCTTACTTGTGAATGTAGTAGTTGGAATATGCAGAACTGCTATATCGTTTAATCCGGTAATTGGGTTGTATCCGGAATGGATTATAGTGCTGATAGCTTCAACTCTTGTACCTCCAGTGAAGAGTAAATTCGAGCCCAAAACTACGGTGATAAACTCAGCAGTAGTTTCTCCATCGGTATAACAATGTGCTGCGGTAAGAATTCTGTTACTGGAGAGAACACAGCCACCGCACACGGAAGTATAAACTAATAATATTGTTATTACAAGGCCCGCCTAAAATTAAAAAATTAAATAAGTTTTTATGATAAAATAGGTTCACATGTAAATTTTAAATAAAATAACATGAGTTAAAGCCAAATATGATCCCAATCATCGCTTTCCTAAATTTAGGCAGTCAGGGACAATCAAGAATCAGAGGTAACGCTTAGCTGATGGGACACCTCTGTGATGTAGAATAGGTGACGGTATCCACCTACCATCAGAACCCTACCTGGCGTCTAGAATAAATAACAGCACAACTCACAAGTGGTGTCATTTTACTGTGGTCTTGTGAAAGTGGCCAGTCTATGCCGCCAGACTTTTTTTTTTACAAAAGGAATAATCATGGATACAGGTTATAAATCGGGAATGCAGCAAATTAAAAAATAAATGGAGCAAATAAAGCCCATTAAAAAAAGACATGTTATGTACCTGATATGGAACTTGATTAATAGAAATCTCTGATCCACCAACGATCCTTTGGGCCGTGTTAACGACACTGCTTTCAAGTTGCTTTATTTTATGTGCTTCCGGAATTCCGATTCTTTTGTGATAGTTGTAAACACCATTTTCATTTGAACTGTTTTGTGTAGCAAACACTGTGATGATGCCTAAATAGAGTACAATTATTACTGAAGCACTCTTCATTTTAGTTAATAAATTTAATACTAAAATACTTTTTTTACTAAATTAAAGGGATATGTGCACAGAATTGAATGACCTATCTAGGTTGTAAATAAAATTAATCACTATATTTAATAATATGTTTATCACAAACTGAATACCCAGGAACTGACTCAGTCGTATGTCTAACTGCGAAAAGTTTTTATATTATCTCTTTATCGTAAAATTTATCAATATGAGTCAATCAAACTATGTTGGATTAGGTCAAACGTATAACAGATACATTTCTAAACAGTAAAATATTTAAAAATTACCTATATTATAAGAACGGCTTTGTAGTCTTTCAAATTATATTCATTATTGTAATTCATTGCTTTCATTTATAATCATTTTTTTTTTTCATTTTTATTTAACTGAAGGTATTATTTTGCAATAGAATATAACAATAATTATTATTTTGCAATATATATTTAATGATTTCATTGAATAATATTTCTGAGAGATATTTTTTAAATATATTTTTAACACAAATAGGTACTGCAAAAAACCGATAGATATGCGATTAGGAAAAACCCATGCCAATAAATGGTGTTAAATTTATAATAGATATTATCACTGATAAGATAACTGAAAATTCGTCATACTCTACTATTGCGTTTGGCATGATAAATTTCCATCGCGTATCGAATCCAATTGTGACAAAAATTTATGGTTTTGATTTATTTATAACTAGCTGTTCTACACGACTTCACCGGCGTTTTTTAATAAAATATAAGCCTATGTTACTCGCTGATAATGAGTTTTCCATGGATGAAATATTTTTTAAAATCGTTCCAGTAGTTTTTGAGTTTATTCATTACAAACATACAAATCTTCTCTCTTAATATTATTTGTATGGGTATAGATTATATATTCCTATTATCTAAATTCTAAATTCTAGTATCTAATTTGTTTAAAATTCCGTGTTAGAAGTAACTTTAGGATTTAATTATATCGAGTGAAGTACCGAAAGTTGTCTGTTTACAAACGATATACTCAATATTTTACATATATTTTTTTCTCATCCACAAATATTAGGGTTTATTTGAAAAAACACGATCTTGTATGACGAATTTTGGAGGGAGCCGCCGTAAGTAAGCGATTTGAACAGTGTTTAAGCTACAAATAGGTTAGTTGGTTCTAATACCCGGTACAGGTGGAAGTTAATAGGTGGAATTGAGTAATTGGAACATATAGGTACGATGAGGAACGTAGCACCGCTTTTACGCTAAGTGCACGAAGGCGTTGCGGTATCGCTTTTAGTATAATTAATACTGTACCTACAACTACTCGTCACCGACTCTTATTCTAAGTGCAGTTGTCTCTTGAGAGTAGTTTTAAGTTTCAATTTAAATATATTATATGAAAACATATAAGCTCGTAGGCCGAAATGACAATCAAACTATAAAAAAAAAATGCACATGTTAATCGTATTTGTATTTTTAGATGACTGAATTAATCCAGCTGACGAAGGAAGTGACTCTTGCAAAACCTGCCGGATCCCCAGCTTCACATCCATACCAGCTTCCGAAGGATGTTACACCAACCTGCGCAGGAACAATATTTTATTACTGGAGTAAATACGCAGTGAACACTTTTTTTAAAATTCTTTATAGATGGTAGCCATTGAAAACTCAATTTTAAATGTACATACATTATACTTAGCTAGGATGTTTTTATTATTGGGTTTTAGTGAGTAATTAGAAGAATTCAAGCTGCAAAAATGTCCCAAATTCTGCACCTTTTGGAAATTAATTGTATTATTTTAGTTGCATCCATCTAACTAAACCTTCATATTATATCTCAGAAAAATCATGATTTGCTACTACCAATAACTTAAGAGTAATCATGAGATTACGTAGTATGAAATTTGTAAGCGACTCCTGTTGGGAAGTAAGCTCTTAAAACCGAGTAGCCAAGAAATATGAAATTAGAAAAATGATTTATTTATTTTCAAGGGTGAACATCTTATTCTTACCAAGATATTTCGGCCATTGTTCCACACAGCTAATGGGCCACCAGAATCTCCGTGACAGGTGCCTCTGATACCAGCTCCGCTTATGCACAAAGTGCTACTGAATGCGTAAATGCCGAAGAACCATCTGCACTCATCGTGGGTTATAATTGGCACATGTACTGAACTGAGCCGTTGGTTTACGCCGATTGAATCTCCTATAAAATTAATAACAATATTTTAAATACTATTAAAACGTAGGTGGACAATCGATGAAATAATGCCATGCCATCCTATCCTAAAATGTAAACATGAAAACTTAAACGTCAATCAAATTAGAAAGAAAATTAGAACCCCAAAGACCGATGGATATACGGAGGGGCACACTGAAATGATCGGGAATAGAATATTTCGGATTGAGTTACAATAAAACCTTTTTTAGAATTTGAATACTGGCCTCTTAGAATCTTAATGACATTCAAACAATTAATTTTTTTTTATTAAAAACAAAAACTATGTTGGTTTAAAGTTGACACGTCGTTAACAGAAATGGAGCTCACGCGTGAACATTTCCGTGCCATAATTCATCACAATTTTCGTCGCGGCTTATCTCAAGATAAATGTCTCAGCGAACTTGTTTCGATTTATGATGTTGAAGCACCGAGTCAAACGGCAATATACTGCTGGTATGCCGAGTTCCGACGCGGTCGTGTGTCGCTCAGCACTGTTTCTTCTGCAGGTCGACCAAGAACAGCGGTCACGCCTGAAAACATCGCAGCTGTGCGAACTATTATATTAGATGACCGTCATGTGACATACGAGCAGATTCGGGCTGTTATCAGTATCGGAATGACTGCAATTCAGTCGATATTACATAATGAGCTGTATGTAAGAAAGCTAGTTTCCCGCTGGGTTCCCCACAATTTGTCCGAAGAGCAAAAGGCGGCTCGTGTAGATTGGTGCCGGAATACTCTGCAACGCTTCAACGGAGGGAAGTCAAATGCCGTTTATAATATCGTCTCAGGTGACGAATCATGGATTTATTCATACGAACCTGAAAGAAAACATCAGTCAGCAGTTTAGGTCTTCGAAGACGAGGTCAAACTAACGAAAGTGGTTCGCTCCCGCAGCGTGTCAAAGAAAATGGTCGCTACGTTTATCTCGAAAAGGGGGCATGTTGCTACAATTCCTTTACAGGAACGCAGAACGGTTACCGCCGAGTGGTATATCACGGTTTGTTTGCCAGAAATGATAGCCGAACTCCAAAAAAATAACCCGAAACGTCGCATCATCTTACATCACGATAATGCGAGCTCCCATACGACTCGAAAGACAAATTATTTTTTAAAGCAGGAAAACGTTGAGCTGATGAGCCATCCTCCGTACAATCCTGACCTGAGCCCAAACGATTTCTTTACATTCCCTAGAATGAAAGATTTATTACGCGGTCAACGGTTTGAAGACCCCGAAGCAGCTGTGGAAGCTTACAAATCAGCCATTTTGTCAACATCAACTTCAGACTGGAATTACTGGTTTAATGATTGGTTTGCACGAATGGAAAAGTGCATTAAGTGAACGGAGAATACTTCGAAAAACAATAAAATACAATTTAGCTATACCGTGCATGTGGTTTTTCTTATTCCCGATCATTTCAGTGTGCCCCTCGTATGATAGCGGATTAAACGACGATTAGGGTTGTGAGCTATTGCTGATCTTAATTACGTGTCCAAAAATACGATATAACTGTATTACTAACAGCTAAACTGATGTCATACTGGATTGATGTATTATAAAAACAAGGTTGATTACAAGTAAAATATTTAATGAATTTAAAATTGTAATGAATTTAAAAATGCATTTTGGTATATAATTAGATAATAAACAAAGTAGTTATATGGATAAATACATCTAATTATGTAATTGGCAATATCTTTTTGTATTTATGTACATACATAGATAAAATGAGTAATTATGATTATTGATTGATGTTTATTAATGACATGGCTTAACGATAACGCCTTTCAGTCGTAGAAAGTTCGACGTCGATTAACGAGCTGTGAAAAGAGATGCTATGCTCAGAGTTACGCTACGAGATCGAATCATTAATGAGGAGATCCGTAGACGAACGAAAGTTACCGACATAACTCGGCGGATTAGTAAGATGAAGTGGCAGTGGACAGGACACATAGTGCGGAGAACCGACGACAGTTGGGCCGGAAGGTTCTAGAGTTAAGGCCACGTACTGGCAAGCGCAGCGTAGGAAGTCCACCCACAAGGTGGGCAAATGTACTGATAAGGGCCGAGGTTTGAAGGTGAACCCAGGCTGCTTCTGACCGGTCCTTTGGGTAAATTATGGGGGAGGCCTATGTCCAGCAGTGAACGTCCTACGGCTGAGATGATAATGATGATGACTTATCTTCACGTAGTAAAATTAGCGAATTTATAAAAGAATTACCATTAGAAGTGAAACCAAATCCGGAAGCAGTTGCTATATATCCAGCGAAGCTCAAAGACAGTTCAGGTCCACTTGGCAGAGCTATGGGCTGCATAACATCTACATAAAAATAATAGCATTATTTTCAGGAGATTAAGCATACATGCGTGCTAGACGGGCAGTGTCCGGTTACAGACCCCCGCGAAGGAGTTGCGGAAGAGTGTTCGTCCGACCTCACAACTTCGCCTATAGCGGACGCGGAGGACGCCAAGAGGTTTAGTCAGCAGGTCTACCTCACTACCATCTCGGGGCGGGAGTCCGACATAACCCACCGGTCTGTCCCCAGGCCATGATCCATGATGATGGGTATCCATGATGATCCCTCTTGTAAAAAAAGTCGTGGCGGTCATTGACATATAATGCAGTTCATAGATTTTAAAATCGTAAGCATTTAACGACAAGCGGTCAGCCCCGGCCGCAGCCGTCGAGATCATTCGATTTTTATGAAAATCACTCAGTTTGAGCGCCACATTGGCCGTCGAGAGTCACCTGGCCCCATAATGCGCATGTACGCTAATTTAATTTTGATGTTATCTAATGCTAAAACGTTGACTATAAAATTTCATTGAGAATTAACCTTAGTGCTGTTGTCTAAGTAGTCATCAGAAGTCAACACTAAAATAATATTTTTTTGGACTAACGGTATTTAACTACAATAAATTACTTACTTGTAAAAGAAACTGAAGAAATTCGAATAAGGGCAACATCGTTTTCAAGAGTGTTAGGACGCCACTGTGGATGAACTACCACATCGGAACTCCAGATGCGGGTACCACCCGAGAAGAGCGTATTAGATCCTAGGACAACAGTAAAGCCCAGAGCGTGCAAATTTCCATCATTGTGACAATGTGCAGCAGTCAGCACACGATCATTGCTTATAAGAGATCCTCCACATACCGAGGTGTACCAAGAAAGTTGAATGACGAGGCCAGCCTGCAAGTTTTCATCAATATAAACTTTATTTATACCATTATTTTAAATAATAAAAATATTATAATTTCTTACCTGATAAGGAATTTCTGAAATATCTGTGACCCAGCCGCCAATGATCCTTTCACCACCATTTCCTATGACATTACCAGCTTTAAGAGATTCTTCTTCCAATCTCTTAATTCTAATAGCTTCAGGTATACCGACTTTTTCGTGGTACCGATATGTGTTAAGATCCTCAATCGATAGTCCCTCTACTAATGAGGACACGAAGGCCAGTACTGCTATTATGGTCGCTGTCTTCATTGTGATGGCTTAATTAGGTTTATTTACAAAATCTTCATTTATATTTTAATTGTTATCTACTTATATCTGATATTATATTATAATTCTCATTTATGTTGATAAGAAGTAGCTGATTGTTGCATTAAATACATTTAAATTTTAAGACGATTTTTATATCTTGATAGGTACTATGATTACCTAATACGTACATATTTTTTTCATTCCTTACTTATATTCCTATTTATCTATTATGTTAAGCATATGCTAAGCATTTTATTTTAGTTCTGGTATTCTTATATATGTTACGGCTAAAGATAGGTGTGACCATAAACTTAAGATTAGCCGGCTAAACTTAGGTTTATCTTCGAGGAGATGTTAATGTTAGTTTCATCTATCATTAGCCGGCTAAACTTAAGTGTAACTGCAGGCCCTTGGCTAAAAATGTAGAAGCAAATTAAAAAGGAAACGGTATAATAATGTTTAATATTTCGACACGAAAACCTTTATTAAAAAATAATCACTCTCATTACACATACTTATGTAGGTATACAAAATTACAAATTAAAACTTCTGCAGCGTTAATAACTTAAAACAATATCTATTCATTAAAATAAAATAATAAGAAACCATTTGTACATTACAGATACTTCTGTATTTAAAATTACAAAAAAAACTTCTGCAGTGTTAATAAATTAAAACAATATCTAGTCATTAAAATAAAATAATAAGGAGCCCCATCCCTACCTTATCCCTTATCCTTAATCCTTCTATGGTCGGCAGCGCACTTGTAGCACTTATGGCGTTGCTTGTGTTATAGGCGAAGGTAGCCACCTACCATCAAGTGGACTGTCAGCCTGTCGGTCTGCGCGCATCGTCTCCCCTCCGCCCCCTCAAGCGACATGTTCGCCCCGGCGCATCCATCGAAACATTTTTAGCCGTTTTGTTTCGGTTAATGTGCACATTAACCGGCTAAAGATGGAAATTCACGACGCAAACTAACATGATATCGAACTTTAGCCGCCTCTCGAAGATAAACTTAAGATTAGCCGGCTAAACTTAAGTTTATGTTCACACCTATCTTTAGCCGTAACATATATACTTCATTTTACATGAAGTATATGTTTTAGGATATATAATAAAGTTTCATGTGGGCTAATTAGCTAAGTTTCATGTGGGTACATTTATCACCTCAATCAGAAAATTGGGGCGTCCCACTGTCCCACCATCATCGCTTCTGTCGTTCATATCAGATCACTTGCCAATATTTGTTCAGTCATTTCATCAGATCTGCAGATCTTCTGCAGGTCGATGGTTTGTCTTAACCAGAGCCTGAATTCCATGAAGAATCGGTAGGGACTCTGGCTAAATAATTGTCATTGTCATTGACGATACGTTTGGTCTAGTGGTTAGTAATCGTAGCTGTTTCCCAAACGGTCGCGGGTTCGAATCCCGCTAGGGGCAAATGTTTATGTGAACATTTATCTTTGTACCTGAGTCGTGGATATTTGTATCTATAATATGTATGTATTTACAAAAAAAAAAAGTAATCTATGTAGTATATTAACTGTCTCCGTATTAATTATTGTGGCTCCGTCGTTTTGTGTACGCATTACGAAGCAGCGAATCCTTTATATAGTACATTAATTCCCCGCAGGAACCGCGAAACAAAAAGTCTAATAATATACTCGTCACGAAAATGGGTTAAAATGAATTAATTAATAGTGTGAGCGGAGTCGTGAGAAACACATCGACATTATAGATGCAAGTTGCAAGTTAGATGAGATTCCTGATATTTTTTAAAGAAGTTTAAAACACTTGTTAATAATAGTTTCTTAGTAAGATTATCTTTCTTAATTTTAATTTTTAAGCTAGAAGAGTTCTCGTGTACCAACTCTTTTAACTATTACTATTATTACGACATTGTTAAAGAAGATAAGTCTGTGCACCGCGAGTTGGGTCGTGTCGCTGCGCCGCGACCGCTCCGAGAGTTAAAACTTCATAATCCTATCTGTATTCACATTGAACCCGCAACTCGACTAAACCGCAACGTTCTAATAAACTCTCATTTCAATCTCTTTGTCAACAAAACTTGCACAGCCACTACCTACCGGCTTCAATTCCAAATGGTGGTTACAAAACAATTTCCAATTGTTCTTCACGTCTTTACACATTTAAGTTTTCCAATTAAGTATAACTATTTTTAGTATCCTTACAAAGTATAAATTGAAGTCGCTGCCCGCGTCTGTCTGTCTGTATATCTGCTACTCCTCCTAAATCATGCAACGGATGTTGATGCGGTTTTCACCAACACTTACTTATGTTTTAATGAAAGTAAGTACTGCCTGCCATAAATATATGAGCGATAAAGATTGAATAAATGTTTTAATAACTATGAAAAAGGGGATCAAACGAATTCGCGGGCGAAAGCTAGTGTAGCGATAAATAAAGTGAGTAAAACTAATGTTTTTCGCATTAAAATTTAGACATTAGTAGTTCCGTTCTTATCATCACTGGTTCGTTACATCGTAGATCCATATGTACCTACACTTAACTAGACGCCTGTTCTAAATGTGGAAGTGTAATTAGAAGTAGGCCAGGAAGGTAACATTAGTAACATATTATGTACCTATGTACTGCAAGTTATTTTTCTGTTCTTATTTTTTTTTGTGTATATAGAAATGTATTTATTTTAATGGATATATCCTTTCGTGCTTTTTATCTTTACTCGTAAGCTGGATTAATTCATAGGAATAACTAAAATATAGTTAGGTAAGTAGTGATAGCAATTTAGCCTCCACCTTTGTACAGTATGAAGTGTGGACCTTTTACATGCTACTATGAGGAAATTTGTTGTTCTGTTAATTATCTTAAGTAGAAGAAAATTTTCATCATTTTCAGTACAGTATGTACTGTATATGCCATACACAAAGTATATACACCATAGAGATAATGGTAATAATGGTTTCCGATATTTATGATATTGTATGAAATATTATAGATACTGTTTATTTATTTTAGGTTACATAGACAGGGCGACACAACATGACAAACCAAGAAAATCCAATACAAAATATGTTATCATCTAATTTATAAAGCTTTTAAAATAAGGAAAGCTTTATATCTAGGTTAATACTTTGAGTTTTATATAAGAGCTAACTAGCAAAGAGTGGAGAGCGCAAAAACCAAGTGTCGTTTTTGTTTTAGTGGAGGAAAAATTTAGGAGAAGATAATACAAAACGCCGGCGGGTGTGGGTGTCGCGACTCGACTGCACGGATGTGGGGACGCGCCGCTGCGCTGTGGTAAGCCTAAGGAGTCTGTAGAGATGGCGGGATATGTAAAAGTTTTTACAATTAAATTTTATAACACCTTTGACTGGCGACTTTGAACGCGTGAACCTTTATGATTTACTAGCTGGTGCTCACGACTTCGTCCGCGTTGAAAAATATTAAGTAGCCTATCCTGTGTCCCGTACGTCCAAATCTTTATCTACCAAGTTTCATGAAAATCAGTTAATTCGTTTCAGAGTTATGGAGGAACATACATACATACAATACCTACACTTACAGATTTATTATTAGTATTGATTGATGATTGATAACTATATACTTATGTATTATTTCGATGCAGAGAGAGTTCGGCTTCAACCGTGTTTTAATCTCGATTTCAGTATATACAAATTTTAGCCGGCATAACAATGAGAAACTTAATTAATATCTGATTTGTAGAGCAACTGCATAGGTGTTCAATGAGATTTAGTATCCCTTACCTATTCACCAAAACACATATTAAAGTGCAAAAGATCGTCTTTTGCTACGGTCATCTTCTGTAAGAGGGTGATTACAGCAAAAGACAAAAGCAGTCCATTTTGTGACTGTGGAACGTCGATCAACTACATATAATACTAGATACACAATCAGCTACATAAAACGTCCTCATCAAATGAGCACCCACTTGAACATTTGGGTGCGCTTTTGTATCAATATAAATCGATCCGTTCAACCGCAAACATTTCACAGTGCTCCTTTCTGAGACTGTCTAGTATTATAGTCGATAGTCGAGGCAAAACTACGTAACGTAGTTTTTTCTGCCGCTAAAATACAATAAAAAATATAGGTATTATGATACATTGAATATCAATAGTCCATAGGATAATTCTTTAATATAAGTCTTCTTGTCAGGCTGACAAGTTTTTACAGAAAATTTAATAGACTATCTACTCTTACCATTTCTCTGTTCCATTATAACAGGTCAAGTTTAAAAGAGGTTGCACTAAATTTTCAACTCCAACGACAAATCTACAACGAAATGCTGGGGACACTATTGTTGGCTTTGTTATAAAAGCGGGGTTATGTGCTTCAGTGGAAAGTATCATGATTATGAGAAAGTGGCTTTATGCTGCCCTATTTTGATTCTTTGACTTTCTATTTAAAATTGAGTTTTAAATCACAGAAATTATTACTTGACATACATATACCTATGTAATAAACTGTAGCTAAACAGAAACACAAACGCCAAATAGATCCTGAAGGTGCCTTTAAGTACAAGACTTAAGTCAACTATTACCATGTTCGGACATGGTTCCAAACCTTCACCTCCTCAAACAATAGCGATGGTGAATAATAAATCAATAAAATATTTTATGAACCAATGAATATTTATTTGGAAACTTACTGGTTCCCGCGACTTCGTCCGCGTTCAAAATTAAAAAAATAAATGTGCAATATAACGTCTGACATCTTTATTACTATTACACTTTTGCCTGGCTTTAGTTTTTTTTTTAATTTTAGACGATCCCTCGTGAACACTTTTTTTCTGAATGAAAGGTTTACACTGTGTATACAAAAATTGGGTCAAATTTTTCCGTAATCGCGTCTACATTGTTACTAGCTCTATATGAATATTTATGAGACAAGTAAAATAAAACTAGTTGTTTTGTCTCATTTACCGACATTGCATTTTCATGAAGCAACCGTCTGATGCTGCGGCACGCCCGTTGTACTTTATATGCACTTTTGCTTGCCACGTAAATTCCTCCTCTGGGACTTTCCGGGCGTCTTTGTTATCCTGCTGTTCTATGGGAATGTAAAAAGAATTTGTGAGTTTAATTTTCAATTATTTCCTACCTACCTTAATTAAGGTAGTTATACCTACCTTAATTCATTATCAACAATAGCAGTTTCAATAAATTATTTCCTCAGATTAAATAACATCTAGACAGAATGTTGTGAACATGAACAATATAGTGAAGCCGGTTTTAAAAATAAGCGCGTAGGTCAGTGTTACCCATTATTATTCTATGGTGTTACCATAATAATATTGTACATAGTGCCCAAATATTCATCGTCGTGAGCACAATGATATAACCAGAGTAGTAGTAGTAAGGGGTAGTAAGTAAGTAGGCTTAGTCATTAGTAACCTATAATCAATACTAATAATAAATCTGTATGTATGTGTGTGTGTGTGTGTGTGTGTGTGTGTTCCTCCATAACTCTGAAACGAATTAACTGATTTTCATGAAACTTGATAGATAAACATTTGGACGTACGGGACACAGGATAGGCTACTTAATATTTTTCTAACGAGGACGAAGTCGTGGGCACCAGCTAGTGTATTAATAAATAAGTAACAAATTTATAAAATATTTTTATTTTATGTGAAAAAAAAACCTTCTTTTTTTAACGCTTAATAAAGGTAACACCATGTTGACATTTGTGTTCCAGGCTATAACCTCAATTTTTAATTATTTTTATTGATAATATTGGCTTCCAAGTTTATAATACATATACTTAGTTACCCTGAAATGTAATTCAATCCTGGTTTTTACTTTTTGAATACTGGTTTTTATACCCTTTCTCTACGCCATTCGGCATTTTCATTAGAAAATATTTTAATAAAGCGAGGCGTAGTTTGATTGCATTTGTGTACGTGTTGTACACTGCGAGGCGTAGTTTTACCGGCTTCAAACTGTCATCCACAGTGCTCTATCCTATTAATTTCATAATTAACCTGGGAAAATCTGCCACATTTAGGACTAACCCCATATCCGCATCCGCAAAAAATTATTGCGGTTGCGGGTGTCTACATCGATGCGGAAGTTCCGCAACAGCCGTGGTCGGTATAACACACAATGAATGGCCACATCTTTTCTGATACTAAAGTTTAAATGCTATATAACCATGATTTTTAAATTTATTACTGTGATTTCAGCCAAGCTGTACAACGCAGTTGTAACTCGAGTATAATAGTGGCTAACAATAAATTCAAACTCGTGAGAACTGCAATTAAGATCTTGCGGGTGCACGCGGTGCTTTTCCGTCCGTTGAAAAATAAAATAAAAAAAATTGCGTTACATTTAAATTCGAAATTAACATTTGGGAAGTTGGAATTAAAAGTTGTGTTTTTCAACTAGTTTATTTTTGGAATGCATTCGTTGACTTGGAAACCTACTAAGTTTTAAAATATTACAATTACATTTGTTCCGTTTTACGAAACTATATTACATTTGCTATTTCTCTGCGATTTGGTGACACTTATTACGATATACTCTTATATTTTCTCTATAAGCCTATGAAGTTTAATAACAGTTAGATTTCTTGGAAGCTTATATTAAAAATGATAAAAATTTAAGCCGCCATTCACATAAGTGACATTTTCAAATAATTGATTCGTTATAATGAGTTAATAATTATAATATTAACATTTTGAAAATTATTAAATTGTAGATGTTACGGTTTATTAATAATACATTTAATAACCGTTTATTAATTATAATTCGACTAAGGTATTAAAAGCAATTGCTATTATTATTTTTTACAGAGATGAGTAAAGGGATGCCAGTGGCTCTAGTATGAGTTTATAATGCCCGCACTCAATTGTCATATTTTCATATAAATTGTCTTACGCTGTCGCTAGCGAGTGCGGTCATTGTAAACTCATACTAGAGCCAGAGATTAGCAACAGCCATATGTCTATGTCACCTTATAAGGATGATTATAGGTTAGTCAATCGTAGACCAAATGAGTCAAATTTATTTTATTTAAATTATCCTTGGAGTGCCTATATGAAAATCTTCATACGGAGGGTAACTTTATGAGTTATATTTGTTTGCAGATAGGATCAGTGTACCCGTTTTATTGGGGTTACGCGTTTAATCGTAGGCTAACTAGGGTCCCCTTGTCATCATGTGCCGACTCCCACGGTCCTTAAACCTTAATCCTGCACGTAATCAAAATGAATCTCCACTAAACCTGACCTTTTCGATAAAGCTGTATTGATTTGTTCACTAAGAGTATACAACTATTTTGTTAGAATTGAACAGTTTTAAAACACAATCCAAAGAAACAGTTTTAACATTTCTTTGGAGATATTTATTGAATGACAATTGCTATTGAGTTTGGATAATTTGTTAACAATTTTTTCATGTAAATTTTATAAAATCTGACTAGACGGGTCTGACTAGAAGGGGGTGGGATAAGGAAGGCGAAGGAGAGTGTAGTTTAAATTTTATTAACTGTTTTTTGTATTATCCAAAATATATCCTAAGAAGAAAAAAAAAGAATTAATCTCTAAAATTTTATAAGATCCTTTTTTATAATTTGATTTTAAAAATAAAACCCAATATACACAATATTGGGTTATTAAACTGTTATTAAATTTGAAATTTAATAATTATTACAAAGAAAATGATAATGCAAATAAAAAACATTTTGATGCATTACATAGATCATTATTTACTCCTGAGTTCCAATTGCTCATGTTAAGAAAAAGTTTGTTTCATTTTAAGAATGGTTTTAAAGAAAAAGATGTAAAATGTCTAAAGATAATTTTAAATGAACTTATTTTTTAAATATCACCCCTATAAGCGGAGTATGTTGCTGTGTGGTTCCAAAGGCACACCTGCTGTTTACTACTTTAATTACGTTACTCATTAATCCAAGTCAGCAGCAGGGGTTGTGGACAGAGACGGATTGAGCACTTTCAATATTTTAAACACGTGTGTTACTTCTATATATCGATTATAAATTAAATAACGAAGCCCTAACTAAATAATTTTGAAGGCGTGAATTTTAGTGGATTGAAACTATCCAAATATATGTTTTTATTAAAATTTAGTTCACATTGAGAGGTCTTCATAATTTTTTTTTGTTAGTACAGTCATCGTATATATCCTTAGAATTTTTTTGTTATGCTTCACCATGTGGTTGGTTTCGCAATAGAAAACTATAGAAAGTATTATTATGTCTTGTTAGTGATAAAAGCGAAGTCACTTTAATCTAATATAAGGAGTGGTTACTGTCGCCAAACGGATTGCAGCGTGTTCGATATGTATTGCAATATATTGACATAAATACCTGTAGATACATATTATAAACTAAATTAACTGTCCGCTGCTGTCTGACTAGCTGCTTCAGAACCACTCAACGGATTAGGATACAGTTTTCACCAATGAAGAGAGCGATAAAATGGAACAAATGTGCATAAAAAAATTGCAAAAAAAATGTATACTTATCTACGTATCTATATCTATACTCTATACTAATATTATAAAGAGAGATTTGTATATTTGTAATGAAAAACCTTAAAAACAACTATACCGATCGTTCAGCTAAAGAAAGCTACATTATCAGCGAGTAACATATGCTATGTTTTATAAAGTTACGCGAAGTCGCGTGCAACAGTTAGTTCATTATAATTTCTTGAAAGCTTGTCACGTGACTGTAAAGTTTTAAGTCCGGAGCTGATTCACTAACTCTAAGTTTAGTGCGTCTCATTTCGAAGCTGTTTTTGCACGTGTGCTGTGAACTCAAGAGCCGTGTAATGACCCTTTCCCGTATTATAAAGTCTTTTTACCGTTTTTACTGGAGAAATTATTTTCCTTTGCATTCACATCGAGCAGAAAAGTACCTTTCAGTTTATTTTTAGCTCCTTTTTTTTAATTATCTAAAATAGTAGGCATTCCTTTTTGACTCGAATGAGTATTGCGAAATAGAAGGCAGCAAAGGGCTCTAAAAGAAGTTAAATGTAACGTTAAGTCCCTCTAAAATTCGTAATTATTCAAGCGGGGGGTTCATTCAGAATGCAGGTTTTCCGCGACATTATAAATGCCCGAATTGTCTAGTTCGTTCATTTTCCAAGTACTACACAAGAGGGATTTGTATTTATAATATACCTATTACATATACAGGCGTGCTTGTAAAGGAAACGAAATAAGTAGGCTATATGAAAGGATTTTTACAGTTTTCATCTACAGCCCAAAAATAGTTTTGACTTTTTTTTAAAATTGATTAACTTATTTAATAATAATAATAATAATAAATTAAGGAAAGACTCTAAAGTGAAGTGGGCTAAAACAGCAACAGATTTGGACACTTCGCTTAATCAAAAAGAAAGAAAGGACAGGAGAAAGTATAGGAGATGGCCAGATGATCTCATGAAAATAGCAGACCCTCAGTGGGCCACAATAACACCCAATAGACAGGCTAGGCTTTGAAAAAATTGGAGGAGCCCTTTGTAGACTTTTGTCTATATATAATTTGTAGTATTTTTAGTAAATAAAGGTTTGGAAATTGAAATTGAAACAGTTATAATATTACACGAGATAAAGTAAAGCAAGAAAATAGCCAAAACAGTTTCCAACGATAAGTTAAATATTTATTTAGTTACATATAGGTTATATTTATTACATTACATACATTAACTTATCTGATATATGGCTTGAAATAAAACCTTGGAAAAACTTTGGTTTGTTGTATAAATCGGTCGTGATTCAATCTTAATTTAAACAAAAGTTTCTAAGTCAATAATAGATACATACAGAAACTTTGTTTGTAAGATATAAAATAAACTGCGTAGTATAGGCTGGATGAGCTCTGAATTTTCTGCTAGCAACAAATCCACGTCAGACCACTGGCGATAATCCAACAGTTTGCTTCCTGCAGAAATGCTCCATGAATATATTGCACGAAGCTGCATCGACTTCTTGTAAATGTATAAATGTATAATGTATAATGTACTAAATGGAAGACATTCCTTAAGGTATAGAAGGAGTTCATATTAAGGATTTTACCCCTGATGCCCTATGCCCAATGCAGCTTTCAAACAAAAAAAAACGTTTAAACTCTCCTATTTCCTAGTCAACGAAGGGATTTCACTAATTTCCACATGTTCGATTCATGTGAAATTTGGTATACTGTTACTTCGGCGGTATAATATAATATTTTTAAGATAACGGTATGCTAAACATAGCATAGTTTCGGACTACAGACTAAACAAAACCTTTATGACCCCAGTCATTTTTTTCGTAGGATCTGGGCTCAATGTATAATTATAGACCTTATACAACAATGTATAATTTTAATGACAGCAATCTAATAAATAATTGTCTTAAGAACTGCAAATAATAGTGACGAAGTTTGTTATAAAGTAGGAATAATTACAAAATAATATTGATTATCATCATCATCTCAGCTGCAGGACGTCCACTGCTGGACAGAGGCCTCCCCCATATTTTTTCCATTAAGAACGGTTAGATGTAGCCTGGATCCACCGTCGACCCTTATCAAGTCGTCTGTCCACCTTGTGGGCGGACGTCCTGTGCTGTGCTTGCCGATCCTTGGCCTCCACTCAAGAACTTTCCTGCCCACTGCCACATAAACTTACTGGTTCGCCGGCTTATGTCGGTAACTTTCGTACGTCTACAGATCTCTCGTAACCCCAAGCATAGCCTTCTTTGTAGTTTGTTGAGCAACGTTGAGCTTTCTTACAAGGCCCATAGTTAGAGACCACGTTTCAGCGCCATATGCCATCATTGACAAGACAATGAATGGAACATTGGATATTCTACAGTTTTATATTATTAGTGAATGTTATATCATCTATAAAATAATTACAGCAGCACTGAATATAAACGATTGTTAAGTGGCAGATACAAATTCGAGAGGTTCATGTTAAGAGGACATTAGTGTCTATTTACAGTTGGACAAAGTTGTATTTCTGCTGTAACGCTACCTAAATCACTATGTTTTTGTCCACCGGCCTGTCCAACCGAATAACAAAAGGATCACGAAAAGTGATTATTCAGGCGGCACTCACGTTTGCATGTCATGACATAGTGAATTACTGGCCACGGACGATGTTCGCATTTTTTTTTCAGGTGTGTCCCTACACTGCAAAAAAAGTTGCGTTCGCGTTGTGTGGTGAACCATCGTTAATTGCTCGCACTCGCCTGTGTAAACACGCCATGTTTGGAATGGAGTAAGCTTCGGAAACTGGTCGGAAATCGCACACCATTGTTTTGACACTTTCTCTCTTTTTTTCTCTCTTTTGGAATATATGTGTCTGGGTTTCGATATTTTTAATTTTAATCACAGAAAATTATTGATGATATCCATTTTTTTAGGTTAAGGTCGACAGAGACTGATGGTAGGTGGTCCACTGGATGGTAGGTGGCTACCTTCGCCTACAATACAAGCAACGCCACATGTGCTGGAAGCTGCAAGAAAGCATATATATAACTTAGATTGTGTAACTAAAATTCTATGTTAACTCAATTAGGTCGAGTTGCTAGAAAAAAAAATCCAAGCTGTAGATCTCACAAGAGGCTGAGGGCGTAACCTACTTACGTAGGTCAAGTTGAATACAAAGTGTATTAAAAAATTCCGTATAAGATTTTTAAGAAATATTAAGTGCTTGTGTGTGTCTTTTGTGGTCATCATTATCATTATTAGACGTACCCCATAATCTTTAGAAGAATCGGTCAGAAACTGCTAAGATCCAGTGCAGATCGAAGGCCCTTATCAGGTCGCCAGCCCATCTTGCAGTTGCACACACACATGTCAAACTTATAACCCCGCTTTTGCGTCCGGCCGGCGTCGTGGCTTATTTAATAAAATCAATTACAGAACAGAAAAATCTCCGAACGTAATTGATTATATTCGTTTTGAAATGCTATAGCTATACGTTATTATGAAAGGCGGGATTGTATTAAAATGGAAAAAATATCGTAGTAGCATGGAATCATATTATTATGAATGCGGAAATTGTACGTTTGTGAGCTGTGTCCCTGACCACAGCTTATGGTCAGGGAGTTTCACCCTTTGCTCCTATTTTTTAAATAAAATTACTATTACAATTGCAACAAGTTAAAAGCTAATACTTTATTCATTCGAATGTATTTTAAAGTAAGAAATCCTCTACTACGCTTGCTTTCACAAGTGCTTCTCACTCCTGCCTTCAAGTATCATAGCATTATATGGTATGAACAGAAAGTAAACTTTTCAATATTAGAAGAATTTGTATTGTGGCAACTCTCTCACATGCCACACCTCGAACGTTTCAATATATTTTTAAAACTTACCACTTACCTTAATTTTGTATTAATGAACAAACTAGTTATTTTCAAATATAAGGCTTTGACAGAGAAACTGTTGTTAATTCACAAACATTTAATACCTCCATTACTTATTACTATTTACATTCTTTTTTTAAAGTAACCACACATAATATTGCTGTTGCTCCCTAGACATTTTTGGCACGTTGCTATTAAAATCGAGAAGTTTAAATGGGAAACATTGTATTAACATTACTTTCTGGACGCTTGTTTGTACTGTGCGTGCATTACACGAGAGAGGTGCCGCCGAGACAGGGGTGAGCACTAAATTCTTTACTCTGCCAACAAATCCAAGTCGGTGGCGATAGCGTCGACATTTTATTTGGGTCATCGGTGAAAAGTATGGTTTCGCTTTACGGCTATTCTTGATTGTACAGGGTAACGAATCTATCAAGGATTTAACGTACGTTACAGAGCAACATTATTGCTGATGGCCATAAAAACTTTAAAAATTGTGAACGTAAGATATATTTTAGTTATACATATTTATATGTAGTTAGTTTTTTTTTTGTAGTTCTGTCATAAAGTTTTAACTCACTACATTTATTTCTTTTTACACACTTTACACAATATTTAAGAAAAATTTTAAACCTGTTCTACGTGAAACTACCAAAAATTGGTTGTGCAATAATACACCTTAATTTATAGGTTATTAGGTTGCTGTCATTTTGATAAAAAATGTTTTCGGTCTGTTAGTCCAGTACTTTTCCAGAAGAATTAAAGAGCGTAAAATATTTGGGTCCTTCCACTTGGATCCACAGTTGTATTGAAAATTGTCAATTGTCAATGTCAAATTATAAAATCATCGTGCCGTCATTATAAACTAATGGTAAAGGTACTGGTCTTAATATTTTTTTGTTCTTAAATAATCCTGGTAGCTTTGCCGTTCATTTATTCCGCAAGTGTTCGCCTTAATTCAGCTACAATTTAAAACAATACTGTATTATTTATACTTAGTCGCCTTTACACTGAGAAAGCTACTTCAATTATTCCATAATCTAAATCTCCCTTCTGAAGATATGGCGAAGTTTAACTAAAAGTTAAGATTTAAATTGGGCGCTGCGGCAACCGAGTCCCTGCTTGGGGGAACTTTCATTTTAAAGGGTTGTAAATCAAAGTAATGTCTATTTAGTCGATTCAGTTTTGGAGAATTTTCAAACCATTGCCATTGGTAACATGCATATACATATTATTAATATACTGGCTTATCCAAGATATAATTAAAAATTATAAACTAACTCCCGAAATTCTATTGAGACCAATCTAATGACCCCAAACACGTTCGGAATCAAAAGTAAAACTTACTAGTAATTGATGAAGCCGAAAATCCGTACCAGTGTCCACACTTCTCCAATGACCCTTTCGCTGGTTTACAAATCCGGATTAAACACTTCTGCTTTCTAATTGCATGCGGAATCAGCCATTGTACCGATTTAAAATTCGTTCTAGGGGCGGGAGGCTTGGTCGGGAATGTCTCTGACTAGTTTTGTTTTAGTGTTCATCTGTAAACAAAAATGTACTTATAGAATACAAATCTATAACTATAGATGGACTAGTAACAAAAGTGCAAACTATCATAACTATAATTCAAATCATACTGGTATATAATTTATGAAATAATAAGCTTAGTGACCCATATGACGTTTGGTCTAGTGGCTAGTAAACCTAGCTGTTAACCAAACGGTCGCGGGTTCGAATCCCGCTAGGGGCAAATGTTTATGTGTTAACATTTACCTTTGTACCTGAGTCATGGATGTTTGTATTTATAATATGTATGTATTTACAAAAAAAAGTAATCTATGTATTATATCAACTGTCTGGTATCCATAATTGCTTAGTGTGGAACTAGATGGTGCTGTGTGGAATGTGTGAAGATATTTAAGATATTTATATGCCACTCTGGCTTATCCATAGGTTTATAGCTGTGTCGAAGGCCCTTGAGCAAATTTAGGTACAAAATCTTCTTCTCTTTATAACATTAGTGTAGATATTATTATAATATATAAAATTCTACATATATGAAACAGGTACAAATGTCTGATCACGTGCTAATTATATTAATGCAGTTTTTTTTTTAAATTACAGCAACTTTTACAGAAAAAAGAAAACTCTAAATGTAGTTGTAAGATAACTTGTTCCAGCCTAAATATTAATATTTGGAAAATAAACATTTCCCAAATACTTTTCTCTTAACAGATTTCACATATATAATAAAAGACGTCATAATATGTAGACATAAATCAAAATAAGTTTAATAAAAAAAATGTATTCTATAGAAATTTATAATTATTTTAATAAATTACTCGTGTATCATTGTCATTATCTCAGCAGCAGGATCTTTTTATATTTATATATATTGTAAAACTTTTATTAAATAAATGGTACCTTTAGATAATTTAAAAGTATTAAAATGTTATATGGGTCTTGACATATTTTTTAGATAATTACATAAAAATATGTTAAATTGTGGCAGGTCACATTGCGTTCTGCAGTCATATGGGCAGCCAATCTGGCGACGGTAAACACCGTCTTACAGAAAACAAACCACCTTGAAATAACTGCATGTGTGATGTTTTGTTTCGATGAGTGAGTAAGGAATGTCGTGCTTATTTCCCTTCCTAATTCTTATAACTTACCCTTAAAAAATACAAAATGATTGAAAGTAGGCAACTCACTCGCACATACCTCTAAATATAGGTATAGAACGTTTCAAATTGAAAGTTAAAGTTTCTGCGGTGCGGAATAGAAAACGTCAGCAGCCCGTGGAAAGGCTATTAATTATGAGAAAGGAAATTGAAACCCCAGTGGAAATGGAAAAGTAATAAAATGCAACAGCGATTGCAAGATGAGTGCTGGTACGTACTGTCGCCAGTCGCGCCCCTTTAGAAGTGGGCAATCTCAACAAGCTGCCTACACGTTCTAAGGCGAAACTATACTTCCATCACAATCCACTCTTGAAAATGATGCTTGTTTTGTTTTGATCCTTTCTTGTATCAGCATCATATGTAGTTCACTGCAAAATTGACTGTTTGAAATGTAGTTTATTTTATGCGTTTTACAAATAACCGAATCAGATTTCATTTATGTTACATTGGTGATGACATGCTAATAAAATATACTTGGAATATTGGAATAAATATGTCTCAGTTTACACGGATTTTTAATTAATATTTCAATTTTTGGACCCTTTTTTGAATACTTGAATCATTTTGGATGCTGTGTTGTTATTTAATAGACATATAACAATCCCTAGGTGCATTGAGGCATGTTCATAAATATTTCACAAAAACTTGAGCAGCATTGATTCCTCGACCACCTTATTCGCAGGATTAAGCGCCATTGAAATTTTCTATTTCTATCCTGTATGAGGAGTTTTCACTATGGCCATATCATCATGCATCTTAAAATATTCTTACATGCCGCTTTTCTTGCAGACGTTTTTCTTCGCCATAAAAATGTGTAATATAGCATTTTTAGAACACAATAGCAGAATAACTCACACTTCATATTTCGGATCTGTTTCGGTTTAAAACGACTTCGCAACACAAATACTGAGAGGCTATAAAGCTCCTCGCTCATGTGAACAACTAAAAAAGAAACACGTAAATGGAACAACCGAATGCGTTTTAGAATTTTCGCAAACAATGGGACCCGTGTGCGACGCAACAAATAAAACAGGAGCTCAGGTGTAGGACTACGGTGAACATTTTCGGATTTTAACGCTTTGTGTAATATCGATGTAGAGGGAAACAGACAGGAATTGGAGAAAAATATTGTTATAATATTTTATTATATGCTTTCGAATACAGAGCTTTGTCTGAAAAACTGCTTTTGAGACATTTCACTTGGGCTTATGTTTAACGTCAAGACAGGCGAAGTTGTAAATCCTAGTCAGTGCTACACTCATTTCTAAGTCACATAGATTTCACAAGTACATAGTCACATGTGTATATTAGAAATAATTATCACTGGCTCTAAAGTGATTGAGTCTAAGATCTAAATCCTATGTGTCCACCAAGACTGGTAATCAAAGAGTTAGATCTGCTAAGATAGAAAGATTTATTCAGCAAGCGAGAAGGATATAGCTTTCCCTTCCGAGGTTAATTCGTGCGAAATAGAAATGTTACAGCACAATGCATTTTGCGGATAAAAGCTAGACAGTCCCCTGGTGATAGTAACCATCCCTGTACAGAAAGAAAACCACCGTGTAATAGCAGCATCTGGAAGTCTTTTCTCTCTTCAATCATCTGTCATTCAAATTATTTTACAATTTCTTAACTTAAATTGATCAAAGCATTTAACTATGTGACTCTTTAATATCAAATTATAAAACGCTTATCTGACAAGAGAATAAATGCTGGAAGTGAACGTAACGAGAGAAACATTGTTGAAATTATGTCACGTTTCATATTAAATTACAGAAATACAGAAAAGGAATCGCGTAACAAAGCGACAAGGCTGCTCCCAAAGGATAAGCGGGAACCTCCTCTAGGTCAACATTGCGTTATATTATTTTGCTTATTTTTTTAAATCTCTTTTATTGTGCTGACGATATTTGCTCTTATTTGTCGTCTCCTTAGACTAAGTCTTGACAATTAAAATCTGCATTATTTCGTCTAGACTATCTTATTAGAGCTTTTTATAGACACTGCAGCGAATAAAGAAAGGAAGATGTAAAGCCCGCTCGAAAAATATGAACTACTCTAGTTATGGCCAATTAACAAACCTTTTATTATAAACAAACCCCAGAATTTATTACTTAACGAAGCATAATTACAATTGGTAAATGGAAGATGGTGGTAAATTACTTTTAAAGGACCAAAAGCAAATGTAAATTGCATTTTTGTTTGTAATGAATAAACTCAAAAACTACTGTATCGATTTTAAAAATTCTTTCACCTATAGAAAGCTACTTTACCAGCGAGTAACATAAGCTATTTTTTAAAGTTACGCTGACGAAGTCGTGTGCAACAGCTAGTATTTTATATATTTCATACATATTTAACATATTTACTTAATATTATTTCCAAAAATGTCATAACTTATGACAAAATAAGGAAAAGACCAGAAAGACAATGAAACTTCACGGTTTATTTGAAAATTTATGAGTCGTAAACATGACGTCACTTTATGACTTGTGACGCAAAATACGGAAAACTTTATACATTTTTTACGACTAAAACACGTCGTCAAAGTACATAGGAAGAAACGTAATTGTACATAAGATGATAGGTATTTTTAGGAAGACGAGATGATCAAATATTCCCTATGTAAATCGTGTTATTTCAGACTTGGTGGCAACTGAAACAAAACAGCCAGTGTTAAGTCTGTGTCCTCGAATTACCAAATAAGAATTTAGTCTGATGAGATTAGCTTCTTACAGCTTAGTAGACTTCGAATCTCTTTTTCTTTTTTTTTAAATAATATATGTTCTTAATCATCTCTGCAGCACATAGAATAGAAATAATGGTACAACTATTTCCTTCCTAGATTGTTGTTATTACAACTTAAAACTGACATCCCTTATTTACTCGCAGAAATACAACAACATATTAAGTTAGTTATGATAAGATAGCAAGTTAAGGTATTTCACGGTGGTTACTGCTGCCAGACGAGTTGTCCAAAATACCGCGAGCTCTGCCACTACTTGTTATCAGATCAGACCCATCCATGAAAAATGAATCGAACCCGGGCCCCCTGGGACGTATTGTTAACCAATCGACCAAAGGGTTCGTCAAACCAAACAAGCAAACTTTTAAGTAACTTTAAGTAACTTCAAATTATACTTGTGCTAAATATAAAAAGTATATGTTAGAAGAATAACATTAGCTTTTTGTACAAATTGTTGCTTGCTCTAAAGGGCGAGTTCAGAATCAGCTGAGATGAGGGCGATTTAGTCGACTTTTATAGAGTTCGCAGGCGAAGCACACGTGCCTTAATGGAATTTGATCGCTTTTGATATTGACACGCGAGAGTACGAGATGTTTTCACACGCTATTGCCCCTTTATAGCGGTAATATTATAAAGAGATACAGCGTCTGATATTTGTATTACAACCGAAAAAGTACAATATAATTTTTATTGTCAAATAATTTTGTTCGATATGAAACTTTATATTTGGGAATTTCATAATTCATAAGACATTGTAGACGCTAGTTAGAATTGTAGGCGAACTTATTTATGATCTTAACTCGAATAGAGTTTTTAGGATAATAAATAAAGATACCTGGCTTCAGCGGCGAATATATACACATGTATCTAAGAATTCTAAAAATCTTCGAGGACAAGTGTTCTTCGTGCTTTATTATAATCATTTTTTAGGAGATGACATTTGTGTGTGTGCGATCATAGCGAAGCCTTATCCTCGGATACGTCTGACGCCCTGAAGTTGTTCACGCAACGTGAATAGAATAGTCATCTTCTGGGTGACTATTCTATTCACTAGGCAGGCGCAACTCAAAGGAAAGAAAATGATGTATGAACCGGGGGAAATTTGTAATGGCGGAATAACCCGACTAAGTCAAGGCGATTGCGAAACCCATTAAGTTATTAGACATCGCCGATTCACTAGTTTGGCCGTATTATACATCAAAACCCCAAACAACCATCGGCGCCATATTGATGTGTTGCAATATGGCGTCTTTCATTTCAACTGTGTTTGTTTGTTGTTTATTTTCGGATTTTTCGGCAAGCAGAGTATTGATTTTTATAAAACTTGCCAAAATTTTAGTGTTTAAATACTCTTTCTTCGTAGTGTTATATTTGGTGTATCGTGTTTAGTGTTCTAGATGCCGAAAGTAAGCTGCGAAATATGTGGCCTAAGAACGAGTCGCATTGATAATAAAAAACGAATATTTTTGGCCCAATTCCCGCTGGATGAAGATAGGTTAGTACATATTATATCTTGCTGCTGTTCTAAAACCATGTATAATATAATTTATTGGGACTTTAGTTCAAATTCTCGAATAAAATTGTATTGCATGTAAACAATAGTGCAGTGCCATTTTTTATCGACAATCGGCAAAAATTTCTTTTTTATTTTATTGCACTGAATGATAAGAAATGAACACATGCATACACCCCAATGTACCAATTGGTTTGTTTTAGTTTTATTTTGCCTTTCTTTTTTATTTATATGTATATTTTACTAAAAAATAACATTTATTATTCATTTACTTTCTAGGAGCAGGCGAGACTTTGAAAAGAAAAAAACAACAAATGAAATGCTGTTCCATGTATCGGAATCTCTGCCAATCCATTGAACAATGAGGTTTTTTAGTGAATTCCCGCTCCATATTGCTAAAAATGCTGTAAGAGATGTATACATGCATACACCTCAATGTACCATTTGGTTTGTTTTAGTTTTATTTTGCCTTTCTTTTTTATTTATATGTACATTTAACTAAAAATAACATTTATTATTCATTTACTTTCTAGGTGCAGGCAAGACTGAAAAGAAAAAAAAAACAACTGTACAAACAATAAATGAAATGTTGTTCCATGTATCGGAATATCTGCCAATCCATTGAACGATGAAGTTTTCAGTGAATTTACGCTCCATATTGCTAAAAATCCTGTACAAACAACAAATGAAATGCTGTTCCCTGTATCGGGCCAATCCATTGAATTACTTTATGAAATTATTAATACGTTATACATGACATAATCCAATTTTTATGTGTGTTACAGAACCTTCAACGTCGACCTTGGATACTGCCGTAATTAACTTAAAAATAAATAGATCCTGCAGTCCTCAAAGATTTTATGTGAAGTTACTCTTGTGGCTAGGGAGCTGGGTGCCAATCGGCGATAACCGTAAACTGTATGATAGTAATAAAGCAATGATTGTAATTATTTGATTTTTTATTTGTAATTAAATAATATTGAAAATTATGTAAGGGCTTTTTTTTGGGATTTTCATAAACCATAGACTATAGAGTCAATTATACTATCGACCTCATTTATCGAAACAATAGAACATCCTTATTTTTTTGTTCGTTATGTTGGCAGCATCGTACTTTTTAATTTTGGTTAGGTTGGTACTGGAGCACTTCGTCGCTGGCATAGAACAGTGAATTTCATTTTCATTGTATGGGAGTCCCGTCTCTTGTAACGTAGTGATTATATACTCTTTGGTGAGCTCGTTCCATCATAGGCTTCGTCTTTGCTACACGGCTTGATGCTGGCTAAGAGCATATCCATATTAAATATTAAAAAAAAGAATAAATTTTCAAATGAAGTTTGTATTTTTAATTAGTTATTTCGTTTATTTCTAATCGTATAAAATATTCGTAGTTTTGTAGTTTTAATTTGTGTTCCATTCAATGCCGAGTAGTTATCAATAATGGAAACAACTTTGTTCAAAATTGAACGTCAACTTCTTAATGAGGCCAAGAAAATTCGTGCGCGACGAGTGGTGGAACTCAAGAGCCGTGTAAACTTTCATTCGTCGTCATTAAAAGTTTCGACTGGGAAGATTTGTGCCAGCACTAATTAGCTAGACACTTATGAAAAATACGCTCAGAAACGCTCCGGGTATTAAGTATTTGAGAAAAAGTAAATTAAGTGGAACAGCCGACCTTTGGAGATACCGGTATTACTGTCAAAGGAAAATAATATTTGATTTCATAAATAATGTCCTTTAACATTTCATTTTCTTCGCTTTTCTGCGCCGGTAAAATTATATTGCCTTTTTTACTTGAAGTAAGTATTTTATGTAGTACTTTAAAAGTATTATTTCCTGCTGAGTCCACAAAGGTATTTTTACACTTTCACAGTAACATATAAAATCGGATTTATAGTGGCATGATTGCATATATCATATGTTCATAGGTCAAAAACGGAATATTTGTGGTATACGATATTTTCTATTAGTTAACTTTGAACAGATGTTCATAACATTTTTTATATGATTTCTAAAGCGACAAGACTATTTTAATGGATAAAATTATTATAAATTATTATAATATTATTATAACAACATATATTATATAAATAAATAAAAATATTTTCTATTAGTTACCTTTGAACAGACGTTCATAACATTTTTGATATGATTTCTAATGCAACAAGACTTTTTTAATGGATAAAGATATTATAAACATCGCTCTCAAAAGACTTGGCAACGACGACTGATCTTATATGTGGACAGATAAACGACGAGCCTTTTATAGTATTAGTGTTGTAGATTGTAGATTCCGTTAGATTCCCGGATCTATTTTTGGAAACTTTGGAAATGAACTTTTCAAATTTGGATCTGGTCTGTATTTGGAAAGTAGTGGTAGGACACGCTGCATTTGGCAGTCATTTGGGCAGCCTGTCTAGTGGCGATAGCGCTAGACAAGCTAGGTGTACTGCTGACAGTAGTAAAATTAAGAATAGGCACTACTCACTTACCGGAACACAACAGCACACATACTGTTATTTCAAGGTGGTTTTCTGTAAGTGGGTGGTTACTGCCGCCAGCCAGCCGGGTGATCCTGCGAAACGCAGTGTGCCTTGCCTCTACTTTACAAATCCAAACCAGAGCAAACTGATAAGTTAATTATCCAAAAGATATCGTCGCACGTAGAAAGTGCACAAAATACAATTATAGTTGAAGGCGATTTGTAAACATACTGTGGTAATATATTATTGATTCTAAATTTCCATTTCACTGTACGTTGTGTGGGATAAAGTCAAGATTAGCTAGTGTATGCCAAAGCTGGCGTGATTATGAAACTTTCATTACAGTATATGTATGTTGTTTAGACAAGTTTCCGAGCTATGGATACGTTATGACAGCAATTTCGCCCTGTCTCACAGTATGTACGCAATGCAAACAGTAGCAGTGTGCAAGGAATAGCGAGATGTGCAGTCACGATCGGCTCATAACTCCACTACGTGCCCGGGATGTACTCGTCTACGGAGTCGAAGCAAAAAGTTTAATTGCTTCACCTCATGGTGTGTACTATTTGTATACTATTTTTTTAATTTAAAAAGCTTCTCCATTTGAAGTAATAAATTTTTGTGTTTTACATTTTTACTGTGTTCAAATTTAGTTCAATATTAATTATACAAAAATGTTATATATTTCGGTGGCCTCCAGCAAGTCAAAAAAAGGATAGATGACCTATCTAGTTATTGACTACAGTATGATCTACGTTGGTAACTGTAGGGCATTCCCCTACAACTGTACGTCTTTCATTGTAGGGGAAGCTGCGGGGTTTTGCTGGACTCGTACCGACTAAAACCCAACGACTTTCTAACGCGGCCGTATATGGGCGGGGTCGCGGGGACGTTATGACACGACATCGGTGCCCCGCCACGGCTATCCTGCTCGGGGAGAGCTACGCTACCTGTTGGAACCTCGGCGTACCCGAAAGTATAGGTACGCCCGAAAGTGGAGGCGCTAGTCTCCCCTAAGACCACCACTCATGATCTACAATACCCTAAGTTCAATAAAAAAATGTATAGTCTCTAAAATGGTATGTGTTTGTGTGAAATGAATGACAGAATTAATTTGTTCTCACATTAAACAATCTCCACTTACCACCAAATTAAATGTTTTTATGATCCTGCATGTGTTCAAATTAATAATTTAATTTCAGTATTACTAATTGAAAATTTCATTGTTAATTTACTAATCATACGGTTCAATTAATTTTATACACGAATTAATTACAGTCTAAATATATTTTTAGTGAAATGCAATCAAATTAAGTTAATATGAATTAAAATAGAGAGAATAATAAAGAGAAAATAAAGAGAATAACTTAAAATAAAGACATTTCCTTTAATCCATCAGTATCTGTTACAATTCAAATTTAGAAAAAATAGTGAATTTGCTGACCTTTTTTTTAAATTCTTAATTCTTACTTAAGATTAACTAATCAACGTTTATGAGGTAGTTTAACTCATCGATTGCACGATTTGGCTTGTGGCAATGAACCGACAAGCAAACGTAGGACGTCCACTAGGTCCAGAAGCCTTCCCCTTTTCGAAATTACTTTCTATGTATTAATAATTACTTGATTTTTACTACATTTTATTTCAAAAAAATCAAGCCTTCTAAATAACACATAACTTAATCGCTAAACAACAAGGTTAGGTTGTTAGGAGAATATTAAATTCGATTACGATAAAAATTTAGATTTTTTTTATCATAAACAACTTTTTTGTTTCCGCATTAATTCATTATTTTCAATAAATCCCTTAAGTCCTTTTATAAAATGAGTAAATACGCATTCTCTGAGTCCGTATTTGTTTCAAACTCATTTGTTAGAAGGATTTTCAGGGGTGTTTTATTGGTCGTTAGCGGTCGCAAATGGAGCAATACCGAAATATCGCAAGAAAACAATTTAGCGACTAGAGTTGGACGAGGGATGCGGACCGTGTGTCCAGAGGTGCAAAAACACCCTGGGAATGCGTCAGCTGACCCTGCACTGAAGGCAAACAGGGTAGGATTTGAACATTGTAAATTAAACTTAAAATTTGTTAAAGAAACTTTACAAGGTATGTTTTCGTATGGGCGTTATCCGAAGAAGACTCTTTGATCTCTTCATTTTTTAGACGTGTTGTTTTGGGGATATAATATTGGGTTCTGTAATCTATAGTAATATTTTAAAAAGAGAAGATTTGTATGTTTGTAATGAATAAATTCAAAAACTACTAGACCGATTTTGATAATTCTTTCACATATAGAAAGATACATTAGGCTAAAGTTACGCGGGCGAAGTCGCGTGTAACAGCTAGTAGATAATAAGCTGGATTGACTGTTAAAGCAGTTCGATATGAAATGTTACCACTTTCATAGTAATAAAAATAAATAAAATTAAGTCCTTTCAGCAGTGTAAACTTATGGTTTTTTTTTTTTAGAAAAAAAACTGAAATGTATCGTGAGCATAGTGGAAAAAAGTGTTAGAATATTTAGCTGCGCTTTTCTAAGGTTTTGGTATTGAAGTAAAATAAGCCTATAATAAACAAAAAAAATTTTAGAAGATTTTCAACCTAATAATCATTTATTTCTAATAAAATATTACTATTATTTAAGGAGTCATTACTAAGTACATAATAATTTCTATTAGTCTAGAAAATTTAATTTGAGTGCAACTGTAACACAACGATCTAACGAAATAATTTTGTTAATACCAAGTAGTTCTCATAGTGAATTAAATTTTATATTAACGAAACTTTCAGCAATTTACATCAGGGAACTGAAATTTTAGGAGAAAAAAAATTTGCATTTTTTTTTCTGTTCTAGCATTGCAAACCTCAGAGGTTCCCTTCGGTAACCAAAACTGATATTCTGTTCTGATATTCCGTTTCGGTAGCCTTTGATATTCTATTAGTATTATAAATATATTTAAAAAAAAACATATTTTGTGAACTATTCTGTTCTGTTCAGATGACTTTTAATGCATGAATGAATATAAATATTTTGGCCACCATAACGGATGTTAGTCGTATGTGTACGAGACCAATATTAATTGTTATCAAGCACACTCCGTCCCTGTACCAGCCCCTAGCCGACAGGGATTAATGGCTAAAGCAATTAAAGTAGTAAACAGCAGGTGCAGTGAGACACGCTCGTGGTCCCCTGAAACAAACAAATAAGTGTGGCAAAGGAAATGCGTCTGTAAATCGAATAGAGAGACGAACTTAACCCAACAATACCAAAGTTTGTTCGAAAGGTAACATGCGAGTACTTGTTAAGGTCGTTATGTTTTAGAATATTAAAAGCCTTTTGCAATTTCGTGGCGTACTGCGTTCCGTCTTACGTCTGGAAGAAGTCCACCAGACTTGTATTCTAACCATGCAAGAATACATATATATAAGTAAACTTTTTGCTGTCTGTGACACTCCGTTACTATAGATATTTCCATTATTACTTTTAATTTTAAATCAATATTGTTTTAATTAAGTAATTCCAGATTTAGTTTTTAAAATATTATTAAATTCAGTGAAACCCGTTTGATTGTATATTAGCCAGTTTGAAATACATTAAAAAACCTTTCTTGTGTTTCTTTGTATGAAACATTTATTTAATGTACTATGTGTATGTAATTTTCGTTATTTTACAAATTCATACGCAAGCATTCACGTCTAAATATAGACAAACAGTTCAGTACGATTTTCTCCTATAAACTCGTATTTGTCAATCCATTTAAAATTTGTAATTTTACAGCGTATAAATTCGTAAAGAACGATGCTTCACGACGTGATCAAGTCATCAAATACTGTTCTGTAGTGGCTTTAGGAGAGTTACTAGTCAACTACCCTCTTCAACATGTCCACATTCGATTTTTAACACGTTCCCGCCGGCTTGACATTTCTGTTATAGACAATAGTAGCTATTAATGATATAATTAGGACAAAAATTAAATGTCTGCCTAAATTTTTCAAGTCGCAGAGGACGCAGAGGTTGGGATATCTGTATGGCAAGTATTATTTTGTTGTTAATTTAATAAACTTAATTAAAACTTACTGTCACATTCACAAGGAAGTAAATGAGCATCTTAACACTGGTAGGAATGTAATTCTCCGGGTTTCACTCTTTGTGCACCGACGTAATAAGACTGCAAAGGAAAATAATAAGCTTTGCAGTAAACAAACGCTACGTTATAGTTCCAGTGCATTGGTAATGAATATTTATAAAATTTTAGTACCTTTTGTGAATTCAAATTGTAAACAAAAAAATGTACACTATATAATATACTGTTATATTGTAACATAAATTCTTATAAAATCGGAGATGGGCAGTGCCCTTTCATCTCCGTGCGAAGCGAAGAGTGGGGCAGATCGCTAGTAACTTATAAATATATGCCAACGAATTATCAAGTAAAAGTCAGTATTTGTATAAATTAATTGGGTGATGCCTATAGTTTATGTAAAATATCAGTTAAGTATGTAAAGTTTTTACTGACTATCCATAGTGGGCTGTATCGATTTGAGGATACAGCAAACGATACAGTATAGCGTCAGTAAAAACTGGTCATAGCTGAAGCTAATTTTTCGGACGGTATGGCACGTACCGGTGAATTTATGTGTGCTTCGTGTTGGGCCGTCAAGCAATAAAAACAAGTTATATAGACCTCTCGATAGACAAACGTTTGAACACCGATCAGTACGATTTCTTCTACTTTCTTTTACTACTGATGCTGGTACCAAATTTAAGTATTTATTTTGCTTGTATTATACGGTCTTAGAATTTTTCTGATGTATTTAAAAATCCCTTAAACCGATTTAAGCCGTGGACCATAATTTTTATGAGGAATCTTAGTTAATCTGAGGAATCTAAAGCGTTTTTGTTGGATCTAATTAGCTATGAATTTTTTGAATAAATTAAAAAGTTCAGCCATTCCAGAATATATAATTAAAAATAAGAAGACCCAAAATAAAAACTCCTGACAACAGTAAATTTTAATTCTAAAAATAGTTACAATATATAATTATAAGTTTGAAAAACCGATAGAATGCACATTTTCATAACATTTTACAAATTACACATTAAGGCTTATCCTTCCAAAAAATTAAATTTTTGCAACATTTTGTAACAGTATTATTCATTATATATACGCTTTTTCTTCAGCGAAAAAAATATATGTTTATCTACAAGATATGAGGAATGATTTGTTGGGATTAAAATTTTTATTTTATTGAAATTGATTCAGGAAAAAAATTCTAAACTCACCCCTTTTATTTTCAGTTATAACAATCTCACTTCTACAATATTTATCAAAAGATTATGAAATTTTGTACACCTATGAAGATAACAATGTAGCATGATTTGTTGAAAGCGCTTTTTGAAAATTCGTAAAATTGAATTTTATATAATGTTTTTATCAAAAATATTTCCCCACTTACTCAGCGCTAGCCCGTTCTCGTCCATAAAATCAGTGCGGGGCGAGTCGTGATGCTTGACGGACCTGTGCCGCGTTGCGCTTCATCAAATTATTAATTTTTACGTAATAAACAAAGAATAAACATTTTAGTGGCAGAACAGACAGTGCATGATAGTGTATATAATGATAGGCAAAAGCGTAATATATCAAAAATAAACCAAACGAAGAAGGAAAGTTTTCAAGAATTTTAATTATAATACATATAAATTAATAAGCCTAATAAATAAATAATAAAGCCACTATAAAGCCGGATTCCCACTCACGTATCTAGTGACTCATCGAATTGTTCTCCTAGAAGGAGCGGTGGGGGGGTTTCCCTATTGTAGGTGGTCGCGTAGGGGACACCCCCGTGACCTCCAGAAAAATCCGATATCCTCGGTACACCGTTCTGGTAAAAACCGATACCAAAAAAAAGCCCCCTCCTTGGACCCCCCCGACCGTAACTCGGAAACGGCGTGTCACAGCCGGGTCGTGTTTGGGCTCATCGGGGACGTCTGGACGAGATAAAAAATTTGGCGCCCCCCTCGGACCACCCCGACCGTAACTCGGAAACGGCGCGTCACAGCCGTGTCGTGTTTGGGCTCATCGGGGACGTCTCGACGAGATAAAAAATTTGACACCCCCTCGGACCCCCCCGACCGTAACTCGGAAACGGCGCGTCACAGCCGGGTCGTGTTTGGGTTCATCGGGGACGTCTCGACGAGATAAAAAATTTGACGCCCCCCTCGGACCCCCCCGGCCGAAACTCGGAAACGGCGCGTCACAGCCGGATCGTATTTGGGCTCATCGGGGAGGACGTCTCGACGAGATAAAAAATTTGACGTAACCATGGTCAACGGTTACAAATAGACCCCCCATGTTAGGTATCATTTGAAAGGATGAGGGTAATCTATCAACACCACCCTCCCAGCCCCCCTCCGCTCCCCCCTTACTCCCCCCCTCCTTTAAAATTACACAATTAATAATAATAAGACCCAAAACCAAACCAAAACAATTAGACATGGCAAAAGACAAGACAAAATGAAAACAAAATGAAAACGTGAATAAATTTTCTACAAGCATTTGTTTTTTTTTTTTTTAATTCTATTGACATGAATTTTAAAAATTATAAAAAAGGGCTTTTGATAGCTTTTAGAAAAATCAAGCGCTGAATCAAAAATATGGAGAAAATAATAAATGTTAAGTGTGCCTTTTACAGTTCAATATACCCTAAAAAGCCCCACAGAGTTTCCATTTAATCCACTCAGCCGCTTTTTTGTCCCACTCGATAGATTTTTTGAAAAAATTGAAGAAGCAAGATTCTCGCTCTAAAAAGTTCGTAATCTTTATCAAAAAAAAAAAAAAAACACTTTTTGTCTCAATTTATTGTCACTTCACTCACTTGGTGAATTTGAAAAAAAATATCAAAATTAAAAAAAAAATTATTACCGCCGGCATTAGCGTTACCCAAACAAAACGTACCTCGCGAAGTTTGCACGGTTGGTGCAAAAACTCAATTGTTTTTACTGAAAAATAAAAAATTTGTTAGTTTTGATAAAAACTTTTGTTTGGCTCTTTTACCATATATTTTATATTCGTATAAAGAAATATACATACATCTATACATATAAATAAAATTGGAGTGTCTGTTTGTAATATTGAAATAACCGTTTTTTACTACATGCATATGAATATATATACGTACATACACCATATATGAGTACATACACCAAAATAAACCAACCACATAACCAAACCAAATTTTTGTCTGTCTGGGTGTCTGTTTGTTCCGGCTAATCTCTGAAACGGCTGAACCGATTTTGACGGGACTTTTATTGGCAGGTAGCTGATTTAATAAGAAGTAACTTAGGCTACGTTTATTTTAGAAAAAATCCAAAATAACATTTTTTACAATTTTTGTGTCTGTCTGTTTGTTTGTTCCGGCTAATCTCTGAAATGGCTGGACCGATTTTGACGGGACTTTTATTGGCAGGTAGCTGATGTAATAAGGAGTAACTTAGGCTACGTTTATTTTAGAAAAAATACACCCCGGGCCAAGCCTGGAGCGCGCCGCTATACACTCTAAAAACATAACCCTCGTTGTGGCGCAGACGGGTAAAAATTTTTACTAGGTAACATAATTTACTACCTAAATAACAAAACACGCTTCATTGTTACTGAATTATCCCTCTACATTGTAAATAATTATAAATTTGTAGTATGTATTTGCAGTAAAGTAGGCTCAGTCGACTATGTCGTGCCTTTGTCGTCTAGTCTCCATACTACTCTTTGCCATCTCTGTGCGGTCGATCTCTTGTAGAGGGTGGCGCGGGGAAATCAGCCTAATAATTCAAGGCCAAATCGGCGTTATACACCTTAAACTTCAAGTTTTTGTCATGGGTTTTTCACGATCTAATAGTTTGGAAATTTATAAATTTATAAATTTTTTAACATCTATCTAATACATTACGGTTTTGCAATAAATGATTGAATTGAATTGGGAGCGTATTGGAGCAGTGGAAAGATTATTTTTTATTTATTCATTGAATGAATGAATTAATGAATGGTACGTAGAACAAACAAACAAATTGAAAGGTGACGATGGAGAATTGTGGTTCTAAATCCTATGCGAAACAATGATTGCTTTCGCCGGTTGTGTCTTGCGGTTTGCAAATTGCAAACCAAACACTATGTTTGTTTTGTTGTATCTCCTTGTTTATATGCAAATAAGTATCACAATATAAATACGTTATTTGTTGGTCGCTCGCTAGCAACTCCCTATGAATTAAGGTGCAATATTGTACAACAAATGTTTGCAGCTTCTCTTATGCCCGGTTTCTGAAGTTCCCAGTTAAACTCTCACTTACTATTGATTCGATAAAGTTAAACGTAAGATAAACGTCGGATAACTGTCACTGCGTTTCTGAATACACAATGTGCCGTTCAATAACTATGAAACCGATATTCAGTTCCTCTACTTGCCACTAGATGGGTCTCGTCAACAAAATAAGTCTTAAATTGATTTTATCATTTCAATTCATCATTAGTAGTAGTTACAGTAATGGTAAATAATATTCCGAGATAAATAAGTGACCAAAAACTATTTTTTAATATAAATTACTATAATTCTTTATTTATCATGAATGACATCGTTGTCAAGGAAATGTCAAATGCGCTAGCATCTTGTAAGCGTCAAATAAAGTTATGGAACCGATAAACGGCACACATTGGCTAGTTAACATAAACGGAGTTTATCTTACATTGGGGTACTCGGAAACGCATTTTCAAAAGTTATCGAACCAATAGCGCTAGCGAATAGATAAACTACCAACAAAAGTACCTCAGAAACCGGGCATTAGAGAACCGAACAGATTTAAAATTGGAATGTTTTTCTTAAACATTGTGTAAAATATAAAAAAGTGCAGTTAGAATGGAATTGAAGTTACTTAAGTTAATTAATTACTTTTAATGTATTTTTTTAAATATTGGGATTGTGACACAATTTTGCTATTATTTTCTCAGAAAATAGAATTCTTTGTATAAATCTAACCCATTCAAGCTTTTTTAAATATGTCTATTATGCACTGTATTTTAATTTAAGTTTTAATTTTACTTTAAAATGACAAATTAGGCGACGAAAATAAAGCTTTTCTGCTAAGTCCTCTTCTTAAGAGTAAAAGTAAATTTTATGTCAGAATGGATCATTTATCAACAAGTCGAACAAGGCTTCAATTCAACGCACAGTGAAACATGTCTCGAAAGTCCTCCAAACTATTAGAAAAAGTACATACCCTCGCTTTATTAATTTGCAAATTAACAGAACACATAACAAGAGACGTAAACTTTCGCAATTTTACTGCTGTTTCTGTGTTACATTCAAGTCTCGAGTAGTGCTTCGGTAATGAAGTTAGGCAGTTATGCTATTCAGAAGCCCCCATTTACGGACTACGCGTTTATGGCCACTAAACTTGTCTCCACTTAACGACTGTTAAACGTTTTCACTTGATATGTACACTGAAAATACAACTTACACTATTATATTTTATATCATATTTTTGTGATTTGCTCTTTTAGTAGTAGCACGGCACAATGTGTTTAGCAGTTATTTATGCAGACCGTTTGGCGGCAGTTAAATCACCCCCTTAGAGAAGACGATCGTGAAATAATAGCATATGTGCTGTTGTGGTCGGTGAGTGAGTGAGAGATGTCAGAGCCCATTTTCCTATCGCGTTCCAAATCACTCATCCTTAATTCTACTATGGTTTGCAGCCTTAGCACACTTACAGCAACTGTAGCGTTGCTTATGTTTTAGGCGACGTTAGCCACCTGCCATAAAGTGGACCGTCAGCCTGTGTGTTAAACTTAACATAAAAAAAAGGTTAATTTTGGGACAAATGCCCTTCCATAGAATTTCAATGATTTAGACTAGATGGAGGAATATTATGATTACAACTTTAGATCAAGCTTCTTGTAGTATATCGACTAGAATCTTTCTTTTCCAACAGTTATCAAGTTCTGTCAGTCATTAAAAAGTTGCCCCAATTTGACTAAAATGTACAGTATGAAAAATTATTAAAATTTCCCCTTGAGTCATATTTTATATATACCCCTTGAGGTAATTTATAAGGTATTTTATATATTACCAGGCTTGTGGTAAATAAAATATTAGAATGCAATTTAATTTTCTTGAATCGAAACAAAATTTAGTTAAAAATTTCCGAAACACTCACCTAAGTCTCTATTTTTTAATCTCTCTCTAATGATTACCGGCAGAACGGAAATTAAGAAAATTCATTTAATTTTCATTAAGTATTTAAAACAACAAATTTCTTGCAGAATTTCTCTGCAAACACGAATAGTTTGGTAAATTCAAGTTTATCGATTTGGTAAACCGACGTGATGCAAGCTTCAGCTACATTATTATTCCAGTAGAAAACCGCTTCTTACCGGGGGCGGTCCCCCTGGGGACTCGAGTGTAGGGATGCGATGGACCCTGGACACACGATACTGGGTTAAATGTACCTAAATATATAGCTAGGTAGTATCTCAACGTTTTCACCGCTTAAGGTCCAAATTGAATTTCAGTTTTTATTATCCTTATAATATAATACATAATTTATGGTGACGAGAGTTTAAAAATACGAGTCCTTTTTATTATGTACTAGCTTTTCCAGCTACTTCGTGCGTGATCCTTTTTGTAAGGCGTTGAATTTTTTCAGAATGAAATGTACCTAATGTTCTTTTCTTCTCTGTTCTCCTAACAATGTGTATGGTGATCGGTTGAGTAGTTAAGACGTGAAAGCGTAACAAACCAAAAAAAATTAGGTAAGCATCTACTGATCTAATATAATTTTCGAAGTTTCCTATATTACATAGATCTGGAGCAAGAAGGCTAAGTTTTAAGCTGAAGATATTTTTTGTTAAATATTTTATATGAGTATTGAACAATGAAATCAAGTTTCTCAGAAGAAATAGGAAACAAATCGTAATTGAAAACGAATTCAATTTTAAAGGAATAGCTGAAACAAAATGAAAAGTCTGAGAGTTGCCAATTGCCGGGTGTTTGTCGTATTGGTACTGCGATTCTGCACTCGTCCGCCGTGATCTGCACTCGAATGCATCCAAGAGGATGCACAATGCATACAAAGTGAACTACAAATCTAGTGAATTGTGATTTTTCTTTACAATATCAGCCTCCGAATAGGTAGTATCGGGAGTGACAAAGATTGATTTGTATCGACGAAACAACAATCTTACAAACAAATACAATACGGTATTCATTGTATACACTACTAGTGACCCACCCCCGGCTTCGTCCATGGTGTAATTTTTATATATACAAACCTTCTCTGTTTATCCCATTTGAGGCAATGCAGTGGTGCACGCACTGGCAAGGCCGATATTATTGACATGTAAAAAAACAGAGGGATCATACTTAAGACATAAAAATTGGATACTTGTCGACATAACCCGGTGGACATAAAATAATATAATTATATACCGGTGGATCAGTAAGTTCAAGTGGTAGTGGGTATAGCCTACGGAGAGCCGACGGGCGCTGGGGCCGGAAGGTTCTCGATTGGAGGCCAAAGATTGGAGGCAAGCGCAGTGCAGGACGTCCAAACACAAGGTCGACAGACGACAGGGCCGCGGGTCGATAGTGGATCCAGGCTGCTTCTGACCGGTCCTATTGGAAAATTATGGTTTTCAATATAAGGTTTTCTATAAAAGGAAGAATTAGAGGTATTTGTACCTCTAATTGTGCACAAATATCTGTGTAAGATCCAAGCGTGTTTCATGGTATGTATAAGCTATTACCAATTTACAATACCTACTTGAGCTTTCGATATGGTATAATGGTTATTGCGATAGTAATTTATTATCTAATGGATTATTGCTTTACAGCGAATGTCTTAGAATTGTAATTCATTTAATAAGAACACATTTATTATGTTTTTGACTAAAAAAGATCCTACCTAAATACCGTGAGCAGTGCACAAGATTATGAATTTTATTGTTCTTAAATGGCTGATAATATCCGTCGTTACAAAAATTAATAACATATTTTTTCGTCGTCATCTCGTCGTCAAATTTTATGGAAAAATTAAACCGAATTATTCTTCTTTAACGTTTCACGAGAACAAAGTAAAAATTAGTGCAACCGAATATTTTTTACTTTTGCAAAAGTAGCTTATTAGAATAACAAAGAAAAACTTTTTGTACAATACAATGAATGTACCTGCGTACCTCATTAGTGCCAATTAAAGATTAGGGATCCAACAAGATACACAGTATATATACTAAAACAGTATACATTTACCTTTTCAAGTGTAGAAAAACTGAAAACCTTTATTAAATATTTGAGTCCGATATTTTTTTAAGACAATCTACGGATTGTCTTAAATTAAATTGCCACCTGCACTTGATAAGGTGCTTCAAGTGGGCTGGCGATCATAGGGAAATAAGCTATAGTATCTCTTACTCACTCCGAAACACAACAGCACACATGCTGTTATGCCATATGGATTGGCCAAATGACTGCGAAACGCAGAATTTTTTCAACAATGCTAATGTTAACAAAACTATTTGTCCAAACAATACTATTATTACTTCAATCAAGGTCATTCACATGTAGGGTTGGTTTAATGCTCTAAGCATGTAGGTAAAGGTCTTCTTATTTTTTATTTAAAACTCGACCGAACATTTGATCAACTTCGCATATAATCAATACAATATATCAATGTCGTTACGTTACGTAATTTTAAAATTGTATAATAGAAGTAAACATCCACCAAGGGTGTGTGTTAAGCAAATCTTGCCGATTTTTTATAACCAGAAGTAGTTTAGCTACGGTTGGAATAATCCCCCACCGTGTGGATTATACTGTGGCCACATTTTTTTAATTACACGTATTAATTGAACAAAGATGGTTTAATGAGAGTTTTTGCAATTTAAATTTTTTCATTTTAATTATTGTTACCTTTGTGTCTTTTGAAGACCTATCCGACAATTTAAAAAAATTATTATTATTATTATAGATGATAGTAATAAAATAATTATTACAGATGATTACCTATTTCGTATGTTTTGATTATTCTACATTTTTGCTGGGTGATCAATCGAAATGGGTCAATAATACAAATACTTTGGCTACATGTTCCCACTACGCCGGACCGGTAAAACTGCCGGAGAGCCCAGTGGCTGTAAAATGTATATGAAGCTGTTTACATTATGCCGGATCCGGCAAAAACGCCGAGCTCGGCTCGGAACGCCCGGACCGGAGAAGAGATTTTTGAAGGCTAAGATTTTTGAATTAAGAAAACCTGCATTCAAGCTTTTTTAAATCATGCTCATACGCAACCATGAATCGAACCCGAATATTCTCATAATTGCAAAACAAAATCTAAAAATTCGTTTCAAATCTTTCAATTGTGAAAATGTTGTTATAAAAAAAGTTTGTCTCCGACAACTTACAGCGACTATAAGAAAAGTCGAGGCTATTTTATTGACTGTTACCGCTGGAATATTAGTTTTTTATATTGGCCCACTTTTTCCTTGAGAGCACAGATTGGTTCTTGCATTTATTCCTTGGCAAGATGCATTTAAGTTTCAATTTCCTGTCGTAATTATTATTTACTTCGTGGAAAAGAGATTTATTAAATTTTTAATCTCGCTTTCAAACCTATTAAAAGGTTGATGTTTTTTTTTAATAATGACTTTTGCAATTTACATAAATGCAGTAAGTATGAGCTGCATAATATTTACTTACATGATAAATGCAAGTTGTCTGCTTAGTGCTTTAGTTTCAAAAGGTACTAAGAGACGGCGACTTGATAAAGGAATTAATTTGAAAACTGGTGAGCGTTTTCGTACTGCGACTGTACATACATACATATACAAACATATGTACATACAAACTTATGAGTTGTATTATACTTCATAATTATGTACAAAAATAGCAGATTACTAACTACTAACTTAAGATTGCGTTTATTATAGTAGTTACAGTTCGTTCGCTATACTTAAATTATCATGCATTTAAAAAAAAAATGTGTTCAATGATTGGTAATTAATAAAAAAATCAAATGATTCATAGTTAAGAAATAGACATAACTGTTGCTACACTACAGGTTTGTCACGACTAGGTATGCGTGAAATTTCTTTAAAATCACACACAGGTATATACCTACATATTTATTGTATGCAATAATTTTGGACACAAATTGTATGCAACATCACAGAATGATCAATTGAGTAGTTAAGGCGTGAAACCGTAAGGCCGTTTTCTCACTACGCGAAACCAACACGACATCAACACAACATTAAAAGTTGTGTTGATGTCGTGTTGTCCATCCCTTTTTCACCAGCACGACTCCAACACAACACGACTGTCACATTTTGTAAAGTTCATTTGTCGAGTACGCACGCAATTATGTGTCCTTCCTTCAATCAACGACAACTGCTAGCTATTTTACTATACTTAAGAAGAAGAAGGCGGAGAAAGAATTGTTGGATTCACCCTTTACTACGTGAGATATGTTGATGGAGCATTTTACGTGCTCTTTGATAAGCTACGGGAGCACGAAAATAAATTTTTTAACTACTTTCGTATGTCTATAGCAACATTTGATTATATACTTCACCATATAAATGATGCCATATTACGTCAAGACACAAAGACAAGGTTTACTTTCTACAGCTTCTATTAACGTTGAAACATCGTATTTAAACTTTTTTTCCATTATTAATTAGGTTAAATTAAAAAAAAACAATTCTAGACACGCACGAAAACGTCCGAGGCGAGCGCGCACTCGCAAGGAAAAGGAATGTTGTGTTAATGTCGTGTTGGTTTGGCGTAGTGAAAAAGCGGCCTATATAAGTCTGCAGGCGGCTATATTGTCACAGTGTTGTCACAACAAAAAAGTTGATCCGATCTAGCGGACAAGACAACATAGCCGAATTGTTGGTCAAAGTTTTGTGTTGTCCTCGTGTGTGAGAAAACGGCGCATACATTAGTATGGCGGTTGGAGTTGTCACAACATTATGTTGTGTTGATGTCGTGTTGGTTTCGCGTAGTGAGAAAACGGCCTAACACAACACACATAAAAAAACTCACTTTCGCATTTACAATATTAAGTTAAGATGATCAACTTAACTTAATATTCTAAGAGTAGTCAAAGCTAATTAATTATTTAATTAATTTTATTATTAATAAGAGTATGATGCAGAATGATTAAAAATTTTTTAGATAACTGTATGACGAAAGAAATTTCGTGAAATATTCTAGACTTATTCTCTATACTAATATTATAAAGAGACTACTGGACCGTTTTTGAAAATTCTTTCACATATAGAAAGCTACGTTATCAGCGAGTAATATAGGCTATATTTTATAAAGTTACGCGGGCGAAGTCTCGTGCAACAGCTAGTTTTGTATATTTTTTTCAGAGCCTCTTTTTTCTATTACTTCCTAAACTCTTATCCTTAATCTTATTTTGGTCGGCAGCGCACTTGCAGGAACTGTGGCTTTGCTAGTGTTATAGGCGACGGTAACCACCTGCCATCAAGTGGACTGTCAGCATAGTTTGTTTTTATTAGACACCTAAACAAACTACGCGTATATTACGTAAATATCTGATGGTTGTCGACAGAAGAAGAATGTAAAAGCAAATGGAGAATGAAGTGAAACATTTGAGGAATTGTTGAACGCAACGAGAATAAAGACAATTTAGCAGCGACTTGTCTACGGTCAAACAGCGCTGGATTGTGCTCCTTTACGATGAATTAAATTTTATTTCAATGCTATTGTTGGAGAGTCTTCAGAACTACAAGTGCCGTAGATGCTTAAAGACAGGTTCAAAGTGCAATTATTTTTATAAAATGTACCCTTAAAGGCGATAGTTTGCAATAGAATCTTGGAACATTTTATTTTATTAATATAAAAATGTTCAATTGACTCTTGATATTAATATCGATTTTCTATAAGAGAGATTTTCTTCTTTAAGTCTTACTTGTTGGTAGGTGGCTACCGTCTCCTATAAACACAAGCGATCCAAAGGAGTTGCTGACCTTGATGCCTAAAATTGATGCCTAAACCGTTCAGATGCCTAAAAGCTATACTCTATTAAAATATAGGTTCCACAGATATCACCCACAAACGCAGATATCATTACAAAAAAATACTTACAAACTCCAGTCTCTCTCTCTCTCTTTCTCTCTCGCTATCTCTATTTCTTCTTAATATTAGAAGGTAAGTGAGTTTCCGATGATTGGGATTTAACAAGTTAAAGAAATATTTTTTTAATTGTAATTAATAGTATATCGTTAGATTTTGATAATAATTACAAATGATAACACGAGATTAAACCTCAGTGGTTTTTAGTGTTATCATTTTACATGTATTTTATATTAGCCTTAAAATTGTTAAAATTATAAAAAAAAACCTAGTTTGCCATTCAATCCTTACTGCATAGATTAATATTATAAATGCAAAAGTGTGTGAGGCTCGATGGATATACATATATATGGATGTTTGGTTCTCTTTCACGCCTTAACTACTCAAAACCGATTATAGTGAAATTTTTCAACATTTTTATCCTGGAAAAATATAAAAAATGGCTCCACCATCGTCACAGTGATAAAGATGTCAGGCGTGATATTCCCCTTTCTTTAATAAAAAAAAAATAATTAAAATAATAATAATAACAAAAACATGACATACTATAAAAAAAATTAGTTGGCTAAATAAGAAACTTTATGCTGCGAATAAGTTAATTATAATATTATGTTAATTTAATTAAGTTCTTTACACATAGTAATAACGGGAGCTCCGCCGCCGTGTTGAGCTCGTTAAATTGTAATACTGATGAAGAATTTAAACAATAACCTTGCAACAGACACTACAATTACAATGCAACAGTTATTATGAAATTATTATGTACATTTATTATTTTCTTCTTGATTCAAAATTATTTACAATATATATATATATATAAAATAATAATATAATGTTAATATTATAATATAAATGCGAAAGTTTGTATGGATGTTTGTTACTCTTTCACGCAAGAATGGCTTAACAGATTTGGATGAAATTCGGCACACAGATAGTTGATTACTTGATTTAAAATATAGGATACATTTTTTACTGTTTTTTTTTTAGGTTATGTTGGAAAATTTCATGATAATCGGTTGAGTAGTTGAGGCGTTAAAGTGTAACAAACAAACAAACACATTTCACAATTATCTATACTTCTATATTAATATTATAAAGACAGAAATTATGTATTTTTGTTTGTTTTTAATGAATAAACTCAAAAACTACTGAACCGACTTTGAAAATTATTTCATCTATAGAAAGCTACATTATCAGCGAGTAATATAGGCTATAATTTATAAAGTTACGTGGGCTAAGTCACGTGCAACAGCTAGTAATTTATTTATTATGTCTCAGGCTTTGTTTCTAAATGTTAACCAAATTTATTTTGTAAATAGAATGAATAAAGCAAAACAGCAATATATATTTTTATTTCGCATAAATCCAAGCACGAAAGCGGCTTTGCATCTGTGCCAACATTTTATAGATTATGTTTTAACCGTTGCCTATCTGTTGGTAATAAATTTAGTTTCCATTTGAGGAAACAATGTCGTGATTTAAAACAATGTGATTGTACGCGCTGCGGTCATTTTACAAATCGATCAATAACCTTTCTGTCTACTATACAATCACTTTATGTTTTCGTGTATTGATGACATTCGAAGTAATCGACATCAATTAATGTTGGCTATTCATCAGATTTATATATAGTACTATATATAAATTAGATTTATATTTGCTTTTATATAGTACCTATATCATTACGAAATACTTAAAGAAAAAGTAACGTAAGTGTTGTAAAAGTAAAAAGTAATCAATTTCTCATTTGATAAATTGACTACTTTTTACAACAATTTAATAAGTAATTTCACACATATGTACACACATGTAGAATTCTTGTACTACCTATATAAAATTATATGTATCTTCTACTCTATTCAAGTGTTTTAGAAAAGAAATGAATTATTATTTTTAATATTATTGTTACAGATATATGACTCATTATTGTAATTTTATTTATTGTATTTAATTTTAGCTATATATACATTTTACATGTGAATTTATTTGCAAGTACTTAGAAAAGAAAAGCATTTCTTTCTAATGGGAGCATTTTATATATATTTTTAAATTTAAGTTAATCTGTTTATTTACCAAATGTGAGATCATAATTTGATTACTGTGTTGGTAGCTGACCTAATAATGAGGTTGGTAAATGGAAAGCAAGGTGTGGCAGGGCCGGACCGGTTTGACAGCGAAATATCCTTGTACTAGCTGTTAAGGTGATCTAGCTTGCTTGTGGAGGTTTGTGCAAGTTAGCAGAATGCGGACGCGGCCCACACCTTCTCTACGCTATACCAGGAAGTTATCTCGAGCAACTTTTCACATTTTTTCCGAGTGTAAAATAATAATGAATATTATGAATAAATTATCACACACATTTGAATTATGTTTGTGACAAAATTCAGCTTTCTTTCAATATTACAGGGAAATCAATTAGAAAATATTTCAATAAGAACAAATTGTGGGTAATACTAAATTTATTTACAATTTTCAGTTTTCAACAACTGAAGTGTTACAAACCGCAAACTTCCCTCTAAGTAACAAAAACATTCAACATATGTATACCTGTCCATTAACTCACAATATCACAGCAAACAACAATTAAGAAATGCTTTTGAAATGGCCGAGTGCGCCCCTGATGACTCGGCGAATTGCTAATTGATGCGTGCTTTTTACTTGGTTCGGCCTATACAAAACGCCGAGGTCCTCTAAAATTACATTTATACTTTGTGGAACGAGTAAGTGTAGCCATCGGGTGCTCTGTTCAGGCTAAATTTGCCGGGAGGGAAGAAGCGGTTTGGCGGCGGTGTGGTCGGTTCGTAATATTGCTGACGAGCCGGTTGTTGCACAGGCGCGGTGTAAGTTTGAGTATTGAGTCCACTGTATTGCGCTTGCTGCACTCCTGGGTAGATGTTATTCGATTGATATTGTGGCTGAGGCTGTGACTGGTACTGAGGCTGTGATTGGTATTGTGGCTGAGCCTGGTACTGAGGCTGAGGCTGGTATTGAGGCTGAGGCTGAGGCTGATACTGTTGCTGTGGCGCCACATAGTTCTCCTTTTCGTACAATTCTGGATAGTACTGTCCGTCATCTTCATTGGGTTTACCACCGTAATTGCGTGCAGGTACTGGTGCTGTATATTGCTGAGGGGCACTGTACTGAGGCGCTTTGTAGTCTGGTGAATTGTAACGAGGGTCTGGCGTGTAGCCTGGAGTTGGTGCGACGGGTTGAGGCGCTGTAGGAATGTGGTCACCACTTGCTTGGAAACCGTTCTTTCCGGCGACGTAGTTAACAGTTTTCCTTTGACCGCTTGGGTCTATGTAGGAGTAACTTCCTCTTCTGTTGCCATCGGCATCAGTTTCTTCTTTAAAGTCGATGCCGTCTTCCTGTTGGTATGCAGCGCCGAAAGCTCCATTGCCGTTGAGATAGCGTGCTTCCTGTACAATAGCAGCTGTCTTAGGGTCACCGGCGTATTTAGGCACGCGCCTAGCGCCTTCCTGCTGCTGGCATGTCGCGACCGCGATCACAAAGGCAAATACAACGAGCCTGTACATTTTGTGCTAAATGTGCACTGCTCGCGTGAAAGTAACAGAGTGTGTCGTTTCGGACCGGTGAACTCGTTTTATATGAACAGTAAAGGCCTTGAGGTACATTGGAAGGGCTTGTTGGTACGACCGCGAAAATCACAAGCGTGCATTACTCTTGCCCGCATTGAGTGCATGGACATTGGGGAAGTGGTATTAAGGTGAAGATTGCAGGTGTCGTCCTTTGAAATAAGATCGTTGTCCCCGTTTAAATGCCAACGAGTAGGACGGCGGTATTGGACATCAAGTAATGTGGGTTATTAAATTTTAACTCTATTGAAGTGAACGGCAAATACATTGTTTAAACTATTTTGGTTTTGGTGATGAGGGCAAGACATTGGTGTCTTCTGTGAAGATTCCTTTACATCCTACTATTAAGCTTTATGGTTATCCGATGGTTTTGAAGCGTCATGCGGAAATGATTTACCTCAACGTTGATGCGTGTGGAAACTGATATTGATGCTAGCTGGAGAGATTCAGTTGCAAGTTTACAGTAATACTAACATTAAATTATAAGATTTTTTTCTAACACACTATAGAACTCGTAAAGTTTTATTAATGTACTAGTGACCCACTTACGGCTTCACCCGGAGTGTAATTTTTATATAATATTTACAAACCTTCTCGGTTAAAATCGTCCAATGGTTTTGTAGTCCATAGATGACAAACATACTTACATTGATTTTTATATTTAAAGATATTCAAGATATTCAATACGCAATTGTATTAGGCATTCATTTTATATATTACAAACACCGATAAAAATGATTCTCACAACATATTTACGAAAATGTTTTGTGCTAGTTTCTGTTGTTTTGCAATCGTTTGGTTCTTTGTTATAGCGGTAAAGGTGAGGTTATTATTTCCTAATTTCAAAAAAGCAATCTTTATCAATTGAAATTGTGATATTATTAGATCATTTATATTATTATTTATTTAAAGTGTTAAAAGAAAGCGTAAATGTTAAAAATATGAATGTATTTGCGAATACACGTGGCTAACCGACCTTGGTGTCAACTGGTACGGTTAACAATTAATTGCTTATATAACTGGTACAATACTTGTGTAATTTAGCTTTATTTTTATTAGAATATCTTACAAGTTTTGAATAAATTATATAACAGATATTTTTTTCAACTGAAACAGATATTTCAAACTAGCGATTCGCTCCTGTATTCGCCCGGAACGCGTTTTTTATACACACAGACCTTCCTCGTTTATCCCACTTTCCATTATTGAAAACCGTATCAAAATCCGTTGAGTGGTTTAGACGTAGCGAAAAAACAAACAGGCTTGGACAGATTCGGCGACTTGGTTGAAAAATATTTTTTATTTTTATTTCTTTATTTCCAGTTACATAAAAACTTAGATAGGTTTTATTATACATATAAATATTTCGAGAAAATTTATCTACTTGATGGTGAAAACCTTGAGGAATTAGTGCCTTAAATAAGACAAACAGACCGGAAAGCGACATCAATTTACACTATAAAATAAAGTTCATTTGAACGACGCTTCCGAGTTGAGATTGTTGGAGTGTTTGTACAAACTTCACTAACTATAAAGTTTAAGAACATGACTTGGTACGCACGCTACATATATCTATTGTAAAAACAAAACCTATCGCACAAAACTCCAGTCTCGTTTAACAAAGGTAACATACATTGACACTATTTTAAGTACTAACTAACAAAGTGGATTATATAAAAAAGTATACTGCTCAATCCCACTGAACATAGTTGTGGCAACTATATACCGTGAGATACTAATTATAACTTACTTTTTTTTTTAATTATTCGTTGTTCATTTGACCTAAAATAACGCTGTCGTAAGCATAGCTTAGATACATTTAATAAAGAAGACTCACAGATCTCTTGGAATTTCGATTAATCTGTTTAATAAAATTTAGTAACATTAATTTATTTTTATGTACGAAACATGACTTTTTAAATACTTATGTCTGTATAGTATCAATACGACTTTCTTATATTGTTATATCAATGTTAGGTAGCAATCTGTTTCCGCTTTCCACTCCATTTTAAAAATATTAAAAAAACATACAAAAATATGCAATAAAATTAGAAAACTCAATAAACCTTTATTTATGAGTGACAGACAATTATATAGTTTTTGTAACAGTATTTCTGGCTAAACTAAGTATGTATGATTTATTTATTTGTACTATTTCTATTTATATGAATTAAGCCTTGTTTAACTACTTTGGTATGTACTTAAAGGTCGCTAGTTGCCCGCGATCAAGGCTGTTGCTTGAACGAGAACACTATCCATTTTTATTCTCACTAAAGTTCTGACTCAATACTTTTTGCCACAGAATTCCACGACATGTTAAAGACTATGCGGATTTTAAGCGGAAATAGGTCGTTTCTTTTTTTTAAAAAAAAGAGTATCCGTGTAAAATACTATCATAAAAAAAAATAAGTCAAAAACATATATTAAAATGCGAAAGGTTTTCACGATGTTTGTTACACTATCATTATAACTACTAAAGAATTAGATATTAGATCATCATAATACTAAACAATTATGATGAAAATATCTATACATCAGAAAATAACAAGAGACTATAATTTATAAAGATACAATATAAGATAATTAAGAAACTTAAATAATACACGGCAACTAATCAAAAATACCTATGTGGTGATAGTTTTGTAAAATCAAAGTTGATAATTCAGTAATGCTCAGATATTTGTATAGAAATGAATAAAGACAATGGTATATACTCTACATCTATATCTATATGTCTACAATTTTATCTGACGTAATGCCGGAGGAAATGATGGAACGCATCCTATTGATGATAGAACGAATAATTTGCATACGTGACATTGTTTTTGTTTACTTTTTTTTAATTTGAAATGATGTAATCGGATAATATTTAGTAATACTTACCGCAATGAAATTCTAAATAATAACATATTTACATAGTGTTTTAGGTAGATACCTATGTAAGAACATCGAAGAAACGTAAAATTTCTTGTACCTTCGATAAATTTACAAGGAAGCGCGATTTTATCCATAATGCTGAGATCGGAAACTAATGGACTGTTAGTTTTTCATAAAAGAGCTCTTTCCTTTAGTAAACATTTTACCTTGTTGTAAATTTTATTAGTTATTTTTTTAGCATTAATAACGGAGCATAAATAGCACTTATAATTTGAATAATAAATATATAGTATAGATAGATAGAATTATTTAAGTAGGTATATAAAAATTTTGAGGAAACTCATACGTGCCCGGATTAAAATTGTGTAAGTACATGTTCAAAGACATAAAAATATGTCAATTATAAATTAAGTTTGTGTTTAGATATTTATGTGATAATAATAAAAATTAAATACCTACTGACTATTATTTTTTTATTTGGTAAATAGGTTTCTCTTACCCATCATATAGGTGAACTGTTTGCTTATCTACGAAGCATTGAAGCATCCAAATAATAAATCTTTTGAAGACTTTAAGAAACTTGCTTCTGGTTTAAGGATTTTTCTTTCGAAACTAAATTATTAATACTAAAAATCTTGTACCGCATCAGTAGAATGTAAACCGTGTTAAATCAATAGCTATCCTGTTGTTACAACGTGTTCTATGTAATTGCAATTTCATGTCGCAAACATACTATTATATTATAACTGCTTACCTATTAGGTATATGAGCACATGTGATGTGTGTTGTTGCGTGAGTCAGGGATTTGTGAGAGCTCATTCGTCAATTCTCACTTATAACTTACGATTAAAATTGATTCGATTCTTTTTTGCGTTGCAAAACAGGTATATAGTTATCTGTTTTCTGACTCTCTAATCGCTACTAATAAATAAATATCTTCACACATTCCACCACACCATCTAGTTCCACACTAAGCAACTTAATGCTTGTATTATGGATACCAGACAGTTGATATAATACATAGATTACTATTTTTTTTTGTAAATACATACATATTATAAATACAAACATCCATGACTCAGGTACTAAGGTAAATGTTAACGCATAAACATTTGATAGGTTTTCGGGTATTTGCAGTATCGTAGTATTTCGGGCACGTGATGAGGGGCGAAAGATACCGTATTCTTCAGCTAGTGATGCAAGGGAAAATACAGGGAAAGCGGAGCAGAGGCAGAAGAAAGACATCCTGGCTGAAGAATTTAAGAGAGTGGTTCGGATTAAGCACTCGTTCCCTCTTTCGCTCAGCAGCTTCCAAGGTCAAGATAGCCATTATGGTCGCCATTTGTAGAGGAGTGGCAAGCTAAGAAGAAGCATCTATTAGAAAGATACGTGTTGGGTCGTCCGCCACACATTGACATAAAAATATTTGTTACACTTTGAGTTATAAATGAACCTATAGACTCATCTTACTTCATTTCATATATATTATACTACGGTCGGCAGCGCACTTGCAGAAGGTACAACATTTTTTGTGTTATAGGCCGCGGCAGCTACCTACAATAAAGTGGACCGTCACCATGTCTGTGGACTTTTAAAAAAAGATACTTCGAATCCTATTTGAGTTTGCGTTGTAAATTATAGCGTACTAACAAAATAAAAATAAAATGTGTTCCAACAGTGTGACATATCTTACTGATATCTAGATTAACAGAGTATAATAACTCGTCGAAATTTTTTTAAAACTATTTTAATTAACATTCACCCAATCGTTCCGTGTCATGAACCCGACATACAACCTTTCATTTTATTACTCAGCAAAAAATAGTTGAAGGCTCTACCAAATTTTACGACCACTCATGCTCGCAACATTTTGCAGACGAGTGTACTAAGTACACTGAGTGCCAGTGTACCTTTAGCGTAAAAGCGTTTTTTTTTTATTTCCTTCCCGGAATTAACTTTTGTACTAAGGTGTACCGACTGTCCGTAAATGCTTACGTTGGACCGTAACAAAACCACGTCGGTTGATTAATTATCTCGCTCTGATATTACTCGAGGACCGTTTGCACAAAATAATAGGCAGTGAAACGATAATGACATTTATGTCAAAGCGATAAGGTTTCTATTTTGTCTGATAAGTTCCCAATACAGGAATGTTTCGAACGAATTCCTTCTGAAAATTTGTCCGTAAAATGTCAATGTTATAATAATATAAGTATTCTTTGTACTCTTAAGTACCAAATAATGAGGAATGCTTTTTGTATGTTAAAAATACGACCAGTAATGAATTCGCTCTTGGTTTTTGACTAAACATATCTGTCTGTTGTTACCAAAAAAGAACAATGATTTAAAAATATAACCAGGTTTTTCGCGTTTATAAATATCAATGTCTCATTAACCTCAGAACTGTAATCATACGTGAAAGCTAAAGTATTTTTGATTTTATTATTGTTTCGGATTCTTAATAAAAAATATTTTATATTATTTATTTGGATTGTTATACTGATATTTGTGCCTTTTACTCATACTCTGTTGCAATTATGCGAAATTTTGTATATGTTTGGATGTTTGTTACTTAATCAAGCAGAAACGACAAAACGGATTTCGTTAAATTTGTTAAACATATAGTTCATTACCTGAACTAACATATAAGATAATAAGATTTAACATGAAAAAAAAAATAGCTTCTTCTAAGATTATGGTCCGTACGAAGTCGCGGGCACAGCTAGTCATTTATAAAACATCGCCATTTTATCAACTTTCACATTTTTTTATTTAAAAATAGCAGAAAAATTGACGGTCCACTTGATGATAGATGCCTATTAACACATGTCATGGCAAAGGGGTTGCAAATACGCTGTCCATCGTGAAAGGAGGGCACGGGGTTAAGTAGGTAATTTCACCAAAATAGCACATTTGCTATTAATTCACGGTAGTCCTCTGTTAGAGTGTAAACACTGCCCTCAATTGGACAGACCAGCTGTCCAATTAAGAGTTGGGAATGCAGCATGTCAGCCACTACTAATCTTTTTTTATTAATCTTTGTTAGAAATACTCCTTCTCATATACTTTCAACACACCTTTAATACCTCAAGTTGGTCTAATGAAAACAGTAGACAAACATACGCACAGGGGTGTGTGTTCGTACAGATTAAATGTACACACACACACACACACACACACACACAATGTCTACATATGTGGAACAAATACATATGGTAATAATAGCCGTAAACTTCCGAGTGTGCGAAATAAATGTAACTCAGCAGGAAATGTGGAGGATACAGCCGTCTTTCTTTGTATTATATAGGTATATATTATAAGAGTAGATTGTGCTAATAGACGTAAAGGTATTCCAATATTTAGAAGGTAAGAGGAAACAACGAGGCAATTAGTTAATATTAATTTTTGTGCTCGCGAACTTTGCCAAATGTTGGCCACTGTTTTTCTTTTTGTAACTTGTTCCCAATTACGTTCTGAGGATGTCTTGTCTACTTAATATTAAGACCAATTATTGTAATAATTTCAATTCGTACTAAATCGGAAAGTGTACACTTAGTATAAAACAAAGTAGTTTCCCGCTGTTCCTTTGTATGTAGGTAGGCTTAGATCTTTTAAACTACGCAACGAATTTTAATCCGGTTTCACTAATGGAAAGAGCGTTAAACGAGGAAGTTTTTTATATTCATTTTGCAGAAAAAAATTGCACAAGCATACAAGAGCGTTCCGATTAAGATTACATCATAATCTTATGATATCTTATATACTTTAATTATATCTGATCTTATTTACTTTAACTTTAAAAAAAATCGTATGAGGGAGTTAAAATATGTTTATTGTATTGTTTATTGCTTCTGTCTTCTGAAGGAAAACGGACAATGGAGATTAATCTATTACGTCGGTGAGAAAACATAGAAAGCTGCGGAAAGCTCTCTATTAAGACGACCGGGCGGGGAATAGATCTATTAATTATGATTTCTTCTAGCTTCGGCGGACGTTCGCTTGTCGAGTCGCCCCGTTTGCCCTCATTACGGCATGGTGTCAGCGTAGCCTTAATATATTTATGTATTTAACTCTATAGGGTTTTTCATAGGTTTATCCCTTTTTCCATTAGTAAACCATATCAAACATACACTAAATAATAGTGACTTTATTTTATAATATTTTATAGAAGAAAAATATGTTGGCAGTATATATTTTTGTATATGTCTTATTGGAAAATTATGGGGGAGGCCTATGTCCAGTAGTGGATGAACACGCATAATATTAGGTTTAGGTTTAGAAATATATTTATTCTCACAAAGAATTACAAATTCACTTACGTGAGAAACTTAAAACTAATAGTTACAAAACAATAATTCACATTGCAAGCATACAAATAGTAGACACCTAAAACAACAAAAACACGAAAAACGCTTAATACCTACAACTTACTAAATAAAATACATAATTTAAAAAGTGGGTAGAACTTACAAAGAGAGCAAATGCATGACAAACAAATGAAACAAGAACGAAAACACTGATATACGGCACTGGAAGGGACATCACATCGTGTAATAGAAAATTATTTTTTATTTGCTTTTTAATATATATATACACATATATACACATGCGCATATATACATATACACACACATACACAAACATATATATATTGATATTATTTTAGAAGGTGTCTTTTAATAAGTTTTTTGAAAGTATTGGTTGATTTAGCATCTTTTATATTTTTAGGAAGTTTGTTGTACAGCTGCGCGCCCCCATAAAGTATACATTTCTTTCCATAATTAGTTCTAGGTATTCGCAAAGTCAGTTTATCCGCATTTCTCAATTTAATTTTTTGTACACTTCCTTTTTTTGTAAAACTAATATGTGTAAATATTTCTTTATTAAGTATTTTCCGAATTAATAGACAAGTAAAATATATATATGTATGATTGACATTCATTATTTTAGTCTCATTGTAAATTCTGCTAGTAGGTGCCAGGAAGTCATAGTGAAATAGTGATTTAATTAATTTATTCTGTGCAATTTGGATTAAATTTAAATTAGTTTTAGCAGCTGAACCCCAGATTTCGATTAGGTAGTCTATATGAGGTTTAATGAGCGTGTTATAAATAATATATCGCACTTGTTTAGGTAGACATCCTGCGATACGTCGTATTGCTCCTGTTAGGGAAGATAATTTAGATCTAATTTTCTCGATATGCGGCTTCCAAGTAAGACTTTTATCCAAAATAAGGCCAAGGTATTTTTCTTTAACTACTTGATTTATAATTTTTGCATTTATTCGTAGGGGATCAAAAGGAGGAACTTTTTTGTTTTTAGCCGCAAATATTAAATAGTTAGTTTTTTCGATATTTATAGTCAATAAGTTGGTCTCAAACCACGCATTGAGCAAATTGAGATCATATTGTGCGTCTGCTACAATTTTAGTAATAGAGTTATCAAAGTAGAATAGACTAGTGTCATCTGCATACAAAGTGATGTCCCCTTTTAAACCAATTTCGTTTATGTTATTTATATATATTAGGAACAGTAACGGCCCCAGGATCGATCCCTGAGGGACACCGCATGTGACAGATTTGGGACTACTTGTATGATCTCCTATTTTTACAACCTGATAGCGATGTTGCAAGTAAGATTTAAAAATATCGTAAGCTCTTCCCGTTATATTTATGTTACTCAACTTATTCAGCAACAACTGGTGGCTGACAGTATCAAAGGCCTTTTTTAAATCTATAAAAACTGCCAGAACAATTTTCTTTTGGTCAATATTTACTTTTATTTTGCTTACCAGATCAATTGTTGCTGATAAAGTATTTGACTTACATCTAAAACCGTACTGCCTTTCATTTAGAAAATTTATTGAGGTAAGGAAAGTTAACAATCGACTATAAAGTATTTTTTCAAAAATCTTAGACATGATTGGCAGCACAGAAATAGGTCTATAATTACCCGGTTCCAACTTGCTCCCTTTTTTATAAATGTTCCATACAATTATTTATGCAACTGACAAGTTCAACAATGATTAAATCTTTAATACTTTTAATAACCTTTACACTGATGCCGTCTAATCCGGAGCTAGTGTTTAATTTTAGATCATTTATTATATCATTAACTTCGATAGGGGTAGTAGGAGTCAATTCAAAAAGTCTTTCTGTAGTAGTTTTACACAAATTAAAATCAGCTTCACCTATATTGCACTTATTAGGGATTTCTTCAGCTAATTCTTGTGCGATACTAGTGAAATATTCATTAAAACATTCACATATTTCAAGTTGATTCGCAATAATTCCACCTTTTGTTAAGAGTTGAGTAGGAACCGACGCCTCTTTGTTTCTGTTTGAAGCTAGACTATTAATTAAGGACCACATTTTTGCAGGTTTATTCGTGCAGTTTTTAAACTTATCAAAATAGAATTTATTTTTTGCATTATTTATGTTCTTTGCAACCTCACCTCTTTTCTTCAAAAATTGCAGTTCCAATATTTTTTCATTAGGATTACTTTTCATTTTTCGCCAAAGTAAATTTCTTTCATTAATACCTTCTATAATTTCTTTATTTATCCAGTCCTGTTTTGGTTGGTTAATGTTTTTTGTTTTACTTATTTTGCTTTTTGTAATACATGTTATCAGTTTATTATTCAATATACTATATTCATTTTCAGTATTGGGAGTAAAATCTTCTTGGATGAGTCTATGTAGTAAATGGTAGTTCATAGCCTCAAATTTTATCTTCTTTATTGTTATGGGTAAATACTTTTCGATTTCAAAATATATCTGCTTATGATCAGATAAGGATGAGTTTATAATTGCAAAACGGAAATCTTTTTCTTTTAAGTTGGAACAGACATGATCTATGATGGTTCTGGTTTCAGACGTTTCACGAGTGCAAAATTCATCAGAGATATTGTTAAGTATTGTATATCCACTTTCACATAAAATTCTTTTATAGTTATTGACCTGCTCTGTCTTGCTTAATAAGTTGTAGTTAAAATCGCCAAATATTATGGCCCTCTTTCTTTTTAGAAGTTGTGATGAGTAGATGTCAAGAAAATTATCGGAGTTTCCGTGGTTAGTACGATATATTGCACCCACATCTACACAAAATTTGTCTATGTGAATCCATAAATAATGGTTTCCATTTAGTGTAAGTTCTTCAATGAGTTCATGGTCTAAATTGTTGTGTGCAAAAATAGAAACTCCACCGCCTCTGTTCTCCGACCTGTAGTTGTAATATTATTTAAAGAGTTTGACTCAAAACCCGCCTTAATTTGTACAAAATGTTAACTAACATGTTTGTTTACATGCGAAAGTTTCAACCGTTTGATGTTCCGCTTTAATCATGTCATAACGACTGAATAAATTAAAATTAATCTCTAACTAACTAATGTTATGATTTTGAAAGTTCTTGAAGACGTTCCACTGTTTGTTACTTGAACGGATAGGTATGAAACTAAACACAATATAGTTAGTAGACCATGTCCTGAAGTTACACTTGGAATGCTTATCGTTTTCGTGGGATAATATTTTGAGAGATTACTTTTAGCTTTTGCTGAATTTTCTCACACAAACCTTTAAAACTTGTAACAAATTCTAAATTCTGTCTCAAAAAGATTCTTGTCTCAGATCTTCCACATTCTCTTTATATATTAAAGTGACAATTGTTAAATTTTTTACACATTTTAAAAAGAGGTTTCAATTGAAAGTAAGATTTCACAACGATATTTTATACTTACACTAGCGACCTGCTCCAGACTTCGCACGGGTGAAATTTTCATATATATAAACCCTCTTAGGCGGGGACCTTAACCTCTCGATTAAGGCTCTTGATAAAGTTCCCATATAAGAACCTATTATTAGAAATATTTGAGGAACCTAGATACACTAATTACACTACTATAGTGAAAACTGTTGAGAAATATTTGACTGAAAATCCAAATTGTTGTCAAATGAAGTGTCAAAGTTAAAACAAATAGTTCAATAAGGGAGCGAGCGCGCGAGTGATGAGGGGTGGCCGCGTGAGCCATTTATTAAATGAACTATCTTCTTCAAGGATGCCGGGCCAAGGTGGTACGAGGTCGCAGAGCTATATTACGGACTCACTGAATATTAAAGTGAGCCATGTAGGTAATTATTCACCTAGAGTTGTTGATTGAGATACTAATTTCCCCCTTCTTTTCTAGCTGCCTTGAACACATCTACTACCTACACAATATGTATAGAAAAAAGTGTGACGGTAACATACCATTGTTTACTAAAAAAAAGGTTAATGTTCTCAATGAAATGATTTTTAAATCAACCTAGATTATAAAAGAAAATCAAAATTTTAATTGTAAACTTATAAGCAGAAAATCTAACCAGCAATTACAATAAATAAAAAAATACTTTCCCTTAACATACAGAACAAAGAACAATATTAATGAGTAAACCTAAAAAATGGGTGCGGACGAAGACGCCGGAAAAAGCTAGTTCCCAATAATTACTTATATTCCCAATATTCCCAATACTTGTAGGATTAATGCTATAATACTATGTTGTTGTGTTTAGTATCAAATTTATTATAAAATTTTTGTTGAAACAATTTTTAATTCAAAATTTTTCATATATTTGTAAGAGTTAATCTTTTAGAATCTGTGTACTGCTTGACAAAGAAATGTTACAAAATGAGGACCACTTTTCTATTGGATCGGTTGCCGTTGTTAGATAACGGAGAAGTAAACTTCTATTTTACTTTATATATTATTGAATTGTATTCAAATGAAAAGCTCGACTTTATTGAAGTTACTTAAGCTTACCTCTGTGATTTAACGAAGGTAGCTTTAGGTTTCAGATCCTACGTTGTTTATTCGCCTCAAGCAATAGTGCAGTTCATTTTGAGTAATCAGCGTTCTACGTGGAAGTGTCAACGGTACAAAAATGCAGTGGATAAATACAAATATGAAGTTTATAACAAGTTATAATAAGTTTATAAATTAATAAATTACTATTGATATTAAATTTTATTCTATAACTAGCTGGTGTCCGTGACTTAAATAAAAAATAAAAGATAACGCTTTTCAAAATATGTAAAGCATTTAGTAAGGGAATTCACAATTAAGTAAGGGATCCCAGAGTAAATTTTCCTACCCCTTCTCTCATCCTTCCTCTCATCCTTTAGCCATTTTGGCAGTGCTTATGTTATAGGCGATGGTGGCCACGTACCGTCAAGTTAACCGTCAGTCTGTATGAACACTATGAACCTGTAAAGAAAATACTTTGTCGTCTGACATTAGTTTTAGAGAACCTTTACTTGTCATTACAAATGTTACTACAGTTTTTCATATTTTATATATCCGCAGTTTGGTGAATTTTTATGCCTAGATTTATAGTTAAAAAATAGCACTAAAGTATTTTAGTGATCCACTCCTTTTAGTCTGTTTTACTGGTGTACAAATATGCACCCACAGGCTAGTTCATGTTGCATGTTGCATGATGTGAGTATACATCTAGCTAGTATGTGAGTATACTATGTTTAAGTAAAGGTTAGCTGTGAAATATGGCTTTTGATATTTGGCTTTCATTGATTAAACGAGATTATTCGTTATTCGTTAATACAAATTAATATGTATTTAACAGTACATTTATTTTCTTAATTTTGTTTCCTTTTCCACGGGGTGACGTGGACAGGCAGACAATAATAAATAAATGTAAAAAATAAAATAAAAGACTGCTAGGCAACAATTAGTGTTTTATTTAAAATGCCTGAGAATTGGAGAACTCGGAAACTTACCACCGCTGGAGAGCCTATATATCGATATATAAATTGCCCTATTTAAAATTAATTCGAACCGCACGCATTTCCAAAGGAATTAAAAAAACTGCCAAACTTGATGTGGTCGGCGCTCATCAATAGCTCACGAAACCTCGTCGTCGGGCCTAGTGCTCTCAAACGAACCAGACTTCGCGGGTTTACTCGACCACCGACGCTCGTCATTTTGTTAGGTGTCGAAGGAACTAGCAGTGCTTCGCGGGTTTGCTGACCTCGAAGCTCGCAGTCGATACATCGCAAAATTTTATTGGGTACCTATAAAAAAAAACCTCCTAAAAAGGACACGGACAAAAACGCCTTAGAATTTTATTCACTCATGCAATCCAGGTGAATTTATCACGCGGAATCCGATCAGGCTCAAAATTAATATTTAAAACTAAGTAGGTATCTGGAAAAAGGTAAATTAATGGACACTCGACGGAATTGGCATGAAAATAAAAATACTACACGGGTTAACCGTTTAATTACTGAATCGATAGCTATCGGAAACGAGAAATTACTATTTATAATGGGAAAATAAAGCCGATGCCATCGTAAGCAAAAATGTACCAACCCGCTTATGAAAAATAAATAAAATAGGTGAACACTAAAATTAATATTTAAACTAATGACCCTTTACTCACTATCATTCGAATCACATATTTAGAATAAGAAAATAAGATTTATAAAATAGACAATCAACCATGGGGAATGCCACGCGTCTACCCAGGCGACGAAAATTCTAGAAAAATACAAAATCAAGAAGATCAAAAAAAGATTCTCACCGTTATTTTACCACGGAGGTCTATCACAAATTCATTTATAACTAGCTGGTGCCCACGACTTCGTCCGCGTTGAAAAATACTAAGTAGCCTATCCTGTGTCCCGTACGTCCAAATGTTTATCTACCAAGTTTCATGAAAATCAGTTAATTCGTTTCAGAGTTATGGAGGAACATACACATACATACAGAAAAAAATTCTAAAAATCGTCAATTTAGTTTCAGTATCATGTATAGAGCCTATAAACACGATATCTCTGAAAACAAAGTAACTTACTCCATGACCGACCCTTACAGATTTATTATTAGTATTGATTGATAATTTAAAATCTAAAAGCAGATCCACCAACTAAATAGGTGCTAAAAACCTAAAAAAACTTAATTTTCAACGCAGCAGCTCGACAGATGGTCTAAGAGACTCGACGTCCTCTTCAGGCGATGCTCGGGCCGCAATCGTTAACTATGAAATTTCTAGAAAGTTCCCTACTCGAAAAAAAAAACCAAGGATGTATGTACACAGACCAGTACAATTTTCTCAGTTATTAGATGGGCTGTCCACAATTACCAACTAGATCCATGGGTTTGACAGACAACTACAACTAATTATCAGCTATGCGACCTGTGCATGAAAGTTAAAAAATAAATGTAACAATTTGTTCTAAAGTTTAACTGCTTAGTTTTATTTATGTTTATTAAGACCAATGTGGCCAGTTCGGCATAACGTCCATACCCATTTAAAGACCTTGTATTGCATTATAGTTATTAGATGTGTAATATATGTAATTTAGTATTAACTGTCGGAAACAAGCCGGAGTGGTCAAATAAAAACTAAATGTAATTTGATAAAAATATAAGTTACATTTATGTTTCTGATAAGGTTCGTGTAAACGGACGATGGCACGCGAAGTGGACTTCGTGAAACAATTTGTTCCATTTAAAAATAATGTTACGTGTAACAAGGGCTCGTATGTAAATAATTTGAGGCATTTCGTGTTTGCTGGCTGAACACAGTTAAGAAGATATATTACCTCGGTGCGTATGAGGGCTAATTAAAGAAAGTTCATTCTTGAAAATAAACAAAAAGAACTTATAGTAAAATACCTCTTCGCATATATGAGCGTGTTTCATCATCAACATGACCGTGTTCATCTTGTGACGAAAATGTCGTGGTTTCCACTTTCTCTTTTCTTGGCTTGACAAGGGAAATTCGCTGGTGGTGTTACAGCCATTAGAAGAACTACTATAATCCGAATTTTCCTAACAGCAGCATCTTAACAACTCTCTGTTAAGGTACACAGCCTGTAGCTCCTAAAGTATTGATGGTAGAGTAAAAATGAATATAACTAAATTTGTTTATTATTTATTATTTATTTGTTTTTTATAATTTATTTTCTCATAGAAACTTAATATGTGAATTTGTAGAGAAGAATTTTTACCTCATACATGAGAACACGCCAAGTGTCCCATAATATGAATGCATAATATCAATATTAATGATTTACGATGGACTGGTTTATTCGACCTTAGCCTTAAAGCCACATGCTCCAATTACAATGAATAGCTTGCCTTTTTATTAGCATACCTACTTGCCACAAGTAAATGTCATCAGTTAAATAGATTTAATGTGTAATCATAAAACGAATAGTTGTAGGTTACATTCATGAAAAAGTTTTTTTTTTAAAAAGGAATCGAAAGTATCCCTATGTCAGGTGTCCCTATCCCCACTGGAAGAAAGGTACCCAATGTTCATTATTGTATCCCTGACAACTGAAAGCGTAACAAGCGAACAAACTTTGAACTCTCTTTCATATTTTATTGGTTACGATACTTAGTTAAACATTTAAGCTTACGTTGACTAATAGAAATTCAGTATAGACGACGAGGCTTTGTACTGTGAGACTTTTACGACAATCACATCGGTTCGCAGTAAATAAATAAACGGTAAATAAAGCAGTACTTAGGAGGACATCTGGCATACTTTAATTTGTTTTGCAGCCATTGTCGTGCGAAATTAATATTCCAATTTATTCCATTTCTGTATCGAGGGCTGTAAATCAATATTTGGTGCCATCTCTGTCACAAGGACTCGTCTTAACCGTTCCCTATCTATTCAGATAATTGAAATGCAACGCTTCAGTGACTCAGGGATTGCCTTGATTATATTATTGTTATCTTCTTTATATATTTATTTTAGACTAGCTAGTTCGTTTTTTTTTTCAGTATATAAAGTATCCTATTGTTTAATCCAGGTAATTATTAATGCATCAGTGGAAACCGAATTGAAATCTGTCAAGCCATTTTAGAGATTAGCGTACACAAACGCACAGACAGGCGAAAATTCTAAAAACTATTTTTGACCTCGATAACGTAAGTGCAACGTTTACATATATTATTTTTAAATTAATGTACAGATACGGCTCCTTTACGATTTTGTTATAAAGTAAAGGATAGATAGATATATATGTATATGTCACATTTAAAGTAAACATGGAATACTTTTAAATTGTATGCTTATCTTGTAGGCGGCAGACCTTGTAAGACAAGAGACTTCAAATTACAAAAACGACACTCCAGTAAAATTCTAAAAAGCCATTAATTTGCCAAATACTCGTATAATATACGACACGAATAAACGACGAGTTGTTCTAATGCCTACTCCAAGTTCGTACCACCGTACTGCGCGTTATACATGCGGAGTGTATCCGCATTACTTTGATTATGATGCTGCATGAGTAGAAACTTTATCCTACGGACGCGCCAACTTTGAAAAGATCTCCCTTCTGAGATGTTTCCATCTAGCTACAATATGGACTTCTTCAAGCGAGCTGTATACAAATTCCTACAGGGTAGGCAGCGCTAGCGGATGTAGTGTCATAATGTTCCCGCAAACCCGCCTAACTACGACCGCGCTAGAAAGTCGTTGGGTTTTTTAGCCGGTAGGAGTCCAGCATAACCCCGTAACATTCCGACGCTGCCCTTGGTGTTGCTTGTATCCTTAGGTGACAGTAACCACCCACTATCAAGTGGACTTCTCAGCTTCAGCTTCACTGTCAGCTTGTCTGCCACCTTTTATAATATAAAAAATATATACTTACTAGTGGCCCGCTCCCGGCTTCGCCCGGGGTGCATTTTTGCAATCCAGCCGATAAATTACCTTACACCGCCATCTGTGAGAATCCTATGGAACTCACAGATAACTTTTAAAATAACTTCCATAACAACAGCTGTGAGTTCCATAACATTCTCACAGATGGCGGTGTAAGGTAATTTATAACTCGCATATAATAAACAAATAATTTGCAATAAAAAAATACTATAAATTGAGATAAAAACTATCCTATGTTTTAAGTTGGACCAAATTACACATAGTTACGAAGTTTTATTAAAATCGGTTCAGTAGTTTCAGAGCTTATCGTGTACAAACATTGTGACACGAGATTTTTATATATAAGATAGCCTGTATGTCAAGTAACACTGAAAACTAATATTACATTTTACTTACTAACTGTGCACGCCAAAATGTTATGGCACTCCTAATTTTTCCGCCTGATTCCATAACGAAATTAACATTTTAATTGGTTCTTAAATGAAATCTAAATCTTGACTTTTATTACAAGCTTTATGTTATTTCCACGATAAAAACCGGCAAACGAAGCTGTGAATGTTAATTAGCTTGGTAAAAATGCGGGCTAATAATGAATCTGGCGGTCGGACATGAAAAATAATTACATTATCTCGTACTGGACGTGTTATAAGTAGAAGGGAGGCGAAATGTGTTTGTTCATGCGAGGTTTGCGTGTCGGATGACGTTTTCACGCTTACCTTACCTCACACTGGATAATATTATGTATCTTATTATCCACATAGAATAGACAGTTTTGACAATCCTCTCTTGGTGTTAACTAAAGAATTCTCGACCTTTAAAATTAATATAAAGGTTAAGATTGCATAGTCGCTTCTCTCTGATTGCATAGTATAAAACAAAGTCGCTTCTCTCTGTATGTACGCTTAGATATTTTAAACTATGCAACGGATTTTAATGCTGTTTTCACTAATTTAAAGAGCGTTAAACGAAAAATGTTTTTATTGTATCCTAACCTAACCTAACCAAACATGAGGGCTGTGTATTAGCTCTCTGAATTGCTAAATTTAATAGCCTTGTCATCGACAGTCATGTCGATGTTGCTTGTAGTATCTAAGTAATAATATAATAATAGATTTGCATTTTCGTATTTTTGTTTGTAAATGAACTACATGACAGATATTTTTTTTTTCACATATAGAAAGCTTCATTACCAGCGAGTATTTTATAACTTTAATAAGACCAATCGCGTTGGGTCCCCATGGGCCTAGCGCTCAAAACTAAGGGGAACTCAAGAGTAAGAAGCACTTAAGTATGTTACTATTTTTGTAAGTTAGGAACGAAATTCTCTAACTTATCTGCCGCAGCACTAGTATATTGATAGATTAAAATATGATAGATTTCTACACATTAAAAAAAGTCAATTTCTGTCTATTAGTCTGAAAAGGCCATTTCTGAAAAGGCTCCGTAATCGCATAGCATTAACTTTTTGCATTATTTATTACTAGTTCTTAGTGAAAATCTTTATTGTGGATAAAAAATCACAGGTATTGTTTTCAGTAGAGAATAAAAATCTAATACTTGTATGCGGTAACAAATTCAATGTACTAATGAATTGTGTGCTGGCTCAGGCTGTGCTGTGCCAGTTGGACCAGTGCCTATAATATGAGCGAGTACGCCCAAGCCAAGATAATCTACTAAGCTGAAGTACTTGCGTTTGTTCTTATAGTTGATCGTTCCGGTCCGACGTGCCTTACCTACATTAATTCGTAACAGTTTGTATGGAGATCAGGTCGTCATTCAGTTTATTTTCGTTTTAACCAAAACACAAAAGCACATGTGTTGTAAGAAAATGTTTACTGCTGCCAGAAGGTCTGCTCAGTTTATAACTGCGAAACCTAGTGTTCCCTGCCACTACTACATATATAATATAAATACTAAAATATGTACTACATACCCACATATCTACTAAGCTTATTTTTATATCTATACATATTAAAAAATAAAGTAGCTGTTCGCCACTGTCTGTTTCTCGTCTAATTTCTTCTAAACAACGAAACGGATTTTGTTGCGGTTTTCACTAATTGAAAGAACTATAAACGAAGTATGAATTTTTAATTGTTATTGCATTTATGCGAAGTCGGGGGTCTGTCGCTAGTGTTATATAATATGCAAAACATTGGTCCATCACAATGAGATGAATGTTGCTAGATGTTGCCAGACAAATTTTACTTCAATTTATAGTCCAATGGAATATACCATTTAGATACACAGCGAAAGCGTATATTCAGAGCGTTGCAGAACCTTTCAGGGTGACCTGAATAACATTATATTTTTTGTAATAAATTTGTTATTTTTAACTTTTTCGACGTCGGCTGAAACATTTTCATTATTAAACTAAGTGTAAAAATGCGACCCAATTCCCCAGACTAGTAAGATAAGCCGCACTTGTAAAACGTAAAATACCATTTTGAACGTTTAAAACGTTATTTTTATCATCGTCATAAATTCGGATCGCTTTGTTATATTTCTCGGAGTTTTGAAAAGTATGAAAATGTATGAAAAAATAAAATAAAATAAAAAGTGGCTCGAGCTGGCATTGTTGACGCCGCGGCATGCACTCGACACTCGGCTCGCATTTTACTTGCAAATTGCTTATCCGTTGGTATCAGGATGCCGATCATACTACGTGAAGTGGAGTGACGCCACACATCACAATTTCACTATCAGATTCATAATTATATATGTATGTGTGGATGCGTGTGTGTATATAAGTATAGCATGATATTTTATAACATCTTACACGCAGCATCTACAAGTATGTTATCTCGTGTGTGCTTGTAAATATAGTGGTGAAAATTTTGCAACTTTGTATAAGAATTTTCTATAATATCAAGGGTCAATAATAATGGTAAATGTTGTGTATACCTGTCATTGCAATTCACATCAGACCATGACCGAATGTAAAATTGTATTATTGTTTTGTATTGTTGTGTCTTCTGTTGGTGTACCTTATTAAATAAATAAATAATTGTTCTGCGTTGTGGCCTAAGTTTGGTCAAATGAATAATTTCGAGAATTCGATTGTTTCTACCTTTGTCCGAATACAGCTCAATTCAGTGTTTGTCGAATCGATGAAAAACAGAATAATCAAGTCGTATGGCTCAGATAAAATAAGAATTAAAGATAGAGCTCCATGAACGACAAAGTGAAGCCGGTAAAACTACGCTTTCGCCGTGTACATACACGGTTACACTCACAGAAATGGAATCAAATTAGGCCCCGTCTTATTGTAAAATCCAGGGTGTAAAAACCTAAATAAATAAAAAGCAGGATGGAATCTCATTTCACACGTAAGTAAACTTGGAAACAAATATTTTCAATAAAAATTTAAGTTATAGCTTGGAACACAATCTCTCAACACAGTAAACGGCATACGTACACACGTTTACAAAACTGGCTTCACTAAGTCGTCCCCAAAGTTCTGTTTATAGTTTTTATTTGATCTGAGTCGTATGGGAAATAAAGTTCTGAATTCAGTTCTCGTTGTGAAATGAATTTGGTACTTTCTGTTGGAAACGGTTTAAAATTAAAACACATTTTAGGGGAGAATGTGGCGGTGTTGTATGGCAGTTTATTTCTAATAAATTTTCCGAGCTATTTAAAGAGCTGGAGTTCCATTTGCGTGGATGGAAAAGGTTTAAGTTTGAATTTCCTGGCTGTCAAAGAGGGGCGGGCGGCGCGCCGTGCGTAGGTACAATCGATAATTTCTTATTCAGTTATTTCTTGAGAAGTGTTTGGGATTTCCTTTTGGAGGAAGTTTTAAGCTGGCAGTAAATTATTCCATCGACAGGTGAGGCCGTAAAGGCAAGATTTACGCCTACGGGCACGCCGGGTGAGCCTCCCCTTCGATAAGATGTATTACCTGGTGAATAACGTTGTCTGTAAGCATCCTTTGGGTGGCTGAGTAGCTAATTTTCGTGACCACCTTTGAAGAACGCACTTTTATACGGACTTAAAAACATATATATTACGTAATACAATAAATAAACAACTTTTCATTCGTATTTAAACAATAATCGGGCACCTGTGCTCTAAGATGATAAAAAAGAAAGCACTAACTTCCACAAGAAAAAGTCTAAATGTCTTTTCTGAATACATTATACAGTGAGAAGTTGATTACAAAGAGATAAAAATCTCACATTGAAACATCTATACTAATATTATAAAGAGGTAGTTTGTGTTTTTTTTTGTATGTAGTTAGAAAATAATTTCAGGATAGATATAGGCTAAATATTCCACGTTGGAGAAGGATTATTATTGGATAGTAGTGGCTGGCAACACTTACCACCAACTTATAGGACCAACGTGACATACGTGAATACGTGAACGTGTTTCTGCATTTCTGCATTATTGTTATTATTTTATTAATAACAATTTGAATTTTTACAAAAAGAAAATTTGCGAATTACTTTAAAAAAAATGTAAATATATAGTTTTTATGATTCTTTAGGCCTATTTGTATATAATCTATAGTATATTTTTTAAATTTATGGCTGTATGTAATCTTAATAAATAAGTAAATAAATAAATTATGATTATTATCATCAGTCCTGTTTTTAGTTAATGGTCGGTTTTCATAAATTCCAAATTTGCCATAAAATTCCACGTTTGCTTTCGTCCACAAAATAAAAATCCACGAAATAAAATATGAGGAGAATTATCGCGTGTTGTGACGCCAGGAGATATACTCTCGCATGACAACCATTCTATTATTTCGCGTATGCTTTTATTATTTCGCGCAATAAAATCCGTTTAAAACTTGGAGAGGATTCAACTGTTCAGTTTTGGATGTTGGCAAAGCCCTGCATTGTCTTAATCATTGTTAATGTAATAGAATACGTAATATGTCTACTTAATGCAAATAAATTGGTTTGGCAACGGCGCTTTGGGGTTATGTTGAAATGTAGTTATTTTATGTAAGCGTTTCTAATAGAAGTTTATTTTTTATTTTTTATTTGTTTAATGATGGCCAGCATCTAGGTGTAGCAAAGACGAGGCCGATGATGGAGCGACCTCACCCAGAAGATGCCTATTCACACAAACTTTAAAAAGATTTAAGAAAATCTTGAGTGATTAATCAATTTTACCAGTCTTCATCAAAAATGTTGAATATTTTGGAGATTTTTTTTTGTAAGGACAAAATTTATTAAGGACTATTAATAAATATAAAATAATAAAATCGATAATATTAATAAATATAAAATAAAAATGTTGGATTTATTTTAAGAGCAGGCTCCACGAAAAAAATTCCTACGCTCGCTCCGCCCACGTCCCGCCACCCGAGAGTTACAAGTTGCTCGGCGGCTCTCTAGGATTTTTTTTTAATATATCGCAAGATACAGCTTACGTAAGGTTGAATATTGCGTACATTATTTGAAGCATGATTTGGTGTGCACTAGCTCGGAACTAAACAACGTAAGTCTCAAAATTGTTTTCGTTAATTATAGGAGTAAAAATAAACCTAAGTTTATTTTATTTTGACAATCACTGGTAAACAATGTTTCCTTGCTACGAGCAGTTTTTTGGCGATATAACTCAAGCCGTTTAGTAGAAAAATGTAATATTCTCCGGAAAAGGCGCCGATTTCGATCAAAAAATGTATCGAATGAAAATCACCTAATTATGTTTCTGACTTGATAATCTACAGATAAAGGTCTCAAAATATATATGTTACGGCTAATGATAGGTGTGAACATAAACTTAAGATTAGCCGGCTAAACTTAGGTTTATCTCCGAGGAGATGTTAATGTTAGTTTCATCTATCATTAGCCGGCTAAACTTAAGTTTAACTGCAGGCCCTTGGCTAAAAATGTAGAAGCAAATGAAAAAGGAAACGGTATAATAATGTTTACCATTTCGACACGAAAACTTTTATTAAAAAATAATCACTCTCATTACACATACTTATGTAGGTATACAAAATTACACATTAAAACTTCTGCAGCGTTAATAACTTAAAACAATATCTATTCATTAAAATAAAATAATAAAAAAATCATTTGTTCATTATAGATACTCCTGTATTTAAAATTACAAAAAAAAAACTTCTGCAGTGTTAATAACTTAAAAGAATATCTAGCCATTAAAATAAAATAATAAGGAGCCCCATCCCTCCCTTATCCTTAATCCTTCTATGGTCGACAGCGCTCTTGCAGAGCACCTATGCCGTTGCTTGTGTTATAGGCGACGGTAGCCACCTACCATCAAGTGGACCGTCAGCCTGTCTGTCTTCGCGCATCGTCTCCTCTCCGCCCCCTCAAGCGACATGTTCGCCCCGGCGCATCCATAGAAACATTTTTAGCCGCTTTGTTTCGGTTAATGTGCACATTAACCGGCTAAAGATGGAAATTCACGACGCAAACTAACTTGATATCGAACTTTAGCCGCCTCTCGAAGATAAACTTAAGATTAGCCGGCTAAACTTAAGTTTATGTTCACACCTATCTTTAGCCGTAACATATATATGTAAATTCCACATTGATCAGATATGTGGTTGACTCAGCACATTTATTTAAATTTCCCTTAGTTTCACAGGGCCTGGCCTTAATAGAGGATATTGAAGGTTAATCTTATTTATTAACTATAGCGGCTTTAATTTCCGGGTGCATTTTATATAAAAATCTTCCTCATTTAACGCACTTTCCATTAGTGAAAATCGCATGAAAATTCGATTCAATAGTTTTTAAGATAATCGCAAAAATACATACAGACAGACGCGGCGGGTCTGATAAATCTTCAAAGTTACAAAAACAGAGCTTTAAAAATATTATTAAACCTTATCAAAAACATATTTTAATAACCATATTAAGCGGTCGTTACTAATGTTACCGTTAAAAGCTCACTAGGAAAATGAAATAAGCCGTGAGCACAAATTAACCTGCAATGTCCCCAGACGGGATATTTCGTTGAAAAAGACAACGACATTATTGAAGTAAACATTATGCAATGAACTTTTTTAATAAGTATGCAGATAACCTACCCGTTAGGTTTCAGAGGTGATTTTGTTAAAGGTCGATCGTCCCAAAGTAAACTGGGGCGTGGCGAACGCGGCTCTCCTACAAAATCAAAGCTTCACAACTTGTCAACTTAATTTCCATAAACAAACGAGAAAGACGCTTCCATGTTTTAATGACACTAAGCCTGTTTTAAAGCTTACTTTATAACATTAACTTTATGACAAAGATCAAGGCGGTTACTTGTAAATTGTTTAGTAGGTATAATTAACTTGAAATAATTGAGTAAAATATGATGAAATTGTAACAAAGTTTGCTAACGTCAGTACCCAGAGTATTACCAAGAGAAAAACCGAATATAAGGACAGTATAATAGGCTAAGAGAATCATACAAAGTAAAACAGGACAAGTATCATTTAGGGAAGTCAAATGTCCAGGAATACATCATATTAATCTAAGATTACATAATTTATATTCCGTAATCTTAGCTATTAATTATTAACAAGTTTGAATGACATTTGGCACACAGATAGTTTATTACCAGGACTAATATAATAGGATACTTTTTATTCTAGAAATAGTTGGGTTCTCAAGGGGTCGTCCAAAAATATAAAAAATGGCGTCTCTGTCGCCGTGGTGGCGCCACCGTCGTCACAGCGATAAAGATGTCAGGCGTTATATTACTCATAGGTGGTATAGTTTCTTTTCCAATGCAGAAGAAGTCGCGAGCACCAACTAGTATACAATAAATTGCTATTTTTTTCATGTTGCTGCGAGAAAAGTTGAATATGACTAAGCTATGTTATCTAATTCACGTTCATTAGTTCTATTAAAGCATTTAAGACGTTATGGAAATTGCAGACAGTAGCAGCTTGTAATTTTCCAAATTCTTCTAAGTGAACAACAAGCTTCAATTTCGAACAAGTAAATAATTTCATTCCTATTATATTTATACACGCCTATGTATAGATTTCCCGTTTCCTATCTATATTGTGACGAAGCAGTTTGCCCGCAGCTCGTCCGATTTACATAAGCAGATAAGGAGTTGGCGCTAATCCACTATTGTTTCAATTGCAAGGCCATTCATTAGGGCTTGCCCGGGACGCCGCTCGTTATGCTAATGTAACGCCGATTCTACTCTGCGTTGACACCACTCATCATATTATAGAACCAATTCAAATTTATTAACTAAGATCTGTCTTAGTCTTTAATAACCTGAGACTTTAATGATTTCTAAATAATAAGTAGGTATACTTATTAAATTCAATCATTTTTGGCCTAAGTTTAAATACATTTTTTTTTGTACAGGCAAAATAATGCATTCGGATATTTAGATCGGCAGAAATTCTATTTGAATTACTGAAATTTGGCCGTGTGCAATCCTAAATAGTACTATAATTGCGAAAGTGACATTGTTAGTTTGTTTTTTACGCTTTCATGAATTATAATCATGAAATTTTGCATAATGCACGTTGTTAGGGGTAGATCTAGGGATTAAAAATTAAAATTAATCTAAATCTAAAATTAACAAGGATGGATAAAATATAGTTTTTACACTTAAGATTTTTATTTTATTTTATCAATGATGTTAAGTTCTCAATTTATAAGTTATAAGTTCTCAATTTGTCGATTATAGATAACCGCAATCAATAATGATTATGGTTTTCTTTATAGTCGTACTATGCTGGTTTGTATGAAATTCCATAATATTTTGTACAAAACTGAATTAATTATTATTAGTTATTAATTGTAATAAGTGCACGAGTGTTGTACTTGTGAAAATGGGTAAGCGGCTTGGCTTGAAGCAAGCGTTTGTTTCAATTGAAACGACTTTGCCAACAAAAGAGCGCTCTATCTTTTTATGTAAACGTTAGTGCTCATAATTCTTTGCATGATATGTGGGTCGGGGAAGTGGGTTAAGTTTTTAAATTTTAAAAAAGTTTTGCATGTTGAGTATCGTTTACATGTGACATAAATATTTGAGTCTACTTCGTATCTGCTTTAAATGAAATAATATTACACTAAAAATAACTTACTGTGTTGGTGTAGTGTAGAGAAAGGAAGCTTACACATTGCAAAAAGATTCTTTTATATCATATAAAATCGTTAATATTTACTAATTATTAATAATAATTGTTTTTAACTAAATTCTCTAGTTTTTTATAAATAAACTAACTGACCCGGCAAACGTTGTTTTGCCAAAAAATAAAAAATAAAATTTTTGGGGTGGGCCACCCTTATCACTTAGGGATATAAAAATAGTTTACAACCTATTCTCAGTCCTATCGAATATACACAAAAAAATTCATAAATATCAGTCAAGCCGTTCGGAGGAGTTTGGTTACAAACACTGTGACACGAAAATTTTTTATATATATAGTTTTTATGCCCTCATTTGGAACTTTTTCAATATTTCATGCATATGTTTATTGATTAGTTTCACAAATAAAAAAAATACTTTATGATTATGCGATATTTTGCTGAGTAGTAGTATTTCTTAGAATCCTTGATGCGTTTGGTTCTGAATACATATGTGCTGAGTGCGTTCAAAAGAAGAAGCAAAATAAGTGTGAGATAATAGAAGTAGGAATAATACAAGCAACAGTTTCAATATCTATTTGTTTTGTTTATAGCCCACGGTAACTATGTTAGAAAAACGAGCAAGTACATTTAGTTTATTGGATGCACCATGCATCGTGCCACCGTGTTCGAGTTTCGGCCTCAAACTCGAACAAAGTTTGAACAAAAGTCCACAGCAGATTTGCGCTGGAATACACCTGACAAAATATTGTACGTCTTTATCGCTGTGATGACGGAGGCGTTGCCACTGTTAATCCAGGTAATAAACTATATGTGTGCCAAATTTCATCTAAATCCTTTCAACGTTGATGCGTAATGAGTAACATACATCGCATTTATTTAGGATTAGGATTAGTTCGAATATTTAGGTATAAAATTTTATTTCATGCCTTTCAGTATCTAAAAATTTAATAGTCACACGCAAAAAACGTTGTGGGTGACCTAAATATAAAGGTGTCTACACACCAAAGCCACCGGCGCGAACCCGGCGGCTTCGGAAAGTTGCGAGTCGGACAAATTTGCAGACGGGTTATTGCCGAGTGCTCAGAGATTGCGCGTGTTTTGAATTATTACGACGTATTTTCAGTATTTGATATGGATGAGGACGTTAGCAATCTAATATTAGCAGCTTGTGCAGTTATTATAGGTAGATTCCTCAAAACACGTAGTTACTACCGGGTAATACGCGCGGGCGCAAGCGGCCGGCAATCTTGTTTCGAAGAGAAGCCGCCGGCCTTGCCCGGCGGGTTGCGCCGTCGGATCGGCGGCTTTGGTGTGTAGACACCTTTACAAATCTAAGTCTAACTGTCTGCCTGCCAACTGTCACACTATATTCGGCCAATAGGAGGTGAGCGTGAAAGGCTACGTTGAAAATTTTATAATATCGGTACGGACAGTGGGAACATAGTGACCACATAATTGGCAGCAATAGCGGCGTCCGCAATTCTATTGTGCTGACGGTACCCAGGTGAGTCTGTGTTTATATAAAGTCTTATTTTAGTACTTAGTTACGCGACTTCACGAGTGAAAAATGGAAAGATTTTTGTTGTTCATCAATTGTTTCAAATTAAATTATTGATTTACCATTTTCCATTTCATCAGTATATATCATTAGTCTCAGAGCACCAGTAAAAGAAAAAATGAGGCTTAGCCTTTTTTATTACTCTATTTTATTAGCCTTTTTACTCATTTATTAGTGTTAACAGGTTACTTTATAAGTTTATAACTGAAGTGTTTACATATAATTAATTAATTAATAAATAAATAAAATACAATATAATCGCTGTCCGCGTCTGCCTGTTTCTTCACTAACTTCTAAACGGATTTTAATACGGTATGTGATTTGGATGAAATTTAGCACATATTTTTATTATCTGGATTAACATATATGATACTTTTTATCCTAGAACCCTGTTAGGTTCCCGAGGGATCGTCTAAAAATATAAAAAATCGGGCGCCACTGATAACAACACTAGTAACATCAGACAACATAGTCACAGCGACGAAGATGTTAAGCGTTACATATTACAATGACTACGAGGCCCCAGACCTCATTTTGGAATGGCTGAAATTTTAAGTATGAATAACCGTATGGGTATTGGCTAGTTTGAGCCGATCCTCAGATATATATCAGGTATCGTACGTAGCTCTTACTCGTATACTATTGTATCAGATATCATATTTTTTATTTTTCAATGCGGATGAAATCGCGGGCACCAGCTTTAGATATTTGTAACACTAAAGATTAATTAAAAAAACATGACGATTGTCCCTTTTTACGGATGAACTACATTTTCCAACAGTGAAGCGGTTTCGTTAAAAATCTAATTGCATGCGGTACTGTGGGTACGTAACAGTTGGGACCACATTGTATTGGCGGCTCTATTGGTAGAACGTACAGTATAATACAATATATACAGAAATTGGAACGAATATGGGTCAGCTTCCAGTTCTGACACCACTACATACTGCTGTAAGTATAGGTATAGAAATGAATTAAAATGTTATAACAAAATCATCTTTTTTTCGTATTTTATATACAAATTTACTATATTTTTTATCATATTTAACTTACATTTGATTTGATAGACAATTTTGTATGTGTGCAATTTTGTTCATTGTTATCGAAATTTTGGGACTTCTGATCAAAAAAACTGTGACTAGTAGTTTTGACAGACCTCTCTTCTCTATTATTATTATTATTAGGACCTAACACTACTTAAATAATTCTGAACCTTTAAATTTGCTTTAAAGGTTAATATTGCATGTCTTTAAGCTGCAAGTCAATCCTTGCAATGTTTCTATTGATATGCAATCACAAATTGATAAAATAAGAATGAACTGCGCCTAACCATATACTTATTTAAAAAGATCACCAATAAATAACAACACATGTGCTGTTTTTTCTATGAGTAAATGAGACCTAACTGACGACCTAACCGTCGACGCGATGTTGCTTATCAACACAAATATTTATAAAAGAAGAAAGAAGACAGAATTGAATTTTTTTATGGATAAACTCAAAAACTACTTAAGTGATTTAAAAATTCTTTTTTTTTTAATTTTAAATTTGGTGATCACGGCAACACCAACGAGGTTGCAAATATTTAAAGTCACTTAAGATGGAACCCTTTACCTCTCTGTCACACTTCTCCTAAATAAGTTCTCCTAAACCGAACGCATCGACGCCATTTCCTCTGGTTTCAGAGTACCCAATACTTAATGCCTAGTTGAAAAGATAAAAGAGTTTTCGAACAGCTTTTAACTTTAGTGCGTACGAGGCGTGAAGGGTTAAATATTTTCGAACACCAAAATGTAGACGAAATACGAGTTACTCGACAACGATCCAACGGGGAATTCGCTAAAGCCTCTATACCTTGCCCTTATAGTGGTATAATATTTCACCTTTCAATGTCGTCAATGGCAGCTGGATATTATGTATAGATTCAAATTACGAAATGCACCAAATATTTAAAATTTTCCCAATTTTTATACTCTTTTATGTAACATTAGGAAGCAGACCGATTTCCTACTTATTGATAGGTGATTACTGTACGACACAAGCGACAAAATATAAAAATAATGATGATGATATGATGATAAATGATGATATAAAAAATAATGAATAGAAAAGGCACCACAGACGAAAGTGAAATTCCAGATCAAAAATGTAAATAAATATAAAGGTGTGGCCAATTAAAAATAATAACCTCAATTGTGTGGTTTGACGAAAAGTTATATAGGTATCGTGTTAAAGTTGTACGCATGTATAAAGCAGATAAATTGATTCAAGAATGAAGAGATCGGTTACCGACATAACCCGGCATAGTACGGGCATAATGCGGCATTGAAGTGGCAGTAGGCAGGACACATAGTACGGATAACCTATACGACCGCTGGAGCCGGAAGGTTCTCAAGTGGAGACCACGGACTGGCAAGCGCAGCGTGGGACGTCTATCCACAAGGCGAACAGATGATCTGAAAAAATGTTTTGTGTTGACGGTGGATCCAGGCTACTTCTGACTGGTCCTATGGGAAAAATATGGGGAGGCTTATTTGTCTAGCAGTGGACGTTCTACGGCTAAACCATATTACACAGGTAATTAACAAAGAGATGAGGCATGAATGAAATCATTATCAGATGTAGATCTTTGGACGAGAGAAACCTATATCATTATTGGTTACTACACAATAGGAGTGATATTGATGCATCACAATTTCTGTCCACAAAAAGTTATAATCTCATATTGGGTTTGAAGAAAATCTGTCCGAGTTCGTCAAATTACAGACAGAACCACAAAATAGTATCGTTTTGATAGTGAGTTGCTCTTTCTCTATATTCTATATACAGTTACATACATATTAAGTATAGAATAAGGTCGTTCTCTTCAGTCTGTTTCTCCGCTAACTTCTTTTAAATCACTCAACAGATTCGATACCGTTGTTGGAAAGAGAATGTCCCTGAAACGAGTAATGTTGAGTAATATGGTGACTTATATTATTTGCAGAAAAAATGCATCTAAGCAAAGTCAGAGTCGGGTCGCTAGCAATACCTAAAACACAAAATTTAAACAAAGAACTTTGCTTTTGCTAAAATAAAGTTCCGTTCAAAGAGTAATCAATTCAAGCTCTAAAAACAACTACAGTGTAAGCAAAGTTAGGCTTCAGGTTACTGAATAACGATAGCGTATCCAGTAGCCTAGGTACGTGTCACGTACCCATATACACAGTAAATATAGGTGAATCCCTTTCGCAATGTTTACAGTGTCCTGCCGCCGAAACTCGTCCTTGTCTCGGGGGCTTTTGTCACAATATTTATCTTCCTCGAACTGAAGCGACAGGGATCTCTACGCAACACACCAAAGCGTTAATCGCACTCAGGATCTAATATTACACTTTTGTTAGGAAACTAGAATTTGGAAAGTGCAATGCAATTTGAATGAAGTCCCCAAGTATGTAAAACATTTGTGGCAAAAGGATTTTTTATTTTATTTTTATGTTCAAGTCGACAGGCAGGCTGACGTGACGGTCCACTTGATGGTAGGTGGTTACCGTCGCCTATAACACCAGCAATGCCACAGGTGTTGCAAGTGCGTTGCCGACCATAGTAACATAGAATAATGGAAAATGGGAAATTGAGTCCCATATGGAAAATGGAAAAATAGTATAGGCACTTAATGTTAAAATGCATAAGTATCAATTAACCTTAAGAATTAGAACTTAGAATAAGTTCAAGTTAATATGTAATAAATCTGTATCTGTATCTGTCCATAAGCAAGGCAATCCTACCTAATTAAGTTAGCATAACGAGAAAATTTAAGTATCTATAAAAATTACAAAATTGTTAAAAGAATTAATACTTTTGTTTCATTTCATTTCATTTATTCAGTCGAAAATATTGAAGAAAATTGTATAAAACTATTTTGTCGTTACCTTTTTAAATACTAGCTGAAATTTTTTTGGGGTGGGCTACCCTTATCACTTAGGGATATAAAAAATAGTTTACGACGTATTCTCAGACCTACCGAATATACAAAAAAAATCATAAAAATCTGTCAAGCCGTTTCGGAGGAGTTTGGTAACAAACACTGTGACACGAGAATTTTATATATGTACATAAAGAAGATAAATTTACCTTTGCTTTTGCCACATTAAATAAACGCGAAAATCTACAGAATTATAATGTTTTCGTATACGCTTTAACTCGAGGTTTAGCAGCTGAGGGAACTTTCTAACACTGTGTTCGCTCCAAGTTATAGCTGAAGCTGAAAACTTAATATGATGTAATGTTGATTAGCGAACCCTTTACTTTATCGTTAACAAGATCTGTCTAACTTTCCCAATTGTGAGCCGACAAATCGAAATCGCTTTTAGCAAAACAAGTATTAATGTTGTATCGGGTGGCCGTAGGGCGGGCGGCGCGCAGTCTGCCATGCCGAGTGCCGAATAGCGTCGCCAACCGCCCCCCGTCCCGGCCAGTCGCTGCCGCGCTTCCTACTCGGGAACACGTCGCTCGCTTTCACGAATTCCTTAACCACACATCAATCCTTGTTTCACTGAAACCGTCACTATCGTCGCAACGAAACCAAGCTACAGTCGAATCCGTCACAATCTGTGACTTCCATCGCGCGTGATCACTTCAGACCGCATGGGATGATGTGACCTCCCAATATTTACGTTCGGATTCAGATGAATGAATGTAAATACAACGAATAATTAGATTAACACAAACGGTGTGATTCGCTAAACGTGTGAAAAATGTTGAAGTGTTAAATTGTTTTGTCACTGTAATAAAATATTTTGTTGGTTTTGTGAGTTTTTCGCGGGATTTGTTTGGAGACGTCCAAATGTGCTACAGTGAAGGTAAAATTTATGTAGATAGATTAGTTTAACATATAACAGTATTTTTTGTAAGCTGATGTTAAACGCTTTTTTAATTTGGTTAAAGCTGACTCGGCGAACTTCGTATTCTCAGAATAAAAAGCAATACAAAATGTATGAGAAAATGAATTTAATTTACAATTTTCCTTCGTAAATATTTCAGATATTTTAATAGTTATTCTGCTATCGTGGAGACCAATTCAACAAATCAAAGATTGTAAGTAAAAATAGGTCAAGCCGTTCTCAAGTTATAAATGTAACAAACACTACTTTCTTTTATATAAGTATAGATTTCATTGGGTGAAAAATATGTAATTTATTTCATAGTGGCAGGTCACACTGCGTTTTGCTGTCATTCCTAATACCTCCTAATTTTTCCTATCCCTTCCTAATACCTTATTCTTAAGCCTAATAAGTTCTGCAGCGCAATTCTACGAGACGCGTTCTACAATCAATTGGAATGTCAGCCTGTCTGACGACATAAAAAAATAAAAATATTAAATGATAGCTATTTCTGTAAGTAACAGCCTCAAAATATAATTAAACTAGCGGTCCGCCCCCGGCTTCGGACGGATGCGTTGGGCATTTTTGAGATGGGAAAAAACTATTGAACTCGCGACCTGTAATGTAATGTAACCGACACCTCTGTTGACAATTATAAAAGAACACTGTAATTTCAAATAAAAATATGAAACGGCCAGTGATATTCCAAAAAGGTCGTCAACATTTTTAGTATAGAGGAGCTACTAAGAGCTTACTCTTTTTACTAGTAAGTAAGTGGGTAGTATAATTTTTGTAGTAGTAGTTTCTAATAATGAATTTAAAAAAAAAACACTTCATTTAAAAGTATTTCCTGCACAATAAAATTTTTCCTGACGATTCAAAAAATAAACACGTTCAAGTTTTTACTTTTCTGTCGTTACTCCCGGTCACACTGTTTTTTTTTTGCAAAGTATATACAACAAGCTGTTGTATAGTCTCGGTGATAAGGTAGCTTTCTATAGGTGAAGGATTTTTGAAATCGGTCTATAGTAGTTTTTGAGTTTGTTCATTACAAACATACAAAGCTTCTCTTTATAATATTAGTATAGAAAACCCTTCTCATTGATCGTTCTTTCCATTAGTGAAAACTGCATCAAAATCCGTTTCGGTTTTTAATTTCCCAGTTTCGAATCTAAGAGAAAACTGCCGATGGATCGACGGAGAAAACATATTATTATATTAGGATTGAAACGCATTCCTAAACTATTTCTGAACTCGATACCCGATGTAGTATTGAAATGAAAGGGTACTAGAAACATGATCCTGCTGAGTCATAATTCATATTGTTTGTTCCCAATCGTTGTCTAACGATGAAATCGCATTTCACTTCATGCAAATGGGAATATTCTACGTTTGCAAATCTTTTTAAATAACAAAAGCTGCTCGTCAAGATCTTATGCTGAATGGGGAAAAGAAAACATCCTGTAACAGGAATAGCGCAGCTGCGCGGCTTTGGCGGGAAGTTTCAGTAAATCCAAAACGAAAATATACCATTGCCTTTTACCTCTTGCGATGATGATATAATAGGATAAGGGCTATAATCTTTAATTCCGTAGACTTAATAAAATTAAATTTCTCTTAATAGTACAGGTAAAAATACTTTCTTTCCACTGACAGCTCCATAATTTACAGTAGTAAATATTAATTACTTAACAATAATAATCAGAGTACTTAACAAAATAGAAGCAAATATATTAAATCAGCAGAAACTAGTCTTATTTAGAAGAGTTTTCTAACAAGCGAGTCAAATATGCATTCTATTAGTTATTATTATATGATAACTCGCCCATTTTGAGCGAGATAAATTTGGGCGAGTAGTCCATTAACTAACTCTATTTATTATGCTAAAATTCTAAGAACGAATTCTTGCTTATCTCCTAATTTAGAAAGTATTTTAATTACAGTCATTTAAAGACCTATTTTTTGGCTTATTTTATTTAATGATTTATTTTTATTATTTAATTTTAATATAACACCAGTTTTCTGCTACTGCAGACTAAAAAATCCGCAACAGTGAAAATTCAATCTGGTTTCTAGACGCAAATACAGTAGCGTTCTTACACAACACACTGTCAAAGAAGGTAGTAGAGGAAGGGCTTTCAGCATTTAAATGACAAAGCCACACATTTCTTGTTGTTATACGTATAATACAGCTAAATACCACTTTTTGTTTTCAACCCTTATAAATATTTCTTTGAAAACCTCAAACGGGTCATCCCACTTAAAAGACTTATCTCGTGTAGGTAACTTAGGGGCCGAGAGAGATTACCTCGCTTAAAAATTCATTTAATACCACAACGAATTCGAATTATCTTGTATTTTCACGTTCTCCCACTTATTCATAACTAAATCTAGTGTTGTTTTAGCTGAAATCATTTTCTTTTGTTTTTAAATTATATGTATGTCTTTATTAATATTAATATTAATATTAATATTAATAAATGTTTTTATATATATGTATACAGCATGTCCCAAGAAGTAGTGATATAAAAAATCTATGAGGTAGAAGACCTCGAGGGGTATCCGAATCACCCCCATGTATGTTTTTTTAATTACAGTGACATAAATTATAATGCGAGGGAGAATGCGGCAGAAGCATCAAGACTTTACCAAGATCATGTGGAACAAAGAGGAGGACCTCAACCCGAGCGGTTTCCTGACTACCGAATGATCTTAAGAGTACATAATATACATATCTGGAAGGTCGTTCACCGGGAACCAAACCTGGCCATACGTTTACGATGCCGGATCCGGATGTAGTAGATGCAGTTGTAGAAGACGTAGACAGAGACCCGTCGACTAGTTAGTGTAAGACTTGTGGAACAACGTACCGGAATTTCTAAATCGCGGGTACATCGCACACTACGGAGCGTAGGATATCATCCGTTCCACATAAGAAAAGTGCAACAATTGAAACCGGAAGATTACAACCGACGAATTCAATTCTGTGTAGAAATGCTAAGGAGACAAGCTAAAAAGAAAATTTCTTTGACCAAATTTTGTGGACGGATGAATCTCATTTTAGGCGCAATGGGATTTTTAATATGCGCAATTCTCATTCATGGTCAATTGAAAACCCAAATTTAAAAAGAGAATCCACTTTTCAAAGTGAATTTTCAAAGCAATTTAGTGTAAACCTTTGGTCTGGCATACTTAACGGTCAGCTAATCAGACTCTTTCAGTTGCCAGACCGCTTAAACGGTAATCAATTTTGAAATTTTTTACGCAATGATCTGCCTCTGCAGCTTGAAGATGTTGACCTAGAGATACACAGAAACATGGTACTGCAGTGTGATGGTGCACCATGCCATTATGCTTTGGAAGTAAGAAACCATTTGAACCGAAAATTCAATCAAAAATGGTTTGATCGTTGCGGTCGCGGTGACGCTTGCCTCATAGCTTGGCCTCCAAGATCACCCGACTTGAACCTAATAGACTTTTTCGTGTGGGAATACCACAAAAGTATTGTTTACGCAAGAGAATGCCGCAATTTGGAGGAGTTAACAAGGAAATTGAGAGTAGCAGAAGAAACTATTAAAAATAATAGGATGGCGTTCAGGCGATTGATAGATGTCGTATATGTTGTCGTATATATCTATATCGTATATGTTCTTCCGGCGATGTCGTATATGTATTGAGCAACAGCTTTGCCCGCGCCGTAATATTTTTTTTTGATGATAAGTAAGTACCCAATGATATATGTAGGTATGTATAAAGTGTAGGTATATAAGGATTTGTTAACTGCAATCGTTACACATTACAAGCCTGATAATAATGTCTCGAAGCCATTATCTTTGAGTTACTTTTTGGCTGTCTAGTAAATATCGAATAAATTTGAATAATATTGTACGTATAATACATACACCCACGTGCATGGTTTGTATTATGTTTTTTGTCTATATTGTCAATTATAATACTCCTAGTTTCGCGTACTTGGATCCAATAATTGGATGTTTGTGAAATATGTCTTGAATATTACCAGATGATAATAAGACTGTATTATAATAAGGAGAAATTTGTTATAATTGGCAGATATTACGTCTAATAGGAAGACATGACATACAATTAGCATATTCTGTGTAAACATTGTGATACATTAATTTTGTAGAATCTTCTGGAAATTCCAACACGAGTAACGTCAAACGCCATGCCAATAAATCATCAACATCATCAACAGCCCATAAGCGTCCACTCTTGTGACATAGGTCCAAGAGTGTTGTTAAGAAATATAATATACAATGGCCCAGTGGTTTGAATGACCGGCTGTTACATCAGCAGATGCAGGTTCGAATCACATTAGTCTATCATCTGAGCATTTCATTTTATGTTTGGATTATGAATAGCGCTAATAGCTTGTTTTAATAAATGGCTACCGTCGTCTAACACAAGCAACAAAGAATTAATAAAGAAACTAATAAATAAGCACACTACTAAATTTCCTCATTTGCCCCGATATAGATTAATATATCGAAATCAATTTGTGGTAAACAAAGATCGTTCCAACGAATTGAATTCCTCAACAAATAGGAAACACTCTCCGTATTTAAATTTGCGTATAAATGCTATCAGAAGCACTCAGGAAGTTTAGTAAACTCCCATAATACATAAAGGAGAGCTGACCCTTGAGTGTTTCTTCAACTCACTCCAAACTATCAATGAACAGCGAAACTTTATCAAACTTTTGACGTTTCAATCATTGAAGCTAACAATATAAATGTATAGTTGTATTCACAGTATTGTCTGTTATTCCACAAGAAAAAAATGACAAAAATAAATAAAAAATATACATGTTATCTCAAGTCACGTGGTAGAATAATACACATGTAGATGATTTTTTTATTACATCATTTAGTTTTAATTTTTTTTAATTAGACCTATCCCCGTTTTTTTGGTTTGTTTTCCATTAACTATGATCATTCTATCTTATTCACAGTAAGAGCAAGAATGCATATATCCATAATATGTTATAATTATCGTATATACACACATTATATGCGTGTATAACCATTTATACAAAAAAACGTCTCGTTCCACTACTTTTAAATGCAGGAAATACTTTTAAATGAAGTGTTTTTTATTCATTATTATAAACTACTACTACAAAAATTATACTACCCACTACTTGTAAAAAGAGTAAGTTCTCAGTAGCTCCTCTATACTAAAAATGTTGGCCTTTTTGGAATATCACTGTCCGTTTTCTATTTTTATTTGGAATTACTGTGTTCTTTTATAATTTTCAACAGAAGTGTCGGTTACATTACATTACATTACATTACATTACATTACATATCACGAGTTCAATGGTTTTTTCCCATCCCATCCCGCTGAAAGAAGTTTTCACTTTAAAAAAAATTATATGAGATTTTTGTTTCAAATCATAATAACATGGTTTCCATTATTACAACCAGAACATTCTCTCAGCTGTTTCGCCTAACACAACCGTGTTTTTACAGTTAAAAAGTACGACGGAATAAAAGTTTGTGCTAAAAACTTGTAAGTAGGTTACTACTGGCTACCTCCCGGGTAAGGAAACGGAAGACATATAGAAAACTTCATATTATGCTCGGCTTTCTAATTTAATTTCTTTTCTCGAGACTTTCTTCTTAATTTTATATTTAGTTTTCAGTCTGGCCTCATAAACTATAGCACAATAGAGGTATTTAATTATATACTTATATATTATACACAATATAAAAGTCGTGCTAGTTATACCATTTAAGACTCGATAACGACGGAACCGATTTTTATGATCTTTGATTTGTTCAATTGGTTTGTTCGCAAAAGGAAAGATTTTTGCCTCCGCCCCGAATAGTAGAATGACTATTAAACATCGAAATAATATATATTTGCCTATTAAAACAGTTGGAATAAACGATTTAATAAGTATAGATAAACTACCAATATCTATATTAATATAATAAACTCATGTGTAACAATTAGATTGACATAGCGAGGACTAGAGCAGATTTTTGGATAATATCTTGATTTCTGTACATTGCTCCTTTATGCAAATAGCCTATAAAAGGGTTTCGTTCAGTAAAGGCAGTGGAGCCAAAAACTATAGGCAACGAGGCGCTTAAGTACAGCTATAAAGCAGGCCCCCGCGCACTAAATCATACAATAAATTATCAGGCATGAAATATTCAAAACGCCTCAACATACGGTTGGAAGAACGGTGGAAAATTTCCTCTTATAATGTTCGTCCTTCCATAAAAACAATTCGAGGGGTCTCGTTTGACTTATGGTGTGAAAACAAAGAGTTTTGGGGAGAAATCTATAATTATTGGATTTTGGTAAAAATGTGAATTGGAATTTTAATGGATTTAATTGATTTCTGAAACCGGCATCGGTTATATAGAGAATTAATTAAGAGAGTTTTTATATAGAGAAATATAAAAAAGTTTTAGCGGAAGGAAAGTGACGCCAGCAAAGCCCTTGTAAGTTTATATGGATATATAAAACAAATTTAACAGAAGTTGAACTAACCGGCTTAATATGCTTGTGTTGTATTGTGCAATACAAAAGCCTAAAATTGACTATAAAAACATTGTATTTTTACTGATTGTTAACAAAATCGGAGAAATACTCTTACGTGGTAAAACGAGTAATTATATCATAAACTATCTGTGTGCCAAATTTCATCTCAATCCGTTCACCCATTTTTGCGTGAAAGAGTAACAAACATCCATCCTTACAAACTTTCGTTTACTTACAATATTAGTAGGATTGTCACATTTGAATGTTACTGCATTATATTACCAAGTATTTTTAAAACATTTTTATTCACTGTTAGAACTAGCGTTACTTATTTATCATATATACTGGCTTATCTATTAATGTCATATTTCGTCTTGGCTATCTTGAAAAGGGTCTTTGTAAATTAACAAGCAAGAACTAGATTGTTGTGTGCATTAAAATATTTGAATGGGATGCAAAATTGTCACGCATTGTGTTGCGATTGCTATTGTTTAAGTCTGGTGTACTTGCAATACAAAACACATAATTACAGTAACAAAAAACAGGTTCAAGAGCATTCGGGAAGCGATTTCCCTCAGTATCCTAATGACTGACAATGGATCGATCATTCGTTCGCACGCAGAGCGAATAAATTGAATTCTAATTTTCAATTTCAATAACAATAGCCTTCAAATTAGAGTTGAGTGTTAGCAGAGGCGTGATTCTACGAAAAGATTCAAGAAGAATATTGCCACGTACCTACACACATAATGTAATTTCGTACTAGAGTCTTTTTGAATACATATCTACAAGCTTAGAGTTTTATAAAAGTCGGTAGACGGGCTGAAGGTCCACTTGTTCTTAGGTGGCTACCGTCGCCTATTAACTTAAGCAATATCATAGGTGCTCCAAGTGCGCTTCCGACACACAATTGTTTCACAGTTGTCTTCTGTAAGGTGTGGTTACTGCCTCCACACTAGCAACCCAATTTATAATAGAGAAACGGAGTGAGCACCGCAACTACTAAATTCTGTGTTCAATACATTTAAATTTAACAAATAAACGTTCACAAAAAATAACAAGCAGAAAAACAAATGCATTTTATCATCAATCATTTCCGCCAGCAAATCCCAATTCTGTCAATTATTGGTATGTTCATAAAAACTGATCGTATCGAATATAAATATACATGTACGTAGGTATATATCTATTTCGACAATTTAAATTTGATCACTCTCGCGAATTTTAAGCTGCGATGGGACGAGCAACGCTGATATTTATTCACAGGAGAGATGAATAAAAAACAGTACCATATAGTGATATAAAAAAGTGAGAGTAAAGATACTAGTTTTGAAAATACATAAAATACATGAAAGAAAAGAAGAGGCTGTGACTAAATATGCTATCCACTAATTCATAGGGTCTGTCTTTTAATAATGGTAAACTTGGTGGTAATGATAAGCCTAAAGAATACTATTAGCAAAAGTAGGGACACTCGTGCGCAAGCCGACTCTGTTAAAATAAGATGTAAGTTTTATTAGTCTTCTGTGAAACCGTGGTCACTGGCGCTGGTCATTTTATAAATGCTGTTTAAAGTATAAAATTTTCTTGAGCAATTTCACCTCATAACGAGTCCATTGGTGGAGTGATTAAGGTGTTTTAGCGCTTTGACTCAGGATACCAGGATATGCGCGGCAAGGACAACTTTAGAAATGAACTTTTCGAAGTTGACTCATGTCTAGAGTGTGCATGGTTTTTCCTCTGTCCGTTGTTAGGTATCCCATAGCACAAGAAAAAATCACCAAAGGGTGGGCAGCAGCACCCTTTGCGGACAATTATATACAAACTGCGCTCGCCAGTCCCCTTACTACGCGTGGCGAGTATGACAAACCCCCACTATAACCAATATTAACACGAAAGCGATATCAATATATGAAATGCTAGTAATTAGGTACATATTGGGCATTTATAATTTTATAGCACTGTTATAGCACTGTAGAATTTTATAACATTACCATATACTAATGAGTGAACGAACACGTTAGTAGTGTAGCGTGTTACACCTACATGAGTAGAAAATTAAGGCACAGTTACTATACCGTACTTATTTCGCACTATGCTATATAGTGACGACGTGGTCGTGGGGTGAGGCCGTGGGTTGAGCGAGGCAATAAGTGCTCCCTTCTATTTCACCGGCACTTAAACTTGGGTGCAGTGATTCGATAACGCCGTTTGTTACAAGAGCCACTTGCTATCATTTTATAGCTACTTTTTAAATATAAATCCCACCGGGATTTTTTAAATTGGTTTTTATGATCTCCTAGGCTGAAAAATATTGACCTCAAAGACTCGGAAGTTTTTTTTTACGTAAAACCCCTTCAGATAGTAATAATTAAATTAACTAATTATAAACATAAATTAAATGCTATTGCTTAGGATTTTTCTATGGATACTGAACTGAATGCGAAACTTAGTAAAATTTAACCAAGAATTACTTTGAAAACCCGGGTTTATTTTACAAACACAACACTATATAACAGGGTTATCTACAACACAAAAGCACAAATGCTATTTTATTTATTTTTATTTTATTTTATTTATTAGGAAGCCAACACAGTATACAACAATACATACACTAATTCACATTTAAACAAACTTTTATAATATTGTATACTCCACTTATAGGCTAAGTCAGCATGCATTAAAAACGAACAAGACATTTTCTGATTTTTTTTTTACAAAAAAAACTAATAAAAAGAAAACTAAAAAAAAAACCCAAACCATACAAAACAAAAGAATAATAATAACCTATACATATATATAATAGTACCATATAATTAATAAAACACAAATAATGCTATTATTTTAATACGGTGTTCTTCTGTAAGGGAGTTTTTCCTGTCGAAAGACAAACTGCCCAATTTATGACTGCAAAATCAAAAGTTATTTTTCAATGTTGGCCCTGCAGAGGATCACATTAGGGAGCCCCGAGTCCGGGAAGCACCTTAACGACTCGAATGGGCTCGTCAAAGTGGGTCAGTCATGGGAACCACTACACCCATATATTTAAAAGTATAAATAAAAGGTATTTATTAATCGTTTAACAAATGATTATAATCGAGTGAGATAACACTTTGGTGTTCTAATATGAAAACGCGAGATCGCTGAAAGCCATTAAGCAATATTTGTTGTTCACGTACGCGGGCGGAGAACAATTTTGCTGAAATGAGGAAGGAACGATAAGTGGAGGACCGTATTCCTTGGCACGATTTATCTCGCTCGCTCTGATAACATCATTTGTGAAGAATACTGCCTCTTTAATAGCGGCTCTTACTCGCGAATGGCCTAACGAATAAAGTCAATCTTTTCGACATAAATCTTTGAAGGAGTCATAACTCAAATTTATAGAGACGTGCCGACCTTTTCTAAGTTTAACGGTATGTTACATTGATCAGTTTATTTTGTGGCTTTAAAGACTTTATTTGTCTATGATGAACATTGTGTGCCAGATGAACTAATGGTATACTTTACATTGCATGGAACGCTAGTAATATTAGGAAACGCAAGTGCGTTCTTTTCGACTACCATAAGGTAACAGGTGAAAGGTCTTTACTCTTAACGTTGAACTTTTCAAGGATGTTAAAATCATTTTTTGCTGGGTCGTCAGCGTTTTTGCAGATTGCCTAGTATTGCAGTCAGTATGTTTGCCGAGGTCTTGTATTAGTAGCAGCTCTCTTTCGATAGACAGCTCGTAGATTTCAATCAATTTTATTTAAAAAAAGATACTGATACTACAACTGTCATTCCGTTCTCCTTACAATAGGCTATTTGACACTATTAAAAATATGCTACGAAATGTGGTCATCCTATTAGGTAATAACATAAAAAACATATTTATCTCTATTTTATCCGAAAATATTTATAGACTTTGCAAAATAAACAAAATAATGTCAAATTATTTTTTAAATTTCTTCAGCCACAAGAACGCTCTGTGATTGGCTACGCCTCGCGTGACGTCACACGCAAGTCAACATTGTTTATTGTTATACACTAGTTTACTTGGCTGTGACGTCACGCAGATCATATGGCGTCCGCCATTACAGAAACAGCGTTTTTAGCGCGAATATTGTAATTTAAATTTTAACACAATATTTTACGTATATTAATCATATACCAACGAATAATTTAAATCAATTTTTCAAAATCAGTCACATAGCCTATTGAAATGTACTTTTATTTTGTTTATAACATTTTAAATTTTGATGTACATAAAAATTGTTATCATGAACCCACATAAGGTTCTAGAGAACACATTGACCCATTTTAAAATATTATGTCGAAAAAATATATAAAAATACTAGCTGTCGCCCACGACTTCGTCCGCGTTGAAAAATATTAAGTAGTCTATCCTGTGTCCCGTACGTCCAAATGTTTATCTAACTAAGTTTCAAGAAAATCAGTTAATTCGTTTCAGAGTTATGGAGGAACATACATACATACATACAGAAAAAAAATCTAAAAACCGTCAATTTAGTTTCAGTATCATGTATAGAGTCCATGAACACGATATCATTGAAAACAAAGTAACTTACTCCATGACCGACCCTTACAGATTTATTATTAGTATTGATATAGGTATTCAAATGCACATTTATAACAAAATAAAACTTATATCATTGACATCGACATTATAATCATCGAAATGATACATCTTTGCATATAATTGATTAATTTTATGATCACCTCGGCATTATATTTATTGAACTCTGTAAATTTTACATTAAATGATCTAGATGCAGAGTTGCTGCATTCTGTGTGGGGTGCAATCAAAATCAGTATCGGTGATCACAAATTGAGTGGATGGAAGTCCAAACAGTTTTCGAAGCAACTATAACGTTTGCATGCAAATACAATTTGCTAACAAGGAACATTCATCGGTAAAGATTCATAGTAAAGCAAGGAAGGAATGAAAATTTGATACTTACTTAGGTACCAGCTTAATAAAGCAGCCTATTCAATAGTATAAATAGATACTGTTGAGCTTCTCCTCAATAGACTCAAAGAATATTAATTTATAGGATTTTAAGGGACTGGTACAGTTTTATTGTTAAGACTATAACTAGAAGGTTTAATTGATATCAAGACAAATCTTGAAAAAAATTTAGAATCTTTCGAATACTTCTTAAACATAATTATTAACTGAATCCCGCATACAAAAAAGAATATTTGGTGAAAAGTGTCTCGTTTTCATCATCTTCTTGCTATTTATGTCTATAATACTATTTATGCTGTTAGTCTTGCGACCTTTGTAGATTGTGGCCCGGTTATGGATATAGAATTATACTAAGTTATATTGATATTACGCCTACAGGTTTTAGCATTACTAGCTTTGACTAGTAATAATAATAGTTCAGCAAGATTTCAATGAGTTGCTTCAAAAAAACTTAGTTGCTTTCGCATTTATTAATAAAATAATATTAGTTGTAGGTATAGAAATAACAATGAATGTCACTGTTATTTCAGTTATTTCAATGAATCAAGATAAGCCGAATTGGGCCACGCTGTCAAGAAAGCCGATTCTTTGATCCATTACCGGTGACGTTGTCATATAGGTTACCAATAGAAAATATAAAACTTGTACGTAATATGAAATAACAAAATAATTTCTCTAAAAGTTACTTGTTTTACTTCATAGCTTTATTTGAATAACTAGCGACCCGGCTTCTCACGGAGTTGAAATTTTCAAAATCCTTTCTTAGCGATGCTTAAGTTATAGAATAAAATTAAGTTTAAAATTTTAGCTTTCTAGACTTAGTTAATACTAAGTCTAGAAAGTTTGACTGTGCGTTGATATTAAGTCAGTCAATTTTTTAAGAATATTTTTTCATTAAGTTTTCTCTTAATGACTTACTACGATGTCATTTTCTGATTTCACCAAATTTTATGTTTTGTATAACAGTCACACATAATTTCTGCTAAGCGACTCGTACTTGAACTTAAATGCCTATTAAAATTCTCTCGCCTTTACTTAAACAGTTATTTAAATAGCCATACAAAGTGGCATAAGCTCTTTCGTTTTGTTTTGTAAGAAATACACTCACGACTTTTCTCTTACACTTTAGTACTACTGCGAGGCATTCCTACATTAATTACGAATATTAATTTTCAAATCTGTGTGTATGAGACATTGAGTAAAGATGCGTAAAATTACAATCTTTCTGAAATATTGTCGGTCGTGGAGCTTCATGACAACATTTTTGGTCAAAAAGTTAAATTTTATTTCATGCCCTATTTAATGCTTTCCAGTCAAAAATTAGGCAGACTATGGCAGTGACTGAAGTCTGACAACATCCGTGAGATAACAGAAATCGTACCTAGTATTGTATTTCAATGCTACAGTGTAGTCTTTTTTATTATCTTGTTTCTTATACTTTATCCTGTCAGGATCGGCAGCGCAAATTTTATCACTATTTAATGATGGTGACTATAGCTACTTGTGAATTATTATTAAAGCTGGCCATTTGTAAATCAAGCCTGTCTACCATAAATTCTAAAATAAAAACAGATATCAAACTTTTAATGTCTATGACTGTTTCCAGTGAAAATCTTTTATAAACAGTGTTTATTTGCATAAAATAGTGAATGTTTCGAAGTGTTTGAGCGCCTTATTGTTACATTTAGACCGCTCATTTCCTGTTAAGTGTGCGGTGGCCATTAGCTGAACAAACAGACAGGAATTTCGGTGACACCTGCACCTTGGCATTAGCCACCTTTTTACATATTACGCATAGGTGTTCAGTTACATTGATAACGACAATTCGTTTTGATATGTCTACTTTTTCTTAAAGAATGTACCGATACAAAAAAGTGATGAAAATATATAATTATAGAACTTTCAAATAATTACTTTTCAACCTGAAGTACCTAATTGATTTTAATATTCAATTTTATACTATGTTTTAAACTTAAAGTAACGATTTTAAACGTAAAACATACATAATAAAATATAAATATAAATACATTTATGTATTTTTGTATAATTTTTAATTTTAAAATGAATAAAAAGTAGTAGTTAAAATAAAAGTAATAATAACCATCCCCTTGCTGAAGATCACCGTGAAGTAACAGTATGTGTGCTTTTGTGTTCCGCTGAGTGAGTAAGGGATGGCAGAAGAAATTTCCCTCCCCTTCCCCAATCCCTTATCCTTATTCCTTCTATGGTCGGCAGCGCCATTTGAGCAGCACCTGTGACGTTGCTTGTGTTATAGACGACGATAGCCACCAACCATCAAGTGGACCTTCAGCCGGTCAACAAACCTAAAAACCTAATAGTTTGGACGTCTATTTTTTATTTTTATGTATAATAAACGGTGCATATCACGGATCTTCCTAATTATTAGACCGTCTGCCCGTCAATTACATATAACACAATAAAAGAAAACAACTTTGTATATATTTATTGTTGGCACCCTCTACTTCGGGTACATTAATTAAACCACTTTATTTTTATACCCAATACTTTTATCGTCCGACCGATATATCAGAACTACAATTCCAACTATAAAATGCGCGGATACACGACAACGACCTCCCTTCGGGAACGCGTTCCTTCAACTGTCTGATACCTTTTTAATATCATGTCACCGAATGAATCTGAATGAATGGGCACCTCTTTTTGCAACGTCACAGAGTATTTTTACTATTTTTTCCGTCTTAGTCAATCAACTTCAGTCGACATGAATAGCAGACGCCAACAAAAAACTAAAAAGTGAAAATAACATTTAAGCATTTCATATTAAGAGTCTCATTTGAGAGCAAATCATTACATTATAATAGTCTCAGTTGGCAGGAAGACTTTCTAACGATTGACATTATTCGCAGACACGAACTGAAACTGTCCGCAGCATTTTCTTGCCAAATTTCCATTGGATCAGTAAAGGAAATGGTTGAAATTAAAGTCGGGCAAACTGAAACGATTCATTTAAACACCATTGCACTACCCTTATATTTAAGGACACTCTTATTAAGGACTCTCTATTTAAGGACAACTCCATATTTTAGAAAAACCTTTATAGATTGTAGCTATTGACATCCCAAATTTAAATATGATATATAATCCCAATTATAAATATATATAATTTATTTGTAAATTTGTATGTTTATAATAAATAAACTTAAAAACTACTGAACCGATTTTGAAAATTCTTTTACCTATAGAAAGCTACATTATCAACGAGTAATAAATATAGTTATTTTAAAACGTTATGTACGTGACAATAGTTATGTTACGTTCATAATAAAACATTACTGCACACACATTGACATAGGCATTGCTGATAAAACAAATATTTTAAACACAAAAAGGCAAAGGCCGTCTTAGAAAAGTTCAGCCCGATCGCCAAAAAACGGTCATCTAAGCAAAATTTAAGCGGACTGAAACATTTTTCATCCACTTTTCTTCCGGAATACCTTTAGCTGGAACTTCATGAATATTTCAACCCGGATCAATTATTAAAATGATTTACTACTCCCCGGTCCGTTGTATAAACGCACCAGGATGTGGCCTAAGGTTTTATTTTCGCGCGAATAACTTTTTCTTCCAAATAAAAGAGACGTGGGATTTTTCCTTCAATTCCTCGAGAATGTTAAAAAGTGTTTAAATAATTGATGGGAACGTTGGTGGAGATATTTCTTATTTTTTTCCTCGTGTTTGCTACACTGCTTTCATGTTTAATAAGTCTCCCTGTACCCTAATCAAATGTCCAAGTGTTTTTCGATGTCTTGCTCTAAATACATATTTTTTGTTTCAGGTAAATTCTCAACGGTCTCGTTGAGGTAAATTCTTCGAGCAATAATTTTATGGTGAATATTATAGTTACTACTATGTGTTTTTCACTTTTTGAATTCTAATGATGGTATTGACATTGTGAATCTTGTAATTTATATGCTTTGTACATATTAATATAAGTCTTATGATCATTCCTTATGCTGTTAGTATTAAGTTTGGTTATTTTAATGAAAATGTGATTTGTGATCGTGAAAATACGAAATATTGTACCGAACCGAAAAAAATATTTTTATTTGACGGCGGCCAAATAAAAATATTTCGTGTTCTTTAGGATAGAGATTAACTACACTGCGTTCAATTAAATAAAATAGTTAAATATACAACCATTGAATTTGGTGTACATTTTAAAATGTTTTACGTCAATAAACATGAGTTTTGGGGAATATTTTTCGGGATTCTATTATAGTATAAATTTTTATGTGCAACTATATTGTTTTAAATCAAGTACATATTGAGATTGTAAATATTTTTTTTATTAAGTTGAATAATAATTTCATAATTTACATTTTTTTTTTGAATATACTAGGTAAGACATAAACTTTATAATGTTTATTTCTTTGATTTCTCTCGGTATGGTTTTAATACAGTTAATTACTAAATACATTAATTTTCATGTATATATCAAAATATCTTTTTTATGATTAATGTTCTTTCTACTAGGTAGTGGATAAAATTCTCATATTCTGGATATTTCGCTTGCAAATTGCTCTTCGTCAGGTAGAATATCGTATTACGTCGTGTCGCGGATGCAGAGGCATTAGCATATCGATGGGCTGCAACTATCGACACTGTCCCTACAAAATGTGCTTTACAAAATAGCTATTCATTTTTACCAGTATGACCTAAAAAAAATTACACATTGAACTTTGCATTGCTAACTGAAATATTTGAAATTTGTATAGTGTCCATTGCCTTTTGTGGTATTTATATACATGATATCGACATAAAACAACATTTTCTTGTTAAATTTAGAGTAAATTGTTATGATACAACAAAGGACCCGTAGTGATGTACTTTGTTTTATTTTATTTAAAATAAAATAAAAATAGTTACACATGAGGATATAACGAGACATTTAGCGTATATTTTATAGAACAAATCATTCAGTTTTTTTCTGTCAGGAATAACCCAAATTTGGTGTGTTTTAAAAATGTTTTTTTTAATTATTATATTTTACGAAACAACTGGCTAAAATGTAATGGTGTGGTGTGGATAAGTACCTGAAGCAAAATTTATATTTTTTTCATACATAAAGTTGATAACGTCATAAAATTCTCCATAGTCGAATTTCCTCACAGGACTGCAGCCAGCTCCAAGACTAAAAAGAACAGTTAAACAAACAAATGAATAAAAAAAGACAACATCCTTTGCAATCAATCTCTTGTGCGATATAATTTAAAAATATACTTCATTTTTAAACTATGCTAATCTAACCGTCTAAAGGATACATGATACTTTAATGCACATATTTAGCTAGTGTATTTTATAATACCCCATAATAACGGTTTGCATTTGCTCCAAGCATTGTGTGGGCTCCCTCGACCGTGCACGATAAACGTTGAAAAGACCCACCGGACACTCCATTCATGTATATCATTGAGTGGCGACAGGTAACCGTGTAGAAAACCGAGGAAAATGTCTCGTGAATGATACACGTATCGTTTATATGCACGTCATGTTAAATACAAGTTTTAAACACGACTATGCACTCTATCAAAAGGGATTTTGAATCATAATCCTTTAAACGTATATTGCGCTAATATTGGGGATTTCGCGTTTCATATAGGTACCAATATGAATCTGTATTCAATACTAAATCTGTATTTCAGTACGAAATTTTTAGAAATTCTAATCTTTTATATTCAAGATATTATTTGAGATCAAAAATTTGAAATACTTATAATATAATTATACATTGATTTAGGAAACCAGCCAAGGTGACGGTATACTTGATGGTAGATGGCTACCGGCGCTTGCAGCACCCGTGGCTTTGCTTGTATTATAAGTATAATACAAGCAAAGCCACGGGTGCTGCAAGCGCGCTGCCGACCATAATATCAAGGATAAGGAAAAAAAGAGGAATAGGGAAATGGGCTCTGGTGTCCCTTACTCATTGATTACTACCGACAGAAGGGTTGCCCAAATGACTACCAAACAAACTGTGCCCTGCCACTACTTGCTAGATCTAGACTAGAGCCAAGAATGAAAAGTTCATTTTTAAAGTTGGCCGGCCCTGCTGGCAATCGAACCCGGGAACCCTAGAACAGAGCGTTGATACAAGTTACGTTCCAACACATCGCTTATTTGTTATTATATTACAACTTGCTGAACCCGGCTACGCTTCGCTTTGCTCTGTCTATTATTATAGAAATTATATAGAAACACTTTTGTGTTAAAATCCAATGTTGTATGAAAATTTCAAGTCAATCTATTGGCTAGTTTTTGAAATTTGTGGACACAAACATACGGAAGCTGAATTTTTATATTAATAAAGATTATTTGGTCTCGCACCACAGAGATTAAAGTTTTCCAATATATTTATGGTCTGCACATTAGTTTATGATTGCAAAAATAATTACAATGCAGACTAAAATTACAAAGACTAATATTAAAACTCAAACTTTCGTTATCTATAGATAAAAAAAAATGTAATAAATTTGCTTGAACCCTTTTGTATCGGCCCGTTACTTTCTACGAACACTGCTAACACACATATTATACTTAGCACATCTCTTTTATCATGAAAATGTTGCGGAAAATATGAAATGGCTAAAAATAATAAAAGTAAAGTCGCGGTATGAAAAGGTTCGTCACCTTGACATTTGCTTGCACCAGGGCAATTATCAGTCATTCTAATATACATTTCATTTCAAACAAAACAGAATATCGCACTGACGTTTGCATTAGACTAGTTGATTGACAGGTCAACTAATAAGGACGTATATAACTAATAAGATGCAGTGAATGTTTTGCTATCGGAAACTACGACTAATCCCAAAAATCAATTATGAAATTAAATTAATGACGTTATTATGTCCATATTTATTATTTTAAAGAACTTTTAAAGAAATGAAATGAATAGTACTAGTATAGTAGTGTAGCTCTTTGATACTTAAATATACACTTAAATTCCTTGGCATTATCGAATTAGGTAAATACGATTACACTTACACACAATGAATTAAAGAGAACATATTTGACATGAACTTCGTAACGACAGACCATTAAAAAGGTTTGAAGTTGATATGAAACTAGATTATTTGGCAGAGGTGTATACGATATTGCTCCTTGTTACCATATTTAGTAAGTTTACTTTCATATGCAGTTCGACGGTCCCTACGTACATAAGGACATGTCAAAAATGGCAATTTTTTTTTTATTGCATAATTGTCTTTAGATTACCATTAGAAAGTTCCTAAAGCTAATAAAATATTCTAGAATAAACAAAATTTATAATTACTTATACATATAATTATTTCTAGAGCGGTTTGAACATAAATTACGCTCTCCTGTAAACCCCCGTTTTAGACATGTCTTTATGTACGTAGGGACCGTCGAGTTGTCTGCTTAGTGCTTTAGTTTCAAAAGGTACTAAGACTCTACTACTTAATAAAGGAATGAATTTGAAAACTGACGAAGGTATTCGTACTCCCACTGTACAATTAGGTAAGTATTTCTTTTATTTATATAGGAGTACGGTTGATTGTCCATGCTTTCTCGTCCGTGTTGAGATAAAAATGTTGAAAAGATGAACAGATGAACGGACAGCGGTCTGACGGTCAATGTAAGTAAACGCGGAAAAGTAATAGGGTGCTTTTGTGGCGGCGTTGTTGATATTTATATTTTGTCTCTTGATGTGGAAGAGATATGTTTCGTCTCTCACTCAGGAAATTCTAGAAAATATTACGTTAGCAAATATTAAGTAATTGTATCGTTTTATTTTTGAATAATATTTTTGCAGTTTCACTTGTTTTCATTAAAACGTTTGAAAATAATAATAATAAAAATAACGTTGAATTCAAATCCGTTTAGCAAACATCCAAACATACAAACTTTCGCATTTATAATTATATATTAGGATTAGGGGTGACCTTTTTTTATTTTACTCCCTAATTCAAAATAGTAACGGCGTGATAGTACGATTATATGATTATGATGAAATTTATCTTTAAATGACAGTAATTGCATATAATATACCATAGAGATGCATAACAACCGGCCCTAAAATGTATCTCAGTCAAGTGCGCAGTTGAGTGACGAAAACATTCGACCCAGTACTAAATGAAACTTATTTTTTTAAATCATTTACCGCATACCAGCACTCATTCTCTTCCGAAAACATTTTGATATTGATCGTTCCGGACGTGACGCGGCTGCGGTGTGACCTCATGCCTTAATGATGGCTGACATTTTTGTTATCACACTAAATGAGCCAAACCGTACGTCCATCAATTATTGTCTTCGAAAAGTCTTTACTGGTAAGGAAAATGTCGTTGAAAACTTTTAAAACAATTATTCATTTATTCGTTAATAAGTTTAATTAGTTAGGACAGCATCGGCACACACGCGTTCTGCAATCATTGACAGGATACTTCGCATGTAAACTTTCGCATGTAAGTAAATTATTAGGATTGTTAGTGCCACTTTCTACTGGAGGTACACTAGCTTTGTTGGCTTTAGGATCATTCTGCATTAGAAGATAGAATTAGTACATAGCACTCCGCATAACATGATTGTCTCCACTGGATATAGAGTACTGGACCATCAAAATAATATATATCTTCGCAAGCATACTGGACACTTTAAATTTATCGTTTACTTGATAAACCAATTATTTGTAATCTATGAGTTAAACACTTTGCATAGACGCAGGCACTAGTCATAGATGCAGTCTAGGTATCTATGTCTTGGCCCATCTGGAAAGCAATCATTCTCCCAAATGAACCTCAATACGCTGTCACTCCTTTAGATAATGTACCTCTTTACTAGTAGATATAGACAGGCTACTGTCAGGTATATAACAGTGTAATTTCGCAGCATAACTTCACGTTTAGGTACGCTATTATTAATGCCAGAAATACACGGATATTATCTTCGTCGGGTTCCAATGATACCGCTCATACTATGTGTACACATTTTAATATATTTCTCGCCAGATTCACCGTGAGAATACATAATTTTATATGTATTTGGCTCAACATATATGTTAATAATATAACTACATAAATATCTATTTATTTTTCATATGATTCTTTTCAAATGTAACCTCTGTAATGGCATATCCGTACTAATCAGTATTAATCCGTACTATATAATATTATAAATGCGAATGTTTGTTTAGATGTATGGATGTTTGTTACTCTTTCACGCAAAAACTGCTGAACCGATCACCATGAAATTTTGCATACATGTTGTCTGGGACACTAGAAAGGACATAAGGTACCTTTCATTCAGAAAAAAAGACTATTCCCGAGTGATCATCTAAAATTAAGGAAACTAACTCCTTGCTAAGTGTAATAGCAATAACGATGTCAGGCGATATATTGCTTTTTCAACGCGGACGAAGTCGCGGGCACCATCTAGTTTAATTTATAAATGCGGAAGTAAGTTTGTTTGTTACCCTTTCCCGCCTTAATGACTCCTTAACTACCGATCGTCATGAAATTTTGCATACGTGTTGTCAGGAATACAAAGGAAAAAAGGACTATTCTCGATTGATCATCTATAAAAAATCAACGCCTGAGCAATAAAGATTAAATAAATAATACCTAGAAAAGAGGGCGCGGACGAAGTCATGAGAAAAAGTTAGTACTGAATAAAGTTAAATTTTATATACTAGTCGATTTATTAAAATAGTGATATAGGGGCAAGGCACACTACATTTCACACTCAAGCCATCTTGTACCGTATCCTTTATCCTTTCAGGATCACCAGTTCACTTGCATCTCATCAGTGTAAGCTTGTCTTTATGTGTTTTATACCTACCATAAAGTGGATGGATACTTACTGATAAATTAAATTAGATAATAAAAAAAAAATATTAGTTTGATGTGTAATGTATACGATGTGTAAGACATGAAAGGAATTTTTTTAATATACCTACTGATTAGGTTCACTGTGACGCACGTTTTGTTTGATTGCCTAGATATAAATGAGATGAGAACAAAGCCTCTGGCGTTTTCGGACTTATATTTCTCGAGGGAACTTTCGTAAACGCTAAAGTTTACTGTCAGCGGCCATTTTGTCAGTTATGACTGGTAAAAAACGTTTTTGGAACCACAAGTAATGTACGTAACAAATGGATTGGCCATACAATCTCTTAGCGCGGAATCATTTGACTAATTCTTGTTACATCGTTATTAGATTACAGCAATCGTCGGCCATTTAGGTTTTTTTTTCGTGGACTTTATATTGTACGAGTATAAGTGTATAAAGTAAGGTAAGGTATAAAGGGTCTGCAGCGCCACTGCAATTTTTCTGGCGTTGCTTGTGTACTTAGGCGACCGTTGCTAAGTACGTGTGTGTAAGGGCCGTCAATCTGACTGCTTAATCATTAAAAAAGTTTTGATGTAGCCGAAAGCTTAAAAAGTAAACTTATTTCATTAAAATATTCGACAAGTAATTGTTAAAGTGGAATATGTAGTTTATTTATGGGTACACAAAATGTCCCCTTATTTCAATGAAAAAGAAAAAAAAACTTTCTCTTCGCAATCGTGATTTGTAATTTCAAGCCCCACTGTATTTTTATTTTCATGCTAGATAAAAGTGAAGTAGCTTACGGAAATGCAGTTTTCTATTGCGACCACGGTCGTATATCGGGACGTTCTAAAGGATTTGCTCCCCTTGTGGTTAATTTATTGCTAAACATCGAAAGAGGGCGTTGAATTATAGCTTCCTGAACTAAAGTTGTTTCGGATTTGCATTAAAGTAAGTATCGTGTGTGATTTTTGACAGCATTCAGTAATATATTTCAATGCTGCATTTTTCTAAGCAGCTTCGAAGTAGAACGCAAGGTTTAAGCTATATCTGCACAAAGTTTGATCAAGATCGGTTTAGCCATAAAAATGTCACAGGCATACATTACTGGATATTGTTTCTGTATTTTAAAGGCCTACGAGTATTGATGATTGATCAAAGTTAAGGAATATATTTTTTTAGAAAACTGGGTCTTTTAATTTTTTTTTAATTTCTCGATTACTTATATATAAAAAATGGTAATATAATATTCACCTATAAAAAAATGGTAATTTATACCTATAGGTAATAATTACCTATATAAAAAAATGGTAATATATAATAGGCACTTCTATTGAAATTGGTTGCTCTTATACAAGTAATAGTGTTTATTAGTATTAAATTTCCTATTCAAAAGCGTCTAGACAGTTTTCATTGTTCAGAGCTAAAGTTTGTTTTAGCATACTTTTGCACGATGTTACTAAGTACTCGGACATTATCGGTCTTTTGCAAAGGAAAAACATCAAATATTTAGTCAGCACAGTCAGACAGTACGAAATGTTTGTAAGTCATAATTTCATAATCGGAGTGTTTCTCTTAATGCGATCGTTTGCGTGCCTGCACCAATTTGTGTCGGCGCCTTATCGTGGGGGGCTAATGTTCAGGTAATGCCGCTTCCGACATGAAAACTGTTCAGTACCCATTGTGCCGATGCCTCTTTTTGTACTAGTGGCTAACCAATACCAATTGTAGGAAGTGACTTGTTTCCGTGTTTGGAAATACAATTGCGTGGCTATTATTGTTACGGGATTCCAATTGGATTTCAAATTTCAATTTGTCTTTGAGCGATGAAATTGTTTCTGTTTTGGAATTGTTGGGGACAAAACTAGGTATGTCCGATAGTGACCGAACTCGATCCCATTAAAATTGTAGGTAAAATATCTAATAATAATTTCATTTCGAGAAATATAAATTTTAAATACGATATTAACTTTTCTATGAACAAACGAACGATCGAAACGAGAGGTCGTTTTTAAACCTATAAATAAACTTGTCGAAAATTTTAATAAAATAAGTTTACTTCTTAAGTTTTCCTATATAACAAAACTGTTTTAATGATTAAAGAAAGCAGTCATACTAACGGTCCATTTGATATCACAAGTAACAGTAGGACGATTTCAATAGCTCTGTCGAACTTTATATTCGTAGAAAAGTCATAGAATTATATTACAGACATGTGTCCATAGGTTTTAAAAAATTATAAACTAAATATTATGTTAACATAATTATATACACATTTAACATATTACACAAAAATATTAAAAAAATAAACATAAACTGACGCTACTTATCACTTTCTATTAAGGGTGATATGCGATGTCACCCAATGTTTTATTATTGGGTAGTCCACCTTCCCAGCAATCACCTTCAACAGCGTGTCTGTTTGATTAGCCGCCACCGAATTATTTTTGAAAAGTCAGCAACGCCCGTCCGTTCTATCTTTATAATTATATAATTAATATGTAGGTACATATCTACATATACTTTTCATTTTGGTGTATGTAATATCACCATAACTAAAATTGTTAGAACAAATTATTTCTTTGGAAGAAGTTTGCAAGTATGACTAACATTTTTTTAATATTAATATTAATAAACAGACGTGTCAAAGCTTGTCATATAGTTTGTAATATATCATTGAATCCGTTGGAAGAATATAAAAGAACAAAATAAGGGATAAAATAGATATTTCGCGTGTCGACTCAAGCAGGTGCGCGGATCAGCATTTGTCCCGTCAGCAAACATAACAGAGGCCATTATTAGAGTTGCGTAAAGTTTCCTTACGTTTGCGACACGCCGTCTGATATATCGCATATGTGAGGCACGCAAGAAAACAGTTTTTCATTGATTCAGTGTCGCATCTGGCGACAAAACGCCTCGGGCTTTCCATTCTGATGACCTGACTTGACATTTTTATTGCTCTCCATATTTTCTGCGCGGCCTCCAAGGCATTCGCCGTTTCATAGAAGTCGACATAAAATATTGTGAAACTTGAGGGAGGACAGGACAGATATTATGATATTGCCTATTGAAACGATATATGGTACAACTTTCCGATACCTACACCGAGCGGTTGGTTTGCGGATTGCTTCCATTAGATCTTTATATGTTATTGCATTGCACAGTAGATACGACTTTGTATAGAGCTATAAGTGGTCAATTGTAATCAGTTTTATTGACTCGATCAATCTGTAGACTACTGCTTGCTTGCAATTTATAAAATCTAATCAAGACTAAACACAATCGTTTATTTATCAGTTGCTTATGAGAATTATTAGCAGTATTTAAGGACGTAAAATATGAAATTAAACCATAATTTGAAACAAACTTTAATTCGAGCTGGTTGCTAGATTGTATTCATGTTGATTACAAATTGCACTGATAATTCTGATGGTAAGTAAGGTAGAGAGCCGAGCAAAATACATGCTTTGCTTTAATTAAAATACAAATTACAGAATCACCCCCTTACAGAAGGCCACCGTGAAACAGTACATTAAGGCATATTATGTGCAGTTGTATTTCGATAAGTGAATAAGGGACGCCAAAGTCCATTACCCGATCTCTTCCTTATCTCTTATCCTTATTCCTTATGTGGTCGACAGCGCATTTGCAGCACCTATGGCGATGCTTATGTTATAAGCGATGGTAGCCACCTTTTTTTTTTACGCTAGGAAATGCGTTACGCATACAACTCCCCTCTCCACCTACCATCAAGTGGTCTGTCAGCCTGTCTGTCGACCTTAACATAAAAAGACATATGAAATTAAAAATACAATATTTCAATGATTTTTTTTTAAATACAGATAAAAAAATAGAATCAGGTGTTAGACAATAGAACTAAACCAGCCCAGCCTATTAATCAGTAAATGAAGTACAGGTGCACTGTTGCTAATTCTATTAGTTATAACAGTAATTAAAAATTAGAATAGTAACAAGTAATTACTGTACAAAAAGATTGATTTGTTTCATTAAGCGCGTCTAAAACATGGAATTAAAAACTTAATAACGTTTAAACAAGGACACAATTTCATGGAAATGTATAATTAGATATCTTCGTTGAAATTCAAGAACAAGGTAGCATATGGAACGTCTTTTCGATTGAACCGTGTTAATATTCCGTTTTCAATATCTATTATGCTTTCAATGTCTACAGAAATTTATTTACTCATATCTTTATTATTTCAATTGTGTTTTAATTATACATTACAAACTTCTCTTATTATATTAAAAGACATATGCTATACATCTTTCAAGTATAATTGTTTCTTGAAATCTCCTTTGAAATTTATAAGTAACCTTCTATAACTCAGGGTAATCTTGTTTAAAAAATATATATTTCAAAGAGAGTGAACCTTGAAAATGTTATTTGTACACATTTTTCCATCTTCAAAGTCAGGTACCGTCAAACGAGTTGGGTTAAAACACAATTTTTTCAAGCAACTCCGTTTGGAGAATAAACAGGGTGATAAATATTCATGAGGGAAGTAAGCCTTCTTGTCATAGGCCTTGAGATCCTGATGGATGGTACATTGTGCTTTGCCGCCTTGCTTTACCGAGTTCTATGAAATACATTGACATTTTTACTTAGTATTTCACATTTATTTCCCTTAACAATATGTCAGAAATTAGCGGCAATTAAAGTGCGGGTGCAAATTCAGACCATTCTGAATAGAAGGAATTATAATGATATTTGTATAGGGAAATGTATACAGTCCTCAAGCACTGTGCCAGATCTAACTAGCTATACCGGAGGTTTTTTCTGTTTTTTTTTTCTATTTCTTACTACATTCAGTAATTTTGGAAGCCTTATAGTGAACCATTATTAGCTGTGAGTAGTGCATATTTTAGTAAAAAAGAAATCAATACAATGTACAAAGGTGTACAAAGATATGATTCGGAGTGTGGAAAAACCATCCAAAACGTGGAACAATGTGGTAAGGGAACGTGATAACAATAACATCTTCCATGACCAAGATTTCTATACCCTTTCAGACAGAGTCAAACCCGGTCATGAGGTTCGATCTGATTTCATCAGGGCTGATGAATAGCCAACATCTTAATCCGCACGAGTAAAATCTCTATTTCCACGAGAAATATAGTCTATATAAAAAATATACATGTATCAGGCAACAGAAGCCTATGGACGAATAAGATTACTAAAATTCAATTTAAGGCACTCATAGAAATTTGTTGGAGTTTGAACTCATTGATATAAAAGCATGGACGTAAATATATGCGAATTGGAAAGTTTGAAAATTATCGTGGAAAGTAGAGATTTCCGACAAGATTCCGCCTATATACGGAAACACCAGCATCTCGGAATGTTAGAACGTTCCCGAGGGAAATTCGCGCGCCAAGGCCTCTTGTATTTTTGGCACATTTATCTTGATGCGTTCCCGCCGCCATATAATGCCTTTAACTGGCATATCGGCCGCATCCTCTTTGAATCACGTCCAATGAGTTCTTGATAGATTCCTAAGATCAAACTAAAGATATGGACACCTCGCCTTAAATAAGCCTTATGATTAATTTAAACTTAACTGTAACTTTAACTTGAGCTCTTAGAACTTCGTCCGCGTTGAAAAATGAAAAATATACCTAACACCTGAGACAATATAAACATCTTTATAGCTGTGACAACGGTGGCGCCGATTTTTTGTATATTTTTAGACGATTCCTAGAGAATCTTACATTTTCCAGAATGAGAGATCTTACATTTTCCAGGTAATAAATTATCTGGGTGAATAATTTAATCCAAATCCGTTCACGTTCAGCCATTTTTGCGTCATTGAGGAACAAACAACGAAACATACAAACTTTCGCATTTATAATATTGTTGTAATTAGGATATTAAGCATAGTTTGAAGAATATGAAACACAAAAATCACATTTTATACACAAATAGGCTACATAATATATTAGACATAAAGTGGTTTCTAATACCTTAAGTCAATCGCTCAATAATGTTTTATTGCGAGTTATGATATATCTATATCTTCAGTTCACTCAGCAATCTACTCACAATACAATATGAAAAAATTGGTTTATAGAATGATTAATGTACAAAGCTGGTTCATCGGTATTGTTATTGTTATTATTTTTCCTCAATTTAACTTCTCACAAGTTTTGATCACGTATTATCAAATTCCGCTATAAAATTATACAATCAAAGTATATACTATCAAACTATCAAAATTAGAATACTATCAACTTTCCACATAGTCGATGTAAATTATCAAATTCAGCATTGATATACAATGTACGTGACGGTAAGTTCCTTCAGCCCAGGGTTAAGAAGGAAGGTGACGAACAAACCCCAGCTGTCTGCGCCCGAGCCTCTTCCAGCTGCCTCTCCGCAAACATAACGCGCTCACAAAACGCGAGCATAGCCTATGCTGTCACGCAAGGTCACTGCTGAGTTTAGGCATCCCTAACAGAATCTTCAAAGTATTATTATATAGTACCATAAAACTATAGTATTATTGCAAGCCAATAGAACTAAGAAGAAGACTTTTTTGTCAATAACGTATATATAGTATGTGTGACAAATGATGTCCCTATAACCATTGTCCGTAAAATCTTGGTAGGGTCTCTAAAGGAGAAACCGTGTTTTAAATAATGACGGTATCAACAGCAATTCACAGTAAAAATGTAATCCGACTACGCGAGTCGGTCCCTCTAGTCAAGTGGCTGCTCGGCGGGTGGCGACATCCGTAAGTTGGGTTCTTATCATAAATCTTTTTCGGCCTGCGATGGATCACTCGTCTCCCGTACCACCCTTCCGCGCGTTCATCATTTATACTTTATTATTGGAGCTTACGTATCCCCTTTTCTTGCCGTGTGCAAATCGCACGAACAACCGACACAGACACATCTAATATGAAATATATGAGGCCTATTGGAAGTTGTAATATTTTATGGGAATTATCTATATTTCTCGTCTGCAAAATTTATATTTTGCCATCAACTTGTATGTATTATCTAATTAATAGATCTGTCTTTTTTTTGTCTACCAAAGGTTTAATAGGATTAAATTATTTATAAGTATTTTTTGAAAATAATTAGTTATTTTTTAAGTTTTAATGTTAAATTTGTATCTACCTAAACATAGATCTGTCGGCACGAAATATTTTCATTGTCTGATAAATAATTGTGTCGCCAGGTATGAATTACGATTTCTTATTTTAGATAGGTACATGTGAGATTGTTATATGTTGATTTATCATATAAAATCAACATATAACAACATATAAAAAAATTAATACAAAAAACGAAAAATAACAAAATACAATCAAATATCAACTCTAATAGAAATAATTCAAAAAACTTGTGGCATATATTAAATAATCTCACTGGTAGAATTAAGAGATCTATTGATGAAGAATTAAAACGTTATTTTGGTAATTTAAATAATAAAACTATTGCAGATAATTTTGCCTATAGGTTTGACAATAGTGTTAAACAATTGACCTCAAAATGCGTTGAACCTTTGCTCGATAAAAAAAGGTATGTGTCGTCTGCAAATGTCTCAATGTATTTTAGGCCTGCAGATCCTAAATCTGTAGAAAAAATAATAAAATCTCTTAGTTGCAATAAAGCACCTGGTGTGGACAGAATTAGGGCTATTGATGTGAAAACATTATGTAGTAAAATCAAATTGATTATATCTAACTTAATAAACGCAAGCGTAGTTGTGGGCACTTACCCTTCTTTGTTGAAAACAGGTATCGTAAGACCTATATATAAAAAGGGGAGTCGGGAGGATTATGATAATTACAGGCCTATAACTATCTTGCCAATTATTGATAAAATAGTAGAGAAATATATAAGTGCACAAATACAACAATTTTATAGCAATAATGGCATACTAACGGGCAACCAGTTTGGTTTTCAACCTCATAAGAACACCGCTCAACTATTGTCTGCATTTACTGACAGTGTACACCAACATTTAAATAATAAAGAACATATTATAGTAGTTTTCATTGATTATAGTAAAGCGTTTGATACACTCAGACATGACAAACTTTTACAAAGTCTAGAGGATTGTGGTGTTAGAGGTAAAGTACTAACTTGGTGTGCTGACTACTTGAAGGATCGAGAGTATCGTGTTAGAGTCGGTAATGTAAACAGTTTCTCCGTAAATGTAACGGAAGGTACTGCACAAGGCTCGGTATTGGGACCTTTACACTATATTACCTATGTAAATAGTCTTTCTAATAGTATAAAATGTTGTGAAATATACCAATATGCGGATGACACATGCCTGCTTGCCGCAGCAAGTAACATAGAAGTGGCCCTCAAGAAACTTCAAGATGACTACGATATACTCGCTAAATGGTCACATGATGTGGGATTGGTACTAAATGCTAATAAAACGAAAGTTATGTATATTAGCACTAGCCAAAATAGATCTATGTTTGAACCTAAACTTATAGCTCACAACCACCAATGTCTACATTCAAATATCAGGAAAAATATAACATCATGTGATTGCGAGACTATTGAGGTTGTAAATAAACACACGTATCTTGGACTAGTCATAGACAATCGACTTAATTGGTTAGAGCACATTCATCACGTATGTGATAAACTGAGAGCAATATTGGGTAAATTCTCTGTAATAAAAAACAAAACCCCTTACAAATTACTGCTATTGCTTTACAAATCATTGGCAGAACCAATAGTATGTTACGGACTATCTAGTTACGGAAGAACCTTCAAAAGCCACTTGGACAAAAATTTTTCACTTCAATTGCGTATTCTAAAAGAAATTCTTCCTAAAAACTTAAAAGAAAACTGTAAAAAAGACTATCGCAAATTATTTGTATTGTGTAAAATTCTACCCATAGAAGAAAAAACAAAATTTATACTATTAAAAGAACAATATTTCAATGAAAACGTAAAAATTCCAAAAATAACTTATTCAAACAGATTATTTGATGAATCAAAACTAAATTTACCTAACTACAACCTTCATGGAAAAAGACGTCTTGCTTATGTCATACCAAACCTAATTAACCAACTACCTAAAACATTAAAAAGCGAAATAACACCCAAAAACATCACATATAAGCTAAAACAATACTTTTTTCAAGTTACTATAGATAAATATAATTATTAACAGCAAAATCAACTTATTATCGCAGAATTAATTCTAAATGATAAAATTATAAAGTACTTACAGTACATACGGTACAAAAACGTGTGAGCGTCAACAGAAGGTTTATTCAAGCGTAATAGGAGTAATTATGTGTATATATTTATATCATCTGTCTGTATATATTTTTAATAATACTTGACTATATGTATGTGTGTATATATACATATATCTGAATGTACCATTATATATTTTAAATAATTCTTGTATATGAACATGGTGTACGGTAAAACTCTAATGAGTTTGTGTTTACACCTTGGTTAAACCAAATGGTTATCCATTAAATAATAGCTTCGTACTCAAAATGATAAATATGTCGCCAAATAAATCGATTATCGTCGCTAAATTGTGACTTCTTTTTATTTGTTATTTTGTCACCAGTACAGTAGTTACATTTTTAAGCTACAGCTAAGCTTACAGTTTATAAATTTAATGAAAAAATATTTAAAGGGACAGAGTCAAATTGGCGCGCTACGAAAATTGACTAATCCGTCCTTATTTTATTTATTTATACCTAACCACCTAAATTATTATAAAAAAATAACACCCCAAATAAATAAATACATTCTAACAATTTACCGGGTGTAAATAGACAGCTACCACAGATGTCCTTTTACTAAAACCACTTATTTAAAATTTATTAATCAAAATATGGGTCAATGTGAACCAGTTCTATATTTACATATTTACCTAAAACTAAAACTCAATATAAGAATGGACCCTGCGGCATTGTACCAAGGACGCTGGCAGCATTTCCTCGTTGAATGGCCAAACTAATACGTTGGCCGAGGAAAGCACCAGCTCTTCGGTCTCCCGTCGCATCAATAAGCCTCTTCGAAATATCTTTGAAAAGGCCCATCGAGTGTCTCAACTCCGAATGGTACAAAACTATATTCGGCGCCGAGGCCACTATATTTAAGAATTTTATTTTTCTCAGCCGCCTCTGCTGCGGTTGCTGCCTTTGTAGATGTTCCATGGAGATGCGAAGGGGCTAGTGTGTCTACACAGGTAGCATCCCACACCAGCACTCTACCCAATCTCCATGGAATCAGAGACATCCCATCCGGTCTCCTACCATCGTTTCTCAATATACCTGAGGGCTCTAAAATGGCTGGACATTGGCTGACGCAAGAGACCGGCGGAGGATGTCGTTTAAGGCAGCATGCCTCGAAAAGCGGCCAGCACTTTTTTGACAAGACAGTCCGTGGTGACCAAGACGGTACTGCCACAGGGACATTGATGCGGGGCGCAGACCGGGACCCCTAGGCGGAGGCAAATTGATATTCTAAAAGTTGTGGGATCTAAAAAAGTACCAGTGCTTGCTGACGGATGTGCTTGGAGCCAGAATCCTGCTTCTTTGGTATTAGCAGCGAGGAGTCTGGCTCTTCCCGTAGTGCAGCACTGGCTGAGCAGGGAATCTAATGATAATTTGCAGACTATATCGTCCCAGCTCCGCTGAAAATTTGGAAGTTGCACTGAATTTTGACCGGGGCAAGCAATTAGCCAGGCTTTATTAGCATCGTCCAGGCCCTGAATTTCGCAGTTTGAACATAGGATTTTACCTACGAGATTCAAAGAGGCATGAACTGATGATAAAAAAGCTGGTAAAGATACCCATATTTTATTATACACTAGCTCTTGAACGCGACTTTGACCGCAATTTTTTTATAAAGTTATAGCCTATGTTAATCGCTGATAATGTAGCTTTCTATAGGTGAAAGAATTTTATAAATTGGTTCATTAGTTTCTGATTTTATTCATTACCAACATACAAATCTTCTCACTTTATAATATTAGTATAGATATATAACCGCCTATCTAAACTTTTCTACCTTTTTAAATTCGTAATTTACAGTTTAATAACCTTTTTTCTATATATTTCATAAAATTACCTTTATCCTAACCATAATTTTAAATGCGAAATGAGTTGTTTGTTTGTTTGTTTGTTTGTTTGTTTACGCTTCACGCCTTGACTAAACCTTAACGTCATTAAATTTTGTATACACGTTGTCAGGTAAATAGAAAATGACGTAGGGTACTTTTCATCCAGAAAAAATGTCCATAAGAACTGTTCTAGAGGGATCACATAAAAATGAAAATATAAACGCCTGAAAAAATAATTATACGAGCAATAAAAATGAATAAGTATTTTAACACCTGAGAAAAAAGTCACGGGCAAAAACTAGTTTCAAATAAATTTACATAGAATTTAGAGAATATTATAATAATAGATGATTTTACATCAATCTTATTCCATGACTGATTAATTAATTATTTTTTAGTTTTATAAATATACTTAAAAATATCAAACATAATTTCATTTTAAGCTTTTTAATTTTATTACTTTTTTTCTAATAAAAATTTATTCCCATTCAAATTCAAATTCAAAACATTTTATTCGAAATAGGATTTACAAAATCGCTTTTCGACGTCAGAGAATGACACGTTCACTACCAAGGTGTGCATTCCTCTGTGGAGAAGAACGGCCAAAGAAACTCCACAGGAATCGCATCTTTTATGTTTCCAATTGTAAATAAACAAATATTACATTACATTATAATTGTAAAGTATGTTTTATTCTTATCCATTATGCTGAGTTGGAGCAACCGTAGACCAGACGTCATTATCTTCCAAATAATCATCTACTTTGTAATATGCCTTTGAATACAACATCTTTTTAATTTTGGATTTAAACTGGCAATCGGACAAATTTAAAATATCATCTGGTATTTTATTATAGAAGCGAATACAGTTACCCATAAATGTGTTTTTTACTTTACTCAGTCTAAATTGTGGTTGCACTATTTTATTTTTATTTCTAGTGTTTACGCTGTGAATATCAGAACCTTTCAGAAATAACGATTTATTTTTGCGAACATATAAGATATTTTCAAATATGTACTGTGAGGATACCGTAAGAATATCAATTTCTTTGAACAGTTCTCGTAGGGAATCACGACCACGCAATTTGTATATTGAACGAATCGCCCTCTTCTGTAATACAAAGATACTATTTATGTTTGCAGCTTGACCCCACAATAAAATGCCGTAAGACATAATACCATGAAAGTAGCTGAAATAAACAATTCTTGCAGTAGCGACGTCAGTCAGTTGACGAATCTTTCTTACTGCATATGCCGCCGAACTAAGCCTAGCGGCTAATGTATTCAAATGAGGGTCCCATTGCAATTTAGCGTCCAAAGTTATTCCCAAGAAAACCGTTTCATCTACATATTCCAATTTTTCTTTATTTAGGACAACATCCAAGTTGCTACTCCTTACATTAGGCAAAGAAAATTTCACACATTTAGTTTTTTTGGGATTCAACATTAGATTATTTGTGGTGAACCAGTCATGGATCTGAGAGAGAAAGTCATTTACTTTGTCAATATCTTGATTATGTCTATTGACCTGAAAAATAATAGAAGTATCGTCAGCAAACAACACCATCCTAGATTGTTTTTGTACCATAAAAGGCAAGTCATTAATATATACTAAAAATAGGAACGGTCCCAGTATCGATCCCTGGGGCACACCAATTTTGACTGTTGATCCCAATGACTTCATGCCGTTTATCTGAACTCTTTGTATTCTATTTTTAAGATATGAACCCATCAAGTTAAGAGACCTGTCTCTAACTCCATAATATTCAAGCTTAATTAGCAGAGTCTCGTGATCAACGCAATCAAAGGCCTTGGACAAGTCACAGAACACCCCGATAGCATCCTGCGACTCCTCCCAAGCCCCGTATACGTGACGTAGAAGATTCACTGCAGCGTCGGTGGTCGAACGCCCTTTAGAAAAACCAAACTGTTGCTCATGAAGTAGGTGGTTCAAGTTGAAGTGAGTTAGCATCTGACTAAGTATTATCTTTTCAAAAATTTTACTGAAAACTGGGAGCACAGACACCGGCCTAAAGCTACCGGGATCATTCCTACTTCCTGATTTAAATAAAGGTATAACCTTACTATATTTCATAAGATCAGGAAACACACCCTCATCAACACAAGAATTAAATAGAACTGTCAGATAAGGTGCCAGAATTCCGACAATAGAACCACACAATTTAGCTGACATACCAAATAAATCCTCGGTATTTTTTAGCTTTATTTCCTTAAAAGTTTTTATCACTACAAGTGGGGTTACATGCCTAAACTCAAACGCAACCGAACATCTTGGAACACTAGCATTTAGCACATCGCGTGCAGAGTTAGATGAGGAATTGAGCGGCTCAGTAGTTATTAACGGTATATTTGTAAAAAATGCTTCAAATTCTTGGGCCACATCTACATCTGCAGTAATGATACCGTGAGATGTATCTAATGTATGACTGTTTTCATGTAGCTTAGTTTTGCCCGTCTCGCAATTAATTATTTTCCAAACCGTTTTTGTCACATTATCAGCGTTAATTATTATATTTTTAATATATTTAGACTTCGCTAAAGCACAAACTTTTTTGAAAGTTTTTGAGTAAGATCTAACATATTTAATAAAGATTTTATTATGGTTATAGCGTTTTTCAGCATATAATTCAAATAACCTTTCTCTGCTAATGCGAATACCCTTAGTAGCCCATTCACTGAACTTGAATTTGTGGTTTATGTTTATTTCTTTAACTTTGAATATATTCTCAAATTCACAGTGCAATATTGAGAAGAATTCTTCATAAAAACTATTTGGATTAGTCATATCGTAATTTGGAATGGATAATTTATCATTCAACGATTTCATGTATTTTCTCACCCCACTAACGGTTACAGATCTCTTCCTTATTAAAATGTTATCTTTTTTTGTACTAAATGGAAAAGACACGGCTTGTCCACTATGATCCGATTGGAGAGAGTTAATTATTTGCTTGTTTAAAAATTTACAATCGCAGAAAATATTATCTATACAGGTAGCTGAGGTTGCTGTTATTCTAGTCGGTTCTGTAAAAACATTAGCCAAATTAAATGATTTAAACAAGCCCTGCAGCCTACATTTGGAAGTTGAGTTTTCTAACAAATTTACATTAAAATCACCGCAAACTATGTGAGATTTTTTACTCGATTTCGATATTAATTTTAGTACATCTTCCATAACAATTTCAAAAATCTGAAGATTCTGGTAATTTGGTGGTCTGTAAACGCATACTATAATATATTTCTCCAACTCAACACAAGACAGCTCAATACAACATTCCTTCGAAAGTCCAACAACATCTTTGCGTTCTTTGGCCTTTATATGCTTCCGTAATAATATAAATGAACCCCCGCCATTGGTGGACTTTCGATTGAAAGCACTGGCAATATAATAATTTTCAAAATTAAAAAGCATTTGATAGTCTTTAAGCCAGTGTTCAGTCACACATAAAACATCAGTTTTTCTGTACTCCAGGAACAACTCAATTTCAAGTTCTTTGCGTGAAAAGCTTTGAATATTCTGATGAATAATCTCAAGTTGATTTACCTTTGACTGTGTCCTTATTTTAAAATCTTGAAATTTATTGCTCCTGGAAACATGAATATTGTTGTTTGTTATACAATTTATAACAGGGTCAGAAATATTTTTAACTAATAAATTCGCTGAATGTTTTATACAAAATTGTGATTGATACAATTTACCTTTTGTCAAAATAAAGTTATTATTTCCGGAATATAAATTGCCAGAGGTGTAATCTGTTGTCTCAGTGTTTAATTTAAATAATTGCATGTCAACACCTTAATTGGTGATTTGTCAATAAAAGAATTCTTTGCTAAATTTTTAGCAGTCACATTAAAATAAAAGAATAGCATAACAGCTATTTGTCTCTTAAAAGAGAAAGGAATTAAAAGTTGTCCTTTATAAAAATATGTTTTTCTAACAAAACTGTTAGTGTCAATGACATGTACATTATTTTTGTAGCAAGACCAAGTATGTAAGCACATATTTAACTTATATCGAATATTATTTTCTTCAGCTGACAACCTGTTACTATAGGGGAGTGTATAAAACACAATTTGCTTGATTTTTAAAGAAAGTAATGTATCATAGAAATGCAATAATTCTTTTTTATTTAAATTTCCCCTATTACCTACAAAAATTATAAGAGTCATGTTAGGATTTAATTTGGAACTACTTATTTTTGTCATCACATCGAAATATGAAGCATTAGGCATACAATGATTTATAACTGGTTGTCCCAACTGAGTATTTAATAGCGGACCCATGTCCTTTCCTATCTCGTCACAAAACATTATTACACTTTCCCCATTAGCAGTTTTACAATTTTCCCTTATACAATTAATTTGGGAACCATTAAATTGAACTGCCTTAGCAGCTTCCGACGGTGACTGACATTGAATATATGCGTTCAATGAGGTCTGCGAAGGCTCACTCTCCGGCTGATGCCTTGAGTATTCCTCCACAAATTTTTGGGAATCCTCATACATTCGAGTCATCATCTGAAGCTGTGATTCCAAATGTGCAATATTACTATTTAATAAGTAAATATCATTTTCATATTTTAATTTAATATTTTCCAATTCTGTATTATGTTTTTTTAATTGGTCTATTATATTTAATTTATTATTATTTGTATTTTTAATCATACTTTTTTGTTTTTTTAATAATTTTTGTTTCTTTTGAATATACTTATTAATTCTAACATATTTTTTAAGCTGATTTCTGCTGTATCCAGGTAATCTTTGTGAAGTTTTGTGTGAATTATTATCAACTGTGAGATCTACATGAGATGTATTACATTTACAGGAAACAGCAGAAACAGCCTTAGCTTCAGCTAAATCACCGTACAAATACTGTGTTTTGTGATTGTCAGATTGAGTAAACTGTGTTTCCAACTGAGTTATGTACTCCTGAGCCTCATGCAGTTGTTTCTCTAATAAAGTTATAGACTTTAGGGCTACCTCATACTCTTCACAACACTTATCAAATTTTTGTATTGCATTTTTACAACTGTCACACTCATCCCTTAATGTTATATTTTGTAAGTGTAATTGGGATAGCTCTTGTTTTAATAATTTATTTTTTTCAAGAACTTCCAAAAATTCCCTTTCATTTTCGTCCCTTTCGCGTAATAGACTATCACACTTTTCCTCTGCAATCCTAAGTTCCCGTAATGTTAATTGAAGTTTTGACTCCTGCAGAGCATGTGCTTTACGTGTTAGCATTTTTGTCGTGTATTTTTGTACGTGTATTGTAATACGATTTCTTTTTAATCTTTAATTAAAATAATAATAATAATAATTAAAATAATAATAATAATAATAATAATTTTAAATGTATCAAATTAAATGTATCAATATGATTTCATTAAATATTTTAAGTGCACAAGTTCGTATCTCTTTTTATTGACAAGGAAATTTAATAAATATTTTTGTAGGGTACATTTAAAAAAAAAAATCGTATTACAACTTTGCATTTATTTTACTGACACAATATTTATTTTCATTTGAATTTCTATTACTGTTTTATTTTTTAAAAATTTACTGTCATTTATTTATTTATTTATTTCTTACATCTTCACAATACAGTTATTGTTATTTTATCACTTTACGTCAGACACCAATGCAAAAAAATTCGTAATTCAATAAGAGTAACTAAACTTTTAATTATATATAGAATCTTGTTTGGTATTTCACTTTTGTATTCTAAATGCACAGTATTTTATATTTTTCAGACTATATCATACACTATTACTAATTAATAACTAATTTAAAAACACAGCAATAAAATACTATCAACTTATCTGTCGACTACCGACTGATATCTATTGGAAAAACAATCTAATTCCTCGTTGGCTATGACGAGTCGTTGACACTTTGAACTGTTAGTTTAATGTGAATTTAATTATTAAATTTGAATTGTATTCTAGTCACAGTACGCTTAAGTTTTACGCCAAAATATTTGGCCATAAATCGGAAATTGTTTTTCTATTTCGTGTTTACCATACGCCTGCCGGGAGTGCGGTGTGTTAACATAGGCTGTCGGGTCCGAACAATGTCTTCCATGCGGGCTGCACAGATAAACTTTCAAACGTTCTCAGAATTCCAACAAATAACTAACAACTCTATCCCGTCGAGTTTAAAGTTCAAAATTTTAAGTCAAACCGAAGTCAGACTTACTACGCCAGTATAATCATTCATGTAAATGACATGCCTCGGAACCGACATTACGTAGTTTGCCCCCGATACGAGAGGCAAAGTCAGTATGAATGGATTAACCAAATTCTGAAATTTTAATGCGTTTTAAAACCCATATTTTGGGAGTTAACTCACTCAGGTTATTTGTAGAGCAACTGTTAGAGCTAACTGGCGGATGATTTATTTATAAAATAATAATAATATATATTTACATTTTACTTTTTAAAAATATTGATGAATTAATTTATATCAATATGGAAAAATGAAATGTTTTAAAGTAACAATTACTGCATTCGAAAATAATTCTTTTTGAACATTTATTGCATGTAAAATCTTACTTTCAGAACAAAGAAGCAATTTCAATTTAACGCTCCTTCTGTGTCCAAAAACAAAATGGATTCTATGTAATATCTATTTATTTTGTTTTTAGATATTCCCTCGATAAAATTGCTTTTTTTTCTGGATGAAATACAACTTTGATATTTGAAAAATTGTATGTAAAAATTCATGAATGATCGATTGAGTCACGTAACAAACGAATAAACGAACAAACTCACTTTCGCATTTATAGCATTAATTAATATGCCAATTAGATGCATTCGATTTCTTCACTATTTTAACGGTAATTTTTTATATTTTGGAATTACACAAGATGTTACAATTTAAATAAGACCTCTATGTAACTTGCGACTAGTCCACAAAGTAGGTAGTAACAACTCCCCAGCAAGAAAGTCTACATAAGAGAAGTTTCTATTGCTTTAGTTTTATCCAGGAACGCTATTTCTGCCCTGTTCAAAATTTTGAGGATTGGATTTTAATCTAGTTTGTTTTATACTATGTACAGATGTTTTAAAAAATATATTATTGGTTTTGTATTCTATCGTTTGCGTAAAATCCAATGAGTTTTTAGGGTTTAAAAAAATATTGATGACGCCCGGAGCAGATATAAAATTAAAAGTAAACATTACTATTGTGTTCTGAATGTATATTAAAACGATATAAGCAAAATAAAATATTTGTTAAAAAATAAACACGATCTCATAGATAGTTATAAAGGGCAGCTGCATACTTTCCCGAATGAGTGGATGAAATAATATAATATTTTTTAAACGCGTCATCACGTTTCTCGTACATTGTTTCCCGGGGGTACCAGTAAGCAGTAATAATGAAAATGAAATGACAGACGGAAATATTCGTGGTACGCGCGGCGGCATAAATGCACGAAGAGTATACCTCGCTTGGCGTTTTTGACATAACTATGGAGATGTGTTAAATTTAAATTACCTTTATGTTGGCCTAGCAAGTCAAATGAAATTGCTAGCTAGAGTCCAGTAAAAATTGATTTTGGTGACTCTAATAGGTTAGCCAACGCAGTCTTTTCGTGAAGTCATAATATGTAGCAAAATCATAAAAAGCAGGGCGAGACCCTAAAACTAGAATATATAGTTAGTTTCCTGCATGGTTGGTAACCAATTTTATAGGAATGAATTTTTATATAGTGAAATGACATGTCGCCAAACTTTGCACCAATAGTTAATAAAATATCCGTTTCAGTGTCATTAAATCGTCAAGGTAATTAAAGTTTCTCAGGTAAATGTCTGGGAATAATTTTCATGACTTAGACTTGACTTACAATTAGTTAAAACAGCATTTAAATCAATGACATAGTTTAGAATCGTTAGTTTATAAATGAAGCAATCAAATAAAGACATAAATAAAAGAGGCTGTACTTAAATTTAACACACACATATAGATATATTAATTTGTATTTAAAAGATGTAATTATAAGATTAGAAGTATTGTAATATAGGAAATTTTATGTAATAGCGACTTTATAAAAAACTCTTATCTATTATTTGTTCCGTCAATTGGAATGTCGGTCATGTTCCACTTGACCGACTATTCGATTGTTAATTTATTTTTTAAGGTCACAGTTGTTTGTCGGTTGCACTAATCGCGACTTGCATTCAGTTCAAATTTGGACGTCGGCTGTGATGGACTTCACGAACAAGGTTGTTGTAGTCACTGGAGCAAGTTCCGGTATTGGAGCATCTGCTGCCCTACAATTCGCGAAACAATCAGCTAAAGTTGTGCTGGTTGGCAGAAACGAAGATTACTTGCGAGAGATCGCAAGTAAGTGTGAAGATGCCAGAAGAATAAAACCGCTTGCAATCAAAGCGGAATTGAACAATGACGATGACGTAAGAAATATTATTTCAAAAACTATCGATACATTTGGACGTATAGATGTTTTGGTAAATAATGCTGGTGTGGGACAGCGAGGAAGCATTCGCGATGGAATTGAATTGTACGATCGAGTGATGGCTACCAATATGCGAGCCGTTTACCTCTTAACCGGTTTGTTTACACCACATCTCATTAAAACTAAAGGTAACATTGTGAACGTGTCTAGCGTGGCCGCGTTCAAACCGATTAAAGACGCAGATTACTTGCCCTACTGCATCTCTAAAGCCGCTTTGGACCAGTTTACCAAGTGTGTCGCTTTGGAGCTTGCCCGCGACGGTGTTAGAGTGAATTCAGTTAATCCCGGTGGTACTCGGACTCCGTTTGCGGAAAACGCCGGCTTTACTAAGGTGGAGGTGGCGGAATTGTACAAAGCCCGCGATGAAAAGTATCCACTGGGCAAAATGGCGGAGAGTGAAGAGGTTGCCGACCTAATTCTTTATCTAGCAAGCGATCGGGCCCGCAGTATCACCGGTGGTATCTATGTTATTGATAATGGTGAGACGTTAATGTAGACTATATATAATTTTATTATGGGAAATATGTGCAGTATAATTGTAAATTTCTAAGAAAAAGTGTGAAATTGTTTGTTATGTTATATATTAAGAAATGTATTCAGAATAAATAACCACTTTATTTTAACAAAACTTATTTAATTCCTATTTCATAAAAGGGAACTGAGGTAAAGAGAATTTACGAGGGATATATTAAAGAAAGAATATAAAACCCAACAATACATAAATAAATCTGCAAACACGACAAGCTGAAACAATATAGTCCGTGTTCTCTAGGCCGTTAGTTTTCATTTTCCTCGTCGCTGGTCGGCGTGTAGGAAAGCACAACGTATGGTCGACGCAAATGAGGAGTAACATACACATCCGGGGTGTTGGAATAGTGATAACTTTAGTGCTTTACCGAAAAAAGGAAAAAAAAATCCTTGTGATAAATATATTAGTTTTAACTTAAATTGGCCTTTTTATAGAATGCAAGAACAGATGGATCTAAGAATTTGCAGTGAGTGTTTAAACGAACAAATTACAGATAAAGGAAAATATACTTATATAATTTTTGTAACTTTTATCTGAGAAAAGGCGAGTCAATAAATCTGTCTAGAATATGTATTAGCTTTTGCCCGCGACTTCGTCTACACCTCTTTTTATTAGTTGTTAAAACACTTAGATGTTCATTTCTATTTATGCGAGGCGTTGATTTCTTTATTTTTATTTTTAGATGATCCCTCGGGAACAGTAATTTTTTTCTACATCTTTTTTCTGACAACGTGTAAGTATGCAAAATTTCATCATGATCGGCATGAAATCGTAAAAAACAGAAACACTTTTGCATTTATAAATTTTAGTTAGAATGTGTAAAACAGGAAATTGTAAATTTAATCTAACATTTTTAAAAGCTTCCATTTAATATTTGTAATTTAATAATTTATTTGGGTTGAAAATTTCGTTCGACCAACATATTACATTACATGCGTTATTGGGCATCAAAAAATTTATATTTATCATGTAATAAATTTTATAAAAATAATGGAAATAGGTTGTACGCACTGCGCTAAAGTCTCGCATTTCGCTTTGTTCGCGTGCAGAGCCTTAGCACATTGAATTGCCAATTCCAACTACATAAACTTTAAAGCAGGATAAAGCTGCATTATCATGCGCCGTTTTATCGAACACCGTTAAGGCAGAGTTATTTTAGAATCTGCAAACTCTATTTGTTGCTGGCGCAAAACAAAATATGTTTCGAGTTCCTGGCAACTTACCAGTTAAACTTAATCTTCTATTTAATAAAACACGAAGTTTTAGTTAAATTGCTTGATTTATTAACGTTTGTTTCTTTTGTCGAATTAAAGAATTAAGAATTTACATAGAAGTTTTCATAAATAAATTCCAAATATCATCATCGTAGGGGAGACATCTCAGTCGTAGGACTGCTGGACATAAGCTTCCCCCACAATTCTTTAAAGGGACCAACCAAGGTCTGTCCACCTTGTGTCCTACGCTTGCTGGTCCCTGACTTCCACTCGAGATCCTTCCAGCCAGGTTTTAAATGTGCTCTGATTGAACGCTTCTAATTTGTCCTTTACAATATCAGTACGTTTAGTATAAAAAACATCACTTTTACCGAATAATATAAAATTAATTTTTTTGTACGTTTTATTCGTAAGCATTATAAATTAGGACGGGGCGGTGCGTGTGGAACGTGCGAGCAGTCGCCCTCGGGGGATTTGTGGTGCTCGGATTTTTCAATTTTTATTTGCTCTTGTAAGTGCCGATACCGACACTTGAAATAGTTACCACATTTACTGCCTCCACTAACATAAGCTGTCAAAAGAATTCGCAATAACCACACTCTGCCGCTTTTTTAAAAAAATACGAAATGTTTTAATGTTTCTAGTATTCAATAGTATTTTTTTTTTAGTTAAAGTCGACTCACAGGCTGACGGTCCACTTGATGGCAAGTGACTACCATAGCCTTATAGCCGCAAGCAACGCAACGCCGCTGTAGAGTAGAAGCCTAATTTCTCTCAACTGAAAGATAAAGCATTGAAAATGTTGAATATTCTATTCCTCCCTAACTTTATAAAATATAGCCTATGTTACTCGCTGACAATGTAGCTTTCTATAGATGAAAGAATTTTTTACATCGGTCCAGTATTTTTTGAGTTTATTCATCTTCTCTCTTTATAATATTAGTATAGATTATGTGGAATATATAATCAATCTAAAAAATGAAATTACCTACACAAAAAAACATAAAGCGTACCTTAAAAAAATATTACCTCAACTAAATAACTATCCTCTGAAAATACATGCCTGCATAGAATGGGCCCTCTGTAGCGAGTTGCACACAAGTTTCTTTTTTATAATGCTGTTAACTGAGTTGCATCTTGTATGAAGTTAGGCATGTTTATGAGTTGTAATATTGTTATAATTATGTATAGTGTAATGTTGTTGTGTTGACGTGAAATAAAATGTCTAGACAAACCAATAATGGTTTACAGACATTGTTATCATCTTGTGTGTAAATACGTGTTAGATAATAAATAAATAAATATCAATTAATATATGAATTAAATTCAGTTGGCTTCTCTAATGGGCATTATAATGTAAATGTAATAAAGTAAATGGCCCTTCTTCACCGCCGCTCGCGTGTATGGACGTCTCTTCATGCTTCGCTGTAAAATATTTTTAAGCTTTATTACACCCCACGGTTCACCATACTTCACCTAATACACTATTTGAGCCTTTGAAGTGAAAAGATGAGGTAAAATTGCTTTGAGAATCAGTTAAACATAACATAAAGTTATGTTCAACGATTATTTAGGAAAATAGAAATAGATTATAAATAGAATATTTAGTATTCTCTCTCTCCCTACCATCAACTAGACCGTCAGCCTGTCCGAAGACCTTTAGATAAGCTATGGAGAATTTACGACATTTCAAATATTTTAAGAATACAGTTCCGAAATTAATGATTTTTTTAAAATAAAATTATATCCGTATTGAGCAGCTTTTATATATATTTAGGGGTCCACACGGGTGATTGGTAGTCAATTGCTGTAAATTATGGGAATCTAAATTTAATCTAATTTAATTTAACACTAATTGAAACGCAACAGCACACATGCTATCACTTCATTGTAGTCTCGCACACCAATTTAAGACTGGGAAATATGGAATAAAAGTTGAAATTATAACTTTTTTTATTTACTTAAAAATACATATTTTAAGTTTCCTAACTACCATTACATTAAATTTCATTATATTTACCTAGATTTCAGAAATAAATACTTTTGGGTCCTTGTAGACACAAAAAAGTTACTCTGCCGATTACATAAGCATAATAATTAACGACATAATAACTATATTATGCCCGCTACTTCGTCGTTCTGAAAACCTGACAATCTGCATAATTTCACGGTGATCGGTTTAGCGATTTTGGAGTCCATAGGAAATATATACACATAACTATTTTTATAAATATAATAGTATAATATAGATTGCATGCATATGGGAAGTGTGTACGCAACAATAAAAACGTACGTAATCTTGGAGCCATACATCATCCCAACATTGGGTTGCTGTTAAAAAAACATCGGAAAACGCAAGCAAACTGTCAAGACTCGATCGACAATAATTAGTTGGAGTGTTGAGTGCGGAGGCTCAAGATTGATGGCTCAGGCACAAAGGTCTGTCGGTGATAAATTACTCGATATTAGGTCATGATTTCGGTCGGGTATTTGCCTATCGCCGACTTCCTCGCCCACTATCAAGCCTAGCGTTTTTTGCCGCTAACGAAATGTAGAGTGAATTTCAAATGGAATTCGTACCCTTGCAAGATGAGCACGTTTTATTATAATTTTAGGCGCTAAGTTAAAAATGCCCTCTCAAACTTATTTTCTTAAATAAGTAGCTTAAAATTAATACAATATATTGTCTTAATAATTAGCATAAAATTAAGTCCATTAGCTTTAAGATGTAAACATAATAATAACTGATATATTATGTATTACAAAATGATGCATCCAAGTATTTATGTTATGAAACATAACACACTAGCGACTCGCCCTCGACTTCGCACGGATGACTTGTTGAAATGAAATGGTTCGACGTTAGATGGCGCTGTGATTAATTGATAAAAAAAAATTCTAATAAAAAATAATTCCTAAAAACATGTTTCTTAACAACCCAAAAATAACGTTTACGAGTTTGCAAAGTTAAGAAGTTTTCACTTGAAGACCTACAACTGAGATGTTTTTTTTTTACATTATTGTTGAGTAAAGTTCAAGTAAAAGTAAATATGTACATTTATTTTTGTATTTTTTGTACTAAGTTTCTATTAATGAAAACATCGCAGTAATAAAAAATTATTACTGCGATGTTATGTTTTCTGTGAATCTCGCTTTCTATTTAGTATTTATAAATATGTACTTAGAAAATGATGGCATCCATTAAATGATATTGCATTAGGCGATAAAATTATATTACCTTTCGCGGCATATACAATATTTCTAACAAAAATTTGTCATATAGACTGTCTGCTCTATGGGGAACGAATATGATAGTTAATGCAGACGTGAATTTGATATGATACTGTATGTTGGAACTTCGTATGGGGTGAATTTAATTTTGAATTTCCAACGCTCATACATAATAACTGCTTATTGTGACGACAAACTTTTGATCTGATAATTCAAATAACATAACAATGTGGACTTCTTTATTTTCTTTAGTCAATTGTGTTATTTTTATAACAAAACTATAAAACTGTATTAAAACTCTATGGGTGGTTTAGAAGATGTTAGCGGACAAATAGATGGAGACGGATAGCGACTTTATTTTATACTAGCTGTTGTACGAGACTTCGCCCGCGTAACTTTATAAAATATAGCCTATGTTACTTGCTGACAAAATGTAGCTTTCTATAGGTGAAAGAATTTCCAAAATCGGTTCAGTAGTTTTTAAGTTTGTTCATTACAAACAAACATATATCTTCTCTTTTTGTAGTATAGATAAAGTAATAAAGTATAGATACTACCGACCCGGTCCCGACTTCGTCCGACTATATATGACTATATATATTCACTATAATATGTTAACTATCTGTGTCAAATTTCATCCAAATCCGTTTAGCCGTTTTTGCGTGAAAGCATCCTCACAAACTTTCGCATTTATGTTATTAGCAGAATTATACAACTTTAGTTCAAACTCGACCACTCGACCACTCACAATAAACATTCCACCGTGTTAACTAACATATTCAAATGCCTTGAATCTGCATGTGAAAATTGATCGAACGGCTGAGCAGTTCGGGGGTTTTATATCGTACATTGAAATACAGACTTTACCTCGTTACATATACAGCACAAAATCGATTCAATCAACTTAGTACACTTAGCTCCGTCATTATGCAAATCATGTGCTACGGAAGTGCCGCAACGTTACCTACCTAGTTCTCTTTACTTGAGAGGCAAATTATGATAAATGAAATTCCACGATATGAATTCAAGATGACTGTAGTGGGTGGTGCGTGACTGTTTCGTTATTGTAATGTTTCTGTTACAAAATGGAAATATAATATATACAACAGTAATATACAAATAGAATATAATTGAAGAATATATACACTGAGGGCCTCTTTCACCATCTCTGAGTAAAGTGTCAAGCAGGCTAACCGCCATTTAAAGTCACCGGTAAGAAAGCGTACGAGTTTCACCATCTTCGAGTAGCAATTACTAAGGTAATTTCAATGAAATTGAAACAAGATACTCGTGACATTTACTCGCCAATTAGCGTTACTTGAAAAGTAACTAATCAACACTTTACTTGTAGTTGATGAAAGAGGCCCTGAGCTGTTAGTTTTGAAACTGTAAAGACTTGAAACTCGCAATTAGTTTAGTTAAAACTTTATTTTCATAAAGTTTTTAAAATTAAACACATTTTTTAGATAATAAAGAAGAAATAAATGATCGCCACTTTTCTCTCGACTCTCGACATATGTCGTTTCTAAAGCAATCGTAGGAGTAGGTAAGGTAATGGATGTGTAATAAACTGTTACGGTTTTATAATAAACTGTATACTGTTCAATGTATACGGTTTTATAATAAACTGCCTGAGATGATAAGAGCCTTATCTATAAATAAATTTAAAGGTGTCATTAAAGCCAAACTCCTCTCGAAAGGCTAAGGTCACTGATTATTTAAGTGACAATGAAGCCTGGATTTAGAGTTTGGATCCGGAGCTCATACTATGTTTTGTTTAGTATTGTATATGGACTTTATGTTTGTATTAAGTGTACTTAATTGTAATTTTTATATTTTAAAGATGACAAAAAGAATAGTATCCTGAGTTTCTTTCGGGGTTTCTTCTCAGGATCGTCATCTTGGCTTTTTTCCGAAACCCTAGTAAATTTAAATTTATAATGACGATCATAAGAGTTTCTTGAGAAACCTAATTGATAAATAAATATTTTGATTTGATTTGATTTGATGCCAGAGCCTTTTTTCCCTATCCCTTCCCTTAACCTTAATCTGCGCTCTTACTGCATCTATTGTAGGGCGACGGTTGCCACCTACCATTAAGTAGACCGTTAGCCTGCCTGTCGACCTTAATATATAAAAAAAAGTTACAAACTATTTTAAATAATAAATAAGTGTCAAGTTTTTTTATGAAATAATTGTCAAAGAAGCTTATATATACGCTTATTTACCTACGCTTAATATAAATGAAAACCTCTGCACTCAACTTCACTGCATCTAGAGTGCAGTGAAAACTACCAGTGCATCTAGCTAGAGTATCAAAACTATTCGAAGATTGAGTAATAAAAATATCCTGCGGTTACTCTTTATTTTCTATAAAGAACTGTATCTCAAAAGGTACGAATGTAAACTGTAAACTAAACTCTATTATATAGGACAAAACGGCTCTTTGGTCATCTTAAACGCCGTCCGAAAATTCGGCAGGTGTGCTGACACAGTTTGTATTTCATCAAGTCTTGAATAGGGTACTGTAGACGAAGCTACTCAAGAGTGGTTGCACAAACAACACCTCCATCACGTACCGTGTTTGCCATCCCCTAAATTTCACCCAATCACAGTCGAGATCAGACAAACTATTCGAGATAACCGTCAACATTATGAGCCAACTTGAGGTAAATTGCGTTTACACTAAGCACAATTTATTATGATGCAATCGTGATCTTGCTATGCCAAAACTGTCATAAACTTTTGAACAACAATCCTTTATATGTTGGGGAGAGCAGCGAGAGGCTTTTGAAGCTATAAATAACTATAATCTATACTAATATTATAAAGAGGTAAAGTTTGTATGTTTGTATGTAGGAGGTACTCGTGGTCAATTTTAGATACAAAATAAATTTTTTTTACCATAAAAGCTGAATATGTTACAAAATATAACACAATATGGAAATAGGTTAATAATATAATAATCTATCCTATACTAATATTTTAAAGAGGTAAAGTTTGTATGCTTTTTTGTTTGTATGTAGGAGTTAATCTTCGAAACTAGTCATCTGATTTAAAAAAAATCTCACCAATATAGTTCGAATAAAAATTTAGAAAAGACATAGGGGGCGTCCTAATTGGGTACGATCGTACGATCCCATCGTACAATGTAAATTAAAAAAAAAAAACACGAAAAACGAAACCATCGTGCGATGGGCATCGCACGATCGTGGCCATTTAGGACAGTGCCATAGGCTAAATGTTCCACGTGGGCGAAGCCGCAGACAAAAGATATCTAAAAATGAAGATCCAACGCTATTCAGGCGTTAAATCTTATATTTTTTCAACAAGAACGAAGTCGCTTGCACCAGCTAGTTCTATATAAAACCAACAGACTGCCCCCGGTTTTGCAGGGATATTTGCAACAAATCTATATATATAAAAATCTAGTGTCACGATGTATGTTCGCGATAAACTCTGAAACTACTGAACCGACTTTGATCAAACTTCATAAGTATCTGTTATTTGGTCCAACTTAAAAGGTAGGATAGTTTATATCTCATTTTGTTTATTATTTTTTGCAAATTATATAATATTATTAAAATAGCGCCATCTGTTGATACCTATTCAATCCAGCAATTATTTATCTGTGAGTTCCCAAAGATTCTAACAGATGGCGATGTAAGGTAATTTTATCAGCTGGATTGAGTAAAAAATTGCACCCGTACGAAGCCGGGAGCGGGCCGCTAGTTATATATAAAAACCTCCCTCATTTAACGCTCTTTCCTTAAGTGAAAACCGCATTAAAATCCGTTGCGTAGTTTAAAAGATCTAAGCGTACATACATACAGAGGGACAGACGGCGGGAAGCGACTTTGTTTTATTTTATACTATCTAAAGATAGTTAAGACACACAAGTAATTCATTTTCTTCTCTCATCAACGTTGTATATAAATTTGTGATGGACGCTCCATCAATCCAATTAGAAGGGAATTATGAAATATCGCATTATTGTTTTCGATATTTTTCCTAACCATCCAACGTCAGACGTTGTAAGAGGATTTGTAACAGTATTTATCAATTAAGTGTTAATTAAGTAGTGATAATGCACACTGCGTTTCGCAGTCATTTGGGCAGCCCGTCTGGCGGCAGTAACCACCCCCTTACAGAAGAAAACCGTGAAATAACATGCGTGCTGTTGTGTTTCGGTGAGTAAGGGCAAGAGCCCATTTCCCTATCCCTTGACATAAAAAATAAATAAAATAAAAAATAAAGTAAATTTAGTTTGAAACATTTAGAAGACTAATCATCTGCGTAATATCAGAAACATTACAATTACAAGAAATGAAAAGACCACGACACGTGTGATGGAATAAGTAAGTTAAAATCTCTTTCGAACAAATATTTCCTTTTCCTTTGTATTACGGTGAATTTGAATAATTGGTCTTCGTTTGAAGATAAAAGCGGACGTTAACACGAAGTAACAAAGGACTTCGTTACTTTTGGCTGATATCTCGGACTGAGTTACCTTTTTGCTTTATATTTATATACTTATTTATTATGCGATCTGCATTTTTGCGTTTCACCTACCAACTTAAATAATAAATGAGGGTTACGCGCCAAAAACGGAAGTAATGGTCTGTACTAAAACCAACACGAAAAAATACTCACGACTACCATTAATTTTCATTTCGTTCTATGACCACAAGGATTGGTGTCTTAGTAAAGTAAGTGCAAGATGCGGTAAGGCGGTCTGAGACACTCATTTTATTTGAGGTAAGAGAAATAGTTTTTCCACAAAAGATGCCTAATGTCGTCAGACCTTTTATCTTTGTGTGGAAAGCCGTATAATAATTTATCAAAGAAATGCGGTAAATGAAAAGAATTTTGAGAACAATATTTTACTCTTTTGCAGGTAATTTAAAATTTATTTTATTATTTTTTAAAGAGAATATGTTTTTAATTTATAAAACAAGTGCGTAACGTATATTATTTTCAAAATAAATTTTACTTTAATAATAATATTAATTAATAATTAATTAATTGGCTTAATAATTTAAGTCAATATTTTAGTAATTTCTTTTTTTTTTAAAGATTCATGCGGAAAATGCGACTAAAAATTTGTTTGGAATTCTGTGATAAAGGTTAATTATATCCAGCGATAAATCATCGAAGCTGTCAAGCTGTCTTTTTACAGATGATATCCTCAATATTCACATTATAATTTGTTCATAAATATCTATAAACTAGCTGGTGCCCACGACTTCGTCCGCGTTTAAAAAATATTAAGTAGCCTATCCTGTGTCCCTTACGTCCAAATGTTTATCTACCAAGTTTCATGAAAATCAGTTAATTCGTTTCAGAGTTATGGAGGAACATACATACATACATACATACAATACCTACACTTACAGATTTATTATTAGTATTGATATTAGCGTTTCATAGAAAAACATGATTCTTCGGAGACGCCTTAACGTCACTACCAGCCTAAGTCAATATCTTTGTTAATATACTGTTTAATATAGCAATAGCAAATTAACCAAATTATTTTACGTAATGAAAACGTCATTATGCATGATCATATCCGATGGTATTGTCCATTGTGCTAGTGAATCGTGTATCAAACACAATTGAATAATTAGGTTATATTTGAATAGTAAACCTGGATTGTATTTGCACAATTGCCCTAGAGACAACAGCTATTGTACCAACGTCTATACAAGGGAGTTTATAGATAATACAGGTATACGTGCTTGTTCACTTTAGTTTTATTAGCGATGTATCTATTCGCAATAAATTTAATATTTTGTGCATAATAATATTAGATACAAATATTAGCCATTTTTATTTGGTATTTTCTTTTAATTTGAAGTACAAAGAATCAATGAGAGTAGACATTTTTTATTCGTTACATGTTAATTGGGATCATATTTAAATTAAAATATAAAGTAATCACAAAATATACGAAAGCCAAAATCCAGATAATCTTAAAAAAAACAAAAAGAAACATTAACAACTCAAAAAAATGAACAATTAAAATCAATATAATATTATTTAAAGCAGTGTATATTTTTTTGAAATATTTTTTTTATAATTATTTTTTTTTATTTTGGAATTAAAATTTCATGGAAACTCAATACCAGAACAAACTATTAATCCAGTATTTATGAAGTTTACGTGTCGATTTGTTCAATGTATTACGTATTTTTTTAAATAAAATTTACAAATATTTTCACGAAATTTCAAATAAATTCACAACCTTTACATTTAAAATTAAAATACATTCATACGTAGAGAGACATTGCAATAAATCGTTATGATAACTTAAATAAAGTCATATAATTCGTCTCAGGAGTCAAAGAATAATAAATTCTACTACAATCAAATAGTTTTTTTTTTTTTTTCATTTCGTCCAAAAGTTTTCCATTTTGTCTGCCCGAGAAGTGTGTTAGTAAGGTCGCCGAGGAACTCACAAAGATACCTAATTTATCAGTGAGCGGCCTCTCGAGTAGGAAAATCCTGGCAATCGCTCTTGCAATTATCCTCGATTTTTTTGGACGCGACTAATTAGTTGAATGGACTGAGACGCTTAATATAATTAAGTTTAATGACAAATGACAGAGGGTTGCGCAACTGAAGCTCTATTGTAAATTATTCATTGCTAGTTTTTTAATAGGTGATGATTAATTATATATACTTATATAAATGAATATATATCATCATCATCATAACAACATCATCGATGCAGCCTGCACGGCAGATCTAAATGAATATTAAATAAATCATTCCACATCCAAACTAATATTATAAATCTGAAAGTAATTCTATCTGTCTCTCTGTTACATTTTCACGCCTTAAATACCGACCGATTATCATAAAGTTTTGAATACACATTGCCAGGGATACAGGAAAGGACATAATGTACCTTTCGCCCAGAAAGAAGGGGCTGTTCCCGAGGGATCATCTAAAAATAAAAATCCAATGCAAATTTGACGACGATGCCATAAATTTTGATACTCAAGAAAAATTAAACATTAAAAAATATGCAATACCTCTTCTATAATATGTAACTCCTGTTGTATAAATTAATTTAAAAGTGAAACATTGTAAACATAATAATTAATTATAATACTTAAATTTAAACCATATAAATTAAGTACATTCAAATAAAAATGAATTCACATTCAGGTAGATGTGCACTCGCAGACACATATTTTGTAGTGACTGGGGCGCCTGTTTGTAGAAAAGCAACGTTACCTTCTTCCAGACCAGAAGTACCGTGAACAAGTTTGAAGCAATTTTCAAAAAAGTTAATTTAAATTTGTATACATTATTGACTTGACTGTGAGTAACTACTTGAAGGCAAACGCATGCCAACACGAGTACTGCCGAGCATCAAACAGTACTTACAGTAAGTGAATAAAACTGCAGACTTCAAAGTTCTGCGTAGACAGTCACTGGCAAGCTTAATACGATTCGACTAATGAGTATGCTTTCCGCGAGTGAACGTAAATAAATTTGTACCAGTTTCTTTCTTTATTCAGATGTTTCGCATGCTCATAAAAACATTTCATGAAGTTACTTTTTTTTTCTAAAAGATTACGAAGAGAACGAATCACTTTTTGATTATCTTTAGAAAAGTTATTCATATTATATGACAGTCTTAAGAATATTTGTAAGGATCTCCTGTAAGGGGGGTGGTTACTGCCGTCAGACTGGCTGCCCAAATGACTGCGAAACGCAGTGTGCTCTGATACTACTTTCCTGATCCAGAACAGAGCCAAATTTTAAAATTTCACCTCTAAAGTTGACCCTGCCGGGAATCGAACCCGGGATCCCTGGAACAGAGCCATGATCCTCGCGCCACCACTCATCTAATGGGTCGTCTATTATTAAATTAGAATAGTTCTGAGATCTTTGTGGCCTTTTATTTTTCACTTTAGCTTGTTTCTAGTTCTCGGAGTAGGAACTTGTGATTTCCTATGTGCCTTGTCACTGGATCCGATTTCTGCACTAACCTACAGAAATATAGAACTGACGACCCCAGAGCTATAGCTAAAATGTCGAACTTAAGGGACCCAAGCTTGATATTACATTATATAATATACATTTTGTAAATAATTGTATCTTGTAAATAGATCATTAATTAATATTTTTTCATATACATTAAATATTTTATTTTACATATTTATTTATATTTTAATTAACCTACAGCATATTAAGCCACTGTTATAGCTAAGTTTATTTAGGCAACTAAACTAACATGTAGCTTACAGCGATGTAATAAAATTTGATTCAAACTGGATTGTTTTTTTTATGTTAGGGGCGTCAGACAGGGTGACGGTCCACGTGATGGTACGTGACTAGTTGGCTACCGTCGCCTATAACAAAATCAATGCCACCGGTGCTACAAGTGCGTTGCCGACCATAGTTGGAAATGATAGGGAATGGGCTCTGGCATTTCAGTGTGCCCTGTCACTACTACTTAATAACAATCTGAATGACATTTAGCTTCATATTTACATAGAACAACAATGGAAAACTTTGTAGCCAGTCGGTGTAAGCGAATGTATTGATCAAAATCACGATTGTTTTTGCAAAGCCCGCGAACGACAGTTTTGAGCCTACTGATTGGAATGATATTACACGTGATTGGCAGTGTAATTTCATATTACCTATCATAACTTTGTACGGTTGACTGCGTTCTGTTTACGAAGCGGCGCACGCACTAATGCGGTTATTGGATTTGATGCGACTTGTTTACCAGACTGAATGCGCGCGGATTGTGGCCTCGTTGTCACCACAAACTGAGCTGCCATTTCTGTCGTATGCATTGAACGTCCGTTACACGAAATGAATCAAACAGTACGGACCTCTTGCATATTGTGTATACTTATTTTTGTCTCAACAAGTGTTTAATGGAACTTAATAACATATAGAGTATACAATATACTTAATATCTTTTAGATTATACCATGTAGATGTTTTTGGTATATTTTGGCAAAGATAGTATGACAAAGTTTTTAGCAAAATTCCATTGAATGCACTCAGAACTTATTTTATTTCTTACGAGTAAATTACTGTATTTTTTTAATATATTTTATATAATGTTAATTTTTTTTCTATCTGAAAGATTATTGTCCTATAATGAGTATGAGAATTAGTTCTGCGATATTTAACAAGAACATTACAAGAAATATACCTGTTCATGGTATGCTATAAAGCAAAATACACGGTTCACGTCATATACTAAGCTTATGTTAACATATTATATAAAAAATCATTCATTAACTGTACAACTGAAAAGGAAAGTAATGAAGTGAGGTCCTTAAAGTTTAATTTAACTTTAGATAATCGAACGAGTAGCATGTGATAACTATTAAATTCTATGTAGTGATAAGTATTTTGATGCTATTTTAAACATATAAGCAACATATTTAGCCATCCGTATATATATCCATCGAAATAACATATCATATATATCTTACCTGTTATTGTGTTGTAGAGGCCATTATTCACGGGCACTTCATTTGGAAGCGCTCCATTCCATCCACTCCAAATCTCACCGTGAATGTAAAAAACCACGTCAATTGTGTGGCATTGCTCCGCATGTTGGATTTCCAAATATTCCAAAATCAAGTGCGGCGCAGCTCCAATAGCCGCAGTCCAACTCACCGTTAATGAGGAATTCGCGAGTCGCGATGTCTTCCACCGAAATCGTGATGGAGTGGAGCGCTGCCAAATGGAGAGCCCGTGAATGGTGGCCTTAACTTGTGTATTCCACTCGAACGATACTGTAAGCGGAAAGTGATCATCATAATATTTCCTCTTAGTTATTGAGTCGACCGATTTTAACTCTAGAATCGACATTCGTGGACTTTGACGCCACAGTTAACAATCGGAATCAAATTCAATAAAATATTTAAATACATTTTCAGTTTGTTTAGCGTAATTAATAATATTTGTAATTTTGTTTATTTAATTTTAATTTTATTAAATTTAATCAATTTTTATTTTTTTAAGTAGTGATAGGACGCACTGCGTTTCACATTCATTTAAATTGGGCAACCCGTCTGGCGTCAGTAATCCACCCCCGTACGAAAGACCACCGTGAAATAACAGATATATGTACTGTTGTGTTTTGATGAGTGAATAGGGGATTCCAGAGCCTATTTCCCTTTTTCTTAATCCGACTAAGTCGTTAGCGCATTTGCAGCATATGTCGCCTTGCTTGTTTTAGTAGACGATGGTAGCCACGTACCATCACGTGGACCATAACCCTGTCTGACGACGACATAAAAAAAAAAACTTAATCAAGAGTTTAAATTAAATTTTATTACATCGCTGTAGCTTCCGTCTAAATGTTTGTATTAAAAACAGTATTAAGTTTGAAGTTGCCTAAATAGACCTTTAGCTATCAAGTGACGGTCAGCTTGGCTGACGACCTTTACATTAAAAAAATGGTACATTAACAGACATAGAAGTAAGATAAGGGCGAACAGGAAGCTGACACTAAAGTGATAACCTCTATAAATGATTGACAGACAGACACATATAGTCCATTTGTGATTGATGCTATCCTAATTAGGGTCACAATGGCTCAATATCGGCGAAAGAAGCTTAGGGAAGAAAAAAGTGGCGACCTCTCACATACTACACGGTCTTCTTCTATAAGAATGTGGTTACAGTCGCTGAAGACTAGCCCAGCCAGTACAGCCACTAGCTCATGCGCCTTTCTTTACCTTCCTAAGATGTAAAGCGATATGGCAGCTTTCCATATATTATATTAGTTAATAAAAATATTTAGCGTCTTTAAATGAAAACTACTATACTTACCCTATTTAATTCAGCATCCGTTCCCGAGTTTCAAATAAAAAATATAACAGATAAGGCCAGGCTTTTGAGTTATTGGGTTTTGAAATTATAAGAAAAATGGTGAAGCCTAATGGCTTAAATCGGAATTACATAGGAATATTATGTTTTTTGAAATAATTTTCTGCCTATTTATGCCTATCTATACCTCCGTTTATAGAGTTAATTGAATACCTACAATTTCTCGAAAATAATATTTAAGCTTTAGTTACATATACTCCTACGACTTCATACGTATTAGCTCGTATCATCGTTGATATTAGCTTTACCCTGTTGATGTTTGCTGTCAAGCAAAAATGACTTTACGTTGTTTCGACGATGCGTGTGAGAGACAGTTGAGGGAGTTGGCAGTTCGCCAAACATTTGGTGTTGTAGTACTTTAAGTGTCCACTTAATCTAACCATATGATGAGTGCTTTGTTAACCTATCCGATGAATGAAATATAAACATAATTGAAAGAAAAAACTGATATAAGAACATCAAATCGAACTGATATTAATAAAATCAAATGCTGAAGTTTTTAATTATATTGTCCTCAATTTTAATTATATTTTCTCTTTGTTCCGGCTTCACATCTTCTTAGCGGATGCTCAGTTCTTTAACCTTTGCATTTATATCTGAAAACGATTTTTTTCCATTCAGTATAAAATAAAAAACGCTTTATAATATTTATGCCAAGTTTAATATTTTCTAACAAACAAAGCGGCAGTAAGAGCACAGTAAATAGATATCGACTATGTATCTACTATTCGTTATCCCGTACTTAACTTTTAACTCCACTTTCAATGCAGTATTTGTTCGTACATTATACGCGAAACGGCTCTTGACTTGCTAGTAGGATGGAATGGGAAATAAATAGTAATCCTCTTTTGTTTCAACCCACTAGTGCTGGGTAAAGGCAATTACACACTGAAGCATTTAATTCCGCGGTGTATAGCTTTGTGACAATCAATAATAATGAAGGTTAATAAAAATCGTGATTGCATCCACTCCACGATTCAATGCACGAGCGAAGTGCGACGCTCGGATTAACTGATTTTTTTTAAATGTACAAAGTACACGCAGAAAATACCTTTGTAGTATTTTACTAGATAAGTTCTACAATTTAAAAAAATATGTTGCCACCAGTTGCCACTGTCGTCTCAGCCAAAAAAATATCATGCGTTTCTCATGTGTTATATTTTTCATTTTTCAATGCGGACGAAGTCGCAGGAAACAGCTAATATAAAGGTATAACTATAAAGATATAGAATAGGCTATAGATATAGGCTAAGAGTATAGAATTTGTATCCTCGGTAGCAGAACAACCATTTCTTATTCTAAACAATGTCTGGATATGAAAGTAATTGGCACATTATCATCTATCCTATATTTGAAAAAAAATGCAGAACATTCAAATACAAAGATATTTGGAAATATAAATTTATAAATAGACACAAATCAATCGAACTCTTCGTTAGCGATGTAACGTCTGTATGAATAGCATTGTTATTTGACTGAAAACTCGATGCGATCAAGAAATAATGAGGCTTTCCACGTGTACGTATTTTGTATGTGGCTCATTATTTCAATGTTTCTATTTCTTGTGCCTCTTCATTAATAACTGCCATTGAATATAAAATTAGGTTACTTATCGTTTGAGTTACCAAGTGGTGAGTAAATCGATAATTTTTTTTACTCAACTAACGATTACTTGTGACCAATTTTAGATTCTGCATTTTTTTCTTCTGCTTTAAAAAAGACACTTCGTGTCCACAAACGCGTGTATACTTAATAAGTTAAAAATATGACATAGTTTATTGTGACAACCTAAGTACATATATAGAAATATGTAGGTTAAAAATAAAAATCTATATTAGGTATAATAATATAATAATAATAAACCGTAATGGCGGCGAGTTTTTATGTATGCGTGTTTTCAGGGTTCTAGCCGAAGAAACTTTCCCCAAATTTTGGTACATATAAAAATGTGTAGTTGACTACATTTAATAATAATTAATTACAATTAATTTAATAACATTTAGTTACAATAAATAAGTACATTTGATTTTGTCCGTAATAATTAGTTTTTTTTTTTCTAGTTTAGTAACAAAATTAGTTTTTTTTTTTTTCAATATGTTTTATTACACATAGGTACTTAAACTTAGACGAATAACCTTAAAATAACCTAAAAAATGTGAACGAACGTTTTTCAGCACCTCGGTGGTAAGGGAGATTTATTTTGACACGTTGGCAACACTGGTAATCACTTTAATGTATCTATTAATTAATTAATTTAATCTCAGATTATATTATTTCAACTATTTTTTTATTAAGTTGGAGAAATAACATTCCGAAAATTGGCAACACTAATCTTGTCAAAGAATAGTTTGTTTACATAAATTACCAAAAGGTATGGTTAAAAATTAAACAAAATAAAGCGTTAAAGAGTATATTTACCGGTGGAAAGTGATTCCTTGTTCTTTTTTATCACGTAAAGTGCTACGGGAACAACATTTAACGACGCAGGTTGGCATAATTAAATACCAGTTATTTTAATTACTCATTAAAATTACGTGTGCACTTAATCAACGCTAGTAGCGTAATGGTGGACGCCGAGTTTACTATGGTTTGTATGTATGCTGTAAATACACGTTACCGAACTTACTCTAAGCTTACTACGGTGCTACACTTTATTAGTATATGGAATTCCTTCCGTTGTTTTTTCTAGGTTCATAATCTCATCGTATAATAATTACTCATATATTTTCTTTATTAACGCGGAGGAAGTTTGTTTTTTATAAATGAAAACGTTACACAAAAAAAATTAAATTTCTCCAGTCAGTAACAAGGCCGCTCGTTAATGATGTACATAGGTAACTGTTAAATAATTATTAAAATACATGGCAGATTGCAAACGACAAGATGATTGTAACATTAATTAAAAACGATATGTTGGTGTGTGTAACGAACGGTGAATGAGATTTTTTCTTATAAAAGCGCTCACGTCGATGTTGCAATACAAGAAAAAGGTTCCGCTATTAGAAGAGCATTGCTCGTTCATCAGAGCAATTCCTGCGGTTCAACGGAGTAGCTATTGCTCCTGCTTTTTTTAGTTTAGCACTAAGAGAACAATACATTCGTTACTAGCTGAACGTATTTCCTCCGCCCTATTCAATCCACTTGATTGTGTAGGTACTTCAGCGCATTGACTGCACGACACAGATTGTGTTCGATTCTATTTATTTAATAATACAGTTTTGTGCGGTACACTATATTTTACATTTATACCGAGAATTGGTATAAGCTTTCGAAACTACCAACTAGCGTTGAGTACGAAACGAAATGCCTGACAAAGTTTTGTACGACAGCCGGTAATGGAAATGGTTCGTTCGGTCTGAAACAAAACTTTTTTGAACAATAATAAATTGTAGTCGGTTACTAACTCAATGCTGTGGTTTGATTGAGGGTAATAATGAATTTTATGATTGCCGAAAAGAAAATTCTGAAGGGGAAGAGGAACCATTAAGACTGAATACATGATGATCTCAGATTTCGTAACAGATGAAGGTTGAATTAGTTGAATGAGACGAATTCTTGCCAGTCGTCATGTCTCGGATGTTCAAATTGTTTTCAGATATTATGTTTATTTTTAATTTATTAATATTGAAGTTCCGTATGTACATACTACTAATATTACTACTCGTTATCATAAATCCAAAAGTTGAACAATGATCCGAATCGATATTTGTTAGTCTTTCACGTTGAACAATGATATTACTTAACAGATGAACCTTTAAGACATTATTAGCTATTAAATAAGTATGTACTTACTTATAACTAGTTTAAGAAATAAAAAAAGTGTTATGGTGAAAATAAATTGGTCGAATCCTATTGGCGACCCGCAACCGACTTCGCACGGATGAAGTTTTTATCTACAAATAATATAAAAAAACCTTTTATTAGTGAAAACCGTATCAAAATCGGTTAAGTGGTCTCAGCGAACAAGTTAGCGAAGTAATAGATAGAGTAGAGGCCACTACTTAGATATAGACGCGGAAAATATGATGGATGTTTGTTTCCTACTGGAGGGATTTTAATGAAACTTTACAAGTATATAACCTATTATTCGTAGTATATAACTTATGAATCATAATATAATATAACTTGTAATTTATAAAGAAACGCGTACGAGGCGCGGTAATAATCTAGAATATTTTGATGATATTTATTTGTTTGTAGGTAGCTAGTAAGAAAGGGGACTTAGCGGCCCTTGTTTTATGGAGATTTGACTTATTCAGAAAATAACGTATAAACAGACACATTGGAATGTTGCGCTAAGTAAAGGAACTCGACACAGCGGGACTCGCCGTAAAGGCACCAAGTCGTTACACTGACCTACAAACAGCGAGACAGATATGCACAAAGGTCTCATGATTAATTTCTTTTCCGGAGATAGTCATCCAAAAAGAAAATATACACTTAAAACATGAAGAAATGAAGAAACAACTTATAGAGTATACCTACTCTAGTTACCGGTAGTTTCACCCGGCATGCATTTTTATATATTAGCTTCCACGCTTAACTAAGTTCACATAGGTAAAAACCGTATTAAAATTCGTTAAGGTGATTTATAAGTAGTAAGCGGAGAAACAGACAAACACGGACAGTTTCGGCGACTTGATTGCAATTTTTTTTCTACTTACATAAAAATGTAATTAGGAATAATTGTGAAAAATCATTTATTTATTTAGGTTTTATTGTGAAAACATATTTATTTATTTATTACCTATCACAAGGCCTCCAACGAGGCAGACGTAAAAAAATCGTCATTGGCAAATGTCGCCGTAATTACAAGAGGCACAGCCTGCACCAATGAAATTTTTAAGTTACATAAAATACATTATATACCTACAGCTAAATGAGAGAAAAAAATAGAATATAAATTTATTACATATACTAAACAAACACAAGCAAAGTCTGTAGAGATATTTTTTTAACTTATAGTGAAAACCACACCAAAATTCGTGCCGTGATTTAGGAGGAGTTATACTATGTAATGATAGCGATCAGAATAATTGAAAAGTTTCTTATGTTTTAAATGAAAACTGTTAAATTCAAACGTTTTTGAATTCCTTAGTACATATTTGTACACATACCTACTGCATTACAATACATATACTACAATAATGATTTCACAACAAAGTTTCAAGCTACTTTTGTCAATACAATGTATGAGAAGATTGATGGAGCTATCTAAACGAGATCGGGTACGTGAATTTCAGTTCTAATACATTGTTGTGGAAACTGAGCGTACATAATATAGTTTAAAGTCGATATATACCTACATTTGTTAACAAACTATTAACATTTCATAGTTTTATTTATTTTATTTTCAACAAAAATCCTACAGAAAAACACACACTAGAGACAGTATTACTACTTACATTGCCACTTAAAGGGTTTCATTATGTAGGACTTAAACATATTACCTAATATAGTACCTATAGACATTTGTACCTATAGAACTCATGAACTCGTAATTCGACTCCTTTTGGCCGATCACCATGTAAGAGTAAATTGATTTTCCATGGTTTTATTCATGGAAAATGTTTTTATGCACACACACACACACACACATTTCGGAGCCTATTCAATGCAAATAAACAAACAATCAAATCTTTCCTCTTTATAATATTAGTAATGACTATATAAAATTCGTCTAGTAGTTTTTGACTTTATTCATTACAAACACAAAAATACAAATGTTCCCTCTATATAATATTATTAGTATAGATAATAGAATTAATGCAGCTATATTTTAGGCAATCCTATAACAAATAGCATCGCAGTTATTCATGGCTTGATCGATTAAACATAAACTCAAAAACAGTAGGTATATAAAGTCAACATTAAAAGAAAGTAGCTATTTACATGAAAATCTGATAACATTAAGGCAAAGATCTATCTGTCCCCGCTGGGCTTCTGAGATCGTAATCTTTATTCTCGTGTGTATCGGAAGGGACTAATCCTATTCAAAGGGTTCCTCGTTTTAGTGATAAACCAAAAGTATTTTATTTAACAACACACGGATATTTGCTTAGATAACATCTTTATACAGAGTACACTCGTTCATGTGTTATTCTGTTTTCTTTTACTAGTATCGAACACATTAAATTTATTATGTAGGCACATAATACTGTTTTATGTTAGTAAACATTGCCATTAGTTTGATTCGAAATAATGCTTCTTACTTTTTTAAACCCCGACGCCCTACGCAAAAATGGAGTGTTACAAGTTTGACGTGTGTGAATTCTGTATATCTTAAGTATCTGTCTGTAGCATCGTAGCTCCCAAAGGAATGGACCGATTTTTTCCGTTTTTTTTTTTGTTTTTAAGATCTAGTTGACGAAAGGATATCACTAACTTTCGCAGGTTCGATTGATGTGCAACTTGGTATACTGTTACTGCGGCGGTATTTCCATAATATGGTTACCGTCACCTAAGGATAAAGGCGTGGAAAATATTATTTACTTCATTTGGAAAGCATTACGTACCTACAAACTATATTTCTTGAGCGCAATCAAAAGAAGTAAGTACATATTTTCTCAAGTTTTAGATAAATTAGTTAAGCATACATTTCTGAATTGAATATTTTACGAGTTGTGTACAGTTGTGGCCCAATTTTAATACAATCTCAATAACTCAGTAAGAAGCATTATTGTTTTTCTTTTTACTAAAAAAGTCAAATTAAATTATTTATGTAAAAATTAATACTAATAGACTTTTTCTGTCGATTCGGCACTGTCATTAGTTTTTATATTTTCAATTAGGTAATACTAAATTTGCAATATATTGTACTAGGCACACTCTACCGAAGGATGGCTATCGTAAGAGTTCAACTTAACAAGACTAAGATCAACACCGTCATACTTCATTCTGTTTAAAAACGCTACGCCACTGAGTAAAATTTAAAGCCAGTACGTAGGTACACGTTTACCTTTTTCTCGTTTTGTAGTTACTGAAATGAAAAGCGGCACCGCATTTCGAGGCTAACGAGTAGGCTTGCCTTCGGATGCCCGAGTCGAGACGCGCCTACAAAGACTACTCGGGCTCACTATTAGCCCGCGTATCATCACGCGTCGTGTAACAGCACCTTTAGAACTGTAACAATACTAAATCACATTAGATAGGCATTTATTTCAATTATTAATTGGATGTTTTCTTAGTTATTTATTCTATACCTAAACATTGGAGCATCAGAGTTTTTATGCTATATAGATTGTATAGGAATTATACTTAAATATTAAGTTATTTTAAGATTTAATTATCTAAAAACTATGTATTATACATAAAATTCAACACCGTGTTTTTAAACGTTGATAATTCAAAATTATATTTTAATCGTTTGGGTGGTGTCGGAACTTTTTGACCCACAGTTTTTGATCCTATAAATTAGGTACCTATACATTTAAAACACAATTATTTTGATTTATTCCAATTGCTCTGTAATTTTTTTGATAAATAGGTATTTTAATAAGGTTAAAATATTTGTAAGATATTTCATTTATATTTTCATATTTTCTTATTAATCTAATAAACAAATGATCATTCCAATTCCGTTTTAATGATTCTCTAATTCCAATTTATTTAAGTAATTCTGTTAAATCGTTAGATCAAAATTTGTAATCCATTTTAACAACTGAGATAATTGGATCGCGCCTATCCCTTTCCTACGCACCTGCGGGTCTCTGTTTGTCTTAGAACCTAATTAGAAATGGAGGCTTCGAATTTTCACGCTACGAGTTGACTTATAAAGACACACCTACAGACACACGGTCTTTGAATTCCGCGCACTTGTTCGTTAATATTTATGAACAATAGGTAAAATCAGGTGTGTCACAGATATTTCCGCGGAACTGTAGCATCAATTTACATAGTATATATTATATAAAATAGTATTTGTATATATTTGTATATATTTCCCCAAATTCCAACCATGTCAGATTTTATAGAAAAAAAACCGAATCTGTCCATCCGTTCGGGAGCTACGATGCCACAGACATATACATACCTACACAGACAGACAGATAGATAGACACACACGTCAAACTTATAAGTATAACACCCCGCTTTTGCGTCGGGGGTCGGGGGTTAAAAATACTGAATAACGGGATTCCGTCAGTCATTCCGTTAATTAAACCAAAATTTTCTACAACACTGAAATAAAGTCTTGACTTTATACGCCTCGTCCATCGTTAATTAACAACAAAAAGCACAAGTCACCTCGTCCAGGTGTTTGTATGTAAGTGTCAGCAACTGAAACTCAATTAATCGGGACTCGGTGACAGCGCGTCCAATTATACTCAAATTGCGTTGAATTCTAAACCAATTAAACGCCTGTTATAAATAAATTTTAAAAAAGGATTCATTTTCAAAGCAATCCGTTAATTATGTACTTTACGACGTGATTAAGATCCATAAATCTCGACAAAATAAATTTAGGATTCTTTAAAATTTTATACCTATTAAAATTAATTTGTCTTGGAGTTACTATATGTTAATCATAACACTGAATGTTATTGAAGTTAATCATAACTTGTCTTTTTAAATTTTGTTAGCCATTTAGTTTTAGGTGCATAATTTTTACAGCAAGATATACATGCTAGGTGAAGGCCATGCGTGTGGGGTATTCTCGGTACTTACACAACACTGCTAGACTGCTACTTTATATTTTCTAAAATAAAAGTAGCTTAAGTTACTCACTATAACATCAGCTATCTGTGAGTGAAAGTCCTGACGAAATCGGTTCAGTTGTTTCGGAGGTTGGCCTCAACAAACACACGAAGACAAAAATTAAAAAAAATATTTTTTGTTGTAAGTAGGTACCTCATTGATAAACATGTAGCAAAAAGCAGTTATTTTGACATTACAAACAGATACTTTAATTTTATTTATAATAATAATAATTATAATAATAATTATTTATTTATTTGCTGAACATAGGTTACAATGGTTATCGTTACATTAACAATAGTGCTCACTACATTCCACCCTATAAGGGCATGCAAATATTTTAAAATGACTATATAAAGATAAAATTTATTTATATATTAAACTCATGATTAAACTAGTAAATTTTTCAAAATCTGCGATCCATAAATTCTTTGACGTCATAGAAGTTGTATGCTATAAGCCAAGTATATAATTTTCTCTTAAACTGCACCAAAGGTAAGGACTTTATATTAAGAGGAACCTTATTAAACAGCTTGACGCTCATATATAAGCAACTTTTCCTAAATTTAGCCAATTTGATTATCTCCTTCACTATCAGTCTATCCGGATATCTGTTGCTACATGAATTTTTTGTAAATAAATATTTGTGTTTCTTGACGAATATACACATTTCGTAAATATATAATGCAGGCAAAGTCAATAACTTAAGCTCCCTGAATAAAGGCTTACACGAATCCCGTTGTGTCTTAAAAGTCATGGCTCTCAGGCATTTTTTCTGTGCAACAAAAGCTCTACGCAGGTGACTACTGTTGCCCCAAACAATTAAACCATAACGAAGAACAGAAACTATGTAAGCATGGTAAGTAGTAATAGCCGTCTCAAGGTTTGTAATTTTTCTTAGGCATTTTATGGCATACACAAATTTATTTACTCTTTCACAGACATAATCAATGTGAGATTTCCAGTTAAGTTGTTTGTCTATTATTACTCCTAAAATTTTTGTTTCATTTAATTCCTTAATTTTAGTGTTTTCATATTTAATATTAAGCTTTGCAGTTTTAATATTGTCAAATCTAATGAAATTAGTTTTTGTCAAGTTTATTTTCAATTTATTTTGGTCAAGCCATTCTATAGTAGATTTAATTGTTTCATTGATGTCACATTCATGATTCAAATCATTATTTTTAATGTCAGTACTTACAATAATAGATATGTCATCAGCGAAAAGAATACTTTTAAAATTAGTTATATTAGGTATGTCATTAACATAAATTAGAAATAATAATGGCCCGAGAATACTTCCTTGTGGCACACCAACTTTATTAACTTTGTGTTTAGAAAGATAGTTAACAAGTTCTCTATTTCTATTAAGTCTTTTTATTTCAACTAGTTGTTTGCGATTAGTCAAATATGATCTTAGCCAATTAAGGGGAATTCCTCGAACGCCTATTCCCTCCAGTTTGTTGAGTAGGATTTCGTGATTTACGAAATCAAATGCCTTACTAAGGTCAAAAAATAGAACTGAAGTTCTATTTTTATTATTTATGCTACTTAATACTGATTTCATTAGTGTATAAATAGCTAAGGTTGTTGATTTATTGTTTTGAAATCCAAACTGTTCTGGGACTATTATATCATTTTTATCACAATAATCTGTTAGGCGTATTGTCATACATTTCTCAAAAATTTTGGCGAATATCGATATTAATGTAATCGGACGGTAATTATTTACCTCCTCTTTTTTACCTTTTTTAAAAATTGGTTTGACAACCGAAATCTTCAAGATTTCAGGAAACTTTCCTGTTGAGAAAGATAGATTTATAAGGTAAGTTAAGACTTGAGAAATGTTTTTAATGGAACGTTTAATAATGTCTGTACAAATTTCATCATGTCCCACGGCTTTTGTATTATTAAGTGACATCACCACACCTCTCAACTCATATTCTGTCATATCCATTAAATACATTGAATTTAGTTTAGTGTGGCATGGTTTGATTTTTAAATTCTTTAGGCCTGTATGCATATTAGTAAGATTAATAAAAAAGTCATTAAATTTATTTGCGATTTCTATTGGGCATGTCAGGATCTTTTGGTTATCATTAATATTGTTTATGTCAAAATCTTTACATTTCATATCTATTTCATCCTTTATAATAGTCCATGATGTCTTACATTTATTTTTACTCTTTTTTATAAGGTTGATATTATTAATTTTTTTAGAGATGTATATACTTTTCTTTAATATTTTTGAATACTTTGCATAAGTATTTTTTGTATTTGTATCTTTATGTGTGTAGTATTTATGTCGTAGTAATCTTTTTGTTTTACAACTAATTCTTAAACCTTTGCTTATCCATTTCGCTTTCGTGAAGCTATTATTTATTTTAATTTTAACTATAGGGAAACATAATTTGTAGAAAAGGCAAAATAGATTATGAAATTTTGTAAATGCTGTATTTAGATCTGTCTCTTGCAAGATATCATTAAATGTTAAGCTACTGAGACAGCTATTGAATTTATCAACATTGTCGTTGTTATAATCCCTTTTATAAACATAAAATGCTTCCGGCTTTCTCTTAATAGACTTTACAGGGACTTTCAATAATTGCGCGGTTTCGTGATCTGATAGTTGAAGTGGCAAGATGGCTGAAATTGCATTTTTGATATTACTCAATATATGGTCTATACACGAACTCTTTCTTGTGGCTGTTGTTATATGGAGAGTTAAATTGTAGTTTAATGCAATGTCGTTCATCAGTTTTGTGGTTTTATCAACTTTTAATGTATTAATATTAAAATCGCCTGCTAATACTATCTTCTTCTTGTAGCCAAATTTTATAATTAACTCGGCTAATAAATAATCTAGCTTATTCAGAAATATATTAGCGTCGCTTTTAGGAGTTCTATATAAACAAAGAATAATAATATTATTTCCTGGAATTTCAATTCCGCAGCATTCGAATTGTCTTTGTATAGCGTGATGATCTAAAATCGCAATTTTTTTATAGATAATATTTTTTTTCACTAAAATGCACGTACCTCCCCTCTGTTGATTTCTGCAGAAGGATGAAGCCAATATATACCCATTTATTTTTAAGTACCCTTCCGATCCTTTCTTTAAAAAAGTTTCCGATAAGCAAATTACATCAGGTTCATCATTTTTATGAACAACCTCAAGCAATGTCATTTCCAGAATCTCTTTTTTTGACAAAATACTGGCTATGTTCTGGTGTAGAATATTTATACATATCTGAGAATGGCCTTGTCGGTCCGTTTTAGGATCGAAAAAACAAACTTTTCTTTTTTTTTATCGGAAAATAGTAATTTATTAGTACATTTATAGTCATCTAAAATAGAAGTAGCCTAAGTTACTTGCTATAACATCAGCTATCTGTGAGTGAAAGTCTCGACGAAATCGGTTCAGTCGTTTCGGAGATTAGCCGGAACAAACAGACAGACATACAATCTTAGATAATTTGATATAATATTTAGTAAAAATTTGTTATTTTGACATTAAAAACAGAATTGCGATTTTATTTATTAGTACCTATAGATATTGATAAACTCGTATCTATCATCTTATTAGAAATATAATCTTATTACAAAGGTAAAATCAATACTTACTATAACAAAGTTACACCCGTGAACCCATAAAATTATTTATATTTTTAAAAATACAAAAATTTATTAGGATTTAAAATGTATATTGTAACTATAACGATAAAATAACAAGTCTCCAATATGTTACGGAGAGAATCATATTTTAACGATAGTATGATCGATAGAGGAAGAGTGCTGTCACCCGAACACTTAGATTGAGTTTAGGAAGACCGAACATAATTAAATTCATCCCCTTGCGTGGTTCTCTCGCCACACTGGCGACCGAAACCTCTAAATAAAGACACATATGCTTTTGCTTATGCAACTAGCTAGTGCCTGCGACTTCGTCCGCGTTGGAAAATGAAAAATATAAAACTTGAGAAAATATATAAGTATTGTAACGCCCGACTTGTTTATCGCTGTAACGACAGTGGCGCCCAATTTTTTTATAACTGTAGACAATCCCTCGGGAACCCAACACTTTTTCATTTAAATAATGAGAACAGTAACAATTGTAGATGAAATTGTATGTTACCTAGAAAACTAATGGTTTTTGAAATCTAAAATTAGCAGTTATCAAAATTTCTACTTTGGCAATTGTGTAAAAGTATTGGTTTCTGGACCAGAATTTGTTTAATCTCACTATGACATACGGAAGTACATACTAGTGATGTAACGAATGCCAGTTTTTAAGCATTCGCGAATGCGAACATCTGTTGTTGACATTCGCGAATGCGAATACGAATATTCAGTTTTTAAATTTAGCGCCGTTTATCTATGATTCAAAATATGCCGCGCGCGACGCGCATAATATTTCCGGTAACAGCGGCGCTAGAGGTATAAAGAAATTAGCGTTGTTAAGTTGGTAGAACGGTATTTTTGTATGTTTGAAATTTTGTTTTGTTTTTGCTAACGGCTCGGATGCGTTTGTGAAATTTGAGGTTAGACTGTTGTTAGTTATTTCTTGACATGAGTAAATCAACTTCTAGTGAACATAGTATTATTTGTTTTCTAATGCCTAAAGAAAAGGTGATTAATTAACACCCAATATAAAAGTAGATTATAGTAAAATATAATTGTTTTAAGTAAGTTGTAATTAAGAAGAAAAGAAATGAATACTCTTTTGTTTAATTTACCTAATATTGTTTTCACATTCTGTATTTTTCTTTCACATTCATATTCGCAAAATATTCAAAGATATTTGCGAATGCGAATGCGAATATCATAAATCAAGCGAATATTCGCGAATGCGAATGCAGATATTCGTTACATCACTAGCGCTTATATTTCAAAAATAGTGTGTTGTATGTACTGTACATACAACACACTATTTTTGAAATATAAGCGCTGATCTTTTTATTGTTAAAAATATTTACTTCAACTTTGTCTTTGATTACAGGTATGAAGGAGTTGGAGTATTTGGATAATTAGCAACCTCGAATGGTTAGTAAATTGATATCTATGTTTTTACTTTTTAAAGGTTTTTAAAATTACTAAAACAAGAAAAAAAGTGAACTTAAGTTCATTTTTTGAGGTAGAACTATTAGGTTATAATATTTTTACAATAGGTAACAATTTCTTGCGTATGCTATGCGCGATCATCCTCATTGACTGGTTTCAGTTACACACATAATATAACAATTTATACAAGTTAGCAAGAGTTTAATTTTTTGGTAACACAGGTAAATAAGGAATTTCGATTAATGTAAAAGTAAAATATGAACAATTATGTCATTAAAGCATTCAAAAGTTCTTTCTAAGCGTTATCGTGTCGTCGTGTCGTTGCCATGTGGCACGAGGCGCGTCCGAGTCGGCTCCGTAATTAAAAGGAATTTTCTCTGCATTGTTTTTACATAGCATTATCCGAAATAACAGTGTGGAATCTTTTTAGCTATATACGTAGTATATTAATAATTTCTCATTATAGGCTGAGACCAAATAAGAATTCTAGATAGAATTTTGCGGACAACACGGTTAAGCCAGTTTTATAAACATGTGTGCATAGGCCTATCAAGATTTTGTCTATCAAGATTTTATATAACCTAATTTTTTGAAAATATTGGTTTCTAAGTTTACTTAAGTGTAAAAAGTGATTTCATTATGTATTGAGATTTTGAGAATTTTTGATATAAATTTTCAAATACTTCTGAATACTTCCAAAAAATATATATAAAATAAAAATAGCAGTCTAACAAGCGAAACCGCAGAGGCTTCGCGTTTAAAAGATGTTTGTGGTTAAAAACTGAGAATGCAGAAACAGAAGATTAGTAGGTATATATATACGATTATATTTCGAATATAGGTAAAATGCCTGTTTCTGATTCCCTACGGTTAGTTTATTCATATTGTGGCCAACGTGCTCGTCCATCGTCTGGAGGCGAATAGTGGATGAACAATGAATATGTATAACCATAGCATCATGAAGAGAAAAAAATGAAGGACAGACTGCCATTCCATCGTACTTTCTCTTTGAATTGGTCGAAATTCGTTTGCTCATTTTATTTACATGAGAAATACACTGAAGCAAATATTCAATTTTAGAACAAAAAATAAAGGGACACATGCATGCTAAACACATTATAAATACAATAGGCTAGTTGACAAAATTTGGAAATTAGTTTAAAACTATAGCTTAGCATCTATTTCACCCCAAAAATATATTATTTTTTAAAAAAATAGGTCTTTTACATTAGTATTTTGAGTTTTTAGATATGAACTTGAAATTGACCGCGAAAAAGGCCAAGACTGTCATGGCGTCTTGAATGACGTCACACCTCGCGAAACAGTCGTGTTTGTTTATGACAGTCAATTGTGTCAATGACAGCTACAACATGGCGTTTCGTGAGGTGTGACGTCACGCTTCCATGCGCTTCTCTGATCGGTGTTTAATGTCACGTGATTAAACGCCTCATTTTGTCGATTTTACTTTCCAAAAATATTATTAATCTTTTATTATTTTAATAGAAAAGTTGTTTTTTTGTTTACTAATTATCATGGTTAATCATTAGAAACTCTAAGCCATCCGATTTATTCTTAGTAGAAACAAGCCTATTCTACTTTTATTTTATACTATACTAGCTTTTGCTCGCGATTTCGTCCGCGTGAAATTCAGATATTATATTGAGTATTTTTTCGAGAAATGCTCAAAATTTAAGCATCCAAGTAACTCATAATATCAGCTTCCATAATGTTCTTTGTAAAGCACATAATTATGGTTTAAATCTGTACTTAAATATATATATATATATATATCTTAAGAAAAGTTCAAGTTCAAGTTGCACATATTCAAGTTACTGCAAAAATAAAATTATACAGGCAGTTAAAAATATAAAATATCTAGAACTAAAATAATAATATACTATAAAATAAAAAAATCCTTTGTTAGACTGACTAACAACGCACACCTAAAACTACTAAGCTTAGAAAGCTGAAGTTTGGACAATTGAAAATAAATAAGCTGAACCTGGCCTGAGACATAGTCTCGTGCCGAGCCGCTGACCTGGTCGGTATGGTGACGGAATACCGTTACACTTTTAAGGATAAGAAGGTAATAGGGAAATGGGCTCTAGCATCACTTACTCACTTACCGAAACATAACTACTGCTTGCAAATGTATATTATTTCGATGATAACTATCCAAATTATTACTTTAATTTGGTCCTCTGTAAAGAAGGGTGCATACTGCCGTCAGCGGGCTGGTCAATTGCGAAATCAGGTAGTACTGATTTCGCAGTCATGAATCGAGCACTGTGCTCTGCCACTACTAAAATTATCTCAATAAAATCCTTAAATAAAAATAAATAAATAAAAATCTTCACACATTCCACACAGCACCATCTAGTTCCACACTAAGCAACTAATGCTAGTATTATGGATACCAGACAGTTGATATACTACATAGTTTACTTTTTTTTTTGTAATTACATACACATTGTAAATAAAAACATCCATGACTCAGGTACAAAGGTAAATGTTAACACATAAACATTTTCCCCTAGCGAGATTCGAACCCGCGACCGTTTGGTTAACAGCTAGGCTTACTAGCCACTAAACCAAACGTGTGATCAAAGTAAAGTATCCTTAAAGTGGGAACCTCAAAATCAGCTTTCATATTGTTGAATCTTTAATAGGTATTGTTTAAAGTCTTCGTTAGTTATAGTAAAGTAGAACATTTTGGCTGGTTAAACAAAGTGAGAAAATGGCACAAAGTAAAACCTTTTTGAAAAAATTTCTTTTCTTTAGATTCTCAAAATAGCTTTCATTTAACTGAAGCACGCTTTTTAAAGAAAGCTTCCGCGTTTAAATAAACATGTTGAAGTATGGTAAAGAGTAAATATTCGTTTGTGTATAGGTACTTAAGAATCTTGTTAGCGTTCTAATGCATTTACTGCATTTAAAATTATGAATTATTTTTAATATACCCACAAAACATATAACACAAGCTTTTATTCCTCATTATTCATATTATATTTTTATTTGCGCCTTTAGCAACCAGTTCTGAATCTTTATCAATAACTAGCTGGTGCCCGCGACCTCGTCCTCGTTCAAAATGTTATATAGCCTAAAGCCTTCCTCGATAAATGGACTATCCAACACAAAAAGAATTTTTCAATTCGAACCAGTAGTTCCTGAGATTAGCGCTTTCAACCAAACAAACTTCAGATTTATAATATTAGTATAGAGAGAGAATATGCATCTAAAAATATCTTAGTACATAATATAAGTGATTTTTTTCTAACAACTGTAGCAGTAAAAAGCTATTTGGAGAAAAAAAAGCCGTAAAATAAAAGGGTTTTGAATTGTGGACACTGCATTCACAGGAGCCCTTGTCTCGCCTAATGGTCAGTCGCTTTTTAAATGCCTTCCCTGGGTTCCCTCATTAAATTTCCACCCGAGCTATTCATACAGCCCTCGCTTAACTAAACGTTATAAGTCTTTACGGAAAATATGCAATACATCAAGCGGTATCAAGCAATTACCGCTGAATAGGTTGTTTTAAAGAGATTTCTATTGAGAAATTGAGGTTGTTACTATTTACAAAATTTGGCGCGATTTGGACTTGCTATGTTACACGTAATTGTAAATTGTTTTACAAGATTTGTATTATAAATTACCGATAATTATTTTAAAAAAATAATAATTTTCAATTATTATGTATGTATGTTGATGTGCTCATCTATTATGTATAACGAAAACTTTGGTTCCCTTTTTAATAAAATAGCGCAGTGTACATTTTGGTACACTTAAAGTTTATATTAAGAAGGACTGGAGAAAGGAAATGTTTTTTTTTAATATATATATAATATGCTCTTGATATACATTAATTAAAATAAACATTCCACAAAATACCGCGTGTTTGACAAATGCGCACTCGTATGTAATATGTAAACTATTGTTTATGGTCGAATTTCGACCACTGGGTGAAAACTCTAGTAATGGAAAAACTATTGTCACCAATCGCCAAATAGAGAATTCAAAAGTCGCCATATTCTTATTTATTAAACTTTTAGCTTAATGCTGGGTTTAGAGATAAGGAGGCTCGATTGGAATCCAGGCCCATATCTTATTCGCCTTCGAAAGAGAGCGTCACGATTCCTTCTCTGCACATTCCTGCACAACAAAAAATTTCTCAGAGCACGACAAACAACAAAGACGATTTTAAATTAAATGTAACTTTCAAGTTATTCAATAACAAGTCCGCATAATAATGGATTCGCAATTTGCTCGGAAATTTTATACTGATCGTTTCGTCGGCTTCCAACCAAACAGTAATCGAAGTGTATTTCAAACTGACTATTACCGTATGAACTAACTATAAAAATATTTCACATCACAGGTACGTTTCGCACACTTTTCAATAGAACAAAAATTCCCCGCTGCAAATATTGAAAATATTTTTCAATTTTCAATCGAAGGCCGCTTCAAAGTCGAGTGTGAGTGAATAAGCTTTTCGTTTAGGTTTATTGATAAACGCGCGAAACGTTGAATTTGTAAATAAATTAAAAAGCTTATATGAAGTTTCGAATACTTTCCAAATACAGTTACAGGTTGAATTACTGTATCACTACTAGGTAAGAACCAGTTCAGTGCATGATCTTATATGTATAGTCACATGTAAGAATACTCAATCGATAAAAATAATTCATGTGTAGTATTTTATAGTATTAATTGGCAATTGGATTTTGAAGATTAGATAGTAAAAAAGGTTATATTATATGTATATCTTTTCACCTTGTGACAACATACTACCTAGCCCTACCTAGTGAGGTAGGACTATATATAGTCATATATTAATTATTTTAACTAGGTTTTTAGTAGCATTCTCTTTTAAATTTTAAATTTATCGTTCAAATAAAAGTTAAATAGTAAAAGGGTGAACAAAAAATTCTAAAATTATTTGATATAGATATGTCATGTATTTTTAAAGTAATAAGTTACAAGTAACCCTATCATATATACCGTATCAAAGAAATTACAGAGTTAAGAAACGTATCTTTCCTTTAAGTTCGGTGTTTTAGCCTTTATAAAATAAACATGGAATACTTTCTTTGAATAATGTTAAAAAAATATATATTTCAAGAAAACTGTGGAGTCAAGGGGCTACTAAATTTAATTTGCTTTAGTAATAAAGATATTAAAATGGGACAGGATCTTTTAATTATATTAACGAAAACATTTATTAAAGGTTAGAAGTTAACTACTCCTGGTTTATCGCCATAGTAATTAAAAGAAATATTTATATCTAATTTGCCAGTAAAATTGCCAGTAAGAATTACGCGAGTACAGCAAATAGAAACGTTTGTATTTTTTTTACTAAAATAAATTTCAATTTATTATAATGACAATTTGGAGTTTAATAAATATAAAACGATATAAGAAGTAAAGAGCAGGGCCATCTATAGTCACAGATGGAGACAGCTGGAAGAGGATCCTCTCTCCCAGCAGAACCACCGGAAGTCTCGGGCGTAGGCGGCTGGCCTATGTCCGCCACCTTCCCCCTTGACCGGGACCTGGGCAGTACTCTTAGGGAAGACTACCGTCTCTCGTGAGATCCCCCGAGATGGCCGGCGTACCTCAACTGTTGGGTACGCCGAGGTACCGACTCCCTGTCGGTACCTCGGGTATCGACTCTCCCGCGCTGGACATGTGACAACGTTCCCGTGACCCCTCCTAAGTACCGCCGTCATTGGGTTTGAACCGGTAGGAGTCGGGCGTAACCTCGCAGCGTCCCATTAGTTGCCGGCTATCCATGAGGATTTCCAATTATTAAAAAAGGGAGATCTGTAGTACGCCACTTGCATCGGATGATGTCGATAGATGACGGATAGACAAACATCAAACATGGCAACACTTATCATTTTCAGCACTTATTTGCGCTAAGCTTCAATATGCATTTAAAAATTCAATATGAATAAACCAAAAATGTATTTTAATAATAATAAACCTATTCCAATTTCTTTTATTGAACTAAAAATTGAAATACGTTCCGAAAAAAATGCCGACATCGTTACTCAAAAAATTTACAAATAAATTAATACTTATAAATAAAAAAAAAGAAGAATAAGTATATTGGGGAAAACTTTTGTGTATTTAATTAAAAAAAACCCTAAGTATTTAATTACATTTATTAATAAATATATTCGTCGTTTATTTTAGATAACTTGTTGCCATCTTGTTAGTAATAACATCCTGTTCCTTTTCTAATGGGATTTGCTTAAGAAATTTTGGGTCTTGATAAAAAAATTACAACAAGTAGTTTTGACAGCCTTCTCCAATGTCAACTTTATCCTATTCAAACAGTTTTGAAGGGACCGATACAAGTAAAAATCTGTGCCTGCAAGGTCATATATTATGACTTCCACTTGCCAGTCAAGATCTCTCAATTTTTTGCTGAGTGATTAACATGTGTGTGATCTAGCGTTATCATTACATAAGATCAATTCGATTGATAGCCCGCTTTGTTTATCATTTCGGGTAATTTTGATCCGATTTCTAGCTTCAGTCTTGTAAGCTGTTGGCAATAGATAACGAATCAATAGTTTTGTCCGGTGGTAAAAAGTCACAACGAACGATGCTGTCCAATCCCACCATACTTACAACATCGCCTTACTTCAGCTTAATCCGGGTTTCGCCACAATCTGTTGAGTTTCCCCGTACCTACATTGATTTTTTTCGCCCGTACTTGATGCAAGTAATCTACTTCTCATAACCCGTGATCAATCATTTCAAAACCTGTCAGTGAGCTCGCGTATAGCGTCCAATTATCCAACTTTTTTTAAACCACATTTTTTAAGTAAATCGAAACTACTTTGTGGTCAATACTTGTAACTAATATACGAAATAATTACGAGTATTTTGTGAAATGGGTTTTTTTTATGATTGAGATAAGACCACCACTTATAACGAAAATTAAGTTTTAAAAAATAATGACGCAGTTATGTATGTAAATTAATTACCATAATACAGGTGTTGAGTTACTTTTATCTAACAATATATGGAATTTACGACATGTAAAGTGTAACATTAGTGCACACATCTGCATCCCGGTTTACGACCTGACTATATAACATGAACTTTGCTTGCTGTGAATAAGATCCAGTCATAAAGCTTCTTCAGTTACCCGTACTCTTATAAATAAACAGTATCTAATGTTTCACAAAATCATTTTTAATTTGTTACTATAAGTACCAGATTTATGAGTATTGAGTATTGTGAAAAAAAAATACATCTTAGGATGTTCATTTCATATTTTTTTATCCTCTCATTGTCATAAAGCGTTAAATTCATAAGAAATTTTAAAGCAGTATAATTTTATAAATATCATTTTACTAAAATAATATTTATAATGTAACATGTATAATTTTTAATACTATAAATTTTATACAAACTCGAAAAAAGCATAAATTATTTGTTACATATTGGAACAATTACATATTTATTACATATTTGAAGCGAAACGAAACGGTCATTTATTGTAGGTATATACAGACTGTTTGTCACCCTTTTTTGGTAACATAAAAAAAAGAAAAAGAAAGTCTGTTTATTTGTTATCACAAATTTAATTTATTTCTGGCTTCCGTTGAGCTGCCATAACTGTTGCATCGCATATAAAATTATTGCATTTTTACGCGTCGACATCGCACGAAATACGAGCAACTTATCTCATAAACGGGGTTCGCTAGCATATTCAATTCAATATTACACGCTTTATTACTTTTGTGTTTTCTATATGTGTTTTATTGATTACATGTTGTAAAGTGTTAAATATGAATTATAGATATTTTCGACAAGAAAATGTCTAAGAGTAGAGTAGAAACGTACATGCTTTTAGCAGCACTTTGTACTTTTAGCAATAGTAAGACATATTTCGTTTCGCAGTCAAAAATAGGGAAGCCTGTCGGAAGCAGTAGCCACTACCTTTTAGAAGGCCACAGTGATATAGTACAATGTATATTCTGTTGTGTTTCGGTAAGTCAGTATGGGATGCCAGAGCGCATTTACTATCCCATCCTAATCCTTTTAAAGTCGGTACCACACCTTTAGCACCAGTGGCGTTGCTTGTATTGTCACTAATTTCATATTATTTAGCTAATTATCAATGTGTGCGTGAACGAATACAAGAGAACGTTTGTATGCGTGAGTGCAAGGTTAAATAGGTGTTATAAGTCTAACGTTTTTAGTTCTAATAAAATTGTCTTCAAATCAACACGTGTTTCTCTTGATCATAAACAACAACCGCTTAACAGATTTTGAGTAAACTTTCAGACAATCTTCAGATTAGTCCAACGGGTAATCCTGTGAAGTTTGGTAGCGATCGAACGCGGGCGAAGCCGGGAGCGGGTCGCTAGTTACTTATGAGTAACTAGCGACCCGCTCCCGGCTTCGCCCGCGTTATTTTCTTTTTCAACGCGAACAAAGTCGCGGGCACCAGCTAGTATCCAATATTTCAGATATTAAATAAAAGGAATGCTTAAGAAACCTAAGCTATACATATAATGTTAAAAATTAATAAACATATTTTGTTATTAATTTACAATAGTAATTAAGTATGAATATGATATGAAATATTGCATAGCCACATGCCTAAACTCACCAAACTATGTAAATTCTACTTATATTCAAAATCCAATCTGCATTCAGTCAGAGAATTAAACAGCTTATTTTATTGAGGATGCCATTCACAGAACCACAGCCACAGAAACTACAGAGATGTCGTCTGCTTTTAATTTTAATGTAATAAATTTCTTATATCGATAAATAAACACTTTTGACTATTTACAAGATAAAATTTAATCTAGATAGTTAAGAGCTTCTTTGTCTGCAAAGTATTCAATGTAAGTATTTGTAGCTGACAGGTAGCTACTAAATAGATTACGTTATTATTTTTAAAGTTTTTGAAATATTAGATTAATTAAATATTTTCAATTAAAGTTTAAGCAATAAATAACGAAAAAAGTAAGAACCAACCCCATAAGAGCAAAAGCCAAACTTTTACGTCTCAAACTTTTTAACCTCACGAAAAAACTCTAGCAATATTTTTAATCACCCATAGAACCTTATAAAAAAACTTCAAATACGAGATCTTTCCCAAGTTCGACGAAGAAGGGGAAAGTTTAAGTTATTTTTTCACGGAGACACTGTGCAATATGGCTCCCACTTTGAAAGTTCAGGGGTGACCCGGTCAAAAGAGCAAAAAGAATGAGCGAGTCCCTCACCGCTGTCTTGATATAAGTTAAGTTTGTAACTGGAATGTATTGTTTTATATTCCGCTATGAAATATTTTTATCAAATTCCTCGGTGACTAGGTCACTCGGGTGGCCCATTTTTGTTATAATTTTCGATAGTTTATGATTTACGAGCGCGCAACCTCGTCACGTATTGGTTAAAACAGACATTTCTTACAAATATTTTACTATGTATTATTACCTATATGGAAAATGACATTTTATTAATTGGCTGAAATTCAGCAGAAACTGTTATATGTCAAAATATTATTAGGTACAAACTTAGTGAGGGCATTATTAGGATTCTTATTATAATGAAATATTCTCGACCTTTTCTATATTAAAACTTTTTACACCATGGCCTTGATAGAAAAGGATATTTGATTCTTAAAATACAAAGTGAAAATTTTGTATAACAAATAAATGATTTATGTACTTCATTCACTATTAAATAAATTATTAATATTGAATAATCTTTAAAAAATTAAGTATTAAAAGTCTTATCGATTTTTTAAAAAATATATATGAAATTAAACAAAAATTGTTAACTATTCATTCATCTTGTTGTGGTAGGAAATCGGACCCTCGTCCTTGTCTCTTACAGAGGCAGACATGCTATCAATCACCACAAATAATTTATCTCTACAATATCGGAACACAATTGTTTCAAATAAGTTATGTAGATAGCTATAAAATGTTGTAATTTTATTGATATTAAAATGTGATTTGTCAAAAACTGCTTTTTTTTGAAAGATTGTTAATATTTATAAAGCATATATTGATGATAATATTTAAAAGAAAAACGGACTACTTACTCCTCAAAAGAACAAAACAATTTCTTTAAGTGTAGCCCGTCTGGCTAAGGTGAAAAACCCTTACAGAAGACCGCAATAATTGCAATGGTCATGCTCGTGTAGCTACTTTTTTATATAAATTATACATAAAAAATATATACCTTTTTTATATAAAAATTGGCAGGAATGCCAAATGGTAAATGATAAGGAATAAAAAAGAGATATGGGAACGGAATATGGCGGAGATAAAGAAATATAGAATAAAGGGAATTAAGGTCCTGGCATCCCATACTCACTGACCAAAATATAACAGAGTACACTTCAGCGTGTACGTCCCTGTAGGTAATTACTGGCGATAGACGTAACTAGACCTTAAGTAGACCGTCAGGCTGCTTGCTGCCATTTCTCATTAAAACTGGCCACGTTCATTTGCTTACCCACTGTTCGAGTGTTTTCATGGAATTGTTTTCGTAATAATTACATAAAATCTGAATAATGAGCTGAAAAGATCAATGAGGACTGAAAGAGATGAAAGTATGGACGAGGTCGTTTATATTCCTATTTTGCAAGAAAAATTTGGAATATTTGTGCATTTTAAATCACGATATGTTTCATTACAATCACGATCTTTTCCTTTGAATATGATCATGAAATTGTAAATTTGTAGGCTTAATCGGGATTCGAACCTGTCTGCAGTGTCTACAGACGAGCGTCGTTTCTTTAAATTAAACCCTTGAAAATACATTAATACAAGGACCTGAATTTTTCAGACATTTATTTGGTCAGTCTCGCATTCGTCTGATGATCTAAACGGCGTATAAAGATATTTAGTAGTGGCAGGGGACTGCATTTCGCAGTCATATGGCAGCCTGTCTGGCGGCAGTAACCACCCCCTTACAGAAAACCACACTGAATTAATAGTATGTGTGCTGTGGTGTTCCGATGAGTGAGTAAGGGATACTAGAGTCCAATTTCCTTCTCCCTTCCCAATCCCTTATCTTCAATCGTGTTATAGGCGACGGTATACCATCGGTAGCCTACAATATAAATCTTACTTTACTTTAATAACTTTATCCTGTATTTAGTTAGTCCACAAGTTAATTCACTGCAGGTGTGTTATGCTAAAATAAATCTCATATAGCCTAGCTTACGTGAGATTATCTTGAAGCAACTAATCTAGGCGGGCATTAGCCACTACATAACTTACAGGTTTCAAAGCGTGCGGCCGACTAACCCAGATACTTTGATCGGATTTACTATTGTACACCCTGTGTTGTTAAAAGCTGATGGATCTCGATAATTACTACACCTTTTAACCACACAATTCTATGTTAAAGTAAGCTTATTTGCTTTTATTTGATAAGAATGTGGTCTACTTTTAAAAGAAGGTACTTTGCAAGCGTTTGTTGGCTTACCAAAGAAACAGCATTGCTTTTAATATGTTTTATGGTTTGCTTGTACTAACATGATCTTATAAATGATTTCAGTAAAGCTAATTTATCAAAAAATGTTTAAAAAAGTTACTAAAAAAGCGTCTTCATTTGAATTGCATGTGGTCGTTATTTTCTGCCTTATTCGCAGACAACTTTTTATTTAATACTGTAATGAACGTCAAAAAAATCATTTTACTTTAGCAGCATTCACCATCTTGGAGGATCAATGGTAACCTTTACCATTCCGTAGTGTTCTAACATTTTGAACTACATCTCACGCACAACAGAAGCCATGATCACATGCTGTAACAGTGAATACTAGCAATATTTGAGGATCAATGATGTCCTATGCCATTCCGCAGTGTTCTGTAGTATCTGTATACCTATTGCAGTGCATTGTAATATATTTTGTATATTTGGATAATACAGACTGACAGACTCTAAAACCACTTTATCCCGGTACAACGTCAGGAATTAGGTTTAGATTAACAATGGGAAAAGCGAAACCCATTTTCTAAACGTAACTGAAAATGCATTTGTGACAGTAATTAGCAAACTGTTCCACTACTCGACGGTGTGGAAATCTAATGTTAACTTCGCGACTATTGTTTCTGCATAATAAATTGCACGTATAAACGACGCAGCTCTGCAAACTTGTGTCAACACTTTGTAAATGCTAATAGGTTCACAGTTTTGTTCATTTTGTAGTTTTTTTTTATTTATTTTATTAAAGAATACCCATGTATTCTTTCATGATGCAGAGGACCTGTGGATGGAACACAAGATGACCTCAGTGACCTATTTACTAACAACATATAATGGAACTTTTAACTTTTTAATATTAAGTATTTTTTGCAAAAAGTAGCGTAGCGTAAAAGTTGGACAGATGCGTGGACAGAGTGGTTGGTGATTGGTGGGGCAAGGATCTCGAATCTACGATATGCCGACGATACTACCTTTTTCGAAACTAGTGAGTGCCATATAGAACAGCTCTTGAATAAGATGGCAAGCCTTAGCTTTGAATTTAGATTAAGAATTAACCGCAGCAAAAGCGAGGCAGCACAGACACGCTGTTGATTGTGATTGGGTGACATCGCATATCACCCTTAATAGAAAGTGATAAGTAGCGTCAGTTTATTTATGTTAATTTTTATTTTTTGTTTTTTGTATAATATGTAAGTGTGTTATACAAAAAACATAATATTTTAGTTTATAATTTTTTAAAAGCTATGGTCGCATGTCTGAAATAAAGTTATTATTATATTATATTAAAAACCTTTTAAATGTTTATCCGCTACCTTCTTAGATTTATGCAATAAATATTTTTTCATTTTCATTTCATTTTCTTCTTATTTATCTAACGGATTTTTTAACCAACGGTTTTCACTTTAGGTACGAGCGATAAACTAGGAAAGTTTGTGTATATAATTTGCAGAAAAAAAATTGCATCCGTGCGAAGCCGGGAGAATCGTTAGTTTAATATAACTTGTGTATAATGTACTTAAGTGGAAGAGATCGAAACAGCGTTTTTGCAAAGTTCAGTGACACACAATAAGCCGAAGTATTCCTTACGAAATTTACCCCTTCACGCAGCTCATAAATAAATGAACCGATGCGTTGTAATTTTACAGTAGGTTAATTCCTCCATCCCTCACGGCAGCGGCGCTCTTTGTGTGTGGAAACAAAAAATTACATAGCGGTCGTAATTTGCCGTAATCAAAACTCCAATCAGAGATTAACTCAAAGGGAATTGATCGACTGTTTCGTTCTGATCAATTATGCTACCTGTTAATTTAGTGCTACTTATTTTACAACGTGCGTTGATGTGAGTTTATTTATTAGCGAATATAATAAAGAGGTTAAATCTGGAATATTCACAAAATTTTATTGAAATTGCTTGGGCCGTTTTAGCATGATGATTTCTGATTTCTGTATATTCACACATGATTTCTATATATTACTAGTTAATACCCGCGACGTCATCTGCGTTGATAAATAAAACATATTCATAAACAGCCATTGATATGTGACATTATACTTTTGCCAAGCGTAAAATCTATTTTTAGCCGAAATGTGCATGCCTATGTCTTTTTCTATACATATTTTGTTTAGCTTATCTAGGTTGAAGTCCTTTTTCCGAAAATATCAATTGCTTTTAAACTAAACGCGGACCACAGGTAGTACCTACATATAATATAATTTGCCACTAAAGCCGTATAGTAGACAAATAATATAAAATTACTAAAAATCTAATGATTATGAAACTACATATAATAGTAAGAAATTGTATAATTATTTCTGTATTTCATCTTTTACAATAGAACACTATTCAACGGCTTGTTTGAACAGAACGCTGAAAAATATCTTGTAACCACCGAAGCTTAACTCCACAGAGAAATTTTCCGCTCACGCAGACCGCATTAATTATTATAAAATCTTACATATTTCTCATAATATATACCCACTTAATACATCATTCACTCTATATCTTTAGCAAGTCCTTTTTTGAAAGTTTTATGGTTTTTTTTTTAATAAAAGAAATAAAACAAGGACAATAATAAACATAGTATCAGAGCAATAGTTACATTTTTTTATTCCTTATCTTCAGCTTATCCATTACATTTTATCCTATAAATGTCGCCTATATGCATACCATATAGACGACATAAATTCTATCTAACGGTCAAACAGATATGCTTTACGGTCACACATTTCCATAAAAATGATTGTATGTTTTCGACTCTTTCCTCACTTTTCAAATTCATTTTAATAAAACAACTGGTGAAATATACACCACACCAGGATCTAATAGTTTTTTAATAGCATATACACCCCTTAACGAGAGACGCCTTTTGGAGTTATTTGTAAATGGCTGCGTGACAAGGTTTCTGCTAATGATAGAAGTTCTTTTTAATTTTTTTATAAATTTATATATTAATTTTGGTGGACTAAGCACACGTTTTTTTTTAAATTAGTACAACTAGAAGAAAAACTGGTTTACCATAACTATTATCCATTGTCCCAGAGCCTATTCCTTCCCAATCTCTTATCCTTAATCATACTGTAGTCGCCAGAGCACTTACAGCACCTGTGATGTTGCTTATGTTATAAGCTTCCGTTAACATAAAAAATAATAAAATACTTTGCAGCGATTGCCTTTCAAATTGCCTTTTATACTTGAAGTAGAATCTCAAATTTATGTCACATCTCTTCCCTATTAAATTTCTATTAAGTTTTTATTTAAGATATTAATAGTAAAATTCTAAATATTAAAAGAGTTCTAAAAGTGATTAAAGAAACTGTGTGAATTTTGAAGAATGTGAAGAAATGTGAATATTGGTCTACTTTAAAATGTTTCGGAATCAGTGGAAACATAAAGTTTTCCTTAATTTAATACCAAGTCAATAAAGGGTTTTCCCCAGGAGCCACGCCACACGCTTCCTTCCTATATCTACACTAAGTTAAAATTACAAGGTTTCAATCGACTATGGGTACTTATTTATGTAAATCTTCCGTCCTTTTGATGGGGAGTTCTTACTACAAAGTGGGATCGTTTAAAAATTCATCACAGTCATTATTTTCCCCGTAAGATGCTTAGTGCCTCGTTGCGGTTTATTATTAATTATTTACGTTCACCGTCTCTGCTGGAGATTTGATTTTTAAAGGGCCCGTTAAAAAAATTAACTTTTCTTTCTTTTTGTTCTCATTAAGTTAATTTTGAGCCATCCAATGACTCTCTAGCGTAACCCTAATGATACTAACTTTGAGTCTGCAGGTTTGGCGTATGAAAATTAGGTATTTTGTCTTTGAAGTTATTTTTAATTTATATATTTGTTTCTAATTAAATGATTATTGTAACAATTGCAAAACTATAGTACTAACCATTGTACTAACTATCATCTCAGCCGTAGGACGTCCACTTCTGGACATAGGCTCCCCCACAACTTTCTAATAGAACCGGTCAGAACAGAGGCAGTCTGGAGTACTATGAATCTATACACTAACCATTTTTAGGCAAAATATTACAGTTAGTTGCACAATTAATTACACTTGCATTCAATGAACTACAATTTTATTGTTTTATAAAAACCTTACAAAGGTTTTTTGGGCGAAACCTAGATAAAGATAAGATATATCGTATAAACCCAGATATTCCAAACTAAACATATAAGAGAATTTAATTAGTAAGTAATCCTAATTACATATTTGCAACACAGAGTAACAAACATTGTTACTCTTTCACTCAAAATTACTCAACTAATTTTAATGAAACGTTACAGTTTCATTAGTACTTATAGTTTATACATCTTAATAAACACAACCATCTTTAATTTATAAAGATATAGCGAACAAAATAGTCAAAAAACTAGTGAGACATAAAATTGTGCGAGATAACTATTCTATATCCTACAAAATACTAACTTTGATGCTGATCATGAATGAGTCTAATTCACAGACACGGCCTTAAGAAACATAACAATGGAGTGTACGAAGTTCATGTATATATGGAAATTAATAATAAATTTTCGGCAAAATAAATAAACAGAAATACACACCTTGCCAATTTGATTGTTGAATTATTCATGATGTCTCACACAAGCTCACCTGAGGGCTGTGGAGCGAGGACACTTGAGTTGCGTCGTTGGCTTGAGGGGAAATATAACGAAATGGGCAAGCAGGATGCCGTCTCATTTGAGGATGTAAATAAAAAATGAAACTTTTAAAAGGTATGTCTGAACACAAATAATATGTATAGTGACAGAGGAATTTAAGCTTATAAAATTAAATAATCACAATAATTGCTTGTAACGTGTTGTACTAAAATTTCAAATATTTTAATGGTCTTGGTCAACCATCAACAAACTCTACTATACTTGTATGTAACCTTTTCGTTTGGGCTCGAAAAAGGGCTTTGATTGGCAGTAATGCATGCATTAAAAAAAACCTGTCAAATAAATTATGAAGTGCATGACGCAATTGTGAATTGATACAATTAATTTTATTTAAATAACATGGCAACAGTGTATCAATTTTTACCTACTGAACATGAGTTTTATGCTGTATTACAAGAAAGGGCAGACCTTGCTGAAAGTCGGCGTCACAAACGTTTTCTTGCCGTGTTACTTCTACAGCGTATGGCTCGAGGACATCTGATAAGAAAACATGTCGCCTGGTTGTCAAAGAACGCTCTCATTATACAATGTGCCTTCAGGATTCATAGAGCTAGAAAAGCCTATCGGGCAGCACTAAGACGAGCTGTGAGAAACAAACACGCGCAGCATTATGCCCGAGCAGCTAGAAAAATACAGGTAAATAGTGCACACTTTTAAGAATTCTTTTATCTTTTACATTCGAAATTAAATTTACAATTCATTTAAGTGGTTATGTGTAGGTTACATTGTAAACTTGTAATACAGAATAACAGCTCACAATGAAATACATAATGTAAATAGAAATTTGCTATATTTTCACATGCCTCCATAATGAATATAACGAAGACGAAGCAAATTTTGCTTTTAAATACACGATTCTGCCACCTATTTATGCCTATTTCTGTCTTATGAACGAGTATCATAAGTAATATTATAAATGTGAAAATGAGTTGGTTTGTTTATTAAAGCCTGAGAGTATAAATGTTTTAAAGTCTAAAAAAGAGGGCGTGGACAGAGTCGCGAGGAAAATCTAATTGAACATAATTCTATTCTATTAAGACGGCTACTATTTTTTGGAATTTTGCATAGTGTATTTATTTAAATTCTCATAACAATAATATAAAATTTGTTTTGTTAGGCTCTTTGGCGAGGTCACAGTTCAAGAAGAAAAAAGTTTTGTTACCGCACCTATCGTCTATGGTTGACAAAAGTCAAGGAACGAGGGGAAAGATGCGCTGCAGAAGCTGCCGAATTTGGTATTAGAAGTAGAGCTGATGATCTGAGAATCCTTGAAGAAGAGGCAAGACAGTGGCTAGCATATGTTGTCTTTAAATTACACCATCTACTCAGAACATACGTTTGCACTGGTGTATATTCGCAGTCGGAAACAACGGAGTTGTCTGAGTTCGAGAAACTTCTTAAATCAATTAAGTACAAACAATATATGAAGAGACTGAAGCGGAAGTATGATGAGTTTGTACGAAAACACCGACCGATGTTTTCCAATAAGAGACTATTTCCGATAATTGGAGATGGTTCTGACTATTGGTACCTATCACTGCCTGAAATGTATGAATTAACTGCACCAACACCAAAGCGAGTGGATAAGAGGCATCTTGACACTCATCATGGTCCAATACACAAGCAGCCATTTTTATGGAAGAAAATGAGACCCTTAACTGTCAAAGAGGATAGGGGCCCTTTTACACCTACAATGCATCAGAGACAAATGATTCCTCCAGCTCCAAGTCCCTCACCTAATCCTAGTGGTGATTTTTTACCTAAAAGGGACCCGCGATTCCATCTATACGTGAAGTATTACAAACCTCAACCAGATGTATTTGAATATGTTAATTTTCACATTAATGTATTGCTGACTAGGAAAACCTCCGTGCAAAATGTCGGACAACAATGAAATTTCTGAACAATATTCACTTTGATGACCTGTGCAGATTTATCCAATTTTTCATTCTTTTTTAAAATTAATAACACACCAGTGGCTTGTTTGAAAACACTTCGTTTTTTTAACATGGTTGTGTATTATTTCTCTCTTTATTTTCTTGCTCGGAAATCCGTAATCAGGCTGCTAAGTTTGGAAGGGTCGTCCGGATGTTGCGAGCCGCGAGCCTTTTGTTGTTTCGCTTTTGTTGTTGTGAATTTTACACTTGTAATTTATTTCAGGAAATGCCTTGGTGAGAAAGAAATTACGTTAAACTCTCCAAGGAAAATGTGTTTTGTAAATTTCACCTCCTTTGGTTTTTAAGGTCGTGTATTTTTATTTGTTGTTATGAATTATATCAGTAGCTATTTTCCTTCATACATTTTCATTGGGGTTTATTCGTGCAATAATAATTTACACCGTCATAAGCAAATATTATTATTTAATAAGATACATGGTGTTTAAAATAACTGTAGACATCGGTTTTCAATAAAAATTGCTTTATCTTCAAAATTCACTACTACACAAAAAATAGCCATTTGACTTGGCAAATTTATTAGGGTCAGAATAATGCAGGTTGTGGGTTTCCGAACCGAGTCCTTATTGCATATCCCGTTTCGGAGGGCTTAACACCGTGGGTACCCATTTGTTACTTGTATAATGGTTGACCCACTTTACTTATGTGCCGCGAAGATGCTAGTAGATATGGGCTGTGATTTGTAATTTTAGAAGCCATTTTCTGACAAGTTTTTAGCTACATAAGACATAACAAAAGGTCTGAAAATTTTATAAATAAATCTTGATTGATAAGTTCAACTCAAATTAAATGATGTATGATCATGGAGAGTATAGAGAAAAACAACTCGGTAAAAATTAAAAAACATATTCGTACTGTGTACCATTCTATCACCATTGAAAGTGATATTACGCTATCGCTGTTATCTTCGTGGAGATATGTAATTAAAGGATACAGTTTATTCTATGTGTTTTTGTAATTCGTTTTCCTTATTGCTGCTTTTGACCAATTGTTCAAAAATATCTTAATCTCCATGCAGTTTTTTTATACCAAGGAGATATTTCAAAAGAATGAAAATTTTTGACATGATTTGACAGTATTTATACATACATATACCTGTTATACATGTATACAACATATTATTATATACATATACATATTTTAATATAGCATTCCAATACCCTGGAAGATGACTACGGAAGGATTTCAATTCCACCCCAGAATCAATTATTGAATTTATGACTGCAGTCTGCAATCATGAGCATAGTTATTTAGGATTATACAAAAAACACTGTAAAATTTGAAAATTGAAAACAAAATATCACACCCAAAAATGTCGTCGACTCTGACATTTTGAAACTGACATTATGGGACCAAACCATTTCGGTTTCCCATTTTCAAATATATCTAATCTCTTAACTGAGTGACATGGTTTTTTCTACTTATTTTTTCCAGAGCTAGTTATAACCTAAGGATCTGTCACCGAAACGAACACACACGTCTATATCAAAGTATGTCGGTCCCGCTAGTTTGGGTTTTTTTTCATGCAAAAAGTGCCTAACGTGCCTAAGGGAGTTTTCACATGAAAAACATTTACAGTTTATATTTTGTGCGTTTTATTTTGGACGAATTCTGTTGGTTCGTTATTAGCAGTAGAGTTTTTCGAAGTTGACTGAGGTGCGTCAACTGTCGGACTCGTACGCTTCGAGGGTGTTTGGCACATGAATAATGTATGGGGTAAATTTGCAAGTGTTTCAATTTACACCCGCCGACACTCGGCGCCCGAGAGGTGGCTCAAGTACAAAAAAAAACAACGGTTGGAGGCACGCATGACAGTTGCCTAGGATTCGCATTTTTTTCTGGGTAACATTTTACTCACCCTAAAAGTAAAATCATTGCTCTTTAAAAAACTTCTTTCTTATAACATCTATAAAGTACTAGAGTACTGCCGTGTCGACGCCTCTGGAAGTGTCAACTTCTTTATACAACCTATAAATATGTGCTCATTGACACTTCAACTTCGCTTCCACTCCAAAAATTTGTTTAAGAAGTTTTATAATAATTTTCATTTTATGGTAAACAGGTTCAAAATTCTTATAATTCTACAAATCGCAATCTATGTTAATATTATAAAGAGAGAAGATTTGTATGTTTGTAATGAATAAACTAAAACTATTTATTACTCTTTTAATTTTCTCTTTTTTAACTTTTGTCAAACCACATATTTGCAATTTTAACATAATATACGTTATTATTTTATCAAAATTAAGGCTTATAGAAAACAAAATACGATATATTCGCTGAATTTAACTTCATTAGTTTTGTACATATTATCGTAAAATTGAATTCCACATTTCTAGGAATGAAATGTAGTTTAATAAAATAAATACTCAAAAACAGTGACATACCTACAGCACAAAAGAGCATTCTTCCAATGCATTCTAACAATTTCTTGGCGGGAAGCAATTCCCACAAGCAATTCCTAATCAATATCGTCGGAGTCTAGGCAGTCCGTGATCTGTATGAAAAATGCTGAGAGCGGTAGCTACGCAGTAATTAGTGGTCCACGAATCCCGAAGTGGCTTTAGGGTGGCTCGCTGCGGGTATATGCCGAACACATTAACCAACTTTTTTTATTACTCATGCCGTTCGAAATCGCCGAGCTGTAAATCTCACAATGTACAGTCGGTGTACGAAAACCTTCGTCAGTATTCAAATTCATTCCTTTATGAAGTCTTTAGACTTAGCACCTTTTGAAATTTAAGCAATTAAAGCAAGCAACTGACAGACGTTTGAAATGAAACTTTGTCATGACTGATAGTCCTGGTTGCAAGAAAATGTCGACTAAGGTGACAAACCTATTCTTACCCCGACCGTATGTGTATATGTCGCACGAAAATTGGTTGTAGAGCGATTTTCTCTAACTAATGCATGATTAAAACATTAGTATGAAATGTTATTTAAAAACAAAGTAGCGATTCACACCCGGCTTCGCACGGGTAATTTTTATTGTAAAAACCTTGATTTTTGTAAAAAGCTCATTAAAATCTGTTGCGTAGTTTAAGATCTATGCGTACATACATACAGAGGGACAGACGGCGGAAAGCGACTTTGTTTTATACTCTGTAAAGAAGGTGTAACTTGTGAAATATACTTTTCTGTAGTTAGGGAATCTTAGTGTTCACCTGTAAGTTTACCATGGGACTTATTTCTGTTAAACAATAAAAACGTTGATTTTTAATCTATGGCCACAAAATGTGTTTAAAAAGTGTTTTTACATAACAAACCAGTATATGATGAACTTTCCAACACATTTCGTTTGAACGTTAATCGTTATCGCCAGTTTTCTTCGTTGAATATACATTTTCGGGTTCTTGGAAAGACAGCAGTTGGAAGACAGCAGTCTTTTAATAAAACAATGGACGCGTGAAACGAAGTGCTTTGTTAAATTGAGAGTTAATCTAAAATTCGAACCGATACAAGTTTTAGTAAGCAGTGACTATCGTATGAAAACACTTTTACATAGTAATGAACGCCGGTGTTTCGAAACCAAATCAAAGGCAACAATTTTAATTGAAACAAACCTGTTACTGCATGGGAAATAACAATTTTGTCGATCACTTTTCACGTTTGAAACAGGTTTTAGCGCAAGGATTTTCAATTAAGTGAAATTTTAGTTTAGTGGAAATGTTTTATTGGGTGCTGTATGCGGGATCCAGTGAGGCAGGTCTGCCGTGCCACGTAAAGTTTTAAGACACCATATAAACTGTTTAACAGTATTCAAACTTTGTACTTTTTCTATACACCGTATATATCACACGGTATTAGGGAAACGCTCCCGAAGACGAAGACAGGTGATAGTACTAATGATGGGGTCGAAAGAAGGACACAGTTAGAAACTACTCCTATTTAGATTCACTTGCTAGCTTCTCGTCGCTGTGTGATATCGCGAACGCTGTGTGTAGTATATTTTATTTAAATAAGGGCAATTATAGGATTTCATGTGTAAGAATTAATTTCATACAACTATGACTGGAGACGCTTTCTGGTTTGATATTGTATTCAGAGTTTCTACTGCAACTACCGTTGTCTTTTTATTGTGTTCATCTGATAACGTCGATGCGGTGCTTGCGAGGCGCGAGCGGTCCCCGTAACTCGGAGTGCTATCGAATTTTCCGGTCAGTTCGTCCGACAGTCGCTCGGCGATTTTGATGAAAAGCACTGCATTACTTTTTGCAGTGGTCTGTGCGGGATTTGTGTGGATGCACTTTTCAATCATTTAAATCGTTATTCGAAAATAGAAACTTTTTTGATATTGCGATTGCTCTCACTTCGAATCGAAATATATGCGCCTATGAAATGAGTATATCTATAATTTTTGCAAATTTCTGGATTTTTGGAGATAATTTTTGGAGATCCATAAAGTTAGAAATTTACAAAAATTAGTTAGAAATAATAAGGGCAATTATTAAAAAAAATATTTTAAACGAATTAATTTCTTTCCTTGAATTGTTATAATATCTAGATACTTTATACCTATTAATATAATTAAAATGCAACATAATATTAAAAATATTAAAATAAGTAGGATTTATTCGGGCAAAAATTGTGAAGTCAAGCCTATAAAACTATAAAAAGCTAATTTCTATTATCTATGCGGTGTCGTTGCTTATGTAAATTACATCTCCTTTCTCTTTTATAGTACACATTACGAACTAAGTCGCCATTTAAGTATATACCTAATATTCAAAAATATTTTATTTCCAAACTCATGTAGGAGTCAAATGTGTGGAAAACTGAGAAACCATATTTATATTGGTGACTGTTGAAGACGTTACTTAATTTTTTAACAATTGTCTCACAAATTATCATGAAATTCAAATAAAATTTGATTCTAACAAGACTTGGCATAGAACTATTTGTAGTAACGGTAGCGTGCAATGCATTACCTGTCGGCGATGAAAGAATTTCGGTGAACAATTTCCAATATCTTGAGGCAAACGAGTCTGCAGTTACTCGTGCTATACGAACGCACGCAAATAAGCATAGAAGCGTCCCGCATTCCACTTTGTCACGCAATATTCGCTCGAAACAGCAGCGGGAAGAACTCTAAAAAGCGATCCTTTACTACTTGAAAGTGTGAACAGTGCTCGTCGCGACACGTCGCGCCAACGTGTGAAACGTATAAACAAACACATGTAGTGGCATTGAGTGTTGTACCTGATGACGTCTGTAATATCGAAAAAATACTTTTTTAATAAATGCTTAAACGAAATGTTCTCTACACTTATTTAAAATTCATCTCAATAAATTAACGAGGTAGAATAAAATCCAAAAATATAATTTCTGAAATATATTAGAATTGAGCAAAATATACGAAAAAACTCAATTATATTATGTAATTTAACGTATTATGATTGATGATCATAAATTAATCATAAAATGATCAAATATAAAGAAATACTATATTTGTTCAGTCTCATCCAAGGCCGTCTATCAGCACTTATTAAAATGAAAATATTAATATCACGGATTGACAGTTGTGACAGTTGACGATAGATGGATTACGTGGTTTATATGATTAGATAGCAGAGCCTATTCCCTATTCCCCTATCCCTGCTTTATGTTATGAAGTAGACTGTCAGCCTGCTTGTCACCCCTTAAGGGTCCCTTACGGCAATCGAGGGTCGGGATTGTAAAAGAATTATATAGTAAACGATGCTCCACAACCTTGAAAAAAATAACACAGCTAGCCAATGAATGTTACTTTTTGCTGAAACATTCGAATTTAAGATAATGCTTATGGATAAGTGTAAAAAAAATCCAGAAAATCACTAAAAACGTGTAAATCGCACTCCCGTTTTGTTACAATTGTGTCGGTAAGTATCAAGAATTATTAAATGAATTTTATCAAATAATAAAGTTAAAACTATAAAAAAATAGATGCAATCTTCATTTCTTAATAAACATATTCCTATTTTGTGTAAAAAAATCACAAACTTGCCCAATTTTTTCGCTCAAAATCTTCATACAAATTACTATGAAGGCTATTATTATGAAATCACGCTCGGGCCACGGTTCAGTCTGGTTCAGTCGGCCATGCGCCTCCGAAGTGAGAGCACGTCGCTTTGCGCCGCACTGACAGTTCGTGATAAAACCGTGTACTTACACAAAAAATGTCAAATATGTCGTCTTTGATGTTGAAATTATAGCCCAAGAGCCCAAGGCCAGACCTTCGTTCAGTGTGACCATATATGGCAGGATTTCCACCCACATAAGAGACGACGGTAAAGGTCTACCGGGGCAACGAAAAAACAAAAATTTTGGAAAAACCCTTCCCCCCGTCCCTTAAACCGCCCTGTCTGTCCGGCGCGACTCAGCCGAGTCGTGTTTGGGCTCATCGGAGACGTCTCGACGAGATAAAAAATTTGAACATCCCCCCCCCCCCCTCTAACCCCCTCAGCCGTAACTCGGAAACGACGCGACTCAGCCGGGTCGTGTTTGGGGTCATCGGAGACGTCTCGACGAGATAAAAAAATTGACGCCCCCCTCGGACCCCCTCAGCCGTAACTCGGAAACGACGCGACGCAGTGGGGTCGTGTTTGGGCTCATCGGAGACGTCTCGACGAGATAAAAAATTTGACGCCCCCCTCGGACCCCCTCAGCCGTAACTCGGAAACGACGCGACGCAGTGGGGTCGTGTTTGGGCTCATCGGAGACGTCTCGACGAGATAAAAAATTTGACGCCCCCCTCGGACCCCCTCAGCCGTAACTCGGAAACGACGCGACTCAGTAGGGTCGTGTTTGGGCTCATCGGAGACGTCTCGACGAGATAAAAAATTTGAACCCCCCCCCTGTAACCCCCTCAGCCGTAACTCGGAAACGACGCGACGCAGTGGGGTCGTGTTTGGGCTCATCGGAGACGTCTCGACGAGATTAAAAATTTGACGCCCCCTCGGACCCCCTCAGCCGTAACTCGGAAACGACGCGACGCAGTGGGGTCGTGTTTGGGCTCATCGGAGACGTCTCGACGAGATAAAAAATTTGACGCCCCCCTCGGACCCCCTCAGCCGTAACTCGGAAACGACGCGACTCAGTAGGGTCGTGTTTGGGCTCATCGGAGACGTCTCGACGAGATAAAAAATTTGAACCCCCCCTCTAACCCCCTCAGCCGTAACTCGGAAACGACGCGACTCAGCCGGGTCGTGTTTGGGCTCATCGGAGACGTCTCGACGAGATAAAAAATTTGAACCCCCCCTCTAACCCCCTCAGCCGTAACTCGGAAACGGCGCGACGCAGCCGGGTCGTGTTTGGGCTCATCGGAGACGTCTCGACGAGATAAAAAATTTGACGCCCCCCTCGGACCCCCCGGCCGTAACTCGGAAACGACGCGATGCAGTGGGGTCGTGTTTGTGCTCATCGGAGACGTCTCGACGAGATAAAAAATTTGAACCCCCCCTCGGACCCCCTCAGCCGTAACTCGGAAACGACGCGACGCAGTGGGGTCCTGTTTGTGCTCATCGAGGACGTCTCTCCGAGATAAAAAAATTGACACCCCCCTCGGACCCCCCCGGCCATAACTTGGGAACGACGCGACGCAGTGGGGTCGTGTTTGTGCTCATCGGGGACGTCTCTGCGAGATAAAATATTTGACACCCCCTCCAACCTCTCCGGCCGTAACTTGGAAATAGCGCGACGCACCCGGGTCGTGTTTGGAATCATCTAAGACGGCTCTCGGGAAGGCGAATTTTTTAGAGTAGACCAAATTTCAAATTTTGGCAGTTGCGGTCTACTCGTAGGACCATGGTCAACGGTTACAGGTAGACCCCCGTGTTGGGTATCATTTGAAAGGTCTCAACGAGGGTGATCAATTGAAACTAATCCCCTCTCCCTCCCCCTTTTAAGTAAAAGTCTCCTACCCCCAATTCTTTACGAATTACAAAACAAAGACCCTAAACCAAACCAAAACAATTAACTATAGCAAATGACAACACCCAACTCACAACCGCGCCCCCACGGACTACTTGCAGACCGCAGCAGCACGCACGATCTAGTATTTAAATAGCGTAGAACTAAACAACATGCTCTTATTTATAAATTATGAGGAGACAAAGCACTAAATAGTATTTTGAACACTAAATAATAAAAATGACCAAATCCCATTTGCGTATAACGAAACGCATGATGGCGCATCTGTCAAACATAATATCATTAGTGTCAAAAGATCACGCCAAATTTCAAATACCTATGTCGTCTTTGATCTTGAAATTATGATGTAAACTGCGCAACTAAAAAATTACTCCTCGGAACTATTTATCTCCGCAGCTAGAAACTTTACAGAAAGATTTCTATCAGGCCAGAAACCCACGGCATTCTCGGTGCATGCAAATACGAGATCCGCCTTATATTATTAAATCAATGGAAGAGAGGAAAGCAAGGGTGCAAAGCGCGTCGAAAGATTTGGAACCGAATGCAACTGATGAATAGAAGGTTTGTAAGGAACAGTATGCCATAAGTTCTAATCTAAGGAGATCCTAAGTTTTCTAGGAGTCAGATTTTTTTACATAATCATCATGGTAAATTTACTACATATGGAACGTTCTCGAAAGCCCGAGCGTAGCTCTGGGCGCAAGGAAAGTTCCACACACGGCCGCACTTTGAAGACGCAAAGCGTATAATGATTTTACGGCAAATTATACAAGCGTCCAATTAGTGACGACTTTTGGCAAGTTTTACGGTTTTATTGGAAAGTAAATCGTGTTCTTATACCCCTAAACGACATTTTAACTTACCCTGTGCATAACCATATCTATTCTGATTTATACAAACTCATGCTCAGGATCATATAATTGACTCCAGTTTGAAAATTAAAAATGCTTACAAACGTTTTCAGTACAATATATTATTTTTGTAATTGGGAATAACAATTTCATTTTGTATTGTGCAACTAAAATAATAATTATACACTAACTAGATCGTGCTTGCTACCGCGGTCTGCAAGCAGCCCGCGAGGGCGCGGTTGTGAGTTAGGTGTTGTCATTTGCCATAGTTAATTGTTTTGGTTTGGTTTTGGGTCTTTTTTTGTAATTCGTGAAGAATTAGGGGTAAGTAAAAAGGGGGAGTAAAATTGGTCACCCTCGTTGAGACCTTTCAAATTATACCCAACACGCAACCGTTTATCTAAAACCGTTGACCATGGTCTACTGAGTAGACCGCAACTGTCAAAATTTGAAATTTGGTCTACTCTAAAAAATTCGTCTCCGAGATGTCCCCGATGAGCCCAAACACGACTTGGCTGCGTTGCGCCGTTTCCGAATTACGGCCGGGGGGGTCCGAGGGGGGCGTCAAATTTTTTATGTCGGAGAGACGTCTCCGATGAGCACAAGCACGACCCCATTGCGTCGCGTCGTTTCCGAGTTACGGCCGGGGTGGTCCGAGGGGGTCGTCAAATTTTTTATCTCGTCGAGACGTCTCCGATGAGCCCAAACACGACCCCACTGCGTCGCGTCGTTTCCGAGTTACGGCCGTGGGGGTCCGAGGGGGGCGTCAAATTTTTTATCTCGGAGAGACGTCTCCGATGAGCCCAAACACGACCCCACTGCGTCGCGTCGTTTCCGAGTTACGGCCGGGGTGGTCCGAGGGGGGCGTCAAATTTTTTATCTCGTCGAGACGTCTCCGATGAGCCCAAAACACGACCCCACTGCGTCGCGTCGTTTCCGAGTTACGGCTGAGGGGGTCCGAGGGGGGTGTCAAATTTTTTATCTCGGAGAGACGTCTCCAATGAGCACAAACACGACCCCACTGCGTCGCGTCGTTTCCGAGTTACGGCCGGGGGGGTCCGAGGGGGGCGTCAAATTTTTTATCTCGGAGAGACGTCTCCGATGAGCCCAAACACGACCCCACTGCGTCGCGTCGTTTCCGAGTTACGGCTGAGGGGGTCCGAGGGGGGCGTCAAATTTTTTATCTCGGGGAGACGTCCCCGATGAGCCCAAGCACTACCCGGCTGAGTCTGCTGGTCCTCGCTGGTTTTTAATACCTGTGTTGGGGACATGCACCTTGAAACTTTTAGCTTTTATAAAATAACGAAGATCTGGCCGTCGTGGGCTCTTGCTCTATGCATACGTACGTGTGTGCGTGCGATGCGCGAGCCTCGATCGTTGTGAGAGGAACGCTAAAAACCTAAACTTCGCGCGGCGCGTCTCCGAAACCGGCCCTTAAGATAAGATATTTAATTTAATTGAATTTTCATTAAAACATTCATAGTTAAAATTTAAATTACTTTTTTAAAACAATCAAAAAGCAAACATATAAACGAACAAACACAAAAAATCACACAAATCTACGTTTGTTTCCTGGTTGTGTACTTTTAAGAAAGATTTATGACAAGTTTCATAACTTAGTAAATATTTTATTATTTTGATCAATCAACCAAAACACTGTCAGAATTCACCAGGTTATGCGTTTGAAAAAAATAAAACTTTCTACTTGAATGTTTATCACATAAAGATATCACGCGGTAACAGATGGCGCGGATGAGAAAAAAAAATAGGTACAGTAAAAAAGAACTCGCGTTTACAAGTTCTGGAAGTAATAAAAAAATCGATAGAGTTGAATTTGTGTTTTTCACAACACTACCCGCCAAGCTCCAGTGCCTTTAAAGGAGTTGGCTTTTCAGCGAGGTGCCGTCAAGCTCTGTATGACGTGTGAGCGTTCGAGACACGCAGCGAATGAGCTAAATGTATTGTCATTATTACAATACATCAAGTACGAGTACATCTGTTACTCTGAATACATCAGACTAACTGGATTTAATCTGGTAGCGCTACATTAATTTATATAATTTCTTATACATATAAGTAAATATAATTTATATAATTCCCAATGCGTAGGTATTCACTTACGATGTACTTAATGGTAGAGGTGGCTACGGTCACCTATAACATAAAAACGCTACAAGTACTGCGATAAGGGATTGGAAAGAGAAGTCCCTTCTGTAAGGCTCCATAAAGAAGACCCTTCCGTAAGTGTGATGGTCCACTTGTTGTTAGGTGGCTACCGTCACCTATTAACACAACCCTTATTATGCTACAGATAAAGATATGCTACATTTTTTCTTTGGCATCCTACCTGAAACACAAAGATTATCTGGAAAGAGACGGTTACTGCTGCCATACGGGCTGCCGAGATTACTGCGAAAAGCAGTGTGCCCTGCCACTACTTTGCAAGACCAGAGCTAACTTTGAAAAGTTCATTTTCAAAGTTGACCGAGCCGGGAATTGAACACGGGAATCCTGGAACAGAGCGTTAAGAAGCAAGGACCTTAACCACTCATCTAACGGACTCGTCAAACTGCTTAATTTGAAGTTGACTGACTGGAGATTTGAAACTGCTTTCAATATAATATGTAGTAAATTAATAAAAATAAAATTCACTCTAACTAATTTGATAGAAAAAAGCCATTTTCATAAGTCAAGAAGCGAATAATGAAATCTAAATTATCATATATATCAAAGAACTTATTTAATATCGTATACCTACTTAGAAAAATTACGTTGCTAAGGATAGAATCAGCTCGCAGTGTAATCGAAAAAACGGTACATAATATTACCACGCTAAGCAAATTTAACCTTAAGATTAAAAGGACTACTTAACTTTCTTTTTAATCTTAGTAACTATAACATTAAAGAAGTCTGTTTAAATATTAACCTGAGATCTTAAGTTAATACTATTTCATTTTGAGTATGAAACACAGTTGAATCACATATTTTGAGTGTGATTTTGACATGATGGGTGTTAAGTACTTGACTTCAAGAGTTCTAAGCGATTATTTCTTAGATATGTTCATTTTTTTCTCTATCAGTTATTGCTATAATATCTGAATTTCATTATACAAACGCTTGCTACGAACATCGTAGCGCTCGTAGCGCTCGTAGTGTAGCATAGTCCCATTGGTACAATTTATTTTTAAAACAGTAACTAAAACGGAAAATCACATAAAATGCGCTACGTTTAAAAATAATTTAGACGAATCCTTTATGGTAATACATGGCAAAAAACTACAAATTGTATTTAAGTCGTATTTTATAGAATTTCTGTGCACATACCCATCTCTTCTTTTTTTTAGTAAAAGAAAAATCATATATAAATTGTAAGATATTTGAAAAAACGTCTCAGTTAGTTAAAATATGCGTTCTTTGTTTGAATATTTGGTAAACAACTTTATAAAATAAGCTATCGCTACACATCATTTTTAACTAAAAAAGAGGATTTGTCATATATTCTCAATATTAATGGTTTATAACATTGATATTAAAGTAATAAACTTAATTAATCCTTAATAAATCTTCCTTAATAAAAAAAGCTCGTTAATTAATACTCAACGTAAACAAATAAAGCTCATATTCCATTGTTAATTTATCATCAAGTTTAACTCTTTGGACATGTGCTGTCTGATTGTCTTCTTTATTTGTAATATTAATTCCTAAAGATTGATGGGCCTTAAAATGAATATGGAAAAGAAGAAAGTTATGTCTAATGTCAATGTTTTGTTCAGCCCATTAACAGTTGGGAGTTCAACTCTCGAAGTTGTTGACGAATACATCTACTCGGGACAAACAGTCCAATTAGGTAGAGCTTCGATAGGTAGCCAACTTCGAGAAGGAGATCAACTATCGAATCCAATTCGGATGGGCAGCGTTCGGGAAGATTCGTTGGACGTCCTACGGCTAAAATGATGAATGTTAATTAATTTCGACTTTTGTTTAATTTCTCCATTGAAAATTATATATTTTGTGGAAAATTTCATCTTGACCTCTTTCGACAAGTAATTGAAACATGAAATTTGACAATAGGTGATCTTTTCTTTATAACTCTGTATATGTGTATTGCCATTAAGCTATAACTAAAGAAAATGGTTTCCTACAAAAGTACCTACGTCAGTTTTACTGGGGTTTTTGCTATTCGATTATTATTTCGTAATTCACCATATGCATTGTTATCGTGCGTGCATTATCGTAAGTTATGGAAAACTATATATTATTATGATAATGTATTTATTTGAGCTTGTCAGCAATATTTGCATTTAAAAAGTAGGTGTAGTAGATAATAATAAAGTTAAAAATCCTTAATCATAATTATAATATCGACATATTGTTACTATTATCATATAAGATTAAAATGTAATCAAAAATAAGCAGTCTAAAAATAAAGAAAGAAACAAAAGATTGAGAAGGGAATGAAGAGATGAATACTACAATCTATCCCCACAAACTTTCGAATTTTTAATATTAGTAGTATTCTGGTAACCATAGTCAACAATCAAAATAATCACCAGATATTCACACCGTAAGGTCTCAATCACACAACAAATATAGTTTTGAAAAGGTATTAGTTTCCATAGTTTACAGGAATATAATTTGGGTTATTGATACAGAAGAAGGCTAACGTTTGATATAAAGGCGCATTAAGAATCGAGCTTTTCATCGATTTTCTTGAAAACCGTTAGCAGCGTCAAAACGTAAGCAAATCTATACAAATATTACAAATTGAAGACGGATTTTGAAGTTCTTTTAAATATAAGTCCTTGTGGTAATTTCTGGAACAGGAGTTGGGCGTAGTGCCCAACTACTTTTATTTTATTTTATGTAGGTATACGTCATCAGACAGGCTGACGGTCCACTTGGTGGTGGGTTCCTATAACACAAGAAACGCCACAGGTGCTGTGAGGGGGCTACCGACCATAGTAAGCTTAAGGATAAGGGATAAGGAAATGGGATCCTTATATTTCACTTAGGGGCTAATTTTATTCCCATGCTAATAATAAAATTTTATCTTACTTACTTATTATTCTGGTAAAATTATTCTGGTCAAATATACGCTATAATTTACTCGTATTATATCACATACTAGCGATCCACTCCCGGCTTCGCACGGGTGAATATTTTTGTTAAAAAAAAATCTGTAAAAACATACCTCGTGTAACGTTAGTGATACCTTTCCATTAGTGAAAACCAAATTAAAATCCGTTGCTTAGTTTAAAAGATCTAAGCGTACATATGGTGGGAAACGACTTTGTTTTATACTATCTAAAGATACTGACACCCACTATTTAAGTTTGATAACCCCCTTAATAACCTAGAGTTTCAATTTTGATACTAATATTTTAAACCGAATATTCACATTACTATTAGTTTTTTTTATATGTTGGCTGTATGTATTTTACTGTTGTATAGTATTCTATCCAACGAAATTAAAAAAAAACAAATGTCATTATTGTTTTATTTTATCTGTGACATATTACTTGCGCGACAAAGTGAACAAGTAAACACATTTTACTAAAAGTTTTGTTGAATATAAATTTGATATATTTTCTTTTTCTGAAGAATATAAATACTTTTGAGGTAAGTGAATACATTATTTTCGCTATGATATAATTATTTTTAGCAAATGCATGTTTTACTTGAAGAAATTAGTGCTTTTTTTTTTGGTATCAATATTGATACTTCAGGCATTCCGCCCTACATATCACCTACCTACTAACTCTTTAGCTATAAAACTTTTTGAACTTTTGTTTCATATTTTTTCTGCATAGCTTGGTGTGGGGATTACTTTTGTTTTTATTTATTATAGAAATTTATCCAAAATGCGGCCAGAAGAGATTGAGAACATATTGAAGCGGTTAGAAAATGGTGAAATTTCGGAAGACGATTCCACCGACAATGAAGATGACATAGACTATTATTCGAGCCAAAGACATCGTCTGATGGAGCTAGATGATGAAGAGGATGTAGGTAATTTTCCCACTGACCCAAACTTGGATGCAGATCCGCCTGCAGCAAACGTAGATACCGACATGCAACATAATTTAGAGACTGTTGAACGAAACCCAACTCCTACAACCAGCAGCCAGAACAACCTGCAAACTGCACCTTTCAACTCTAGAAACTTAGTGTGGAGAGTAAAAAATATGGATTTAGTCCAAAATGCTTTCCAGTTTGCTGGAAATACTGAGTATTCACAAGAAATTATGAACTTAGACACTCCATTTCAGTTTTTTTCTTATTTTTTCGGTGAAGACATTTTGAGATTTCTAGTGGACGAGTCAAATAAATATGCCTTCCAAAAGAATCCCAACTTTACAGAACCTGTAACTGTCTTAGAATTACGTAAATTTATTGGAATTCTTATTTTTACTAGTGTATATCATTATCCTAGTGTCCGGTCATACTGGTCAAACATTACAAAGTTTGAACCCATAGTAAAAACAATGAATCGCAACAGATTTGATAAAATTAGAGAAATTTTTCACATGAATGACGACTCTAAACATTTGCCCATTGATCACCCCCAGCACGACCGACTGCATAAAGTAAGACCAGTGATAGACTATTTGAACAAGAAATTTATTACTTTACCATTTGAGCATCGTCTATCACTAGACGAGCAGATGTGTTCCACAAAAATGAAACATTTTATGAAACAATATTTACCCAACAAGCCCCATAAGTGGGGATTCAAATTATACGTGTTATGCTCTCTGTCTGGTTATGCCTACAGTTTTGAGATTTACTCGGGAGCTAAGGACATGGACCGTTTACCTGGCGAACCAGACCTCGGAGCTGTGTCGAATACAGTTATTCGATTGCTACGACCAGTACCAAGGCATGTCAATCATATAATTTATTTTGACAATTTTTATACGAATATTCCTCTGGTACATTACTTGACCAACAAAGGTATTTATTGTCTTGGAACAGTACAGAGAAACAGGCTTGGAAAGTCGTGCAAGTTGCCGGAGAAACGGGAGATTATGAAATCCAACGTACCCAGAGGAACATATCACGAAAATGTGGCCTCTCACGAAGGTATAGAATTGTCGGCCACAAGTTGGAAAGACAACAAACAGGTATTATTACTATCCACGTATGTTGGCGCTGAACCAGCGGATACTATAACCCGCTACGAAAAAAAACTAAAGGCCAATATTCAAATATCATGTCCTCGGGTTGTAAAAGAATATAATGCACACATGGGCGGCGTTGATTTGATGGATAGCTTCATTGGTCGATATCGCATCCGCATAAAGTCGAGAAAGTGGACAACGAGGCTCTTCTACCACTTGTTAGACATGACTGTCATCAATGCTTGGGTACTGTACAAAAAGGTAAACACAAGGAAAGGAAAACTTCAGAAGAATATTATGAAGTTAGCAGATTTTAGAACTGAGCTTGCCGATACTTTATGTAGATATCAAAGTCACTCAAAAAATAAAAGGGGCAGACCCAGTACCAACAGTCAACAAGACAATACAGTACCCTCTAAAAAACCCCGGACAGGTGCACAAGTACTACCCCCAACTGACGTGCGTTCCGATTGTATTGGCCATGAAAAAATATTTATGGAGTCTAGGAATAAATGTAAATTTAGTAATTGTAGGAAACTTACCTCCTGGTTCTGTAAAAAATGCAAAGTATCGTTATGCGATAATAAAAACAATCGATGTTTCGCATTATTTCATGCATAGGTCATTTAAGATTTCTTTATGGCCATAATGCCTGAAGTATCAAAATTGATACCTGTTTTTTTTTTTTAAATAAATATGTAAAATAAATATTGTGATTTATTTAGCTATTTTTCCCTTCATCTAGACCCTCAAGCAAATACAGTAATATTTAAAAAAGAAGACTCGCGTAAATCAGGCTACTAAGGGTTAAGTATGTCTAGTACGACATAAAAAAAAGTTCTGCACAATTTCAATCTTCATAGTTTCAAGCCAAAATTAAATATCCGTAACATACAACCTTCAAAAATTAAATATCCGTAACATACAACCCTCAATTTATCGAGTTATGATATTAGTGTCAAGGCAGCTGACGTCGAATTAATATCATGTCTCATCCGTCGACAGTACGTTATTAATGGTACCAGTAATTATCTCATAACGAAGACGCAAGAGCTCTCGTTATACAGTACGTGTTTAAATAAGATTCAAAATACGTGTTTAAATACCTACAGAATTTATCATCATTAAAACTTGTAAACCTTAATGAAAGTTGATGCGAAATCTCAAGAGTGCGATATGTTATGTTTCAAGACGACTTTGTTTGCAAACCTTTGTTCAACTTAAGTGTAATGTACAGTGTAAGTAAGTGTAAGTAATTAAACTTAGTAATAAGTCTTGCTCGTACTTTTCATTAACATGTGGTAACTGATTATACTGATAAGATTTTTATAAGCGAATTTGCCCTTGTGAAAAGTAAAAAAAGAATGTTAGCAGATCTTCTTCTCTACGGATACTTCTCAAGGGAAATGTTTAGTTACTTAGATATTTTAATAAAATTCCAATTTGCCATGCATCAAATAAAAATGTTTTTTATATTGTTACTAGCTGACCCGGCAAACGTTGTTTTGCCATTTTTTTTTTTGGGTGGGCCACCCTTATCATATAGGGGTGTAAAAAATAGTTTGCTACCTATTTTCAGACCTACCGAATATACCCAAAAAAATCATTAAAATCGGTCAAGCCGCTTCGGAGGAGTTTGTATAAATAAATAATCATTCTGTGTTTCAATGCATTTTGTTGTGTTCATGTTTATTGTACACCTAAGTACGTAACAAAATCAAAAATACATCAATGTCTTGCTGGCTAATTTCTGCCTGGAATTACACGTAATTAATATAATTAGCCTGGAAATAAGAGATCATAAACACCCCTCGAAACTATGTTTGACGTAGATCACAAAATACATAAGCAGTAGCGTAAAAGTGAACGTGATACCAGAGGTTTTATATTGTTTTTTAATTGTCTTAAAGAGAGACGTAATTTCGATATTGTTTATATGTGTACGTAGCCACAGTACTCAATTAATTGACTAATAGAAAAATATTCAATAGTGTTTTCTGACGTTTTTGTTTCATGATTTTACTTCCAAGTCAAGAGGAATTTTTAATTTTGGAATTTCTTATTAATTACTGTTGATGCGTAATTAATAAGACTGGAACTTATAGCCGAAACTAAGTAACCCTTTTCTTCTTATTTCTCTCCCATAAATCCATCTTGGCGACGTCACACAACAGACAAACGCGCCATAACTCAAACACACAAGCTATAAACAAGCTGCGAGAGATACGATGTGAAGTCACAGTTGTAAGTCATCAAATGGAAATTACAGTACGTGACTTCATGTACTAATGAGACAATAATATTTTTTTAAATTTTCATACATGATTTATAATTTTTCATAACATATTTTTCGCAACAAACTATTTTAACTTTGCTTTGTATGTAAATGTATGACATAAGACATAATAATAAATTTAAAAAAACACATACATTAACATTAATATAAATAAACTTTTTTGTACTGTTTTTTCTTTGTCGTAGCGAACGGTAATGCATTCTTTCGAGGTAAGATTGAAAACAAAGACAGAAAGACTGAAAACAAATGTTTCTCTAATAACTATTGTCTTATCTATGCACTCTGTTATCACGGTAATAATATTTGAATTCCTTTTTTTCTGCTTTGCTTATCATACGTTCCACTATATTATGAACACTCTTAATTTGAGAGTTTTATTATTATTATTTTATTTTTTGACATGGTTTTCATATATAATATTGAACTATATTAACCTATATTGAATTCTAGAAAGTCTAGGAATTCTAGGAATTCTAGGAAGTTCTAGGAAGTCAAACCCTTCTTATATTTTCTTAATTTATACACGATTAACCCTACTGTATGTGCTGCATACTGTGTTCAAAATGCAGGGGAGTGACGCGCAACACACGGGGCCATGACCGCCGCGTGACGTCATTTGTCACTGTCACTCAACTGAAACCGTCGGTCGGTATAAATCAGCCGTGATATTTACCAAACTTCTAAAAGGCATGACCGACGTAAGGTCAGAAAAACCTGTTTCATTACACTACCTATTTATAACAATTGTCTAAATAATTTATGGTAATTTATTAGTTAAGTATCCTTTGTTTAATTTCTTTATGTTTTGTCTTGATTTTGTTATATGTGTTATTGCGAAAAGTCCCTATTGTAAAATGAGTGTTTGCATTACACCAAATTGTTCAAAAATTTTTTCTATTCGGACACTAAACTTTTTTTTATGTTAAGGTCGGCAAACAAGCTGGCGGTCCACGTGATGGTAGGTGGCTACCGTCGCCTATAACGTAAGCAACCCCATACCTGCTGCAAGTTCGCTGCTGACTACAGTAGGATTGACTATAGGGTAGGACATTAGGATTAGATATGGGATTGGGAAGGGATAGGGAAATGGGTTCTGGTATCCCTTTCCTACTCAATCACCGAAACATAACAGCACACATGTTATTTCCCGGTGATTACTGAGTAGTGAGGGGGTCTTTACTGCCGCAAGATGGGCTACCCAAAGACTGCAAATCGTGTCCTGCCACTACTTTCAAGGTCCAGACAAGAGCCAAATTTGAAAAGTTCATTTCCCAAATTGACCCTGCCGGGATTCGAACCCTAGGAATTTTTCATTTTGACGAGTAAAGCCTAATTGGACTAAAAATATTTGGATTTAATTTGAGTATACTCGACTACATTATTGCTCGAAATGTATATACACAATTATCGCACAAAATTACAAGAATTATGTAGGTCGCGTTGTACTCGTAAACTTTACTGATTATTTTCAAAATAAAATGTAAATATAAAAAAACCGGGAATAGGTTTTTTTTAATAAAATATGTAGGTACTTAAACGATTTCATTGTGTTATTAAAAATATAGAACGGAATACTTTGCGTCAACGTTGATTTTCGTGTTTGGAGTTACGCGGGAGAATTTTATTAAATGTAAAAACTTTTAATATTACCAAAGAGTTGGCATGCCCTTAATTTCTTTTCTCGTTCGGAAATTATTTGGCCCATCAATCTTGGTAGCACGACCAGCATCGCGGTAGCTCTTTATTAAATTTACCGAAGCAACGTTGGCATGTATTGGGGTAGACGTCACATCTTCATATTAATTTTAAGTCATGTCAAATTTCCGTAGGCTTTAATGTTTCGGAGATATGTCTCGCGATAATTAATTCGTACTTCGCATATAATACGAGTAATTCATATATTTGTTATCATGGTTTTTAACCCAATACACCCGACGCAAAAACGGTCTGTGTATCTGGGTGTCTGTCTCTGGAATCAAAGCTCTCAAACTGGTGGATCGATTTTGATCTTTTTTTTTTAAACAGACGTGATCGGGAATGTTCTTAGCCATAATTTATGAATACATATTCAAGTGTTGGAAGACCATCAGCCCATTTCATAGTTAATAAAGGGATTTCACCACATGTTCTATTGATGTGAAATTTGGTATAATTACTGGTATTTCCATGACATGGTAAGATACTTCTTTGAATAATGTGGTTGTCCTTGGATTTTTTATTTTAAGATATAATGTGAAATGAGACGAATATGGTTTGACAAAAATAAGGCAACATGGAGCTTTCTTTCCTTGAACTTTTAAATCGCTGAAACTTTCTTTACCGCAATTCTTAAGCTAGGCATGGTGCATGTAACACAGTAGAGTACTAACTACACCATTAATATATATATGTAGACCTATTTAGTTGAGCGCCAAAATTTTGAAGAGCTATGTTGTTAGACAGTAGAGGTGGTTAATATAGCGCATAGCAAGTATTATAGCAGACTATTTTTCCAAAGCGCATAGCGAAGTAGACGCTACAAACGCTACGCTACAAACGAACAACGCGCGATCGCGGGATCGCTCCCGACAACTGCGTATCTCATTACGTACACATAGGCAACCCTTTACACATAAGCTGTATAATATATAAAGTGGCTGTAAGTTCAGTATATTAAGTCTCTTTAAAATAAAACGCAGGTGTTCTTCTGTTCTCCTTTGTCTCAATCAGTGGCATGGTGTGATTTTTGCAGGATTTTCCCAATGCAATAATGCACTTAGGTAATTTTTATATTGGGTACATATTTACTTATTTTATATCATAGAGTATAACGAGAAATAATATATACTGAAAATACTTTGTATGTAAATTTATTCTTACTTGTATAAATTATATACGTTTTTTTTTCTAAATTAATAAAAATATTTATGTCACATGCATCATGATTTCAAATTTATAAAATCGAAATACGATTTTTTTTAAATAGTTTAAATCGTTTTTTAAATTTTTAAGAAGTAAATATTTTTGAATCATAACGTCAGAAATGAATTATGTATAGTATTTCTGTCTGTTCTACCCAGGTTCTATTTCTGTCTATATCGTATGACTATCTCATATAAATCACGTGCGGCGTGTCCGTTAAAAAACATATTTGGAAGTCTCCCACACCGATGCGATGTCGTAGTATGCAGATTGCAACTACGTGATCTGAAAGTCAATGGGCGCGACCTGCGAGTGACGGGTCGATTAGTGGCTTATAGGGACTCGAGTACCTGCTGACACTTCGTGGCGAGGCTGTTTGTCGAGTTTTTAATAAACTTTCTCATTCACAACCAAATTGGTGCAATTATCCAAATCGTAGTTTTGCATCGCATTTTTTTTTCTTTTTCAGATGCATTGCATCGCCGGCTTGAGGGACGACATTAATACTTTTCTCATACAAAGTTAGTTGGATGAAGCTATCGAACATATTATATGTCCATTTAGATCCTGATTATATTCTTAGAGTTATGAATACTTACTTCACTTAAATTCTTCGGTTTCGACCTCCTTCAATTATGAAGTCTGCAGGCAGGAGCATCGGCAAATTTATTTCATAATTAATTTACGAATTTAGTTGGCAAGTCTTATGTCATCGTTTCTTATATACCAGGAAATGTTTACAATATATCTGAGCACTTTATTATGGAAAGCCTGATCTTATGAGAAAAAAATTCTCGCTATATATCCATTATGGATCTACTAAGAAAAAATGTTCTCAGTAGATCCAAAATTTAAAATTTGGATCTAATAAGAGCAAAAATTCTGTGAACCGTAAAAATCCATAATGCATGTAGTGAGAGTGATCCTTAAATTGAGTGTTTAGGTACCCTTGTGTAAACAAGGGTTTCATTAAAACATGCCACTTTACTTTAAAATTCAATAAAACACTTTTTTTTAATAAACGGAAACTAAAATAAAGGTTATTTTGAATCTAATAGATTTAAAAGCATTATTAAACACAACAGAAAGGTTCTACGAGTACAATGGAACAAAAGAGCTGTTTTAAAAACTAAAGCGGACTATATGGTCAGAAGAGGAATATGGAATTATATAATATAATCCGGAGACTATAATTCTCTTACCTTATAAAAAGTTAAATAATTAGGTACTTTATTTCTCCATACCATACCAAATGTAGCTAATGTGCCTAAAGAAGTTTTCACTACAAAAATGTGTAGTATTTATTTCTGGTTTTAAAAGTATGAACTAAATAGTTTTAGTTCGTTCTTTATTTTAAGGCCTTAGACGTCGGAACAAAATTCGTTAACTGTTATAACTCCATCGAATAACACAATAATCGTGAGCGAAATTTGTGTCGTGACAGGAATTAATTGAAATCTATGACGCGTCATACCAGTAACGGTGCCATCTGTTCAAAGCTTTAATTAAGGAGCTAAATGTACTGCCACCGCGGTACCCGGCAACTGAAAGGTATGATTGATGATACGTACACCTACCTACATACGTATTTGCGCACGTTGGAATCGACGACAAATTATTATTTCGTTTTGTTTCTGTCAACGGTTTAACTGATTAATCCCCTTGCAGACGACATTCGACAAACAAAGACGGATATTCAACACAAGTGCTAATTTCAATACGGTATTTGTATTAATCGATTTGTCATTGTAAAAACATTCAAATAACTTGTTATTTTTGGTTTATATTTCTTTTTTGTCATGACTTTTTTTTTTTAATGTTAAGGTCAACAGACAGATAGACTATACACTTGACTATAAACTATACAAATAAATTTGGATAAATAATACACAATTTGTGTTTTATTGACCGATTCCCGGTACTTTCTTGACATAGTAGTATACTTACTAATTACAAAAAAGATTTTACAATGAAAGACATTCAAAAATTGTAGTTGTTGTGAATTAAAAAAAAAACATTAGACATAAATGTAACAATATAAATTTAGCTTTTTTTAATTACGAATAATTTTATCATTCCCTATTTCCCTATACTAAATTAGCTTGCTCTCTTCTGACAAACTGCTGAGAATTTCTTCGATCGTTTCGTCTTGGCCTACATTTAACAGTTACGTAACATAGTATCAAATAGAAGGCGAAGTGCCTTTATTGTTGCTTTTACATTTTAGTTAAATGTCCTTTATATGTTCAACTTTATTTATTTATTTTTTTGGGCACAGTAACAACGAAAAATAGAACAATTTTAGTTGTTATAAGATACGTTAATTCTGAGTATGGGTACATGAAATAGATGCTGAAATAAATTTGTGGAATCCGTGTCGACCTTAACATAAAATAAAATTATTAATTAATATTTAGCTGCAGAATTAAAATAGGAATATCTATAAACCTAAATATACAATGTAATGTAACGTTACCTAATAAAATTTCAACGGTCTCTGTTATCCTACATCCCCGTTTGGGTAGACCTTTCTCACGTCACCTGTCACGAAAGCTTCAAGAATGTCTCACATAACTAAATTTCGTTACCACCTCATAATTTCTAAAATCTCGAATTGTTTTAATAACCAAGTATAAACTGTACTAAACTGGGATACGCTAAAATTACCTCGCCGTAGGAAAATCTAAGTGAAGGGAGTAGTACTATATATTGAGCTTAGTAAGGGATGCCAGAGCCTATTTCCCTATCCCCTCCTCATCTTTTATCCGTAATCCCAGTATCGTCGGCAGCGCATTTTTTTTAAATTTTTTTATTAGAGATGGGTTTGCTCTTGGCCACCATCATACCGTGCAGCGAAGATGAGGCCTATGATGGAGCGAGCTCACCCAGAAGATGCCTATTCACTCGAACTAACTTGCAACCTCTATAGATTTGCTCGTGTTAAAGGCGGCGGTGGGTAACCACCAACCATCAAATAGACCGTCAGCCTGTCTGACGACCTTAACATAAGAAAATGTGCTAAACTACTAAAAATATTTAATTATATTTAGTACTGTTAATCCCTTTCATTATACATATCTTCTTAATCTCTTCTCTAAGTAGCTCTCTTTAATAAACTGCTAGTCCATATTACTTAAGGTTAACTCTAAAAAATATATTTCAGTTCGAAAACACGAAAGCTCTAAAAAAAATAATCCACGAGAACGAGTCACCTGCGAATGGTGAAAAAAAAACACATTCCATTACGTGTAAGGCCGGTCTTGATGAACTACATAATCCTAAAGGAGTGTAGGACATTTTCCCTCCATCAGGCCTAACGAAGACAAATTAAGCCCACCTAGCCGACCCAGGGCGGGTTACGGACTGTGAGATGTTAGTACCTAGTGATGATTCATATGAAGAGTAACATGCGAGTGTTGCTAAAGAGTAACGTGAAAAAAATAAAAATAGCATTTTATAGTGTGTCATTTCGGTAACTAAAAATGGATGAGTAAACCAGAATGGGTAATTTACCTTACCCTACACTGTAACTAGTTGGTCCTAAAAATATTCGTCTGTTTGAAATAACCGTTTGAAAATTACCAAAATAAAATTTATTAAAAAAAACTGCCATAACTTTTAAAATAAACTCATGATTAAAATTAAGGTTTTTTTTATATAATATAAAGGTGGCAGACAGGCAGGCGGCCCACTTGATGGTAGGTGGTTACCGCCGCCTAAGGACACAAGCAACACCAAGGGGAGTGCTAGTGCGCTGCCTACCCTGTAGGTATTTGTTTACCCCAAACACAATGATAAAATTCCTTAATGTATAACAAAAAAATGTCCTTAAAATATTAGCATAAAGTACTGATATAAAATGTATTACGTTATTTAAAAATATAATAAAATTATTTCGGTCAAAACGATTCATAGATCGATTTTATTCTGGTATGTTTAAAAAAATAGCTAGAAAATGTAATCAATTTCTGTTTTTATTTGTTTTATAGAGGTCGAAATACTAACCACAAAATATGATAATTCAAATGAATATTAAAATTTAACTAAACAAGACTTAAATATCGACTTACAACAAAATAAACAACAAATGAAATTTAAATAACAATTGTCCAAAAAAATAATAAAAATGCAAGTATTAATATAAGATTCCAAGTAGAGCAATATATTATCACTCAGATCGTTGGAAGTATTTGTTGAACAATAATGTTAAATACTACAAATAAAATTGGATACAAATTGAATGTACATACTCCTTGATACATTACAATTTTGTCACTATTTAAAAACGGAAATGCCAATCAATACCTAAAATAACCTTTTAAAAATATCTAATTCCCGCCATCTGTTTTTGTTTCTACAATGTATGTTTTAGTTTAACTGTTTGATGTACGATGGCGCCACTGAGAGAGAATTGTTGTCGCTAAATAGAAGTACGCCTTGGATAGAGCAGATGGCGCTTATCATGAATTTATTAGTTATTTTTATTGAATGATTTCGAAAAATTATAATAAAATAAAAAAAAAATTGTTAATCATTCTAAATGACTTGTTAGTATTAATATAATTAGAAGCCGACAAAAAAAGATAAAGTGGGGTGTGGCTGCGGTTGTGTAGTGGACACGGCCGTATATTTTACGTGAAAATTACGAGTTATATTTTCTTTGATCCATATGTTAGTATACTAAACATAAATCGAATAATATTATACCATACGTATACTTACAAATTTTTTTTGTACCCATAGCTTTTGAGTGGCGTAATTAATTTTTGGATATTGATGATAGATAGGTATGTAACAACAGCATCAAACTGTACCTCAACTTGATTTTGTTATCATCGGTTTTCTGAATTGCCCCCCATCTCCCATCCTGAAATTAAATTTAAAGACGTATTCACGTCAAAAACAATGTATTTACCTAAATGTAAGTTACTTTCTGTTAAAGATATTAAAATGACCCTCCAACGGCGGCACTTTTTAAAGGTATTTTGCTATTTTTATGTCAACAAATAAAAAATATTCATGGCACTGTGAAATATTCAAAATAACAAGGTTGTGAACGGTTTTGTTTGTAATTATTTTGATAATGTTTGCATTGGATGCTTGTCGCATTGCTTCCAAGAACGCTTAACATCGCGTGCATGCTATGCAATAGAAAGAGATCTAAACGTAGGATTATTGATTTATAACTAATAGGTTTTTGAGGTCAATAATAAATGCAAATATTTTAAAGTTTCCCCTTAATTAGAAATAATATAATTAAATATCATCATATAATTTAAGTTATATGGTTTTCAGCATGTGTAATATAATTGCGTATTCGTAATGCACATTCCACAATTTTTCCTTGTCCCACCTCTTAACCCTTCATTATATCAATTTCACATGTACATGTAAATGTTATGTTTCACTTGATATTAAAAATTTGTGTTCTTGAAAAGTATTTAAGTAAATAAAACAACAAAAAACGAACAATTTATATCCTACTAATATTATAGATTGCGAATGTTTGTGAGGATGGATAAAAACTACTGAACGGATTTAGATGTAGTTTAGCACATAGATAGTTTATTACCTGGATTAATATATAAGATACTTTTCATTCTGTAAAGATGTTAGGTTCCTGAGAAATCGTATAAGAATATAATAAAAATATGGCGCCACTGTCGCCATGGTGGGGTCACAGAATAAAGAATATTTATCGTACACCTGTTTTGTTTTTCAACGCGGATGAAGTCGTAGGCACCAGCTAGTTAGACGATAAAACCGTGCATTAAAAACCGTGTGCTACGATGATAAGCGACTTACTAAAATACAGCGCTCTTTTATTTCTTAAATGAAATTGAAAAGTGGAAGCCGAGCTCTTGGTCTATACGTACGTATTGTTTAGGTAGTTGTTGGTGGCCACGGAGCAACTTCGCCGTGCCCGCAGTGGAATTAAGCAATTACATGCAACTTCTGGAAACTTAATAGGAAAACAGTAAACGCCAAACATCGTTTTACTTTCAACCATTTGCAATTCAATGTGTTTGGTGTTTCAAATGCTCAGAACGCTTTTCAAAACATACAACGTTTTTGGTGGAATTTGTTGTTTAAAATTTTAGAAACACAAAAGTACGTATAATCCGTTAAATGAAAATAATTTTCCTTCTATTCCACCAATTGTGAAAATGAATATCGTGATCTTAATAAAAATGATCTTTAATAAACCTGTGAACCAAAACATTATGTCTATAAATTAGCTACTACTGAAAAGGATTGGCTTTACTTAAATTACATAGTGGATCTAATTTATGCCTATAACTAAAATGGTTATTATTATGTAAACAATATTTTTCGAACTGTTTTGTAATTAAAAAATAACAAATAAAAGAAAATAAATTAAAATAATAATAATGAAAGTTTCTTTTTAATAATTTATAAAAATTCTCAAACAAAACTTTGAACACATTTATTCCTCATTATTTTATTATACTTTTCTATGAAGGTTGTTAAATTATTTTTACTTAAGCTAACTTACAATATATATAAGTTAAATATGGTGTTTCATATTAATCAAATGCCATTGGTGTTCCCAGCTGTTTTACTGTTTACAAAAAAACTACAAAATAGAGATGTGAATGTATGTACTATGACTTTTTTAATACTTTTTTTTAAATTATTAATTAATTTTTTTAATTAAGGACTGGTAGGACCCAAATAATTTAAAAAATAATTATATATTTCATACTTTGGGTGTGCAAATTATTGTTGACACTTGGAATTTCGCGATGATTGCTATTAAATAAATATAAACAACGAACCATTCATATAATAATATTAGAAAACCGTATTACTGAACACTTTTTGGTTAACATTTTTGGACTATTGGACTACATTTTACATTCCATTTCCGCCGATGGAATAATACAATTTTAATATTTACATATTGTGCCCGCAGGTGGACGGGTGCTTTTATGTAAATATGATTGTAGATTGTAAAAGTTTAGTGCAATGGGTTCGTAATTCGTAACCAGAGTGCACACACGCCCGTTACAGATGACTATTGCATATACTTAAAGCAGATTCGATGTTCCTCTCGCGACAATACTATGTGAAGCATTAATAAGAAATTATAGAAATCAATGTACGAGGAAACATATTTGTGACGACACTAGTAATTGTCACAAAATGTAGAGATACAGGGAATTTTTTTCATACATATGTAAATATGTCTACATATTCATATAATATGTCTAATATATGTCATATTATATGAATATGTAGCCATATAATATGTTTAATACATAATAATATGACTACATATCCAACCGACAAGCGAGTATGCAAATGTAAGACAAATTTAATAGCATCTTAATATCATTTAATAAATGTATTTTTATATTAATACATATTCTGCATTGTTTGCACTACTGTATGTTATCCTCATTTAAAGAAAATAATTAAATGAATGGATGGAATAAATGGAATAAATAATTAAATGTGCTTTTTCCACCAGATGATTACGTAAATGTTTCTTGAACACTGCCAGATTCTAATATTTCTTATGTTTTTTTCAAATTTACTTATATAAGTGCGGTGCCATACAGAATATGGCACCTTAATCCAAGAATATGCTACTTCGTAAACTAATCGAGGATATTTTATTAGTAACAGTAACAAAATGCGAAGCTTAGTTTCGGGTTAGAAAAGTAGTTGACTTCTTTCTTTTTTTATACTTAAAATGCTTTGAATGTTCGACCATTGAATTGAAACTGGAATTGGCAACCACAGAGAGTACTAAGAGAAATAATAGTCGGAATCTAATTGCGAAGTCCTAAGCGCAAAGAGCGAAATAAAATTACTAACTATTCGTGCAGTGGTGTTTAGAACTGTTAATATTCCTTCCAAATCGCATCATGTTTAGTTAATGCAGGTTTTGCTGAACCACAGAAATTTACATGTGATTAATTCCGTAAATTCAAATTCACTGAATACAGTATCTATTTACTAAATACGACCAAATTTTAATAATTCACATTATAATATTTCCTATAACTGGTACGTAACATTCTATTTAAAATAACAAGATACCAAATTCAATGCTACGATATTTTTAACTGTTAAATTGTGATTGAAAAAAATAGAAAATAGTGCTACAGCTCTAAGTAATAGGGGTTAAAGTATGAAATTGCCGTTTTATTGTAATAGGTACTTCGAATTGACATAGAACCTTCATGATTTGAGATTTTTGAGTGAAACTTTTTTCATACGGTACCTATGTAGTTCTTCTTTTAAAAAATGTGCAACATTCGATTATCAACTTTCAGTTGTTTTTTTTATTCAGCTTAGACAATAAAGATGGATACTTCGAAAATTCGTGTGATTTTTGAATACGAGTTCCGACGCGGAACTAACGCGGCAGAAACAGCTCGCAATATTAATGTTGCGTTTGGAGAGGGGACTGCTAATGAACGCACTGTGCGATTTTGGTTTAAACGCTTTCGTGATGGAAACTTCGATTTGAAGAACGAACCACGTGGAAGACCGCCCACACAGGTGAATAACAATGATTTGAAAGGGTTGGTGGAAGCCGATCCGAGCCAAACTACCCAGGAATTAGCGGCATGGTTTAACGTTACCTTACCAACAATATTGACTCATTTGCGTCAAATCAATAAAATAAAAAAATATGAAAAATGGGTGCCTCATGATTTGACTGATCTGCAGAAAGAAACGCGTGTTGAAACTTGCGTTGCCTTGTTGAATCGATACAGAAATGAAGGAATATTGGATCGAATTGTGACATGTGATGAAAAATGGATTCTTTACGATAATCGTAAGCGGAAAATGCAATGGCTGACCCCAGGTCAAACGCCGCAACAGTGTCCTAAAGCAAAGCTTACCAATAAAAAGGTAATGGTAACTGTTTGGTGGTCTCAGCGTGGTGTTATTCACTATGGCTTTCTCCGATCTGGTCAAGCAATAACGGCAGATGTCTACTGCGCCGAACTCGGAACAATGATAGCGAAACTAGCAGTGAAACAGCCCCGACTTATGAATCGATCTTCACCATTATTGCTCCATGATAACGCGAGACCTCATACAGCACGAGAAACCGTTTTAACTCTACAGGAACTGCAATTAGAAACCATTCGTCACCCTCCGTATTCGCCAGACCTTGCTCCAACGGACTACCATTTTTTTCGTGATTTGGACAATTTTCTGCGTGATAAAAAGTTTTCTTCTCAGGAGGCAGTGCAAAATGCTTTCACACAGTTTGTCGAATCTAGATCACCAGAGTTCTATCGCAAAGGCATAAATGAGCTTTCTATTAGATGGCAGCAATGTATAGATAATAATGGTAATTATTTTGATTAAATAAATATGTTAAATTAAAAAAAAAACGAATTTTTATTTTTCAGTACAAATCGGCAATTTCATACTTTAACCCCTAATATTTTTCATTTTTGTTGCTTATTTATTTTAACAAATACAGTAGCAGTGATAATAAATTAAAAATCTCATCCTAATTTATAAGATAACCGAGCACAGACATATAGACGTGATGAATTACTTTGGTCTTGAATTACTTTGGTCCAATATTTAAAATCCAATTGTAAAATAACTGCACATGTGCTGTTGAGTTTTAGTGCTATTATGGAATACCATTATTATCTTAACTTCAACATGTGCTCTACCAATATCCTACAATTGACAGCAATCATGTATCTTTGGTGTTACTTTGTGTTATTTGGCGACAGTTGCAAATTCATTTTGGAAAGTTAGTCTGTTGTCACTTTTATTCATAGAAAAGGTTTTTAGAAGTCACTTATTACGACTAATAGACATTCATACTTTGAAACAGCAACGCTGCTATATATCTACTTTTTATCCAAACAAATAAATGAAACTCGCGTCCAATTTACATATAAAACTTAAATGTATTTACGTATGACATGAACGAGCCGAGTTTAGAGAGAAAATAGAATTTGTTATTTGAACGGAACACGCGAAACCGATCAAATTTTAGATTTGTTGACGGTGACAATTACGAAAAAAAACATTACATTACAGTGAGCGACGGACGCGTGTAATTGATAAAAAAAAATGGGAATCACCGAACTCCATATGCCATGAGTTTGCGTTCGACTCATTCAATTATGCAAAGCTACCATTTGTTAACAGATTTTAGGGTAATTCGGCGAATGTTGGCTCGGTTTTATGCTAATCAGCTTAGTGTCCGTTATTTATTATTGCTACATGCTTACAAACGTTTCACGGTATAACGTTGCGGCTGATAACGTTGTTTCAGGCCGTTAATTGCATAAACATTCACTGCCCGATGATTCATATCGCAAAATAATTACTCCAAGTGTTTTTGTTCTTGTTAACGGCTATTTTGTGTTAATTTAATGTAAATAGCTTTGAACTGGTAACGCTTTTTCTGATTTGTTTGGTAAATTTTCGTATAAAAATAGGGAAACTGTGAAATTCTAATGTTGAATTACACAAGAGAACGTGGAAACATAAAAAATATATACGTATTAAATTGACAGAACTATTTTTTTTTCTTTTTTGTTTGGTAACATTGAAATAAAACTGCAAAAATAAAATTCGGATGTAACTCGATAATTACACCAGAAAAATAAAAAAATGAAAGGCATGATTTCATCAAAAGTAGATTATTCCAATACATAGTTGCATTTCTAAAAAAACTATTTTCTCAAATTGTGAAAAAACACAAAAAGTGGAATAGCCAAGTTTTAAAAAGAACCTCCTCAATTATTACTGACTTGTTATTTTTGATTTTCTACTAACTTCCTCTAATCTTCCCAATAGGGATTTTGATATAGTTTTCACTAATGGAAAGAGGGATAAACGAAAAAGATTTACGTGATATGCAGAAAAGATATTGCGATCGGGCAAAGCCGGAGGCGGGTCGCTAGTATAAAATAATATTTAGTTTTTAACTATACTATACTTCATATTAATTCTAATAGTTATTACTAAGAGTTATTGTAGAAGTGATGATTGTATAAGTCTAATAGGATAAAATTACAAATATTAATTTAAGGTATTATTTTTATTTTTGTTATAATGTTATTTATATTTACTTTATTTTTATATTACATATAGAATAACACAGTAAAATAATTAACAATACAAAACAATTAATCCATAAGGTCCAATGAAATTACTGCTTAATTATTATTTCATACTTATATATTAATAATTATTAGTGATCGCATGTAGAGTTAATGTAAACATTTCGATTGGATTTTAATTGGAAAGCTGGAAATATAATGAACCTAATGGGTTAGATGGAGATTAACTATAGTTTTAATTAACACGTGATTTTCTGGATCGTTGCGCTACTGACATTTAATTTCATAATTTGCAATATTCAAAATAAACGTTGTCAATCATCACGGAATAAGTGTTTAAAATATTCTACACTTTGTATAACGGAGTAAAGTTGCAGTACGAAAACTTTCCTCAGTTTTCTTATTGATTCTTCAATAAATCTTAGACACTTAGTACCTTTCGAAACTAAAGCACACGTCAATTTAAGGTGACGAACCTTTTCTTACCCTGACTGTACAAAATAGTCTTAACAGTATTTGAATACAGTATTGAATATTACTTACAAATAAATATATATCTAAAATACATAACGTCGTAATGATATGTAATGTTATGTTTTGTTGTTATGTATTTGTTTATAAATAAAGTTTTTTATTATTATTTTACCATAAATCAGACAAGACAAACAACAACATCATATCAGTCGTCGTGGCAGTCTACATAAATTATTTGTTTAAACTTCTACATTTTCGTAGCAATCGTAGCAGAACTGACGTAGCAACCAATGTTTATCTGTGCGAAGTGTAAAAATTCATAAAACAGGGCACTTGCCGCACCTATGGCGTTTGCTTGTGTTATAGGCGACAGTAGCCACCTACCATCAAGTGGATCGTCAACCTGTCTGTCGACCTTCACATTAAAAAATTATATAAACTTAGTATCTCCGAAAAACTAATTACGGTACATAATTAAATATTAATGCCTAAGCGTGATCTTAACTTAGCATAACTCCAATAGTTCCCAGACGTTATCTGACGTAAGCGATAATTACATTCTGTAAGTATTTATAATTCATGAGAGAGAGCTCTCGAGCCCGCAATCTGTTTAATTACATATTTGCTACAAATTGTACCAACGTTTGTGCCTAATGCCAACATAGGCAATAATTTAGAATTGTTCAATTTAGTTGGAAACTGAAATAGCAAAATGGGAAATTCTACTTAATAGAAACGTTTTGGTATGCTTTGAAAAATGTTTGCAAATACAACGTTTTCGATGTTTTGTTTTGACAAATTTTGTAATTTCAATTAAGTAATAAGTACTTAGTACAATTGAAACTAAACAGCAACTTAATAGCAAAACTAACAACTTTGAGATACAACTTAATGTATCTCAAAGTTTGAGATACATTATGTTGTATATGTGTAAAAAATACTAAAATAAGCGTAATGTTATATAGCCCAAAGCCTTCCTCGATAAATGGACTATCCAATACAAAAAGAACTTTTCAATTCGAACCAGTAGTTCCTGAAATTAGAGCGTTCGACCAAACAAACTAACTCTTCAGCTTTATATAATAGTAAGTATACAGATATAGATTAAATTTCCTTGTAAATATATCAATATTGGAAGCTTATTTTTTATGTATATAACGACCCACTGTATTCAACTCCCCAACATTTATTATTACGTTAATAAAAAATATGCACAATAATTTATTCAACCTTTATTGCTCTTATATTTCATTTTATAAATTAAACGACTAATTTTTTTATTTTTTTAAAACGTAAAAAAAAATTGAGATATAAACTATCCTATCTTTTAAGTTGGACCAAATTACATATAGTTACGAAGTTTTATCATAATCGGTTCAGTAATTTCGGAGTTCATCGAGAACAGACACGTGACACGTAATTTTTATATTTATAGAGATACTAGTGGCCCGCTCCCGGCTTCGCCCGGGGTGCTTTTTTGCAATCCAGCCGATAAATTACTTTAAACCGCCATCTGTGAGAACCTTATGGAACTCATAGATAAATAATTGCTGTATTGAATAAGTATCAACAGATGGCGCTATGTTAATAATATTATATAATTTGCAAAAAATAATAAACAAAATGAGATATAAACTATCCTATCTTTTAAGTTGGACCAAATTACATATACTAGTTACGAAGTTTTATCATAATCGGTTCAGTAGTTTCGGAGTTTATCCCGAACATACATCGTGACACGAGATTTTTATATATAGGATAGATGAACATTTGAAAATGGAGAAATAATGCTGGACTGGACCGTTTCTTCTAAAAATTTTCAATATCCTGCAGTTTTAATACGGAACTAAAAATTTTATAACACCTAGGTATGTCATGAAACACCATCCGATTACAAATATATTGACAGAGCTGACAGACTTGGTGCACTCTGCAGTTAAGGTGCGAAACTTTACGACCACTCACACTTTATTGCCGCAAGGCGAGAGTAGCTGTTTATTTAAATATCTTTGCATGGTAATCTTTCTCTACGTAGTACCAACCACGTACAACTTGGCACTAGACTTTTAAGTTTAAAAAAAAACAGGATATAGGGGCGACACAATGATTGCTATGTTTGTATTTACGTGTTTAGTTGCAATAAATGACTGTTATTATTTTTTGTCTTCGCTTGTAGGTACATTGCACAATATAATAAGTTATATTGCTTTTTTAAACAAAGATAAAAAGTTAAGAAAGTAGAAAACTTAAAATTATTTAGTGACAAGCTGGTGCCTGCGACTTCGTTCGCGTTAAAAATAAATGATATATATATAAGTAATATAACACCCAACATCTTCATTGTTATTACACTTTTGCCAGTTTTTTTTTAAATTTTAGATGATGCCTCGGGAACAGACATTTTTTCTATGTCCTATGTGCTTTCCGAAATTCCTGAAAACGTTTACAGGCATAATTTCATAATGGTCGGTTGAGTAGTTAAGGCATGGAAAGGTAATAGACAGACACACATACAGTTACTTTCACAGTTATAATATTAGTATGAAATAGTATTTCTGGTTAATCTTGATGGACTAAATCGTGTTATGACTAAATGTTATATTATGCTATGCTCTAGCTCTATGCCTAGAACTGTGTCAGTTTAAACTTTATTAAACACAGACTTAGATATTTCCCATACCATATTTCCACCAATATGAAAACAAGATATAAATCCTTTATTTAAATGTTAGATGACATTCTACGGCATTTATAGTAAGCCTTTTTTAATTCGTGAAATCGTAAATAGGTTGATTCTCTGCCTGTTTTTTAGCAGCGGTAGTACAATGGATGCTGTTTCTGAATTCCAACTCATACTCTTTATTTTGAATTTTTGTTAAGCGTCACGTGTGTGGAATTCGACTGTATGGCTTTATGGACCTTTACAAAGCACGTAAAATAATTACGTTGTACATTTTAATAATAATTTAATATTGCATTATAAAACAATACAATATAATGAGAATTCATAATATAATGGATTATATAGCAGTATTACTTAACAACTGAAACATGTACCTACTCGATTAATTTAATCACTTAAACCACTCATTTCTCTGTTTAAGTTTCAAAAGAAACCATCTACGATAGTGTTAATTATTACGGAAGCTCTCTTTAAATAAATTAAAATGTTTCAGACGTGTTAGCGCAGAAACAAACTTAGATGTTTTATACTAATTGTTACTCTTATAGAAGTTTTAAACTCGTTGAATAATCGAGTTCAAACTAGAAATAGCAGCGTCGGCTAAAGAGTTGGACTGCTAACTCCGTTTGAATGATTTTTTTAGTAGACGAATAAAATGTTTTTTCTTTCATATAACATTAAATAGGAAACTGAAAATCTCGTAGGTATATAATAATATTTTTATATACTTTTAATATCACTTACCTTAATTTAGCCGACGAGCTTTTTCGTCTATTATTATTAAAATCTAAATATTATGTTTGATTAACACATAGAACGTAATTTCCTTTATGTTTTATTCGCAATCAATACCACACACTTCTACTTAGCATGTTAATAACTCGGTAGACATGCCTATCTATAACCCCACATTTTGTACAATATTCGCAGCCGCGACTCGCGCTGTTGTCTAATTACTATGAATATTATATCGGGACAAACTCATTTTCTAACACAATATGTTCGCTGACTTACTTTGTAATCGTCTCAGTTATTAAAGGCTCAAAGGGAGGCGGCGGGGTTTCAGGATTTCTTCGTATCATAGTTCGCAAACAGTAGCAGAACTTGGCCTATAAATAGTTTGATATTTGGTATGGTACATCTAAATCTATCTATTCTATACATATAATAAAATCGTAAACAGACCGTGTATGTACATTAAACATTTTTTAAAAAATCACGTTGTACTTATGTTACCGAGGTCAAAAAAATAGTTTTTAGAATTTTTGTCAGTTTGTCTGTGGGTTTGTGCACACTAATCTCTGAAACGGCTTAACCGATTTTACGTATGTATTGATGATTACCTGGATCAAATTATAGGATACTTTTAATCCTGGGAAAATGTTAGGTTTGCTGTGACGTCACCACACTCAAACCACCTTCTTTCGCCTCAATCCAATACCAGCTGCTCTCTTGAGGTCATTTCGACCGTGGTCTTCACTCCATGATATCTTAACTAAGTTCATGAAATCTTATATAATTATGATTTTACACGCTACGATTTTACATTAACGAAGTATTTTAGAACTAAGCTTTTATGACTTGATTTTTATCTTATACATTTTACAGTAACAGTCACATTATAATTTGAAATAACTATACCCAGACATCGATTTATTAGCTTTGCAGACGTTGAAAACTTATTAAATGTGTTAAAGTTTTGGCTTTACAGTTTTGTCAGAACATTTACACGAAATTCAATTGATTTTCAAATGACTGCTGTCATAAAAGATATCTCGTATTATTGTTGGGAATAGCGTGGATTATTAAAGTACTTTTAAAAAATAATTATAGATGATTTTACAGAAGTTCCCATTCTGTTATTAACTCGTACAGACTCTTTGCTGAATGTACGTGCGAATCAATGGCGCGGAAAAGGCTTTATCGATTTTAAACTACCCTCGTGTTGCACTTTGTTAAACTTTTGTTATTGGCTTTTTAAGAAGAAAGCTTCTTTCTGCTCGAGCACACTTTATGTTTGTGAAGCTTTATTGTGACATAGGTTTTATTTAAGTAATTTTATACCTATTTGTTTTATTTCAAATATTCGTTATTTATTTAATTCGATATTTCTAACTATACTGATCATTTAAAACACACATTCTGGTGTGTAAAAAATCCTTATGGACAGTTGCACGACAAACTCCTGTGACAGACGCGATCTTCTGTGTTGCCTTCGTCGATCGACTGTTGCCTTATTAATATAAATTTATATTCCATCTTTAGCTTTTTTCTTTATAAATTGAAACACCTTATAAATCATTTTTCTTGCTTATCCAGTCCATGTAGGACTTTATTTCGTCTTAGGCATAATATTAAATTTTAATGAAAACGTTAACAGTGTGTACTAATAAAACAACACATGTGTACACACACACAACAAATTATCAGTAAACACGTGAAATTAAATTATAGTTTAAATAACAGTAAAACAATAACGCATACAAATATGCACACTTATATGTAGAAGTAAACACCGCGTTGCGTAACCTGTCTACGAGTATACCGCCTTATGTAACACCCGACTGCATCAACAATATAGCCGATTGCGACGGCCTTAGTATTTAATTACACACCCTTAACTGACGTGATTGCATTTCCTGCAACTGACGTACCAGTTTATTATTTTGCCAATTTCAAACCATATTAAATTCTTGGATATTGAACCGGGGCACGCTCCCGCTGGTTAAAAATATTGATTATTAATAAATCTTTGTTAGAAATATTTCTTATTGAAGATCACTTTGTTTTCCCTTTAATTGTCACTTAGTATTGGGTTTAGGACTATGATTTTTTTGTAGAGAAAGTAAGGTAAGGGCACATTAAAATATAGGATACTTTTTATCCTCGAAAAATGTTAGGTTTCCGAGGGATAGTTTAAAAATATCGTATAAAAGTGATGACCGAGTAGATTTAGATGATACCTCGGGAAAACCTAACAGTATTTATACCTAAAAGGTAATAAACTATCTGTGTGCCAAATTTTATCCAAACCCGTTCAGCCGTTTTTCCATACATCCTCACCATTTTTCGCATTTATAATATTATTAGTAAGTGGGAAGAATAATAGGATATTCATTATTCTTCCTACTACCTAAGGAGGATCCTTCCTTCCCGCGAGTCGCGGTTGAAGTCGTGGGAACCTGCTAGTTATGGTTATATTTTTAAAAATTTGCAAAGTAGTGTACATAACTTTCCATAAAACATTTTGTTGTTCATGGTTCTGATTCAGCTATTTCTATAACTATCGGCGCTATCAAGTTACCTTAGTGACGCTGAAATTTAATAGATCTAAGTGGTTTTTTCATTAAAATTTTCTATCGTTTAAGTTTTTGCATTAAAAGCCATTCATGCAAAAGCAGGTTAAATTATAATATTAATCAAAAATTGTTTTCTAGATATTATAAAAGTTTTCAATATTAACTTTCCAAATTATCTCGCATGGTAGATGAATTGAGGTGAGACCGAGATATTTAATAACAGTTAGAACGTTCTTTGGCATGCGTCAAACTTCATTCAACTTTATTACGCTGGGACGAATGATGATCAACTTCTCAGAAATCATGGTAGGATTCTTTGATGACATTCGTAAAGATTACGTTTATCTATCGATTTGTCCTAATCGAGCTTGTAATTAACTATCTATCTATCTATATAGTCCTTGCTTCTTTTGGCTGGAAAGTTAATGAAGCGGAATTATTGAAGTTAAATGTGATTTGTGCAAGCTGAACTGTGTTATGCATTTGTTTTGAATTTTATATGTACACTATTAAGTTAGCTATCCATAATATATATATAAAAAAGGGAACACGGACCGGCAAACATACGGTAGGTTATCAAACTATAATATAGGCCAAGGGTCAACGCTGCATCTGATGAGTCTTAATAGAAAATAGCACAAAAGTGGACGCCCAACGACTGAAATGATGATGCTGATCGTTCTAGCTTTTTGAGTGCGTTCTTATTTACGTTTCTTGAGAGTGTATTTAGCAATCTATCACAATATGATACTCTAAAAAATTCTTATTTCGCAGTCATCTGGGCAGCCGTCTAGTGGCAGTAACCACCCCCTCACAGAAGACCACCATGTGTGCTTTTGCGTTTCGGTGAGGGATGCCAGAGCCCACTTTCCAATCCCTTCCCCACCTATCATTAAATGGACCGTCAGCCTGTCTGTCGCTCTTAACGTAAAAATGAGAAGAAAAAATATATTTTGGAATAGCGATTTAGAAGAAAGTAAATTTTTCGTAGGGTAATATCGAAAATGTTTAAACTAAAATTGATTGTCATAAGTCATATTTTAATTATTTTATCAAGAAAATATTTAATGTTAATCTTTTATGAAAATCAGTTTAATTTTCTCTGAATATTTCTCATATTTCTTCGCTTTTCTAATAGGTATATTGTATATTATGTAAAAAAAGAAAAAATGTCAGAAATTTAAACTTTCGACTCGCAAATGCGTGTAAAACTGTCGCAGTTAGGTACTCCTCGATGACTGAATTCAAATATTATATATTTTCATTGAGCGAAGCACCACTCGGGACGCTCTTTCAAAGTTAAGGTATCTATGTCGAAAACCTTTTCAGATTTCCTACAAACAGATAATAATATGTAGATAGGATTGTGTCTATATGTATTTGTTTTTAACTTTATTCACATTTATCGAATATTTATCTATGAATGTACTTTAGACAAATATTTCTCAGTTGAGTGAATTCAAGGATTAAGATAGACGTTTTTCAAGTACATCGTGGCCAATCTAAGTTTATTTATTATCTCAGACAGGTATTTGTGTTTATTGGTTATCATATTGCATTATTCCTAGGCATTAATTTGATATACATACATTTATGTAGTTAAATCTATGTTAACTCTAAACTACCATCGCCTGTTAACACAAAAATGCCCCCCCCCCCCCCCCCCCTCTTAAGATAAACATTCAAAAAAAAAAGTAGGTACTGTTCCCGGGATCATCCCGAGATCAAAACTGCGCCATATATTAACATCTTAACAAACTATTGACGAACTTAAGATTATTATGAACCACGAATTACGTACTAATTCGGGTAGATGGCACTTAACTGATACAATTAAACGAGGGTGTCGCTCACAGTGTGTGGGAAAAATAAAAATGTGCCCGAAGAAGTTGCCTGAAGAAAAAATAAAAAAATCCACGCCTGACAAAAATATATAAGCAATTAAGATCGAATAAGTGCTACATGAACAGGGACAAATTTGTGGTCAAAATCTAGTTACACATTATTTTGTATTTTAATAAATTTTGTTTATTTATTTAAAAGATAGACCATTGTCAGAAACTCACTCAGCAATAATATTAGTAAGTCCTCAATATTATGTTCCTCGTTAATAAGTCTTTGTAAATAAAAAGAAATGCGTGAACAAAAAGTTTTGTGCCCCATTTAGCATTTTTAAACCATAATTTAGGTGTGACACGACGGAAACACAAAAAAAAGAAATTAAACGTCCTACACACGCAATTAAATGTATAAAATAATTACGGGGCCGATTGTCGCGCCAAGTTTCGAGGACGTCAGCTGCTATTTGACAAAATGAAACGTTATTTCTTTCATTTAAACGTCATTTGAATGGGCGCATTAGGACGGAGATGGACCCGAGACACGCTTGTTGTTTCGAACTTTATACATTTCGACGTTTATGGACCATCTGCTGTTGTAATTCTACTCTAATGCCATTTGTTTTTCATTTGTCATCTACAATATATTTATAACTAAAACTAAATCTTTGTTTACCTAACCTGTTTTAAAGCCAAACGATCGGAAATTAAATATATTTAATGTTTTCGACAAGGCACCTGGTGACAACGGTTGATAGCAACGATTTGATAGAATGTCGACATTGAATCTAGGCTGCTTCTCTTCTGACCGGTCCTATTGGAAAATTATGTCTATGTTCAGCAGTAAAAGTACTACGGTAGATTTATGTAAGCCAAAGTAGACCACTTTGCCGTGCTATTATAACCAAAGTATAATCTTAGAGTTTATACATAAAATCTAATCTATCAAACACCTAAATATCTTCACCAATCCTAACATTTATAATCATAGAAACTGTTAATAACAGAATCCTCTTAAAGTTAAATTATAATGGACCTCCACCTGAACACATCGTACGCAAATAACCTCAAGAGATCACATTAAAATTTAACAATGTGTAATCAATATTGAGCTTAGGAATAGATGTACTGTCTAAGTTGAAATTTGAAGAGAAGCCTGTATTAATTAATACCGTCCATTAGCATCGCTCGCTTCGTCTCAGAGAGCTCTATCGCTCTAAATGCAATTAGTTAACGCTGAGGCACCGCGCGACACCGCCCGCTCTCAACCTAAATATAATTCCCAAATAGGATTATTCCACTCACTGTTCATAAGAAAATATTGTGTGTAATGAAATATGCGATGAACTTCAAAGTTTCTGCTCCCGTACGCAAGGTCGCGTCGATTTCACGTAAGCGTTAATAATCTTAAAGATAAATCTGTCGACGGATTTAGAGATTTCTACAAGTATTTTAAATGAGAAAGTTTGTTTTTATATAAGTGTCGGCAGGCAGATTGACGGTCTACTTGATGGAAAGTGGCTACCATCCCATTGTCGATTTGACGAACGTTTGGTCCAGTGGTTAGTAACCCTAGTAGCTGTTAACCAATCGGTCGCGGCTTCGAATCCCACTAGTGTCAAATGTTTATGTGTTAACATCTACCTTTGTACCTGAGTCATTCATGTTTGTATCTGTAATATGTATATATTTACAAAAAAAAGCTATCTACGTAGTATATCAACTGTGGTATCCATAATACAAGCCTATAGTTGTTTAGTGTGGAACTAGATGGTGCTGTGTGGAATCTGTGAAGATATTTATATTATTTGTATATTGTAACAGAAGCCACACCGCAGGTGTTTTAAGAGCGATAATATTAAAGAAGGTTAAGGGATTAGGTGAGGATATGAAAATGGGCTCTGACATCCTTTTCTCACTCACCGATACCCAACAGCATAGTTATTTCATGATACTATTTTGCCGTGTGCCCTACCAATATTTATTTTTCAAAATTTTGCGCATTATTTTTCAAAGAAACCGCAGAATTAAACTGCCCTTGGCTGGCACCGAAATTAACCGAAATTAAAATTAACGATTATAAATTGTAAATAGATATATAAGTATCAATAATTTCTTTGATTGTTCTTTAATGTTCTTTGATTTGAAGTAATTAAAATATTATTTTCGACCTACACGTAGGTATAGCCTTGAAGTCGGTTTTTTTAATTTAATTTTTTATAATCTTCGGTTTAATATCTTCATTATTATTTTGGAACCACATAAGAGTCGCTTCTTAAACGCAGTTTTCTTCCGATTAGGACATCTATTAGATAACTAATCCTTTTAAACTCACATCGGAATCACATTGGTGAAAGTGAACGGTATAGAATTCGCTGGTTGAATAGTTCACACTGGGTGTCGGAAACTCGCCCCCGTGTCGGTTCTAACGCAAATTATTAGCGCAACTTTAACCCCCCATCCACCTTTCTTTCGTCCAGCTTCGCTCCACGAACTCTCAATAGATTCATTAAGACTCTAACGAGATCTTCCGAAAGAGAATAACGAATGCTTTGTTTCGTTAAATGCGATTTATTTTCGTCTGTTACAACATTTCGTCTGAGCTCTCCGGGGATTATTTAAACGCAACGTATTTATAGTATGATATGATCCAGTATATACTTGCAGGTGAATATGCCACGATGATTTTGCATTACAATTTTGTTTCGTTCCTGAATAGTATTCGTTCTTGGAAGAGGAAATTACAATCTAAGCTTAGGAAAAATGGCGCCGCGCTTTCGTTCTAAGTGACTCTATATAGTTACCTAATTTGGTTGTGATCACTGTCTGTAATTACTGATATATAGAAAAATATAAGAAAATGACATTTACGACTGCCATATCAAAAATTTTAGGCGTCGAAGCTGCGGGCGAAAGCTACTTTGCTGCAAATCGGATACTATCAAAAATTTTTATTAGCCGATTATTTATTCAACGGGCATTCATATGCAAAAAACTTTCAACAGAAAACCCACAGTGAAGCTCAAATGAGACTTATTAAAAATTCACCCCATAATTCAGTATCGACTGTGCTGTCAATTAGTCGGCTTTGATATACCAAATCTAATTTTGTTTTTATATACAAAAATGTACGCAATAATCAACTGCAAAGTGAGTTCTGCGAATGTTCGGTCGAGTTAAATTTATGTCCCGTTTACTTTAGCAATTTGGAATGCAAATGTAAACATTTAAAAAACCTTCATTGTAGCACTAAACGCAAATCGATCGGAAGCGTAAACTCGACGTCGTTCAAATCACGAAATTCTGGGGAGAGCTATTTTTCAAGCCGACTGCAGCGACGCGATAAGCGCCACGGAAAATGTGACCGAATTTCAATCAAATTTATGAGTTATAATAATAATTATGGGTACTTTATCTCGGCGTCGCATAAAATTTGCAATCTCAGTGAAAAGGTGAACTCTAGTGTAACAAATTTCTCGGCAATCGTAAGGCGCAGATAACAATTCGTAAAATTAATCGAAGCGCAATGGAAAAACGTGACTTTAACGGGGTGTCCCTCGGCGTGACGGGTTCCGGGTGTAAATTGTAGAACATTATTTGAGAGAGATATAATATTGATATTTTAGATTGTGTCTACACTTACAATTCAGCTATAGAAACCTTACGCACCTTCTGACAGAGGATATCAAAACAGATCTATACTAGGATGTAAGCGTCCTTTGAACCATTATGTCTTTCATTCAAAACCTTTTAGGAAATTTTCACACTTCAAGAACTCAGTAAAATGTGTATGATAAGCACATTGATTGATTTCAACGCTAGACCTTCATTTTGTCTTTTTATACGTTAAACCCAGATATAAATTTTGTGTCTATAAATTTAAAAAAAAAACTACAATCATACTAAAAAAAAACACCATATTTTTGTTTATATTTTTTAAATGGTACGTTATTCCACATGAACACAAGTCATATTTTATGTAGACTAATTCACTAAACTACACACACTACACGAGTGAAGCCGGGACGTGTCGCTATAGTAAAACTTATATTAATAATATAATAGGCACAAGATTATAAAATATGCAAAAATTTCATAGCGTTAATTACCCATGAGCCATTAAGGCTTTTTTTGTTGGGATTTCTACCAATCAGCTCACTGAAACGAACCCCTATAAAATTGTTTGTATAAATTGGCTTTAAGAAAAAACTTTAATTTGTACCCTCCCCAAGGAAAGCATTTTCAAATGTAGCAACTAGATTGAAACTTTTATTGCTTCGGTTGTACCACTCAAAATCATTTCCCAATGCAATAACTTATTATAACACTTAGTTAGCAAAAGTCACCGGGTGAAATCTTTGTTCTTTGCCACCCCACCGCGCGCCGGACCGCTCACAGCGATTGAAATTTAAAATATTGTACCCTTTGCCATTATACGAGCTTATTCACCCTTGAAATATCCCTAGGGGGCGCCAGGTACAGCGATTGGGGAAAATATTTTACACTTGTTACTAAGGATGTCGCTTTCAAGTCTGCCATTACACAATCTTAATCCTGTGCCGACTTGAGACCTAACGCTTCGCCAGTAAAGTTGAAAATGGCACGCTACAATTGGCAATTTCGCCGGGAATATTTATGAAAAGCACTTAATTAGTGTGTCGAGAATGAAAAATTGTTATTGAAACCGAGTTGATTGAACTCGCAATTCATAACTATGTCATTTTGGATGCGACTGGTAATGAAAACGCGATTAATCACCAAACGAAACTCTCGTCAACGCTTTTAGTGAAACAGTACGGCACGCGTGATTCTGCATTTTGTACATTTCGGGCCCACTATTTTGTTATTGCTTTTTCATTTTATGAGCATTCATTATTTTATTCTTGATGCTGTTTTAACGGGTTGCCGCGAAAGGGGGGATGAAGGGGTGCGTCAGCACATTTATTTTAAACCCGAAACGTTTTTCGAGTAGTTAGTTCTTTTGTTCCCATTTATTAGAATTATAAATGGCATTACTTTAATGCTTTACCTCGTTTTTTTTTTATTATTTATTTTTTATTAATTTTTGGGCACAAACAGAAATAAAAATATATTATAGAAAAACATTTACATATATTCCAATCCTGTCCACATATAGATAACTTGCATGTAAGAGAGTTAAGAAACTAAACACCAAGCCAAAAAAGATAAAAAATATTACAAAGTTAAAATTAAAAACAAACTATATTTTTTCTTTGTGTTTGTTAATGTTTATAATTAAATTCTTTTATTTGATTTAAAAAGTTTTATTCAAAGCTTGTCTCGAGGCTATGTCAGCCTAATATTTGATTTTCATGAATAGACACAGAAACATAAACATATACACAACACACACGGTCATACAAGCTAAACCGTTAGCGAAAACTTGTTTTCTTTAAAATCGTTATTTGTTTCTTTTTTTGCCTTTTCTTGTTATTTTTTTTGTAATTAATAGAATATGTATTTGGAGTAAGATTAGATTTTATTTATTTTCAGTATAATATTTATATTTACCAGTACCACTATTTTTACCACCGACGCCCGACGCAAAAACGTGGTGTTATAAGTTTGACGTGCGTGTATGTATCTGTATCTGTATATATCTATCTGTGGCATCGTAGCTCTCAAATGGATGGACGTATTTTATCCAGTTTTTTGTTTAAAAGCTGACGTGATCGGTGTCGTTCCTAGCTATAATTTATGAAGATCCATTCAGGCATTTGAAGACCATCAGACCATTTCCTAGTTAACAAAAGGATTTTATTAACTTCCACATGTTCGATTTATGTGAAGTGTGGTATACTGTTACTTAGGTATTATTTCCATGGCATGGTAACCTTGACTCGGTGCTGCAGCATCATGTAGTCTGCGGAATAATGAACTCCTCAGCAACTTACAGCAAATACGGCGTGTTTGGGCGCAATAGAAAGTCCCTGAGTTTGTAATTTTTTAACTAATATATTTACATTACATGTATTGGGCTTGTCTAATTAGGCACTAACGAATAATTGGTCAGTACATGTAGGTCGGTTAGCTGACGAATTAATTAAACGTAACTAAGCAGAAATAATTAAACAAATACCTCCACTCATTAGCCAGCGTGCAGCATTCGTATCACAGTGCTAGGTGCACAGAGGGTGAGGTACTCTTCCCGCATTACTGCCCATTATTACCGGTTCAGTGGGCAGAACGCCAACGTTTACTTGATAAAATAAATTTGAACAAAACAAACGCATCCGCTGCGGCAATATGAATCCACCTCTCTGAAGTTGTGCTAAACGGCATGGAAGTGGAAAAACGGTAGATGGGCACGGGCTAATATGTGAATACTTGGCATTCCTCTAGATGAGCATTTATCGCCAATACGCAACCAACCAAGGGATATTGGAGTTATTCGACGGGCGAAATGCGCACCAATTCTGACACAACCATTGGACATTCTTCGACATTGGACTGTTTTAGTTTTACTTATGTCCAATACATCAGATTTCGTGATTTTAAAATCAATCCTTACAGCTTAATATATAGCTATAAATAGTCCAATTCGTATAAGCTGAGAAGCAACTTGACAACGCGTTTTTTAAAGATTTTGATATTTTTGGAAACAACTGAATTTCTATAATTTAATTGTAAGAAATGTAAAAAAAAAACGCACTACGGTCCAGATTATTACTGGGTGTATTGTGCCCTGACACTACTGGAGTGTATTCATGGTATCCTATCTTAATAAAAACCCCTCTTAATTTTATTTATTTAAAACTTTTATATTTACTATGTAATATTTTCATTTCAGGTAAAATATTTTCTTCTATCCACTGACTTGGACGACAACCATTTTTGTGAGTGATATAATTAGGTAAATATTCGCTAAAGTTGTAAGACATTTTAATGCTTATTACCGACTTACATCTGTTTTATGTTGTAGTTTAAATATTGTACAATATATTATATATTTTATATTGTACGAAAAAAGATATTTAAATGCCACAAATAAGATTTAATTTACCTATATTGGGTATCGTTATTGTAAATTGTTAGTGGAAAATACAAAAATATTAACCATGAACATTAACATGAAGTGTACCTGCCTAGTTATTGAAAATGTTTTCTATTATATTACATCTGTCACTTTAAACATTAAAATTGTTATTACTTAATTTACAATAAGAAAACTTCACGTACTGAGAATAATTTTTACTTAGGGAGAATTTTATCACAGTAAAATTTACCAAATAAAATTCATGAATTGGTACATAATTTTAAAACTTAGCAAAATGTTCCCGAAATCTATGAAACTATGTAGGTATGTGTAAATTCTAATTCGTATGGAAACGTAAGCCGAATTGAAGTGTCAAGCGTAAAGAGAATTTCACTGGTGTGGGGTGGCCATTCGTTAGTCTAACTCTTTTGGTAAAACGAACCCGGGATAAGCCGACTGCGCTGTTAACATTCTTTTCAATAATGATGGGGGAGATGTGAGTGCCCTATGTCTTGTTTATTGGATTTTTTGTTGCAATCTACATATGAATGGAAACTGCAATCTGTTAGACGCGGAAAGGCAAGGAGTCGTTGCTTTGTTCCCATAATCTTGTTTGATGTTTATTTAGTAAAATATAGGGCCGTTATTATGATAAATTATTCAAATAACATAGAGTTTGTCTGTTACATTAATTCTAAATTTAAATAGGTAGGTATAAAAATAATACAAATTCATTTTTAAAATTAATAGCAGATAGGCCATAATAATATGTATACTTATTTAATAGTAAGAGCCAAAGAAATATTAGACAATAGCATTGGCACACAATATAACCATTTGTGATAATGAAACAAAATGTTAAGTAGATTTAAATAAAAAACGATTAAGTTTTTAAGAATTTTCCTAAAACAGTTTTTACATATTTACAAAGCAATTTATATTTTTTTCTCAAAACTATATAGATTCATGTATTTTATAAATATAATACAAAAAATAATAAGTTAATTAAAAAATTCAAAAAAAAAAAAATCTTTTTTCTTTAAAACAATAGTTTCAAAGTAACTAAAAGTTCATATTTAAAATATTCATTCATCCAGTGATTATAAATCGGCTCTAAGTTTTTCCCTATCCTTTAAAGTTTCGATGTGAAGCAACAACACGCGTGTTGGTCGCTTTAATAAGTTCTGTGCATGATAAATAGGATCAAGTGCTGAACATAGAAGATACGCCATCCCTTTCGGTGACGTACAAAAATTATAGTCTGTCCCGCTCCCTCTTGGGTCCGGGGTTGTGGATTTAATAGAACGTTTGTGGACTAGAAAACTTAATGAAAGTGTGTGGTATCTACAGCTCTAGCATCATTATCGACGGCTTTGCTTGCAGATAAAAAGCTTTGAAAACGTTATGAAAACGTATGCCGCTTTGAGGTTAAACGAAGCGATGCGAAGCGGCCCGAACGCCCAGCGGATATCACTTTTATTTTCATTCTTAATTCGTGGTTCGCAGCAATAAAACTTGCGTGTGTAACATAAACATTATTATTATTATTATTTTTTACATGAATACCAAAAAGACTTGCCGTTCTGAATAAACATTCCATTGTGTGCGTGATGGTAACTGACTACCATCGACTTTAAACTGCATAGAAAAAGAATTTTCTTTTGCCCTATAATCAAAGGAATAAAAGAATGGGGACATAATTAGGTATTGTATCGTTCGTTTTTTGCAAACAATAACATGCAAATGTTTTGAGCCGTGACGCACGTGGCTGTGGTACAAACCAGTCGACATTTTAAATTAGTTACGCACACATGAACTACTTCACTGGGGTTGGAAGAGTAGCAGGTGCATTCGGACTACATTTATTTTAAGGATGCAAAATATTTTTAATTAACGTCCTTTAAACATTTCATGCTAAGTTTTTGTCAAATTTATTTATAGACTAGCGACAACTGTCCACGATATCCTTTACTGCTGTTCACAGAAATTTTACTATTCCATTATTAATCTGTTAATTTAATATTAACAGAATCATAATCACGATCATCATGTCAGCTGTATGACGTCCAGTGTCAACACTGAACATAGGCCTCTCCCCTAATTTTCCAAAAGGACAAGTCAGAAGCAGTCTGGATCCACCGTCGTCGACCTGCAGCCCCCTCTCCACTGGAGAATTTTCCGGCCCCAGCGGCCATCGGCTCCTAGTACTTTGTGTCCTGCCCACTGCCACTTCAACTACAGATCTGGCAGGTTATGTCGGCAACTTTCGTATGTCTATGGATCTCCTGTAGCACTACCATGAGTTGCTATCGAAATTTGACGTTAGTTTACTTCTGTCGATAACGAATAAACTAGCTTCGAATTGTTTACAATATAAGTCGCACCATGAGTTTCGCTAATGTTTACTTTACTCGCTAACGCTAAATCGATTGTGTCTAACTTCATGCTTAATAAAGCTATCTCTTTTTAAATGTACTTGAACGAAAGACAAGGATATAGGATTCCCTACGTTCATACCATGGAGAATAAAGGTAAGGAGGCCCAACTCTATGCTTGAGAAAGTGTCCGTCGAATACGCTCAATTAGGCGGCGCTGTAATAGAATTTGGATGTGACACACTAGTAACATTTTATTTACGGTTATTTCATGAACTACGCAACCAACCAATCATAAAACACCAAAAAATAATTAAGTAGGCATTTCAATGATAATAACAACAATATAGAGTATATAAAAATATATTCACTACTTTTCACCCTTCAATTTGCTAGTGAAACATTTAACTACTAACGTTACGGTATTTCTCGAGACCATCAGTCAAATTTGTAACTCATGGTACCGATTTTGTATAGAAAGGTCAAGTTGACGTTAGTCGCTAGTGACTACATTCGATAGGTTTTTTACTTATGCAACTCATGGTACCGATTTTAGTTCTTTGAGTGACCGCTAGAGGCGCTGTACAATTTTCCATACAAATATTTTACGTTCTCGCTCATCTCTCGCTAGCGAGTTCAGTCGTCATAAACTCATGGTTATGACTGAATTCTGATTCGATCACGCAGTTTAAACTCGAGCATAGTCCTCTCCTTAGCTCGTTGAGCGACCTTGAGCTTGCTTACGAACTCCATAGAGAGACCATGTAGGTAGTACCTAAGTACTTAGGCAAAAGACAGATAATAAATTTTCATTTAATAACTTTCAGGCTTAAAACATTAATTAATAATTCATTAATAATCTGTTCATCAATACTAAAGAGATAATCTAAAGATGTTCATTGAGATAATTAACTGAATATAATTCTCACAATCCATTTCTATTATGCCTCGTAATTAATCTGACATTTTCTCTATGTTGCCTTAGAAAGTAATTTATATTCATTTATACTCCTTACATTAATTACCTTTGAATCTCTATAGAATTACGCACCGAGGAACCCTTGAAAATTTGCGAAGGTCTCGACAATTCGTATAACACAACACGTTCAAAGTTACACAGCCGAAATGACCCGTCGACGTAGACAAAGAACAGTCATCAATATAAGTGAGTTTAGTTCACTCTAAACGCCGCCAGAGGGCAAGGCATACCACATTAGCGGGAGATTAATATATTGGTTCGACCCTTGCTTAATGTACAATGCAATTTTAATAGACACAGTATGTGACTTTGTGAGGGTGACTTAAATCATTTGAAACACACAGATGTAATTCTATTAAGATTATAAATTTATATTAAAATATTGAGTCCATTAATAGTTGAATAAATCTTTGAAAAGTATAGTTTTTAAAGGTTTTTCGCAAGTGACAACGACATTAGCTACTGTATAGATGAGTTTAGTGTACTTATTGGAAGTCCTTCGATACACGCATTGGCTATTTGACTTGTTCTGCTCCGTCGAATTCGTCCCTTGATTTGAGCGGATTTATTTTGGATCAGCCGGTCATGTGCGCTGTCAAGTGGAAAAGAGGTAATTTTACTACGACAAATTTTCGCTTTTCAATTCAACCTATTTTTCGGGTGTTTACGGTTTACGGTCATACGGTTACGGATTTTCCATATCAGGACACACACATTTATGTAGCACATATATTCACTGCTTAAATTCAAAAGTACTACAAAAAAAAGTTTTTATTGCAAAAATTCAATCCCAATCCTTCATATTGTATATTGCAACAGACTTATGCTTGTTTTATTCCATATTTAGTATATTTTGATATATTTTTTTATATTCAAAAGTAACTTTATATATGCTTATATCTCCTCTAGTATACGCTTTATTATAAAAGTACCTTTAATACTACATAAAAATACGCTTCTAACTATGTAAAATATGCATATATTTGATAAATATCTATAATAAGAAAAAAATAGACAAATTTTTTTTTTTTTCGATTAGCTCTCCTTTAAAAAAGTGTAATTTTGATTTAATAATTTTGATTTAATGTAATTGATTTAATAATTTAAGCAGCGATATATAAGCACATTACTTTGTTAATCTTATAGATTAACATATATTTATTTTGTCCTCATTATTTTTCTAATGATAGTTCATTAGAAAAAAAAAGGATTTTTGTGCTTCTTTTTTGTGTTTTCATTTTGACCTTAGTAGAATAAGGAAAGAATAAGTTAGGATAAGTGAATGGGATTTGGCATCCCGAACTATGTTAACGAAACAACACCACTTAATAATGTTATTTTTCACGGTGGTCTTTCCTCTATAAACAGCTCACTTTCCAATGGTAGCCGCTTACCAATTCCATACTACGTAATTCTATGATTATTTGTTAGCTATTGGTCGTAGCAATACATAAACCATGACATTTTTGGGATATCATATTATGAAGGTTTAAATGGAAACAAAAACTGAAATTAAATTTATACCAATTAATTTCTAAAATGTGCAGTCTCTGTGATATTTTTGGAGGTTAAATTCTTGAATTGCTGACGAAAAGCCAATACAATAATGTTTTCGATGAAAACATCCTAGCTATGATGAACATTTGAAATTGGGTTGTCAATCTATAAAGGTTCTTTATAGGTAGTAGGCTTATTTATTTTCCTTCTAAAATACTTGAATGGCTGGCGTATGTTAAATTTTGCGAGTTCAATAAGTGGCGCGAATGTCTTGCGTCGCATTCCGTCTTTTGTTATTCAGATTGTAGTAAGTTGAGACAACAAATTCACCCAAGTGTCGCGGGAATATTGCACCAAGACTGTCCAGCGCGGGTTGTTACCTATGTTCCCTGTCAGAGTCTAGAAGTACCCGAAAGTACGCCGGCCATCTCGGAAACCTCACGACGCGACGGGCGGTAGTCTCCCCTATGTTCATACGTAGTGTGTCTTGCCAATGCCAAAAATATAATACCTTCGGGCAACTCGAAATGGTTTCAAGAACAAAATGATGCATTTACTTAATTTATAAAATAAAGGCACATAAAGGTCAATGTTTCAATGTAACATGAAAAAAATATTAGCTTACATACTTTATGGTTGCATGTCGATATCCATTAAAATAAAGTATCGCTTTTCAGTCATTAATCACTATAATTTCCAATCAAGTACAAATGTAGGGTAATAGAATTCTGATTTGGTTGACAGTTTCAAAGTTAAAAAACACTGAAGTTTCACCATGTTTGACTTTAGAGCTACGTATTCATACTTAAGACTATATAACCATCGCATACCGCAGCGGCTTTGCAACTTTAGTAGAATTACAACAAAATTAACTTTAGTAGGATGGAAGTATCGTTATTTTTAATGATTAACTGGTATCTGTACTATAGCTATAGCAGTTCTTTAGAAATATCCGGGATAAACCTTGTTAGATTATTATACCTTGTTAAATAGCCAAAGAGACGTGGATGTTTTTTAGAACATCCGCCGCCGCTAGATTTTCTGATATAGTCATTAATTAGTTTATTTATTTATTTATTTATTTATTTATTACAGTATAACAAATAACTAGAACAATAATAACAGTGGAACCAATAACTAGAACTAAGAATAAAAAAATAATATTTGCATCAGAATGATTTTCTAACAAGAAATCGAATGTTTCATATAATACTATACAATTAATATACAAGATATGTGTTTACTACACATTTTACAAATTTTGATTAAATAAATATTTTATGCATTCATTTTTAATTTTATAAAAAATGTCTTAAAGAAACATACAAAAATTGGAGAATCATGGAAAATCTATTTAAATAAGGGATTATTTAACCATAGAATGGATCGATTATTGTTAAATCGGATTTAATAAACTATAAAAAAATATGAATATATTAAACAAATTACATTTGACACAACAAAAATAAATGAATGCGGTGGCACATGCAAGTAAATTAAGTACCCACACTCACATCACAATTGCATGCGAGCATACATAATGGTCATAAATGTAAATTAAATACTTTTCATTTTCGCTTTAACTAGTTTCTATTAAATAATTACTATTGACACAAAAAAGGATTTGTTATCCTCTTCAGTAGCAGACAGATTTTATATATAACTAATAAAATAACTTTTATTCTAGTTAGTTCGTTCTCTGTCTAATGCAGAGAATCTGTCTACCTAATATAAAAATCCGTGTGTTACTAAACTCAAATAACTAAGACGTACCTTCTCTAGACTCTAATAAATAGTATAAGAGAAATTTAATTATGCCACAGATTTGGATGCACTGTTCTTCAGAGAGATTGACATGTAGTTCACATTACTCTTATTATACCTATGGCTATCTAGTAACAAAATTCATTTTTTATTATTTATCCGATACTCCCCCGTATAGAATGACAGGGCGGATGGATACTTCTAGAGTAACATCAAAACAAAAATATCACAATGTTAGTTGTCTAATTAAGACAGGTCATAATGTAATTTCCTGGAGACTAATATTATCTTTATCTATACTTATATAGAAAAATTACGTGTCACATGTTCCTACGCGATGAACTCCTAAATTACTGAACTGATTTTGATCAAACTTTGTAATTTGGTCCAACTTAAAAGATAGGTTAGTTTTTATTTTTAACCCATTACATTTATATCGGCTTAGATTATCAGAATTTGATATAAAAAGACCATGTCACAAAATCAAGCTATTTGTCATACTGTCTGACATTGTTTTGTAATGTGTATTGACTATAATATCGTGCTCTACATTTGGTTTTTATTTGTAAACCTTACGAGTAAGACATACAAATAAGGTCTATCAATTGAGAGTGTATTGTACCTAGAGTCGGTTCCTTTAACAAATGTCTTGGGCACGAACAACACGTATTACGACTAGATAATTTACTGCCAACCTCTCCGCTATCGTACTTACCAATCTACAAATTGCTTAGGTATACGACCAAATGTTTATTGTGTTCATTTGTGTAAGTGCTTCTTTCTTCTGGCCATTTAAAAACTTATTGTATTTAGACCCTCTAATTAATAGATTCTTTCTCAAGTTTCGTCATCAAAATTCTTACTGTTTACGATTGCAATTCTAATAACAACTATTAGGTACATATTTCTACTATTAGCTATTAGTTCGTTTGGTATTTTGTGACCATTTTATTGCTTTAAAAACGGGCGATATATATACCGCTTCAATCTGGGTCTCAGATAAGTATATACCTCCTAGTAAATAAAATGGAAGTGTCTGTTTGTAATGTCAAAATAACTGCTTTTTACTAAATATGTATCAAAGCGATTCGCTACCAAACGATAGAAGGCTTCGAAAAAACTTACGTATAGCCGTGTATTGGTAATATGTGTTTGAAATTTCCAAATTTGAAATGTTATATCAAACATACAAAGTGCCTCTACGTGTTTTATCGTTAAATTTTCTAATTTTTCTAAGCAATGTCCAGCGTCATTGTTATTGGCAGCACCTTTGCCTTTACACAGAACTGGTGCGAATTTCACAGCCGTCGACTTTCCTTTGAAATTTAGGAAAACGTCGGACCCCGAGCGAGAGGGGAAATTACATTTTTTTCGCTTCAGCCCGTTGAATAAAACGAAATTCAAGACGATAGACTGAATTAAGTGTGATAGAATTTATAATACTTAAATAAAACCAAATCCATTCTTATTCTTACATATAAGAATGTAGTATATGTCTTACATGTTAATGTATTCTTATTCTTTCTCCGCAATGGATTTTAATGCGGTTTTCACTATAATAAATCCGTGCGAAGCCGGGGGTGGGCTGCTAGTTATATATTTTATAAATCAATATATGTTTGTCCTATAAGGACTCCTATAACCGCTGGTCCAGGGGGAAAGAGGGTTAAACGGGGAAGATTTGTATATATAAAAATTACACCCCGAGCGAAGCCGGGAGCAGGTCACTAGTAAAATTATAAATCTATAAACTCAGCTTCTAAAGGTCACAGCGTGATGATAACCTTCCTCAAGAATTGTATTCAAATTTCGTGTATGTAAAATTTCATAATGGTAAGGCATGAAGGCTAAACAAACTCCCTTTTGAATTTATAATAAGTATTAGTTAGGTTAGGTATTTTGTTTAAAATTTAACAATATTGTTTAGTATGTCTACTTAATTAATTAAGCCCCATTTATTCATTTCCAAATACAATTATTATGAAGAGGTTTCGTCGAGCACTCGGTGGGTTAATTCAAATATAATGTGAAACGATTATAATCGGAGTTACTGAGTTTTTGCTTGTCTCAAAGGGGTGACGCGCCGGTGTGGGTTGAATAACAGTATGACACGAGTGCTAGTTGGAAAGATGAGCAACACAACATTAAAAGGAAGTATTACAAAGTTGAGATTCTTTGATCAATGATTAATTAGACGAGCCCTGAATGAGCCCGTTTGGAGTGGTTATGAGTGGTCCTCTATGAATGTCCTGAGTTCAAATCCTGGAAAAATCAACTAAAAATCGGAACATTTTAAACTTGTCGTTGGAGTCTGTTTCGTTTTAGATCATTTTTTTGCTAGTTAGTAAAGGCTATTTTATAATAGTTTCGAAATTGTTTAATGTGAACCCAATGAACTAGATTTGTGCAATTATAATATTATGTTGTCTAATAATATCTAATATGTAAATATATTTAGTAATCTATATAATAATTTAATAGTGGGAAGGCACTATTAAATGGTCAAAAATGGGGCAACTGGCAAAATGTCGCAGTTACTATTTTAGTTACGTACTATCAGCTCAAGTTGTAAACGAAATAGTAAGTCTAAAGAAAATACTGGATGCAGGTTGGGTCTTACAAGCACTTTGTTGGGTATATTATTGTTTTCTCTACAATTGTAACAGTCATATTATTAACTACTAACTGTTGCACGCGACTTCGTCCGCGTAACTTTATAAAATATAACCTACTAGCTGGTGCCCACGACTTCGTCCGCGTTGAAAAATATTAAGTAGCCTATTCTGTGTCCCGTACCTGTGCCCGTACGTCGAAATGTTTATCTACCAAGTTTCATGAAAATCAGTTAATTCATTTCAGAGTTATGAATGAACATACATACATACATACATACAGAAAAAAAATCTAAATATCGTTAATTTAGTTTCAGTATCATGTATAGAGCCTATAAACATGATATCTCTGAAAACAAAGTAACTTACTCCATGACCGACCCTTACAAATTTATTATTAGTATTGATGTTACTCCCTGGTAATGTAGCTTTCTATAGGTGAAAGAATTTTTAAAATCGGTCTAGTAGCTTTTGAGGTTATTCTTTACAAGCAAAAAAACAAAAATACAACTCTATTCTTTTTATAATAGTAGTATAGAATGAATAGTTGACTAAAAAACAAACTTATAAAACGTTTTAATATTAAAATTAAAACATTTCACACTTTGGCGACTGTTTTTGTATACTGTGTGTGATATCTCCTACAATCACTAACCTAATTAGAGAGGAGCTAGCAAAGAAAATATTTTAAAGGATTAACCGGTTAATTCAGGCAATGATACTGGGGCTAATATAATTAATTACTTTAGTCACTCGAGCTTGCTGTGAGGAGTTGCCGTTCCTTTTTTTAAGAACACTTTTATAAGACTTACAGAACTGTTTTCATTATTATATTTCATACGAATGAATTTTATATCGTAATATTTAAACTTTCACAGGTTCCATTGCTTTGGAATTTGATGTATTTCCATGACATACCTTGACCTGATGGTGCAGCATCAAGTTGTCTGTGGGATACCCAACTCCTCAACAACTCACATCAGATATAACGTGTTGGGTTCATTAGAGTGGTTTCAATAGATTGGCAGGGGTTAGTTTATATTTTTTCAAATATCGACAATGCTTCATTGAGGGTCAATTGACGCGACAGCAAACAAATAATCAGCCTCTGAGTCAGGTAAAATCCAGCTGATACGTTTTTATTTGAATTCTCGCAAAACTTTTAAATTTCTCTAAGTTAATTTTAAATGTCCTTTTGTTATAATTCATAAAATTAATAAATAATAACACATAATTAAAGTATGAACGGTGACAATTGTTTCACAAAAGTTGTAAATTGTCAATGAATTATTAATTAGGCCTGCGAGGACGCTTAATTTTACCTAAAGCGACGGTCCCTCAACTTTTACTTAATTACCTGTTTTAATCTTAACAAATTTTAGCCTAAAATTATGGCTCATTTTCAACGACAATCAACAAAATAATGTAGAAAATACTTTAAAAATTAATAATAAATTCAGCGAGCACTTTTCACAGTTATCTAATAATTCTGGAGAGAGTAAATAGTTGTTGTTCTAGCTTTTACCTGCGGCTTGCGAGCTTAAAAAGTAATGAAGATTGAAGATACTTAGTCTTTCCCGGGATTTTCATTTCTACATAGTCTATAAAAGATAAATAAAATAAAACCATATAAATACCTTATAAGTTTATTAGCCTATTAAAAATAGAAGGAAGCCATTGCACATGTCTTTATGTTTCCAAACTTATTTTTAACGTCCGACGCGAAAACAGGATGTTATAAGTTTCACGCGTGTGTTGTCTGTAGAATTTTAGCCCGAAAACGGATGCACCAATTTTGATCCGATTTTTTTTTGTTCGAAAGCTGACGCGATCGGAATGGTTCTTAGTTATTTACGAAGATCTGTTCAGGTGTTTGATGATAATAAGCCCATTTCCTAGTTGACGAAGGAATTTCACTAACTTCCATGTGTTCAATCGATGTGAAATTTGGTATAGGTACTGTTACTTCGGTGGAATTTCCATGATATAGTAACATTGAATAGATATTATGGAGTTAGTTTATAATATTTAATTATAGCTTATTATGTTAGAATAACATATTTTTAGTTTTATTCCTATAAAACTATAACTAGTTTCTAGTCTTATAAGTTTGATTGTCTTAAACATTAAAATCTTAACAGTTTTAACATATATGTTTAAAATATCTCAAAGTCTACATAAAAGTTATGACTATGTGAAAAGTTTATACTTACATTGTATTTTTTATTCTCTTTTTCTAAATTTACACATCGTCTTGCAAGCACGGTCCTTCACTCCTTCGCACCTCTAGTGCAATTCTTTACAGTAAAGATATGAAGATTCTTTATGCAAGCTGTCCTCATTTCTAGGAGTTCTACTTAAACACCTACTTTCATAAGCATTTGCGGGCAACGCCTTTTTTAAACGTGCACATTATACAGGATGTTACGGAATGTATGTACTTGGCCATGTCCAATTTTAGTATAATATATGTATTCATCATAAATCATTAATAACTTTAAAAAGATATTCCTTATTGAATAATTAGTTTCTTTATTTTTTTGTTTATATGTAATTTAGCCAACTCGTTATAGGATATGGAAAAGAAAGAATAAAAAATATTAGCCCAGAAGATCAGATATTCTCGTAGATCGTATCGTAGTAAATCTGCGGTATATGAAAATTTCAATTCATCCCGCTTCAAGTATTATTACTATCTATGGTATAGAAAATCAAAATTTACATGGATTCTATGCAAATCTTGATTTTAAACGAGTTTAAATAAAAACATTACATTTTTTTAATATAAATCACCGCCGATGAACTCAAACTATTGAACCGATTTTGATACAACTTTGTAACTATGTGTAATTTGGTCCAACTTAAAAGATAGGATTTTATTTTGAACCCGGGTGAAGCCGCGAGCGTGTAGCTAGTTATATATAAAATTCTCGTGTCACAGTGTTTGTAACTAAACTCCTCCGAAACGACTTGACCGATCTTTATGATTTTTTTTGTGTAATTTGGTAGGTCTCAGAAATAGGTCATAAACTATTTTTATACCCCTAAATGATAAGGATGGCACACCCAAAAAAAAATTTTTTTTAGCAAAACGACGTTTGCCGGGTCAGCTAGTAGACGATACTTCTACTTTAGGATTATATTACTAAAGTAAAAGAAGATATGCTATTTAAAAATATACATCTTTATAGCTTATCCTGATGGGATATGAATGTCTTTTTTATATTTTATAAAGTCATTAAACTCTTTTAGTATTAAAGTTTCATCTATAATCATAGTAACACGACATTACCGTTAGACGGTTTATTTATTAATACAATTAACTTTGAACGTATCGGACTTTGTACTTAAAGCTTGTTTAAAAATTTAGCAAGCGCACTCGGGAGTTCCGTAGCGCCCCCTACCAAGCAGCCTTCACTCTTAATTATTACTTTGGGAAAATTAAGACTGTCGTTTAGCCCGGAGTGCCCACCCGTCTGAAGGTTGCGCCTCTGCTCCATTTATCTAAATGTATTTTATCTCGCCGAGGGCGCAACCGGCACAAAATGCGTGGAGTCGTTACACAGTGCAATAAACACATATCTCATAAATATTAGTATCAGTACTAGACATTAAAATTTATTAACAAAAAAATATTTATATAAACTACAGTAGGTACTAGTACTATGCGATGCGCTTTGTCAATCGCCTTCTATCTTCGGAAATCCGAAAGGATGACCACGAAGATTATAGTTATAGGAAAGTTTAATTTTGTACTTACATTTTATTATATTTTACTATAGTTAAGATTTTCACTCAATGCATGTCTACCCATTCCGTGAATCTTCCTAGTCAAAACTTATTTTTATATGTATTTTTTTTTGTATTGATAATGTCTTCCAGGCAAAATACGATATTTTATACCTTCAAGTATGATTCTCACTCAGTGCGTGTCTGTCTACTATAACTACAACATATTTATCATCAAAACTTTATAATCTTAATCCATTACTATTCAATACATACAACGTAATAGGCAATCATTAGAGTTCTATTCACTTTGAGTTCTATTACACAATTACGTACCTACTCTGTTTCCACCAGTTCTTAAGTCTTCTCCATTGCTCTTTTGTTTCACTCGTCGCCTCAAAGTAATGACGCGTCCTACACTACGCGCTTTAAGTACATTACCTATTGTAAGTGTTCTTTGAGGTGCCTTCACTGTGCGGATCTCTGTAACGCTTTTACTCTAATTATAATCAGTACCACTTACAACTCTGTATTAGGCACGTGTATATGTACGTACCAACCTTATATGTCACGCACCTTAACGGTTGTTCGATGTCTTGCAAGAGGAAGAGATGTAGGTTGATGAAGGTAAAACGTAGAGCGACAAGTCTTGATATTTAAAATGAATAATATTGTTAATATGATTCAATTATTGCGTTGAATCTTAATAAAAGTAACGTTTTAAAACTAAAACTTTAAATATGAACTTAGGAAATAAAGATAACCTGTAGCTTTCTCTACCACTGGTAGATTAATTTAATTTGCTTGTACAACTTTAAAACACTTGGTTAAAAAAATTTACAACTTGTCAAAATAATATCAATTAAAATTAGTAATATTACTAAAGCAAAATGTAATACTACTACGAGAAAGTTATACGTACAAATTACCACCATGTTACCACAGAACCACAGAACCTAAAATGAACATGCGCTGTAGGTATTAAGTTACATACAAGTTTTTTAACAAGTGTTACGATGTATATATCGGTGTCGTTGAGTAAAACCTCCATGACACTAATCCTGCAGTGCATAAACAAAGTAATATTTTGTTGTTTTCTACATTATCATACCATCGCATATGGCGTGTTTCTGTTTATACTTGTACAAAATGTATACCTTTTTATCTTTTTATATTTAAACTTTTTATATTTGAAAACTTGCTGCGTATGTATTGCAATCCTAAACTGAGGAAGCTCGTTTGGAGGCTGTTAACTCTTTCTGCCATAGTAAAATAACACTATACATGCTTTACATATTCAGGTGCGGGATTAAGGGATGCCAGTGCTCAATCAATCCTTTTAAAAAAAATTGCCAAGATTAATCACGCTAATTGCATTGCCCTCAAAGTAAGCACTCGTAGGCTTGTGTTATGGGATAATCATACAACCGATAGGTGGCGAAACCATGCACAACCAGAGACCATTGAAAATTTCATTTGCAAAGTTTGTCCTGCCAGAGCCTGAGACAGAGCCAACTTTGAAAAGTTCATTTCCAAAGTTGACCCTCCTGGGAATCAAACCCGGGAACCCTAGAACAGAGCGTTAAAGCAAGCACCCTAACTACTCATCCAACGGGCTCGTCAATACTACAATATAATCAGTTTGAACTGCTAGGATAATAAATTTGAGGCTTCACATAAACCTGAAGACATTTTCAAACAACGGCGAATGAAGATTTTCGGGAGTTATTCTTCGGAATGGTAACAATTACGGTTTTCTATATTACAGGCTGCGTATGTGAGTTGGAAACGTGACAGCATCGTAATCAGGTTCCCCACCCTTCCGCCAATTAAGGCGGTTTCTTATTGAAGCTTTAAACGTTACGTTACGCAGTTTATTTATTATTCTCAGTCCTTTGTCTATTATTAACCAAAGGAGTATGATTATTATTTATTTGGGAAAAGACACCCTATGTCATTTACTGTTAATTAGATTTTGAGTAACAAATGTTTATTAAATATTTTTTAAAATAATATATTTTTAGACAATCCCTCGAGATCTTAACATTTTTAAGGAGAATAGTATTATATATTACTTATGTTAATCCAGGTAATAAACTATATGTGCGCCACATTTCACCTAAATCCATTCAGCCGTTTTTGCGTTATTTAAAGGAACAAACATCCAAATATACAAATTTTCACACTTATAATGTTATTAAGATTAAAAAATACCTGTAATATTATAAATGAGTATAAGTTTTATACGGTGTCGCCATCTTTCACATAAAAAAAAAGTTCTAGTATTTTATTCACATACAGCGTCTTAGTTATTACTTGCGACAATCTGATAAGAATGTAGTTCTTACCGTAATATAACTGGAAGTTTATGACTGCGAAAGAAATACCATTGCAATTGCATAGATTAGTAAAATATTCAATTACTGATAATAAAATTCTTATGCACTTCTGAGCCGTTAAATATTATCTTTTGTTCAATTTTAAATGCGTATGAAAATATTATTTTCTATCTGAAGGTCATCAGACAGGCTGACGATCCACTTGATCATATAGGTGGCTACAGTCGCCATTTAACACAAGCAACGCCACAGTAACTGCAAGTGTTCTATCGACCAAATTAGGATCAAGAAGGAAAATGGGCTCTGATGTTCTTTACTCACTCACCGAAACACAACAGTTCAAGATGTTATTTCAAGATTGTCTCCTGACTAAGGGGGTGGTTACTGCCGCCAGACAAAATGTCGAACTTATAATTGCGAAACGTAGTGTTTACAGCCACTATAACTTTACTAAATTATTAATTTTATGCATGAATTATATATTTTTTTCCTGGGACAAAAATGAAAATTTAATTCCTATTTTATTCTGTATTCCTTAAATTTAGAAAAACATATTCAATTAAAAATTATTAACAGAAGCGTTAATGTGGTGTTAAAAAAATATTCCACATTTAATGGTTAACCATTATGGCAAAGGATTTCACTTGCAATAACATAATGTGGTCAGGTTTCATTTTCAAATATCGCTTTATTCAATGTTAGGTATTGTGCGGTTGTAGGTAATGGGTTTCATTAGTATAAAAAATGCACGACTAAAAGGAAAAAACAGTATATATGGATTTCATTTGTGGATTAGAAATAACGATGTAAAGGCAAAAAATAAATTTATCAAGGAACTTATTAAGAATTATTCAGTCTTCTAGCAATAAGAACACGCAGTCTTATTTCTAGAAGTATAGAAATTTTAAAAAACCAATTTATATTTTAAATTATTTATATGTCCGGCTCATATAACAGGTTGGCATAACATTGAGGGGGAGAAATTAGAACGCAATCCTGACAGTAACTCTGTCTGTCTGTTATCTTTTCACGCCTTAACTACTCAACTGATCATCGTGAAATTTTGCATATACGTTGTCAGGGATATCGTAAAGGACATAGGGTAACTTTCTTTCAGAAAACAGCACTATAGTTTCCTAGGAATATTAAAAAAAACTGGCAAAAGTGTAATAACAATAAAGATGTCTTGCTTATATATTTATTTATTTTCAACGCGAACGAAGTCGCGGGCACAAAGAAGTAATATGTGCTTACAACGTCTATTATTATAAATGGAAGTATTGTTATGGAATGATAAGAAAGGCACAACATTTCTTTGGGACATTCCACCCTTGAGGTTGAAATTTAAAGACCTTTAGGTCTAGTTAATAGGTGTAATAAAATATTTAAAATTATACAGTAAGAGCTACTTAAAATATTTAAAAAAGTCTAATTGAAAAAACATAGGTATATATATATATATATATATTAACGAAGCAGTAATCACTAGGCCTTTTAATATCCTGTTTTCTTTTTATATTTATAATAATTTGTCCGTTGAAGTATTAAAACATAAATTGCTCAATAAATTCTACAGTCATAAAGACCTGTTTCTATTAGAGAAGTCTGCATGAAAATGTAGATTACCATTTGCATTTTTAATTCAACCCCGTTTACTGCAAGCCAGAAGCGTTTCATTTTAAATTAGCGGAGTTTATCCGTAATTATATTAAAAAATAAATGACTGTTTTTCCACTTTCCGCGTGCACTTGATAATCGAAAGCCATGATCAAGTTTTGTATATTTGTGCATGTAATACAAAAATCGTGTGCTCAAGTGTTATTAGCGATGTTATATTAGATGACTCTTCGCGGTGCGTTCAAAGGGAATTAAGTTGTGTTCATTTAAAAAAATATTTATTCCTATGAGCTGCGAGCAATTATTAGATTTTATCTATATATTTTTTCTTTCTTGGTATACCTGCACCATAGCGATCTGTATTTTCCTACAATAATCTATTTCTTTGGCTGAATTCTTTCTGATTGAAGTATTGGTCAGAATTATTGGCTACTGTCGAATTTTATTTTATCTAATGAAGATTTTTTTATCTACATAGTACTAGGATACAATTAAAAGAATATTAAAAATAACACCGTCTAATTTACAAAGGTTTATAATTATAATTTATTAAATAAAAACAAGTTTTATTAATTTAAACCACTTAAACCCTTTTATAATAATATATATTTATATAAAAAAACAAGTTTTATTAATTTTAACTGTCAACTGACTGATAAGGCTCACGCCTGTTCTTAGAGATCGTAACACACCTCTTGTACAAAATTTTACAATTTTTATGAATTACTTCGTATACTTACAATACTTACAAAATACTTAAATTTTAATTGTTAATGTTCTTGAAATAAGCTTAGATTATTATCATATACTTACTAAAAATTTACTGATAAAAAACTACGCCGATGTTTAATATATGTTTTTTTTCTCTACGGAGAAAAAAATCTCGTTCGTTTTCGAGTAGCTGTCACGGACCTGACGGAGCGCGAATTTATTGTACTTAAACATATTTTCAGTTCGCGCAGGCATATTATAAATATTTATGAAAACACTGTCCGAATTAAATCCAGTCTCAACATTAACGTCGTGTATGTTCCCTTTCTGTATGGAATAAAACATCGTGTTTTACTGACATTGAATGATTAATTGGCGCTTTTAACGGCTGCCTCAATGGCTAAGTACCAGTATCTGTAGCAACTACGAAATTGAAAAGTATTGAAAAACAGAATACGGAATAACTGGTGTCATTAATTTGTGAGCTCGGTGTTTCGAATGTTCGAGTTTGAGTTTGAGTTAACTATGTTATATTATTCAAATAAAAGCAAACATAAGAAGACAAAATTGCACTAATGGCATTTGGTTCGTGATAAGAAAGGTTTCCAAAAAATACTTTTGTAATGTGATTGCCTTTCCCAATTATTATGACTGTATCTTAACATAGTATAAAGCAATAGTTGCTTCCCGTCGTCTGTTCCTCTGTATGTATGTAGGCTTAGATCTTTTTAATGCGGTTTTTTCTAACGGAATGAGCGTTAGAGGAAGGTTTTTACAGAAAAAGGTTACAGTAAAAATTTTACTAAAAAAAATTCATCCGTGTGAAGCCGGCAGTGGATCGCTAGTTTATTAATATCAATCAATCTGAAAGCTTACATTGGATCTTTTCACTTACTTTGATAAATGAATATATCTATATTTTCTTAGTCTTTCCTTACTTAAATAGTGAGTAGTTGCAGCCCCTTGCAGCCAGCCCAGCCCTTAGTACGAGTCCTTTACAGAAGATCACAGTGAAATAAAAGCTCATGTTTTTTGGGGTTTTATAATTATGAAAACCATTACATGAAAAAACTTTATGAAAGAAGAAGAATGTACCAAAAAAGTGCCCAAGTTGGTTTTGTATTATATCTGTTGATTAATCACTCAATAAATAGAAAAGGTGCGTTTATAAATTTGGTACCTAAATGTAGTAGCATTTACCAAAGCTGTTATGCTTGAAAACTTTTCACTCCATTTTCGTACCTTGTCCCAAGGGAGTCAAAAATTCCACAACTCACAACACAATATCCTTCAAAATCCATTTATGAAATATTACATAAATCTGTCGGTGGGCGGTTTTATTTATTCTGAGACTCGTTCTGAGACAGAAAGGAAGATCAAATAGCCTTTGTCCTCCCTCTCTTTACTTATTCAAACAAAATTACATATGCCAGCTTCTGGATCGCCATTGCCCGAAATTTTACGCGTTAGAGATAGTGTCATGAATATAAATCTATCGTAAAAGACACCGCAGAGAGGCCAACGGAGTTTACGGTATAGCTCACTTTGCATTCTTTGCACAGTGCCTTTTATGGTAGCTTTATAGACTCAGGTCTTTTGCATAAGATCTTCACGTGAAAGTACACAGTATGATCAGTTTTTCCATAAACACCTGCATATACTAACACGTTGGGGCCCTTATAGTGTGATAGTTAATGACAGCGATAAAAGGGTCGTTACAATGGAAGCTAGCAGCTGTCTGAGTTACAGCAATAATGATAAGTACACTGACGAGCCATGTAAAAAGCCACGCAAGTTCGCTTATACAGCTTAAGTAAAGTAAAATAGTTATCTTAAGTAAAGCAACATTAATTTCTGTTAAATGATCGCATAATAAAATATTGCTAGGCTCTAAGGATCCTCCTCAGTGCTCTGTTTTGTTTTTCATTTGGGTGGTTTTTTTTTTGCGCGAAGCCCTCACACTGTGTAATCGGTTATTTTTATCTTGTCATCATACCAGCCGTAGAACGCTGCTAGAGTGCTGGATATAGGCCACCTTCATAGTTTACCAACGGGACTTGCCTGAAGCAGCCTGGATCCAGCGTATTTACCAAATAGGAAGCTATAGTTTACAAACTACGTTGTATCTCAGATTACTAACAGTGGTTGTATATATGTAAAATAAAAAGTTGCTATTTCTACCAATTAATTTACATAAAAATATTGAAAACACAAAAGTAGGTAGTGTTACGAAAACTTTTAAAGGTATATTATGATTAATCAATAACTATGAAAATATTTAAAAGTTATAATGAATAAGTAATCAATTTATTACTGTTATCCAAAATATAGAGAAGGGAAGAAACAAGTACTGTTAAAACGTTCAAGTGGATGTTTAGCGCCTGCAGGGATCTTTGTTAACTATTAATCCCATTTTCTTTTGCTGGAGATAACGAAACTCATTTAAGATATCTCGCGAACGCTCCTTTCAGCCGTTTTGGGGTGCAGCCTTAAGGATTGAACAGGAGAATCAGTGGAGTAGTGTCGAATTTAATATTTAGTATGTTTTTTATTTTTTCATAAACTCACAAATTTTTCACATTACACCTCGTCCTAAATATTAAAACACTATCAGCCTTACCTATAAACGTTACTTAAATTTTAAGTAATACTTAGGAACCACTTAAGAAAATTTTTTACTTATAAACGTTGCTTAACTTTAATTTGTTGCTTAGAAATGTCTTAATGAACTGTCAAACACTACTTAAGAAGATAAGTAGTGATTAGTTAATACGATGCTAAGAAGATGATTAGTTGATTTTTATAAGTAAGACAGTATATCCATATAAAGCTAAATTTTACATAATTTTACAATTGATATCCATATTATTATTTTTTAATTTTATTTAAGTATTTATTTTTATAACAATATAATTGTTTTATATATCTTAATTAAGTAGATATTGTATGTTATGATTTTACACACCAGACGTGACAGTACATGAGGATGTATATACTCAAAACTAATAAGAACTGGTTCACGTTGACCCATGTTACTAGTAAATAAATGATTTGAATTGAATTTGAATTATAAATATTAAAAAGAGCTTCTTAAAAAATTAAAAAACCTTTTTAAACTCCTAAGGCCATTTTAATACATATTATGAACTGAGTTAGTTTTATGTGTTTTTAAGGAGAGTTTCAGAGTTCGACCGATAACATTAAATATACTCTTGTGGAATAATACGGAAGTAATATGCGTATATTTTAAAACCTTAAATAAATGAAAAATTTAAGATTAAAATATTGAAGAGATATAAAAAAAGCATTAACACTTCTACTCTACGTATCCCCTGTCCTTTAATACGTATTTCGTCTTAAGAGACCAAAGGTTTCTCTTTATGTCTAATAAAGTTTTCTTCAAAGTATCCTTAATTGAAAATTCAAATTTATGCATAAGCTCTGATTGTAGCAGCGGGATCGTATTACGAAAGACCATGACACGACCGTTTAAGATATTCAAGTCATCCCGGATACGGCCCTGTCTAATTAGCTTAATTAAAATTGCGATAGAGGTTTTACTATTATATAATCACTTTAGTTATATTCATATATAAGTTATATTTCTTAATCATGTTATATTCCTTAGTTATAATATATATAGGAAGTCTATAACTACATACGGTGCTGAGACCGATCCGCAAATTGTAATTAACGAGCTATGAAAAAGGCAATGTATTATTCTATAGAAAATAAATGCGAAATACAGAATCCTTTGTAGAGCCAAAGTGGTTGACATAACCCAAGAATCAACACTCCATACCTGGAGTGGGTATGGTTGGGGCATATATGTCATACAACGTATGTGCACTGATCTATATATATATCCTCTCCAAGACCCATGTATATATATATGCGTCTTGGAGAGGAAACTACTGTAGAAAGTATAATTATACAAAATTACTTAATATTTTTAATTTCTGGAGCATTTTTAATATACGGATTAATGTTACTCAGGCTACAGACATAACTGGTCTTTATTGCAATGAACTATTATGTAATAATACCAATATTTTCCCAATCATAATTATACGATATTAGTTTTTTTAAGTATAATTAACCTACTGACATAAATAATATTTCACAAAATGTTGATCTATTCAACTTCTACACATGGAAATGAGTTTGAATTTTTAATCTGATAATTTGTAGTTCTGTTCGCTATTATTATTAATTTATGTTTCCCATAATTATATAAGTTTTTATATAATAATTTGAAAGTTTATACAATACTTACAATGTATCATATATACGTCTGAAGGCAACGCTCTTTTGAAGAAGCACCGTGAAATACCACAAGTTCTATTTTTGTTGTGTTTTTTAATACCTACGTAACTAAGGGATGTTAAAACTCATATCTTTCTTACCTTATATTCAATGACAAATCATAAACATATCCTTTGATTATGTTTGTGATCCTAGGTGACATTCGCCACTCACTATAAATCGATCGAGAAAATTTAAAAATCTAGCTTTTACTTCTTTTATGGATTTTTACAATTTAAATAATACGTGTTATTTTAATGTTTGAACTATATTACTGTATAGTAGTATACTTATATCATGCAGTTTGAACTATATCATGCAGTTCTTACATGAAAGAGTAACAAAAATCTATATAAACTTTCGCATTATTATAATAACAGTATTTCAAAAAGTGTTATTTATGACTAACTACTCACAGTTTACAATACAGTTTTAGAGAAATATTTTGGAATAAGCAAAATAAATTTTCATTCGAACTAATAAATAAACTTATTCGCATATTTTCACTACTGAAATACAAAAGAAAACATCTAAGTATTAGCTGCGAAGTCTTTTATTAAGTACTCATTGAAAAGTCTGTCTTACACTTTCTTTAGGAAATTAACAAGGATAAAGAGGACGGCCACAATTCTTTTAAAACTCTTTGTTGTTCTTGAAAAAGTCCTTTCATTCTTTCGAGTTAACGTCTAACTATAAAATAAAACAAAATAAATTCTATTTGCAGACATTGCCTGAAGTCTGTAAGAAAAATATTTCAACAGCAAAACTCAGTTATGAGATATGCATGATCAAATTTATTGCCCCTTCGGTTTCAGCGATTATTATTATACAGATTTCAACACTTTGAATATTTGTCAAGGTTCCAAATTCTGGATAGGTTTGTTATTAAATTAATGGAGTTTCAAATTAATATTCCAGTAATATCAATTATTTTAAAATTTTCTAATAAAATCAATAGAATATTATTTTGCTTAGTCATTTCATATAATACTTTTAAATCGGTTGTGTTAATTTATGTAGTTAATAATAAATGTGAACTGCAATTATAGAAAATAAAATATTCGAAAATCAAACAGTGAAAATTACTAGTGTCCTTGATTTTTCATGTTTCTTAAGTACTGTATCATTTTTAACACCCGACGCTCGACACAAAAACGGGATGTTATAAATTTGACGTGTGTATCTGTGTATATGTGTATCTGTGTAACTGTAATGTGTGTATCTGTTTGTCAAATCTATGAAATCATAACTTTCAAACGGACAGACCGATGTTTATTCGTTTTTTTTTTCAAAGCTAACGTGATAGATAGTTCTTAGGTTCTTTCTTATAGATTTTCAGGTGTTTAAAGATCGTCAGTCTATTTCCTAGTTGACGAAGGGATTTCATTAACTTCCACACGGTCGGTTGATGTGAAATTTGGTATACTGTTACTGCGGCGGTATTTCCATGACATAGTAATCTTGATATTATGCTGCAGCATCAATTAGTCTACGGGACATCCAACTCCTTAGCAACTTACGGCATATATAACATGTTTCAGTCCAATAGAAAGTAGGGTTAGGTTAGGTTAGGTTTAATTACAACTTGTATAGGCCAGGTCATTAATTGTGTCAACCCTGTGATAAGGCGATATAAACCGCCTTATGTTTCATCTGCAATTGCAATGAAAGTCTGTGGCAACAGTTCAGTTTCAGTGAGCGCGTCACAATCGAGAATAATCTCGCTATGCTCCCTCTTCCGCACATAAATAATGGCCTAACATTTATTTCATAACGACGGAAGTTTGATAGGAGGGCGGGCCACTTCGTGTGATCTCATCCTGAGACCAACAACTTTCGCCTTGAGCAGCGTAATTAAATGATTCTAAATGAATAATTTAGTATATTACAAAAAACCTTATTAGCAGTTTTAATTAAACGCAATGTCCACGACATGTATTGTCCCCAAAACAAATTAGCGTGGGCTCGCCGACTTTAACATCAGAAACACACTCTAAACCAGGTGCGGCTACGTTAAAATCTTTGGTTTCACAAGTTCCTAGCGGCGTCCTAATCTCTTTATCCTTTTGAGTCGTTAATTTTTTTTTTGGGCATGTCTGTAGCAGTTAGTTATAAAAGCTGAAATAATTTAATAAAAGCGTTATATCTTTCCCGAGTCACGTAAGGGGGCGCTTCAGAGGGAAAATTACATTTTGTTTGGCCACGTCCGCGAGGCGACATGGGACAACTCAGTTAACGAGTGTTCAGGATTCTTCGTAATTCTTTCATATCTCGCCGATCTCTTTAGAGATAGCCGAGTCCGTGAAATCTCTACACTAAACGATTACTTGATTTAGGTATAAGTGATCGTTACTGTCGACCCTTTTGTCGATATTTATTAGGTTTACTTGTAAATAGAAAAACCGGAGAAAAACAAAATCACTTAGCTATACTTTATTTTATTAATTTTTTGACCAAGTTATTGTAGTTTTTCGAACTAAAATATTTTGACCCGCTATGCCTGCGTCTGGAGGGTAGGCCTCCGTGGACTTAGTAAATGTGATATACATAGTAATTAAATATTAAACAAATCATTTAAAAAATTTATGTTTTTTATAGAAAAACATGTATTTTTAAATGATTTGTTGTTTAAAAGTGATTAAATAACGTTTTACATCTCTTCGTCGCTATACTATATGGCATTTCCAGATCCGGAACTTTGTAACCCAAAAACAAAACTCAATGGCACACTCTCGAAACATTAATGTTAAATTCATTCTAATGTAAGTTGTGAAACTGAAAAGTTGCTCGTTAAAACTATTTCAATTTAGCAGACTTTTACTGTAAATATGTTTGTATTTTTAGAAGATTAAACATGGTTGGCATGGTGGACTATCACAATAAAATGGCTTTCATCAACTATAAGCACAAAATAAGTTACATCTGGTGCTACGCAAGTGCTCCCCCAACCTTAATCCCTTAACACCTGACTTCTACTAACAAACTTTTTCGTTACAAATACTTGTTTTTCCATTAATCCCAAAAGTCGTAGTTTAAGCATAGAGTAAAATAAATATTTTATAAATTTTATTTTATTTCTTTTCATTTATTTATAATATTCCTTGTTGTTTTATTTTAATAAGAAACAAACAGTTAAAACATTTATACAGAAATTAATAATTGAGAACAGAAATTTATAATTTAAGACCTATAGTTTCCTGATTTATACAAAGAATACGTAGTAATAATATAAGTAAGCACAAGTAATATAAGAACATAAGTAAGTATAAAAAAAAACAACTACTTGTTCTTGTGGTTGTCAGAATTTGAAAATCAAAAACGAAAATTTACTTAAACCAATCTAAATGAGTATGAAATTCTATAATAATTGTGGTAAACATGTGGTAAACCAAGATAAGCATAATTTTCAATTGAAAACGCACAAACTTTATATTTTGAAACGCTATTTTCTTTGTTGTGGTGAACCCTCAAACTTATTTATTGAATACAGTAAAATACTTTAATCATTATGTGGTACAAGTACAAACTGAACTAAACAAACATTGAATTTTGTTTCGTTTTTATATAATACTTTTTTTTCTGTTGTATATTGTATTATAACATTTTAATTTTATTGTAGGCGAATTTCATCACACATGATAATTCGGGCCAATAGAATGTGTATCCGAAGAACACGCCACCCGCAAGCCCGCAGCGAAACTGCTGGGCTTTGACAACGGCGCTGCTAAACCCCACAATAACAATTTTTTTTTCCTTTATTCATTATTTATATTGTACATAGAATAACTTTACACCTTCTGTTTTATATTCTTTAGATATCTGTGTGTAAATATTGTAAAATTATTTTTGTCATCTTTAAAATAATAAATATAACAATAAGAATTTTTCATCGTTGTTTGTGTCGGGGCTTCATTATTCTTCTAACATTAATACTTTTCTCTTGGATCCATTTATTATGTTAAATAAGTAAGACTTTCTATATTGCTTCATATCTTCAATTTATTCATTATAATTTCCTTGTACATAGCTATGTATAATATCTTTATCAAAATTTACTAAACAAACATTTCAATATAATGTCTAAAGAACATTCTTTACTAAAATCTTAAAAGCAACTAACATGCATTTTGAGAAAAACCCCTTCATCTGTTTTTTAAATCACATTCCAAATTATGTTTCTTAAAATTTTACACCAGTATAAAATTCAAACCTTATAATGATCACATGATAATGATTAATTTATAGTTAACTTATTTAATCGAAATGTTGGTTATCATCTATTATATACCCACTGTTGTGAAGTTTTTCAACATATCCTTTTGTACTAATCAATGCATCGTTAGTTATTATTAGACTGCTGACGATTTGATTTTTTAAACTGTAAACACCTTAAAATTAAAAAGAATCTATGAAAACCTTGAAAATAACAATTTTAAAATAACGATTCTGAATTAAAAGGTGTAACATTTAACAAAAAAATGAAAAAGTATCGTCTTTTTGAAACGTTCCTACATGTCATTATGTGAATTTCCCCACACCATGTGAAAAGGCATCGGTAATTGTGGGCTTTTAAATTGAAAGACAACACGTCACGTCCTTAAAACAGACCTAACGCGAGTTGTCCCGAAACGGGGGAAAAGTAATCTCCTATAATGCCCCGTTTTAATTTCGAACCGTAAATAATAATTTGGTCAATTTTCTCTATACAATTTCGGTTGCGTGTTCAAACTTTTTATTAGAATTTTATTGTTATTTAGGTGTGTTTGTTCCTTGTTTCAGATTACATCGGAGGTTTTAAAGGAGCCGGGCGCTAATGTGAGTTTCTGTATTTCCTTTTATTTATGATACGGAAATGTAATTGAATTTCTCCCTTTCCGCCTTATACGCAAAACGGAGTTTGAAAATTTATGTACGCTGTGGTAACAGGTAAATAACAAAGTTTAACGTCCGCCGCAACTAACTCTGTTGTAATGACAAAATCCCAAAAAGCAGATAGGTGAGCCAGTAATGCGCAACAAAGCTACCGGACAGCGGGAACTTTTTAGAGGGAAATTGTAGTCGTCCGGAAAGGTGGACCCGAACTATGAGCGTTAAGAAACTTTTATGAGCGGCCGAGCCATTTAACCGCGAGTCAAGAGCTAATCCTACTGGCCGGCCAGCACGGAACTACGCACCTGAGACCCGGCTTTTTATTCCTCACTCGCGTTCCCACCTAATTTCAGCGACCACGGTGCCTGTCGAGGTGGGCTGAACTTTGTCGGGCGTCATAAATTTATTTAACGGCCTAAAGGCAATAAGAGGCGGAGTGTAAAAAGAAAAATACGATACCAACGTGCCTAGCCGTTATTGCAATTAAACAGAGGAAGTAAATCTTTCAATACGAGCGGCGAGCGTTCGCCTCCCGTTTCCTGCCTTAATTTATCGCTTTGTTTTAGTCAGTGGCGGGTCCCATTGACGGATAGCGATGTGTTTGATTAAAAACGCAGCTAGATCTTAGCCACCCCTTTTGGCGATAGTACAGAATACTAATCCAGTAACAGCAGAAGATATAAAATATTGTGTCCTTGTTAGAATTTTTTAACGACTAAGCCAGTATTTGATTACGGAATTAATCAATTGTTGGCATTAAAGTTTTTTTTTAATATAAATTAGCACATATACATGGAAGGTGCACAATCTGCAGTCAATAAACTAAGCAGCTACTATGTAAGCTCATGAGGCCAAAGTCTATTCCTCTACTCTAATCTTGTCTTTTATTGTCTTTACCTTATCTTTCTTTTGTCTAATTGATGAAGATGTGTAAGAAAAACTTTCAATATGAAGTAGGCTTAAATAAATATCTTACCAGTAACTTTTTTCAACTTCATATAAAAGAATTTATATTTAACTTGACTTTTAATTTTCCTTAAAAAAAACGAGTTCACAGCGTTCTCATATTATAATGTCTTCGAATCTTTTGCCGACTTTCTTTTTCATTTCCTCAAAAGAGTTCCGATAAATCGCGAAAGATTGCTTCACATCCTCCAATAGCTCAATCGCTTCACACACACGTTTAATTTGTTCTGTGTTGATTTATTCCATTTCGATTACTTCATTTTTCTTTGACTCCAAACGGCTCCGTTTTACCGATTCTTTCGTCTTATTTTTTAAGAACATTTTCAACAAACAGTAAATTTCACTCGGCCGTGGTTCACTACATAATACTATAAAACTGGTGATAAATATCCATGTACCTTTAAAACTATAGAAAGTACGTTTTAGTCCATTTTTATGAAAAAAAAAACATATTTAATACTAACGTCGAAAGATAATTTCTTGAATTACATGCTTTCTAAAACTTTCAACTTGAAAATTGGAACTAATTAAAAAAGTATGATAAATCTGCATAACACACTGAAAGCTCAAAATGCAAAATACCACGCATTTGCCGAATAGTACTTGTTTCGGTGGTAGTATTTCTTAACTTTTTATCATTTTATTTATTATTATTATTTTTAATAATCCTTCTTTCCTTAATAGTTTTCCCAATTTCGCAGTGGTCTAAAATCTACATACCTCTACATCAGTCACTCTTTAGTGTACCTAACCAATAATATACTTAGTTACCTAGTCATTGTAAGAACGATCGTTATTGAAAGTGAATCACCTACACGCAACACATTAATTCTCCTCGTATCACTTCTATAAACAACTCTCACTAAGATGTATTCCCTTGGGCTTGTAAATAGGTAGAGCGCGCAATTTCTGCGGTTATACGAAAATGAAGAGACGAGTGTTAAATTCAAATTGCTTAATGGTACGGAAGCAGGCATTTCATTTTCCATTCGAATCGCTACGTAATTTACTACTGCGCGTAAACAGCGGCGTCTTTTGTCTGTCGAAGCGAAAAAATGCGATGGATTAATAAAACAAAACCGAATAGAATTCGTCTCGCTCGATCCGGGGGTTTATGTGGAGAATTTTGCGGGCGAATTACGAATCTATTTCTCCGAGTTTTTTAGCATAACTATACATTTCCGTATATTATTATACTCATTAAACGAATTACATCTAAAAAAATTACTAGTATTTGTATAAATACAAATACTAGTAATTGTGTCTGGATCGGCCTACATTCTGGACATGAACTTAGTTCGCAAGTGATCAGTTTAAATTTATAAATTTTACAGTATTAATCTACACGCATTATTATTAATGCAACTCCGTGCGAAGTCGGAGACGGGTCGCTACTATTAAATAAAATCTCTGAAGTATTAGACCCGGTCGAGTTTCGAATATGCGTCTACTTTGTCACAACAGCGTATAAGATTTCGTTCCACGAGTTATCGACAAAGACGTTAATTGTCTCAAATACGAGTATGACCCAAATTTATTTTATCCAACAACAAATACAAATTTCAAACAATCAATCTAACGAACCTATTCTCAAAATATCTCAATCTAAAATTGTCAAGTGTTTAGGGGCGGTCGATATACAAACTATTTCAATTAGACAACAACAATAGTATAGAACAAAAGTTTTGAAAAATTCATAGCGTATCGATTCATCGTCTCGTCACGAATACACCCCACTGAAAGATGCTATCGCCTACCGCGCCCGTATTATTACGCCCTATGATGGAATACAAACGTATATCAGTTGTTTGAGAATAAAATAGTGCAGACACGACACTTCTAATTAAAACCGGGTTAGGTACACTGCGTTCCGCAGCTATAAACTGTGCAATCAGTATAGTTAGTATCCATCCAAAGCGAACGCCTTTGTGAAATATCAGAAGGGTTTTAAAAGCATCTTTACAGGCAGTCTAAAAAGTTCACCAGGAATCTCAGAAGAATCCCAAGAAAAATAGAAGAAACTCGTCTTAACGTAAGATGGAAGATTAAATCATTTTCTTAAGATTAAATCCAAATTTTTTTCTTTAAAGGGTTTTTTATAAGAATGTTTACAGATCCTAAAAATGCACTTTTTAAAATTGGATTGGATTGGAAATTTGAAAATTTGTTTTCAGGTCGCGCACCTTACAACCACTGACAAAAACTATATAAAAAACTACGGTTTATTTTGATCAAAATAACAAAACAAAAATTATATAATCAATGAAAATATGTTCTTTTTACTAAACATAATATTTATCTGTAAAATGCTCTTTGCCCACCCCTAATTCTTATCTAAATCATCAAGCTATTATAATATTATTGTGAAACGAACTTGCATTCCTTTAATAGCACAAAGGTAAACATTTAAGTTATTACCTTTTTTTTTGCTTGCGTTCAGACTTAATTGCCTTAGTATAATGCAAGTTCAATAAAATAATTTAATAGTCACAGACAGCACGAAGGCATATTTTTGTATGAAAATAAAAATACGTGTAATTTTATTAATAGAAGGTCTCTCGTTTTGGTAATTGCAGGGAAAATTGATGTAGGTACATTTCACATTTGAATTAAATCCGAATACCATATTGTAATTACAGTTTATTTTCCTAAATACAAAATATATTTTAATTTCGCTGTTCATATTTAATTTAACAACGGCAGTTTAGTTTCTATTTTAGTATGATAAAATTTTAAATATGTTATTATACAATTTGTTGAGTATAGAAAAGTGGATTCATAATAATGTTTCATATTGATTACCGAAAGACGAATTGTAATTTACTTCTATTTAAAAAAAAAATACAATTTATATAAAAGAGAAATATCTCTAAATAAAAGTGAAGTTTTAAAATACATATAAATAGGTTATCAAAATTGTATACCAAATTGAGGATACGCATTGCTTAAGCATCGAACACGACACCACACCACCGAATCACCATTATGTGATGGCATGTGTGCTTTTGTATTTCGGTGACTGAGTAAGGGACGCTAGATCCCCTAACTTCTTCTAATCCCATATCCTTGATCTTACTATGATTGCAGCATACTTGTAACATACATAGCCACCTACTATACTTTCACCCTGCATGTCGACTTTGACATAAAAAATAAATAAATAAAACATCACTGAATTACAGGAACGTGTCATAAGACAGAACGCAATGAGCTGACATGAAGACAGTCGATGTTAAAATTATTTACACTAAACTCTGGATTTTTATAGAGGGTATAGGTACGTAGGCATATGATGATGTCATATACCGACAGTATAGAAAATTCCTAATAATATTCCTAATGTGCAATATATGAATTGCAATTTAAACAACGATCATCGCTACATGTAATATTAATGAAGTAACTAATAGCCGCGTAATACTCTGTCATCATGACATCCTCTGTGACGTTAACAAGACGCAATGGACGTAGAATGTGGGCCGTGATAACACTATGTATCAGTAAATCACTGTAATGTAATTCCGATATCCGATTGCTCCGACTCAATTACGACGGCCGAGCTATTACCACTTGATATACAACAGAGACAGTGTGTTGCGGCCTTTATAGAGCGATTATTCAACTGTCATTATCGGTGTATTTGTTCGTGCTTATTTGATTAGCAATAACAAATAACTGTGTAGTGGTATACCATCCGCTTACAATGCGACAGGGTGGGTCATCGGGGCTTATCGACTAGGAGAAACTGTTTCTGTTCAAAGACAAGATACCATTGGGTATCTATTGAGACGAGTACGAAATTTATTATATTACTACAACATTTCCAAGAGGATATAAAAACAAAAAATATTTCGTTTTATACAAAAAGAAAAAAGGACTGGACTGGATTGTTAAGAAAAGAAAATACAGTCTGATAACTATGTATAAAAGTGACATTTTTCTGAAAAAATCTAAAATGTTTTTAATATCTCGAAAACGTTTAAATTTTACATAGGTTTAAACGAAAACGTTTAAATATAAAAAAAATTAGTTTGACCAAAACTAACACCTCCCAATGTATGTACGTCGACCTACAAGTAACTTTGTTCCTGTATATGATGGGTATATTAGCACTATTGACTGTAGAATGTTTGGCTATGAGGGATCTAAACCAGAATTAGTAGGTAGGTCCCTACTTATAAAACAAGGAATAATTTAAGCAGTTAAGTTATTAATTAGATGAATTTAGGTTTTTAAGACAATATTATAAAGATTTTTCTTGTGCACTAATATCGCAATCACTCTAATGGCATATTTGCAATAATTACGTTAAAAAAATTCAATAATGCAAATTTCCTCGCAGAATAAACCGAACGTCATATCATCACACTTAGGAGCTGATTGATTCTTCGCATTACGCACATTATGGTAATGACAACGGTTGTATGTATACGCAAATGCAGAATGCAGGTGTCGAATGTTTACCCAACTGATTTAATAACTGGGTTCATCTCGAATGGAATCAGAACGTGCTTGTGTGCGGAATATCAATGCACTGTTACCGCGCATTAGTGGAATAGACAGATAGCAAATATTACAGGACCGAATTTCAAAAATCGCTACTAGTTTTTGAAGAATTAAATAAAAATATTGTGGACTATTTATTTAAACATCAATGTTGAAGGTAGGGGCACGCTGCATTACTTTCGATAATCATACACTATACATTCTTTCTGACACCAGAAATCCAACACCTAACTGAAGATCACCAAGTTGGATGCCCGGCAGTGTTGGGGACACTGCGGCGTTATGCCGGATTCGTACCGGCTAAAACCCAACGACTTTCTAGCGCGGCCGTTGATGGGTGGGGTCGCGGGACGTTATGACACGACATCGGTGCCCCGCCACGGCCATCCAGCGCGGGGAGGGCTCTGCCCTGTCAGAACCTCGGCATACTCGAAAGTACCACTGTTATGTTTCTACATACTATATAGTTTGACTTTGAGGAAATATATAGCTTCCATATTTTATGTATGCATTGCACCCGTTAAAAGCAGAGTCGATTCTTAAAAATAGGTAATATTTAATAACAACGTACGACTTTCGTATAAAAAATCCTTTGGATTCCAAAAATATTTTACCCTCCGTTATACGATTGAAGGACCCGCCGTCATTTGGAAAAAATAGTCTAATTAAAAAATGTGGCTATTTACCAGCGAACCATGACCGTTGTTCATTAGGTTGCCCTAAAAATATATAAAAAAATCCCTTAAATCAAAATCTCGTGTCATTTCCGTAGCACGAGTCCCGCCCTGTCCTCGGCTATGCCATCGAAACTGATAAGGGAAGGGTGAATGCACGAGTGCGTTCAGGTACTTGGGGTCGAAAGGGGGGGAATTGGTATGAAGAGGGGTATGACAGGGGAAGGGGGGTTGTGATGAAGCCTCCGCACGATTCAGGAATACCAACGTGATTAATGGCTTCAGAACGGTAATGATAATGACCCTGTCTACAACTGCATCATCGGAATCAATGCTGAGCAATCTAGTCGCGTTTTTGCATAGTTCGCTCATAGCGACAGGGGAGGGGTGATTTAGGCTCCCAATTAAATTGGCTACTATTTCCGAAATTATCGACCAATCATAGCCAGTCTACAGTAATTTCATATCACAATGACAATACTTGGTGTGGCCATTACAACTATTTTTTTTAAATATTTTTTTACAAAAAACTATAGATAAGATATTCATGACGTAGGCCTGCTAAGTGGGTTCAATGTTATTCCTTAATATGTTTTAGATAGGTTAAGAGAGAATATATAAAAACTACTATTTGCAAAACGTTATTAATCTTGCCTTCTTCTATTTTAAAACAAAGAAAAAAAAGGGCTGGCAGGTCTATCTTAAATCTGTTTGTGTATAGTTTTACTATTCTCAATAGAAGCCTGGGTTTACTTCAGATCAAGCAAAAGTTAAAGTCAACTATGAACAAGTTCGTTTTCACAGTTAAGTTTATCAGAGAACGTTCCTGAAATATGATTCACCCCAGAGACGATTTGCCATTATGTTAGAGTGGTCATGTTACATCTTTTAATGTCCAGTTGGTGAGACATCTAAGCCGTCATTCATCCTCGCTAACTTTTGCCCTCGTGTATAGAACCCTTTTAGTCCGAACTTGGTCAGTAGTTACACCCCAAAGGCGACGTTCTCCTCGATCATGTACCATCAACTCAGCTGTGCGACTGGGGACTGTTCAATTCGGAACCAATCGTTCATTGTGAAGCTCGGTGATTATTTAATATATTTTTTATACATTAGCCGCACGGTTTAACTTCAGAACCTAGTTTTCTAGCTTTTTTTGGACCTTTGTAAACATTAATATTCTGGGGACATAATGTTCCTAAATAAATGAAAACTAATATAATAAGTGAATGTAGCAACTGCAGTAATGTTGTATATATATTTTTTATTAAAGATTGGTTTGCTCTTGGCCAACAACCAGCTGTTTAGCTGTGTAGTGAAGATGAGGCCTATAATGGAGCAAGCTCACCCAGGTGCCTATTCACTCGAACCTTGAAAAGATCTGGGTTATATGAACTCTGAAATACAGACGCCGGCAGGGAGTTCCAAACCTTGGCAGTGCGCATTATAAAGGATATTTTAAAGCGCTTGGTCCGAAAAAGAGGGATTTCGACAAGATGAGGATGGTAACCAGCTGTATGTCTGTATATTATTATATATTACCATCATATAACTAATTATAATCATTGAAAATTGATAAATAATTTAAAAAAAATAAGTGTCATCCCTCCCATCAAACTAGGGATTACGGCACCCTAATGTCTATCAAATCATTGCTTTTATTTAGCAATGGGTTTACAATCCATTATCGCAAGCCCAGTTCACGGCGCGGCGCCCCTGTCGGGTGAAATAAAACAAAACCCAATGCTGAAAATCATCTCATATTTGCACGGGTGGGTGCAGACAACGGTCTCCGTTATTTTTATATTCAAAGGCTTCGCTGAATAAATCTATAGTTGCGATAGAAGTTGCTGAACATTACCCTATACCACTTAAAATCCTTCAATTCTCAAGTAACAAAGTAAGACACAATTCATAATAAGAAAGTCACAATCTCCTAGTTACTTTTTAGCAACAATAGACCCCAAACCAGGTTTGTCCTTTAATACAATATTCTATTTTGAAATAGCTGTACAAATGAAAGAATGGATTAAATTTTATTCAGGAAAACGAATGGAACTGTCCAACTGCACCATTTGGCGGGCTCGAGTTCCATGCCGTAAGTCACTAGTTGGGATAAGCTGAAACTAAATCATGCAGCGATGAATACAAGCTCTGCTCAACGCCCTGATAACGATTAAATATGGCGGGTCCCGCTTACACTGTGTAGGTAGGTACTTAGCGCGTTTGTTACTATGGGAAAACGCAATGAATTACTCGCGGCATACCCCTCATGCAACAACAAACTTCATACTACATAGTTAATTTAGAGAAACACGCTATTCAACTTTTGCCTCACATTTCACGAAAAGCTTTTTGTGTAACATTCACAAGCGCTTTGCTCTGGGTCGGCTTGACCATTGATTTGTTTATAACTTCAAAATGAAATAGCTTTATCTCATTATACGCTGCTTTTGAAGAAAATTCAAAACAATATTAACACTAGCTACTAAGAGTTTATCAAAAATGTAGGTAAGCTATCTAAGAGTCGGCTCGTAGATAGCTTTCTTTCTCCGTTTCTTCTCTTTGTTTCCAAAACGGTAGTACTTAATTTTTAGACTTCAAAAAAGTTATCCTATTTTTGAGAAATAATCGATTAAATTTGGTTTGATTTACATTTTAAAGTAATTGTACTGGCCAAGTACGATCATAATAGCAACTTAAATATTGACCCGCATTAAATTTAAAATAAAAACCTTGCTAATATGTTCACCCTATTTTTTTTAATCGAAATGAATGTAAAATTTACTTGCACATTAATTCCTAAATGACTCAAATGCGTGTATACGTAGCTATTATTAAATTAAGATACAATTTACCGACAATGAAAAAGTAGGTATCACAAGCGTGTTCATTTCAATTCATTCTAACGTACGGCTCACAGTACAAACACGATTAACAGAATATAAATGTCGCATCGATAAATCGGTTGGCAGTCGCGTTAACTGTTAAATAGCGTGTAACTAATGACGCCCGATAGGTGCCTACTTGTTCCTATCTGAATGTCCATACTTTTATTACGCACAGGTACTTAAAGAAACCTTGCACAATATCTAAGGCGTTAAAATATTCAAACAATGTAAGAGACGAAAAAATAATTTTCATTGTTTAAAAATTAATCAGTAAAATTGATCAATTGAAAACAAGCTATTGATTGGCTTAATTAAGTCATTGCATGGAAATAATTAAAATTAAGTTATTGAAGTATAAACCGTTTAATAAAATTTATAATTTTATTTGTATTTTTTAATTTAGCGTATTTCGGCTTGTTGTTTAATCTAATTCAAATGTAAATAAAATAATACGAGTATAACTGACATAAGTAAGTATTGAAATATTAATAAACCTTTTTAAGAATTTTTATTTATTAAGTAGTTATCAAAATTCACTACTTTAAATCTATAATACAAACTAAAAATAAGCTTATTTAAAATAAAATGTAATACTAAGTTATATTCTATAATATTGTTGAACACATACAAAAGTAGACGTTTTTAAGACAATTGCAACAACTTTGTTACGATTTTTTTAGTAAGTATACTTATAGTAAATATATTTGAAATTTATGATTATAATGCATCATTTTAAATAAATATACACAAAACCAATCAAGAACCAGCTGAAAATTTATCGATAGGTTTCGATTTGAATGTACCTGTATCAAATATATCCAGATAAAAACCTACTAAGAACCCTTACTGGGTTTTGAAAAAGTTCCAGGTTCACTTCCTAATGGGAGGTTTATCTTAAATAGTTTAGTAGAGATTATAAAAGATGTAATTGGTCTAACTAGTTACTCGCTAGATTTTGGAAGAGCGGAGTGCATAACTTTAAACATGACAAGTTATCGGTATGAGGGATATTGAAGTACACCCCAACTCGCTTAGTCAGTAGGAATTTTTCTATTGGGGAAGTCATCATTGTCCGATGTACATATTGTGAAATAATTATTGAAATAACAAAAATAACTATATAATTATATAATCTACACAAATAATAACACGAAGAGATAAATTTTCTACGTTTAGACGTAGGACACATTATCCAAAAGAACTCATTTAATTTAAAAAAGGCATATAGCTTGCTTTATTTACCTTTTTATGTTTATTTTTTTAATTCAGTTGAAATCTATTATGGCAAGTGAAACAAATAAAACAGAGGCGATTTTTTATGCAGTTTAATTTATTATTGCAATCAAGCAAAAGCACACATTTTTATTTAAAACCCATTGTTGTCTATGCTTTGCTTAGATTAACTTAGTCTACACCCTTATGAGCCTTCCACATGCAAGGCGTATTAAAACTCTTCTATTATAATTTGAGGTAAGTGCATACTGAAATATTAAAGTACTATTACTACAATATACTAAATAGATACTAGGTTTTTTTTAAAGAAATATTGCAGGCAGGCTGACTGCCCATTTTATTATTATTTTATTGTTAAGGTCGACAGACAGGCTGACGGTCCACCTGGTGGTAGAAGGCTACCGTCGCCTAACACTTGCAGGTGTTGCAAGTGCGTTGCCGGATATGTGAATTGGCTCCGGCATATACTATATCTCACTCACCGAAACACAACAGCACACATGCTGTTATTTCACGGTGGTCTTCTGTAAGGGGGTGGTTACTGCCACCAGACGTGCTGCCCAAATGACTGCGAAACACAGTGTGCCCTGCCACTGCTTTCCAGATCAAGACCAGAGCCAAATTTGAAAAGTTTATTTCCAAAGTTGACCCTGCCGGGAATCGAACTTTCATCCAACGGGCTCGTAAATTACTTGGATTCACTGCATATACTCGTATTGTAAGGTTCTATAGTCATTTATAAGGAGACAAAATGAAATACAAAGACTTATAAAGTTACAATTTTTTTTATTTTAGAAGTAAGAAAAGAATCCAGAAAACAGTTTAAATATTAAAAACACTATGCTAAGTATTACTATTATTGAAGGCTGAACCACAACGCGCATCCACTCGCTGTTTACTGTTATTAATCTCATTAGTCCGTTTAGTCACAAATGCTCTTACGTAATCCCTTGTTGCTATGCGGATTTGTATTCAGTTCGCTCGTTTCCCTTTGATACTTTTTATTTATTTGTACCAGATAAATTTGTCCTACCCTATATCAAAGGTAAGTGATTTAAAACGAGTTTTAATTCAACGATACTTATTACTGTCTATATGAAAATTATGTTATTTTCTTTTGAAATTTTTATTATTACTTTTTTTATTAAAAAGGGTGGCATGTAGGGTGACTACAGTTCTTTTGATGGCAAGTGGCTAACGTCGCCTATATTTACAAGAAAATCCAGTTCAAAACAAATGCGTTTCCGACCTTTATGACGAAAAGTTTAATGATAAAGTAGTTATAGTTACAAAGTAATTGGCTTTGGTACCACTTATCTCAATTGGAAATACATCAGCACACCTGCTGTTTTTGTACGAGGTTATTTACTAGCACCTTTGCTGGACTAGCTTTTCAGTATGTTGACAGAACGTAACAACTAAAATAATAATGGCTATATGTTTTATTTTATTTTTTATGTTAAGGTTGGCAGACACGCTGACGGTCCACTTGATGGTAGATGGCTACCGTCGCCTATTAGACAAGCAACGCAACAGCTGTTGCAAGTGCGCTGCCGACTACAGAAAGGTTAATGATACGGGATTGGGAAGGGATAGGGAAATGGATTAAATTAACAGGGATTTTTATTGTGGCTTACCTCCACTGACTTTTTTTTAAAATTAACTTAATATTGATTTACCGATCAATTAACTTAATATTGATTTACCGATCAATTAACTTAATATTGATTTACCGATCAATTAACTTAATATTGATTTACCGATCAATTAACTTAATATTGATTTACCGATAAAAAACAGCAGGAGATCGAATTTAATTCTAAGTTAAATGTTTAATGACTTTCTCGTTATATTTTCTAAAAAAAAAAATTAGAATAGAAACCGAATTGCAAAATTAAGGTAAATAATATTAGGTATACACTCAGACACAAAATGAACGATCACTATCAGCAGGTTAAATTGAATCTGACCGCTCTACAATAGTACGTACTATATTTATTAATACATAAATAATTGAATACACGCCTAAAGGCCTTTGGGGGGAACCTAATAGGACTAATTTTGGGGGAAACACGTTGAAACGGACGAAGTGGCGCCGCCGTTAATTGATTCCGGTGAATATGCATTATCATTTCAGATGCATTTCCCTGATTGCAAACTAGATTGAATTGAAGACCAAGCGTTCAAATGTTTTGTGAGTGCGTCAATAAGCCAAAGCGAACAATAGGTTGGTACATGTCGGTTGTCAAATAAAGAAAAGAGCAAACCCCCCTTAAGTAAATCAACGGGCCACTGACAAACATCGCGAGTACACCATCGATTGCGCGGACTCAACAACCCCTTATCTGAACATTGCGCACGTGTGAACCCCGTTCAATTTTAATTTCATGCTCAAACAATGTCGCTATCGAGCCGGCTATTATTTTGTATCGTCGCCGAGGGTTGAGTTCATCTAAATCCGCAAGATAAGCCCTTGGCTCTTTGTCGTCGCAGATCCTGATGGCTAATTCGAGAGCATTCGGTATACGCGGGACCACTCACACTACTGCCGCTTTTAATTTGTCATTAGAATATCGGATTGCTTATAATAATGCAATGTATAGTATAGTTTTATCTCGTTCCCTACTCTGTTTATCTACGCTCGGCTTTCACATATTTAATTAAAATGACAGCACTCGCAACCGTTTGCAATAAGTACAACTTTAATAACTTTCCAGTTAAATGAGATTCCTTCAATTTGCATTCAAATTACAATCGAGATAATTAAATAGCGAATAATATATTTGTATAAACATATTTATGTGAAATATTGTATAACAAAAATCTTTTGATTTTTGTATTTACTGTTAGTATATATTTTGAATTCATAATTCGTAATACTGCGAAGGTCTAAGTTGTACTTTGTACATCAATCAACACGTTGATAAAGGTCGCAGTTAATATTCACGATTTGTTACAAACTATTGATTAAAAAACCTTACAAGTAGGTACATTGAAGAATAAAATCTCAAATGCGTTGATTTTAGAAGATAACTGTTTTTGTTAATATAAATATTACCAATTATACTGCCTCAGCTCTTTTTTAGGCTGATACTAAGAATATTTCCTTAGTATCAGCCTGTCTAACCTTAGTAGGATTAATGATAAGGGATTAGGGAGTAATAGGGGGACTCTGACATCGAAACACTCACCGAAACACAAAAGCAGATACATAATATGCTGTCACTTCACGGTGGTCTTCTATAAGGAGGTGTTTATTGCCGCCAGACGGGACAGTGTCCAAATGACTGCGAATAGCAATGTGCCCTGCCACTACTTGCAAGACCCAGTCCAGAACCAACTTTGAAAAGTTCATTTCAAAATTTGACCCTGCCGAAAATCTAACCCGATACTTCTACGACACAGCGCTAAGGAAAGCACCTTATCCACTCGACCATTGCGCTCGTTTTATACTTTTATACTCAATCAGTAAGTACCCCTTAACATTAAACAGTTTAAAAAAAATGCCAACATGTTTTTTCTATTGACTTCTGGTGGAGTTACACTGAAAGGTAATTTACTTCTAAATAAAGACTGTGGACTGTTCATGAGAATTTCTTGTTCTACAGTAAATTCCATAGTATTAGGATATTAATCATAATGCTAAAAATATGGTTTCCGATTGGTGAAAAAAAATTGCACATTAATATTATTTTAGGTAGGTACTGTTTTACGAACCGAATCATGTGATTTTTTATTAAGATTCTCAATATCCATTTAATTATTTCTTAAATTATTGTCTAAAAGCCTAGAAAGGGCATTGTCTAGCTAGAGGCCATAGAATTTAATCCATTTGGAAGAACATTCGTCTGTTCAAAAATACTTCCCTACAGACCGATTATAGGTAGGTACACCAAATTCCCAACAGTGAATCACGTCAACGCTAAACCCCTCTATATCTGTGTTTATCAAAACACTTAACGATTTAATATGTTCGCTGAACCCTCCCCTAATCTATCTCTACATTATGTGCCAATATTCATGTAAATTATACTTGTTTATCAAGAGTTCAGATGCGTTCATCAAAGTGTTACACGTGATCATTAAAAGGGTTTCTTTTAACGAACCTGTTACTTTGAATCAGTATTAATATCATTGTTTGATTTTAATTAACTGCCCAGACAGCTAGAGAGTGGGAGCGGAGAAAAGGATGGTTCAATCTGCTCTCAAATATTGCGAAAATATGGCACGCCATGTGAAATAGGGAATTTTATTGTCTCATAATAAAGTTTCAGCGCAGTTCGTTTCCCACAGTTTCGTAGTTCACATAAATTGAATCTATTGAGCACATATTATTTTAGTATCTTTATGATTTTGCGTTTGAATTTTATCATTATTATAGCTTTAAAATGGATATGTCTCACAAAAAATTTAAGCCACAACTGTGTGTATTATTTAACACGGTTACTTAGAAAATTATTGCAAAAAAATCACATAAAATAAATTATTAAGTAGTCCAATTTCTGTAGTAACTTATAACTCATAATAAGTATGTTTTAGTAATTAGTGGAAACTTTGCTGATTTCTGTTTTTCTTGTATGTATCTGTATAATGTGTAGCGAGATATTGTATGTTTCCTAAATAAAAATACAATAAAGTAAAATGTATTTCATTTACCATTAAATTTTCATTTGCCACATGGCAACCGCAACAGAGGATATGTCAAAACATATTTTTCCTTAAATAAATATATTATTCTTTAATCAGCAATTTTTAGTTACCTATTACTCAGCATAACCGGACGTGTTTGTTTTTTACTTATGAAAGATTGAAACTAAAACAGCTGAGCGTAACCTGTTATGAATCAGGCTTTAAGGAAAATTTGTTTTAATTTAAATTTTCTCTCTCTCTCTCTCTCTTTCTACATTTAGCCTTTATTGGAACACAAAAAAGATTCAATGATAACCCCAGCCAGACGGTTTTAAAGTAGGAGAAATAATAAGACATCTGATCTTTAATAAAATCGTAAACTATCCGTGTCTGTAAGTACATTAACTATTTAAAACAAAAAAAAAACACGTTCTGCTTATGTTACTGAGGTTAAAAAAATAGTTTTTAGAATTTTTGTCAGTTTGTCTGTTCACGCTGATCTCAGAAACGGCTTAACTCATTTGAATGCTGTTTTACTGATGTATTGATGATTACCTGGATTAATCATTAATCATTTTATATTGAAAAAAATGTGGGATTTTTAAGAAAAAACGAACTACAGCACGTACGAACTTGCGGGCACGAGCTATTTTTTAATACATTTTCAAACAATCCTCAATCCTGGTTTTAGTTACTGTAAAATAGAGATGAAAAGAATCAATAGTAGCATCAATAAAAGCTAACACGTGGAAAATAAAAGAGTGAACCTTACGTTTGAATTCTTATCGATTGAGATTAGGTACATCTAGACAAGTTGTAATAGGGGAACTTCTAATAAGAAAACTTCTAATAGACTGTTTGAAAGTCCGATCTTCTTAGCGATACCAAGTTAATGAGCTAAAACGGACCATGCAGTGATTGCGTGCCGTCTGCCAGCTTGATGTGTAATAAAAATAAAGGATACGCAAGAAAGTATCTTGTACCTGATTCAAACATGAATGTTAAGAACTTTTTATTTACTTTGAACCAAAATGTAACTTGATTTCGGACAGTGTTATTTTGTTGCTTGTACAAGTTGTAGGCGATAAATATTGCACATCGACTTTTAGAGAGAGATGATCAGCTAGTTTCGGCTTTGTCATCTTTGTCACATAGGTACTGTGTGATAGAGATAACGCTCTGCGAAGCCGAAACTAGCCGTTCATCTCTCTCTAAAAGTCGATGTGCAATATTTATCGCCCACAACTGTACGTTGATGATACCGCTAATATATACCAATTTATATGAAGACTCGTGACTTCGTCCGCTATGAAAAAAAAAACATAAGCAATATAATGCCTGACATCTTTACTACACTTTTACCAGCATTTAGTTTTCTTAATTTTAGATGAACCCACAGGAACAGGAATTCTTTACTCTATGAAAGGTACCCTATGTATTTTCCGCTATCGCTGGAAACGTGTGAGCAAAATTTCATGATGATAGGTTTAGTAGTTAAGGTCTGGAAAGGTAACAGACAGACAAACAGAGTTACATTCACATTTATAAAATTAGTATGGATAAGTATATAAGTATGCATTAAAACCTGATTTAAACTATAAAATTATGGCTAAAGCAGCTGTCAACGTGTATTCAAGCGGTATTGCGAGGAAACACGTGCTTTGTAGCAATGGTTTAAAAACTCGAGCCTGCAAATATAGATGCTGAGAGCATTCATTCGGATGCTCAGACAAGCAGTAAGCTGATGTTGATCGTGCTTACCGAATAGGTCTAACTATAACTGGAAAACGGAGCAGTGTAGAAGATTATAAAAACTACTTAGCCGGATTAGTAAGACATTTCGGCGGTTGAAATTTAAAATTTAGTCTTTGTTCTTCCCCTGCTAAATGAAGTTAATTTACATAATTATTTCTGTCTTAATGAACTACGGAAACTTCATACAAAATTTCAACCTTTAATGTTTTACGCAAAAGCTGATACCAAAATCTAATATAGCAACAATATAAAATTTTATATTATATTGTAAAGGATACAATTAAAATAATACTGTATTTCTTCCCCTGCTTTGGCTGTACAAAGCGTTAACTTCAATGAAACTTCAATAATTTAATTGTTTAATTTTTACTCAAAAGGTCGTAAGTAAACATTTATTTTTGTATTTCAATTTTTCTAAACTACGTAAATCACACTTTAAATTTAATTCCCTATTACTTGGAAGAGATGAAATAATAGAGGTAGGGTTTCAGATGGACAAAACAAAAATAATCAAAATCGATACAGTGATTTATCCGGGAAAATATAACAGATATACTTTTGTATTTGTGATATACTAATACTAGCGACCCGCCTCCGGCTTCGCACGGAGTTGTTTCAAAAATCCTTTCTTTAAAAACCTTTTAAAAATCTTAAAATCTTGTTCAAAAATCTTCAAATACCAATTTCAGCATTCTAGACTTAGTAGTTTTGGCAAAGCGTTGATAGTCTAACCTAAACTACAAACACTCTAAGTAGTTTGAACTGTTTAAAAAGGTTTATCACGACCTCATGTGTTTATGCAATTGTTAAAAATAAACGTTCCGCACAAATAGGCTGCCAAACAAGACCAATGCAGCGTTATTTGTTCCGCTCACTGATGGAAATTCATTGTTTACATTATCTCAATTAAGTCTACGTTTTGTTTGCAATTCTGTTTCTGTACAACAGCACTTTGAGACTTGTTTGCACTCAACTCTTGTATATTGTGCCTAACATATACACACACTTCATTCAAAATAACGTTTATAAATCTCATACCTATATATATACAAGAAACATATCATGTAGCAGTGCGAATGGTGTCAAATAAATTAATTGATTTTGATTCTATACTCTTCAAATAGTCTTATTATGATACAAAGCTCTTTTCAATGTGGGGAACTGTTACCGGAATGCAGGTCCCCTTCCCTGTTAGAACAAGTTGATATCCTCTTTTCTAGAATCACAGATGAAATTGAAAAGAATCATGTTTTTTAAGAAAGGTTAACACTGTATTTTAAATAAACACTACGAAATATTTTAATCAGATAAGTTTTGATGACTTACAAATTTTGCATGATAATTTTGCAAAATTTCGCAGTTATTCGACTTTAAAAACTATAAGTTTCTTTGACAGATAAATACATACAGTATCAGTATTAAATATTGCAATTTTCATTGGCAAAGCCTTTATAAAATTGCTAGGTTTACAGTAAATTCAATATTATTCTAACCGTTAGTGGTAAAAAGTACAATGTAGAGGGTAGTTCCCGGTTTGCGGCGCGACGGACAGATAGAGGCGTTAATTAAAATCAAACAGAGATTAACTCCCGATTGTAGACGGATCACAACGGGTCCGAGAAATCTATCTCCTGAAAACGAACCAGGATTTACTCGTGAACATGAGGATATCTCGTTTCGGCGAATCATATTACTTGATATCGGCTACTCATTGCATGAGTTGAATAGTATTGAAATAAAATTATTTACACAGAATCAGCCTTGTATGTGCGTATAATAAATCAGATACAAATAGACAATATAATGAACATACCTAAGTATGTATTGCCAGGCAATTATAATTATGTAGATACATAAACTAAACTAATTAAAACCTTAAATAAAATTAATAAATTTACTAAGATAATTTGTAGTACTTCCATGAACCCAGAAAAAACAACGGACGGAATTCCATATACTAATAAAGTGAAGCAGCGTAGTAAGCTCGGTAACGTGTATTTACACGTTAACGCCCACGCATGCAAACCATAGTAAGCTCGGCGGCGTCCGCCATTACGCTGCTAGCATTTAATAATAACTTTTAATTGTGCCACCTGCGTCGTGAAATGTTGTTCCTGTAGCACTTTACGTGATAAAAATAACAAGGAATCACTTTCCACATGTAAAAACGCACACGCACACATAAGCCGCCATTACAGTGCTTCACTTTGTACAGTGACAGCACTAAGTCCGTTATTCTTTCTCTAGGTTCATGAGTAATACATACAAAAGTATATCACAAAAGTATATTTGCCAAAACTTAAATAATAAATCATATTTATATTAATTTAATGAGCTGTTCCAATTAATGCCTACTTATGAAATGTCACTCGTTCTACCGAACAACGAGCCACAGATACGGTATCCGGCGACGGTAGCCACCCACTGTCAAGTGGACCGTTAGCCTGTCTGCAGGTCTAAAAAAGAAAGAAAAAAAATAGGTACCTAGACGTTGCTTCTATCTATACTACCCAATATAGGTATCTAGACTATGGAAGACTACTATGGTATATGGATATTGGGTGGTCTACCTCTTCACCATACTTCCACATAAAAGAAAACTATAAATTTCGCCATATGAACTTAATATTTTTGTTTCCTTAAAAATGAATTAATTAAGGTAGTGCCACTAAGCACTTATTATTTCACATATATACGTATCGCATATAATCAATCAAAGTACCTAGTTATCATTATTTTTATAGACTACCCTTGGAATTTATTATAGGGACGCGGAACACGAATAAGTGAATTTGCTTTTATGTAGAAAAACTTAGACTACTCGATGTTGCTTGAAACTGAACAATGGTTGTTCAACTATGCTGGTCACGTTTCGTCGCCTTAAAAATGCGACGGTTAAATCCATAAAGTACTCCAAAGTATTGCTTCGCCACCCCACAGTGTTTCCTTTGAACTTGTTATATTATAATATTAAATTACTTTAACCAACAATATAGGATTTAACAAAATGTACTCAATCAATAATATCTTGAATAATTAACAATTTAGTTAAACTTTTCAGTGAGTATTGGTATTTTTAAAGGCACTCACAAATTATCATTATTTTGTGTTGTGTTGAACTACGAATAATATAAAAGTAAACTTTCCACTCTCTCCATGGTGTGGAATTAGTGAGAGGAGATATTGAATATTCTAATTTACTCAAGAACAAGTATCGTCGTTAGAAGAACCAATCACATAAACGTATATATAAACATAGAAGCCCCTATAGCTTATATGTTATCGTATATCAATGATCGCTGATAGGGTAGATTGTTTATTAAGTACGAGTATATCACATCTATACCTAATATTATAAAGAGAGAACATTTGTATGTTTGTAATGAATGTACTCTAAAATCACTGGACCAATTTAAAAAATTCTGGCACACCTTGAAAGCTACTTAGTCAGCGATAGTAACATAGGCTAATTTTATAGTCACGCGGGCGAAGTCGCGTGCAACAGCTAGTATTTTTCATAGTAGGTATTGTACTGCGTATTGAGCAAACGAAAACAGCGGTCAATAATCGGCATACCGTCTAGCAGACTGCATATTCCATAACCGAAGAGGTGCTATTCGAACTATTCCGCCAGCGATGTCTGCTATAGAAACTGAAACATCATAAAATCTATGGAATTCTGATAATGGTCGCCCCCACTACCCTAACGTGTCAATGTATTGAATTTCAAAGATGATTAATGGAATCGCTGGAATTCCCGTATCGTATCGTATTACTATTCTGTTAGGTAATTGTTTTGATGTCCGATTTGTTACCTTATTTCGTTATTCGTTATGTGTAGGTACTTATAAATAGTGAATGTCCTTGTAATTTATTACAATGACTAAGAATGCTTGGAAATCTATACAACGGAACACGCAACTTAATTTATATTGAATATTTAAAGGTTGAGTTTAATTTCTTTGTATTATTTTGTTTATGTGCATAAAGCAGTATAAAAACAAGCTTTTCGTCCATTTTTGGTACAGACAACTTGAAATCATTGCTTAGTTAAATCTATACTAAAGTTATAAAAATGGAAAGCGGATTTGGGTCAGTTTATATGTGGAAGGTAACCTCTGCACCTATTTGAAAAATTCTTTCACTATTACAAAGGTGTAATATATTTATAATTTACACATATCCATATTCCAGGTGGACATAGGGACATAGAGACAGATGGATATAAATGGACATATTCATATTATTTGTAATAAATTCTCCCAATTGCAACCGTTTGTCTAGCTAGTAGGTAAATACTTAATCAAATTGATACGCTTTGGAAATCCACTAGATACACAAATTTTTGAAGCAGTGTTTAGATTTAACCCTATTGATATTTTCCTGATAAGTCTAAGCAAAGAAATGTCAAATGAAAAGTTTAATTATACATTGACTCATAAAATAATTAATTATCTTATTACACATGCTATGTACAAATTAAGTTATCGAGAATGTATTAACAGTTAATATTTTACTACTGATAATATATATTAACTCCAAATTTTAAACTGTAAGTAGTATACTACCAACGATTAAGACTTTGCCTTAGACCTATGATTTCAAATAAGAGTACCAGAAATTCAACAAAGAACGTTCAGAGAACGCCAAACCGAGTTCCACGATATATCCATTAAATTTTTATATGCACAATGCTGTTTTTATTTAAATTTAAAATTGCATTGTCATGTTTTTCCACACATGCGCACTTTAATTATGAAGTGCGATGTACGACTACGAATCTTTTTTTACACTTCATTCGTCTATTCCGTAATCATGCATCTTTTAATTTATGTTCTTTTAGACTCCACTTTAGAAAACACTTTTCACGAGAAAATATATGTTTTTCTTTTACATTTTACACTCATTACTTTCGACACTGGAAATGTAAAAACACATTTAAAAAGATTACATAATTATTAATGTTGCTGAAAAATGTATGGGATAGTTGGTATAGATAGTACTTCTACTTATTATAACTTAATTTGGAACCATTATATTATTATAACGACGAGCCCATTGATCGATTGGTTGATGTGCTTGTGAGAATGAACTTTTCAAAGTTGACTCTGGTCTGACAAAGAAAAAAATAAATAAAAATAAATAACAAACAAAAAAAGGACCCAAAAAGCACAAAATGTATCATATAATAACCCAAGTACATCTTATAATACGTACAAGTATAATTTTTAATGCCAATAGTATCGTACTTGCCAGTGCAAGCAACAGTGCCTCAAATGGAAAAAACCATACGGAAAAAGTACTGTTCCCAAGGGATCATCTAAATTAAAAAAAAAACTAACGTCTGGCAAAAGTATCGTAGCAGCCAGAGGTTAAGCGTTATATTGCTCATACTCGTATATATATTTTTTCAAGAAGGACGAAGTCGCAGGCTAGTAATAAATAAGTATCTCATACTAATATATATTTTTAACACGGATAACGATATTATTTATATCGCCCAGAAAACATAACAGGTTACTGTCTGTTAATATTATTATACTATTTGTTATGAGATAATGCCCCTGAATGACATTCTTTTACTTTGTGACATTATCATTCATCTAAGTCTTCCCACGTATATATATTCTTATCCAACTTCCTGCGATAGTTCCTAAAAAATGAATGACAATGTTCCGCTACGTTTTTCCATAATAAAACCACCTAAACAGAGACCTTATTTCACACTGTATGCGCATGACAGAATATCCACTCCCGATTTCTTCAGAGTGAAGCAAAAACCGTTCACAATAACCATTTTTATTACAAAATTACTTGCTAACTTTTCCACGTTGCTACATTATAAATGTCCTATATTTCGTACAATATCTGCTCTTTGTTTGTTACGTCATTTTTAAACAGAGTTGCGTAAATAAAAGCTTACCTGCAAGGGTAAAATTACCCCACACACAACTTTTCTGTGCGAATTTAACCCAAGTATTGTGGATGACCAAAAGTGTGAAAGCGTGTAGGAAATATATAATATGAGAAACTCAGAAAAATAGGTAACTATTCAGCACCCACAGGAGGTAATAAGCTTTTTACCAGATAAGATACCCTAAACGCGGTAGGGACGATATTAGGGCAGCTTAAAGGCACATATCATTGTAGTTTATCCACTATTTTATATTTGAAATATTAAAATCTCTGTAAATTAATAAAGAGGAACCAACTTGACCAACTGAATAGGAACTAGAAATGTCAATTACCCGGACGAAAATTTACCGCCTTTAATTTAAAAATTGTTTTCCCCAACTTAGCTCTAGAGTTTACGTATTAGGTAATCCGCCTATTAAAAAGGGAACTAACTTTGAAAAGCGTCTCCACTTGTTACTTTCTCAAGAAAAAAACGATGATTAGGACTAACAACCTCGTTTTAAATCTAAAATGACCAAATGCTTTATTTAAAAACTAAAAATAAAATTATTTTAAAGGCCCACAAACTTGGCAGAGGAATTTTGAAAGTTGATTAAAAATTACATTTTTTGTTATTAATAATGGACTGGCATACCTCTTCTATTAATTCAATGTTTGATATAATATTAACACGATTAATTCCAGCGCAAACTTTCCGCACTTCCGTGAAACATTGGTCGTAGTTTAGAATTTTCTCATTATAGTAGCGTGGGTCGTACTACTCGCCTACGAGTCGTGTCTCTCGATCCATATTTCATACTTGGCTGAAGAATGTTAGGCACGCGACGGCAGCTCGTTGAATATTGGTCAGCGGCAGGTATTCCTGACTAGCTTCATTATTATTGTATGCAACGCTATGCCACGATCGAACTCCACTAGACACTCATGAAAAGAACTAATATTCTACAAATAAAATGTCACTCGACTACGAGAGAGCGGAAAAAGTAAACTGAAATAATTTAGTGTAACTTGACGCTACAAATACTTACACACTTCGGTATGTATTGAGAAGTCGCTTCATAAAAAGTGTGAAAAAGGTAACGCTCTGTTGTTCAGAGGTGCGAACCGCGTCTCGTATTACCAATAGACAAAACGATCCGACAGCAAAAAGAAAAGCGTGTCGTTTGTTCTATCTACTCTATGACTAATAAACAGTTTTCATTCTTAACTCAAGGAACAGAAGGTTGCATTCAGCTTACAGTTGCAGCAAGTTGGACCTTATTACTACAGACGTAAATACTTATCCTTGGAGACCCAGAATAGACAAAAGTAGCTCTACTAGAGGGGTGAATACGATCAATTTTCGACCTTATTCTGAGACTGAAGGAGGCTAATTTGAGGGCAGACTTCGTTTTCGCATTGAATGGAAAATGTCACCACGACAGGACTAAGCGTAAGCGTACGCGTCAAAGTGTAAAATGAGGGGTTTTGCGCCGTGTCAGTGAAAGTCATTAGGAATGGAATGGATGAAAATTGCGTGCATATTTACCTCTCCAACTTAATATGAGCGACGTGATGAAATGAAAAATGTCCCACAGTTTTTCGACGTTTTAATATTCGGAATAATGGTTCGAGTGATTTTATTGGAGATTCGGGGCTTGATTGAGTTCGAGCAAATTGAGACGGAACGTCTGCTACAAAGTGTACGATTTGGCTGAGCTTTATTTTTGTGTTATTGAAGTTTTCCATGGCTTTATCCGCGTCGTTCATAAAATGGGTTAGTGAGGCGAGCTGTGTTTGTGTTGGGTCGTGTTTGTGTCTTGCTGTAGTAGGTACGATGCGAGACTAAATCAAAGACAACAATGGGTGGGCCGTATTGTCTGCATTGCCGCTGCGGTGAACACTTCGCACCACTTTCGCTACTTTGCGGATTGTGGATAGGGAACCGTGTTGGAGTACTCGACTCGAGAAATTAGACGGTGCCGTCAGTAACGCAAACAGAAAACAACTTCTAATTTGAAACCAGTTTTTTAAAAGTTTGCTTATATTGCTCGAATTCTAATAAGTAGTTAATACAAACAAGTCGACTCGACTTTTTGCGCATCATAAAATGCTTAGCATTATTAATCCAAGTTTTCAAGACTTATAATATATTATATAATAAGTTACTAGCTGGTGCCGGCGAATATGTCCGCATTGAAAAAATTCGTCCGCGTTGGAGTTGTAATATAAGCGAAACTTAACAAAGCATGACTTACTTTTCTAAGTAGCGCTTAATCGAAGTGTACAATATCCGTACATGTATTTTAAAACAAAGCCCCCTGCCACGGCTGTCTGTTTGTATGCCTGTATGTTTGTGATAATCTCAAAAACTACTTTTTGCGTATTTTCATGCGGTTTTAACTAATGGAAAAGGCGTTAAATATAATTTGCAGAAAAAAATGAATCTGTGCGAAGCCGTGACCATTAGTTTGTTATTAAAATTCGACTAATTGCTTAACTGCAAATGCTTCATGATAAGTTAATATGAAGTTCACAGACTTTAATTTAAAATAAGTATTACGTGTCTTTTTTTCCAATTTACAACAGGGTGATTTAAGTCATGATTTAACAAGAAAAGAGAGCACATTTTTTTTCCTTTCAAACTAAAATATAGTACCTACCTACTATTTTATTGCGAACCCTACCTGGGCCATTAAAAGTGAGAGGGCGTGGAAATTTGCTGCTTATTTTGACGCAAGTACAAAATACGTGAAATTAATCACGCTAGCGCCAATAACTGTACGTCTAGACTACTTTACTGTAGTGAGCAAAAGTTGGAAAGAAAATCGTTATTAGTTATAGAAATAAATTAATACAATTCAAACAACTTAGTTCATTAAATGTTTCAACGTCAGAGGTTGTTTGCGAACATGAGTTTCAATGATATCAAGAACGACGCTTTATTAAAAATAACTTTGCCTGTACGTCTGCCTACGCGTAAATACTTATCAAACGTGTTTTATAAACATCCTTTATGAAACATAATATAAAATAACGTCGCTCCCCGCTACTGTCCTTAACTTTTTCTTAACGACCCAACCATTTTTGATACAGTTTTTATTTATGGAAGGAACGAACATTTTATAGCATACTAAGATTAGAGCCCACTTCCCTATCCCTTCCTAATCCCTATCCTTAATCCTACTATGATCGACAGCACACTTGCTTGTGTTATAGGCGACGGTAGCCACATACCATCAAGTGAACCGTCAGCCTGTCTGTCCAGTTTAAAGTTTAACATATAAAAAATACATAGGCCTCAAAAATCATAGGTTGAACTTTTAAAATTTTGACAAAAATGAGGTCATATTTCTTTTTTTTTTAATATTTTCTCTTTCTAATATTAATTAATATTTGAATAATTTACAACGAGGTGAATCAATTTGTCATTTGCATAGTAACAGTTAATTAATTATTAACAGCATGTCAACCGTAATAGCTTAGAGCAAAGGAAGATAATTATCTTTGGATTCATGAGGGAACACGGGTGTTTATATATTGAAGATTAATCTTTGCAACAGATAGGTATCAGTCTAATCTATGTAAACGTCGTTTTAGACTTTAAAGAATGGTATTCATCAGAGAAATCTAGTTCGAATATCAACCAAAATTTGTCTTTTATCGTAATAATTTTGTTCTATAAATTTAATAATACACGATTTCAACTGTTTATTTATCGATAATTCTCCATCAAATGTTTCTAGAGGTCATGAACTATCTCATTTTCATCATACACTTTTGATATTATATTTATACTAGATGGTGCCCGCGACTTCATCCGCGTTCAAAATTAAAAAATAAATCAGCAATATACTTATAACGCTTGGCCTTGTTGCTATAACAGGCGTTAATTTTTAATTTTATTTTAGATGATCCCTTGGAAACAATACCTTTTCTTTCTGAACAATACCAATCTTCCTTGTACACCTGACAAAGTGTATGCAAAATTTCATGATGATCGGTTAAGCAGTTAAGGCGTGAATAGGTGACAGACAGACAAACATAACTTTCACATTTACAATTTTGTGAAACTGGACGTTTTATAAACACAACATATAGAGATTGTAAAAATTTAATATTCGAAATTAGATTCAACTGATTAAATTAGATTCAATTAGTTAAATTAATATTTATATGTGCCAGCCTACACATTCAGGAAGGAACAGAGGCAACTGAAATAGAAAACAATTGTAGGCGACGCGGGACGACAGCAGCAAATTAAAAGCCAGAAATATTCGGTGCAATGCGATTGGAATGTCACTCCGACATTTTTGTCTATTTTCCCCTGGCACAGCGTTATCTGACCCCTAGCCTCGTCAGTTGTCTTGTTGCTTACGTCCAGACAATCATGCCGGAATCAGAAAGCGTCGTTCGTGAACGTTTTGATTTCATAGTTGGCTATATGTGGATGCGCGCAATCAAAATAGTGTCAAACTATTTTTATTAGTTGATCTTTTATTTGAGAAGAAATCATTTATAAAATCTGAGAAGATTTTCGTTAGACTTGCATTTAGTATCTTTTGGTCAAACTAACAATTGAGAAGAAATACATATTTTGTTTTGTTTTCTTCTGGTGTTGTGGAAATCTGATATGCTAGGAATCTGGTATGTTGGTCTTCTAGCATGAATCTGGTATAGAGGGGACGAAGCGGCTAGCGACCCTATTAACACAAGCAATGTCAAAGTGCTACAAATGCGCTGTATTTTAAGAGATTAGAAGGGACAGGGAATGGGAAATTTTCTTTAAAAGCGAAAAATAACTAACTGATATTATGTAGTAGGCTTTTTGTTAAGGTCGACAGTAAGGCTGACAATCCGTTTGACGGTAGATGGCTACAGTCGCATATAACACAAGCAACGCCTACATGTGCTACAAGGGTGCTGCCAACCCTAGTAAGAATAAGGATAAGGGATTGACTATTAATAGCCTACCCAACGGACACAAGACACATGCACGTACAAAAAGTGACCTAGAAATAGAAGTAGAAATTTCAATAATACTAAAATTAATTGGCGTACCATTGGTGAGTGATTGGCGTATCTTGGCGTAGCATCGGTAAGTGATTGATTTGTGCACTACCAAGAATCAACAATGCGCCGCATAGTACGTGTATCTAACCACAACTCACCAACTATGTTGTATTGTTTGCAGTTGAGTTCTGCTCGTGAATCGTCTTGACCAATTATTTGATTGACAGTACTGACTAACAACAGAGTCAAGCTATGTAGGTACAATAGAATTATATCGTATATGCGTATATTTATTACCATTGTGTTATTTATACTCTTTAACTTTTCTCTTAACTTCGTTCTAAACTTCGTTTATACAATATATAAACTATGTATACAAATATCTATGAATATAAATTTTGTCTAATTTTTTTCTCAACAGTTTTTTACTTATAAAAAAGAAACGTTAAAATAGTTTTTTTTTTTAATTTTTAACTCGACAGACAGGCTGACTATCCACTGGACATTTGGTGGTACCACCACCAAATGTTATCTACCATCAAATGCTTTATCACACTTCCCGTTGACAATTACATAAAAATGTGTAATATTAAATGTTGCCATACACTAAATCAACATATCTAAAAATAAGTACTTGGAAATGTTCCGTGTACTTTCTTCCAAACGAAAGGAATATTCACGTCTACTTATGTAAGGGATCATCAATATTTCATATTAATCGCCTCATACGTTAGTCACCTATACCTAACTACGGCTCGTTTCGCGTAAATAGGAGCAAAATAAACGTAAATCTGGGAAAGTCGTTACGTTAAGCATTTATATCTAAGTATATACGATATATTTTTATTTCCTTATTACAAAAGTACTTCAAGTATTTACAAAAGCTTAGCTGTATATATGTAAAGAAAAGTGTATGCGTATAAAGTGAATAACTGCGTAGTTTGATCACTAAAAATTACTTAATTTTTTTAAAGTTTTTAAACACTTAATGAGAACCATTTGGCTTTGAAATGAGGCTCAGTCAAAAGAAAAATGAATATAATTTTTTAATATTAATTATACTTTTGCAATGTTTGTATTCACGGTTTTAAAGTAACACACAAGTATATGTTAGAGAATGAAATGTTAAGTAAATGTGAGCTGTTTGAGTTATTTTCCCTGTATCCCCGCATCTTAACAACAGGGATCATTGTCTCCTAACGCGCTCAGAACAATGTTTAACGACAACGCAACGCCTACGACATTATTCCGTTCATAAAATGCAATACAGCTCTTGGGACGACGCTATTAAAATAAGACAGAACCAACAGGCATTGTCTTCAAACACAGTATAATACTAAAACAGTGATATACTTCTCTTGTCATCCGAACTATTTAATTAAAAGTTAATGTGTGGTTTAGAATGAAAAATATAGTGTCTATATTCAATAGTTCTAATGTAAATAGCCGAACAGGATTGGTACAGCAATGTCCAATTCGTGCACATGTATGTTAAACTAACAGAAAGACATTTAAAACAAATTTATAAGTATATATTTCTGATAAGCACTTTCGTAATTTCTGATGTGTCTTATATATGTAATCAAAAAAATCAATGCACATTTGTTACAAATTTTCTTAGGAAAAGAGATCATCTCCATTCTTACAGTCCATTCCTATTGTTCACATAGCGGAACAGTTAAAATAGGATTTTTTATATAATCTATGATTCCCCTGGGTTATGTCTGAAAAAGATAAGTTTTTTTTTACATATTATTTCATAAGAAAAATAAATGTTGCTTTCATACTCAATAATGAAATTTAGTAGAATAGGAGCAGCTGGACAATATTAAACATTTTAATATATTAAACTTACAATATAGCACTTATGTGAACTTTTTTTATATTGCTTAATATATTTTCAAAAAATAGACAAGCATAAATAATTAAATAGTTGTAGATGAACATTTTTTCTTCCGTATAAGCTAAGCAAGTTAATTACTGAAGTGTCCTTTTACTGTGCACCAAGCAACCTTAATCCCGAGCGTCTATAATTTTGATAATAGGCTAGAAAATATTCCTTTGTCTTTAAGAGACTATCTGCTTGATAAACCGTCCTTCGATTATTCTTCATGAATGCAACGCTTCCGTCGGCTATCGACGCCTCTCACTTTTATAGCGTCTATCAGTTGACAAAGGAGCTCCGAGATATTGCTTATAATGGTAAACCACGGAGCTGATTATGACTCGTTTTATTTCTTCGTTGATAAGGTGCTGCTTAAGACTGCCTATTATCATGGAGTCGTAACATGACCGTACTGTTTTTGGGTGATAACTAGCCAGTCATGTAACCCACTAAATTTTCTCCAAATCGATGTTAGTCTAACAAGAAATGATTTGTTTAATAATAATTTATTTAAACTATTTCTATAGAGCATTGTTATTTGTTCCATTATAAGGTGGTATATAAATCTGTTTCCCTGCCTATCTGAACCTCTATTGTAAAGAGTTTAAAACACAACGGACTGTTTGTGGCTAATCATAGCTACTTAATAATTATAATAGCTTAATTATAGAACCTTAGAAAAAAAATCACTTCAGTTCGTTATGATTTTGTTCTAATAGGTTTTCTATTAAAACAACCGTTACGAGCAGTGTTTAATTAATTAAATTAAGATCATTAAAGAAACTACACACATAACTAATATCTTAGTTAATTAACGATTAACGATTAGTGATTTAACGAACTCATTGGTCGAATGGTTAAGGTTCTTGCCTCAGTGCTCTGCCTTAGGGTTGGATTTCCGGCAGGGCCAACTTTGAAAATGGAACTTTTCATTTTTTGGCTTTGGTCTGATTTCTGATCTGATTTATTAGGCAGGGCAAACTGAGTTTCATGCAAGGGCTCATTTCCCTTTAATGATCGGCAGCGCACTTGCACCTATGGAGCCACCATCAAATGGACCGTCTACCTGTTTACATTAAAAACACATATATTTAAAAAAAATGAAATAGACTGTGTAGATGGAAGATAGAATATTTTTTTATTTTATAAATAAGTTTTTTGATAGATAAAATATCTTTATTTTAAAAAACAGAAAAAGGTATATACTTATTTATCAAATCATTTATTAATCAATTTTCTAAGAGTGCAAAATCATTTAGACAAAATCCACTTCTTTTAGACATTCTCATTCTCTATCTAATCTATAACAATCTGTCCAATTTATTCCAATCCTTCTCTGACGTAACTTTAATACTTGAAAGCCTCAAATATTTCTGACACTTATATTTGTAATAATTGTAATATTCAACTAGGATCTATGAAATATTATATATATTTTTCACATTACCATTCACATACCTATGGAATGTGAAAAGACTTATGTCTTATGGGAAATTAGATGATTCTTTATCTAAGTTAAATATGAAAGTTAGTTCCATAATAAAATTCACAAATTTTATAAAAATACGTAACAGTAGTACACGTAATATTTCCGAAATAATAGGCAAACACATACAAGAATAAAAAACAAATAAAAAGAAAAATACTGATTTGATAAGAATATTATAACCTATGTTGTAATTAAGAAACTAATAAGATAATAAATAAATAAATAATAAGATAATAAGATAAATAATAAATAAGATAATAAGATAATAAGATAATAAGATAATAATGTTGTACTGCTAATTAAGAAATAACATCAAGAAATAATATCAATGTCTTTTAGGATATTCTATTATTATGTTGTCTCTCTTATTCTATTAAAATAAAAATATAAGAAAAATAGCAAATGTGTTATTTCTATTCACGGACCTTTCGTCTAACCGTTTTTTTTTGTAATGAAACGAGTAAAACAACTAATTGCCCACAAAAAGTTAGTGCACCCGCTTGCACACTAGTTTTAAATATAATGCAATTTTCCCGCTCTAACTACTTGGTAACTCTCATTTGGCGCAGGTAAGTGTAAAACACCCTCTTAAACTATTGTTAATGACCCGACGAGGGCATAATTACAAGTAAGTAGTTTTTTTCTTATTTTCCACACCCCCACTTGCAGCAATTTCACTAATTTCTTTGGTTATTAAGTTGGGGTTAAGTTTGCATTGAAAATAAATATTTTCATACTTAGTACTGTTAGAAATAAGTATAGCAATTATATAAAAAGAAAACTAATCTAGTTCTAATCAGGATTTCCGGTACTGTGGTCTCTGAAAGTCTATTTCCTCGAATGACTAGACATTCCAAAATGTTTTCTATTCATCGTTTGTTTTGTTTCCTCCGTCCAACTCACCAGTATTTTGTGTTAATATTTTTTTGGTTATCCGTTTTTATTTTTTCTTAGACCATTAAGTGATATTGCACAGCCATCAATTCATAATTAATTTTTTAACCTGTAGTATATTTTAAGCCTCGTATTGTTATAAATTTTAACTAAAATTAATTGGGGCCATTTTTAGATACTTAAATGAAAATGATGGCTTTGGCGATGTTTTTATCTTCTTAAATTTTATGTAAAATTTAAGATGTAAAATAAAGAAGACGAAAAGTATTTATGAATCCTAATTAAACAGTGAAGATATAAAGTACTTAAAAATACTACTGGCTGGACCTACTAATGGAAGGGAGCAGTGAAACCCACAGACTTAGAAGAGTGGATCCCGGTAATTTCGTCAAATCAGAACCTCTTAGCACTAGACTCAATCAACCTTAAACAATGGTTTATCGCAGTTTTTGAGAGCTGAGGGTTAACAACGACTAGTCACCCTTTTACTACCCTTACATTTTTCATACTCAATTTGTACTGACTTAAAATTAACTTACGACTGAAGTCGACATTTTGGGTTAATTACATGTAATATGCTTTTATTAAAAATGTATTTTTATCTATACAAATATGATACAAATTAACAAAGTTGAAGTGTCTGTTTGTAATGTCAAAACAATGCTTTTTACTAAATGTATAATTATATCAAAGCAAACTGGCCGCAAACAAAACGGGTCGGTAATAAAAACCGTAACAAAATCCAAAATTATGCAGCTAACTTGATAAATTAAAAATTATATTATAGACAATTTTATAGTGCTTAAATCAAAGTCATAATACTTCTAGATTATTAAGTTCATTTAAAATAAAAGTAAGTTAAGTAAATGATAATTTTTCACTAGATTTCACACATTTTAGTATTTTGTATTACCACACCGAACAGATAATACAGCTTTTGTTAAGGAACTAAAAGAATCACTGATACAGGAACATTCCTGTATCAGTGATTCTTTCAATTCACGTAGAACAAATATATAATCAAAGTATAATATTATAATTAAAATATATAAAGTGTAAAAAAATCATTAAATATAAAATCGTATAAAACAAATATCGTTGTTTATAAACTTTAAACCTTTTCAGTGCCTCTATTACTACAAAGTAGTAAATTATTTAACTGAATAAAGCGTCTGTCTCAAAAGTTCTTAAAACTGTAAAATTCTGAGTAAGTACTAACAATAAATGTTTGCTAGAAAACTTTGTAAGGTTGCAGTCAGGAAATTGTTTTAATAAATTAAATTGCCCCAAGAATTGTTTTATAGATTCTGACTACTTAATATAAATAGCATTATCATCTTAAGTATTAACAAAGAACAGAAACTTTTAAAGGTAAAGTTTTAAATAAGAATATTATACTATAACTAGTTGGTGTCCGCGATTTCGTCTGCGTTGAAAAAGAAAAAAAAAATATAAGTAATATAACGTCTGACATCTGTATCATTGTGACGACAGTGGCGCCGCCATCACGGCGACAGTGGCGCCCATTTTTTTTATATTTTTGGACATGGACAACATAAAAAGTATTTATTTTCCAATGATTTGAAGATACAGCGTCATCAAATCATCGGAAAATAAATACTAGCACGGTTAATACAGCGTCATCTGTACTAAAATAATGTTTTAAGTTTTCTTCTTAATCCTACTAATATTATAAATGTGAAAGTTTGTGAGGTGGGTATGGATGGACGTTTGTTGCTTTGTCACGTAAAAACGGCTGAACGGATTTAGATAAAATTTGGCACACAGATAGTTTAATACTTAGATTAACATATAGGATACATTTTATACTATTGGTTTCTGTGGGATGTTAACATGATAAATGTTTACTGTGGGATTTAAAAAAAAAAGAAACTATAAAACGTACGGAATCGCTGGCTGTCACTAATTAGTAGGTACTTCTTATACTGGCAGAAACTAGACAGCCGGTAGACTGCAAAGACCACAAAAGACCACAGAAAAAATCAACGTTTAAATATTTTCTTCCAACACAAGTTTCTCAATTTTACCTTCATATTATAAATTTTCTACTTTTATATAATTTCTCATTGCACTAGCCAACTCGGTGGCTGTGAAACTTTTAATTATTTAGCCTCGCTATTTTTATACATACATATTAGCATAGTAATTAAAATTATAAAAATATATATTATAAACAGAGATATTCCACTTAAAGAGACGACGCTGTGTCGGGCTCAATTACGTTTTTATAGATAGCGGGGCTTTTATAACCCTTTTAGAGCGTTTCATTAAAAATTTCCTTCAAAGGGACTGGGGAGCTGTCTCATTATTATATAGAACTTAGAGACGAGGTGTGACTAAAGACAAATTTCGGCGGAGAACATCTAAAACGCTGAAACAAAGTAACTAGAAATTGTCTTTGGCGAACTAAATTATAGTATATTGTTCATTGATAATGTTAAACTTTACGCCATTCTAATGAAATTATCAGTCCTTTATCGGCACATCAAAATTACAGCATTTCTGCTTTTAGACTTCGATGTGTGACTATAAGAATCACATTTTCTTTTTCTTGCTTCTCAAATTCACTTACTGACCAACTATTTTCTATATTCTTCAAGTATTTATTTTCTTTCCTAGATTTAATTTTTTTTACAATAAAAATAAAATAAAATAAAAACAATAAATATTATAAAAAACTTATACCTAGAGTGCCGCAAGTAGGCGGGGCAAGGCCCAAGCTACCGGTGGTTATAGGGCTGCAAAGTGAGGAACCTCCTGACAATTCGTACCGTGTCAAGAAGTACCGCATTCTGTATCTGTCCCTTGACCCAGCCATCTAGTGAGAGCCTCTTGAGGTGTTGGTCGAGGCTCTTCGCTATTATTCTTATTTTATATTATTTTTCGGTGGATTGGATACCAGAAACTTATATATCAGTCTACTGGTGTTAAAAGTATTATTCAGCTTTATTTTACACTGGCTTTTGCCTACAACCTCGTCCGCGCCTCTTCTTTATCTCTAAGTGTATGCAAAATTACTTCATAATCAGTTCTGTAGTTAAGGCGTGAAACCGTAACAAACAAACCAACTCACTTACGCATTTGTTATTATAGGATTACAATAAACCCTCGTGGTTCCAACGTAGTTCAACCAAGTGTTTTGTTTTGCACTAAGCGATTCTATGCCCTTTTGATTGTAAAAGGCGCCTAGCAGGTCGAATGTCCATTTGATGTTGAATTTTATAACTTCAGAAAATTTTGCACTACGAATAAAGTTACGCAGACGAAGTCGCGTGAAACAGTTAGTTTTAAATATAAATGCAACAGTTTGGAGTACCTACATTTAAAACAAATACTCAATTTCCTATGAATGAAATAGAGTCATGAGGTCATGTTCTGTTTTTAATGCTGTTAACAAGATTAAATAAAACAACATTTGATCTAGTGTTATGAAAACCTATACATTGAAATACGCGTATATCTACTGCTGCATAGAAACTGTTTTAAAGTTTTAATATTTATTTTTATTTTAAATATAAATGCGACTGTTTGGTGTACATTAAAAACAGATTGCATAATTGAGAGCGCGGTCGGTTCTCTATAATTAAAATGTGTTTCATTTCATTACATTAAAAATGAAACATACTTTGCGAACACAGTAGTTAAGTTTTCTGCATTTTTTTCATACTGATTAAAATGATGCCAAAGAATGGTGAATGAAATCTCGTAGACGCCGTGGTGTCGTACAATAAAGCCCCTAGCTGTTGGTAAAGGCCAAATAATTACCAGTGAGCTCACAGTGGAATCTTTGATGCCTTAATCAGGTGTCGACCAGGCGACCACGCCTTCCGGCATAATTAGAAAAGCTTGTGTACCTAAGGCTCGCATTTTTAATGTGGGAATGAAAGTAGCGTCGACACTCAATTTTCCGTCAATCAGCACCTCCGTTAAAAGCAAAATGGAGTGGTAATGAGTAGAGAAAATTATTTGGAATTTTTAATTAGACTGAAGAGTACTTACGCAACGCTATCTAGATTATCTTCAATTTTAAATACGATTTCATAATACGGTTACACGAAATCTCAAAAGCTCACCTTTAGGATTTCTACTACATAAATTCAGATAAATAATAAATTAAAATTCTTCTTTAACTAATCTATACCAATATTATAAAGAGAGAAGATTTGTATATTTGTAATGAATAAACTTAAAAACTACTAAAAAATTTTGACGACACGTTTGGTCTAGTGGCTAGTAACCCTAGCTGTTAATCAAACGGTCGCAGGTTCGAATCCCGCTAGGGGCAAATGTTTATGTGTTAACATTTACCTTTGTACCTGTCATGGATGTTTGTGTTCATAATATGTATGTATTTCCAAAAAAAAGTAATCTATGTAGTATATCAACTGTCTGGTATCCATAAATACAACCATTAGTTGCTTACTGTGGAACTAGATGCTGCTGTGCGGAATGTGTGAAGATATTATTTATTTATTTATTTAATATGTATATTTACCTATAGAAAGCTACGTTATCAGCGAGTAACATAGGCTATATTTTATAAATTTACGCGTGCGAAGTCGCGTGCAACAGCTCGTGTTTGTATAAACGTAAGTACTATCGTTAAAAGCCTTTTTACTTAAGTCTCTTTTTCTACAATACAATATCTATACACAGCTAAATTTATCTATTCGTTTAAGAATGATTTCTGGGAAAATTAAAATTATTTCACTGTATGAATTTTATATTCTTTCGTTTTTACTATTAATCAAAATACTTACAAGTGTTTTACCACTATTCCTTACATCCGTGCAAAGCCCGGGGCGGTTCGCTAGAATTATATAATATGTAAAACTTTTTGTTAGAACGAAAAGTGTGTTGAAGCTACTTAGTGAACGAGATTGGGAACTTTCTACGCAGCATAATGAAACCTTACATTTCATTTTCGATGCCTAGTTGAAATGGTGACTAAGTCTGTGTCTTAATTTAAGGCGTTATATCTTTTATTAGTACTACACATCACCAGCTAGTACTATTATTTTAAGGTATATTTTAAGGTCAAAATATACGGTAGTATGTCGGAAGTTTTCCATCGTAGAAAAGTTCCAGAATTCTCATAAAACAATTTATACTCCTTCCACAAAAATCTCATTTTGCTTGGATAATGTGTACACAGCGTTTTTTTTATGAAACTGAAATTACTTAAGTAATCCGATAGAATCGAGAGACAATCTTAATCCACCTCAGCAACTTTCGACTCAGCAACGGCGAGGCATAAACACTGAGAACTGATTTAAAAACGAAAGTCTCTCTTTTTTTCATCCTCGCGTTATCTTTCCAATTCTACAATATTCAGATGGAGACGGATTTGTGAGTTTAACTTTTTCCAGTTATTATTCATAAATGCAAAGGCGCGCGATATTAGGCGAACTCACTTCGCAAAAGTTGAAGGATTGGATTTGAGAGTTAGATTGGATCCGTGTCAATAAAAATATCTAACTGTTACCGCGTTCATGACACCGTTCCATTTCATACTTGACCTGTCGAGTGATTTAACTTAAATTTTATCGATATTGAACAGGATATTATAGACACTTAGTAGTTTGATATCCAGAAAAAATATTACAATTTTTCATTGAATAGACACGTGTTTATCCTAATTGCTAAATGCTCAACATACAAAATATACGTATCTTATAAATAAATTCATTACAGCATTGTAAGCACCTTTTTATCCAGCAGGTGTGCTGTTTTTCGTTTGGCGTGTGAGTAAGAGTTGCCATAGCTCATTTTCTCTTCCTCGGATCATCTCAAAACATTGGTACTATATATTTGGCACTTGCATCTTTCTTACGTAGTTTATGGGCGACAGTAGCCGACTATACATTCTTTATTTCAAATCACAATAAAATACATTGATGATGTACATGTACATACACGTAATGATGTAGGTATACTATCAATTTCCATGAGCACTAGTTAGCGCTGCAGATAGAGGAACCATTTCACAATACGCGCTGTCAAAGAGTCACTATACATCCTTAATTACGTTTTGATAAGCGAAAGATTTAGATATAGCTAGATATACTACGAATGAGAATAGCATCCCTGATGACTAGGGTGCGAGAAAGCACAAACACGCTGTTAAAGGTGATTGCTGGGAAGGTGGAGAAGGTGGAATATTAAAACATTGGGTGACATCGCATATCACCCTTAATAGAAAGTGATAAGTAGCGTCAGTTTATATTAATTTTTATTTTACTTTTTGTTTTTTGTATAATATGTAACATATTTAGTTGATAATTTTTTTTAAAGCTGTCTGTCTGTCTGTCTGAAATAAAGTCTGAATATGAATGACACATGTCTGAAATAAAGTTATTATTATTTTCCAATTCCAAAATGAGGGGGAGACGGTGTTACACCCAACAGACGCACAGTTTATTTTTTTATTATGTTAAACCTCGATACCGTTATGTTCTTATATTTGCGTTTAAGAGTTTCAAATAATATTAGCTGACAGTTCCAATAATATTAGTAATATTTTTGTGAATACGAAAAAGTATTATACGAATAGTTCGGTGAATCGAACTCACAAAAACTTAACTATTATTTTTTCATGTAAAGGTTGCCAGACAGGCTAATGATACACTTCATACACTTAATGAGAGGCGGATACCTACCATCGCCTATTTTAGCTGGATTTTGGATAAGGGAAGGGACAGAGAAATGGGGTCTGGCATTCCTTACTCGCTCAACTAAACACAATAGCACACATGCTGTTATATCACCGTGGATTATGCTAATAGTTATGCTATGTTTCTATCATGTAGAAGTAACCGTATTTACTTAATTTACTATTGTTTTTTTTTTTCAGGTAATATGTCTGTGATGCTAGTCACATAGAGTTACCACTGAAATGGGCGAGATGACGCGTTCCAATCGAAACGCTGTGCCATTTCTATGGATAATCTCTGGACTTGTTGTGGTGGGCGCAGTAAAAGTTGTTATAGAACCCTTGCCGAAAGGTAAGTCCTATGCCTATAAATTCTTACTATATTCTCTAAATAGTAGGCATTTGCATGCGTTAATGGCAGGATGTAACGGCCAATTTAATCATATATTACACATATATGCTCTGTAATCCTGAATTTAACAAATAAATATTTCACTATTTAACAATAATTTATTCTATTCAGCAACAATATTAAATATCTATATATTGTTGCTACTTAGATCTATACCTAGTTAGATCTCGGTAGATAGCTGCCACTCAAACACCTTCCTCGATGTCTATAAGCCTGGTATAGACGGGGTCAGTAACAAGGCAGTACAGTAACCCAGTCCAGCGCTGACTTGCTACTGGGCTTGTATAGACACTAGTTTCAAGTCATTCCAGTGCTGACTTCGCGCCCTCAAGTCAGTTCAGTTGACTAGCCTGCCTGTATTTTCGGGCCCAGTATATAGCTTCCCCCACCTACATTTTTAAGCAATAATGTCACGTAAATACTGGCGATCCCGTTCACATTATAACAGTAACTGGGTCCGAAATATTTTTTATTCTTATGTTTTATAATTGTTTAGTCTCATTTGGAGCATTTCTTCCAGTGTTAGATGTATAATCCATTCTGAAAAGGTTGTACTTTAGAAAAAAAATGTTAATGACTTATGATGGCATTTAAGTTCTTAAACAGAGTCAAATGACTAATTTTATTTATAATTCGATATTTCTAAAATCTAGTCATAATTTTATATTCCTAAATAGGATTATAAAATTAAGTTCTATAATTCTATACTTTATGTGTAGAGCCAATGTTCAACGCATAAAAATATAGTTTTAAAATGTCAATGGCAATTGTACAAAGTTGGAGCTGGTTGCTAATGTAATTGCTTTACAACTTTAGTAATTACCTACTTTTCTTAATGTATTGTATTCGTTAATAAATAAAAACTTTGATGGAAATTTCTTCGCGAATTCTCATTTAGCACTTTTAACGATCCCTGATCGAAGAAGGGGCACAATAAAAACAGAATGAACACTTTCAACCTGTCGCTCACAGGGTGCATAGTGGAGAGTAAACAGGATCGGGCGTCCGGCCTTAGATAGAAGCAAAAAAGAAAGATTACACTATCAGTAGTATATAAGGTCCATGGCTTATATACTGAGTCCAATGAACTCAGTATCATTCACTCGCTCACTCACTCTCTTGCATACACGTGATACGTTAAAAATACGAACACAGTTTTTGTGAAAAAATTTGAATACATTTGTAAAAAATGTGTTCAGTATTTGGTATTATAATTATAGGGATGAATTTTTTTTAAAATATTAAGGTCGACAGACAGGCTGACGGTCCACTTGATGGTAAGTGGCTACCGTCGCCTATAACACCCATACCTATACCGTCGCCATAGGTGCTGCAAATGCGCTGCTGATTAAAGAAAGATAAGTAAGAGATGGGGTAATTTACTAGTAGGTATTAAATTTTCTGAGCCCCATTTGTCGATTACGTAATCTAAGAACGTACCGTATCTTTCAATTTTGCTTCCATCTACGCGTCCGGCTCTTAATTTGGTTTTTTCAAGGGACGGAGTTTCGACTGAGCACCAGAACTTCCTCCCCCAGATGTCGCACGACTTCACTTTAGTTTCGTTTAATTTCCTATCTCTCTTGTCGTGACGTTTATTACGGACTCTCTCACCCACACCAACATCCTTTTGTTCATGGCCACTAATAACCATTTGGAATTAATTTTTGTTCGCGGCTCTTCGCCTCCAGTCGCCGTCTATTTCGGACTGAGACTCACTCTTTATTGTTTTCGCATTAATTTACAGTCCACAGCTGCGGGTAACGTTGATTTCTAAGGAGGTTTTTTATCTGCCCGCTGTATTCTTTCTTTTAAGAATAAGAGCTCCTATTAATATTAATTAAAAGTTTGAATAATTGAATGGATTCGCGATTGTTTCCCGGTGTTGAGTTTCTGGAAGTGAGTCACGGCAATAATTAAAACTTGAGAGGAAAATGTGGTTCGAGTCCATTATTCAATGTTTGTAAATGACAGCGTCATTTGCCCTAAAACTAGATCGTACTAATTATAAATTCAATATTGCCTTAATTATGAACGGATAGTCGTTTCAATAGGTATAAATGTAGGTATATAAATATTCATAATAAATAAAATCAGTTAAATTCAATAACACTATTTTTAACATAAATTTTGCATTATTTATTTATTGGATAGTTATAAATCGAATACGAATTGTAAACACTGAATTTTAATATCAACTGACATTTGTTATTTATTTTGTCGACCTGAATGCTAATTAATTTTGAGTGCTGTAAAATCATTATTTTTTACGATTGTGCTTACAATAAATCTTTTCTTTTCTTTTCCCTCTTGATTTTGATATTGTCTTTTTTTTCTCTACATAGGTCAAAATCTGGTCAAAATAGAACTAAATTACTAAACTAAATAATTATTTTAATTCCTGCCTTTCAATGTTTAATTTTTTATTTGTTTGTTTTTTATACAAATGTAAAATCCTTAATTAAATTCCTTAAAGTATGTTTAGTTTTTGTCTGTAAATTGTATGTTTTCAAGTGGCGTTCAGACAAGCGCAGATGTGAGAAGATGTGGTTAATTAGGAATACATTAAGTAGCAAACCACTAATTATATAATATTTGTATTCTATTATTGCATCTGCAATTATTAAAAATTCCTTGAAAAATTATCTAACTGTCGGTGAAAACCACATCAAAATCCGTTGCGTGGTTTAAGGTGAAGTTAGGGACAAAGCGATTTCAAATTGTACAAAATATTATGTAAAGATGAGCAGCAATGGTTATATTACACTCGTCTGAAAAATACTAAGTTAAAAAATTCATTTAACAATCGTGCCTTCAGAAAACACAGGTAATAAAAAATACTTTGAATGAAATAAATAATTGTTCTAAACAGGGCAACAATGCGAGTCACGAACTCAAGGTACGATTAAGAGTTCGCTGTCGGCATATAAAGCACGTGAACGCATTCCTTTCTTGCACTGTTCTGGGTAATTGCTTCGACGAAAAAATATTTGCACATAAACTTAATTCATACTAAATTGGCAGTAAATGTTAAATATTTTGTACTCGTAGACATAAACATTCTGGAAACGAAATGAGGTTGAACAGTTCATGGATAGAGAACAGACTGCGGTGTACTTCATCATGCATCTTGCATATTGTAATGAACGACGAATTTACCCGAACCGGCACGAAACAAATCAAATACGCCCAATTTCAAACAGGGAGCCACACTTTTGATCTGTGGTCTAAGTGAAAAATTCTATTAAGGATTTTACGATATTATAAGCAGAAAATTACTTTTTAACCTTATTTTTAACCCTGCCATTTAGTTAATAATGAGCGGCCTCTAGATGCTAAGTGGCTACGGTAGTGTAGCAAACCAACAACACAAAAGGGAGGGATCCTATAAGAAAACGAAAAGAAGAAAGCATTGAGACTGAAATAATATTGGTTAATAAGAAATTAACATAAGAAATATACAATGCGAACATAATGGCTGCATAACATCTTGTTATTCTTGTTACCTCATTAGTCTGCACACCAAAAATGTTTGGATTTACGAATTTTGAAACCCTATATAAATAATTATAAACCTTTTTAGGGACTGTTAATGTATTTAAAAAAAAATATTTTTCTAATTAATATTTTCTTGTTATTCAATTCGGTCTAAATTGGTTTTCTAAACAAATTTTTTGTAATGTACAATGTACATATATATATAGAAACAATAAAAATCGTAACTATTAATAATAAAATTACTCTATTTTTTTCTAACATTGCACCACACATGAATATGTCTAGAGCCTGCGGGGGTTGGGTATTGGTCAGTAGATCTACTGCCAATTAAAAGTATAGATGGTAACATGTCGGGAACGAATGGCCTGCGCTCATACACCGGACATTGTCGACCGTTTTATGCTCTCCGCATTTAGAATACAGGATGTTTAACATAAACATTTGTATTAGATTTTTTATTTTTAGTAATAAAAATAAACTTCGACTCTAAAATCATAAAGTGACTTTGTATTTTTTTATTTATACGAAAAGAATAGCAATCTATTGAAAGGTATACAGGCTATATCTGCTGTTTGTTGCTAAGAACTGTGTGTCCCGCAGACTATTTGATGCTGCAAAATCAGAAGTTAATGAAATCCCTTCGTCATCTAGGAAATTGGCTGATGGTCTTCAAACGCTGAACAGATCTTTATAAATTATAGCTAAGATCCATCGCCATTATTTCAGGCTTCCAAAAAAAACCGGGTACACACGTCAAGTTTATAACAACCCGTTTTTACGTCAGCCGTCGGGGCTTAACTAAAAATTTACATGAATTCGCTTCGTTTCTATAAAATAATGAGTTTCTTAGAAACGAAGCAAATGTTATATATGTACATATATATACATAGCAATATTTAATCGTATTAAAGCATCAAAATGTAGCGTTTCTTTAAGTAAATTATTCTTCGTTTCATTCTTTATATTCCTGATATAAAATGTAAATCTAACAAAGATTCTGAGGGGCTTTTACTTTACTTTTACGATGAAGCCCGAGTTTAACGGTTAGCTTTAATTACATTTGTACTGTACTGGGTAATTTCATGCTTCGCCTTTACAATTTGGTTACATTGTTTTAAGTTGATATTGGTCTTTACGTAGAAGATACAGCCACTTCGCTTCGTCCGCTTCTAAACGTTGCTAATTTGGCGTGCGGGCCCTGCAGTCATGGTTATAGCTGACACAGCGTATAAATTTCAGACACAACAAAATTACAAATTGTTTTTAGTGAAACACTATGGGAATGTTCTAAGAGATAAATATTTTGAAACACTCTGTGGGAGGTAGCCCTCGGTGGGGTAGCGATTTGTGACTGAAACAAATGATGCGCGCTACACGCTCGATTGACAGCCCTGTCACGGTCAAAATTGCAGTTAAACACAGCACTGCAGTACCTATTTGGAGAAATTCTTTACGATTTTATAGAAACATGATAAATCGAATCACCAATGAGCTTTGATCATTTTTCTCAAAACATTATCAGATACTACTGGCCAATCCCATTACGGGGTTTACTCGTACTCCGTTGGCACATGGAAAACATTATGGATACCTAAAAAGAATAATTATATAAATCTAAATAAATCAAATCATTAATCAATCAATCATTATATTAATCAATTGCTGTTCCTTTGTTTCGCTACAACTCGAGAACGGCTGGACCGATTTTAATTCTGTCTTCACTTATGGATAGAGGGACAATCAGGGAAGGTTAGTACGTAAAAAAAATTGGTCGCCGGGCGAAGCCGGGAGCGGTCATTAGTTACTAATAATTTAAAGTGAAATATTAATTTCATCCATTTATTATGAAGAATAATAAATTATTCGCAAGAAGTACAATCTTAACAACTCTGTTTGAATCAACTCGGTAAAAAAAATTATTATTATTTTTGATACAATTGAAACTAAAAAATCAGTAAGTATGATAATTTTTTTTAGAGAAACAAATAGAAACTAAAACAAAACAATTTTTAAATTCACAATCCAATATTACATGTACACAACAAATTTGTTTATAAATTCAACACAACTGAACAAACGAACCAGTAAATTTACTATACGTTTTACATTTACATTTTTATAGAAATAATGTGAATGAACTAACAAATAATATTGCGTTTTATTCGTCTGTTATAATTGACTGTGGTTTAAATTATCATGAAAACGATTTCTCTCTCACTTGGGGCGCATTATTATAATAATTTGATTCATATTACAAAATGAAAATATTTTCAGATAATTTATTGACTACCCAATATGTAATGTAATGACTATGTAATGTGTAATTATTTAATTTAATTTAAAATTAAACTTTCATGTTGTTAACTTCAGATCAGCAAGTTCAAACACATAGTATAAAAATTATTTAGAATCATTTAATTTAATTCTTCCTAATCGGCTAAAATTTTACAGAATTTTACAAATATAACTTTTGCTCAAGGATCCGCCGTTGTAAAATACTCTTATTAATGTATTTTCTAAAGGCTAAAGCTATCTAAAGGTGTACAAGATTTCATCACAATCTTCATTCATTCACAATCACTAATTCATATTTAATTCATATTACAAAATTCATATTTTAGATTAAGGATAGGCTCTGGCATCCCTTCCTCATTTACCGAAACATACACAATATAATTAACGTTTGAATATGCTATTTTAAACGAGTTTTTTTAATCTCTCTAAAATGAGACGTTGAAGCAACACTTTATTATTATTTTAGAGGACACTAAAGACGGAATGGTTTTCTCTAAAGCGATCATTCCGTCTTGTGGATTCCAGCGCCCTTATTCGTATCAAGGCATCATTCGTGAGACTGTATCCTATATATAGAAACAGTCTCATGGAAATGTGGCCTAATTCCGTTTACTCTGTTGTCAGAATAAGTCGGAAATACAAAAATATCCTTAAGGAAATGACGAAAACATTCAAGAAAAAGATCTTCCCGGACTTGAGTCCTATGGGACGAAACAAGGGGCGATGATTAACGTCTTTTATACGAACAACCATTGTGTTTTGTCACATATAACACAGGCTAATAGCTACACATAGTTATTTGTTATCTCTAATAGCGTTAATGAGGAAAACAATTTGACGTATATGGCTCTGACACCACCCGAAATATCTTTTGTATATTGCGATACGTGAAGACGTGTGTGAGAGCGATAAAATAAATGTAATAACAGGGACTGTTCAGAACGTACCCGTTGTTCGCATTTGAAGAGAAATTGTGACTCAAACTTCAAAAGCGAGTGAACTAGGGACGTACCTCTAAGACAATATCAAAAGATCTCATTTCTACCACAAATACGTTTTCGATATTCAATAAAAGCCTCAAACAGGATCGCATAAAACTCTAAACGATATCGCTATAAAACCTTTAAATATCGATATGCAAACAGGTTTAGATACGCGCGGGGGCGTCGCATTTCGGACTCGGCTTACGTCAGCCAATAATGTATAACAATTCAAACTTTATTTTTAATATTTTCACTTAAGCTCCTACGATTATCGCTTGGCTCTTGTAGTAATCAAAGAATTTAAGTAGTGTCTTGAAACACTGTGTTTCGCAGTCCATCTGGGGGCAGAAACCACCTTGAAATAATAGCATGTGTGCTATTGTGGTTCGGTGAATGAGTAAGGGTGCCAGAGCCCATTTCCTCATCACTTCTTAGTTACTTATCCTTAATCCTACTAAGTCTTGCAGCACCTGTGGTGTTGATTCTATCATATTATAGATGACGGTAGCCATCTACCATCAAGTGGACCGCCAGCTTGGATAACCTTATTATAAAAAAAAAAACTAGTTGACATTTTTCGCAGTTGATAGTTTCATTTAGCGCAGTAATTAGCAAAGCGATATTGGAGACAAAGCTCTAGAGCTCTATTCCAGGGAATTGTTTAACAAAGGAATTCGAAACATATTTTAGAAAAAAAAAACATTACGAAGAGCCACCATCGAAATAACTTATTCATTAAAATAAGATCACCGGATTAATGTAACTAAGGCTACACCAAACATTCTGTATAGATTTCAATATTTTTGAAGAAATCCAATACTTCTTCTTCGTAAGAAGTCTTTTAAACTCATGTTAGTATTTTATGTTAACTTAATACCCGGCGTATAAATCATCATTCTCATATTCGTGTAACTTAATATCCGAACACCAAAAACACACACTTTTCTGTTTGTAAATTTTATTTCTTTTATTCTTATTAAATTGGGTTTTGGGTTTTGGGAACTAATTTACAATATTTGACTATCCCGTGCAAAATTAAATATATATATACCCTTACGTTGCAGACATACCACCTATTTGCGGGAAGCGATTTAAGTCTTCTTTTATTATACGTACCTTCAGCGAAATGACTGGAATTCTCTCCGTTCTACAGTGTTCCCTAAAATTTACAGCTTAGTACTCTTCAGCAATCGAACTCCATCTTCGACCTCATCTTCACTTACCAGCAGGCGAGCCAAATAATAATAAAGTGTTGCTTTAAGACGTCTCATCACTTACCATCTTTTCCATATACAAATAAAAAAAGAATTGAATTATACATGTATTAATCAACTTCCATAGAGACATGTATACCCATGTATACCCATTAAAAATATGTTTTATAAACAATGCAGTAGTACCAATAATGGATGCTAAGCATGTGTTTAAATGAATTATGGAGGATTATTATGTTAATGCCGACACGTAAATCAATAGTGGTTTCTCTGATGTTGGTCTGTTTATTCGATTTGCGGCACCCTCCGTTCACAATACTAAGACCGTCTTAACATATTCTGGACAGCGCCGCCTGACCTTTCAATATCCGAGTCGAAACCGTCTGCGTGGAAAAAGAAGCCGATTACCCTTGTTTACGCACAAAATAAAGTTTTCTTCTCATTGGCTTGAAGATAAAGCGGGGCAGAGATTAAATTCGGGTCGTGTTTGCCAAGAGACCCACGCGCCCCATGTAAACGATTCTAGGAAAGGAGACAAAATATCATTTGGCATGCCGTAATGGGCTCCGAAGAAAGGTTGCTTTACGACTTCTTATTTGGCATCTTTGTAATGAGTTTTGTAACGGGCCCGTAGCGAGCGTTACCGCTTTGATGTTAACACAGTTCAAAATGTTTGTTACAATACTAATTTGGAAACATTCGCTGATTCAAAACACAATTAATACGAGTACGAATAGGAGTCGCTTCGAAGAAAATGTCAAGTACAGGTAGGTGTACAATTGCCTTTTTCAATAAATGTTTTATTATTAAAGAGAAGCCAGAGCTCCATAATTAAGAGGACTCCTTCTTTCTTTTATTTTCATTTCTTATAAAGTTACTTTAATTTTAAATTCAACAAAAATCTACAGACATTTCATGGTAAAATCTTCGTTTGAGTGTCACACTCAGACACCTGTGCCAAAATATTTCTCTCCACCGTATGTATTCACATCCGTTTCTTTAAAAATAATTTGTAATATTTAAACTTTAATAATAACAAGGTATATTTCTGTAATTGTGTCTATATTTGTGTGCTTCAAATTGTACGAGTAGGGATGTGTTCGTGTACCTACTTGTGTGTGTGTGTGTATGTAATTTATTATAGAAATTTACATAATTATTATTAACATCACATTTATAACACTTATAGAGAGTAGTCAAGAATAAGCACAGAGACGCAGTAATGTATTGAGCAGTAATATGTTATGTCGTATTTATTATATGGATTACTTTCTTTTGTTGAATTAAAAAATATATTGACATAAACTATTAAATTTCTCTTCGATAGATTTGCAAAAATAATTCATTATGCCGATTCACAGGTTTATAAGACCGTTTGATTTTTTTACCATCAGCTATTTTTTTTATTCAAGAACAAAGCTGTGGAGTATCGAATAAATATATTTAGCCAATGCCGGCCCTCGAATGTAAGTAATCCTGTCACTTTGAATTTGGTTTCAGCCCCGCATCCTTGTTACCTCCTTTTACGCCGGTAATACTTCGCAGAGTTTAGGAACAAAGCTCGAACTAAAGGACGTTTTTCTGTATTCCTCACCGTATTCAATTTGTTTATTTTGTCATTGTTTGGAAAAGTGGTTTTTGGTGGAGTTCTCTTGTGTAAAATTTTAACTGTCACATGAATTTTGCTAGTCGTACACAGTTTTTCCTCATGGGTGTTTCTTTCCAAGTACATCACGGGTTGCCATAAATAAATTCTTGTAAAATCTCGTTCTCGCTAGTTGATCCTTAATTCAGGGAATTGGATTTATAATTAATACTTATCTAGAGTATACTACATTTATTATAATATATTATCACTATACCTAGTGATAACATTATCCCTAATATAGTACTTATAGTAAGCTGAGCTTTATACCTTGCTAGCTGTGCCCGAAACTTCGTACGCGCGGTTTTCTTATGCTTGGTATTTCTGTAACCGATTGGAATGAAATAAAGACTAAATGTTACGGGAAGCTTGCTACTATACATAAGTGAAAACGGTTAAGCCATGCACAAAGGCACAGACAAAAATTGTAACCTCAGTTTTGACCTAATTTAAGTTCAACTCAGTAAAAATTTTTTTAAAATATATTTCATGTACAGACGCAGTTCGTTTACGATTTTATTATATGTATAATTATTATTAATCTTGTATATATATTAGGCACAAACGGTGCTGGCTGAAAATCAGCGCTGCCAGGTGTTTGTCCAGCATCTAAGCACAATGGTGAGTCATCAGTATCCGATTCACTGCAGCGAGGACACACACATATTTTACCCATTTTTTATTAATTTATGTCTGTGACTTTTGTGTTATGTTTGTGTCTTTGTGTTGCGTGAATAAAAAAATTTTCTTTCTTTCTTTCTTTCTTATTTATGAGACTCACAAAACAATAACACCCAATTCCCTTATTGCAGAAAAAGATGATAGAATTTTATTGCGACAATAAATTCATTTAAGTCAATGCGCGATTAGTCGTAGGGTATACATGATTAGCTAGTATACGTACGTAAGTATAAAATTGTACACATGTAACGGAATAGTGGGCAAGTCAACGTTAGAGCGAACTACGATATGATCCTGTATCCCTGGGGACCGCGGCCCTAATTGGACGTGCCTCGACTGCGGAATCAGACGATATGTCTTTAATCTTTAATACAAACTATATGACTTACCTGGGTACATTTTATTACATGTTTCCCATAAGTTGTGTTCTACTACAAGATGCATTATTTTGACATTATACTAAAAGATTATGACTATACGAATGAGCACATCAATTACGTACTACACTTACGTAATAGAGATAGGTGGAAGAAGAATCCTACTGGTAGGGATAAGTGGAAAAAAATTCCGCTTAAATTGAATTTTTATTGAAATTAAAATATATTTTTATATGTTAATTAACCCGGTCAAAAAATTAGCCTTGCCATACAACGAGGTAATGCAGCCAGCATGCTTGGGATCCTGCCTAGGGGACCGAAGCTTAATATTAGGGGTTAAAGTATGAAATTGCCGATTTGTACTGAAAAATAAAAATTCTTTTTTTTTTTAATTTAACATATTTATTTAATCAAAATAATTACCATTATTATCTATACATTGCTGCCATCTAATAGGAAGCTCATTTATGCCTTTGCGATAGAACTCTGGTGATCTAGATTCGACAAACTGTGTGAAAGCATTTTGCACTGCCTCCTGAGAAGAAAACTTTTTATCACGCAGAAAATTGTCCAAATCACGAAAAAAATGGTAGTCCGTTGGAGCAAGGTCTGGCGAATACGGAGGGTGACGAATGGTTTCTAATTGCAGTTCCTGTAGAGTTAAAACGGTTTCTCGTGCTGTATGAGGTCTCGCGTTATCATGGAGCAATAATGGTGAAGATCGATTCATAAGTCGGGGCTGTTTCACTGCTAGTTTCGCTATCATTGTTCGGAGTTCGGCGCAGTAGACATCTGCCGTTATTGCTTGACCAGATCGGAGAAAGCTATAGTGAATAACACCACGCTGAGACCACCAAACAGTTACCATTACCTTTTTATTGGTAAGCTTTGCTTTAGGACACTGTTGCGGCGTTTGACCTGGGGTCAGCCATTGCATTTTCCGCTTACGATTATCGTAAAGAATCCATTTTTCATCACATGTCACAATTCGATCCAATATTCCTTCATTTCTGTATCGATTCAACAAGGCAACGCAAGTTTCAACACGCGTTTCTTTCTGCAGATCAGTCAAATCATGAGGAACCCATTTTTTATATTTTTTTATTTTATTGATTTAGCGCAAATGAGTCAATATTGTTGGTAAGGTAACGTTAAACCATGCCGCTAATTCCTGGGTAGTTTGGCTCGGATCGGCTTCCACCATCTCTTTCAAATCATTGTTATTCACCTGTGTGGGCGGTCTTCCACGTGGTTCGTTCTTCAAATCGAAGTTTCCATCACGAAAGCGTTTAAACCAAAATCGCACAGTGCGTTCATTAGCAGTCCCCTCTCCAAACGCAACATTAATATTGCGAGCTGTTTCTGCCGCGTTAGTTCCGCGTCGGAACTCGTATTCAAAAATCACACGAATTTTCGAAGTATCCATCTTTATTGTCTAAGCTGAATAAAAAAAACAACTGAAAGTTGATAATCGTTTCACTCAAAAATCTCAAACCATGAAGGTTCTATGTCAATTCGAAGTACCTATTACAATAAAACGGCAATTTCATACTTTAACCCCTATTATTATTTATTAATTGTTAATTAATTAATTATTAATTTATTAATATTATTAATTATTAGTTTCAGATATAGATTAGTTGTTACTTTATTATTATTTTTTTGTTTTAAATAAAATAATAAAAACAAACAAATTTAAGCTCTTTGTAACGTTAGAGTAGATATTTGACATGATAAAGGATTCTAGTTACGATTGTAATGTAAAAAAATATATACAAAATAAAACATCTTTCTTGCATCCTTATTGCAAATATGATGATACTTTTAGAGAGTGCAAAAGCATACCTTTATATATTTTTTTACCTTTACCATGCAAAATGTATACTGTCAATTAGTAGTGTTGGTGTCAAACAAGTTTGGATCGCGTCAGACGGGCCCTCGACGTGAGAGGCCTCGAGATGTGTGGCCTCCGCCTAATCTCCCATCTAGACTAAGCCCCACTACATATTCGGCCATAGCGTTGGCCAACTATGATGGGCGAGCGTGTGGAGGGCCTATTTGCGTAGGTTGGCTTATGGCGCGTGCGATTGTCGTGGGATGGCGTCGATGTCGGTTTTTCCGCCGCACATCAAATTGCCCCACTACATATTCGGCGAACGTTCGCCAACCGAGATGGCCATGCGATGGTTGATACGCAACTACACAATGGCGACATTCAGTTGTGATCTTAACGTTTTCCGAGATGGACGTGGAAGCATTTACCGCATGCGACAATATATCTATACCTATCCCGATATATATCTATCCCAATATTTTTATTTTTATTCATTTAATAGTTACAGCATGTAACATTTCACAAATACATTTAAAACAAACGAATAATTAAAAAATTATAACAAAAATTGTATTATAAAATTATATTAAAAAATTATATATATATTGTTATATTTTTTTAATTTTTAAGTTTGCATATAATGTATAATATGATTATATAATTATAGATACATGTATATTATAATACATTATATGCAAATACATACATATAGAAACATATTATGCGTGATTGCGTGCATGTGTGTGGTACTTCATTATGAGGCCACGTATTAGTCATTTTTAAGAAAATTCATAAATTAATAAACAAAGCGTGACGTCCACACTCAACCGCGTTCGAGCAGGCACTGAGGAATGGGCCACGTGTAGATGCGTACCGCCATCGTTGGCCCACTGCCTTTGATGTGCGGCGGAAAAACCGACATCGAAGCCAACCCACGACAATCGCACGCGCCATAAGCCAACCTACGCAAATACGCCCTCCACACGCTCGCCGATCATAGTTGGCCAACGCTATGGCCGAATATGTAGTGGGGCAAAAAGGCAGTGGGCCAACGATGGCGGTACGCATCTACACGTGGCCCATTCCTCAGTGCCTGCTCGAACGTGGTTGAGTGTGGACGTCACGCTTTGTTTATTAATTTATGAATTTTCTTAAAAATGACTAATACGTGGCCTCATAATGAAGTACCACACACATGCACGCAATCACGCATAATATGTTTCTATATGTGTGTATTTGCATATAATGTATTATAATATACATGTATCTATAATTATATAATCATATTATACATTATATGCAAACTTAAAAATTAAAAAAATATAACAATATATATATAATTTTTTAATATAATTTTATAATACAATTTTTGTTATAATTTTTTAATTATTCGTTTTTTTTAAATGTATTTGTGAAATGTTACATGCTGTAACTATTAAATGAATAAAAATAAAAATATTGGGATAGATATATATCGGGATAGGTATAGATATATTGTCGCAGCGGCAAATGCTTCCACGTCCATCTCGGAAAACGTTAAGATCACAACTGAATGTCGCCATTGTGTAGTTGCGTATCAACCATCGCATGGCCATCTCGGTTGGCGAACGTTCGCCGAATATGTAGAGGGGCAAGGTTTCCAACGCCATTCGCGTACGTGTCAATGCAAACTGAAATGTTATACTCATATCTATAACTACACATTTCCGTAGGTATACTAATACAAGTGAACATTTTGAGAACGTGTCTGGATTAAAACAATGTACCTACCGACTTATGAACACTATACAGTATTTGTAAAGAAAATTCCTCGGTGCAGAGTTCAACAGTGCAAAAGCGAACCAGGAGGTTTGAGATATTTCCGAGGTTAGCGCACATGTAAGTATTGCAAAGGAATATTATCAAAGATGTTCCATAAATATGTTTTTAAAAAACATTATTATAAGTGTGAATATATGTATAAACTATCATAAATATGTCCCTGTTTTTTTTATTTCAATAACATGCATAGGTTTTAATATATATAAATAAATGTTATTTGTACTATAACAAATTAATATATTGAAGTTTAAACTACTCATCCGATTTACAAAAAAAATAGTTCACCAATAGTTAGAAAAGAATTTCAGTATGAATATACCATCGAACGAAAAATAAAGATCTAGGTAACGTTTCGCAAGTGTAATGTCAGGCTTCAATGTATGTCAGGCGTTATATCTTTTATTTTTCAACGCGGACGAAGTCGCGGGCTCCAGCTAGTTCACAACATAATGGCATAATTAAGCCGCTCATTTATATAATCAACAATTTATTAAAAGATAAAACAACTAAGTATCAACAATTTATCAAAAAAAAAACAGTGGCACTGGGAGTGCCGACAGAAGTGAAAACTTGAATAATTACGTGTGTATTTTTTGAATCGTCAGGAAAGTACTTACCTATATACAGAATTGTCGGTTAAACGGTTAAAAGGTAATCGCGAGTTCAATGGTTTTTTCCCATCTCAAAAATTGTTCTTTTTTTAAAATTAATCGGTTACACGATTACGGTAACAGGTCGCGAGTTCAATAGTTTTTTCCTATCTCAAAAATGCCCAACGCGCCTAAAGACGTTTTCATTTCAATAAAAAAACTTAAGTATCAACAATTTATCAAAAGATAAAAAAAAATAGCTTAAACTAAGCTAATTAACTAAATATAAAAAATAAAGCTAAATTTAGTATTGTGTAGACATAAAATTGCTCTACTGAAAGATGGTTAGAGTGCGACTAACAATGAATAAGCAATGCGACTAACAGTCGATTGTTCTGTAACATTGAAGTTAAAGTGAGTTGTGGCAATGGATTAACTACTCAACGCGAACGGGCGAAACTTCCACTTAGGCTGAGATCATTTCGCTCTAATATTCAATTTAACTTTGACACTTCTCCCATCCAACAAAACCACTGTCAGCCTTTGTTAGAAAATCGTTTCTCACTTTATAACTTAATTTTTAACGTTAAAAATCTGACCCTGATTCCAATGCTTCCGATAAATTATTACTAGGTCTCAGGCGGAACTAAATTAAATTACTACCGAAAACAGAAAACATGAATAAAACTAAAAAATACTAAAACTAATAAATGTTATATCAGAAAAACCAAAAAATACTTGTTATTCAAATCAAATTTTAATAAACTTAAGAAATCTAAAAAATAGTTTTTCTTATATGTTTCCTCAATAACAAATAATCTCACAATTACTTTTCTTACATTAATGACTTCTTTATTGAGGGCAACTATTTTACAAATTGTCATTTTAATCTCAAATTTTAATATTATAAGTGTTACCATGCAGGGTATAATGTAGCATATCATGGGCGCTTATCCCAAATATTTTCTCAAAGAGAAGAATAAGTCGTACCTGTACATAATAAATAGTTCCCAACTAAGTAAATCCTTTCAAAGATGTATTAGGGGTTAAAGTATGAAATTGCCGATTTGTACTGAAAAATAAAAATTCGTTTTTTTTTTAATTTAACATATTTATTTAATCAAAATAATTACCATTATTATCTATACATTGCTGCCATCTAATAGGAAGCTCATTTATGCCTTTGCGATAGAACTCTGGTGATCTAGATTCGACAAACTGTGTGAAAGCATTTTGCACTGCCTCCTGAGAAGAAAACTTTTTATCACGCAGAAAATTGTCCAAATGACGAAAAAAATGGTAGTCCGTTGGAGCAAGGTCTGGCGAATACGGAGGGTGACGAATGGTTTCTAATTGCAGTTCCTGTAGAGTCTGCAGATCAGTCAAATCATGAGGCACCCATTTTTCATATTTTTTTATTTTATTGATTTGACGCAAATGAGTCAATATTGTTGGTAAGGTAACGTTAAACCATGCCGCTAATTCCTGGGTAGTTTGGCTCGGATCGGCTTCCACCATCTCTTTCAAATCATTGTTATTCACCTGTGTGGGCGGTCTTCCACGTGGTTCGTTCTTCAAATAGAAGTTTCCATCACGAAAGCGTTTAAACCAAAATCGCACAGTGCATTCATTAGCAGTCCCCTCTCCAAACGCAACATTAATATTGCGAGCTGTTTCTGCCGCGTTAGTTCCGCGTCGGAACTCGTATTCAAAAATCACACGAATTTTCGAAGTATCCATCTTTATTGTCTAAGCTGAATAAAAAAAACAACTGAAAGTTGATAATCGAATGTTGCACATTTTTTAAAAGAAGAACTACATAGGTACCGTATGAAAAAAGTTTCACTCAAAAATCTCAAACCATGAAGGTTCTATGTCAATTCGAAGTACCTATTACAATAAAATGGCAATTTCATACTTTAACCCCTATTATATCTAGTTAGTAATATGTTTTTCCCAGTCTACTAAAACCTCATAAAAAATAGAAAAATGCTAGTGTAAAATACATAAAAAACTAAGCCACTTAAAAAAGTTACTGTTATGACATGGTGCACAAAGATTTTTATTAAATATACCTCAAATGAAAAGAGGTTTTCTTTAAAGCTAAAGTTTTCTTTATCCTTTGGCAATGCCATAGTGTGTCTGACAGGCAATTTTCTCCAATAATATGTATTAACATAAAAGAAAAAATATACCTACTTTGTGATGTAGTTTAACATGATATAGGAAAATAAACTTTCTAGACATTCATTTTTAATGAAAATTTCGGTCTAAGACAAAATCTATGCAATACAAATATTTTAGAAAATTATAATAAAGCCTTTACGCTTAATAAGGCTTAATGTCTTGTTAATTATTATATTTAAATGAAGCTTAAATTTATAATTACAGTTTTAATCAGTATCAAAGTAAATGTATTATTTTATGTTATTATGGAGGACACATGTTTCTCGTAAATGTGATCGAAAATTGCTAGTACTTATTAAAGAATACATATAAAGTTTCCTCACGATACTTATTCATACACTATACATTGTTAGAACAAGTAACCATTATTTCTAATCTAATTATTCTAATTATGAAATCGTAAGCACTCAAAGAACACTCAAACCGCGAACATAAGTCTGCCATGCCGACAGCTGAGCAATTCAAGTCACTATAGCTACTTTTAGACCATAACTATTAATATATCAGGTTTAACAATTTTCATGATAAAGAGCGACAGTCAGGCTGATAGTCAACTTAATACAATATTAGGTGGTCACCATCATCTACCAACCAGCAAGACGAATCATAATGCAATGCAAGTGCTGATATAGGGTAAGTAAAGACAAGTAAGAGTAAAAAAAGATAAGAAATCGCCAAAGAAAAATTGTAGTTTTCTTTATTTGCAAAATTTTCAAAAGCGATATAGGAAGTTTTTATAAAAAGTTAACTAGCTAAAAAGAATCAGAAGTTATGAGGTTCTGAAGTTATGAGTTGACTCATTCACCAACGGTCTGCAGGTAGTTTTTTAAAAGACTTTGTAAGGAAAGTGTGAAAATAAATTGGCAAAATCAAATCTACAAGTTTTACTACGAAATCGAGGAAGCTCGAGAATAGCTCTGATTCTGGCAACGTAGCGCTTTTCCAAGGCGCGAAGTGCACTCATGGCCGAAATATCTGTCCACTAGCGGCCATGTAGGTATCAGTATATTTTCCGCATCAGTACATACACACCGCTTCATTGGACAGACTTAGAAATGTGTACAGAATTGCAGATTTCGGTGGAAATATTTGGCATTTGGCATGTGCCAATTTGTACGAGAATATTTTAATAGTTTCAATCTAGATTAAATTTAATTGAATTAAAGCATATGGGAATATGTCCCTTTTTTTAATAGTCCCGAGTAATACATCGTTCAATACCGTAGAGAAATTAAACCAAAATACTATTTCATAATCTACAATATAAATCTATAAAAACCTGAATTATGGAATATTAAAAGTAAATTTATGTAAAGTTTTTTATAATAGATACGAGTAATTCCAATCTGATTAAGTTTAAGTACTTTTTAAACGGATTCGCTATTGTAATATTATCATACAAGTACATTAAAATTTATTGAAATACTTAAAAATCATCTAAATACTTAAGGTGTATAACGCCGATTTGGCCTTGAATTATTAGGCTAATTTCCCCGCGCCACCCTCTACAAGAGATCGACCGCACAGAGATGGCAAAGAGTAGTATGGAGACTAGACGACAAAGGCACGACATAGTCGACTGAGCCTACTTTACTGCAAATACATACTACAAATTTATAATTATTTACGATGTAGAGGGATAATTCAGTAACAATGAAGCGTGTTTTGTTATTTAGGTAGTAAATTATGTTACCTAGTAAAAATTTTTACCCATCTGCGCCACAACGAGGGTTATGTTTTTAGAGTGTATAGCGGCGCGCTCCCGGCTTGGCCCGGGGTGTATTTTTTCTAAAATAAACGTAGCCTAAGTTACTCCTTATTACATCAGCTACCTGCCAATAAAAGTCCCGTCAAAATCGGTCTAGCCATTTCAGAGATTAGCCGGAACAAACAAACAGACAGACACACAAAAATTGTAAAAAATGTTATTTTGGATTTTTTCTAAAATAAACGTAGCCTAAGTTACTCCTCATTAAATCAGCTACCTGCCAATAAAAGTTCCGTCAAAATCGGTTCAGCCATTTCAGAGATTAGCCGGAACAAACAGACACCCAGACAGATAAAAATTTGGTTTGGTTATGTGGTTGGTTTATTTTGGTGTATGTACTCATATATGGTGTATGTACGTATATATATTCATATGCCTGTAGTAAAAAACGGTTATTTCAATATTACAAACAGACACTCCAATTTTATTTATATGTATAGATGTATGTATATTTCTTTATACGAATATAAAATATACGGTAAAAGAACCAAACAAAAGTTTTTATCAAAACTAACAAATTTTTTAATTTTCACGTGCAAACTTCGCGTAGTACGTTTTGTTTGGGTAACGCTAATGGTAATAATTTTTTTTTTAATTTTGATATTTTTTTTCAAATTCACCAAGTGAGTGAAGTGACAATAAATTGAGACAAAAAATGTTTTTTTTTTCATTTTGATAAAGATTACGAACTTTTTAGAGCGAGAATCTTGTTTCTTCAATATTTTCAAAAAATCTATCGAGTGGGACAAAAAAGCGGCTGAGTGGATTAAATGGAAACTCTGTGGGGCTTTTTAGGGTATATTGAACTGTAAAAGGCACACTTAACATTTATTATTTTCTCCATATTTTTGATTCAGCGCTTGATTTTTCTAAAAGGTATCAAAAGCCCTTTTTTATAATTTCTAAAATTCATGTCAATAGAATTAAAAAAAAAAAAAAAAAAAAAAAAAAAAAAAAAAAAAAAAAAAAAAAAAAAAAAAAAAAAATGCTTGTAGAAAATTTATTCACGTTTTCGTTTTGTTTTCGTTTTGTCTTGTCTTTTGCCATGTCTAATTGTTTTGGTTTGGTTTTGGGTCTTATTATTATTAATTGTGTAATTTTAAAGGAGGGGGGGAGTAAGAGGGGGGCGTCAAATTTTTTATCTCGTCGAGACGTCCCCGATGAACCCAAACACGACCCGGCTGTGACGCGCCGTTTCCGAGTTACGGTCGGGGGGGTCCGAGGGGGTGTCAAATTTTTTATCTCGTCGAGACGTCCCCGATGAGCCCAAACACGACACGGCTGTGACGCGCCGTTTCCGAGTTACGGTCGGGGGGTCCGCGGGGGTGTCAAACTTTTTATCTCGTCGAGACGTCCCCGATGAGCCCAAACACGACACGGCTGTGACGCGCCGTTTCCGAGTTACGGTCGGGGGGTCCGCGGGGGTGTCAAACTTTTTATCTCGTCGAGACGTCCCCGATGAGCCCAAACACGACACGGCTGTGACGCGCCGTTTCCGAGTTACGGTCGGGGAGGTCCGAGGGGGGAGCCAAATTTTTTATCTCGTCCAGACTTCCCCGATGAGCCCAAATACGACCCGGCTGTGACGCGCCGTTTCCGAGTTACGGTCGGGGGGTCCGCGGGGGGGGGGGGGGGGGGTGTCAATTTTTTTTATCTCGTCCAGACGTCCCCGATGAGCCCAAACACGACCCGGCTGTGACGCGCCGTTTTCGAGTTACGGTCGGGGGGGTCCGAGGGGGGCGTCAAATTTTTTATCTCGTCGAGACGTTCCCGATGAGCCCAAACACGACACGGCTGTGACGCGCCGTTTCCGAGTTATGGTCGGGGGGGTCCAAGGAGGGGGCTTTTTTTTTTGGTGCCCCGGTAGACCGGATGACACTTTCCTTGGTGACTACCGATCACCCTCTATGACCTTCTGCAAACGCCACCCTTCTATCCCTCATAGTTTCCGAGAACCGCTCACCAACTTTTTACCAGAACGGTGTACCGAGGATATCGGATTTTTCTGGAGGTCACGGGGGCGTCCCCTACGCGACCACCTACAATAGGGAAACCCCCCACCGCTCCTTCTAGGAGAACAATTCGATGAGTCACTAGATACGTGAGTGGGAATCCGGCTTTATAGTGGCTTTATTATTTATTTATATTAGGCTTATTAATTTATATGTATTAATTAATAATTAATAATTATTAATATTAATTAATTAAAATACATGAAACTTTCCTTTCTCGTTTGGTTTATTTTTGATATATTACGCTTTTGCCTCCTTTGCTTACTTCCTATCTTTATTAAATTTAGATAACAAGTATATATACAGATGAATTATTAATTGAATATTCAAATTGAATATTTCAGATTATTAATAAATTGAATATTATATTACAACATAATTTATATTTAGTTTTTTAAAGATTTAATTAAAAAGACAAAAAAGAAAACCTATTAAAGTATTATATACACTATCATGCACTGTCTGTTCTGCCACTAAAATGTTTATTCTTTGTTTATTACGTAAAAATTAATAATTTGATGAGGCGCAACGCGACACAGGTCCGTCTAGCATCACGACTCGCCCCGCACTGATTTTATGGACGAGAACGGGTTAGCGCTGAGTAAGTGGGGAAATATTTTTGATAAAAACATTATATAAAATTCAATTTTACGAATTTTCAAAAAGCGCTTTCAACAAATCATGCTACATTGTTATCTTCATAAGTGTACAAAATTTCATAATCTTTTGATAAATATTGTAGAAGTGAGATGGTTATAACTGAAAATAAAAGGGGTGAGTTTAGAATTTTTTTCCTGAATCAATTTCAATAAAATAAAATTTTTAATCCCAACAAATCATTCCTCATATCTTGTAGATAAACATATATTTTTTTCGCTGAAGAAAAGGCGTATATATAATGAATAATACTGTTACAAAATGTTGCAAAAATTTAATTTTTTGGAAGGATAAGCCTTAAAATTTTATGTTAAAGTCACAGGGTGACAGTGGTTGCAGTCTCGGGCTAGTCGAATGTTTTGGTAGGTATACTTTAATTTAGAGGCCAATAAGTAAAATGGGATGTTTGTCTTAATTTTGACTCAATATACTTTTTCAATTGAAAGCTTTGCCTAAGCATTAAAATTGTCTTTGACAACATTAATTGCACTTCGTAACAATTAGAAGTAGTTAAAAAAATATGGATGAAAATAAAATAATACAACCATAAACATAAGTGATAAAATATTGAAAGTGGGGTCTAAACAATTCTTACTTCGGCAACATATCGAAGTGTATCCGACACGGGAGACAGTTTTGGTTTCGTGATTTCATTGCTATTAGGGCGGTCGAGCCGTTCCACGTTTATTGTCCAAGATACGAGTGGATTTGTGGAAGCAATTTCCTTTATACATTTTGTTTTGTCCTTTTCCTGCAGTTTGATGGTCCACTTCGTGAGTTGTTGTCCGCCTTCGATTTAACGAAATTCACTAAATCGATACGATACGCATCTCCACTTTGACCTCAGAACAGAAAGGGAAAACGTTATTATATAATCGGAGCACGTACCTGGGATTGAACGAAAACTAATTCGGCACCAGGAGCTTTGCCACAAAAATTAAACATTACCTTCTGTTCCACCTTGTCAGGGTCTGTACAGACATCCTAAAATACCTTAGATATTTTGAAATATTCAAACAAAATATTATCTATATGACCGTAATAGTGATGATAAATGTTGTCATTAACTTATGTAATATTTTTAAATGTTATCCATCCCGTAAACTTTGCATATTTCAACCGTAACAGAAAGTTCAGCATTATAGAGCGCTTACACTTTAAAAATGCATGATAATTCACAAGGAAATCCTGCGCCTGGAGCTGTATTTTTATCAATGGGTAATAGTCTAAAAATATATTAATAAAGTTGCTGTCTATGTCAGTATGTAAACTTGTAAAGTTATGCATCTTAACTAGACAATTGATTTAACTCAGCTTTTATTATGAATGAGAGAATTTGTTAAGGAAGCATAATAACGATATCCTAATTAAGAGAAAATATCATAATTTGTAATCGAATTTTGGGTAATTCATGCCTTACAAAATGCCTGAAGAACATGCAAAGTTATAATAGGACGTTCTTTAGTTTTTTGAAGATATAGTGCTCGTTACATACATTGAATTTTAAATTCGGTTTATTTACAAAATTTTGTTCATTCTCAATTCTATTATGTATAAGATTTGGAAGTACTTTCTACATTTCGAAACTTAAACAAACAAAGTCTCTCTTGGGTAAAATTTAATACTGTTTACCCGACTCATCCCACTTTATCGTTCTTAAAGATTCATGTTGTACTTTCTCTTCAATGTCACGTGCTTTTCAGAAGAAACGTGCCCTCTATAATGTAGGTAAAGGTAGAAAAGTGTGCCTCCCTCTTTTAAGCCAAATAAACATGACATCGTCATTCAAGCGGGCGTCTTGTGCGGGGACCTCAGGTCCGTCGTCACGACCTCGCCTTTATTCGGCAAGTTTTTGTCAAGTTTTTTCCCGTTTCTACCCTTGCCTACATTTGTTGGGAATGTCGTCGTTTTAACTGACAACATTTACCTTGCATTGACATTGAAGCGGTTCCTATTTATTGTGCAAATATCAATTCCATTACGGGTGATATTTAAAAAAAATATCATTATTTTATACTAAGACTGATTAAATTATAATGGCTCAAAACTTTAGCTCAACTATTCAGTAGAATCCACAAAAAAGAACAAGTTTGAAATAAATATGACACCACAAATCATGTAATTAAAGCTGATTTGAAAAGAGAAGTATCAAGTTAAGCGGTTTCTTCATTATTAATTCACAAGTGAATCGACATTATCAGAATCGGTAACAATGTATCGATATACGTTAGAAATAAAGCTGGCCGGGAAACGGTGCCATTTGAGGAATCAATCAAAGCCAAAACGTTCGCACAATCAGCGTGCGTGGGTCGGACGAGCTAATCAAACTAATGGCCGCTGGAGGGCCGACCGATTGGGCTTGAGCCATGCCGCAACAAATCACAACAATAACAGTGACACTTGATTGATTGTAGCGACCTATCGACTCAATTCAATACTAAATACTTTCAACCACACCTGATAAATCTTCTTTAAGTTTTCTTATTTTGGATATAAATAAATAGTTTATATTCATATCACCCGCGGACCTAATAAGAGCTGCAAGTTGACGTTATATCCAGGTTGCTTTTGACAGGTCTTACTAGAAAATTATGGGCGAGGCCAAAATTAAGCAGTGGATGCTTATGATAATTATGATGATGATATTAAAATAAGTAGTTTACGTCGGTATTTTTTTTGCATATTTTCTTATTTATATGTGAACGAAGGACTCGATTCAATTTTGTTAACATAGTTAAATGTCAGGAGTAGCAAGTGGAAACCCTCGATCATTTTTAGCTGCCTGCAGCGCCGTCAGCTCTCCGTCGAGTTAATGTCGGAACGTGGTCCGGCCCGCCACTCGCCTTAGACATTTATTAAGTAGAAAATACGTATGAACTGTCCAACAAATTTGAAATACTTGTTCGACAACATCTATTACGTGTAGTGATTTTGACTTCACATAATGAATCTACTTCTGGAAATGGAAAATAAAAAACACAATTTCTTCGACTGCACAGAAAGGCTTGTGAATTGTTGTCCTAATAGACGAGTTACTCAAATTTTATCCATCAAGTATTAGAATTATTAGAATTAAGTATTGAAATTATTATCATCCGAGGAATATCATGCTGAGCGGAGACCATTTTGGTACACTTTTTTATACCAATACAATGTATGTATTTAGAATGTACCAAATAAACATTTTTTCTTTCTTTCTTACTTTCGTTTTTTCAAATTATTGTTAGTAACGTCAAATGAAATACAGTTTAATTTATATTATTTTTTACAATAGTAACAAATATAAAATAGTTATTTAGTTACATATTCGCAGTTCGCAGAGCAAAAGCAATTGCTATGCAACGAACTCATAGCAAAAGTTTTTACATTGTATTTATCTTATGTAACTGCTCGAATAGATAATGGAGTACACTTCAAATTTTATGTATTCACTTGTCACCACCCATGTGAATAGCATTCAGCTTTCAACTGCGCTATCACGTGCATTTGTGGCATCCATTTGCCAGACTTGCGGATACAATACAATACAAAGGCACTCTTTTTTTTATCTGACTGACGTAAAACCCAAATCAATGGTTAGCTCCACTCACTTTTGTATAACTGCTATTCTCTTCCCACTGTTCGCTCTTCCCACTGTTCGAAGCTTTTGACCAAACAAATTGCAAACTGTACGAATGCGAAAATACTATATGTTGTTCTCGTAGCATGACTTTTTAATTGTGTAGGTAGGTATTAAAAGTCAGCTATGACATTATTTATTACTAGCAGGTGACCGCGCTTTCATCCGCGCTCAAAATTAGCCCCCATAGTAACTAACACAGGTACACTTGTGTTATGGGATAACTTACAACGTAGGTACAAGGGGGCGAAATCCTACACCCCCAGAGATTTCATCTATATTTCAGACTGGCTGGTGCCCGCGACTTCGTCCGCATTAAAAATTAAATAAATAAATAAGCAATATAACGCCTAACATCTTTATTTCTATTACACTTTGGCCATGCGTTAGTTTTCTTAATTTTAGAAGATTCCTCAAGAACTTTTTTCTGTATGAAAGGAATCCTATGTCTTTCTGTATCGCTGACAAATAGTATGTAAGAGTTAATGGACTACTCGCCCAAATTTAGCTTGCCAAAATGGGCGTTATCGTGTTTGATTTTTACCTATTATTTCATGGACAACTCGCCCACAACGGTGAACATTTCATTATGATAGCATGAGTAATTAAAGCTTGAAAAGGTTAAAGACAGACAGACAGACAGACAGACAGACAGACAGTTACTTTCACATTTATAATATTAATAAGTATGGAAGTATGGATATACATCGTACATACGTACGTACCTACATGCTCGTCTTATTAAATTCGCGTTGCGAGAGCTTTATTAACGACACAATGGGGACACGAACACGTCTCCTATTTGATATAAAGTCGTCGGCGGATCTAGCCGGCTGGTCACAAAGACAGGTAACATCATCTGCCATACGTCTCTCCGCAGGTTCCATAAAATAAGTCGGAGCAGCTGTTCATTGTATCTCTGACAGCAAAGCCGCTGGCACGCTATTGTAGGACTCCTCTAAGAAATATAATAGCGACTTACTTGATCCTAAGAAGCCACAATGCGTCGTCATTATATCTTGCTTATGAATCCGGAGGCCCTCTTCTCACTCCATTCCATTGCCAGGCTCTGCGACTGTATGTCACAACAATTGAAGGTTTATACCGTATGGTGCATTGTCTTGGCAACACCATTAAATATAATTTGTTAAATTGTATACAACATTCAACACTAACAGTGTTCACGTTTATCTAATATTATGTTAAATCAGTAAAGAAATGTTTAAACGAATAAATGATCCCTCTCACTTTTTATTAATAACTAGCTGTAGCATGCGACTTTGTTCGCGTGACTATAAAATATAGCCTGTTACTTGCCTATAATGTATAATAGCTTTCTATACATGAAAGTATTTCTAAAATCGATTTAGTTTTTAAGTTATTCATTACAAATAAAAATACAAATCTTTTCTCTTTATAATATTAATATACCTAGATTTGCGTAGTTTTTTTTATTGCATTTTTTATTATCCTTCAATTTGAGAGGAAGATAAACTTTAACGCGACTATGAAAAATAATTGATTAGATTTTAGATTTTTCTGTCAAAGTTATCGATCGAGCCCGTAGGGATTTTGTAACCCGAAAAGTTAATGAAGTGTACCGTGAACACTTTCCCCGTAATACCCGTGTCAAACTGTCAAAAACACGTCATATTTTACAGTTTTTTTTTTGTGTTTTTTTAACCATCGCTCCGTCGACAGCGATCGGGATGATGTTGTTTGATAGGTTGAGTGGTCAGAGTCAGATGTTTGGAACAAACCTAGCCGTAACCGTAACCTCTTCGGTCCATTGCGATATCCGAGCTCTCGTTTCACTTGAACAATGAAAAGGGTACAAAAATAATGGGCGCAAACATAATACCTGACTAATTCGTGTTACTTGGAAAACAAATTGTATATTGTGATATGATGTCGTGACGCATTAACTTCATCTTCACTGCCACCGAACGAGCTCCGGTTTCGCAGAAGTGTTTCACTTGACACTCACATTGTCTTACAAACTTTGCTCCTTTTATTAATATTATATAATAATCCATATAAATAAAAATAAAAATGTAAGTATGTTTGTCCTCTATGGGCTTCAAAACCGCTCAACCGATTTTAATTCGGTTTTCACTTGTGTAAAGAAGGATAAACGAGGAAGGTTTGTGTACATGAAAATTGCATCCCAGGCGAAACCGTGAGCGGGTCACTAGTTAATGATATTATTCATTGACAAAATTAAACCTTGTCATATTAAGTACCAATATGTTTAAATACCTTTTATTAATCAAATTCCTCATATGCCGTAAAGTTATCGTAGAAACATTGCATTATTGGAATCTAATTTTGCCATGAGAACCAGATGAGGAACTAACTGCTTGAGTCTATTAGTGCAGAACTCGTAAAAATATGTATACAAGTTTAAAAGCAGACATCTTTGTCGTCATTGTAAAGAGAACTGTAAGTCTGCAACAAAGAGATGTAACTGAGGCGGGCTTAACATGCAAAAAACATGCGTCCGAAACATCGCAGCGCATGTTACGTAAACCGTGCGTCGCTACCTGCCTGCTACTTTATGACATCTTCGTGCAGGGGTGCTTCCTCATTAACTTGAATATTCAGAACTATTTATTGTTGTACTTCTATGGTTTTGATGGTGACGGTACGACGTATTGACGACGTACCGTCAATTCATGAGCGACACCCTCAGTGAAATTTAAATGTATGAAATAAGCGCCATCTACCCGAATTAGTTTGTCAATAGATGTTAACAAATGGCGTATTTTTCACATCTGACGTGCAGTCCTACGACTAACTTCTTTGACAATATTGGGTATCCTAACCTAATAATTTACGCATAAACTACTCAATCGATCATCATGAAATTTTACACACAGAAATACAGAAAAAGACATGAAACCCGATTTTCGTCTATAAAGATAAAAAGTTGGGCTCCACTGTCGCCGTGGCGGCGCCACCGTCGTCACAGCGATAAAGATGTCAGATGTTTTTCAGGTTTTATATTTTTCATTTTTCAACGCGGACGAAGTCGCGGGTGCCAGCTAGTGAGCAATAAAGACTGAATAAATGTTTTAACACCTATGAGAACGGGTCGCGGTTCTATACAACCCTGTGTCTAATATTAGTCTTCAATTTATTTTTACGTAACGTTCAGGTGACAACCCTAAAAGCTTCATCTGCCACTTGAACGATCGAAAGGTACGACGACGCGTCGCGCCGATATCAGGAAGGAATGTACAGTGGGTGACTTGAATAATTCCCGTCCCTCTCCCACACGACCGGCTTTCCATAAGCTAAATATGCACACCGTCTCATTCGTACACACTAACATTTTCAATACTTACCTGCGTGAAATCATATACATCTGTTGCGGTGATGCCATCCCTCTCACACTCGCCTTGTTAAATGGATTGTTGATATATGCTTCTCATTCTGGCGTCTCGTGAACGGGGGGTAGACGGCGCTGAAACTCGCTTGTGTTGGTATACGTTTATTTAGTGAACTTGGAAGCTCGCCTTCGTGTTTGTGCATAGGGTGTTGGGTGAGCTTGTGTGCGTGAATTGTAGAGGCGCGATATAGCTTTGCCGTCTCCGTGACTTAAAAGTTTTGTACGGAATGGAACCACAGCGAGCTAGTTCTGCGCCGGTCGGCACGTGCGACGGACGTGTGTGTAGTATTGTCATCTAACTTCTTCGTAACTACGAGTATAAAAACTTGTTCTATGAAAATAACATTTGAAAAATTTCTTTTCATTAGCAACTTCTTGCGTATAACTTAAATATTAAAGTGGTCTTTATTACAGTTTAACATTGTGTGTTTTTTTTTTGTTTCTGTGAAACTGCAACGTGTTTGGTTCAACGGACTACAGAGGAGGTTGGTCACACAATTCCAGTGTACAGACCATTGTGCATCAAATAAATATCTCCGGCTCATTCTCTGCCTTCTAAAATCTTTAGAAGTTTTGGTGCCCATTCACATAAGTAGCGATATCATGTGTGTTTCTGATTATGTTCAAGTTTAATGCTTAATGAAAAAGTATAAATGAAAAATTCCAAAGAAATAGGGAGGACAAATCTAATCTTATAATGATCATTATTATATTTTTGGCTTACAGTCACAAAAAAAATAAACTTTCAAATATTTGAAATACTAAAATTAAGTTATAAAAATCGAACTTAGACATCCGTATCAAAGCGATCATTAATAAAGGAATTTACAGTGATAAAATTAAATTCAAATACCTATTCAAACTTCTTGTCTATGAAATCAAAGCGACTTGAGTTGAACAACCTCTCAATATAAATAGACCGGACTAAATGCTACAAACATTTATAAAACAGTCATAAAATGTGATCATTATAACGTGTTAATTATTAATACGTATTAGTAATAATGAGGTTTATAATAATTTTAAAAGTTTTATTAATAATAGTTACCTATTAAAATAATTACCTTAATGTCAAGTTTCAAATGAAATTCAGTGATAGGTATATCTGTACCTAAGTGTTGTTTGTGATGTAAACAAAGGTAGCTAATGTATACTGTATGTAGAAACCATGAATTTTGGAAACCTATTATATAAATGTATATAATATTATACGTATTAATATATTTAACTGTAAAAATCGAAATGTAGTAGTTAACAAATTCAATACTAAAATATTTAATAATATTAGGTAAAAATCTTTAGATACTATAGCTTTGAAAATTATTTATAAATAGTATAGGTACAAAGATTAGAATAAATACATTGGTAACTATTAATGATAAACTTAAAAATGCAATGCTATATCAGGAAATGCTTAAAAGCATTATTAAAACTTAATCTTAGTAATGTAACTTAGTAGTATTTCACATTTCCGACTAAAAATTTAGGCCTAAACATTTACCTATAGGTACCTACCTATTCAACTTGCATATTTAAACGATTGAAATATGGAATAGGTATGAAGTTACAAGAATATGGTAATTCTTCTAACTTCATATTAAATTCAAATTGATGAGAATTTATGGTCATTTATAATTATATTATCTTTTAATTATATTTTTATTTCAAATTAGCTGTACCGACAATATATTATCTTTCAGATCTTGGTCCTTCGTTAACAGTTGTTCAGTAGTTAGTCACAATTTTTCATCCTAGACTTATTTTTTATCAAAGATAATAATTTAATATCCATAAGCATGAATTGTACCTTATTATAAAATAAAAATACTGTCCGCGTCTGTCTGTTTCTCCGTTAACTTTTTCTAAGTCATATTTTGATACTGTTTTCTCTAATGGAAATAGAGATAAACGGAGAAGTATTGTGTATATAATTTTCATGAAAATATTGCATCCGTGCGAAGACAGGAGCGGGTCGCTAGTTTGCAAAATATTACAGAATTTGTGTTAAAAAAATGAAAATAATATTAAAGTTGAGGCTAAAACTGAAAATCTCATTGCATATAAAATTCTCATTTAAATTGCAAATTTTTAATACTAAATAATTATTGTCAAGTATTGTTAATTAGTAGTCAAATCCGGTTACTTTTCTCATTCCTAAAAAATAAATAAATAATATACCAACAACTTAATATTTCAGTCGATCCCTCAAAAATTACCCCAATACCTACCTTTTTGTTCTAAACAATTGGTAGGTACCTCTATTTGTATCAATAACATCAGAAGCGGACCTTAACATTTAGTCTGTACGTGGTTTGAATATAGCCCTACCATGAAACGAGAAAAATGTCGTATAATATTGAAAGTTATTTATTTTATACTTACCTAAGAATTTTTCCCGTCTTTTATTGTCAACATTAAAGAAAATAAAAGAAAATAGCGATAGAAATAAGTGAAATTAGAAAAAAACTTTTGAAAAATGAATAGTTATTGGTCATTAGAGCGGGTACAGCACAAGATTAAATAAAACATCTTTAATCGTTTGAGACAAACAGAAAAATTTATATTTTAAAAGATGGTAAATAGAAAATGTCGCCGACAACCAAACACATGACTACCGCGAAACTTTTTGTCGACAACTTTATTCCCATTTATTTTACAAAGCGACATCTAGTTAGAACTTAAGTTACATTATAACTAGTGCCATTCTATGCAGAGGGAAAATAAAATTAACCACGTCCGCGTTGAAAAATAAAAGATATAACGCCTGACATAATATGTAAAGCAATATAACTCCTGCGATTATACTTTTGCAAAGTGTTAGCCAGTGCCCGCGGTATTGCCCCCGTGGTATATTTAGCCAATACAACTATTGGTGAAAGAATTTTTAAATCGGATGAGTGGTTTCGAAGATTACATCCCACATATAAACAAACAAACATACAAACATCGGTGAAAGTAGTTTTTGAGTTTATTCATTACAAACATACAAATCTTTTCTCTTTATAATAATCTATAGTTATATAATTCTTGTGTCACAGTGTTTGTAATCAAACTCCTCAGAAACGGCTTTTTATATAGTAGGTATTATAAAGTTTATAGAATGGATAAAATATCCTCTTTTCCTCCTTAAAAAAAATTATTTTAATCAGTTTAGAGGCAAAAAAATCCAAGTTATTAAGTCATTAATAAGTAATTATTTAGCATACAATATACCGAAGACCCTTGGAAACCTCTATCGAACACTTCTTGGGGCTGTGGTCTCAGAACCAACTGTTCCGTTAGTAGCATTTAATTGCTTTTGTAGAAACTAATTAGACTTGAGGTTTATGTAACCGAACAGTATTAATAACTTAACGTGTGTAAGCTACAACAGGATCTCCTCTGGGCTCTTTAAGACCGTTACTCAAGTTTGTTGATGGAACTATTTAAGTGATATTATTTATGTAACTTTTTATATATCTATATTTTCAGTACGATCTTTTTTATGTCAAGCGAATGATTTATATATATATATATATATATATATATATATATATATATATATATGTTTTTGAAAAAAAATATTAAAATTCTTAAGTTGTTATAATATCCACTGAGTATTTAAGTGCTTAAGACTGAACAGAGGAACATAATATTCAAACAGAAAAAAAAATTTCTGGTGATAATTGTATTTAATTTATAGTATTAGACGGCTCACTACTTAATTTTTACATTATCTATAACAAAATTAGTTGTATAATTATGATACAGCAGAAAAAAGTGGTTGTAATTGCATTTCTGTTTCGACCACTTATTTCTAATACAATTTTATTTTACCTTGTAGATATTCAGTTATTACAAAAATATTTTTTATGAAACAAATTTGGTTGTACAATATAATCAGTACATACAAATTTTATTATTCATTTATATTTGTTTACTAGCTGGTGCCCTCGACTTCGTCTGCGTTGAAAAATCTTAAGTAGCCTATCCTGTGTCCCGTACGTCCAAATGTTTATCTACCAAGTTTCATGAAAATCAGTTAATTCGTTTCAGAGTTATGGAGGAACATAAATACATACATACATACAGAAAAAAATTCTAAAAATCGTCAATTTAGTTTCAGTATGTATAGAGCCTATAAACACGATATCTCGGAAAACAAAGTAACTTACTCCATGACCGACCCTTACATATTTATTATTAGTATTGATGTCCAGAGAGTGATTTCTATATTTTTGCGAGATAGTACACTATTTTACAGTTCACTAGTACACTAGCAAATTTATTTCGTAAATTACAATTTACGAAATAAATTTGCACCAAGTAATTCTATGGTTTATAACATTCTATGTAGGTAAACGAACATGATTTAAGAAAAGTTGCGGTAATATTTTGCTTTTAAAAATTTCACAACTAATGATTGCAGGTTTTCCTGTAAACAATATATAAAAAATATTTCAATAAAAATATTACCCTATATTCTCTTATTTAACAAGAACCTGTCACATGCTTAACAAACAATTTTATCTTGTAAATATTTAAAAGAAAATATCTATTTTTGTTTACTCCAAGCGTTCTTATTAAGGTCGCGACCTTTGCAGACATTATCCTCAAAGCAGATTAAACAAGCTATTTAATCATTCAGCGGAGTTATTATTCCCTGAAACAGCTTAATACCTTTCGCTGAATTTTTTAGTGAGCTATGGGGTAGTGTTTAATAGTATTGTTTATATTTAGGTCGATCCCACTATCGGCTCACCGATATTTATTCAGCTCCCTAGCGTTAAGGAGCTTACAATTCGCTACCGTTCCAGTATTGTGTTAATTAATAATGCAAAGCAAATTTCCTGGGACCGTATCTCTTCTGGCCAGTCGATTTGTTTGCCAGGATTACAAACTCCTCATTTACGCAACCGTTTGATAACGTCCCGTTCTAATTCCGTGTTGATCGGCCAATAAACGTTTACAATTTCTCACAATGATAGGCCTATTTTGGTTTAAATTTAAATGGAACAGCAGGTATTAGCCATTAGTTAGGCATTTCCAGCGAATGTAATTGTACGCATTCCGGATGGCGCTTTTGGTTTTCAAATTAAACACTTTAGTATGCACTAACACGTGCATTTATCCTATGAAATGTAATATTTAGTGTTCGGTCAGAATACGAAGGAAGGCGCATGGTAATGTTTCCTTTCTTGATGAGCAAGCACATGAAATTGGTAAATTATGCATGATCGATTTAGGAGACACTAAGTGCTTTGTACATATAATATATTGTATTAAAAATATGCGTAATCTCTTCAGAAAACGAGATTACTAATATAACTATAATACACAAACATTTTTTTTTCTATAATATCAAAAATGAAAATCTATAAGTAGCGAAATTGTGAGTAATCTACATTCGAATATTGGCTTAGTAGTCTACTTATGCAGCAGTGTAACTTAGTAAACTGAGGTCTCCTGAAATAGGAAGTCGTAATATATAATGAAAGTTTGTAATTGGCTGTATTAAGTATTTTCACCTATTTTCACACAGTTTTTTTTTTTAAATTATGATGTCTCAAATTTATATAACTATTTCATGTTCATTTTTTGTTAAAGGACAATCCCTCAGCAACCTAACATTTTTTCAGGATAGAAAGTATCTCATACATTAATCTAGTTAATAAACTATCTGTGTGTCAAATTTCATCCGAATCCGTTCAGTAGTTTTTACGTGAATGTGTAACAAACATACATCCAATCCTCACAAACTTTCGCATTTAAAATATGAATTAGGTTTTGTTGCAAATTAAAATGCAACTGCCGCGCACATAAATATTCTTTTTAAATGCGGGCAAGTGTTAATTTAATTAAGGAAGATGTGTCGGCAGATATTTTTCTCGGTTTAATGACGTGACATGGATACGGGCTGAGGAGGAAACATCAGGTATTGTATTACGAGCTCAGTGGTCTTTATCGAAGCAAAATTTCATTATACACGTACCCCCATTGCACGTACCATTCAATCGGGAACACCTTCGCACAATTGGGAGGGCTGCCTCAATGGGTTGTCGGATGAAATTTCTTAACATTCTTCCTTCCATAATAAGCGAAGCTTGTCGTGAAATGGGCAGTAACGGTGTAATTGTACGAAATGAGATCTACAGATATTAAGGGAGATTAAAATCCGCAAAATGAACTCGCGTATTGAATTACAACATTAAAATTCCCGATTCCGCCAGAAGTTGCTCCAGTGACGCAATAAGGCAGATTTTAATTAAAACTTAGTGAAATCGTTTTGAAATTATTTCATTCATATTTAATTTATCAATACAAGTATAATAAAATCGTAAATTTGCCATGTCTCTACATTTAATATTTTAAAATTTTTTTGTACATCTTGTACTTTATTGTCAAAAAAATAGTTTTTAAAATTTTTGACCGTTTGTCTGTGCATTTATGCACGCTAATCTCAGAAACTCCTTTACTTTGAATTGAATTGCTTTGAATGCAGTTTTCACTGATGTATTGACGATTACTTGGATTACACTATATATGATACTTTTTATCCTGCAAAAATGTTTGGTTCCTGTGGGAATTTTAAAAAACGAACTAGTTGCGGGCACCATCTCTCCACCTCGTCGTGTACCTACAGGAACACACAGACAAAATTAAATGCAATCAAACTATGCCTCGCCTTATTAAAATATTTACTAATGATAATACCTAACTGCGTAGTAAAGGGGTATAAAAAAGTCTTCAAAAAATAAAAAGGAGTATGATACTCATTTCACACGTAGGTTAACTCAGAAACCAATATTTTCAATTAAAAATAAAATAAAAAAAATAGTATGGCAACACCGGCCTACATGTTTATGAAACCGGCTTCACTATGTTGTCCGCAAAATTCTGTCTTTAGTCTTTATTTAGTCTGAGGCCGACAGTTATAAAAATCGTTATTACACTAGACACAAAAACATCATAATTTATTTAGATAATGATCTTCCATCGTTGGGCATATGACTGGTTCCATAGTGAATCACTGATAATGAAGACATTATGACAGAACCGGTTTGCGTGACTGAGCGGCTTGAAGTGGCTCTGACCACTTTTTTCCCAGAACACAAGTCTGGCCAAGTTGGACCCTCTTTGAAATCACGACTCGTGGTCAATTAACTATGTATAATAATACTTTTGCAATTATGATTAATATTTTGCATAAAAAATTAAATTCAGAATATATTCTGTAAATACTTAATGTTTTTGCATAAATTCAAAATATTTTTTTTGTATTTGGATTTCCATTAAAATGTTTGGATTCCTCGTTCGTTCCGATATTTTGTCCATTCCAAATTTTTTCTCATTCTTCTCATAACATTAGGTATCATTGCATCGTTTGATTTGATTGTAAAGTTTACTAAACTGCATAAAAATAATGTGATTTTTTTAAAAAGGCAAACTAAGATTTGTTTAAATCCATATGTTGACTAAAACTTGACACGTATTGTTTTCTACATAATAAAAATAATTCAGTTATCGTTTAATCAAAAAGCGCTCTAGTGCTGTCACTGGAACATCTAGCACCTGTAATTAATGTAAGTTCACTTCGTAGTACAAAATTTACTGCAAAAGTTCGCAACAAAATTTAATATTCCCTTGATAAAATCCTAAGAGAGCAATGATTCGAAATCCTCAAAACAATGATTAATGACTTTACACTCACTTTTCATATCTGATACCACAAGGCGCGGATAAAAAATCATCTTAAATCATCTCTAGCTACATTAGGGTACACAGAATAAATACGAAGTGAATTTAATATTGATACCCTCCAAGTATTATTTGAATTGGGGGGAGATTTAAAATATTTACTTTAAAGGACTTTCTGTCAATTGAACAGAAATCGCACACACGCGAACACCAACATCCATTAATCATTCGAAATAAATATTTTGGGAGCCTCCATATATCTGATAAACCCACATCAACTCTGTCGTCTATTCTATAAAGATGGTTCCACATTAAGTATATATGTATATATATTATTCTATTAAATTTAATTTATAAGTCTTATTTATTTATTATTTAATATCATTTTATAATTATTATAATTAGACGGCAGGAAACGACTTTAGAGAAACTGTTTAAAAGTAGTTAATGGAAAAATAAAGAGACGTGGACAGTTTCGACGACTTGGTGGCAAAATATTTTTTTCCACTTACATAAAAACTTAGTTAACTTTTATTACACATATATAAACCTTCCGTGAAAAATTGTCGAACCGATGGTGAAAGCCGCATCAAAATATGTTGCGTGGTTCTGGAGGAGTTAGGGGATATATCTACAGGCGGTTTATTAACAACTGTAAAATAATATGTAAATATTTTATCAAATAAATGACATTTACGTCAACAATTTGCAATAAATAATTTGCAATTTTGTTTTAAAACAATCAATTTAACGGATAATGTCGTGTTTCAATTGTTTGACATTTAATTAGTACGGTAACATCGCCTCTCTGTGACATATTTAAAGTTAATGCGCGCACAAAATTTACTTTGTTAATTAATGTCTCTCGATACAACAAAATAAACATTCCATACACATTAATGGATTATCAGATGTTTGATAAAGATAACTACACTCACAACTCATCCCTTTTGAAAACCTTTACATTATCTGTTTAATTCATCTGCGAACTCTTTCATGAATGAGCTCGACCGCATTCGGGGAGCTATATCGACCACATGACGGAGGCCGTCCTAAAGATTGAAGTTAAATTTAGCAGAAGAACATTATACATTCACTGATATCCAGGATAATCATCTCATAGGGTTAGTGATTAGGGTGAAAAGTGGATGAGATATTCAACTTTTTATTAACAACTGTTTTGTTGTTATCTACTATTATTATCATTAATTTTATTGTAATAATGTGAAATTCATAATATATTGCGTCACTTAATTTAGTGGTGATTCAAAGCCCCTTATAGGACCGATGACCCCAAGAAAGCTACTAACAGTGGAGGTGGGGGTGTGAAAGCGGTTCTAAATTAAATCTTAGTTAATTAGCTTAATAAAATAATATGATAACATGAATTCAAAATCATATAACAAGTGGGTCGTAATCTCTACAACATAATTTATAAATCGAAATCGCTGTCCGCGTCTGTCTGCTAACTTCTCCGTTAGAAGAAGTTAGCGCATTTACCTATATACAGTTTTCACTAATGGTAAGAGCGATTAACGAGGAAGGTTTGTCTACTTATACGATTTGCAGAAAAAAATTGCATCCGTGCAATACAGAAAAAAAGCGGGGGGCTGACCGCTTGTAATTCTATAAAATATTTGCAGTTATAGAGCTTGATAAAAGAGCTCCCAAGACTTCGGTTAGCTGAAATACTTATTAGGCGCGTAGGGCATGGATTTCTATGAAATTATATTGGCATATAGGGACTCAATCAAACGAATCTAGAATCTAAAAAATATGTGCCTGTTATTAGGTGAATAAAGGGTAGTCCCTGCTGCATATTGCCATGCGGTTTCCATTACCCGAGGTGTGCTTAATGCCATCGGTGGGTCGCGTAATGGTCTCTACACACATTAAAGCTACCCCACAACATTGGATGTTTTTAATGTAAACTCAACAAGCGAAATTGTCATTTATTTTTACGAAATAGGCACGTATATGTTGCCGTTTTTTGTGCCCATTATTACATTTTATTGGTTTTATTATATATATTTTTCATGCGGAACTATTATTCTTTGACATTTGTTCGACTAAACTAAACATTGTTGTTTTTTAACCAAACTCATAGTAAAACGGGTATGATTTATTTTATAGTTAAGTAATGGTTTATAATAAAAAAAATATGTTGCTTAAAAATCCCTACAAAAATATTAATAAATTATTAAATAACTAAAAGAAACAAATGATATTGATACAAGACATAAAATAAAGAGATGGTTTTATATTAAACGAGGACTATATTTGTACAGTATAATAAAAAAATATGCCCAATTTTTAAAAATAATTAAAAAATTTGTTATAAATATTGACCATATACTATTGACATTGACTAGATAATTTTATAAGTAATGTACTAATTGTCTAAAATATTTAAGGAAAAGAATTATAATTTGCTTTTAATCTAAGTAAGTAAAATCTAAGCAAAAATCTTAACATGAAAATGAGTGAGTAGAAGGTAGAGAATGATGCCGGACTTCATAATATTATCAACAAAAGTTTGATGTCATTGACCAAACATCGCGTTTTTATTTACAGAGAAAGCGGAAACGATGTACACAAACTTTAACTCAAACAATAATTAGGATTCTTACTTAGCTGTCAGTGCTGTTTGTGTCATAGTGATATATATAGTAAAGTTGGACCGAATCAGATGTATCAACCAAAAGTTCGGACTATGAATACCTTGGCCGTCGTAGTACGATGGCTCGTCTTTCTCCTAATCAACGTGAGCTGGCTAGTTCATTCGCAGGCAGTTCAACAGACATCCGAAGTGGACAGTTCCTACAACTTTTACTATGAACAACCCTGCTGTAGTGGTGTCGTTAGTAAAAGCAAATATCACATCAGACACAGAAGAGGTGAGTTTCGTAAAATTGTTTTCTTTAGTCTCATTTATCATCTGCGTTTTTGTTTTTAAAGCATTCTTTCTATAAGACAGTGCGTTCTACTTTCATACTTTCAAAACATTAAATATTGTGGACGTAATTTTCAATCCAGCTTTCACCTATATAAAAAAAATTTGTTCAAAGATATTCTAACAAATTTTTTTTTTTTTTAAATTTTTAGAAGAGCCTCAAAATCTTCATGCCATAGATTGTGTCATAGTTTAAAAACAGTTTTAAAAGAATGAATAATAACTAACTTCTAGATATACAATACTACAATCTTGTTTTATATTTTAAAAATCTTATTAAATAAAATTTTATTGAATTGTATGGGAAGATGATTATGATATTATAAAATAGACTATTTTTTTTAAATTTTTTTTTTGTCAATATTGAAAACTAAAAAGTTAAGAACTGGTTTAATGTTAATAGACAAATATTAATGTTTAAGTGTGTAACTGGTTCTGAGCACACTTATCGAAAAGTCACAGAGAAAAAATAATGACAAAACTCCAAATGTTGTTGAGTTACGCAAAGGCGCCTTTGAAAACGATGATACACCAGGAACTCGTCAAACACACACAACTGCATAATCTAAATAGTACAATAACGAACACATTCATAACCGAGACGCTTTCAAGGGTCCATGGTGTGAAGTGAGAGGGAAATATTTATATCGGTTTACTGAAAAGAGACGGGACATTTCTTTTGTTTCATTGCCCTCCTGGCAATCGTGTCGAGAGTGTGGATTTTAATACAGTTGTAGTTAATACTTCTCGTATACATAACACGTTTGAAAACTACATACACACCGATGAGAACTCGTTTATAGTTTTCTAAGTACTCATTGAATTATGGACATCAAAATATGAAAGTGAAACCACTACTAGTCGTAGTAAATATTACTTAAAATAAAAATTCAAATTATCCTAAAGAAAGATTAATTCTCTATTGTTAAAGACAAATTCCATCCATTCCATTCCATCTACCATTTTGAGTTTTCATACTTGATGGTAGTTGGCTACAGTCGCCTATAGGCTATAACACAAGCAACGCCACGGGAGCTGCAAGGGGGATAGGGAAATAGGCTCTTGCATCACTTACCGAAACACAACAGCACTCAGCACACACATATTTCACGGTGAACATTCAGTACCTAAACGCAGTTTTCCTGCCACTACTTGCCAAATCCAGATCAGAGCCAACTATGAAAAGTTCTCTTCCAAAATTGGCCCTGTTGGGAATCGACCTGTGAATATAGATCTAATAAGAAAATTGAATCTAACAAGATATTGCGAGTATTCTTTTTTTAAAATCTACACTTTAGAAGTGACTAATATTAATTAATGTAAACAAACACAAGTCCTTTTTTATAATTAATGCTTAATTGTTTCTTTATTCATTATCTTCATCAGACAATATACATGAAACACTGTGATTTAATGCACAGGCAGTATTATTAAAATAATTATCTGTAATGAAATCAGTATTAATGGAAGGTGAACCCTATGTGGTACACAAACAAGCGTTTAATTATTTAACAAGGTTCTTGTCTCAATAAGTTATAACTATAGCAGTTAAGGCTTTTACGGAGCTAGTTTAGAAACGCGGTCGGTCATCCTAGGCCGCAATATTAATGTGCAATTTACCACTTCCATTAAACATGGTGGGGCTTAAACAGTTTGCTGAGGCTTAATGAATGTGGAAACTTGTATCATTAAGCCTAGCCACACTTAATGAAAATCCACTAATGCAACACTTAGTATGAATTTGATTAATACTCGAAACCGCCGGGTAATGATTGCCAAAACCGATTGCAGTATGTTTATAGGGCGCTATATTTAGTGCTGTTACAATATTTACCAGGTACAAAGTGGAGCTGTATATTTGTACAATATAAATTTTGCAATATAATTTTGTCACTAATATAAATATAAGCTTGGGAAAATTCACCCCTAATTTATATTAAAATTGGGATGAGCTCATGTCACGAATGCAGCTCAGGGGCGTTTGGATCAGCAAAGACGTCATCGAAAGTGTCAATCACGGATGTTTTCAAATAGCAAAACCGATTATCGGCATATTAAGTCGGTTATTGTTATCGACAGGGGCCTCCCGTCCAACCGACCGTGAAGTAGATTAGGGACATCATAATATGCCATATTTTTGGCGTCAGCTGCACGCATCGCATGCACGACGCCTTAAAGTGGATTTTTTTGTAGAATTCCTTATTAAATTCTTTTTTGCAAACGCAAGGCTGCTACTACTACATACCTACGGTGGTTGAACTTTATGTCCAGACATTTTTCAAATTTATGCAGACGTGTTCTGCTTATAAATTCAAATTAGGCAGTAGTGAAACAGAAATAGAGAGTAATTACAAGAGTGAATTCCTGAACGGTGGCCAGGGTCTGGTCAAAAGGGTTGTAAATAAGTTTAGAATATTCTTTGTTGGTGTAAGCTAACGTATGGACGAAACGTTTTAAGCTTGCCCTGTCATTACTAAAGGAGTGTTTAATGCAAGTTCCTCGTAAGTTGCTAGTTCGTTCGTTACATAACGTTTAAATAATAGACTACTCCTAGTGCCTATATAAACATATTTTATAGTATTTTGTACATTATATGAAATACTAGCGACCCACCTTGGCTTCGCATAGGTAGACATTTATTTATATTAAACAAAAACTAAAAAGTGTAGGTAATTAATAGACTAAGAGATAGCTGTTCGCTGATTCGCTCACACCGCGGCATATTTCTTTTTGATTTTAGCATTTTTAACTTCTCAACTTCTCAACTAAAGGTTCTGTTTCTCAACGAAATAATAAAATTTAAAGAGAAATTTAGATGTAACAACCTTGACTAAAAAACTATTAAGTTGGATAAGGATTAATATGATGATACGAATCTCATCATCTATCGATTCTACCCCTGTTTTATTTACTAATTTGAACAAATAACGGTTACGTGATTTAATTATAATAGCTTTTTTGTGGATAATTATGAGTATTATAAACATATAAATATAGAACATGATTTTATGTACCATCAATAGTTTTCACAGCACTTGCCAAGTATGCCTGACTTACGTCTGAAAGTAACATTACTCGTTGAAGATAGCGCTTTGATGTAGACTTCGCATATCTTTTTATCAACATCTTTATTTATCAAATATAAAATATATCAAAATACAAAAAAAAAATACATTTTAATACAACTGATATTTTAATGTCTTAAGGTTCCTAATGTGTGAAGGAATTGTTGTTATGTATTCACGTTTTTTTGAACGAAGTAATGTAAATATTCAAATTTAAGTGGAAACTGGTAACGAATTTACAGGCAAAGTTAAAAGACGGAGGGTAGTAGTCATCGAACTAGAGGTAAAGAAAAAAAAAACGAACAAAGAACACAATAAACAAAGTAAAGGAGGCAAGAGCCGCCCGTCGCATCGTCGCTTCGCCACGAACGTCCGGCGCAGTCGAAACTCGAAGCATGGTCGTTGACCACATTTTGTACGGCAAACTTTTATGTTATTCTAGAAACACGCCACATTCCAATTTATTTTGAGATACACCTTTATATTTCGCTAACATTCTTCGCGGATGTATTTGTTACCGCGCCGCGACACACGATGCCCGGCTCCCATAGGGAGATGACATTACTTATTTTAGACGTAGGTGTCCCGCAAACCATTTGGCTTAAAATTTGGTCACGTAGAAGGCAAAGGGTGTCTCATATCATATCGCATCTTCAAACCATTGCTTTTGTCCATTGTATTCTCACGAGACAAAGGGTTGAGGAGGTTCGAAGTAGACTTACCTTCGTCAAACTGCTTTTTAGAACCGACCGTTTAGTACTTGAGGAGGCATTTGGTAAATTTTATCTCAGGTTGTCATTGGGATGGACATTAGCGACGAAATGACAACTGTATTGTCTCCAATATCAATTTCTATTCTAAATAATATTTGACGTGAATTTTACTGCGATAAATACTTTAAAACAGTGTATTTTTATTCCAATCTTACTCGTATGTAGCATGAATTTTCTTTAAACAACATAATTGATGTACCCATTGTTTACAATTTGCATTTCATATTTTGCGTATTATATACCTTTTGTCCATTGATATTTTTCCCTTAAAATTCATAACAATAAAATAAATAAAATTTTGATGCGTAACTTACTTTTTATTTTATTTTTTTCAGTTAAAATTTCGGCTTTAACTAGCACAGCAAATATTAATATACGAAAAGGTCACGTGGCGTCAATAATTGGTTAATTTACGTAACCTCACACGTTTTAATATTTTTGCATGTAGTGCACCGCCATTTTTGAAGTAATATTTTCCAGTTTACAGCAATATCTGTGGGGAAATACAAATTTATAGTTTATGATTTTAATATGAATTTTCTGTACACTAATAATTGGACAACGCAGCAATAGCTTTTTTAAAGTATGTAGGTATACTGGATAATATTAGGTAATAAATAAGCTTAAAAACTACTGGTCAGATTTAGAAGAAATCTTTCAACTATAGAAAACTACATCATCAGCGAGTGACATAGACTATTTTAATTGATAAAGTTACGCGGACAAATTCTCGTGCAACAGCTAGTTAATAATAAACAAAACTCGAAATAATTAGAAATAATTCGTTTCCTGATCTTCCCCAAAGCCGAAAATTTTTACTGTAAGTATTAACTTTATTTAAAGCTGCACAAATTTCAACAGACCTGATTAATAGGTGTTTCTCTATAATGGAGGTATTTAAAAATATAAAAAAATTCAAGGGTTATCGTTTATCTAATAATATTATATATTATTGTTAAATTTTGAGTTGAACAGTGTACTAATTGCAGGCTGACATTATCCACATGTAATTCAATTTGTTAGTTCGTTTATGGGAAATATTAATGTGTAGGTACTAATTAATGAAATTAATTCGATTTGACTACCTACACTGAATCGTGGAATATACTCATACATTAAAACTCTCATTTATCGATGCATTAATTTAGATTTAAACCTGATTTAAACCAATTATTTTACTAACGTCATTTTAACCAACCCCATGTATTCTCTTCTACGTTTTGCACACGTAATTTTACATGATTAGTGGTTTCATGCAAATTAATTAAACAGACAGTTTAAATCCTATCTAAAGTAAGTATATTTCGAAGTCCTGCAATTCTTTTAGACGTTTAATCAAGAAGATTCGTGCTAATGCCGTGCAATAGCCGGCTATACAATCTATTCAAATAACCAATAATAACATGACGGACACAACACATGAGTGCGACATTACTATGAGTAATGTTGCACTCATAGTAAATAATCGAGTTGTAATGAGTGCTGCATTACCGTTACTTGGTTAACGGTATGTCTCTGTTAAAACTCTTTATATTCTATATACTTGACGGTTAAAATTTCTTGACATTAAATACTCAACATGATTTCTGAACCGACGTTTACTCAAACCATTGTAGTTGAAAAGCATCACAATTCTTGCTGTCTGGAAAATTTGAGCTTTTGTGCGGCGAGTTCCCGGACAATTGAAGCTGCACAAGTTACTTAATCTCCGCACCCGTCCGCTTTGTTCGACTCATCAATACTTTTTGAAATTGCACCTCGAGCTGATTTTGTGGGAGGCTCGCGTGCCACATTGAAAATGTCAAATCGTTTTCTGCCACGATCTACTAACTACTACTAACTAGCAATTAGCACTATCATCTATTCTGTACTATAAGCATCGAAATAATATCTATTTGCATTCAAGTTCGCTGACTATAAAGTTGACATACTCAGAAACGATTGTGATTAAAAAATATCAAAAGTTATATTCAAATATATAATTACTTTATATGTATATAACTTTTGTAGCGTATTTTCCTTGTATCTTTATAAATTATAGCCAATGTGTTATTTTGATCTTTAAACTAGGTATATTAATTACATTGTAGGCTCAGTAAAGTTTCATCCTAGTTTTTACTTGAAAGAGTAACAAACATATACTTGAACAATAAATATATTTTGAAATAACTTTTTTCAACATGCACGGTCAAATATCTAGGTATATTGTAAATTATCTCATAAAATGGAAACCATTGCTGGTATCCTTAACAAAAATAAAAATTTACTGCTCTATCGGTCCAAAATAATCGATTCATTATTGTGTACCAAAATAACTGATGATATGTGTGGTGTATAAAAATAAATAAATCGAGTAATAGCAAAAATAAATTTCTTTTCGACCGATAGAAAACTCACTCGTTTAGAAATTTATGAGATTGTACGAGGACGCCTTCAAAACTATCGCCTTTTAGAATTTCTATAATATGTAGTAGGCTTTCCTTGCAAAAATGTTAACAATCCTCTTGGCCTTTGTTTCGCTGTCGGCCTTAAAATTTCGTTTTCAGGAGTGTAGGTAATGGAATAAGTTAAATTAGTTTCCTCCGTAGAGGTGACTAGTCTTAATTAAGATTTGGTCTCTGGTACAATGTAAGTTCTTTGAAACTGACAGCTTTTGTGTTTAAAATAAACAAAGTCCCTTGAAATAGGTACAATGTTGTATACTGTAAGCTCAAAAGAAATCAAGAAAATCAAGCACAAGGCTGCAGAAGGCTACGCCTATTCGTCTCACATTCACATAAAAAAGAAGTTCCAACTTATCGGTGCTTAAATTCAATAGTGCCACAAATCAAAATACCCTTTTTTATAGGAGAACTAATCGAAAAAAATTAAATAATTTTTGCCTATTTTTTTCTTATTAGATATACGATATATCAAATAAATGCATATTATACATCGTTAGAAGCGTATTTTTAAGTAGCATTAAATGTTTTAAGTACTTTTATAATAAACTGAATACTAAAGGAGATGTAAGCATATAAGTTACTTTTAAATATAAAAAAAATTATCAAATATACTAAATATGGAATAAAACAACCATAAGTTTTTTGCAACATACAATATGAACGATTGTGATTGTATTTTTGCAATAAAAACATTTTCGAAATTTTTTAATTTGTGGTACTTTTATATTTAAGCAGCGTTATATCTCACAAACTTCGAATCAGTTGGAAAGTAAAACAAAATGCTAGAGGCATCTGTTCGTAATCAGAGGGCGTCTAAAAAAATGGATCCAACAACGACGCCTGTCGTCAATAAGTACATTCGTTCCTTTTATTCTGATGCAAGCGGTTCGTCAAAGGTAATTCGATCCGTAGGTATTTAATCGTAGTCTTTTTGTATTCGCACTTAACCACTGTGCCTTTAGTTTGTTTTGCCTCGTAACTTAACACTGGCGTGGAAACGTTCACACCAATATTGACATTCTATCAAAACATAAATCAATAATTTATGTTACATTATTATTGAATGCAACGCCCCTCTATGTGTCGTTTGTACATTTAAATTGTCTAATTAATTTTCTTTTTATAAAATTATTTAGATAATTCGGTGTCAGTATAGTTATTAGTTACCTACATTCATTTAGCGTTTACATTTGATAATAAATTATCAGTAACTTTGATAAAATTTTAACTATTTTTTCCATAAATGACATGTTTCTGCGTCATTTCTATATAATAGACTATGTTGTGTAAATATGGAAATAAATTATTTAAATAGTTACATTTCGCTGAACTGAATTTAATCTACCATTCTTAGTTGATCCATTGACCAAATATACTAAGGATATTGTTTTCTAGGTGATCTTGGAATAAAAGTTAGTGATATTGGTATTACCATTCGTCTATCATTAGGGCGAAATCGCTTGCTAGATTTAATTACAGTGTTTTTCAAAAAATATGTCCATTTTCATTGTTGCACCTTTTCATCTAGAAAAATCAATACGAAAAACACAACCATTAAATTGAGCAACGGTTGAAAGTTGAATAAACTAACGTCCATACCGGATATATCATTGTTATGGAAAGCCGTTTTGTTTACCAAAAATAAAAAATAAACCACACACAGAATCATTTAACCGAAAGTTTTCATTCTGTTCGCGAATTGATGATGTGCACCGCATTAACCGGTGCGTTCACCACAGTCCAATATAAATTGTCTGGTATAGGGGCTATAAAACATACCGCACGATTACCGATTTAAATTCGTCGATAACAAAGCAGTTATAGGGGCCTGTATAAATTAACGACGCCAATTTCCCTAATGACACTGTAAAAGGAAAGTTTACGATTAACGATTGTAGGTTTCGTAACATTCACGGCGAAGTCGTAAATAACATCGCTGTGTCGGCAAAGAGCTTTAAAGACAATGATAATATACAAATAGAAACATATACGAGTTTGTCATCACACACGATGAAGACTGAAGATTCTAAGACGCTCCATTAAGGTGTTCTATTATCAGTATGTGATAAATATCCAGCTAGAGAAATACCTGAATCTAAAAAAATGCAAATAAAATCAGTAAAAAATATACAAAAAAGGTAAAATCTAATAAGGATAAAATTTGATAATACAATTGTGACACTGAAATATATTGCAAAAAATAAGATTAGTGTTATCTGTTAATGAGAAATAAATCCGGAAAAAGATAACTGATCCGTAAAATAAAGGTTAATAATTTAATTTGATGCATTGAAATTTAATGCAAAAATTACGCTAATTAATAATCTAAACTAAATTGTAAACATAATTAAATAATGAACACGAAGTTATGTTCATTGTAAAATATCTATGTTAATATCTCATTTTAAACTAACGTCAAAGTACCAATACAAAATAAAGTCGGTTCCCGTTTCCCGCAGTCTGTCTATCTGTATTGTACGTTTAGATCTTTTAAACTACGCAACGCATTTTGCAATTTTTACTAACGGAAACAGCGTTAAACGAGGAAGGTTATATATATATATATAAAAATTTTCAAAAAAAATAATTGCACCCGTGCGAAGTCGGGAGCAGGTCGTTAGTACTTTATAATCAGTGATGTCAAACACACGCTCGATATCTGCGCCAAATTATGATTTGAGGGTTTGTTAGAAAATTAATTATCTAGTGCCTTTACCAGGTGTCCGCCCGGGGGCAACGGAAAACTGTTTCCAAACGGATCCTTGTCATATTTACTTGTAAGATTCTGTACCTACTCACTTTCATAAACAGATATTTCAATTTAAAACTTCTTGGTGTGTTTGAATTATTATTTTTTGTTTTAAATTTTACTTAGTTAATTACGTTTCTATGGAATAACGATCGCAGTGAATCCGCCGCTTCATTAAATTAAGTTCGTCCCCCGACACAAATAGGTAAGTACGTCGCCCTTTGCTGGTCCCAAATTATATTACTTTATTGTTATTCTTTTTTTACTTTGTTCCCCCAAACTACGGTAAATTGGCTTGGGATCACGCTACTACAACAATGACTCTACTATTGGATTGATTCTCTGTGTGGGCACATTTTTTTGCTTTTAACATAATAACGTTATACGTATTTTTAATTACCAAAATGTACACAGTAAATTTGAAGCAGTGCTGAATAAGCCTTAATAAAACGATATTGACTCAATATATTCCTACTTTATTTATTTAGGGAAATCAAAACAGTTTCCGTTAGTATTTTGAACTGATTTAAAATACAAATGATATGTATATCCTAATACAGTTTTGTTTCAGTGATTAAATTGAAATCATAACGACTTTTCATTGTCTCCAAGGTATGTTAGTCCAAATGTCAGAATGTACATGAATATATTGTAATATCCAGTTACATATTGGATATAATATGTTATGTTCATATTTTTAATGCGACTATAGCTTTCTATATATGAAAGAAATTTAAAAATCAGTTATAACTAAGTCGTTTTTGAATTTATCCATTAGAAACAAACATACAAAATCCAATATTTTCTCTTTAAAATATTAGTGTAATATTTTTAAATAATTTTAAGTGTAAGTTGTGGTGATGATGTTTAATTTGTGTTTTTCAAAATTTTTTTACTCTTTAACTCTATTAAGAACTTTTGAAATCAATTGTATTACTTATCAGTAAGCTATAGCCTATAACTAACATGGATTTCGCAAACAAAAGAGTAAAGGGTCGATTGTTTCGGAGATCATCGGGTATAATCGAAACCAATCGCGATTCCGAGTCGGTTATCGAGTGACCGCGGAAGAGCTCTCAGCATCGTCCACAATCCACATGCTCGCGTTCACGTCTAGTGCCTACTCGTGATATCAGAGTCTAAAACATTAAAAACATACGTTCCAGCTATACGCCACCTATTACAAGGGAATCGATAATTGAAATCCTTTCAACCCGTAGGGGTTGTCTGTGTTGCCATTAATATTGTGAGTTTCTTTTTATAGAAAAGAATAAATTTTATTTGTAACAAAAGATAATTTGAGAAAATATACCTATACTTACAATATAGAAAAGATAAAAAACCAACGTTTTCAACTCAGCATAATGCAGGTGCTTCAGCATAAGGATAACCTTCACTGGTCTTCCGTTAGAGCCGTCAGTCAACGGTGAGAGCCGACGTCGAGAAATAAAGTATAATATCGTATTTTAATATCCTACACGTGTAGAATTAGTATTTCCACACGCAGGATATTCTAGTAAATCGCCTATAAAAACTATTTACTTTTATTTCTCATACCGAATATGTAATAAGAATGAATAGTTTCTGATAGCTGTCCAAATGGAAGTTATTTCGTGTTAGCAAACAGTTGGGTTCATCAGGCAAATCAACGCTCGTCCGGGCCGATTGTTTTGATAATCGCGTGACATCCAGTTAGCGCCCGCTCCGACATCGAATTAACACGATTGCCGCTGACAGACGAGAACTTGGCGCCAATATGACAAACTTATTATGTTAAATGCTTAATCTAGAAGCAGTGTTGCTGCCAATTATGAAACTAATTACAGATTTTTGTTTAAAAATAGCGAAAAGTATTGCTCTAATTAAATTCGTGACCAATTAGAAACTAAATTGGGATAAATTCTTGGAAAAAGATGTAACTGGGTTCGTTACAAATCCTCGTTTTAATCGACTTATTCGTTTTCATCTCCTGAAGAAAAAAATTAAAACGCTAGATGTAATTCAAAAGAATAAAAGATAAGTGGAAAGTATAACCGCAGTCAATTAAAAAGCTTAAAAATATCGTCGGCATTTTTCGTGGTTAAGGAATGAAAGAAGGGTTCACAATCCTTTAAACCGGTGGAACAACTTAAGATTCATCCGCATTAAACCTGCGGAATCAGTGCCGACGAGTTGGTATTATTTCAAGCTACTAACTCTGAATATTTTAGACATTTTGTTAATATCCTAATCTTCCTTTTTTTTCTCGAGTCCGACTTGCGAGGGAAGTCGGCATTCAAAGTTAACAGTTTCATGATTAATGACTGAAAACTCTTTGATGGCTTTTTAATTAGAGCTAAAATAGGGGTGTAATACGCCGTGCGGGTGGGTTCGGGAAGGTTGTTGCGGCCACTGCAATATTTCATAGAGAGGGGGAACTGGCGGCTTCGAATTTGCAAGGCTAATAAATTGCGGAATACCTAGGCCTTATTGGCTCAACATTTAATAGCACCACCACTGGTTTACGTTTGAAGCTTTCGATTCCCAGTTTCTTTGTATAAGAGCTATTGGAAAGTAAAATGCTAAATGTATTCTTACCTTTGTGCGGGACTCTGCGTAAGAACGTTTACTTATCGGTAACACAGGAATGGTATTTCTAACTTTGCATTACAAATTTATTTTCTCGAGCGTTTGGGCCTTTCAGATTATTCCCATTCTTCAGTGAAAATCGCGATTAATATTCAATTTGAACAGCCCATTTGAGTGATTGTTTCTATAGGCCGCTACACAGACCGCGGTTGACTTTGAACAATGAAATGTTATTAATTGGAAGAAATTGTTTGCACGCGTTTCTCGCTTTCAGGGAAATATCGAATCCGTCTTAAATATTAATCTCTTATTCAGTACGAATCTCCGAATAAGCTCTTTTGGTTTTCTATTTACTTTTTAAATTAAAATATAGGCTAATCTATTCTTTTAATTTTAAGTGAAAAGGACATCGTTCAAAACCAAGTCATTGTTTTTTTAACTTACACTTTGGAGAATTTGGCAATAAAAGTATTTCTTAGTTCCAGTTATTTCCTGTAAATATTCCAGATTTTGTAAATGGGGATAACATTCGAAAATTAAACAGACTTTTTTATATTTTCCAACTTTTTTAATAATTTCAAACTGAAATATCCATGAAACCCCATTACCAAATTACACGATATATTGCTAGTAAAATCTATAATTTCCTTTTATCTAAATGGTACCTCATTATTATTTTTATTTGTATAAATATAAATATATTATACGAAAGGTAAAATTTCTTTTTCAAAATTACTGATATTTATTTATAGTAAATAAATATTTAGTATTTCCATTATTTGAAAGCCATGACAGAGATGCTTACTTCAATTGCGCTGTTGTATTTATTATGTTAATATATCACAATTCTTCTGAAGATATAAATGATGTTGCAGTCATCATATAGGCCGTAGTATGGTTATACTGCTTTAGTGAGCTACCCAAATTTCTGATTCTACATATTTCCTTATTTAAATAAATTAATATTTTTCATATGTTTGAACAGCTTAACATTTTTTGTTTCGCCAGGCACCAACGAATATAAGTATGTTTAATATTAACTGAATTAATCTGTTTAAATTCAATTAAAAGTGATTTTTATGTATTTCTTTATTTGTGTACTTTTTTTGTATAATTATTATGCTACATAATATTGATCAATTATTAGTCCTAGATGTATAAATAATAAATAAATACATTGAAATAAAAATGTTTATTTACTGTCAGAAAACTCAAGTCAAGTAAATAAGTATATTGCTTGTTATATAATATGTATTAAAATATTCATTTGCTTAACGTGTATGTAATTTGTCTATTGTACCGGAATCCGCGGGCCTGGCAATAACAAATACGGCTTTATCCGCCCGCTTGTTGCCACCAACACTTTTGAAAGTCACGAATTTCTCGCGAGGGTTCAGCCCGAAAATATTCCTATTACGGCGTGAGCACGTTGAAAACAATGACTCGTCAGAAAGTCGGGCTAAGCAGCCACTTCGAGCAATTAGTAAAAACAAACCATTTTTATGCCGCTCGAGTTCAGCTTTAGCAAAAAGTTTCTCTTCTATAGTTAGGCATTTTCTTTTTCACCCATTTCCATCGGACATTTACTTTCTTCATTGACAAAAATGAATGTACAAAAAACAAACAAAACGCTGCGAAAAATTCTAGATGTTTTCTTATAGAAAAGAAGAAATCTATGCATCTATGAGTTTTCCTCCTGCGTTCTCACTCGTAGAAACAGCTTATAGGTAATATATTTTCTCCTTATTATTTCATCGTGTCTTTGAAAAGTCCTAAGTATTTCAAAGACAAAATGGCGTTTTTAAAATACATGCTAATTTAATTAATTCTAAATGCTTACAAAAGCCTTGTCAAAATATAGGTCCATGAAGCCGTTTTGGAGCTAGATAGCCAGCCAAAATTATGTTGCTGTTACTGTCTGTACCTCCGTAGGTTTGCGTCACCAATTTGCAGGAAAAACTGCATCAGTTAGAAGGTCGACAAATATTTGAATAAAAGTAATTTAAGTTACTTGGAGTAGTATAAAAAAATGTGCGTGTCTATATCTAAATAGTAAAAAAAGCGTGTCGAGCCTCAGATGTATCAGACGAAGCTGTTGTAAGTTATGATCGTTGTACAAAAAAGTTTTAATTGCGTGCAAATTATGGCGTGTGTACGGCACAAGTGTTCTCAACTTTGACGTGGATAACTTTAAATTATGCTATACGTGAAAAAAAGACAAATTCCCTATTTATAATAAACATAATTAAACGTCAAGAAACTCTGGGCTCTTTATTCCTTTTCAAAAAAGTTTTAACAAATGGTTATGATGACAATTTATTATAACTAATGAACGCTTTTTTAATACGCAATGTATTCTTTTGGAAGCTAATTTTTGTATGACAATAAAAAACGAATGATTTAACTATATCCTACTAATATTATAAGTACGAAAGTTTGTGAGGATAGATGTTTGTTACTCTTTCACGCAAAAACGACTTAACGTAACGCCGTTACGCCGTACGTAATTTATAGATTAAGGGGTCATATTAAAATTATCTTAAGGGGTAAGATTAAGATTAAGAAATTAAAAACTGACACCTCTGACACTTTGAAACGCAAAAATACGTCTGCAGTTATTTCACAGTAGTTTTCTTTGGAAGACGGTCCTTAGACCAGATGGGGTCTAGTTTTTAAACGGGGGACGCATTATCTCTAAAACCGGACAGATTTATTGTTGTTTATATAAGTACTTATCACTAAAATATACTAAACAAATATGAAACGGTCAGTCTAGTTGAACTCGAACGGGTTTACTGTTAAGCAATTTGCCTAAGCTGCTAGCAAAATGTTTTCCTTTTCAAACTCACACAAAACAATTTCTCGCTGAGTCGGCTCTGTCCATTCGGCATCCGAAGGAGCAAGTTTAACTCCAAACAATAGTTAAGCTCGCGCAGCAACAAAGAAAGTTGGCGGACTGTGGCCGGGACGCGCGTGTGTGTATGCCAAACGACTTAGAGCACAGTAACAAAACTTACAGGAACAATCATATTCCCTGTTTTTTTACATTTTTTAGATTTTTTTTTTAATATTATACATAATCTATACTAATATTGTAAAGAGAAAATTTTTGTGTTTTTGTATAAATTTAAATATTACTGCACCGATTTTATAAATTCTGTCACCTATAGAAAGCTACATTATCAGCGAGTAACACAGGGTGTGTTTTATAAAGTTAGGCGGACGAAGTCGCGTGCAACAACTAGTTTTTCATATGGGTATAATGGGTTGGCCAAAAAATTTGCGCAGTTCTTATTTTGACGGAATACTTCTTTGATTTACTTCCATAGTGGGAGGTAATTCAGAAAACTGATGATAACAAAATCGGGGGATACAGTTTGATGCTGTAGCTACCATATTAAAAGTTATCATCTATGTCCAAAATTTTATTACACCACTCGATAGCTAAAGGATCAAAGATAAATGAATTTTATAATTTTACGTTTCCATAAATAAATACTTTTTGAACGCCGAAAACACCCGAAAAATAGGAGTTTTCCATAGCATTAAGCTAAAGCTAAAGTGTTTTGGAATAATTTGGAAAAGTAAGACACTGGAAAATTAAAGTCAAACGCAGACAGGGAATTAATGTGTTTTTATGATAATTGCAGACTGCTTTGCGTTTTTACAAATAAATTAAAATAGTTATTATAATTTTTCCATAAATTACTTGATTTTTACTTCAACCCTTAAAATCTTTTTATTTTGTGAATTTATACTTGTCGATATTAATACTTTCGATTCATGAATGATAAATTTATGAGCTTAAATGCGGTATAAGCTCATAACCTCATAAATGCTGTTACGAGTTTAATTTAATTTTAAAATAATTTATTTTATCGGTTTACGGTAAATATTGACTTATCCGTTCATATCCTGTTATCCGTACTTGCTAGGTAGAGTGTGAACAGACTTTCCGCCTTGGCCGTCTTTTGTGTGCTTTGGGCTCTCGGTAATAGCTGTAAACATGAGTTTGCTGGCAAATATTGGTTCAAAATATTAAAACTTTTTTAAAAACAACTATCTACGTTGCATCCCCTAAATCTTTATACGCGTGAACTTTATAGAACTACTAGCTGTTGCACGCGACTTCATCCGCGTAACTTTATATAATCTCTCGAGTTGGATCAACAAATTTGATTAAAATATCGGTTCAGTAGTTTGAATTCGCGGACAAACAACGTGACACGAAATTTTTATATATATATAAAGATAAATGACAAATACTTTTTCATTTCAGTTAATTCATATATTAATGTAGGTGTACATAAAATACTACATGGAAAACTGAGTTATTTCCACAAAAAATTTAAGATATCGTTCTCGCTGAAGCTACGAGTATTATCATGCTGTGGAAAGCTTGATTACAGAAACTATACTATTTTTAAAGTATAATGGGTACGGTGACGTTTGATATTTGAAGTTACTAGAAGAGACGTAGCGCCAATGATTTATCTATCAATTTTAGATAAACAAAATCTCTTTAAATTTTCAGTTTTATAGGCATTGCTAGTGACTTCAAATATCAAACGTCGTCGTACCATATTATACCTACTATGTCAAAAATTGTATAATTATGGTTATTGGATTCCAATTTATTCATCGTCTTATATGTAATGGTAACTGTCTCTTATGGGACAATTAATGTCCAATAAGATAAACTAGATACCTGAAAGAGATTAGTATCTCATCTATAGATATAATTAAAATGATAAACTAACTACCGAATTTATAAATTATAGGTAAAAACGATACGGATCATCCGTTCGGGAACTTCGATTCCACACACACACATCCCGTTTTTGCGTTGTTTTAAAATGAAATATTATATGAACACCTTTTTAACCTGGCCTTCAAGCTGTTCCGAGTAATTCATTATAAAACGAAAAACATAAATTGTTGGCACGAAAAAATTGTATTCTAGAAATTTGGATTCAAGTGATGTTGAACTCGACTCCATCCACTACCATTGAGTTTTATAAGAGTGCTATTACACTTTTCATTCGCGTCTGTGTTGTACGTGCAGGGGCTGCTGATTTATTTGCGGGTATGAGGCGTGAAGTAAATGAACTGCCCCCGTTCCGAGATATACGACAGGACCGCACTCTAAACTTAAAGGGTGTGCAAGGTGTCTTAGATCACATGAAATGGGTGTCGGAATCATAGCTATATATTTATCTTTAAATGTTCCTTGCTTTTGTGAAAGCAAATTAACAAACATTTGCTTTCTAACAGTATCTTATATATATAAATATTTTAAAAAAATCTAGGTATATAGGATAAACAATTTGAATGTATTAACTAGATACAAAATACCTTATTATTCCAAGAGGCGTATTATAATATGTGTAATATGAACTTTGGTAGCGACGAGATGTAATCTGTATTATTAATGTAGAAGCACGGCCTTAAATAAAATAAAAATGAAATATAAAATATCAACATAGTCCAATACATAATTGATTAAAGTTGATTTTTCATTTTTCATTTATGATTTAACTACATAGCGATCCTCCCCCGATTTTGTAATAAACAAACAAAAAGCGATACTTTTTGCATTAGTGAAAAACGTATTAAATTCCATTGGGTAGTTTAGAACAAGTTAGCAGTGAAACAGACATATTATTATGTGGACAGCAACTTAATTTTTTTAGGTATCTAGATATATAATCCGCATGGACTTTATGACCAATCTAAGGTAATAGTTAAATATTAACAATTATAACCTATCATATTATTCTCATACCTACCAGTAAGTATGAAAGAAAAATAAACTAAAATTAAAAAGTTTTAGAATTGAAATTGACAAATGCCCTTTTCATTATAGTAAAGCAGTTAGTCACAAGAGTTCAGTAACAGCAAACGCATTAGGTTTTGCGGTGGAGACGACGTCGGGCGTCGACTTGGCTTGCGGCGAAGAAGCCTTACCCAAATTCCACATCTCAACCCGAACTGTCATTGCCGACCGGCGATTAGTCAAGCTGTTAAGTGCTACTTTCCGATTGTTTTTCTCTTTGCTCCCGTCGTAGACTTGTAATTTATGCGACTTTACAGTTACACTCCGACGAAATTTGCAATCTGCGAGGATCCCAAGGCAAAACCGAAGGTTTATTTATGGGACGTAGACTTAACTTCTGAACTGAAAGTTTTGCGGGTGTAGCGGCCGCTAACCTTTTTTTTTGTTTCCACTTGTTCGCCAACAAATAAACTATTCAGTTTTCTCACAGGGCACTTCACGTTGAAAGAAACTTTTTAAACTCACTGACGTTTTTATTGCTGTTGCCAAGGTGACAGGCTAGTCATTTTGTTAACTTAATTATCTACAGAGTAACTAACTTCTTTGTAAATATTTAGTTGTAAACGGCCGCAACTTATTGTGTTTTTAATTATTTTTTTCAAGTCAAGTCAACTACAGGCTAATCACCTTTATAATGTCTAAACTACAAAACGACTATTTAGTACAGTTTTAAATCATCTTTTAATTTATCCGAATTTAATTTATAATTTGAAATCATAGTCATTTAATAACTCTCAGAAGTTAATAAACCAAACAAGTTTGGTTCTTGGTTCTCATGAGATTTTTTTTTATTTTGAAGATTCCTTTACTTACGGATAGATACTTAATAAACATTAACTTTTAGAAGTTGCCTACGTCTACATAATAATACACATTAATAATACATTAATATACATATACATTAATAATGTATACAGCATTTTTTTTTTATTTTAATTTCAGTATAATAGAATTTGGAGATAGTTTCTATAGTGCAAGCGAAGTCAAAAATATCTGTAACAGAGAAGCCAGCGTTTGAGTCCCTTGTTTCGTGCTAGTGTTTGTTTTGTGTATTGACAAGCAATCTGTTTTCGCTAAAAGAGAACCAGGCAAACAGAAACGGGCGCCAGCGTGATTGCGACAAGGACGCTCCTACACACTGTTTGTATAATCCTCAGCCTTTGCCTTTGATTAGCTGACTACTGAGGGTTTCTCTGCTAAAAAAACTCACGACTACCAAATCGACGTGTTTATCCTACATTTTGTAAACGATTTAAAAATATCCGCTTCCGTATCTTCTTTCGTTGGAATAGAATTAAATTCTAAAGAAATAGTAGTCTTAAATTTCTCTATGCATGTCAGAGGACACGCAGACGGCTCGTTAATAAGGTCCATTTTCTTATGCGTTTTCCAATTCGTAGCCTCCATTCGACAACTAATTAACCCCATCGGTTAACTAATAATCCTCCACTTCAAGGGTAACCAGTTGCCAAGCTGGTCTAAATTGGTTAAAAATTGGAACTCTTGGAGACGATGTATATGTCTCCATATAATGGAGTACTGTCCATTATATTTTCTTCTTGTTAACTACGCAACGGTTACCGATGTAAAGGTTTCATTGCGAAAGATTTATATGTGTTAATAATATATTATAATTAAATTCACAAAATTACATTGTGCTTACTGTGCTTACAGTGGGCATATAATGTATGTAGATTAAAATTTTCCAACCGTGAAATGACTTGATGTTGTGTCGCTTAAAACTTATTTCTGAAGTTGCATTCTGTTTTCGGCAGCCGAGGGAAAATATTGTATCTAATACTGCAAATAAAATCTAATCTACGCTATTTGTCATTTTCTTTTGAAATAAAAAGGGCTGCCGAGTTTACGAGGCTCGTCCGAATAGAAGAAACAGTCACTCGAGTCAGTAGTCCCGCTTCCGGCGTGTGATTTATGTCCGTCGTCGCCCCGTCAACTAGTCGACCAGCGAGCCGTCTTAACAAGAAGCGTACTTTCGTTGTACCAAGCTATTTACAATATTTGTCCCTTTGAAAATTGTTTGTTATTTCAAAATAGATTAACTGTTAAGTGTGTTTATTTTTGTTTCGTTTGAATGCTTATTTCAAGGAACGCAAATAAGCACTGGTGTTAAGTAGGTACTTAGCGCTCAGACCAAGATCTATTTATTCATACTTTACAAATATATCTCGCGAGTAGACTGAAGACTAACACACTTTCCATTTTTCTAAAACCGGCCTTGCTTCGAATTAAGTACCTATATTTTCTAATATACTACACGCCTTATTAAGCCTATATTATCTTATAATTTAGGCTTAATAATTTTTAAATTTTTTAGGTATATTTGATAATTGCTTACATAATATTACTAAAAATGTAGTATGTTATTTTACATTCATATGATCTTTATTATTACACGTGTAAGATGCCTTTACTACACAAATCGACAAACAATCAGGGATGTGAAAAACACCCCTTATTTTGGTTCTAATTATACTTGACCGCAAGGCAAAAATAACAGTTAAAATCACAGCTATATACACTTCGCTCCGAGCCGTATTCTTAGTGATACTCTACGTAAATCTAGATCAAAAGGCAGCTCTGTTTTTATAGTTACCCCTCTCTGTTTTTATTGGCACCGGCTTTATTTTGTTACACATCGTTTTTATTGTACTTACAATCGATTTACAAAGCTACAAGTAACTTTGTGAATATAATATTGAAGGAGTATTTACATTAAAAAAAAAGTTATTAATTTTAATAAGATATTTTCTTTAAATATTAATATCAAGTCATAGCTTTAAAGGTGATAATTATCTAGTTTGGATATGTTTAAGGATTTACATTATCTCTAAAACTATTTGTATAACAATTGTAATATACATAAAGACATAGTATAAATCTAAATAATAATAATCTAATAATAGTATTTATTATATGATATATCTAAATACTGTCAGCACTAACTTGATTTTCTTGAAGTGTAAACTTAATTACGCTTGAAAAATAAAAAGTTGGAGAGTTGTTTAGATCCTCCCACCTCTTTAGGGGCAACAATTAAAACTATAAGGGTTGTCGTGAAAAGGGAGTGCCTAGCTCAATATAAAATATACTTACCAACTCTTGTTGGCCTTAATGAGACTAGGAACCATTTTATATTTTTTTTAATTAATAAAAAATACATTATTTATTTATTTAAAAATGGAAAAATATTTTGTTCATACAAATGCTTTTTAGTGAATTTTGCATAAGTTAGATATTTTATATTAGGTCGTATTAATAGCTTACCTATATGAATCAATAAATATCATCGAAGTTTCATTCTGCATTATAATCTGTCATTTCAAACTGTATTGTAATAATATAAAAAAAGTGCAATACAAAATTTTGTTTAATATCAGCGACCACCCCAACAACAACAATGGTCTGCAGTATGTACTACGTTTTGCTAAAACAAAGAATCAGATATATATAAACGAGGCAGGGGGTGTCGCCGTGGCAATAGTTCTCATACAGCCCACTGATGCGTAAGGAAGCCGTACTCGAGTTTTTTCAAAATGGCGGCTTGTCAGACTTCAATTCTGACGCGTGCAACAAGAAAAACAACATGGCGGTCCCGTCTAAAAGGGGTTAGTTAAGTAGTTTTGGCGGGGCGCCTGCAAATCAACCGTCATAGATTATTATGAGACTAAACGAGATGTGAAATACTTTTGTAGAACTTAGGTTTTATTTAAAATAAGAATAGAAGAAATATTCTTGTACGTTGGACCTTTAAAAATTAGAAATACGTACGACTTTGCTTTACATTATTCGCTAAATCTTCACTGTGACCTTAGAAAAATTATAATATAACCGTCGTTATATTTTTTCAAAGTCGTTAATATGTTAATTACCAATATTTGTTATCTAGTAATTTAAAAATAATATTTAAAATAATTTGAAAAATAATAACAATGATTATGAGAGAAAAAAAAACAGATCATTGACGATATTGTGAGGTCTTAATTAAGAAAATGGAAAGTTTTTGAAAAAACATAATAGTTTCAACAACAATTCAATTTCAATAATTCAAATAACACATTTTCAAGACGACTATATAAAAATAGTTATGCGCTAAACAAATTTTGAAATTTGTTATTAATTTTGAAGTGTTGAGTCCATGAACACAGCTCAAAATGCTGCTGGGCGTGCATTAAATCGTGCGAGATGACAACTAAACCATGTTAACACAATTTTTACTAGTTAAACCTCAACAAGATTGAGATATTGAAAGAGTGCAACTTACTTACTTTATTACTTATTATACTACTTATTACTTTATTATTAGATTTTCTTGACTAGCTCAAAAAATTACAAGGCAACATGGACTAATATTTAAGTTAAATGTAAAGGAGTTTACACTTCCTTTGAGCGTTGAAGCTCCTTGAAGTTGTTATTGTCGATGCTTTGATGGTCCGAGTAAAGGGTTTCGCGGAGTGCGTCGCAATGGTATTTTCTCTTAAATCAATGTGAAGCAGCTCTCAGGACAGCCGGTGCGGGCAGGCAATATAAAACAGGTCGAGACGAGTGAATCGCTCCAAGGGTCCGGGCGTCTCAGATGTCGCACGGAGAGCCCATTCGTGGCTCCGGGCCACACCCTCCCACTCGACTCGCACATAAGCTCACGAGCCGCCCGCTTTAATTATTATGTACAGCCATTAACGCCGCTGCCGTCATGGCGGCGAGTTTTTCAATTTTTAATTTCCCTCTTACACCGCTGCGACGACACTTAACAAACACTCCCTGAATTGACACTCAAGTTTGTAACCCGTCGGTAGAGTTAGCAGCCGCTAATGGTGATCTCTGGAATTACTTGAGTTTATTAAGATTGAAAACTGAATACAACACTCTCCTTCATAAATAGTGGCAACTCATTAAAATGCTTCCGTTTGCAAAGTTTAATCTTTAAATAGTAAGAAACAAAATTACTCCCAGCGTCTTCTATATTTGTTTGACCGCTTGGTCCTTCTTAACTATGCTTTGCCTTTATAATATACTAGTGACCGCTCCCGGCTTCGCACGGCGACCAATTTTTTGGTTACGTAAAAACCTTCCCTGATTATCCCTCTATCCATAAGTGAAGACAGAATTAAAATCGGTCCAGTCGTTCTCGAGTTTTAGCGAGACAAACGAACAGCAATTGATTTTTAAATATATAGATTTTATGGGGTGTGCCAAAATAAACGCCATCAACAAACGTCAGTTATATTGGACATTTACTAAAGATTGTACTCATGCGAAACCGGGGCGGATCGTTAGATAACTTTCATTATAATGACATTAGTTACCACCCACTTCTGAAATTAGGTATAACAGATCAGCTAAATATTGACATGTAGAGAGCCGGACGCGCGTATGGCTTCCTCCCGTCAGCGGACTAAAATATAATTACTTACCCGAAACTTACTTGTGTGGCTTCTGATTATGGCCAACAAAATGGCGACTTACTTTCGTATTAATTAGTTTCTACCTAATAAACAGTTCAACGAAACTTTCTAAATTCAAGTTTGGAACTCTGTATGCAAAATTACTGTTTTGTCGTAAAACATTCCTTACCTAATCCACGACTTTGTGGGGACATGCCATACTAGATACTTTTATTATTCATGACCAGCCATTTTCTCCCTTTAGGTTAGGTGCTAAATGTGTAGTGTTTAGTCGCGTATTTAGCACCTCAATTTCAGATAAACATTTCAGATGGAATGCTACACATAAAATGCCAGTTCTATTTATCAAGAAATAAATATATCATTTACACATACCTTTATTTATTAAGAAATAAATATTTATCATTTACACAGAAAATGGCGTTGTGGTTACCAACAAACATCCTTTCTAAACCAAGAATATCTTACCTTTTAAGAGACTCTTTGATTTTTTGCTATAATATTAGTATATATTGACCTTAAGTTTGAACGTCTTGAACTACTCACCCGATTTAGAGAATTCTTGATTAATATTTAAAATGGAAAGTCAAAATGGTTTGGATATCATCATAAATTTTATCGCTAGCAAAACTGCTGTCAAAAGCTAGCATAGTTATAAACTGAAAAGGTTTATTGTTCTAGTAAAGTACAAATTACTTAGAATGGTAATGGGATCGCACAGTCCACATACGGAGAAACGCTCCGGGCTCCTTAGCCCGCAACTATCCGGATAAACTGCCCATGCTGCCCCCAGACACAACTTTCAACTGCTGATTCCCCAAATTTATTTCATTAAATTTAATTCTAAACTCCTAAGGGCGGCCGGCAGGGAATTCGGTCAGAGGCAAACGAGTTAAAGTTCACGAGTATCTACTCAGCAAATTAATCTTAAGGGAGTTTCGATGTTATCCTGTTCCGCGGCCTTCGAGTGCGCTAAGTCCGTCGGACGTTATAAATTAACAAACCCTCGCCAGTAATTAAACGGGAGGTGTGCTTCACATTGAAATTAACGAACAAAAATTCAATTAACCCAAATTGTGTTAGAACAATTTTTCAACACAGAGCGGTTTATTTACATACCTATCTCGTAAATCTGTCGAGCCGTCAACCTGACGAGGTACACGCTCAAAAATTTCTTCTTTAAGATGAAAATTATTCAATAAATAAAGTTATAAAGTCGTTTTTTTTTCACTGCTGCTTAGTATTGGGGAAAATAAAAATTAAATTAATCTCTAAAAATGATAACCTGACGCGTTGAAAGCTTCTAAACGAGAAAAATATAAGGGGCACCAACCAGTACATAAATTAAATATTTGTTGTCTTATAATTTTTGTCTGCTTTAATTACTTTTTGTCTTGTATATTAACTATATTACATTTTCTTTTTTCAGGTAAGATATCCTATGACAATCATTGTTGTAAGTGTGAAAATTACATTTCCATTAATCTAACTCAATATTAAAAAGAGAGAACGTTGGTTTGTGTGTGGAGGGCTATATTAAGCGCCTGCGCTCCTTTTTTACTATTTAAAAGGTACATTATTTCAAATGGAAATAGGCTGTATTTTATGTACTTACATTAAAATCGCCAGCCAATTCCATCCGAGCAAAGCCGGGGCGCGTCGGTCTAGTAATATGAAAATTATATATGAAAATATGTTTGGATATTTGTTCTCAATCACGCTTAAACCTATGTACAGATTAAAGTGAAAATTGTACACAGGTAGAGATAATATTCTAGACTAGATGGTGCCCGCGACTTCGTACGCGTTGAAAAAGCAATATATCGCCTGACACTTAGCCAGGAGTTAGTTGCCTTAATTTTAGATGATCCCTCGGGAATAGTCCTTTTTTTCCTGGATGAAAGGTACCCTATGGCCTTTCAGACACCCTGTGTCCCAGACAACGTGTATGCAAAATTTCATGGTGATCGGTTCAGTAGTTTTTGCGTGAAAGAGTAACAAACACCCATACATCTTTCGCATTTATAATATTATAGTATAGTACGGATTAGTACGGATTAACCCACATGATACGCCTCGTGTTATTTTATGATAATAGTAACATTGTAATTCTGAATTGAGGTATTTCTTATATAATCTACTAATCAATACTAATAATAAATCTGTAAGGGTCGGTCATGGAGTAAGTTACTTTGTTTTCAGATATCGTGTTTATAGGCTCTATACATGATACTGAAATTGACGATTTTTAGAATTTTTTTTCTGTATGTATGTATATACGTTCCTCCATAACTCTTAAACGAATTAACTGATTTTCATGAAACTTGGTAGATAAACATTTGGACGTACGGGACACAGGATAGGCTACTTAATATTTTTCAACGCGGACGAAGTCGTGGGCATCAGCTAGTATCCTATACAATGCTACTAATATAAATGCGAAAGTTTGTGAGGATGGATAGATGTATGGGATGTATGTACCTCTTTTTGTTTGTTACTCTTTCACGTAAAAACTACTAAACGGATTTGGATGAAACTTGGCACACAATTAGTTAATTAATTAATAATACACAAAGGATACTCATTTATCTTGAAAAAAAAATATGTTAGGTTCTCAAGGGATCGCCTAAAAATATAATTTTACCTTCCTCACAGCGATAAAAAAAATGTTATTTTTAACGCAGACGAAATCGCGGGCACCAGCTAGTAGCTAATAATAATATAAGAAGTCCAAGTTCATTCCAAGATTAACATAAAATATAGAAAGAAAGAATAATCTAATGCTCTCTGAATGCCAAGTGTATTCGGAAACACATTCTGACCGCTTATGTAAATCTCTTTAAATAAACATCTGTGTTAGCAACAGAATCCAAGCGTATCCTCCGAATTAAGTCAAGTTGAAACTTTATAATTAACACAGTTAAATATCCATTAAAATTCGTCAAATGAGTCGCCTCCTCATTTGCATATTTTGCAACGTTGGTTGAATTTTGGGAGAGTTAATGTTCTCGGTTAATTTTCTAGGAGTCCCAGGACGCTCGTATGCAGCACCTTAACTCACTAGTCTGCGATATGGAATTAAATTGTTGATTAATATCGTGCATTTTAGGGCCGCACTGCGTCTCGGACTAGGAAAACCCATTCAGGTGTACAATTTAAAGCCACTTTGCAACTACAAACTAGTTCACAGTTTCGTCTATGAGCTCGCTTTCTGACTCATAGGTATATTAGTCATGATTGAAGTCATTATTGAACACAATACAGAGCAATAGACGTTTGATAGCCAATCAACGGCTAATAATACATATGACATTTTTATATTAAAAAAAAAACAGAGTTTATTTAAAAAAATGTTTTCTATTATGTTAAGGTCCGCAGACAGACTGATGGTCCACTTAATAGTAGGTGGCTACCGTCGCGTCAACAATAGTCCGTCTCTAATAACGTCGGACTATTTGACATATGTATTAAAATTTATTAATTTTACAAAGGTTTGAACACGGGAAGCATTTTAAACTTATGAATATATGTATTGTTGACTAATCCCCAAAATAAAGCAGAAATAAAATATCTATAGCTAGGAATATTTCGTTTCGTGCCAAACTAAGTTGACTCGTCTCGCGACAATAACCATTTATTTACATAAAAGACTACATACAGTAACACTCTTGTGTTGTAGTGTTGCTTTTCGATACCAAAACTCTCCGAGTCTTTACTTAAACTTAGACTATTTATTTATACACCTTAAATTAATTACAAAAAAAAATAATAGATAATAAAACACGAATCCAAACCCGTTACGTACTTCAGAAAATCTGGCGTACAAATAAAGGGGCACGAACAGTAACTATGTTTTATTTTAGGAGGGAAATTAAACCTTAATATGTAGCAATTTGCTATGAGTAAACAAAAGTCTTAAAGAATAAATCGAGTACTTACTTATAAAAACTTACTTAATTACTTCATTAAATTATTGATTTTATTGTGGCGGGCTTGATTGGAGACAAAAATAGTAAGCGTGATGTTATCTATTTTTTTTTACGATTAGTTAAATTTCAATGTATAAACACAGACGTTAGAACCCTCAGTAAAAAGTACCAAATCAAACATGTTGTAGTAATTGCAATTAACTAGTGAATTTCTCACGTAATGCGTTCTACCCGCTAGGGAGTACTTGGCTGTCAATCATTTGCCCACAATTCACAATGAATCGAATTAAATATTGACAAAGCTAATTCTGGATGGCCGCGGATCCATTACGTTGCCTTTTACAATTATGGTTACCATCCTGGGGTGACAGTTAATAAGACTCTGTCGTCGTAATCGTTAGTTATTGATGGCCTCGTGTCTAGACGCGGTAAGTTTTTCCAATTTTCAATTGAGGCCGATTAAGATGTCACTAGTATTATTGATAATAATAATTTGAAAGACCAGGTCAGTATTCTATTTTGTCTATCTAAATTATATTTTTTATGTCTTTTATCTAAACTAGCTAAGCTGACATGTCTGTAGTTTTAAAATCTATTACAAAAATTAAAAACACGAAGGTATATTTAATTAACACAATCATTTTTTTATATAAATATCGGCAAACAGCTTGACGATTCACATCGTAGACTTATTTATTACACAAGCAACGCCATAGGTGTTGCAAGTGTGCTGCCAACTGTAGTAGGATAAAGTAGGTATATGAGATTAGAAGGTTATAGAGAAATTGATAACTGACGGATCGCTTCTACAATATTTATACTTTTTTAAAAGTACAATAGTAACTAAGCAAATTAGTAAATAAATAAGTAAGGAAATAAAATGACGTATAAGGCCATACATATTGCTTATCTGCTTTACTATTGTAATTAATAAAATCTTGCATCGAAAATGTATTAAATACCATTACTCAAATAATACTCCTAACAAGATATCCATTGGAATATTTTATTTTTGAATTTGACCTTGTCTGTAATAAAACCACATTAATATTATAACTAATTTAAATTTGTCCATACTCTGGGAACTCATTGTGCACTCGTCTGTTTCATCGTAGATCACTGTCAAAAAGTAATTGATGTTTGACAAACTGACGTCACCGCTAAAGTTAAGTAACTCAAGTCTTTTAAAGAATAATTAATATACCGCCTGAACGTCCAAACTCTTTAGACAATTTTAATTCCCTCGGAATTGATGGATTGAAGTGATTTTAGTAGCTCTGGCTAGATAACATCTAACTGCAATCATTTATACCACAATCATGTTTTATTGCATTGGACTGTATTTGTTTTCCATTGGTCGATACATTGACGCTATTTGACATAACTATAAATCCCCATTCTTACCTCGGTTCTTAGGTTATAGAAATATCGCAATTACGAGTAAACGCCTCACACATGTCTCTTGAATTAAGTTGAGCTTAGTAGCTTGATAACTGAGCAAGTAAAGTAAGTATTTCATTCTGATTTTGATCTTTACGAAAAAAAGACGAAAATTATTATTTTTTCATTCCATGAAAACAAACTTTTAACGGAGAAATTATAGGGATTATACTGTGACTTCACCGAGTAATTCGTTTTCGTTTCAAAACAGACAGCGTGTTTTTTGTTACATAAGTACTTTTCTCTCTGTGATTTTTTTCTTAGCAACGAGTGAAACAAAAATATTTCTTCAACACCCTTCACATTTCAGATAAGTCTTTATAAAAAACTTTACAAACTTTCCTCATTCCGGACTATCAAGATGACAATTCCGTTGTTGTATTAATGTGACACTCCTCCTAAACTTTTCTACTTGAAAGCTTCTTGAAGGTTTTACTAAATGAAATGAAAAATTTGAATTTTATTTCTGAAGTTTCCGTTTGCATTAATTCATACCTCGGTGAAACAGCAATTACACTATATCAATAGTCTTCAGCTATTTAGTTCGGGAGCAGGACCCGTGACCGAAGCAAGTCAAGTACGACCACTATGAAGGTTAAAATGTAAACACACCTAAGTAAATGAACCGTCTTGATATTATGACATAATTAAAGTGCCATTCCATTCCGCTAATCAAAACTGAATCTCAGCAAGTAAGTAAATACGCGACGTTTATTTAACGAGCATTTTCAATTTCTTGGCGAAAATCTCTTGAGCCCTCGAGTATCCTTCACCCCTAATCTTAAAGTTCAGCCTTTACGAGCAAATGCCGCACTATCAGCTCTCCTCAGAGTAAATAACGAGTTGAAAAATGACAGTAATAACTATCGGGGATAATGAGTGGGGCGGAAATGCCCTGAGGAATACATGGGGTGCCTGAATACGCCAAATGTTGCATTGAACGAGGTGCACAGATCGGGCTGAATCAGCGCCCGCGAGGTAAACAAATACAAGCGCGAATTCTAATCCCGAAATTCAAACAGTGAATTCTATCCATACTTAAATATTTTTAGATACATTCATTCGGCATGAATGCGATGAAATGCTATTTCAATAAAACATTTCATGTGCTTTTATATTTTTATTTTAAAAAATGTATTTTTTGGAGCAGTCTTTGTATTTTAAACTAATTTAATTTTATATTGTATTATTTGAAAATAGTAATGAATGCATTATTTACTTTTAAATAAAGTTGTTATCCTTCTGTCTGCTTGTTCGCTTATTGATTTGTATGAGGTTTGCGTTATTATTTAGAGCATTTCTTGCAAAAGGCATAAAATTACTATTTATTTAGAGATAAATCAGTTTTTTTAGTTCACAGATCTAAGAATATTTTTTTATGTGTTACCTGGCTAAATCTCAATTACTTTTACTATTGTCCATTTATAAACAAGTCCTGTCATATACTGTTTGGATATCAAGGTCAAAATCCCTACACAATATCTAAGTATGTGATAGAGAATTGGCTCTGGCATCCGTTACTCACTCACTGAAACACAACAACACGCGTGTTGTTATTAGACTTCAATACCACTTTATAAGTATTTAATAGAAAAGACTTTTCAGATAGTTAAATTTATAAAATAAAAATGCACAAATGGATTTTTTTTTTAATGCTTACACTGTTGCGATAGGCTGAGAGACCTGTAGAAATAGTTCTAAAAGAGCAAATATATAAATGAATAAAATGAAATAAATTGCATTCACGCGGTTTTGGGTTTCTCTAGTGAATGACAATAATAGTAAAAATGTTTCCACATTAAGACTGATATGTGGTCACAAATCGTCCTTATCACACCGGCTCATTTCCACTCAAACCAGTTTCACGAGCCATCATACATGGCACCGGGGATTGTAGCTTTTTAAAGTTGACGCAGGGGTGTAAACGAGCGGGAATTTATCAAAACTCGCATGCTCTTTCCATTAGTAGCATCTCAGATTGTGTTGCGCGAAACGACGCAATATTACGCTACGGTTGTAATGACTCTGTTTGATGACATCTCCTCAGATGTCATTACAGAAGTCACCATAGCTCTACACGACTTACGTGAAATAAGATATTGTGGTGATGATGGGGCTTACTTTTTTACGAGCGAACTTAATACCCTCATCTGCGTGAGATGTTAGGATGACGTTAAGAATAATTTGAGGAAAATTTTTGGGAGAGATTAAGTTACGTCATTTCACTTTTATTGTGAGTCATTAAAAGATAAAGAATGACCATCGTAATTTTTATCACGTTTGACTAATCTTGTGTTTGAAAGGAAATTTCACGCGCAACAGAAACTTTTGTAGAGCGCTTTTTGTATCCTATACAAAATATGAACGTTACAGTAGAAATTCAGAACAGAATAAAATCCGTCCCGTAAATTACAACTAATTAGTGGATATTTTAAGTTCGATTCATTCATTTCATTCATTCGAAAATAAGGACGCTTTGGCACTATAAATTCTTTGGCAAAAAATGAAAAATGCAGGTTAATTAATGATTTAAACAGTATATAATACTAGCGACCCGCTCCCGGCTTCGCCCGGGATGCAATTTTGCATGCAAATCCCCCATTTATCCCTCTTTCCATACGTGAAAACCGAATTATAATTGTTCTACCCATTTTCGAGTTTTTGAAGCGTACACAAACCAACTTATTAACATTTTTTATATATAAAGTTTGATCTTTGTATTTATGTGCTTATGTTCTGCATCGTTCTTATTTTAGTTCACTAATTTGACAATTATGATATCAAAAGAATTATTTAAAAAAAAAACAAAAGAATATAAAAAAGTTAAATATGTATCCTTGGAAGTGGTTTTAGTACTTAATTTTATTTAATATTTTAGATGTTTTGGCAGCTAACTGAAGGTTGATACTAAGAAAATGTAAAGTACACCATAATATCGCAAAAATATGATGGTCGCAAAAACTCTCTACTATTATTAAAATTTACTCGTTTATTCATATAGCCGGAACGCTATTTGTTCAGAGACAATAAAGCACCGCCAAGGGTTTCCTTGTCGCTAGTGGATGTCTTGACTTCTTGTAATTTAACATTGTAGTTAGAGTCTGTCCGAACTAGATATTTCTTTTATACATTTCTTGTCTTACATTAATGCAAACTTAAACTGAGGCTTACACAGTTGAATCTTATTAGTTTAATAAGTCGCAATAATCAACCTAACTACTTCATTAAATAAATTAGGGTGTAATTTTATTAAAACGTATATTAATCGAATACCAAAATATCAGAAAGTATAACTAAAATAATAATAAAACATATTGTTTCTGAATATTTCAATAATAAACATATCATAAATAAAGTTATAAGTTATTTATAAGTATTTTGTATGTATAGGTCATACACCAGTTGAATCATTTGGCAAGGGAGCATGCTAACTGAATTACCTCGCTGTTATTGCAAAACAAATTTGGTGAGCAAAACATCTATCACCAAATAATCACAACTAACCGTCACTAAGTATATTTGTATTTTATGGATACACTCGCATGGTAATATCATGTTACCATTCATAGCCAAAGTAAAGACTTGTCGTCAAGGTTGAAAGATTGATGAGTTTAACATGACTTTTTGTATTTCTACATATATTTACTTACAACATTCCTATAAATCATTGCTAAAATAATACATTGCGTTTTTTTTTGTTTGTTTAGTTAATATAGTTTAGCATTAGTGTAGGTATTGCTGTTATAATCAATTTGTCTATCATAGCTTATAAAAAACGCGATACGAAGACTTTTTTTAAAATTAATGCAACATCTCATTCGTAATATCATCCGCGTTAAGGAAAAAATATGTGACATTATATGCTTAGGAGTCTAAATTCTCCTCTTTGAATTTCGCTTCCATTTATTTTTCGGCTTAAACGAGTTCTTCCTTCTTTCTGTTTCGTTCGGCTTAAGAATTGGAAATGTTATTTATTTTTGTTTACAAATGTGTTTTAACGCTTTTTTTCTCGTTCACTCTTTATATGCGTTGCTTTTATTGCATAATTCAATTTATTACATGAATAATCTTGTCAAGTTAGAACTGTCTAATGTTTAGGGCAAATATCTAATGTTTAGGCACTGGATGGTCTTTTAAAATAGCCATACTCAATAATATATCATAATATATCACCCATAATATATCAACTAATGCTAACTGATGCTATATAATGCTAATTGTTATATGAAAAAGAGAGCAAGAAACTTCGTAATACATTCGTAGATATTATAAAATTACTAGCTGTGCCCTGTCACTTTACCTGTCTTGAATTTTAACAGCATTACATTTTCCATGAAAACCTACATTTATATGATTTCATGGTAATCGGTTAAATGATGGATGGATAAACTTGTGATGCAATTATCTGTTAACATAATTAAGGTACTAAATTATTAACTTGAAATTTTTTCAATTTGCTATATTGTTATTCCTATTCAATAAATGAGATCCGCAAATAGATTTTTCAGATAAATTATCAGTATGGGCCTAAATTTCATTTTAATATAATTTTTGGTTTACTACTTACTGCTTAGAAGCTTTCCCTCGGGAATTTATGCAAAGGCGTACCTATGCGTTGACATATTTAGTATACAGTTTTCAAAGTAAATCTGACACCACCCTAATGGAAAGTCAATCTAATCTTTGGTATTATCGAAGACGTTTAATCGTGGCCGTCAACCTAAAGACATGAAAATCTACTCATTTGTCAGGCCTCCCCCAAAATTACAGCCCGTCAGTTGAACATATCAAATATCATTCCGTATTAATCGTGGCAATTTGGCATCTCGGTCGCATCGCGGGGTTTTGCTAACTTTCACTGCAGTTAAGACTTCACCAAAATCAATAAGATGTTATTAGGCTCGGATAAAGATTTACATTGGGGCTAATTTTCAATAGATATTTTTGAACCTCTTTCTTTTACATCTCGACAAGAGTTAAAACACTATTTTTTTATGTTAAGGTGGCCAGACATGGTCAGATTTCTCGGGTGTGATGATTTAGTCATCGAAGTGGTTAAAACAGAAAAATTTGGATACATTATTTTCAGTACTTACAGCAACTGCTTTCAGTATTTACCTAATAAACAAAATAAGCTAACAAAAAAACAAAATAAGCTATAGTAGTTTCAAATTTACAAATATTTTAAAAAATTCTAAAGCGAATACATAATTTTCTTTCAGCGTTTCCCTTTACAAATACCTACTTACGTGATTAAAGTCGTCACGACTTCAAAGCATGTCAACAACTGCCCTACTCGAGCTGGCCACTTTAATGTCTTACGGTGTTTGCTAGGACATATTATACAGACCCCCAGTTATATATTAATAGCTATAAAGCTTTATTTTATTCATTCTCCCCTCTCTGTAAGAAAGCAAATGTATGGAAGTTATAAGTCACCAAAATTAATCCCTATCACTTGACAATAGAATGGAAGTAACATCTCGAGAAGTTAATAGAAATTTATTATGACTTGAGGAGGAGGTTTGTGATGAATTTTTAGTATTGTCATTTGAAAGGACATTGGAAAGGTATTGTAGGTATTGTAGTATTTTTAGAAAAGTGTAATCTTTTGTAATAAGAAAATAAGAATCGAAAATAAAGTTTGCGTCTTTGATTAAAAATGTTATTTCTTTTAAAGAGAATTGACAAACTTGTGTACCGCTGCCAAATTAAACTGATTCTGTAATTCTTTTGTGATATTCATAACTTCTGAATCCAAATCTGTTTTTTTTTTTTTTAATAGAAGTCCAGGTAAACAATAAAAAGAAATAATCAGGACATTTAACAAAACGCGACGAAAAACTATTTAATTTAGTAGAAAGTAAATCTACGCAAACAATATTTTAGTCATGTATGTAAAAAAAATTAACATAAAAAGATCATCTTAATATTTTTTTTAGTATGAGTCCAGAACTATAGTTTTAAACTTTAAATGAAGCATCTTAAACATAATTAAGACAGCCACAGTAGAGTGTATTACACAAAAGAATATTATGTACCAATCTCATTTGTAGATGCCGGGGGAGAGGCTTACGGTCCCACCCGGAATACTTTAACTTTTCAATTGTAACTTTTGATGGGTTTTCGAACGTAATAATAATCACTGTATCATTTCGATGGGGTGCGTGAATCCAGCTACAAAAGAATGCCAATTTTTATGCGGAAAATTAAGTTACATATCTGTTGTATTATTCACCTCTTCGCCCCCAAGCATCAATGCATTTTTATTGCTACAATTTCAATAAATAATCAACTGCCAAGAATTTGTAGTTTTTTTTTTCAATTGTAGAAATTCAAGCGTTTATGTGGAACCTTAACACGCCGGTAATATTCAATTCTCGGGTAGACATTATACGCCAGATAAAACTCATGAATCACAAGTCCATATGTGAAAACGAACGGAGGTGAGTTCGTTTCCTTAAAAAATCTACTCTTGCAAGGCGGGGACGCGAGTCGAATTTCCTGTCTGATATGAATCTTCCCTACTCGCTTTAAGGTGATGTATTTTCCTATTTCTACCCTCTCACCGGTTACTAACAGGTCTGTTTCTTCTCCCTACAATTTCGTAGTACAACCCTCTGTTAAATTGATTTTCAATTTGTTTGAAATGTGGTCTTTGGCAATCAGGAGGCGGAACAGTGGAAAATTTATTTGATGAACTTGCCGTTAGCAATATTTTAATTATGATTTAAATAGACTAATTCGTAGTTTTAGATTGATAAAATAAACTTACTATCAAAGAACAAAAGTTAATTCCATTAAGAAAATGTCGCGCTCCTAACCTCCTAACATTTAATATATTTATGTTTTGAAGAGATAAAGTTTATGTCAGATCTATGAAATTATTTGGCAAATATCTCAAGATAAAAATAGCATTTCTTTTTAGAATGGTTAAACAATATTCTATCGATAAAGTGGCGGACAAATCATGGTAAAATCTTGTTATGAAGAAAATGGTTAAAAGAGTTAAAAAGTTAAATGCTGTATTTCAATTTCCTGTGTTCAATGTTTCAAGTAATACCCAACGTAAACCACCCAACGTATCTTAATACGGTTTTCACTAATGAAAAGATGGATAAACGAGGAAAGTTTATGTGTATAAAAAATTCCATCCCGGCTTCGTTTTTCTTAAATTTTATCAGAGACAATGACATGTAACATGTAGCTGTAGATACCAGTAATTGGCACGCAAATGTAAACGTGTTTTTATAATTTATGTAGTAGGTATGTGACTTTGTAGATTTTGCTGAACTGTTGGTTAAATAAAATTTACACGTGGGATCTAATTTAAAAAGAATTAAATCATTCTTTACTGATAGCATTTTTTTGCATAACGCTCTCAATTTCTTAGAATATATGACGTCGTTGAAATATTGAATTTTTCTATTCATAAAATGTAGCGGAACTATTATATATTTTTTTATTCAGGTAATTAATAGCATTTCACTACTTTAAATCTATAATACAAACTAAAAATAAAATAAAATACTAAAAATAAGATTTGCTTGTCTTAAAACTTAAGATTGTCTTTAGTTCGTTACTTATCGTTTACTTAAGATTACTTTAGACAGACGTTATTCTATGTAATCCTAGAGAAATAATATAGATTTAAACTTCGATTCACGTGCTAGCCTTTACCGTACTCTACAAAACAAAATCAATAGATAAAACTTCACGAAGAACAACTTATCTCGTTCCGCGCTGCATTCCGAAACAATTTTATTAAACTTTTTCTCCCGCGCAGCTAATGTTGGAAGGCGAGACTCACTGCAACTTCCCTAAATACTTTCTTGACGTTTTTTTTTTCTAAAACAAATTACCCTACCTTACCCTCGTGCAAGCGCACCTTCGAAAACGAAAGCACCGCTCTGAATAATTAATACAATGGAAGGTTAAATTTGTCCAAGTGTCAGCTTTCTCCCCAACTTTTAAAATACGGTGCCATCAAAAGTGCGGTCTACGTACAGACGACGGCGTCTAGACCTGGCTTTTATCTCGGTGAGGGTTGTTTATTTAATTTCGCCTATTTTATTGGAATTGACAATGATTTAGGAAAACTTTTGCACGGAGACGGAGCATCGATGCGAAAGTGTTTTTGAACTAACCAAGTGAAGGGAGCGCGTTGTTTGATCCTGATTGACAAATTTACCCTGCGCGTGTAAATAGAATTTCACGTCTCCAGTGTTAGGATTCCTTAAGCTTCTAAAACAAATTTTGACGTATAGGGTGAATTGAATTATCTATTGATAAACCGAGAACACACGGCGAAATAACAGGTTTATCTAACGAGGGTCACAAATGGAGGAAGTGGAAAATATTTTTACATTTTACATTTTCTTAAGGTCTAAGGGAGATTACTCTGTTCCCGTGCATAAAAAAGGTATTTTATTTTAAACCTTACAGTGCTGTCTTCGCCAATTACAAATTCGCAACTTAACAAAGAAATAAAACTATCAACGCAGTGGACAGCGCTAAACAAATTATTTACACGTTTAAATTTTAGTCATCAACTCACTATGTAGTATATAGAATAAACCACTATAATTTAGCATAGTTAATTAGTGGGGTATATCATACGAAATTGAAAAGGACTCAGTGACACTTTTTCGATATGAAGAAGACTCAGTGACAAAAGACACATTTATGATATGAAAAAAAAGTGTAGAATCCAGTAGGATCCTAACCAGCCTAGAGCTCTAAGAGCTCGATGGTTTTTATAAAGTTGTCACCTCTATATGTTTCTCCGCTAACTTCTCCTAACTAAACCATCCAACGAATTTTCGGTTTAGTTGTCATCTCGCACGATTTTTTTTTCGTACGAAATGTGCGAAAAGCCAACTTTCATACGATTTTCACTAGGTAATGGAAAGAGTGATCAACCAGGAACATTTAGTGTAGTCAGAAAATAAATTGCATTTTTTTGTTAAATTATCCTCTGTATCTGTATTTTTTTTCGGCCTTTTATGAAGACCGCTTGGTTATTTTCATATCAGGTTTGAGGCACGTGACCATCTTCCGATTCGATTTACACCAATACAAAAGTTGGATTCAAAATAAATACTGTTTTTTTACTTTTACACGTAAGCAGTGCCCTTTAAATCCCGACAATAATTTCCCCTGGGGTTTCTGGCTGGCCTTTGACAGGGGTGGTTCTGGACAACGGGGGTGAGCCTAAGAACTAAGCAAGGGTAGGTAGGGTCACTCGTACTCGTTTATTGTACCTTGACGTTTATGGTCACAGAAAGGGCGCAACAAAGGTCAAAACTTGATCCCAAACCCGAAGGTTTGGGTAATTTTAGAACAATTAATATTAAATAAATATCCTTTCAGGTAAAATCAGTAGAAGTTTAATCCATTCTAATATTTATGCAATAAAACGCTATATCGATTATTCCTTTTCGCAAGATTTAAGAAACATGTTGTCTGGATGTCTGTTTGTCTATCTATAACTACTGGGTAACATGCCTATCTTATGTAGAGGAAATATGGTCTATTAATCTGTCAAACTATGTTATTTGACAGGTCAACACATGTCTAAAGATAACAAATCTCTTTTATAATTGGTATTTATAGCGATGTTTTGCTATATCTAATACATGCATGATTTAAAAGCCTGTGAATGATTTAGCCATTCACATATATATCACAACTTATGTCTGAATGTCTAGTTTAGAAATTGAAATATAAAAGAATTTAAAATTGCCTCTTAACACCTCAGAGATTAATTTAACTGCAAACTCAATTGCAACAGTCTCGGATGATGATAAAGAACCTGCAAGAGTTCAACGATCTTTTTAAGTCGAGTCTACAAAGCACCAGCCAATATTACCCTTGTATGAAATGCAAATACAATTTAAAAGTTTACATATTTTCTCTGTGAGACAGAGACCTCGCGCCTACGGCGGACGTTCGTTTTAAACTATCCTCTAGACTTCCTAAAGCAGTTATATGAACTTGTAGTTGTTTTAAAGTAAGTTTTAAAGTATGTACAAAATAATAGATTGCAAAATTTAATAATTTGGTAACTAAATTTTTATATTAGTGGCGATAGGAAATGCAAATTTCACTTGGGGTATTTTCTGTAGGTAAATATTTCGTGGTAATGGAGCATAAGCCATATTTTTGCAAAAGGTCCATTGACGTTTGTATGAATGCAATCAAGATAAATTACCACTTTAAACCTTATGTATTTGCTTCCTTGTGTTACTTATACAAGTTCTTGATACGTCCCTAAAAAAATATTATCTGAAGCTGAGAAATGCTGACGCTAATAGTTATCATTACTTCAAGTGTGTATTTAATGTACTGTATTAATATTCGTGTAACGTCAAAGAATGAACTCGGGCAATGTAAAACAAACTTCCCAGCATAAAATAAGGATTCATAATTCAAATCGAAAAAAGTTTTCCGGGACTCGGTAATTTTTCCCATCTTACAGCAAGTTTCGCCCGAGGGGTCGCAAGTCTTGGCTCAAGGAAATCTAAGAGAGGGTTTACATTTTTAGCCTTTCACCGTGTCCTTCTCTTCACTTTATATCGTCTTTTGATTACTCTCAACAAGTTATGCATATTGTAAAAAAAGTCTTCAACGTCGACGTTGGTTACGAGAATTTTCGGCGCTTCACATTTTTGGCGGTTTCTTGTCTCATTTTTCATCCATTCTGTTCCTTTGTCCTTTTTTAACAAAGTTTCGACATTTTCACACGATACCCTATCAAGTCACCAAAATTGCTACGACAACGTAGCGAACGTGCCAAACACAATTTCTGTGGTAATTGAATCAATAAAGGTGCCAACGAAACAGGTTGTTTGCGGAACTGAGAATTTTTTAAAGCAGTGCTAACTGGGCATGCCCTGTTAATTCCATCTAAGACCCCAGAACCACCCTAATTGTTATCGGTGCCCGACCCTTAATGGTGTTTCTAATGCGACTAATGTATTTTCGGGACATTTTGCAGCTTGCTCGGGGCGATTTTTCTGTTTGTCGAACGCAATGCAATTCTCCTGTCCCTCTAAATTGTATTATCTGCAAATATGTTCCCAATTTCTATTGTCCGGTCGTAATGCATGCGAGTGGTGGCAAGGCGAGTCGAATGTAATGAACATAAATAAGAGATATTCCGACAACTTTGAGAGGCAGAGTGCCACGTTTGACTCTACGGGGTATATACCTCTTACTTTATTCCATATTGCGCGAGGGATGGACCCTTATCTATTACTGTCTATTTGTATTCATAACATATGATGTATTTTTATACGTTTTATTGTTTACAAAGTCTCAACACAGTAAACCACTTTTCGCATAAACTATACATATTATTTATAACCCTACTATTTAATGAAAATTGCGCGAATTTAGTTTTCATAAAAAAAGGTCAATATACTCGTAGAAATCCATGAGGACATACTTATGTAAAGAATAAGAAATTAAAAATTAGCAGTATTACACAAATTATATTATACTTATATTCATAATATGAAAGTGGGCCGTTTAAATAAAAGGTAATGTGTTTCGCCAATCCTGCGTTAAGCATTTCACAGAGACGAGACCAAAATCGCCTATTACACAAGCAATGCTAGGAAAGATACAAGTGCAATGTCAATAGGGTAAATGATGTAGGGCAAGGTGGAGAGAAGATGTCTGTCCGAAAGACCACTGTGCTGTTACCAGACGAGCTACCCAGTTTATTTTTGTGATATAAAATGGTATATGGGATAATATTTAATATATTAATATATGTTATGCGGTCTTTTTTTACTTAATCACTTTCACAAAAGGTTCTCTTTGTTTCAATCTAACGTCCCAATAAAATTTTATTACCGCCGAAACTTACTAGCTTAATCGAATTTGGTGAAACAAATAAAACTAACTTATTGTACGCAAACAATACTGAGTCGGCAGCACTCGTAAAACAGTTCCTATAAACGCAGCAAGGCGGTAAATTAGATTTTATTTTATTTCTTAAACAATTTGCGGTCGGGCACAGACAAAGGGCGCGTAGGTTCGATGCCGTGTGGTCAGCAATTCAAAGGTTTATGCGGGTCTATAGCTTTTATTACCTGCAAAGTGCTGCACTTGCGAATCTTATTAATCGATGAATTTCCTCATAATTTTTTTATTTATATTAATTTAAGCCCAAGATAATTTATCTATCCTTTTTATTGACTAGAAATATTTTTTTTATTTTTTACCATATTTTTAAAGCTCACAGGCTGTCCCTTCTTTTTCAATTAAACATCGATGTCGATGTTTTAGCTGTGGATAGTGTGTGCCAACACTATAAAAGCGGAGTAAGTTGACCACTGTCTGGACCCCCAATCGGTGGCTATTGTCCGGCCATGTTCTTGTTCCCATTAAAACGCAGTTAAGCATTCTTTATTGTTTTATCCGCGTCCGTTCTACGCCAATAAATGTCCACGACTCCTGGGAAATGTTATCGTTCGCATCGGGCATCGAAATTAAAGCAGCCCTTTATTACCTAAATTTGGTACATTTAAATTACTTTAACATTTTTATTTTATTATACTCATATAATTATACAATTAAACCATTAAAACATCTAGTTATATATCCAAATTTTATTTTATTAGTTCAATATATTCGTAATTGCGTGATGCATTAAAGTCAGAGTAGTGAAAATCAAGTTCGCTTTTTATTGGCATGATCACGGTCATCATCATCATTATTTCAGCCGCAGGACGTCCACTGCCCCATTGGCCTTCCCCATAATCACGGTACCTACTTCTAATTAGGGCAATACGATATGTACCTTCTCTCGAATATAGAATGGTACATAACAGTAAAATGGGACATTAAAACGGACAATAAAGTTTAATCTCTTAACACATTGGTCCGTATACGAATATATGGATTAGAACAAGAGATAATAAGCGGCCGCAGTAACATTAGACGCACCCCTTTTCTGAGCGAATCTAATAAAACATTCAAAGGCCAAAACGGGGAAAACACAAGATCAGATTGTCTCAAAATCACACGAACGACAAGCGACGGCGGGGGGTAAGTGCGGGTCTCGAGGAGTAACGTGACGCGGGCCTCGCATCTATAATTCAGGACATTCCGCATCGCGGCGTGGCATGAACACTTCCCCGATATACATTTCACTCTGAACTACCGGTCTATTCTCGTTTTGTTACTATTTCTGTTATTTCAAAACCACTTAAACGGTTCAACTATACGTTCCGATAATGTAATCATTACAGAAGTCAACTATTTCAGTAGTGATTTCAGTAATTGCTCAGAACGCAATAGGTAATGACAGCTCGTCTATTGAAAATAACTACCCACTTACAGAACACCACCGTGAAATAACAGCTTGTGTGCTGTTGGGTTTCGGTGAGTGAGTATGGGATGACAGTCCATTTCCCTATCTCTACCCCTTCCCAATCCCATGTCCTCGATCCTACAGCTACTGTCCTAGCGCACTTTCAACACCTATGGATGCCTATGGCGTTGCTTGTGTTATAAGCAACGATAGCCACCTACCTAACATCAAGTTGACCGTTAGCCTGTCTGCCGACCTTAACATAATAAAAAAATGTATTCCTCAGTCATTTGACTGTTGGACTAGTAACTACCCTTACACAGAATTAATGTAAAAGAAATTTAAAATATTAACCTAGAAAAATCATTTTCTAAGATACATTCTATCTTATTTTTATTACAACACACGTTCGTTGTTTAAACGAATCGCATAGTTTGGATCGTATTAGCCACCTAATGTCGCTTCTAAATGCGGTTAATGTCTGCGATCTAGTACAATTAGAAGCCATTGTACATACAATCAATATAATTACGTGTATGGATTCATGGCGAGTACGGTGCGCGCGCTTTATAATTACTAAATTGAGGAAATGGCGTTATGGCGGCTTACAAAATTGGCACCCCGTTTTACACTTTAGTAATTATATCGACGATGGAGTTTACTGAATAAAGTTTTCAAGTTACTTCAACATTAATAATCGTACGTGGTCACGTATCTGCAATAGAATGTAAGTTTCTTTCACCATAACTGACTTCTAACTTCGAATGAAACTATCTAATATAAAGCACATGTGCTGTTATGTTTACACTGTGTGATTAATGAAATAATTATGCATGAATAGCATAGATTCTAATGTTTAACTAAAATTAATCCAATGAGACTATTTCTCTTTCTATTTATTCAAAACTAAAATATTATCACATTAATTTAAGAATTCTTACATAGTTATTGTTTTACTAAAGTTTCTTTTTTTTAGTCATAAAACAATAAAATAAAATAAAAAAATAAAAATAGGTAGGTATATAAAGTTTTTTTTTTTCGGGCCGAAAATAATTCAATCGTGTTCCTACTGAGTTTCCAAAAATCATTAGAAATATCTTCTGATAGATCAAGTCTTTTTATCTTATATAATAAATGGAATCAAAATACTTGTTATAAATATAGGATAGTAATTTTTACAAATATTACTATACTATATGTATGTTTTGAATAGAAAATTTTGTTTGTTATACAAAAAACTATCGCATTTAGAATATTAGTTAGGATTATTTTTCTTAACGGATACTGGACTATGAATGTATAATAATTATATGAAAGAAAACACTTCCACGAAAACAAACTGTCAAGTAATTTAATTATCATCCTTGTGCTTGTAGATTTATACTGGAATATTATACAAGAAATCCCCTTGCGTAGACAGACCGAACTTTTCCCAATTAATTTCAAGGTTTTAATCGTTATACTGCGTAACTAAATTATTATGAGCCGTTTAATTTCTTTACCCCCGCACCCTATGCGTCTTATTACGCTAATGCGATGTTGCAAAATTTTAATCAAGGGTGTGAGGGAATTATTAAATTATGCAGCCTGTCGTATGCACTCCGCGAATATAAATCTTCCAAGTGTTTGTTTAGGCAAGGTCGAAAAGCTATTATACCCAAAGGCACGGCGTAATGAACTTATATACATAGCGGTTCCATACAAAACAGACAAGCTTTGACGGTTAACGGTGTAACAACTTATTTGCATTACTAAAATGTTTAGCATACAAATACTATTTCTACAACGGGTTCTTAGCTCATATTTAATAAAGATACCTATATAGTACTAGCGATGCGATTTTTTTCTGCAAAATATACACCAACCTTCTCTTTCATTTGGTGAAAACAATTGGTTTAGAGAAGTAATGCGGTTATCACACTTTACAATTTGAAGGATTCCAATTTAGGAAATTGGAAAGTGTAATCGCAGTTAGAACAGATTGGATCCAATTTAGATTGTATCTATTTTCAATTCTATGTCTTCGATTTAGGAATCAATTTAGTGTAGTGTGATCACTAGGTTCACTACTTAGGTATCTAAATTGGATTCCTTCAAATTGTAAAGTGTGATATGCGCTTAAGCGGAGAAATAGGTAGAAGGGGCAGTGACTTTATTTTATAATATTTAAGGTGTATAACGCCGATTTGGCCTTGAATTATTAGGCTGATTTCCCCGCGCCACCCTCTACAAGAGATCGACCGCACAGAGATGGCAAAGAGTAGTATGGAGACTAGACGACAAAGGCACGACATAGTCGACTGAGCCTACTTTACTGCAAATACATACTACAAATTTATAATTATTTACAATGTAGAGGGATAATTCAGTAACAATGAAGCGTGTTTTGTTATTTAGGTAGTAAATTATGTTACCTAGTAAAAATTTTTACCCGTCTGCGCCACAACGAGGGTTATGTTTTTAGAGTGTATAGCGGCGCGCTCCCGGCTTCGCCCGGGGTGTATTTTTTCTAAAATAAACGTAGCCTAAGTTACTCCTTATTAAATCAGCTACCTGCCAATAAAAGTCCCGTCAAAATCGGTCTAGCCATTTCAGAGATTAGCCGGAACAAACAAACAGACAGACAGACAAAAATTGTAAAAAATGTTATTTTGGATTTTTTCTAAAATAAACGTAGCCTAAGTTACTCCCTATTAAATCAGCTACCTGCCAATAAAAGTCCCGTCAAAATCGGTTCAGCCATTTCAGAGATTAGCCGGAACAAACAGACACCCAGACAGACAAAAATTTGGTTTGGTTATGTGGTTGGTTTATTTTGGTGTATGTACTCATATAAGGTGTATGTACGTATATATAATCATATGCATGTTGTAAAAAACGGTTATTTCAATATTACAAACAGACACTCCAATTTTCTTTATATGTATAGATGTATGTATATTTCTTTATACGAATATAAAATATATGGTAAAAGAGCCAAACAAAAGTTTTTATCAAAACTAACAAATTTTTTATTTTTCAGTAAAAACAATTGAGTTTTTGCACCAACCGTGCAAACTTCGCGTGGTACGTTTTGTTTGGGTAACGCTAATGCCGGCGGTAATAATTTTTTTTTTAATTTTTGATATTTTTTTCAAATTCACCAAGTGAGTGAAGTGACAGTAAATTGAAACAAAAAGTGTTTTTTTTTTTTATTTTGATAAAGATTACGAACTTTTTAGAGCGAGAATCTTGCTTCTTCAATTTTTTCAAAAAATCTATCGAGTGGGACAAAAAAGCGGCTGAGTGGATTAAATGGAAACTCTGTGGGGCTTTTTAGGGTATATTGAACTGTAAAAGGCACACTTAACATTTATTATTTTCTCCATATTTTTGATTCAGCGCTTGATTTTTCTAAAAGCTATCAAAAGCCCTTTTTTATAATTTTTAAAATTCATGTCAATAGAATTAAAAAAAAAAAAAACAAATCCTTGTAGAAAATTTATTCACGTTTTCATTTTGTTTTCGTTTCGTCTTGTCTAATTGTTTTGGTTTGGTTTTGGTCTTATTATTATTAATTATGTAATTTTAAAGGAGGGGGGGGGAGTAAGGGGGGAGCGGAGGGGGGCTGGGAGGATGGTGTTGATAGATTACCCTCATCCTTTCAAATGATACCTAACATGGGGGGGTCTATTTGTAACCGTTGACCATGGTTACGTCAAATTTTTTATCTCGTCGAGACGTCTCCGATGAACCCAAACACGACCCGGCTGTGACGCGTCGTTTCCGAGTTACGGTCGGGGGGGTCCGAGGGGGTGTCAAATTTTTTATCTCGTCGAGACGTCCCCGACGAGCCCAAACACGACACGGCTGTGACGCGCCGTTTCCGAGTTACGGTCGGGGGGGTCCGAGGGGGTGTCAAATTTTTTATCTCGTCCAGACGTCCCCGATGAGCCCAAACACGACCCGGCTGTGACGCGCCGTTTCCGAGTTACGGTCGGGGGGTCCGCAGGGGGGGGTCAATTTTTTTATCTCGTCCAGACGTCCCCGATGAGCCCAAACACGACCCGGCTGTGACGCGCCGTTTCCGAGTTACGGTCGGGGGGGTCCGAAGGGGGCGTCAAATTTTTTATCTCGTCGAGACGTTCCCGATGAGCCCAAACACGACACGGCTGTGACGCACCGTTCCCGAGTTACGGTCGGGGGGGGGGGGGGTCCAAGGAGGGGGCTGTCAAAAATCTCGCTTTTTTTTTGGTGCCCCGGTAGACCGGATGACACTTTCCTTGGTGACTATCGATCACCCTCTATGACCTTCCGCAAACGCCACCCTTCTATCCCTCATAGTTTCCGAGAACCGCTCACCAACTTTTTACCAGAACGGTGTACCGAGGATATCAGATTTTTCTGGAGGTCACGGGGGCGTCCCCTACGCGACCACCTACAATAGGGAAACCCCCCACCGCTCCTTCTAGGAGAACAATTCGATGAGTCACTAGATACGTGAGTGGGAATCCGGCATTTATAGTGGCTTTATTATTTATTTATTAGGCTTATTAATTTATATGTATTAATTAATAATTAATCATTATTGATATTAATTAATTTAATTAATTAATTAATTAAAATTCATGAAAACTTTCCTTCTTCGTTTGGTTTATTTTTGATATATTACGCTTTTGCCTCCTTTGCTTATTTCCTATCTTTATTAAATTTAGATAACAAGTATATATACAGATGAATTATTAATTGAATATTCAAATTGAATATTTCAGATTATTAATAAATTGAATATTATATTACAACATAATTTATATTTAGTTTTTTAAAGATTTAATTAAAAAGACAAAAAAGAAAACCTATTAAAGTATTATATACACTATCATGCACTGTCTGTTCTGCCACTAAAATGTTTATTCTTTGTTTATTACGTAAAAATTAATAATTTGATGAAGCGCAACGCGGCACAGGTCCGTCTAGCATCACGACTCGCCCCGCACTGATTTTATGGACGAGAACGGGCTAGCGCTGAGTAAGTGGGGAAATATTTTTGATAAAAACATTATATAAAATTCAATTTTACGAATTTTCAAAAAGCGCTTTCAACAAATCATGCTACATTGTTATCTTCATAAGTGTACAAAATTTCATAATCTTTTGATAAATATTGTAGAAGTGAGATTGTTATAACTGAAAATAAAAGGGGTGAGTTTAGAATTTTTTTCCTGAATCAATTTCAATAAAATAAAAATTTTAATCCCAACAAATCATTCCTCATATCTTGTAGATAAACATATATTTTTTTCGCTGAGAAAAGGCGTATATATAATGAATAAAACTGTTACAAAATGTTGCAAAAATTTAATTTTTTAGAAGGATAAGCCTTAAGTATATAGAATATATGTTGTATAATATAATGTAGATATTTCTTTAGATCAACATTCTCAACAGTCGACAACCATTGTAAACAAAATATTTTTGTAGAGATCTATTTTTCTTAAATAAAGATTGGCTAACGGTCCACTTGATGGTAGGAGGCAACCGTTACTCTTATCTTGACACTGGAAAGCTTTACTCACTCGTAATATATAAAACAATGCACACTTTGTTATTTCGTAGTGTACTCTAAGGGAAATGATTACTGGGAATTGGTACCCATCAAATATTTTAATATTTCATTGATGGTTGTAAAATGCCTGAAGAATAATTATAGAATAATATTTAAAAATACTATATAAATAATTCAGTTGTCAGTTTGAGAAGTAAATTATTGGGAATTTATATTTGAAAAGTTAGAGTGAAAAACAAGTTATTAAAAATTGCATTAAACTGTACAAAAGCAGTGAACTTGATTTCTAGTATTTGTTTTTTGTTCCTTTGCGCATAAACTCCGCTGCGAACCGTGTTCGGGTGAACTCAAAAGTGGAAATTCTGTCTGTACAAAAATAAAATAAGAATTAAGTCTGTGATCTTGGCGAATGAATCGCGTCGAATCGGGCCTCATGTCGGGCCAAGATCAAATAATTTCATGAAAATGAACCCCGGGCATATTTAATTAACCCGCCCTCCCCGATTAAAGTGCACAAGAATTCCCCGGTTAAACATTAGCATTCGTCGGGAATTTCATTCGCGCCGAACTGAAAACATTTATTTACACTTTTTAAATTACACTCTTTGTCTCACACATGGCTCTATTTTGTTAACGAAATGGAAACTATTTGGTTAATTAATTTTTATTGTAATTTTCTTTTTCGTTGCCACAATTATTGTGTTTGTGTGTAATATGTGTAGATACTTCAATACAAATGTTTGAAGTATATTACCGGCGCTACTTAATCGAGAATGCCCATATAATTCATTAGCGACCCGAATCCGGCTTCTCCCGGGATGCAATTTTTATATATAAAAACCTTCCCCGTTTATCCCTCTTTCCATATGTGGGAACTGAATCAAATCGGTCTACCTATTCTCGAGTTTTTGAAGCGTACACAAACCGATTTTATTTCACAATAATGCACAATTTTCTTAACGAAAGTGCTAATTACTTTTATTGCAATTTTCTTGTCTCCCAGACTAAGACAATTAGTTAATGTGGATGCATGTTAATTGTATTATTTTAATACACATTTGAAAAGGATAATACTTGCATTGCATTTCACATTTCGCAGGAAATATTTGATAGCAACTTCCCGTTGAATTTTGTAGGAACAGGAGATACTATTTTAATAAAATTTTAAAATTCATTTCTCATCTTGCACAAGACCCGTTTTTTTTAATAAAAAAGGACTATATAGCTAAATAATTTTTAAAGCAATTTTGTTCCCGCTACAAGACTTAGGTTTTTAATTACGTAATGCGAGGTTAAGTACGTTTGTATGTAAAGTGTATTATTTTAATACACATTCAGAGCTCAGTACGGGCATGACAGAAGATATTTTTAACGCCCGACGCAAAAACGAGGTGTTATAAGATTGACGTGTGTGGCTATGTATCTGTCTGCGGTATTTAAGCTCCCAAACGGATGGACCGATTTTAATCCATTTTTGTTGTTGTTTGAATGCTGACGTGATCGAGGTTGTTCTTAGCTATAATTTATAAAGATCTTGTTCAGACGTTTGAAGACCATCACCCCATTTACTAGTTAAGAAAGGGATAACTAACTTCTACATGTTCGAATGGTGTAAAATTTGGTATACTGTTACTTCGGTGGTATTTCCATGACATGGCAACCAACTCCGCAACAACTTACAGCAGATATAGCGTGTTTGGAATGTCGGGGTCAGTTTATAATTTTAATTATAGCTTATTAGACAACTTTGATTTTCCGTCCTTTGCCTCACACATAACTTCATTTTGTTAACGAAAAATGTAGCTAATTAAATTTTACTGCATATTTCTTCCCTCTGCCAGATATTTAATTACTGAATGCGAGTTGTATTGTGTTTTATATGTAAAGAGTCATATATAGTAATACACATCCGAGGCAAGGCACGAGCGCTACTCGATAGAGAGTAAACTCGGACTGCAATTTGTACGTTGCGGTCGTAATATCGCTCTCATTTACTCACACTCTACTAAATTTATTTACTGATTTCAATTAAGTAATTTATACTCGGGCTTTTATTGCTTTTGTTCTCGTAAACATCGATCAACCACCGAACTAACTGAGGACTATTTATCTTTCGAATCAAAACCAATCAATAACCTCTGATAAAATAACTACTAAAGATAGACCTGTGTGGACGGCAGGGTGAAGCCGGTAAAACTACGCCTTCGCCGTGCATATACACCGTTACACGCACACAATTGCAATCAAAGTACGCCTCGCATTATTAAAATTTTACTAGTGAAAATGCGAATTACGTAGTGAAAGGGTGTAACAAATCGGGTTTCAAAAAATAAAAAGCAGGATGGAATCACATTTCACACGCAAGTAAACTTAGAAACCAATATTTTCATAACCAAAAACCAAACAAATTAGGTTATAGTTTGGAACAGAAAATCTCAATACATTAAATGGCCTACGCACACATCTTTATAAAACCGGCTTCACTATTTTGTCCGCAAAATTCTGTCTATAGTTCTTTGATCTGAACTGTAGGCTAGATTCAATTCAATCACGGTTATTGTATATACATGTCGATTCAATTAATACACTTAGCCAGTCTGGAAAACAAACAGCCGTGGGACGTGATCGAGCTCGGTGCTAATGCGAGCGGAGAGTGAGTGGGCATAGAAATTAAGGAGGCCGAATCTGGCTCATCAAACATTAAGCCCTCGCCGTACCTGGGCCCCACTAAATAAATAAGACGAGCAAATGAAAAACATCCACGTGCCGTACGGATCGAACGGTGAGAATTGGAAGGAGGCGATAATAAATATGCATGACGCGTCTATGCCACATCCTCTGTGATTAGTCACAGAGGAGTGCGGGAGTGAGTGGGCCCGCTGATACGGATAGGTGAATGATAGCGAGGGGGCAAAGGAACTACGAAACCCCCTAGCTAATAACGCTACGTGTCTCTCTATTGTGTCGAGGCTTCTTGGATATTGCCAATATAACTCTGTTCACTTTCGCCAGAGCGCGTCTCGCTTCTTAGGAAACAGTTATTGTTTACGGATCCACTTGTAGGTCACGTTGAGTGCGATATGGAGACACTTGTAATTAGATCTTTTATTCAATACTATATTAATATGCAAATAACAAATTTGGTTGAAAGTAGAAAAAAATAGACTTAACCTCTACTTACCTATACAAGATTTTATAACAGTATGAGATGATATTTTAACTATGACAGACCGAAAGCTATCAACATGAGATTTTTTTTAATCATAATAAAATGTTGATATTTTAAAATTAAATACAATGTACATAGAATACACAACACAATATGTAGTCCATTGATATGAAAATATCTGTACCTACTATTATAATGTCAGTGTATATCAACACTATAATATTGTACATCATATGATACTGTAACAGAAATTTAGTATGAAGACTGTTAAGTGAATAAGTGAGTGTTACTCTTCATTTAACTCACTGATGAATGCTAAATCTCAAACAATACCAAAGACCATATTAATAGACCAAAACATGTAATTATTTTAAATGAAAAAGTAGGGGCCCGCTAAGAAAATACTTTTTGAAATTTATATTTTAAAAAAGAAAGGATTTTTGAACTTCGTTGAAAACTTTTTTGTGGAATAGAATAAAGTTGTCCAAATCTAATTAGTTCTTTTAATCTACGAACATCAAAAAAATTAAACTGGCATTATTTTTAGTGCGCTTACTTGACATTATTTTACTTTACTTGCATCCGTGTGAAGCTGGTTAATGTTGCGAGCATATTAAATTTACATATGAAATTTTGAAAAAAGATTTAGTATACCTACATCTGTACAAATTTCTACAATAAAATTCTTACGACACATACTCGTACATCTGTTTGAGGTGAATTCAAGAATTATACGGATGACTGGAAAGACTTTTACAAAGGAATGAGTCCCATGGCAAGGGGGAAGATGCCCCTCTCGCTTTAGTGCCTGCGTTGTCTGTATGCGGTTACATGGCAGTCATAAAACAGAAAACAGTACACCATATTTATAGCGCCCCCATAAAGCTGGGAGAGTTTAGTATAAAATAAAATTAACCCCACCAGTCCCGAGAGCTTCTTTTGAAGGAAATAGTACTTAATTGATTTTTGTCTTAAGAAATGCATCGAAATTATCTGGGAAACATTATTTAGTTTATTTTAAAATTTAATTAAAATAAGAATATTGGTAAGTGCTTGTCATTTAAAACGGTATTATTCGATGAATTAACTATATTTACTAATAATTTTGGCAATACAATAATATTTATACACATTTTGCAAATTACATAATATTAGGCTTGCAACGAATAGTATATTCGGTAGTATACCGGAAAAATTAAAACAATATCTGATTGCATGGCCCTACAAAGGGACCTTGATAAATTTATGAGTTACTGCAAAAATAACTATTTGGACCTTAATATTAAGAAATGCAATGTAATTACTTTCTCTAGAAACCCTAAGCATATTAAATATGAATACAATTTTGACCACGTTACTTTAACGCGTGTTATAGTTTCAAAAGACTTAGGTGTTCTACTGGATGGTAGATTGACATTTGACGAGCATCTTGACTACATAATCTCCAAGGCCTACCGCATGCTCGGATTTGTTCTGAGAGTCAGCAAAGATTTCAAAGCCGGTTCAACCCTCTCTCTCTTATTCGACTCCTACGTCAGACCTCTACTCGAATACGGGTCTATTGTTTGGAACCCGCAATATAAAACTCAAATTAAGAGGTTGGATAGAGTGTTTAACTTGTACTTGAAACATCTTCAATATAGATTTAACAATGTACCTACGTTTGCATCCCTTGGTCATAGACGTGTTCAGAAAGATCAACTGTTTGTATACAAGATTATGAATAATTATATTGATTCACCATTCTTATTAAGCAATATTGGATTGAGTTGCCCTCGAATAAATTCGCGCCGCAAGTGTTCGTTACACATTCCGTTCTGCAAAAGGAATTATACAAGTAATACCTTTTTGTATCGCTCTTGCAAATTTTATAACGAACACTTGCTAGATCTGGATATTTTCAGTTGCCCTATAGGAGCCTATAAACGAAGCCTCAAACAAGCTCTCGAAAATATAGTTGTGTAGTCTCCTTTTTGTTATGGCCTGTTTATTTGTTTATTTTGTATGTTATATGGTATTTGTTAACTGTTTCTTGCTTTTTTTGTGTTTTCTCCTAGCTCGTAATGACTTGCAATTTATATGTTTTAGTAATTTAGTGGAAACTTTGCTGATTTGTGTTCTTCTTGTATGTATATGTATAATGTGTAGCGAGATATTGTTTGTTTCCCTAATATAAATAAAATAAAAATAAAAATACCGAATATTAGGCAAAAGTATTCGGCCGGATTTTAGCGCCAAAACTCGTTTGTTCTAATCAAGATTGCAGCAAAATTTTGTAGGCGCCAGGAAGTAGTGTTTATTCAAAGCGCCTTTTCTCTGAAGCTGGGATGGTCTACGAGAAAAAAAGAAGTAAACTACTTCCTAAAAATGCAGAAAAACTAGTCTTTCTGCACCATAACCTTCCCCTTCTAAATTTTAATTATGAAAATAATTCAATTGCATAGAAAAATTCTTAACTTTTCTAATATAGAAGATGATTATGTACCTGTGTTATGTACCAATGACTACTTAAATGATTATAAGAGAAATGAAAGGATGAATATATACGTAATGAATCGATTTTTTTTTTTCATTTTACCAATTATCTCCCTATAACAAAATATATTACTTAAGTGGTATTCGGCCGAATAATATGCAGATATTCGGCATTCGGCCGAATATAATAAAAGCAGCCGAATAGGCCGAATACCGAATAGTAACCGAATATTCGTTGCAAGTCTACATAATATATAATGGTAAAATAACAATAATAAAATACTATTGTGTAATGACAGCATTTGTGCTGTTTCCATGTGCCACCAAGTTCAGGGATCAGGGGGCACCAAAGATCAGGGATCCAATGTCGTATTTCGTCCTTACATTTGATTTTTGGGTGTTCGCCAGCATTGTGCTAAGGGATACAATTGATGATCTGCATGTCCGTGACACATTATTGCAAAAAAATATATGTATATTTGAAAGTCTTGTATAACTTACATTTCATGAAATAATTAGGTACTTTACACAATCATGCAAATACAAAATTATATTTCAATAATCAATCTCTATTAATAGCATTTGTGAAACGAGTTCATTACCTTAACCTTTGATTCATAATAACAACACAGGCTCCAGAGTGTTTAATATTTCACTATGTTTGATATATATTTTTTGTTATTAGTTCCCGATTGCGCTCGAACCGTCGCCTAAATCGAATTAAGTGCCCCGGTACAATCCTAAACAAATTTCAATTTTCAATTATGACCCTGGAGGAGTGGCGGTGAGACCGCTCGTTCCCTCGAGGTGGCTGTGACTTATTGCGGAGCATCGGCGCTGTCTGATGCCTCAATAACGTATTCAGAATAATTATTCACAGAACAGACAACCAGTCCGATTGAATTCACCCCCAGGGGACCACATAAATAAACATTTAACATTTAATATTGATGTTACTATAATTAAATTAATTTTGAATTTTAATACTAAAATAATTAACAGCATTCATAGTTATAATACGATGAACGGTACAAACAAGTTTATTTCTGTTGTTGCCTCTAGTTCTATTTGATTATTAGAAATAAATCCATTACTTGTTCTAATGTTGAAGGGAATCATGCTGACCAAATCTTCAAGTTGAGATTACTATTAATCTCAGAAGGCAAATGTAGTCATACCTATGTACAGTGAAATAGCTTGGTAGACTTATAGTTCTTGCCACAGGACAGAGCAGACGTTTTTCTCAACAATTAAACCTATTTTTTAAAGAGCTTGCACAGGTAAAAATAATTTTATTAATTAATTTATGAAATGGCGATTACTGCCAGACAATGAGTAATCGTATAAAGGGTCAGTATATTGATTATAGCTTGCTTCAATTTGTATAGTTGTTTTTTTTTTTTTTTTCATTTCAATAAAATAAGATCAAATAAAATTGTAGTGATTTTACGAACAGTGAGACACTTGAGAATGAATTACATTGCACAACACAATTCCAGAAACCTTTCGCCACGTCACGCTTGATATTGATTTTGGTGGCAATAAAAGAATCTACGCGGACCTTAGCGTCCCTATATACTTTTTTCCGGTTCAATGGGCATAAACTGCAATAGGATTCCGTATGGTGGAATGGCCACAAATTTTTCTTCCGGGCTACGTTGTCACTATTCATAAACAGCGGAGAAAAGGTGAGAAAATCTACCTATGAACCTTTACAGGGATCATCGGTTCGTATTAAAATGTTATTTATTTTTCAATAAGCCATAGTGGCATGGCTCAATCCAAATATCTCTAAGTAAATATCTCACCTGCACCACTAGAATTACAAGACAAACAGAAAAAAATCAGTAATAAAATCTTATTGACTAATTTACACGACGTGACAAATGACATTGAAATTGAGACCAGTCGCAAGAAAGAAATACAAATACAAAGTAGTTATGACTCGCCAAAAACATATACAAATAACCCAATCGATTTCGACACAAAAGGAGTAGAACGAAAATGTAAAGAAGCGTCTAATATACACATATTTGGAGACCAATTAGCTTTAGGACTTTCAATGAAATTAAAAAATTATCGTAATAAGCAAAACAATATTAATATGTATAACATCAGTTCTATAGTAAAGCCAAATGCTATGGCTTGCGATATCCTTAACAGCTGTAACTTACTGGCAAATAACTACACCGAAAATGATGTAATTGTTCTCTGTTTGGGATCAAATGACTCTAATGTAATAAAACTAATATCAGACTTATCCTATACTTTAAAATTATTAAAAAAAACCAATGTATATATAACTAATATCATAAAAAATTCTTATTTTTTAAATTATGAAATGAATAAATCAATAAATCTTCTGTGCAATTGTTTCCCAAATTGTAATTTTCTAAATGTCAAACCAAAAAATAATGTATATTTGTATAGAGATTTTTGTATAAAAATAAATCATGCTATTGAAGTAAACGACTACCAAAAAATATATCTGAATCCAAAAAATGTATCAAATCACATAAAGCATGGATGTTGTAGTGAACATTTTCGACCGATAAATACCAAACATCCCCTCACCACGCCATGTTCTCTCGAAGACATCCCGTGTAAAAAACTAATACATAAAAATATAAATCAAATTAATATAAAAAAAGGAACCATCCCTTATTACTTTCAACGGCTGAATAGAGACAATATCGATAAAGGGGCTTCAGCTGTTGATGAACATGTCGGGCGAACACTAACACAAAATACAGTGAGTGACAAATTAACGCAAGATGCAAGCGCCAGCATGCACAATGCACGGATATTGACACAGACCACAGGTGTTTCAACATCGCAGGGGAATCAGTTTTTTCGTATATCCAACTCTTAATATACTGCATCAAAATATTTCCGGTTTGATAAATAAAAAGGACATGCTCTTACACTGTATCGAGGAATTTTCGGAGGAGGGAACTGACATTCACGTCTTGTGTCTGACTGAGCACTATATGTTAGAAGGAGAGTGTAGGTTGATGGATCTTGAAAACTACCATTTGGCTTCATACCACTGTAGACCCAAAAAACGTGGCGGATCAGCAATATATGTACGGAAAGGTTTCGAATATAAAGAACATGCAGAATTAAATAAACTCTCAGTAAATTGTCATTTTGAATGCTGCGCCGCTGAACTGACTTCTTTAAGAGTTCTTGTCATATGTATATACAGAGTTCCAAATTCTGATGTAGACCTCTTCTTCGATAAACTACAGGTTGCTCTCTCCAAATTGATAAATAAAAAAAGAACAAAAATAATATTATGTGGGGACTTCAACATAAATACACTACAAAAGAATAAATTAACAGATACATTCACAAATTTGCTTTTGAATTTTGATCTGGAACTTCGTATCAGAGAGCCGACAAGACCCAACAGCGGGACATGTTTGGATAACTTTGCCGATAACATAAAAGAAACCTGCAAACACAAGGTCAAAGATCTATGTCTTTCTGACCATAGTGCCATAATATTAGAGTGTCCTATGCCTAGTAATCTACCAAATCAATATTGGTACATAAATAAACGAGATTATTCGCAAGAAAACTTAATTAAATTTCGAAACTACCTTAAAAGTCTTAGTTTTTCAGAAGTATACAATATGTCAAATCCTAACGAGGCATACAATATTTTTATTGATATTGTGTCTTTGTTACACAGTCAATGTTTTCCATATAAGAAAATTAAAATAAGAACTAATAATAAACTAAAATGGATATCCAGAGGAATAAGAGCCTGTACGAAGAGAAAAAGGGAAATGCTTTGGAATTATAGATTGAACCCTACTTTAGAAAATAAATACAAATATAAAACTTACAGAAAGCGTTTAAAAAAGATAATGATGCTTACACAAAGAGCCCACAACAGTAATTTCGTAAGCAAATCAAGTAACAAATGCCGAGCAACGTGGAAAATAATAAATAACAACAAACAAACAAAACCTAAAGACAGTATTAAGAAAATTGTTTTGGATGATGGTACTGTCATCACTGAACCTATTGACTTATCAAATAAAATAAATGACTTTTTTATAGAACAAACGAATGTAAATTTTAGTAATGACACTGAAAAGCTCTCGTCTGACTTAACCAATCCTACTCCAATTGGCTCGATATTTATTACACCCACTACACCTCATGAAATTTTTAAAACTATAAAAAAATTAAAAAATACAAATAGTGTTGGTTATGATGAAATAGGCTCAAGAGAGATAAAATTCTGTGCAGAGGAATTAGTACACCCCTTGACGTTTATTGTTAATCTTATTATCGAAAATAGTATTTTCCCAGATAACCTAAAGAAGTCTATAGTAAAACCGTTGCATAAAAAGGGGGATAAGAATACTATAGAAAACTATAGACCAATAGCTCTATTACCAGTATTTTCAAAGATAGTCGAGAAAATAATGTATAACAGACTTTATACTTTCTTTGAACAACATAAAATCCTCGTAAAAGAACAAAATGGGTTCCGTAAAAAAAAGTCAATCTCCTTGGCCATATATGACTTAGTAAAAAACATAACAATAAATATAGACAAACACATTCCAGTATGTGCGCTATTCACAGACATGACAAAAGCTTTTGATCTCGTAAGTCATGACCGATTACTAGATAAATTAGAATTATCAGGTATCAGGGGAGCCCCTTTGGAGCTGCTGAGGTCATATCTGTCCAATAGGAAGCAGTGTGTTCAGATAACGCATATATGTACAAAATCAAGGATGGAGCGGACATGTATTTCTAAGTGCAGAACGATATCTAGGGGTGTTCCACAAGGAAGCATCCTTGGTCCGCTTCTGTTTTTGATATATATAAATGATTTGCCAAGAAATATTGAACATCCAATGATATTATTTGCCGATGACAGTACTATAATAATCAACAATAAAAATAAAAATGAACAAAACTATGAAAATGACATAAATAAAGCACTAGCGGACATGATTAATTGGCTTACGGTAAATGAATTAAAAATCAATTTGGCAAAAACTACTTACATGCAGTTTCACCAAAGTAAGACCAAACCACTAACTTTAAACATACATTACCAGGGAACACCAATCAGTAAAGTTGCTGTCACAAAATTTTTAGGTTTGGAGATAGACACAGATACTAAATGGAAATTGCATGCTCAGACTATAAATAAACGTATAAACAGCTACGTATTTGCCCTAAAGAGGCTTTCTAAAATAACTGACTATAAAACCGCAATAATAGCCTATAACGCATTTGTTGCTTCTATATTGAGGTACGGTATAGTCTTCTGGGGAAACTGTTCGGACAAACAAACTCTATTTAAAACACAAAAGAAGTGTATAAGGGCCATATTTGGCTTGCGACCTACAGACAGCTGTAAAAATTATTTCAAAAAACACGAAATATTAACACTTCCTAGTCTGTACATCTTAGAAGTTGCAACATTCATACACTCAAACTTACCTCTTTTCAAAACAAAAACTGATAGTAAAAGCGTGCGGTTGAAACATAATATAGATATTGTATGTGGACAAACAGCTCTTCTAAGAAAGGGCATATTGGGTATGGCGTCCAAAATATATAATAATTTATCAATAGAATTAAGGAACAAGGATATAGTAGATTTTAAAAATAAACTGAAGACAGTGTTGGTCGAAAGGGTTTACTACACCATTCATGACTTCTTTAATGACAAAATTTAGTATTAAAAATTATATACTTGACATTGATGCTGATATTAAATACTATAACTTAATAATACTCATACATTTCAAAATTAGATTTAAGATAAAGATTTTTGTATGCCAGCAATGGTAGGTCATATAGATCCAATATATTATGTTATTAAAATACCTACTATGTACATATGATCAACAAATAAATTATTATTATTATTATTATTATTATTATTAAAATAAAATGAATTTCATGCATGTCCAAATGATGTATCGTATATGCTGATATAAATGTGTGTGAACTTGGATTTTTTTTAAATAATTTTATGTAAAATTAAAAAGTGTATAACTAATCGATAGACAACAAAACTATACGCCGTTGCAATAAATAATGAAAGTAATATTACAAAAGAGCCTGACTGTATTTCAATGACAATACGAAGCCAATGGTTGTTCCGTGCGCGTTATATCTCAGCGAATGCTTTCACCAAGATGCAATAAGGAAAAGGTATCAATAAAAACAAAACTACGACGATACCTTGGCCAATATCGCAGATGCAAGACAAACAGGTAGCAATAGTGGCAATATGTGGGATCTATCCATAGACGACACCGGTGATACAATAAGCGGTGTCGAACGCATTGCCGAGATATGGGGAGAGCGCGTGCCTTACACGGATTGGTGAAGATTACCGTACTTGATAGCTATCGTTGCGTGTAACCCCTATGCAATCGATCAATTTATTATTTCAACATGAAAACTAGTAACACTGATTACAATTTCATTCAACAAATTTCATTTTATTATTTATTAGTTCAAAGAATTGAAAACAAAAAAATGTTACAATTTACAAAAGTTAGAGCATGTTAAATGTTTCAACATGCAGTATCTCATAAAAAATTTTACTCAAGATAGATTTACTTACTTATTGTTATCAAAATTTTAACTAAGTTAACCCCTTATTGCATGAATTATGAAAAAGGTGAGTAAAAAATTTTTTTTTGCCAAAAATGTGTTTACTTATCTTTATTAAATCAAAATAAAAGAGAAAAAAAACATTATTATTATTATTTGTGAAATTATGTGGCAAAGCCATATATGGCCTCGTATGCATTCTAGTAAAAATCATGTGAGGACATATATGGCTTCGTATGCATTGCTATTACGTTTTGTGGAAATCTTTAAAACAATTGCGTTTATCATTATAACATAAGAAGACCTCGCATTTTTCACATTTTGTGTAGCTACGTAGCTTCGAGCAATTTTGACATAGTTGACGTTGATTTTTTACCCAAACAGGAAAATGGTCTATGTTGTCAGTGCGTATAGAAGTTAGTGGCATGTCTTGATGCCTGGCTGGTGCTCTTCGAGGTTTTTTTGAAGATATTGGTGAGTCAGGCATGCTAGATGGAGTACCAACTCGGCTCGATGGAGTACCAGCTCTTGAAGTCGTCGGTGTATCCAGAAGACTGGCCGGACGACCACGCTTTTTCGTCTTCAATAGCAGTTTCCCTGCTTTACGCATATGTTCAGCAACTGCAAGCTTGAAGTCAAACAGCGGCATGTAAGTATTGTCGTTGACCCTGCGCCAAAGAAGCCATGCGTTTACCAAGCATAGGTCTACCATATGGAAGAAAATCCTTTTGTACCATTTGCGTGATCGTAAATGGATTCTATAATAACCGAGCATTGAATCTAGCAAATCAACCCCTCCCATATGCTGGTTATAAACATCGATAGCCTGAGGAGAAGTTACTTCCTTGTACTGCTTTTCTTTTCGAGAATAACGCCGTTTTGTTGTTGTTGGATCACTGCCCACATATGCTGAGAGAATATTTACGTTCTTGTTATCAAACCACGAAATCAAACTTAGCTTAACATCATCTATTACTGCTACTCTTTCTTCAAAACTACCTCGTCCCCTCTTTTTCAATTCTTTTTCAAAGGGCATATTAGAATTTGGTACACGATTGAGTCGCACAGTACCTAGAGGTAACAATCCATTTTTATATAAGTACACCTGAAGATTTGGGCTATTGAACCAGTTGTCGAAACAAATTTTGTGATTGACGTGTCGTGGAACTGTGGCGGTAAGTCGAGTCACTACGTTTGAACTAACACCAAGATCAGGTGCATCTGCAGGATAAGTATTGCTTTGATCTCCAGCAAAAATGTCGAAATCATAACTAAAGCCTGACACACCGCTTAATACCTGATTTTTGTAACCTCACTTATGTGGTTTTGCAGGATTATATTGTTTTATTTCATGACGACACTTTGTTGGAATGATTTGTTCATCAACTGCTAGATATTCTTCTTTTGGGACTAATAACAAATTTTCACGAATTTGATCTAGAAGAGGTCTAATTTTGAAAAGCTTGTCATATCCATCGGTACCGAATGGCTTGGAATTGTCATTATTATTGAAGTGTAGAAACCTCTTTATAGCTTCAAATCTGTTGCACGTCATTACTTCATACACTTGCACCTGGCCGACGGATTTGGACCAATACATCCTCGTCGCAGGCAACTTCACACATGACATAAATATTACAATTCCAATAAATTTCTCCATTTCTTCATTTGTAATACCTGCAGGCTTGTTGATGTCATCTTGGACAGATTTTAGATTTGACTGCTCAACTATGGAAGCAATTATACCATCTGTAAATAAAAACTTGAAAAAAACGGGCGGTGAATCCAATTGTCTTATTTCCTCCGGTAAATCAGTATTTCCTTTGAATTTATAATTTTCTTTGATATAAGGCTCCATTTTTTCATTTCTCCATTTAACCTGGTCTTTTTTAGCTTTTTTACCTCTCATTTGTACAGCCTGCAAGATGTGTAAAGGGGTATCATCTTCGGAGCTATCGGAGTCGGACTCTGGTATGATAATATGTTTTTTTTTAGGTGAACGGGAAGGAGTAGGTTCATATTCCAGGTCGGAATCGGAAACAAATTCATCCTCACTCAAAAAGCCATCCCCAGGTATAGGATTCACATGCTTGGAAGAACCATAAAAACGTGCGGGGTCCATTTCTGAAAAGCAGAAAGCAAAGACTTGAGTGCATACGAAGCCATATATGAGTATGCAGTATTTTTACGGGAACGCATACCAAGCCATATTTGGCGTTTGCAAAAAACTGCTCAAAAATCAAAGAAAAGCAAAATATAATATAAAAATAACTTACTACTGTTTTAGTTGAGTATTCAGAGTAAATAATAATTTTTTATGAAGATCTCACTTGTCTTATTACTGTTGTTTTTCACTGTTATAAGTTTCACTTGGCAAGTTACAATTCACTAGCCGGCCGCGTTGTACATAACCTCAAATATTTTTGACACAGATAACTTACCCATAGACAAAAAAATACGTTTCGTTTCACAATTAAAGACATAATACGGTACAATTTATTATGATTTAATTTAATATTTAGTTAATCCATAAAAAAAATATAAAATCTAGAAGCCATGAATGGCTTCGTATGCGATAAGGGGTTAATTAGATCTCGTACAAAAAAGGTTATTCAAAAAGGAAATGTTATTTAAGAAAATGTGCGTTTTAGCCTAATTTACTCATGCACCGTAATCACAGGTATCGTATTATTCGGTGGTTTCTTATAAGAGTGTAGTTTCAGTCACTAAACGGTCTGTCCATTTCTAGATTAAGATATTCCATTTAGTTACTGGCTTCTTCAAGCGTGCAGTATAAAAAAAACCTGCAAGTTAGACAGCGCAATTGCCCTAGTGTTGCTTGTGTCCTTAGGCGACGGTAGCCACCCACCATCAAGTGGAGTAAATTAAAAAGTAAAGCAACGGATACTATTACATCTCTTAAGTAAAGCAAATAGCATCCTTATAAAATTTGCTTACCACTTATATCGTCTACTTAACGCTTTGTGTAAACGAATTTAATTTCGTTTGGCTGTTAAATACAAAATTACTCTTTTTCTAGACTTCTCTTCGATGGAAACAAACATATTGAATTTCAATTGAGACACGAACTCTGATAAAATCAATAAGTTAAATAATACGCTATCAAACTGAAGCGCTCCCTTATATAGTGTTTCAAAAATTCCATTTGTAGAGAACGGGCCATTAGCGAAGCAAGGGAAATCTGCAATCTCTAGAGATTGAAAATCAAACAATGCGAACGTTCGAAACCTAATACCATTCGTTATTAAGACACAAATGTGGCGCTATAGGAATAAGGCAGAGGCAAAAGAAGACGCATAAGGGGGTGATACGCGACACAGAAAATATACATAGACCAGGGAAGCGAAGGTAACGGCTGTAATAAAATTTTATTTACCTTAATATTTCGGCAAACGATGAGTCGAGGCGTGTGTGAAATTATGTACCAACAACGTGTTGACAAAATTTACAACATCAGACATAAGAAGAGAATGATTTCTGGCACCTTATTTCACACAACAAAAATAATACGATCAACGCTATCAACAGAATAGAAAAAATATCAAAATAGTTTAAAATACATTGTAATATTTTAAATAATGGATTTTGAAGTGTTTCCATATTTAAGAAAAATTTAGCAGAATGTTCCATCTATTCTTCCAAATCTACCATAAATACAATATATACTAAGTCTATGCATGAAAAAAGAATAATAATCCCATGTTGAAAATTTTAAAAATAGTTTAAAATATCCTTCAGTTCGTCTGTAAATCATTTGGGACATGAGAACGAAAATTTATATTTTATTTATTTATAAAAGTATAATAATAATATACAGTTGGAACCATAGAGAGCCTGAATGAGTTTTTACTAATGAATATTTTTTGTGTTCATCATTCTTGACTTAAATTAACACTCAGGTAAGTTCGAGTTACAGACAATTCTAAAAAGCCTCAAGTAAATTAATCCCAATGGGCGATCAGGACGTGTTGCGTAAACAAACATAGCCCGGAGGCGCCCGTTGCTTGCCTCGGGTAGACACAATTCCATTGTGAGATAATTTATGTAAATGAAATTCGCATTACCCTGTTTCCATTCCAGCCTGAATTCTTGTACGCGACTCGACATGTTACAAGAACATGTTTATTGCTGTGTTTTGTCTTTATTATCTCGTCTTTCCTGTCACTATCTGCAATGTGCCTATTGTCATAATTTTCTCCACTTTTGTATTACAATATTTAAACGTGGATTATTTAACGCTAGCTGGTGCCCGCAACTTCGTCCACGTTGTAAAAGGAAATATATGAGTAATATAACGCCATACATTGGGTCTCCTGATACAAGTATTTTTATACTTAATAGTAGGCCCCCTACATCCTTTTTGTACTTAGGCTTTAAGTATATTAATAAATTATTTTGTATTTGTATTTTGTATAGATATAATATAGAAGACAGAGGTATATACATCTTTATCGTTGAAGGAAATGGAGTCCATTGTAAAATGCGGTTGATATTAGAAGTATATTGGTCACTTATTTTTTATTTTCAGCTTCAGTACTTTACTAACTACACTTTTTAGGTTAATTTTACGGCGAAAAGTCTTTAACCCTCTGAGGATTTTGTGAACTATTTCCATCACGGTTCTAATAAAGGCACAGAAGTTTTAAGAGCGCATTTGGTAAAAATACGGTGTCGCAAAAGTTTTCTTTATTAGTTTCCCCCTTTAATCCGGCCAGGCGTGTCCCAATGTCTTTATGGCGAATTTTCAATCTGAGTCTGGGCGGAAGCCAATAAGAAATCAACTATTTGTTCCCTGATTCCCGTGCATCGGTTCGAAGGGGAGTCGTTTCTTTACGACTTCTTTTACGATTGGAGGTGCATTCGGAATTAGTCCTCGCTACTGGGAAAGCCTTTTCGTGTCTGCGAAGATGAATGGAAAAAGGATTACAATGACTAACACGGTGAGTTTTTCCCTTGAAACTTATAACCGAAACTTTTATCGGTTAGAAAAACTGTTATAATGTTGAGAGGGTTCTTTTGCAAACCAGGGCTGGATAATGTGGAAATTAATTTGTTTATACGAGTTTTTTTCTTATGTGTAGTTTTATGGAGAATATTTTTATAGTTATGTTAGAAAACATTGTGCATTATATTCATAGGGAAAGATAGGGTGGTTGTCGTTGTAAAACCAATCAGTGGAAATATTTATTGTCAATATTTTAATACAGGACCTCATTGCTAATTGATAATTGAGGTGTTTTCTCTAAATTCAAATTCAGTTAAACTGAAAATACCTTACTATAAAGATAATTTATATCATATATCTAGTGGCCAGCTTCCGGCTTCGCACGGATTCAAAATAAAAACTATCCTATCTTTTAAGTTAAACCAAATTACACATAGTTTTATCAAAATCGATTCAGTAGGAGTTCATCGCGGAGACACAATGTGACACGTAATTTTTATATATATAAAGCTTGATAATACAATCAAGCTGAAGTGTTCGTTTCTTTGTTTAAATGCTTTTATCTCTAGAACTGCCAGTTGGTTTTAAAAAAATATTTCACAATTGGTAACCCAATTGATAACATTGAGCAATGTTATCAAAAAAAATTGGCCGACTGCTCGACGAGAACCGAGCATTATCAATAATTCGAAATGAGCAGTACGCATTATAAATTAAACCGTAAGTGAAGCTACTTATAAATAACCGAGATAATGACTAATAAATGAGGTAAACTTATAGAAATTTTTCAATGATTTTATAAGTATAAAAGTGTCCTTGTGACAGATCCAACCTCACAAGGGATGATGAAACTTAGGAGCGATTAAACGAATCTCGTAAAAGGAGACCGAGTAGACTCACATGAACCGTAATAAAGTATTAACGTCAACCCTGCTCGACGCTCTCATACAATTTTATAGTCTTTATTTAAAAGTACCACACATTTATTTTCACATTTAAAGGTTAACCTTTTCTATCAAAGTGTGAAGTAGGTAAACTATAGTTATAGCTATCCTCTCAATGTTTTTAATTCAGTAATGTTTATTACCAACCTCGATAATAGCTTCTTTTAGTGCTTTTACATAGCTTAACCGGCGCCGGTTCACGCGCATGCCGGTCTGAATTTGCTTGCTTTGTACTAGTGTTGCCCAAAAGTCTTGCAAGTCTTGCAGTCTTGGTCTTGTTCTTGCATTTTTGCAAGACCAAGACCAAGACTGCCTAATTGTAGCAAGACCAAGACCAAGACTGACCCTGCAAGACTTAAGCAAGAACAAGACTAAGCCTGCAAGACTCTTGCGTCTTGCAATTTATATCAAACCACTGAGTCCACGAGAGCGGAACCGCGGACTCAGCTAGTTCATTATACATCATAGGTATTGTATTACTATATTTACATCCTGTAAATTACTACGTAAATTATAATAGTATAATTTACGTAAATTTCTAATAGAATTTTGCTCCGCCCCTTTAATTAAACATTTTTTCAATGAATTTATAAACTGAACTGTTATTGGTAACGAATTGTATTATTTGATAACTGAAAAGATAAAATATAACTACTGTGTACTGGAGACAAAATAAATAAAAGGAAGTCATAATCTGGCGACGATACGATAATTGATTTATTTGCTGACAGATCTACCAATTTTTTTTTTAGTACGGAGCTATTATTTAAGGGACAAATCTATTATTTTCACAACAAAGTTTTATTCATAGGACAAACTACGATTTTTTTGATAATACATTTATTATTTTAGATACATATTGACATTCATTTGTTAATTCATACCTGGCGACACATTTATTTAATTGACAATGAAAATATTTCGTGCCGACAGATCTATTAATAGGTATAATATTAATATTATTGATAGGTACAAGTTTATAACAAAATATAAATTTTGATGACGGAAAATATAGTTCAAAAAAAATTTAGGTGCCGTCGATGGAGGAAATAATCTAGGGCCATTGAGAAGCGATACCAAATGCAAACAAAGTTACCGCAAGGTCATTTTTTTTTTATGCAGGGCTTTAGCGCGGCGATGTCCGGGTTGTCCTTGAATATTATTCTATCTTGTGTCAAATAGATAAAACATAGAAAGAGATAATAGATTGTCAGTTCAAGTAAGGTGAATAAACTTTTGTATCTCAATAATTTGGCTCCTACTTTAAATATTAAAATATTTATCCATAAATTATAAAGCCATAGATCTGACATTATAATCTAACCAAAAGAATAGACTAATGCATTTGAAACAAAAAGTAAATAGTAAATACATAAGTAATTACATAAGTACATAATACTTATTTCATATAGATGATTTCATTACATTTAAAAATTTAATATTAAGAAGACATCAAATCAAGAATAGGTAGTAAAAACAACTTTTGACTATTTGATTTTCGCCGCAATTGCGTAGTTGTATTGGTATGTGTAAGCAAATTCAGTTCTTAAAAGTATGAGCACTTAAGTTAATTTTCAACAAAAATACGCGCGGTGAAAATTCCAGTTCAAAGTTATTTTTTACATGCTTGCCTCACAGCTTCCTTGTGTAGCTAATGACGCCCTAAATATCTACGGTTTAAAGGGTAAATTCGTTTGCACTGTCATAAAGCGGCAACTTTTGTCGGTTCTCTTTCTAGATTCTACACAAAATTGATTCAACTTTTAACATGTTTATGAATTTATTTAAAAAGAATTTAGCGAGTTATAATCAGTTTTAACATGGTTTTAACCATTAACCAAATACTATATAAGTAATATTGGTAGTAGGTTTTAACCAAATCAATTGCATACTTGATTATGTTGTGTTATTTATATAGTTTATTTAGTGCCCGCGACTTTGTCCGCGTAGAAAAATAAAAGTTTTTTATTAGAAGACCCCTTCGGAACAGTACTTTTTCTGGATGAAAAGTACCTATCCTATGTCTTTTCTTGTAGGTATCCCTGACAACGTTTGTGCGAAATTTCATGATAATCGGTTGAGTAGTTAGGGCGTGAAAAGGTAACAGACAGACAGAGTTACTTTCACATTTATGATATTAAAGTATGGATTACGTTTTGCCCGCGTCTTTGTTTACGTAAAGTACGATTGATATAGGTAATAATTATACCTATATTAGATTGGCATAATTATTACTTAATGAAAATTTATCTTAATTCAAGTAAACGAACAGCCACCTTCGTGATCATGACGCTCATGTTGTGGACGTGTCCGGTCCGCGTAGATACTGGATAGGTAGGTACTTACCTACCTACTTACATAGGTATCTGATTAAATTATAGACTAACTTCGTCCGCGTCTGCCGTCTGGATGAAGATAAAAATGTATCTTTTCTGTACCTATCTCTTTAAAACAATTATACCTATTTCAATTTTATTTTCATACCTACGAAGTTCATACCTACGCTCTTGTTCATGCTCTTGTTTAATTAACTTTAACTTGTATAACATTGGTAGGTACTTACCTAATTAATTAATGAATTTTAATGCATTTGAAAGACAACGACAGAAATCTTGTAGGTAGGATAGTAGGTACAGAGGGGTGTGGGGTACGAAAACCTTCGTAGTTTTTCAAATTCATTCCTTTATCAAGTCGTTGACTCTTAATAACTTTTGAAACTAAAGCACTAAGACAGCTTACAGACGTATGAAATGAAATTTTGGCATGACTGATAATTGCCCTTGTGCATCATGTTTAGTATGTTAGTGATAAAAATTGTACCTAACCAATAAAATTATACAAACATTATGTATGTAGGTACTTATCAAGTTTATATTACTCCCGATATAAGTATTTATATAGTCTTCTTAGGTTTATATTCTATTCAGCAAAATTTAAAACTCATCGAGTCGAGTATATCAAGGTAGCAACAGTTTTTGCGCCAGTTAATATGATGGCTAAGCTCTTTTACTTTACGCGATATAAACCATTGGTCGGTCGGCGGTGTTTATAATTACATGTTTCATAATCATTGATGTTTATGGGTGGGCCTTTTCCTTAGAAAATAACACTGGCATAACAATCCGCAAAATTACGCGTGTACTTGGTTTCATTTTAAAAAAAGTTTGTAACCGCAGTATTACAATATAATATATTCCGCAGTGGTGTCCGCTTACACGAAGCTAGAACAGGACAAGGGATCCGTGGAGTGGATGCAGATATTTATAACTGTGTCTGTATAATAGTAATGTATGTGCCCGTGTTACTTATAAAAATTAATAAAAGTGGATTATACCAAATACAATATATAAAAATAAATAAATAATTAAAATGAAATACTTACTAAAATTACATCTTCGTTAAATTAACAAGTCAAAGTCAAGTTAAAATAATTTGTTCATTTGAAACATTTATATGTACTTAATTACTCATTAACCTCAAAACAATATAAAATTAAGCTTTTGATAGTTATAAAGGTTTTTATTTTATTTTTTAAAAATAATATTTATATGTAACATTTTTATAATATTGTTATAAAAATATTATATATAAATATTATTTTTATCAAATTTAATAAGTAGCAAACAAAAACATTAAATTACTATAGTTAGCAACCGACTCTACTAATTTCGTTAATCACTACTTACGTACCTACAAAAATTTTATTAAAAGACTGTGCGACACAGCATTTGACAATGTTTGATCGCCGCCGCTCTCACATCAAAGGTTGCCGATGTTCCAAAGAATGAAATAAATTTACAGGTGCTCAGAACGACTACGAATACAGATTTTGTTAAAATAGGTACATATTAGACAATTTATTGTAGTGATATTATTGTAGTAATATTATGTTATATTAGACTGTAGGTGAAAATGAAAAAAATGAAAAATGTTTATTGTTTGAAAAATAGTTTTTACAATAACAATGATTGAAGACTCCTTTTAAGCGGAAGCCTGTGCCAGGAGCCTTCGCTCTTCCATAAAAGCTAGTACTAACAATATATATAATATTTAAATAGAGGTGTGTGCGTGCGCGTGTGTGTGTGTGTGTGTGTGTGTGTGTGTGTGTGTGTGTGTGTGTGTGTGTGTGTGTGTGTGTGTCTGTGTGTGTGTGCTTGTGCGGTGCGTGTGTGTTTTTATTGTATTAGTATTAACAGGTCTTCTATTTCGTCGTAGTTTTTAGTTTTAAGCCAATCCGTGATAAGTTTTTTACATTTGGAGTATAGTTTGTCATATATATATATTTCTTTATTAACTTTGTTATACAAAAATGATGACCTAATGTAGTATTGCATTTGGGCAAATTTAGTTTTTACTTTGACCATGGTCTTCAAGGCTTAGTTATTGACGAGTTGGAGGAGTACTTAAGTAAACCAAGAGCCGCCAGCTCGGAAGACATTTTAGAGTGGTGGAGGACGCATGAGACGGAATATCCGATTTTATCTAAGATGGCTCGTGATTTTCTTTTTATACCTGCAACTTCAGTACCTGCTGAGAGATTATTTTCTGAAGCATCGTTAGTAATTAGAAAACATAGAAATAGGTTAAGTGATGAGTCAGCCAGATGGTTACTTTGTATTAATTCTTGGTCAAAAGAATTAATATAAAGTGAACTATTGCACCATGTCAAAGCTATTGCTAATTTGTGTTTTGTTTTTTATTTAAATAAATTGTAAATTGCATAAATTATTTTTATTCTACAACTCTTCTATTCCATATAAGGTGAGGGCCTATCACTTCACAAAGTCTTTAAAATACTTATTGTCTAGTTAATTTTATTAATTTGGTTGACCTTTATTTAAGCTCAAAATGTACCTATTGTTACCTTGTCTAAGATGTAAACTAACGTGTTTAATAATGGCAATAGGCTAATAGTCCAATCAAGGCTTTAAATCGAAATTTGAGGTAAGTACAGGAATTTGTGATATGTTCTTCTTTGCAGTATTTAAAAACTTTTTTCAAAAAAAATATTTCTAAACCCCCGAGCAAGGGTTTCAAGATTACTCAAAAATGGTAAGTGCTAGAACAAAAAGTTATTAAGAAAAATTGTAAAGCAGGAAATTTTATATAAAAAAGATTTATAGACTTTTTTCTATTATTAAGAATAACAGAGTTAGGGCGGTTTGAAGTTAAGGGTTGAAATATGGAACTAAAAATCATAGCGAGCTGAAATATTAATTAATTTTCAATATATATTTTTTCGTTTACTTAGAAAAATATAAATTTGTTTTTTTTTTTCAATTGTTAATAAAAAATGACAACAATTTTAATTTTAGTCCAAGAAAATGGCCCTCTAAAACCGAATTTTGAGATAAATACCGGATTTTTTTATGTATGTATTTCTTTGAAAGATCTAAAAACGATTAGTAGGTAAGAGTTTTTTTGTAAACAACCCTCAAGAAGGGGTCAAAAAAATTCCTATACTTACAACAAATTTCGATTTAAAGCCTTATTTGATTGGACTATAATAGGTGATTGCAAGACTTGCGAGACTCTTGCTGCAAGAACAAGACCAAGACCAAGACTGTGAGCGCAATACCAAGACCAAGACCAAGACCAGGTATATTGACGCAAGAACAAGACCAAGACTGGCTAAGTCTCGTCTTGGTCTTGCATTTGGGCAACACTAAATGGCGTAGGTACATGTTGACATGCACAGCTAGCGCCGGTCGCTGGTGCCGGTTTAGCTATGTAAAATCACTAAAAGACCCTTTGAAGTCTTTAATATGACTTATTAAGATATGATTTATGCTTCGTTCGTCCCGATGTTTTGTCCCACATTCCAAAAATTACCTCCTTCGTCCCATAACCTGTCAGATTAGATTCCTGTTTCGTCCCACAAAATATTAAGACGATTAGAGATCACAAAAAATTTCCGTATAGCGAATGGGGGGACTGCCACCTGCACTCCGGTGCAAGAACTACCTGCGTGCAACACGGTTTTCGTCCTGCTGTTCCGTGTGAACAATTTAAAATTTTAAACAATTTTTTTTAGACATTAAATTAGCTATAACATTGCGTAAATTTAATTAAATTCGCTTTAGAAGTTGGAAGAGACTTCTTGCAAAAAATGTAGATTACATTAGATTTATTCAGATTTTTTTTCTGCATATTATAATATGCAGAAAAAATTGTCCTCGTTTAACGCTCTTTTCATTAGTGCATTAAAATCCGCATTAAAATCCGTTGCGTAGTTTAAAAGATCTAAGCGTACATACAGAGGGACAGACGGCGTTATTAGACGACGTTAGAGGGAAGCCGCTTTATTTTAAACTATGTAACTAAACATAATATATAGATATAGAAGAAGTGTACTCTCCAAAAAGAATTATTTTTCATCTAAATACTTTGAAGGGAAATTTCACTGTGAACGGCGGCTTATTTAATAAAGTTAATTTCGATTTACGTGACGTTGAGTTAAGGTTATGTAATGAAAGTTATGAACTCTCAACACTAATACATTCACTTGTATACGGCACATAGGTAGTATCTGTATTATCACGACACGTGTCGCGATTAACTCTCTTAACTCAGTTCGACTTGCCGTCGCAAGCACTGAGTTTTCACTACGATCGTGACTGAAATCTCATATCGTGAGCGAGTTAATTTTGTTCCTGTGCGGTTCTCCACGGTGCGAAGTCTTTGCCGAGCTACGAGCAGGTGTATAAAACTTAAGTATAACCACTATAAAGTGAATTTTTAATTCACTTGCAAGAATGTCTGCGAAGAAATTATTTTTAACTAGTCAATTTTAATAATGTCCAACAATAAATAATAATTTGGCAATTTAAATGTTTTATGAAAAGCTTTTGAAACAAAAATACTTTTGAATTAAGATTAATGAGAGTAATCTCTTCTTTCCATATATTAGAAAACGAGTACCTACATTAAATGGGGTGTCACCTATAGATATGTATATAATAACAAGGTTAGTGGCATCATCGATAAATGTGTAGGGAAAAATAGAAACTGCTATTATTTCATTGCAAAGGAAGGTTTGAATATCCTATGTTGTATCATAAGAGGAATCCAGGAAGTGGATCCAGGCTGCTTCTGGCCGGTCCTATTGGAGTTATGGGGGAGGCCTATGTCCAGTAGTGGACGTCCTGCGGCTGAGATGATGATGATGATGATGATGAAATAAAAATAATACAGAAATTTATTTTGTGTATTATTATTATATTCTTTGTCGAATCGTAAAAAAAGAGTTCTTTCAACTAAGTATACCCAACATACTGTAACAATTCCAGACATAATATTTAATTTGTAACCAGTTATCAAAGTACATTTTCTGAACACAAATATTATAATATTTAATTTGGACTTTATTCTCGTTATTGTTAGAGACAGAAGCGATAAAGGCACGAAACACAAACACCCCTTGGGCGCGTACAAAATTAATCCAATTCACGGAGCAGGTATTACGAAATCTAATGGGCCAAAGTTTTCATGTAAGCCAATTGTATACAGTTAATCTAATCGGTGCCGTGTACAACGATATTTTCATATCGGGACCCATTTGTACCGTTTCAATTGCCAAATGAAAAATACGCGGATTTCCTGTCGACGGTAATCGCCGTGTAATCCATCAAATGAAACGACACGGACGCTCTACGTCAACCTTTTGCTTAGAAAACGTGTCGCGCCTTTCTTATTACCAATTGTCACGACTTCGGTAATGAGTCGGTTTAACCGAACGTTTTTGCACTTGTTATGGTTGTTGATTTATTGAGTGATTGATTGAGTCCTAAGCATGTTTAAAAAAGATGTAGTTGTTTCGTCTCCAAATATGTCTCAACAATTTATATCATAAGGAAATATCTTAAGAATATATGAAAGTAGATTTGCCTACACTTTGTCTCTACTATGAACTCCCATCATTACAATAATAATTGACACTGTATTAGTTCACGTCCTGAATTTATTTAATGCAATATTTTTTGCCGCAGATAATATTTAACATAAGACTCTAAAATCCTAACGAATATTATAAAAGGGAATCTGTTCGTTTGTTAAACACTCACGCCTTAAATACTGAACTACTTAACTACTCATCATCGGGAATTTTGTTAGGAATATGGAAAAAGACAAAAAGATATATTGATTTTACACAGAAAAAAGTACTGTTGAGGAAGGAAAAAGCGGAAGTACTGGGTCAAAACTAGTTTATCAATAAATGGCTTTACATAAGTAATATCAAATAGTGTCGTAAATGTTAGCTAACATATTACATTTCTGAATTATTTTCTTCCAAAATTTACAATAGCCAAAATTGAGAGCGACATTTGGTTCCAACTATCCTTGACCAAAATAATTTGGTTCGATTAGATCTGGAGTGTGCGTGGTTTACAATAACTTTCTTCCTTTAAGCTCTCCAGCTGTGAGGGACCTGGTCGGCGACAGGGCCCTCCTCCCTGTCCTCACACCATCCCCTCTTTGCCTCTCACCTTACAGTTCCTCCCTAACCTGACCACTGTTGCCGTGCTCATGCGATAAAACAATTACCCCAATGAAGTCGTGCTCAGAGTACATAGGTAGCGTAGGTATATACCTACGTACACAAACCGAAATATGGCGAACTTTCACAAAGTTATAAATCAAATTACTGAAGTTAAACAACAAACAAGAAAAAGTGTAATACAAAACATTATCGAAGGAGATTAATTTCTTGTGAGCACGGAATTTTAGTAACTTTAAGTTGTGGATATGGTTAATATTTATTTGAAGCTGTAATTAAAATTTCTAGACTTGTTATTTTAAAGAGGCTGATGTTCTGACGAAACACTTTATGATGCTGTTGCCTGTAAACCTTCAAATGACATAGAGAGTAATGCAAACCCTATAATGTTATTATTTTTATCATATTTGTCTACAAAATTTAAGATTCTACAAATTATTTTTAGTGTGAGTTTTGTAGAAGAATATTAAATGTATACTTATTATCTCCCAATGGGAGTTTTCTTGATTATTTCTAACCAAATTGGTAGGTGGCATTTTGGTCATCGCAATTTGCTTTTTGTTATTTGAAATTTAAAATTAGATATTTCGACAATTTATAGAGGCTGACTACATGATTTCAATTGCAATACTTTAGAAATTTAATTTAAAAAAGTATCCAAAATAAATTTCCTAAAGACCAGTTGGAAATATCGAATGCAAGGGCCGTTACCGGTTAAACAGCGTCGCGTGCTGGCTCACGCTCGCAAAGATCTTGATATGATGGCGCTCACTAATTATACTTTACCTATTACCTACGACTGGCGGCCTCGACTACAATAATTACGCTTCAATTCTAGATAACGTTCAATCTGATACTTTCAGTTTGAACACGTGACAAGGAACGCATGGTGTAATGGATATCAATTATTACGGTATTAGTTTTGTTATAAAACTTATTTTAGAAAAATCGTGATATAAATACTTAGTTTTTGGGTTCTTTTTAAAATCAATAGTATATTAATGTTAATGTCGCCATGGTCATGGGCAGGCTGACAGCCAGGTAGACGACTCTAAACTTAAAAACAAAAAAAAAAAAAAAACAGTGCAAGTAAGCCGCCCACTTTGACACGATAAAGAATAAAGTGATGATAGAAGAATAGGCTTTCGCCTCACCGAACTGTGACAGCACACGTGCTTCAAACAGCACAGTAGCCTTTGGTAAGGGAGTGGTTACTGTTGCCGAATGGGTTGCCCAGTTTATGACTGCGGAATGCAACGTAAAACTTAAATTATTAATTATTAACTGAGTTAAGGTTTACGCTTTATTTTTGATAACTGAGCATTAAACGCACCGATATGATCGCTTACAAAAAAACGAGTAAGAACAGCAAATTACGTAGTTAACTCTAGCGGGAACCAAGTTTTTTTTTGTGTTTTAACGTAGATTGTCATGAAAAATGCACCGCAATTGAATATACGACGGTGACATGACGTGTACACATAGGTAACAGTTTTGAAATATGTATGTCGTCAGTGTCGAATCTCACAGCTGTGGGAAAATATTCAGACTGTCTCCAGCAGCGTACGATGCAAATGAAATAGACGCTTTCTTATGAATTCTCGATGGAAAAGTGCACTATTTTTAGACTTCCTGTCAGAACTTATTATGATTTTTCCGTACGAGAATTTTCTATGCTGTACGTACCTACGTCTTTAATTCTTCAGCTTCGTAACTAATCTACAAACAATGGAATCGTCAACCTGCCTGTTTTTCTTTATAATAAAATAGTTATTAGATATTAACTAGATAAAGCGTTTACTGGAGATATTTCTGGAATTTGTAAATGGTAATATATCCGCACATTTGATGCTTTTCATCTTCGTTGAGCTCTGCATTTACTAACACAGGTGAGGTATCTCTTGCAATGGATAACCAACGATTCATTAATCAAATGTGTTCCCTATCAGTTAAGTCATTATTGTGCAATTTTTGGTTAGGCTAGTATCTTAATAAATTCTGTTTCACCTACGTTTAATTATACTGTACAAAACTTATAACTACGTTTAATTAATTGTTATTTCTTTAAACAAGTTAATCAAGCCATATTCAATTAGAACTTAACGAAGGCATAATTTTTTGCTTGCTGATACATATTTTCTGTGCAATAAAAAACAGATACCTAGATATCTTAACTTCAAAGCTACATTTTTTTTTACTGAAATGTGTACATTTCTTCAAGTAACAATGTTATCGAAGATATGATTCCAATAAGAAGATAATAGATACAGCGATTGAGCTAAACTAACTGTTGCAGTCGAAAGCATTGCTTTCGTTACAACGTACCGAGAACGCTCATTGGCCATATTGAGTCGGGTCTAATGGATGCCGACAGTCTTAGAATGTACTCATATAAAATTACGTGGCCATAAAAGCGAATGCATTTGTATGACGTTCGGTCTATACGACGTCATAAAATAATAATGCTTCAAAGTTTATTCAGAGGTACGCTTTTGCAGCGAAGCAGCACTGCCGCAGACTTTCGTTGTAGTTCAAATTACCTTCATGTTTGATTGCTGTTGTATTTGAATTTCGAATGTTTTCGTTCGATAACATTGTGCTGACTCGTGTCGACGGCGTGTGTTATTTTGTTACATTGTTACTTTTCATTGTCGGTAACTAGATGTTTCTAAATGGCGGGTGCATTTGAATGTATCTACTAGTGTAGTAGATACGCAATTGGTAAAATGTTTTAAAATATTATCACAGATTACCTAAAATTTTATATAGAGTTGACTTGTACGTTTTCGTAGTAGAAACCAATCAGTATTGCATTGATTGAAGTTATAAAAGAATTTTTAATATATTTTTATTTGTATACTATGATCTTGTTATGGCAATTTGAACTCCGCCTCGAATACAATTGTGCACTATATGATATGTTAATATAGAAGAGTGGAAAGCCTGACAGACGGCCGAAAGCAGAATATGAGTACAACACAGAGTATATGCAAATTGATGATACAACAAGGTTGCAGCCGTCGCGCCGTCCCAGGCGGCACGTCTGCGAGCAACATTCTGATTCCTGAATCCACTTGCACCTGCCCAATTCCCTCTAGTAAACGTCGCATTCCCGATTCAGACTTCATTTGAGCGACTCGAAACAATGTTCAGTTCTCTTTGGGCGTCTAAATAATGACTATAATTGGATGTGTCTTTTCCAAACCTGCATATAGTATTTGTAAAGAGATTTAAGCGTCGAAGATATCATCGTTCAACCTGAATATAAAATCCTGAAAGCAACGCCAGGAGGGAGCGACTGGCATTCCTTACTCACTGGCTAAAACACAACAAGGAGTGTGATCACTGCTGCATTTTGGGCTGCCCAGTTTCTGAGTATAAAATGCAGTAAGCCTCTCACTATTGATTATATATGTATATATTGTATTTTTTTAAAAAGTTCATAATAGACATTTAGTAAATTATATTATTCTTTATTAGCTGTTAAAACTAGACAAGAATTACTCTCATAAAATAAACGAAGTAACATTTGATTTACATTGTTTCAAAAAAGTATTTTTTTGTATTTACTAAGTTGTGAAGGAACTGTTGTGTGAGATTAAGCTCCGCTTCCAAACAGATAAACTGTTAAAATATATGTATTCAATTAAATAATAAACGCCTTAATAGATTGTGGACTTCACGCCATGCACCGCTTGCAAATAAGCAAACAGTTCGAAAACTTCCACTTGAACAGCTCACGCCGAGTGGTAGAGACGTCTCCCTTTATATTTATATTTTAACAAAAAGAAATACAACACAGACAAGTGGTAGGTGGTCTGTGACGTTGAAAATTCAAACGAATTTAAACATACATATATTTTAAGATTCCATGTTCATGTGTTTATTGCAAGTACATCTTAGTTAGATCTACCTGTCGATGTTTATATCGTGTGATTAAAAGGGTTTACAAACACGAGTTCATCAAATCAATCAAACAAAATTTTATAGGTAACTACTATATTGTACGAGTCTTTCTCATATATCTTTCCGAGTGTTTAGGGATTGCCAGAGCCTATTTCTCTATTCTCACATTTTTTGGTATTCCTAGGCGAATGTAACCACCTTTCATTAAGTGGGCCATTGTCCTGCCTACCTCGCTTTACTATACAACAAATTAAGCTGTTCTTTACCCCCTAACTAATCTACATAACCGTTTTGGCTCAAGCTGCTCTGTAAGTATTCAATATTTTTGAATGAAACATGTAAGTGACCGAAACAATGAAAAAGATGTCAAGCTTCTTTTAAAGCCTACCTAAAATTCTTTACCTAAAACTTAAATGCTATACAGACCGAGAGTGAAATAGTTCGCCTTTTCGAGGTCAAACTCTTTTACTTTTAGGTCTCGAGTTGGCAAGCTAGTTCCATCAGCGACTCTTTGATGTGTATTTTCGAATATTTAAGTACTCGGGTAGCACAAACGTATCAGGGAGCAGGCGACCTCCATTCAACATGCCTTTGATCTGCGTTATGTTTGAGAAAAATGTCTACTTTATCTGTTCGCAGCAAACGTGTGTTTACGTGATATATATTTCTTTGAGTTTAGTTACTTTCAAGATTATTAAGCATACCAATATATTTCTTTTTTTTTACAGATCATGTTCGTGAGTTCTCGTGTGGGACACTTTACTATAGGACATTCTTCGTGGACTCCAAACGCGATGCTCTCTACGTGGGTGCCATGTGAGTAAATTTTGATTGTTTACAAAGATGCCTGTTTTATTATAGTAAAATCTACTGATTTATTTTATAACATTTGCTGATATTAACTTAACCTTTTCATATTCAATTGTACAGAGTTTCTATTTTCAGTTTAGTTAACGAAAAATCAATAGTTAACTAGCCATTCTGAGTAAAATTCCTTAGGTCGATTTGACTTAACAACTCTGTAAATATGCTTTAAAATAAACTTTTGGAAATAAACCAATAGAATATTAATATTAGCTTCATACAATATAATAAGATATATAGGTAATATTTTACTGCATATAATAACATAAAAAGGAATAAAATACCTGGTATATTTGTTCCTAATTTCTGTCCAGATTAAATAGATCTGTGGCTTACAATAATTTAGTCGATCAGTTTTCCAAATAAAGTTCTTTTTTGGAAGGGGGAGGGAGGTCCAATTGTATTGGTGTCAATAACAAGAGGTGATATAGGTCAATCGTGTGTGACACGAAGGCAATACCCGGCAATAATGTAACAGCCGCATTTAAAGCTATAAAACGATCTTCCCTAAACGTTGCATTACTGTTATTATGGAACATTGTTACTTGGTTCTAAAATTACAATATGGTAAAGTAAATTGGTATTTTATTAATAACTAACTGAGCCTGGCCACGCTTCTGTGCGGTGTGGTACTGGACACTGCCTTTATATAATATTTATCTTTAATTTTTCCAAAATAAGAGTAGCCTAAGTTACTGCTTATAGTATCGGCTATCTGCTAGTGAAAGTCTCGTTAAAATCGGTCCAGCCGTTTTAGAGATTATCAGGAACAAACAGACAGTTTTTTTTTTAAATACTTAATTGATTATTTGTTATAAGTAGCAGTACTATGATATACGTTTAGTAAAATATGGGTAAAATGCAGTTATTTTGACATTACGAACACTTCAATTTTATTTATTACTAGACCGATTTGTAACTTTTACTTAAGTAGGCGAGTAAAATTGCTAATAAATTTGATTTTCGTCAAACAAAATGTGCGACTTAATAAAAAAAAGTGTCAAACTTCGAGAATAACACTAAAAATAGAATGAGTTCTAGACAGGCAAGCTGCTGTGCATATTTAAAATGAGACAGACATGCAACTTGCATTTTATATGGGTATGTCTGGTTTCTCAGAAAATAACTTTTCATAGGGGCAAAGCTAACTAGAGGTGAAAATTTAAAAGAGAGGATAACGAATCCACTGCATTTTTAACGTTATTTCTAGCTTTTATATTCAATTGTACATTACTATTATTATAATTAATAATGATTTTATCCATTGCTTTTTTTAAAACATTATTATTATCTTTAATTCAGGAAATAAAAAAAAATAACAATAACGTTCGTAGAACACGAGAATTTTGTTTGCTATTATTTATGAAAGGTTTTGCCATGCATTTTACTACAAAAAATACCTTTCATAAATATAAATCAAATAGTAAACCATGGAAAATAGTGACTTCCAAAAATTAAAGTCTTTGTTCCTAGTTCTACGCTACATAAAATTAATAATTATTATTTTAAATATAAATTCTCTTTACTTAATTTAAATCATTTATCAAAATAAATTTGTGTTCTAAGCATTATAGTACCACGAAATGCCGACCAAAACATTTTATAATATTTTTTTTTCCAGGGACCGACTTTATCGGCTAAATATGAATAATATCAGCGCATCGCATTGTGAGGTGAGTTTCAACATTTATTTCATCAAAATCATATAATCAAATATATCGTATTTTCATTTTTACAAAATGTCACGTATGTTAAAATGTTAAACGTTATGTTAAAAAATGTTAAACGTCAAAATGTTTATTACATATATTTTTTCCTTTTATTTTTACAGAGAGACTCGATTAACTTGGAGCCCAGCAACGTTGCACAATGCGTTTCAAAAGGAAAATCAGAGGTAAGACTATAATTATTTAAAGATTTAAAAAATATTGCTATATTTCATAAAATACATACAATAAAATATTTTATTTGCCTCTGTATTCCTTCCTATGTATTCCTTAGTATTTCCTTGAGTAGTTATAATGTAGTTTCGGACGAGTTAATCAAAATTTACCTATTCCTTGCAAAATTACTCACAACTAGCTGCACTATTTCTATCAAGGGTTAATCCCATTTTTAACTGTGAGCGGCGGGCGACGGGCATATTTCACAACAGGGAGCTTAGAGCCACGCTCTGCTTCGCTATATTAAGGCCGTTAATTTTGATTTAGTATCGCGGCGTAAAAGCAATATTTGTTTTATTCCTTAGCGGCTAGACCCCGTGTAAAAGTTCGGAAACTGTGATTATTGCGAGTTACTTGTCTGCGATCAACTAATTTGATAAAGCCCACTCCGTGAACGATTCTTTCGGTCGACTGCTTTTCCGTGTATTCTCGTCTCCCGTCCGTTTCATTATCGTTTGCGGTAATATGCTCTTTTCGTCCATCTTTTGGAGTTTATGCTACTCATTTTTTTTTTTATAAATATGCATGATATATAAATCTTTATTTGCAATTATCGTAGGTAGGGTTATTGCTCTAACATGACTAACCAAAAATTCGGTGTGAAAATATAAATTTAATTGGGTGTTATTAAAATATTTCTCAATGTTTCAGTAATATGTTTAAATAATTTGTAGATAATTATAGATAATATTTTTAAATAACATTAAGGCTAAGTTAAAGTTAAAAAAAAAACAATAGGTTTCGCTTGTAAACCTATTCAAAATTAATAAAGTAGAAATGACATCAGATCAAGCGAAAAAATGAGAAGGGAAAGCAATATGATAAAGTGAAGGGAACAAAATGTGGATAGAGGAATAAGCCTTGGCATCCCTTATTCACGTAACGAAACACAATCGCACCTGTGCTGTTATTTCATTGCTGTCCAACGACCTGCTACTCAACGGATTTATTATATAAAACGAAACTTTAAGAAAGACACACTACATTTCGCAAAAATAAACTTGCCAGCCCTACTGATGACTGTTACCACCTTACATAAAACCACTTATATCGATTATTCTTTTCCTATCAAGACCTACTAATAGGCGGCCAGGCAGTCAACCTTCCTGGCGATCTTTAGACAAAAAAGTTACCACATTGCAAGTATGAAAGTGAGCTTTGTGATGTTTCTTCCTTACCAGGTTATGCCTAATAAGAAAGTCATAAACCTTGCGACCAAAAATGGAATGTCTCACGCGAAATGTATATTACATAAAAGCTCTAAGTAAGCAGTAAAACCTGTTCGAAACTCTAAAAGGAAGCCGCACAGAGGAAAACATTTACAAGGCTATTTACAAGTTTCTTAGAACACAACCCGAATATCACGGCAACATATAAACTTCAAATAAAAGGTCAAACTTCTGCAATAGAGCGGGAACAAAAGCAATAGGCCACATGTTACCCACTCGAACTCGTTCTATGGAGAAAAAAGAAAATTTGTTTTATTAGTATCAAATAGGGTCATAAAAAGGAAATATCCTCAAGTCTATCGCCTTGATCGCTGAAGGAACGGCCACTAGTGAAGGATATAATCAAAGTTTTACGCTGTTGGCGAGTTTTCCTTTCTCTAAACACGATGTCGTAACACGAAAAAGGCTGGAAATAAGCCGTCGGCGAAATTCAGGGCGGTCGCGTAGCGGACGTGCCGTCCTGTTCGGACCGTATTTAGCATCATTGTTTTAACTTCACTTGCTTTGTCGGGGCTTGCTATAGAAAAAAATCGCTACCTTGCTAAATTGATGGGAAAAAGAAAGTTTTGAAACACATTAAATTACAGTTCTGTTTTCTTGTCTCGAATAAGGTTTAGGGTTATTAGAAACCTTTATCTTCCCTCCCCGCCATAACAATTACAAAAAATATGGGATAAGAAATGAAATTGCTTTATCTTGTATTGTTAAATTTTTACAGCAGAGTTTTTGAGTGGTTTCTATTTGTGTATTTCAGTTATTCTATTAAAAAATCCTCTTTTTTATCGAAAGGCATAATGTATTTACAAAATGGATACACAATGTTTTACAATGTAAGAATTCTACTAATATTATAAATGCCAAGTTTACGAGGATGGGTGCTGGATGTTTGATATTAAATTAAAATTTGGTGTACAGATAGTTTATTATCTGGATATATATTACACTAGCTGTTGCACGCGGCTTCGCCCGCGTAACCTTATAAAATATAGCCTATGTTACTCGCTGATAATATAGCCTCCCAATAGTGAAAGGATTTTTCAAATCGGTACAGTAGTTTTAGAGCCTTTTCAATGCAAACAAACAAACAATCACACACTCATTAAAATGCAGGGGCTACTTTTTAAAACGCCCATTTTACCGTAATGTATTTCAATATGTAAATCGTCAGCACTAGATTCCTTATAAAAACCGTTTCACAATAATACTCCCTCCTCTACCTTTGGTTTTTAGATACAAACCGATCGCACCCCGCGAAAAGCTTTCTGTTAAAAAAACGCAGGAAAATCCGGTCGTAAATCTACTTACGTACGAAGTGGCGTATAATTAACGAAATGGACCAATCGGAGGCATTAGTTCGAAGTGAAGTTATGCGAGAGTTCCCTGCTAAGTGCCGTTAAAAGAAACTTAGACGAGGGCCTAATTGTTCCCCTGCTTAATTCTGTTTGTTCCTGAGCGCAAAACAGTTCTGTGTTCATGTCAGCGCAACGACTGAACGTTCTCAGAGTATATTAATCCGATAATTACTTGAGAACAATCTCTACCAAAGTTGCCTCTACGGACTGAACTAGAGAAAGTGTGGCACAAAGTTTTTATAAGGGGATAAAGCACTCTTTCTAATTGCTCTGTGAGTCAATAAGGTTGTATGTATGTATATCAATATAATCAATAATGTTCAACATTTCTGTATTGGCACAATCTCTATTAATAACTTTTTTAGTTGACGGTCTTTTAATTAAAGAAATATTTAAGGAAAACGACATGATCTTCTTAGCTTAACGAAAGTCTTGTCTGCAAATACATGTGATATTTCATTTTGTACCTACATTTCAAAAGCTGACAGAATATTCTTGCAGAGGCCCGGAGGCGATCTCGTCATGACGTGGGGAAAATTAGTTTCAATCCAACGTCCGACCACAGTGACCGCACCAATCTACAGTTTAATATACCCACGACATATTTCATTTCTAACTTCAAAAACAACAATTGCTGTATAACATTGCTTTGACTCGACTTTATTGGAGTCATCCGATTCGATATATTCACATACAAAAGTTGATCGATAAATTAATTTCAATCGTCCATTGAAGTGTTTTACCCACTGAAACGAGCAATGCATATTTCTGTCGTACGGAATATTAATGTCCCGTTTAATATTTATGCTGGACGCAAATTTGCATAATCACAGGCAGTGAACACTCATACTCACGCACTTTCGCGAATAAACTATTATTCCAATGAATTTTGCCTGAGGTACTCGCGCGTACCGTCAGAATTTGCAAAGTATTTTCATTTAACTTGATTTTCACACTATTAATAGATTTCATCCCAATGTCACACTCAAATTTGTGCACTGTGTTTAAGTTTCCATATACAATTACATACATTTTAAATTATTCTGCTACGAATTAACACAGAACATGTTCAATACAAATATTTTTATACGCGAATATAACTCTGTCTGTTTTTTACGTTTTCTCGGTTTGAATTCATTCCATTCTGCACAGTCATCTCTTTTTCTTCTTATAATGTCCCTTTTTTAGAAATGTTGACGACGATCATAGCTATCTTCACCTTGGATGCTACTCCAGGAAATAGGAATCGAATAGTCATACCAAACTACTTTCTGTCTTTCTCCTGCCTATGCTACTTTTTGGTCTGTATTTTTCCGTACATCACTAGTTGAAGAATACGGTATCTTTGTTGGTTTATTGTGACACATGCAACACCAAAGGATACTTTTTTTTGACAGTAAATATTTTTATTATAAAGATGACAAAAGAATTTTACAATATTTACACCAAAATATCTAGTGTATACAAAAGAAGGTATAAAGTTACTCTATGTACAGTACAAATTAATTAATAAGGCTGGTGCGCTGCCTACCCCGTAGAAATTTGTTTACAGCTCGCTTGAAGAAGCCCATATTGTAATCTTATATGATATATAGCTTGTGTCCATAAGCGATGATAGCCACCTTCAATCTGTTGCTAACATTCACCACCATAAAAATATAATTTAATTAGTAGGAATTTTTTTTAAATATTTTAAAATTTTCTTATTTTTGCAGCACTTCGATTGCCGAAACCACATTCGAGTGATACAACCAATGGGCGATGGATCGCGCCTTTACGTTTGTGGCACCAACGCTCATAGCCCCAAAGACTGGGTCTTATATGTGAGTATCATTTATTCATCTACTTAATATCTTCAAGTCAGTTAGTTATTCAGTGTGTAACGCTTGATTTACTCAGACTAATAAAAACGGGCATTTATTCACAGCAATAATCGCAAATTTAATTATTAAGCAAATGTTAACTTTAAATGTATTATTATAAAAAATGAAATAGAATTGTATCTAATCAAGCTTGCCATACAACTAAATAAAAGGTGACATATAACGCTCTTTGCTACTTAGATCTTAAGGCCAGACTCTATGAAACTAAGGGAACTTTAAATAAATGTGCTGAGTCAACCACATATCTGATCAATGTGGAATTTACATATATATATATTGAGACCTTTATCTGTAGATTATCAAGTCAGAAACATAATTAGGTGATTTTCATTCGATACATTTTTTTATCGAAATCGACGCCTTTTCCGGAGAATATTACATTTTTCTACTAAACGGCTTGAGTTATATCGCCAAAAAACTTCTCGTAGCAAGGAAACATTGTTTACCAGTGATTGTCAAAATGAAATAAACTTAGGTTTATTTTTACTCCTATAATTAACGAAAACAATTTTGAGACTTACGTTGTTTAGTTCCGAGCTAGTGCATACCAAATCATGCTTCAAATAATGTACGCAATATTCAACCTTACGTAAGCTGTATCTTGCGATATATTAAAAAAAATCCTAGAGAGCCGCCGAGCAACTTGTAACTCTCGGGTGGCGGGACGTGGGCGGAGCGACCGTAGGAATTTTACTCGTGGAGCCTGCTCTTAATACTCTAAAAAAGGTTATGCATAAAGAAATTTATGCGAAATATTAAGTTGAGGTGATCTTAAGTGTGTGAAATCTTAATGGGTTTATTCTGAGTTTACTTCAGGACTAGATATCTTGAAAGGGTTAACTTTAGTAGACTGTGAAGAATTTATGACCACATTCTGATCTATACATTCTGATTTTACAATTACTTTACCTAGATTTTACTTCAGACAATACATTTTTACGAATATATACGTCTAAAGTATTGCGTTTGTGCAAATATCAAGGCAAAATTTTGTCTAATTGTCTAAGGCGTTGTCTAATTTATCAAGGCTAAATTACAGCATAGCGACAATATTTTTGACTCAGTAATAGTATACGAGCCGAAAGAAATCTTCGTTTTAGTTCTCTTTGAAAAGATTTAATTATATTAATAACACAAGACTTAACCAGAGTCTCGGTGAAACGTTATATTGTAGTCCAAGTTTTATCCGTTTAAAACAATTTTCTCGTTATTATCGTAGGTCAAGTGCATGTTAGAGTTTCTTGGCGCTTAGCCGCGATATTGTAACAGAAGCCATTATCTAAGAGATCGTTACTTGCAACGATACTGCAGTAGCGTTGGATCCGCGCCAGAACGCAACAGATCCCCAACAGGTCTCGCTTCCGTCTTCCTCCATAAACATCTGTTCGTATCTCTTTGCCTTTAACATACTTTAATTGAATTAGGAAAATAACATTATGTGTATTTAAACAGACATATCTCAAGTCTTCGTTTTATTAAAGCTAATTCGAAACGCATACGATCCTCTTTGATATAAAAGAAATGTTATGAAAACAACGTATTAGATTTTTGTAATATGTAATATACGGGATAACGGGATAAAGGAAACAAAATGAGATATGGTCTCTGGTATCGCGTAGAAATATTACACAAAATATGTGCTTTAATATGTCTCAAAATATGATTAATAATAAAAATAACTTTTGAACACTTAAGATGATTCTTTAATTTAAACAATTTCACAAGAAATTATTACAATTTAATTATTTTTTACTGAATGCTTTCCAAGAATTTACACGACTCAACACGACAAACAATTTTAATTAAGCTGATAAATACTTCATTGTTCATTTTAAAATACTTTATATTGATGTATTTATTAAAAAAAAACACCTTAGTGTTAAAAAATAATAAATTTTCAGTTTTTATACATTGTATATCGCGTGTAAAGGAGCATTTTTATTTGTGTACAATTCAAATAGAAACTTCCCTAGGAAAATGTTCATAGCAGATAAACAAAATTGCGGAACATTGCGGAGGACTTAGGAAGCCATTGAAACGTTTTGCAGTGTATGAATACAGGAGTGGGGGGGAGTTTTGAAATAGATGCGCTCTGGCTTCCTCGGGGAACCACCACAAATTTCACGGCTACTGAATCTGAACGACGACGGCATAAGAAGCGTGCCGATTTTTCCACGACGCAAAAGACGTCTGTGTGGAAATTTCTATCCCAACGACTCTGTTAAAGCTCACTTCCAATGGCAAATGACGATTTTATATCGTACTTTTTCAATTATTTACTGGTGTCTAGTATTATGAATAATATTATGAGAGTCGAATACTCAAAAGATACTCGTACTTAAAATAGTAGTTCAAACTCAAGTATACTGAAATCAAGAAACTAAATACGGTCTCTGTCACTCAACTTTGATAGAAAAGTTTAGTTAAATGTGGCATTAAAACCGTTATTAAAAAAATCTTAAAGTTGTTTTAACAATAATCGACGCTTTCAGTAACTAGTTATTAAAAGCGTCGATTAGTCAATTTCCCAGTTAAATAAGCTAGAAAACTTGACATGTTTGAAAATAGAACTGATATGGTTTAATAAAATAAAAAAGCAATTATAAATCGAATATAATTAAATGCTAACCTATTTCTTCTAGAATTGTAAGTAAATGAACTTATTGACAGATTAAATGTTTCTAAAGAACTTAAGTAATATGAGTAGTACTTATATGTAAGTAAATAAGTTTTTTAACTTTGTAACGATTGCTTAGAATGTCGACAAAAGTGGTTTTTTTTTTTGCAAATCCTAAGTACCTACTCATGACTTGGCTTTTACTAATTCTATTTTTACATATTTATATAGTTTATGTAGAAATAAAAATTCTTTATACTTAGATGGAATATTTCTCCTCCATAAAATTTGTTTAACGTAATTTACGTAGCTCGGTTGGTGTATCTTTTATGTAGTCATTTTATGCAGATATTTTGACTGCGGAGACATCAACGCCTCCCGCCGATAAGCCGGTTATTATCGTAAAATTATTTTTAAAACTCATAAAACAAGCTTTTCACAATAGGTATCGAAGCCAGACCGCAATAAATTCCACTGTGCCCTGTTCACCTCTCACTTTCCCTGCACTTGACTTTCATATAATTTTATGATGTATCGACGGTCGTTTTGACCCTTCACACGTTTTATCGGCTTTCAGTGAGAAATTTTATCATCGCATTGCAAATTTTCGGTTTAAAATATACATTGGTCGTGTTTATTGAACATAAAATCTTGTCATAAACGCGGATAGTGCGTCCGGTTTGACTTCACTTCCTTTACGGCGGCCGTTCACTGGCCGATAAGAATAGACTCAAAGAAATCCTCTACTGGGTCGCTGAATCTTCATGCAAACAAGTTGTAGTACAGCATTAGGTATAGCTAAGTTTTGATGTTGTTTTGAAAACACATTTCATTTTGTTAATGTTATTAAAGTTCGCTAGTTAGCGTTAGCTGTTTGTTATGACCATCTAGAAAGGAAATGCTTTTATGTTTTGATGGGTGAGTAAGGAATACCAGAGCCCGTTTCCCTATGTAGGTTACTAAACGGTCCTTTATCCTATTAATATCAGAAGCGCATTTGCAGCATATATTGGCTTTGCTTGTGTTAAAAGCAAAAGTAACCACCTACTGTTAGGGACCGTCAGCCTACTTGTGTATCTTCTAAGTATATATCTTTACATTAAAATAATTAATGTGAAGATATATACTTAGAAGTTAATTACAATATAAATGTTAAAATTGCCTGGTTTAATTTTGTTTGTAACTCGACTTTGTCCGCTTACATAGTTACATATACTTTTAAACATATATTAATATTTTTGTTGGTTATGAAGAATAAATAAAAATAAAAAGGAAATGTCATTCCAAAGATATATATTGCACAACAATACGAAACGGTTTATTGTTTTCCCCGTAAACACAAAAATATAAAATTGGAACTTCCCTAACCCAGCCAACATTAAGGGCAATTGAAAATCAATGTAATATTTTCACATGAGTACCGCGATTTATATTTTGTGAGCACTTTTCTCGCTATTTTCTTGACTTCGCTTGTGATATATACCAGGCAACATTTCACCACTGGAGATAAATCCTATTATAAGTCAAAAATTGAAAATATATTACTCTATGTGGATGGGGGGAGAATTATTGAATGTGTTCGTGTCGATACTTGCCGGGACAGTCTTTTGTACAGAGTACGCTGTGAAAACAGAGATATGAAATGCAAGGGAATCTCTCGCTCATATATTGGCTTTGTTAGCATTATACTATTTGCTAATAAAAGTAAGTAGTCGGGAAAATGTTTTTATATTATCTTCCAGCTTTTCATTATGTAAATGACTCACAGTTTATTCAATGGGGTGCCGTTTTTATACCTATCTATTATAAATCCCCATACAGTTAAATTCGAATGTGGTCTAAACTGTTTAGTGCCTAATGCCTATGTATATCTACTTACTTTTAACCTCAAAAATGGATATATGTGGAAAAGTTTCCCCACTGTTAGAGATGAAAAAAATTTGTTACATTAGACAAACAAGTTATGCCAAGAAAATACAGCCTTTTAAAATTTGATTTTTAAAAGTAGCAGTACTAAATTCAAATTTTAAAAGATCGCACTGAACGCATTGATGATTTGTATTCTGATTTAGCATCTGTGGGTCGTGTTTGAAAAGTTGTTCTCATAAAACAACCTAAATCAATGAAATTGTTTCAAAGAATGTTCCATAATCTGTGGTTTGAATAATGCGTTCACTCCCTCTCGAGGGCAAGGGCGCGTCAGCTTCAAAAATTGAGTGAAATCGCATGTTCGCAATTGATAGGGCAATGCTGCTTGTGGCTCGTAACGCATCGAACCAATTTTGATACAACTCATGTATATTGCAGCTATCGATTTGTTTTTGTTGCAAATAGCTCTATTCGATTGGGCGAACATTTGAAACAAATGATACCGGGTGCATGTTACTGTCTACACACAACTTTTATAGTTGCCTTTTTTATTTTCATTTCCGTTTTGTATGTATTCAAATAAAAAATTGACATGCCTGTGATTTCGACATTAGAACTCATTCATTCGAATGTGGCAATATGATTTTTTTTATTTGCTATACCTATCCGTCTATCGATACTAAATCCATTGTTAACTACATGGCATCAATATTAATTGTACCTATTGTTTTTGTGCAGACTTCTCTGGTAGATTACTTTTTAGACGGTACATATATGACCCAAGATAAAAAAAAAATTTATAGTAAGTAATGAAGATTATTCATTGATACATTTTTTCACTTGTTTAAGTTATAGAGTAGTTACACTAACTTAACACTACTTAACACTATACTTGTCAAATAGATTAGCGCATACTGCGCTTCGCAGTGACAAACTAGGCCGCAGTAAACAGCCTCAAAATGGCCGGACCATTTTCAATAGTAATTTGTGCAAATGGTACTTCAGATCCAATCAAACTACAAGCAAATTAAAGAAATATAAAAAAATAGATTTAAAATGAATTTTTGTCATTTAGTTGATTGTAGATATTAGAAATATTAGTCCGGGACGGACCACTAGAAGTTTTACTAGTTAATATAATTATTATAGCTAATATAATTGTTACTATAATATATTATACTACTATAATTATATTAGACGCTAGTATCATTATAGCTATAGTATATTATTATTTATTAATATAAATTAAAAACGAAAATCACAGTCAATCGCGTTCACCTTTTACCAGTCCATTTGATTTTTGTGTCGAAAACCACTCAGCGCTTTCCAATTTAAATGGGAACAATCAATAAGCGAAGCTTATCGCGTTTTATTCGAACAAGATAAATGCGATGTATTTTAAATCTGCTATACAAATTGTTCTATTGTTATTTGCAGGGTAACCGGTAACAAACGAATTGGTACTTTGTTTGTTTTTCGTCTGATCACTTTCGTTTTTAACGCTCGATTTGGAAAACGAGTTTTCGCAATTGAATACATTGGATTTTCTTTATGATCCTCATCCCTTATCGTTTACACTTTATCCCCGGTCGTTTGCAAATAACCGTTTTAAATAAATAACGTTATTAAAATCGTTAATTACCGGTGATCCCGCTTCAGTTAATCCTACCGTTACGTACCTATCCGGTGAGTAATATATACGTGTGGGTAGTTGGGTACGCCCACAAGTACAAGATATCAAAGTTACGGAAGTTTCGGCACTCGTAAGTTAAGCACTTACCGAGTCGAGCCGACTCGGAGAGGTTTTTATTAAGATCATACATACGTGCTTGCTTTGCAAAACTAATGTAAATATTGGGCTTCCAAGTTCCGGTATGTTTTAGTTTTGTGCAAAAACTTTCGAGGCACGTTATCACGTCTCTATTTGCATATTTAATCAACTTTTTAAAACGTTCAATAAATTTGGTCGTTATATTATTTAGGGTACTTTTTTAATAGGAAAAAATCATCAAAAAGATACTTTACGCATTTAATGCATCGATCTTATTTGAGATTTTTACCCACTAAAAACCTTCCTCGACCTGGGATTGCTTCCAGTCCTGAGAGGTCTTTGGAACTGACACTCATCATCTCTAAGGATACTTTATAAAATTGTGTATGTACGAACCGACATCGACTTTTTGTATAAAATTATGATAAAATTATAAAACCTATAGATAAAACATCATAAAACCAACTATCCATTGATAGCTGAATCAGATTATTTCAAATAAATTGTTAAAATGGATACTATTCGGCTAATAACTGGGATGTATGAAGTTATCAACGTTTGAACGTGGGCTAAAAATATATAATTTAATATTCATTATATTTAAAAATCCGTGACACGTTAAAAATGGTTCCAGTATGAAGATATATGGTTCCAGTATGAAGTATACAGGTATGTATTATGTAATTATTTTTATTGGCAATTCATCGCACACCGTGAATTTTAGTTTATGGCTTTATGTACGTCACATATACAGGGTGACAGGGTAAGTCGTACTAAATATTAAAGGACATTATTATTCAGGTCATTTCTAATGGATTTGATTACATAATATGGTATGCTAAACTTAACCGTTATGGAGATATTGAACTTAAAATATTTTTTTAAAATATCCCTTTTTTCTGCTTTGATATCGATTTTTTGAAGTTCGAGTTAGAAGGCATGTAAATTAATAAAAATGATTAACAAAAATTGAATGTACTACTAACAGTTTAAAATAAAGAATCGACGATGTTCAGACTTTAAAATTTTTCACAAAGTGTTTTCAACTTTGAAGCCCCTTTCTAAAAAAAAAAAAACTATGGAAAATTTTGTGCAGATTTTAAAAACTTCTACGTCTCTTTAGCTATTCAAAAAGGTATAACACTTCCTATGAAATAGGCAAGACATTGACGAAATAAAGTTAAGGTAGCAGAGGGTACATTTTTAGTTTGAAGTAAAAATAGCTAAAATACGTAAATAAAACATAAAAATGAGAAAAATATTTTTGATTCCTTATTATAATTCATGTTCAACATGGCCGCCGCCGTTATTTCTAGCACAAATCCTCATTCTTTTTCTTAAATTACTTTTCACTACAGTAGTTTGCAGGTTCTGCCTCATTTCCTCAGCAGCCTCAATAATCTTTTGTCTTAAAATATCGAAATTGTTGATTTGCCTCATTTGGTCGTATACTAACTAGGCTTTTCATATGACCCCACACGAAAAAATCCATCGGCGTTAAATCGGGGCTCCTCGTCGACCATGGTATGGGTCTGTCTGTAACATAAAAAAAGAAAAACATTAAAACTTTTTTCTTACATAGATATGTGATAAAACCTATTTTTATTTTATTTTACGCTAAAAAGAGAGTTTAGCTTCTGTATGACTTTTATATCGTGTTTGCAAGTGGGACACAGGTGCAATATCTATCGCGTTCGGAATTAGGAGCCAATATCGTCTACGGTTTACGACTGCTACAGTTTGTTCTGCAATAATGTTGCTTTATAATTTTCAACCGTGTCTGTATGTAGGTACATATATACACACGTTCAAGTATACAGAGCGGTTTATTGTATTATTGTTATCGCCTTGTGTCGAATATGTGCAATTAATATAAAAACTCAAAAACTTGTGAAATGATTTGGATAAAACTTTAATGATCTTTCCTAATCCTAATAATATTATAATTCATAAATAACATATTATTTATGTTTGGAAGTTTGTTACTCAATTACCTACGCAAAAACGAATCGATGCGTTTCAATGAAATTTGGCATATATCATATCTTGTTTAGTACCTGGATTAACATAGGATACTTTTTATCCTTATGGCAGGTTCCTGTAGCATTTTCAAAAGACAACTACAGCGCATACGAAGTTGCGGTGGTGGCAGGCACAGCTAGTATAGTATATAATATTACTAAGCCGTAGATTTGGTAAGCTATTTAATTTAGGCTTCGTAGTTCCCTGAACACTGAATTAATTAAGTTCTAATTTAGTGGAATTCAAATAATTAACTATACCTTAATATCAATCAATTAAGGAACGCCTTTAGTTAATTAAATTACGTGGATATTATATATAGTAAGTACAATGATAACACGAACTTGCAAAGAAACTTGCAAGGAATACATCCATCGTCACAAGCTTTCGCATTATTTTATAATATTTGTGGGTTATCAGGGTTAACCTGTAAAGAGAAATTCTAAATGTTAAACAAAGAAACCAATGTTTATCCTACATTTTCCAATAATACACCCACGTAATGTCTCCACAAGTAAACTTCGCATGCTTATTTCTATTTTAGGAATACAAAATGAGCTCGCTATATGCAAGTGATACGGGCTGTCAAACTTTATGCTCAGTAACTTTCAGAATATTCTGATTATGCAGACTTTTGCCTCTCGGGAACTTCGTAATATGAACACAAACGCTGTCAGGTACAATATACATGCATTTTCTGTTAAGTATTCGAACAGAAGGGAATCGTTGAATGTAAACAAATATTTTTATTATTAATTGATGGAAAGGTTCACTGAGCAATCGTAAACTGAGCATCAATCTTGAGACAGCAACCACTTTACAGAAAATTAACGTGAAATAAAAGCACGTGTGCTGTTGTGTTCCTGTGGCTTATTCCCACCCACTCCAAATTTACTTCTCTCCAAAACTAAAGAAATTTCAAATATTCCTTTCTTCTTACCTCGTGTTATTAGAATTCTCAATTATTTGCTTGCTTTTATAGGTCTACTTGATATATTATGTATTATATCTTATACTTTACACTTATTGATATATTATATCTTATACTTTACACTTATTTGACCTTTTATATTATTATAAACTTTTCATATCTATATAGGTACTTATTTATTGGATAATGTATATCTAGTGTTTGGTAATCCCTTATGGTAGATAAGTTCGCGTATCAAACAATAAAATACCCAAAAGAAAACTTATGGGTTCACTTTTAAGTGTGTGTGTACCCAAAAGTTGGACTTAATATTATGTGTATAGGTAATATATAGTAAATATATAGCAAAGACTGTGCAAGAACCTAAAGAAAAATGCTGACTTTAGTTATTGATAAATTGACTACTTAGGTACTTGCCCTCTTTGTAGTGAGTGTAGTTATACTCGTAACTATGTCAAAGCGTGGAAAAGTTTTTCTTGTTAATCAGTTTCATTAATAACTAATATCTAATACACGGTCACCCAGTAACAACACATAAGTAGGACATGCATTGAACGACACTAACAAATATCAACTTTGTTATTGTTTAAATAAAGTCGAAAATAATTTGATAGAAAATACAATGGGAGAGAGTACTGTAAATTTAAAAACTGATAATTTTGTGATTTATATTAGTTAGCGGGCCGCCCCTGGATTCGCACGTATTTTTTTCAGCAAATCTATAATATAAAAATGAATCACTAAATGTGTTGCTAAGCGCAAAACTCGAGAACGGCTGGGCCGATTTTAATTCTGTCTTCACTCATGGATAGAGGGATAGTCAGGGAAGATTTTTACGTAAAAAAAATGCACCCGAGCGAATCCGGGAACGAGTCGCTAGTTATATATACAAACCTTTAATGCTCTTTCCACCAGTGGAAACCGCATTGAGATCCGTTGCGTAGTTTAAAAGATCTAAGCGTACATACAAAGAGACAAGCGGCGGGAAGCGACTTTATTTTTTACTAGCTGGTGCCCACGACTTCGTCCGCGTTGAAAAAGAAAAAATAGCCTATCTTGTGTCCCGTACGTCCAAATGTTTGTCTACCAAGTTTTATGAAAATCAGGAACATACATACATACAATACCTACACTTACAGATTTATTATTAGTAATGATGATACCGTGTAAAGATTAGCTGGAATGGTAAGTTTGTTTTTTGAAATTTAGTTAGAAACAAAACAAATATATTTAATTCTAACTAAATTAACTAGACGAACTATCGAAGAACATATACTAGTTTAAGGGGGCGAAGCCGCAAACAAGATCTAGTAATATGTATAAACAAATATCGACAGTACGTAACTAATGAAGGATAGTTAATATTCTAAGACGTGATTTAGTTTCACAATGACGTCTTTGTAAATTCAGATCAGCCCCACAGTTATTAGCTGATAGTGACATGGATGTCAAAACTTTACCGGTGGCGCAATCTCCCACAGTTTGAGGATCCCTGTGCGTTTGAAAGTTTCTCTTACAACATGTTCACTGCTAAGTACATATGTGTTAACTACAATATTTACATACATTATACTAGTCAACTTAACAAAGGTTGTATTCATTAATGATTTAAACCAAGTTATGCGATGGAATATATATTAATATGAAGACAAGAAAGAACTTATTAAAAATAATTGTTCAGTCTTTTTTACTTATAACAGCTGTTACAACGTTACAACTGTATCATTTTTGGAGTTGCTTTTACTTGGGAGATATTAGCCACTAACCATCTACTACCAGGTAGAGTAGTTTTTTTTTTAAATAAACGTTGTAACTGTTTCTCTAAATATAATTTAAGTAAAAAAACTACACAATAAAATATATCTTCAAAAATTATGGTAATAATTCAAAAACTATTTTCTTACTATACAAGCTCTTTGAGTATGAAATTTTACCAAAATCTTTTTAAAAATATACTGATTTACAAAATTTTAATAGGGGTTAAAGTATGAAATTGCCGTTTTATTGTAATAGGTACTTCGAATTGACATAGAACCTTCATGGTTTGAGATTTTTGAGTGAAACTTTTTTCATACGGTACCTATGTAGTTCTTCTTTTAAAAAATGTGCAACATTCGATTATCAACTTTCAGTTGTTTTTTTTATTCAGCTTAGACAATAAAGATGGATACTTCGAAAATTCGTGTGATTTTTGAATACGAGTTCCGACGCGGAACTAACGCGGCAGAAACAGCTCGCAATATTAATGTTGCGTTTGGAGAGGGGACTGCTAATGAACGCACTGTGCGATTTTGGTTTAAACGCTTTCGTGATGGAAACTTCGATTTGAAGAACGAACCACGTGGAAGACCGCCCACACAGGTGAATAACAATGATTTGAAAGAGATGGTGGAAGCCGATCCGAGCCAAACTACCCAGGAATTAGCGGCATGGTTTAACGTTACCTTACCAACAATATTGACTCATTTGCGTCAAATCAATAAAATAAAAAAATATGAAAAATGGGTGCCTCATGATTTGACTGATCTGCAGACTCTACAGGAACTGCAATTAGAAACCATTCATCACCCTCCGTATTCGCCAGACCTTGCTCCAACGGACTACCATTTTTTTCGTGATTTGGACAATTTTCTGCGTGATAAAAAGTTTTCTTCTCAGGAGGCAGTGCAAAATGCTTTCACACAGTTTGTCGAATCTAGATCACCAGAGTTCTATCGCAAAGGCATAAATGAGCTTCCTATTAGATGGCAGCAATGTATAGATAATAATGGTAATTATTTTGATTAAATAAATATGTTAAATTAAAAAAAAAACGAATTTTTATTTTTCAGTACAAATCGGCAATTTCATACTTTAACCCCTAATATTTTTAGAATTAGAAATATGATTCAGCCTTAATAATTATTAACCTAGTAATAGTAATTATTAGTTCAAAAAAATGTATATCAAAATTGCTTACAAAATATTGCAGTATATTTATGAAATTTTATTTATTTATTTATTTATTTATTTTCAAAAGGTACACCAACAGCACAAACAATAAACTTACAATATGTATAAGCTTTATTACGAAATCTGTAAACATAATTTGACGTGGTTCGTATACAAATTTAGCTTATCGCTATTTCCTACATACCCCAGTGACGGACTAGTTACTGACTAGTCCAATAAAAACAACAGGAATAACAAAACCTACTAGCTAATAGGTAATACAATAAAAAAATCAAAATAGGAAACGATAATAACTCCGCACACAATGTAATTTAACGTGACTTGTTTACCTAAACAGGTGTGTCCCTTTCTTCGATATTTTCACAGCGAAACCGTCCTTCAGTGAATTTCCGCCTCGGCGGGTGCATTGTAGTTGTCCCCGCTTTTCCTTGCCTTACAGATACGAATTTTCAATGTATCGGGAAGCCGTTCTCGTTTATCATCGTTGTTCCTATCTGCAGGTGCCAACTATCTCTTGTCTGTCATGTTTTACATTGTAACTAAGTGAAGTGAACCTTAAACGAAACTCTTTGGAGTATTGCACTCAAGAGTTTATGAGAAAATTTCAGCTGCTTTGTTACAGGCTTTGTGTACTTGCTCCAGTTTCCTTGGCAGTATTATTTTTGCCATTGCTCATTGCAACAACGCATGTTATGCCAGCTATGCTTTGTTATGCCTTATTTAACGGCGATCTCCTGTAAGTTCTATGGGTCTTCTGTAAGCATCACGCGTGTGCTTTTTTGCTTCGGTAAGCATCACGCGTGTGCTTTTTTGCTTCGGTGTGTGACTAAGGATTGTCTGCCAGAACTTGGGCTCTGTGTGAATGGGCCCCTATCCTTCCTTGTTCTTAATACATCTTCATCCCATCTTGGTATTGCTTGCAAATGGAACGTAAATCTGCCTGATAAACTTTAAAAAATAACTTTAAGAATCTCGTTAGTTAATTAATTATGTTTATTGTGTTTTATTATGTTAAAGTAGCGCTCGGTTATGCACAGGTGCAATTCAATGAATTTTAAAGGAAATAACAACAATTAAATTAAAGTAATATTAGGTACCTAATTTCATTACTAATTATTTAATAAATTTATTAGAGAAATATTTTAGAACTATTTTAGACAAAAGTGATATCACCATAATACGCAACGCAAGTAACAGTTTATTTCATTTTAATTGTCCATAAAAGGAAGGCAACTGAAAAAACAAGCGAAGCGTATAAATTTGTAGCAAATAATTAGTAATAAATCCATTAATGGAATGACATTAAAATGCAGAGAGCCGACCCCGACAAAGATGTAAATGGCGCGTCGAGTTTTATTGAATGCATCATTACTTCGGGTCGTCCGTCCGCGTCGTTTGTGTCGTCAATGAAAGCTCTCTGGATGCTAATTTCGTAAATAAACAAAAGCAAAGGCCTAATGAGGGACGCTCGCGGCTCTCACGACAAACTTTCTTACTGAAGGCCGCGAGCACTTCCGACCTATCCATTTGGTTATTTGTACACGACCTTTCTTTCGCCCTAATCTATTCAACGCGCGACAATAATAAGCTTACAAAAACATTTCTTTATATACTTAGTACCATTTTTTTAATATTCATTTATCCTTATACATACAAAGCAGTTGTAACGAAATTTGAATTAAATTTAGATGAGTTTTTAATTGTCTTTTACACTTGTAAGTAAAAAAGTTTTTCAAATATCCCAAAGGTGGTTTGCCAAGTGTAAAATGCATGTGGTATAAGAAAAGTCCTTTCTTACCCTCGGGCGTACCTGACACGTTCTCGCATGCCCAATTTAATCCTCGGCTTATTGAAATAAAAACGACATAGGTTTTGAACAGGTGCCGCAGGCTGCGGGAGAGGGGCGAGGGTCACAGGTGGCCCCGATGGTCGCAGCGTCGTTAAAATTTACATAAAGTCTCAATCCACGACTACGGAGCCGCTGCCCACCCCACGTTTAGTATGCTACATTTAGTAATTTTATGATAATTTCGAAAACCGTACCGCCACCCATCGCATTATACTAATAGATGAATACCTACACCGGAGGACGCCCGAGCGATGCGGAAAAAATATTCCTGCCTCCTTCAAATAATAAGTTTCGGTTAATAAATCGCGTCAAACGTGAAAGGGCCGTAAATTTTTTTTGGAAAAATTAATAGCAGATGTGTTTGTTGTTGAGTTGTAGTAGGGGCTAACGGAGGGCGGGCAGTGCGCTGTTCTGTTAGTGACTTTGAAACACATAAATCCGCACTTTACGCACTTTTTAGAAATGTTTGTGATTAATGGCACATAAAATCGAAGCGTTCATGCACAAGGAAAAATAATGTTGCTCTGGCTGAAAATTTACGTATGGTATATGAAGGTCGTGTCAAAGTCTTTCGTAGCTGTGTGCACTATTATGTTTATACTCCGTCCTGTCCTCAGCTTCTCGCATAGCAAGTGTTACGGGAAGACCAGTGAGAGCAGCTACTTGATCACACCAACTGCTAGGTGATTGGCCGCGGAATCTCTTTACTAACGTGTTGTTTTATTTTGTTCTAGTCGAACCTGACGCATCTACCTCGCCATGAATACGTACCGGGAATTGGTATGGGCGTAGCCAAATGTCCATACGATCCGACTGACAACTCCACTGCCCTTTGGGTGGAGCGAGGCAACCCGGGCAGTCTGCCTGCATTGTATTCTGGCACGAATGCGGAATTCACCAAAGCGGACACCGTCATCTTCAGAACAAACTTGCACAATCTCACAACTGGCAAACAGGAGTTCTCTTTCAAGCGAACTTTGAAATATGACTCTAAGTGGCTTGACAGTAAGTGCTTTTTCATTCTTTAATCAACTTTCTCGCGTTCATGTAGGTATTAAAACAGTAAACGTCTTATGTCTACTGAAATTTATAAAATCATTTCGCTGATAGATTTCGCTGTGTCTTACGTGTAGATTACTATATTATAAACATTTCGCTGCTTAAATTCAAAAGTACCACAAATCAAAATTACACTTTTTTACAGTAGAGCTAATCGAAAAAAAATAAATGTCTTTTGTTATATTAGTACGAGATGAGCTCGTCAATTCCAAAAGAGTGGTGTTGCCAGTTGATAAAGACATGCATTAAAATTACAAGCTGTGTCAGTGCACAGACATATGCAAACAGATACAGAGAACAGTCGTCAATGAATTCATAAATGAATGAATTTCCAAAATGAGCGCGCTCATCAGCAATCAACACAAGCTAACAGGCTAGGTGCTCGTTTCGTTAATAATTAGGACAAATGTTACAATTATCGACGCTTACACGATTTAGATGAGAATTGCCTGTTCGACGTACCATCACAATGAGCATGGTATAAAGAATACCGTTTTGGCTCTACCGTATCTTGTAAACTTTATTCTTCTCTGTGCCAAAAAAAAGGCTAAATAAAAAAGACTTGAAAGAAGATGATTATATAATATAGCATCAGCTTTATTGCATTAAACTTGTATTGTGTGCATTTTGTGTTCGTTCTCAATCAATAATATATCTTTTCTTTCTTTCTTTCGTTTCGATTTCGAATTTTTTTTTTTTACTTTTCAATCCACATTTCGACTCTTCTCCGTAATTTTCGGTTCTTTACGCGTTCCTTTTACTAGACTTGTAAGGGACATAGCGTGATAATACATAGTCAAGGTATAACTTTTCTAAAGTTATTCAATCAAATTCAATCAAGTTCTAACAATCAAATTCTCCAATTTTAATATATTATATTAGTGTAAATGTGGTGTAAATGTGTTTTTTTTAATCCAGACTAATGAGTAAATAATAAAAATTTGAATTTTATAAAGTTTTTACATTACGGTTGAAACGTTAAAACATTGCGTTAGTAGTAAACTGATTTATAAAGTTAGTGGCATCTCTCTCCCTATGGACACTTCGTAGGTTTTAACCTATTTATTTAAAAAGATACTGGCACCCGAACTGTCAATTTGGCACAACAAAGTGAGTGTGATTGTTTGCTTGTTACGCTTTCACGACTTAACTACTCAACACAACCATTTATCATGAAATTTTTCATACACGTTGTCAGAGGTACAGAAAACGACATAAGGTAGGTAGGTATCTATAATTCCCAATGGACGCCGACGAAGTTGCAGTCAAAAGCTTCATTTTCACCTTTTTGCTTTATATGATCACTAGCTGGTGATCAAGATGAAAGAAAGTATATGAGTAACTATAGTGACCCGCTCCCGGCTTCGCCCGGAGTACAATTTATATATCCTATCTTTTAAATTGGACCAAATTACACATAGTTACGAAATTTTATCAAAATCGGTTCAGTGTTTCGGAGTTCATCGGGAACAAACATGTGACACGAATTTTTTATATATATAAAGATAATTCCTGACTGACATCGTTATAGCTGTGACAACAGTGGCGCCCAATTCTTTATATTTTTAGACGATAATTCGGAAACAGTACTTTTTTCTGGATGAAAGGTACCCTATGTCCTCTCTTGTATCCCTGACAACGTGTATGCAAAATTACATAATGATGGGTTGAATAGTTAAGACGTGAAAAGGTAACAGACAGTTATTTTTACATTTATGGTATTAAAATTAAAATTAATTAGAAAAATGCAAGTATTTATTTGACAAAAATTTACGTTAACGTAAAATTGTGTTTAACAAAAATTTATGTATTCGTATTATTAACACCAATTGATGAATAATTTGCGCGATCATATTGTGGACAGTCTTACAGTAGTAATTCCCACGACTTTCATTCATTACTGTAAGTGTGTTTGCCGTGACACGTTGCGAACAATGGAAATTAAACTGTTTTCAGTCTAACGAGCGGTAATGCGCCCCGATCTTTAACCGTTAATTTGTGAATGCGCCACAATACCGAATAGAAATTACCGCCCGGCAAATTCGCCTAATTTCCTTTAGCAGGCATTGCTTTGTTCATTACACTCCTTCCTTCGTTAACCTGCTCGATACTAGTAAAGGATATTGCTTTAATTAAAATTATGCTTTCATTTCAAAACTGTATTCTTATAATCTAAAGCCTTGGGAATTGCGTAATTTTTCATAGTTTTTTTCAAGTAACTTAGTCAAACAGACTGACGGTCCATTTGATGGTAGGTGGCTACCGTCGCCTATAAACACAAACAAAGCCACAGGTGCTCCAAATGCGCTGCCAACTTTGGTAGTATGATAGTTTATAACATATAACATATATAATATAACATAAATTTGGTAGTATATTAGGGATTAGGAAGGTACAGAGAAACACCAAAGCACATGTGCTGTTATTTCGCAATGGTATTCTGTAAAGGATGATTATTGCCGTTATTGTAAAATATTGGAATTTCTGACGTATTATTTTAGAGAGTTCAATAAAGTCTTCATTCTGTCTTCGGTTATTTCCATTATTGTAATCTGAGACAAACAAATTCTCGAAAATACCTATCACTAACTTCACTCATTAGTACAGGGTGCCATTAAACAGATAATTGTAAATTTTATTATAACGATAAGACTACAAAAGACCATAATATATTCATTTAATATATCACCTAAATTATAACTGTGCAAATTTATTGCAGCATTAATTCTAACGGACAGATCAAAGGACATTAAGACTTGAAACCTTATTAAACTTTAATACTTCTTTATTCTAAATGGGCAAGCGTACGTCTAACTGAACACATTGGAGAGAATAAATGGCACACGAACGTTCAGAATGGAGACATTGTCACCGCCGCGCGTCGCACGCTTGTAATCCTCGACACGTGGCTGTTTCATAATGAAACCAACAAATAAGCACTTATTAATGCGATCCATAAACGCCCGGTATACTCGTATATGGGCCTAATTGACACCCACAGCTTCATCTAATATTTATTGGAACATCACACGAAATAACAGCAATTTCATAGTATACAATTAACATGGGAACTCTGCGCTGGGCCGTGCGACCGTTCCGTTCGAATACTTAATGAAATTTATATACATATAATTGTCCAAATTACACAATGAAAATCTGTTGTGAAAATATAATATAAACTATAATAATAGTCGAAAAATAAACTTTGTCACCTAAAATTGTAGGGCTCACTTGAAAAATATTACCATACTCAAATTACTTTCATATATTACTTGTATTTGGTTATTAATTCGGATGGGTATCGAAATTTTGTGTCAAACTTTAGAACATATTATAAATATTTTGTAAATTATCCTCACATTATATATTTTATTTATATCTATACAACATACTATAAAAAGTCTTTTAAAATTAACTATGTAATGTCCATTTTCTAAAACATACTCGTACGTTAACATGCATTAGATATGTTTGAATTACTTATAATTTTTTTCTAGTCTTAATAAGTAATATATTTATAACCTCTTACCATATTTATACAAATGAAACTATATTGGGTTTATTTGCAACATAGTTAAACGCAGAAAATTTTAAAACGATGAGATTACAGCTCTTAATATCTAATTCTAAAAAGGTCGCAATACGAGCCTTTTTAGTTTTCTGTTTAGTTGCTATAGGTTTGCTTTCTAGTGACAAAGTAAAATGAGTTTTGTTTTCTTAACTGGTTACTTGTGACGTGATTCGCACAAAGCCTTTATGTGTTCATTCAATTTTTATTAAGATATGTTTTATTTTGTCTCTGATTTAACAAATCTCAGCTCGGACGACTCGACCTACAAATTTAAAACCTAAAGACAGCCCAGAGCACGGATTAAGCGTTATTTAATTTTCTATGAAGAAAATTCGCGACCAATTTTCTCAACCAACGCGACATAAACCAATTTTCTCAGAACTTACTTTTTATAATGAAGTAGATTTTCTCTTAACTCCACACCACTAGATCTTTACTATATTTGTCCAACAGTAGCAGAGGCTGAATTTTTATAATAAAATATTATATACACTTTCTTTTGCAGTCATAAATTGGGTTGCCCGTTTTCGGCCTTATCTGTGCTTCGGTCTTCGACCTCAAAAAAATGTGAATATGAAGATTAATATTATTAAATATCTTTTTTTTTAGAACCAAACTTTGTTGGCTCATTCGACGTCGGCGAGTATGTGCTGTTCTTCTTCCGCGAAACAGCGGTAGAATACATCAACTGCGGTAAAGCTGTATACTCCAGAGTAGCACGAGTGTGCAAACGAGACACTGGCGGGAAGAACATACTGAACCAAAACTGGGCGACGTATTTGAAAGCGCGACTCAACTGTAGTATACCGGGAGAGTTTCCATTCTACTTTAATGAAATACGTAAGTTCATTTTCGTACAATAATTTATTATTATCTTTTGCTCGTGGCGTAAGGCCGCGTTTCCACTTTGTCGTAACGACAAAATATTTGCAGTTTAAAGTGTCATAGCTTGTAATTTTAAATGGAGGTGTTCACATATAGGAAGGCACGACATTTTTTTCTGTGAAACAGATTGTCTGACGGCTAGCACGAAAGTAGTAAAAGGATAAAAAAACACCACGACTAATCGTGACGGCAAATCGTGTGTCGTTGTAGCGACTAACAATCGTAGCCACGATAAAAATATCGTCTCGTCGTGTATACGTGCTTTCCTCTCCCCATCGCTTTGTGCGAATGCCGTGAACCGATAAAATGTCGTCACGATCCAATGAGAACATACGGAGGGGCACACTGAAATGATCGGGAATAGAATATTTCGGATTGAGTTACAATAAAACCTTTTTTTAGAATTTGAATACTGGCCTCTTAGAATCTTAATGACATTCAAACAATTTAAAAAAATGATTAAAAACAAAAACTATGTTGGTTTAAAGTTGACACGTCGTTAACAGAAATGGAGCTCACGCGTGAACATTTCCGTGCCATAATTTATCACAATTTTCGTCGCGGCTTATCTCAAGATAAATGTCTCAGCGAACTTGTTTCGATTTATGATGTTGAAGCACCGAGTCAAACGACAATATACCGCTGCCGAGTTCCGACGCGGTCGTGTGTCGCTCAGCACTGTTTCTTCTGCAGGTCGACCAAGAACAGCGGTCACGCCTGAAAACATCGCAGCTGTGCGAACTATTATATTAGATGACCGTCATGTGACATACGAGCAGATTCGGGCTGTTATCAGTATCGGAATGACTGCAATTCAGTCGATATTACATAATGAGCTGTGTGTAAGAAAGCTAGTTTCCCGCTGGGTTCCCCACAATTTGTCCGAAGAGCAAAAGGCGGCTCGTGTAGATTGGTGCCGGAATACTCTGCAACGCTTCAACGGAGGGAAGTCAAATGCTGTTTATAATATCGTCTCAGGTGACGAATCATGGATTTATTCATACGAACCTGAAAGAAAACATCAGTCAGCAGTTTGGGTCTTCGAAGACGAGGTCAAACCAACGAAAGTTGTTCGCTCCCGCAGCGTGTCAAAGAAAATGGTCGCTACGTTTGTCTCGAAAAAGGGTCATGTTGCTACAATTCCTTTACAGGAACGCAGAACGGTTACCGCCGAGTGGTATATCACGGTTGGTTCGCCAGAAATGATAGCCGAACTCCGAAAAAATAACCCGAAACGTCGCATCATCTTACATCACGATAATGGGAGCTCCCATACGGCTCGGAAGACAAATGATTTTTTAAAGCAGGAAAACGTTGAGCTGATGAGCCATCCTCCGTACAGTCCTGACCTGAGCCCAAACGATTTCTTTACATTCCCTAGAATGAAAGATTTATTACGCGGTCAACGGTTTGAAGACCCCGAAGCAGCTGTGGAAGCGTACAAATCAGCCATTTTGTCAACATCAACTTCAGACTGGAATTACTGTTTTAATGATTGGTTTGCACGAATGGAAAAGTGCATTAAGTTGAACGGAGAATACTTCGAAAAACAATAAAATACAATTTAGCTATACCGTACATGTGGTTTTTCTTATTCCCGATGTGCCCCTCGTACGATAGTCGTCCAACAATAAATTAATCGTTACGACAAAGTGTGCACGGGCCCTTAGTCGTCTATAATTTTATATATAAATGTTATATCCCACAGAAAAAGATTATCAGCGTAAGAATTAATCCTTGATTAATCCTATTTAAACCAATAACATGTTCTGTGTGCCAAGTTTCAATCAAATCTGATTAATAATTTTCGTGGGATTGAGTAAGATACATAATACATTTATTTGATAATAGGTAATAGTTTAATGTGAAATGTATTAAATTGTATATTTAACAGAGTTTATATACTGTGTCTTACAGAAGTTCACAGTATGTACTTTTGTGTTTCGGTGAGGGGAGTAAGGGTTGCCAGAGCCCATTTCTTTAATTCCTACTAATTCTTAGAGCGTTGCTTATGTTAATAGGCGACAGTAGCCACCTACCATCTAATGGAGCATTTGCTTGTGCACGTACCTTCACTTAAAAAAATATTTAGTGGTACAGTTAAAATTCCGTTCTTATATGGCTGTTCATAAATTGCATATTTAAAATAAAAATGCAGCTATCTTGCGCAGAGTTGAGACGTTAGCGACTTGGACAAACATTCGTTTATACGGAATCTCATGTTTAAATCCAAACCTAATCTCCGTACATACAAACATTGACTGTCAATCTGAAGCAAACATTTCAGTTTGAAAAGTGTAGCTCCAACTTGACAAAAGTCTAGCCGATTTCACTTCTCTCTGAGAACGTCGGGACTTTCCAGACCGTGTTCATATAATATTAACGCTCGACATTCGGGCTTGCCACGGTTTTTCACGCAGCCCCCAGCTACATTCGTTGCATAACTTATGAGATAGTAATAGGAACATTCTAGTTCGCCATTCGGCATAGGTTTGTTATATTTACTCGTCCCTTCGAGCGCCATTAGGCAGGTTTGAGCGAACTTCGCACGCTAATCGACTCGTATTTACATCGTGAGTAATGGCAAATATTTACTCCTGTTGCCCGTCTAAATTGTGTCTTCACAATTTGTTGTATTTTTTTAGCTGGACTTTAGGTAGACATATCTGCTAAGCCAAATACCAGAACAAATGTTTATTCTAAAATTTTACCATTTCCTACCACTTAAAAAATATATCAGCATCAGGGTCACCAATTTCACTGTCTTAATTACGCACACATGGTTAAATGAAAACTTTAAAATGACCTAGCCTAACCAGGTGGGGACAATTTTAAAATTATATGTTTGAAAATAAAGTTATACCCACCATGGTGTTATAGATGCGAAAGCTTGTATGTTTGGATGATTGTTACTCAATCACGCAAAAACTGTTTAGGTCGACAGACAGGCTCACTGTCCACTTGATGGTAGGTAGCTACCGTCGCTTATAAGTTATATCACAAGCAACGCCGCCAAAGGCGCTGCAAGTGCGCTGTCGACCTTACTAGTATAGGCCTTAGAGCCAGAAATAGGCTCTGGCATCCCTTACTCACTCAAAACACATGCTGCTTTATTAAGAGGTTCAAAACTTGGGTTCCAAAAGATCCGACACCAAAACACAACGGTGATATAAGACTGTAGAGCTTTTAAATTAAGGTCCTAATGTACCTATATCTAAGAAATATTGTTTGAAAATTGTTTATGTGGGCACTCAACTTCAAATTGTTCTTAACATAATTAATATTTTCATTAACGCCGTCACAAACTACAGTAATAGTAGTTTAATTGTTATTATAACTCTTGATGACATCGAGATACGAACTTTAGGGACTACAGTTATAATAATTTGATAGTGAACTTGTAAAACTTTGGACACTGCGAATAGATTAGACATCGCGGCGGTCGCTGATAATTTTCAAATTAATTTTAGTTCATAAATCGTTTCAGAGCAATTTGAATTTTAATAACTTCTCTGCCATGAAGTTTTACGAATTAATTTATTATTTTTACATTCAAGTGCTTCTTGGAATAGACTTGAATACAAATTTTAGATATATTCTTAAAAAGTTATAGTAATTATTGTTTCAAATCGCTGTATAGAAGGTGTAGCAGTTAGCTTCAAAATAATACGAACAGCACGTGTGCTTATTACTCATGTGTATGCTTCAAAAACTCTAGAATGGGTAGACCGATTTTAATTTTCACATTTAGAAAAAGGGATAAACGGGGAAGGTTTGTATATATAAAAATTGCACCCCATGCGTTGCCTGGAGCGGGTCGCTAGTATTATAATAAATTTGATTGTATATTTTCACACAGAGAGCATCTATAAAGTTCCCGGAGACGACAGCCGCTTCTACGGAGTGTTTACGACCGCGTCCACCGGACTAATGGGATCGGCAATTTGCACCTTCACTATCGGAGATATACAGAAGGCGTTTCAAGGGAAATTTAAGGAACAGGCCACGTCCAGTTCCGCTTGGTTACCCGTCATAAGCAGCAAGGTACCAGAACCAAGGCCAGGGACATGTGTCAACGATACTTCCTCACTTCCGGATACTGTGTTAAATTTCATCAGGTTGGTGACATTTTTTGTATTCAACTAGCCATCATACAAGGCTTTGTTTTTTATTGAATATATCGATCCTTATGGTTCTAATGGTCAATGAAGAAACTCCGACAAATATATAATGAATCATATTAATAGTCAAATGAAAATATAATTTTGCCGGTAAAACGATAGTTTCCATAATAGATTATCTGAAAAACATTATTTTCTTTATTTTAAGGAATTTTTTTTTTTTAATAATGTAAATGTAATTAAATCACTCTCAAGTCACCTGACAACGAACACCAATCAAAGTACAAAACGTTACTTGTTCTTAAACATTACCGCAGTCAAATATTGCATTGTTCGGCCGCTGCCAAAGACAATTCGGAACAAATGACGTCACAATGGTCACAACGACTGTTGGTGTTTTGGAGCCAAATTTTGAAACGGAATTTAAAATACACGTTTTTTAAAGTATTGGTTGTGTTAAAAAAATAATATTAAAAAATTTGACCTATATTAGGTACTTATAACATTTTCCCAAAAATAGTCAAATTGTGTTAAAAAAAAAATTTCGTGTTATAAATAGTGCATAACTGAACTATAACATTAAAATACCAGATAGTTCCAACTCGGTTGAGAAGTAGGTATTCAGGGAATTACGAAGCATATACTCTTCCGAAATACCACGTGTAAGGTTGCACATTTGCATCCCTACTCGTATTTCTTTTTTCTTAGTCGACGATAATGATAAAAGTATTTCCTAGTGTAGCTTACAACATAATAAAATAAATGTATTAGGTGTATTGAACAATAATAATAATAAAAATACCAAAGCCTAAACTAATGGCACGAACGCAAATAAGAAAAAAAAATCGAAAATTTCGCTGCATGCGTTGATTTTCTCTATTGTATTTAATATTCTCAACCTAAATTTGCTATCAATTATTCATAATAAAACGTATTAACATGTTGCCAAAAATTCAATTCGGTTTAAATAATTTTAAAAAACTTCTTACTTTGAGTCGTTTGTTGAGCTGTATGAATGACTATGCATTTAAGTCTCCAATGGAATATCTGGGCGCTAACTTAACAGTTAATTTTACACAAATGCTACAAAATAATTACCTCACAAAGGCGTCGAGAGTCGGAAGCGAAAAAAGCAACTTGACGCCTATTGTTATTGTAACGAGGCCCGTACGTACCTAAATAAAGTCGAAAAACGTCACTTAAAAACGCGACACGTCGAGTCGGTCTCCAGCGGTTCCAGAACTCGGCGCTCATTGAAAGTCCTGAACCACTTTTATCTAGCGACACGTCCTGTTAATTATCCAACGCTCTCATCCGCAGAGAGTTCAATTATTATTTTTTCCACACTCTTTTGCGATACTCACTCGGAAATGTCGAGATTTTAACACTTCACCTGTGCTGCTGGTCTAGTGATTTTTTTTTTGCGACAGAATGCTGTTTTAATTAAATGAACGAGGAATTGTGTTGTTGAAAGCACGAGGTGTTTGCGTCATGCGATATTATCAGTTCGGACGTGCCATCGTGTTATGCCACCATAGTTATCCGACACTTCTGTCTACGTCTCACTGCGCTTTTGATGCTCTAATGAGTACCTATAACTTTCTCTGAACACTCGATAACGACGTCTCATATATGATTTTCATTATATAATTATTTTGCTATTATTTTTTATGAATCCAAAATTTAGTTATCGCTACCAGTGGGACTAACTATTGAGTAGTAAGATCACGAGTCCGGTGTTGTTCGGAGACCACTAGAGTTATTTAACATAATCTACTTTACCAATTTTTAACCAATCGCTTTTTATGAGAATGATATACTTTATGATTTCATTTTAAGTTGATTTTAAGTGAAAACGGTTAAATGTAAATAATTAGCAAAAAAAGTGTAGGTAAATAGAAGACTAAAATGGTTTAACAAATTAACAATAATATGAAAATTATAAATGCCTTAACTACTTACATACACGTTGTCAGGGATACAGAAAAGGAAATAGGGTGTTTTTTTATGAAATCATGAAATACTTTTTGCCGAGGGACGCGGATGAAGTCGCGGACTAAAGCTAGTTCTTTATACAACAGATTTATTAGTAGCATAATGTCTACAGAAGACCACCGTGTCTGCATTTGTATTTCGTAAGTTAGTAGGGGTTGTCATGTCATGCCAGAGTCTAATTCTGCCCCTATATCTTATCTTTTATCTTATCAAAGTTAACGATGTATTTGCTAGCCACATCGCACTGAAAAATACTATAAGATGGATTTGAAAAACTCTTTTTCATATTATCAAGATTGTAAATAAATTGCTTCGGCAGGTCTCATCCACTTATGGACACAGCTGTATCGCACGAGAACGAAAAGCCGATTTACTACAAGCGCGATTTGTTTTTCACTCGACTGGTCGTCGATAAAGTGAAAGTGGACATGTTGAGTCATCAGCTGGAATACACCGTCTACTACGCCGGTACAAGTGAGTATTTCTTACATTATTTCACTTCTTACTAAAACATTACTAGAGTACTCATTAAAGGGATTCAGTGTCATAAATTTAAATCTAAAATCTAAAAGTTAATAAATAATATAAATTAAGGACTCTTAACTATAAGAATTTGAATGGGCACATGTGCTCGTGCGTGTGTATGAATAAATTATGAACATCGAGGACAAAGCCTTTTAAATCAATTTATTTGATAATTATATTAGCAGTTTTCGTTTATAATAGACTTGTTTCTATATTAACACTGTAACGCCAAAGATCAAATTTTCGTTGAATTATGAACGTACGATTGAAGTGACTTGTACAACGTTCTTATCATCGAAATAATATATCTTTGCAAGCATCGCTGGTTCTTATTTATTATTTAATAAATAAACTGTTCAGTCTAGCCAAACTTATTTAACATTTATCGAAGCAGAATTAGCGAATTACTAATATAACATTTCGCTGACTCGCAATAATGAACGATCCTTAAACGATTCATAGTGCTGCTTTTGAATTCATGAACAAAGTTTATACGTATTATTTTATCTTCTTAATTTAGCGATTAATTGGGATCTTAAAATAATAAATAACTCCTTACATGAAATATGGAATACATGAAACTCGAAACAATTTGATTCAAGTTACGTACGTAACGGAACAATGAATTTTTCAACTAGTTATCCGCCTCCGACTTCGCTCGGATACAATTTTTTGCTACAAATTATATACCTTTCTCGTTTATCGCTATTTCAGGGTAGAATTGGGTGGTAGGTATAGTTAGCAGAGAACAGTAACAGTCAGTAGTTAACAGAGAAGCAGACTCAAGTGGTCAGCGACTTTATTTTTTAATATGTCAAATATGACGAGCCCGTTGGATGAGTGGTAAGGATGCTTGCCTAACGTCTCAAGGGGCCCGGGTTTGATTCCCGTTGGGGTCAACTTTGTAAATGACCTTTTTAAAGTTGGCTCTGGTCTGGATTTGAAAAGTAGTGGCAAACGCAGTAAGCGTTTCGCAGTCATTTGGACAACAAACACAATATAAGCATATGTGCTATTGTGTTTCGGTGAATAAATAAGGGATTCCAGAGCCCTTCACCCCGTCTCTTCCTTATCGCTTATTCTTAATCCTTCTATGGTCGGCAACGCACTTGCAGCACCTATGGCGTTGCATGTGTTATAGGCGACGGTAGCTACTTTCCATCAAGGGGGCCGTCAGCTCGACTGTCGATCTTAACATAGAAAAAGTCCAATTATGATGGAACAAATTATCCAAATCATAATCCCATAAAAACAGTTACACTCAATTAGTTAATGCAAACGTTTGGAACATTTACAATAGATCATGACATGTCACGTATCAGAAAACGAACAATAAAAAATGAATTTAGTATGCGGACATGGAAGGACATAAAATTTCATAAAAGCGTAGGTATTAAAAATACCTGCGTACTGGGAAATTAAAAAGTGCGGGGGTGAAAGCGGCACAAAAGCCATAACTCGTCTCGACCGTGACGGGTGGACGTTTGGATTCGCGTCTGGATTCCATCGGTATTCCATTCAATTCGTATGTACCTAGTCTCCTACTCTCGTAACAATTACACATATGTAAGAAAGCTTTTAGAAAATAGATATTCAAGCTATGTTACATATTATTGCGTATTCACGCGTACAAGCCCTAGAATTCTTTTAAATCCCTAAAAATAATTAATTTTTTATTAATATTTGTGTAAAGAAAATTCCAAATTACCAAGGGATAATTTATTTACCAAGGTTGTCATTTTTTACTAGGAAGAAAAAAATAGGTTTATAAATGACCTTTCACAAATCAGGTGATTTCATAAAATGGTCCGTTTCGTTTAAGTATTCAGTCGATACACGATAGAGGTGTAGCTCCGCTACGCCGTAGAGGTGCAGCACGTAGCATGTTTCAGGCGTAGCATGTATCGGCCGTAGAAATGTATCGAGCGTAGCAACGGCCACAGAGGCCCGCATCGCATACACGTCGTCACATAAATTCGCACCGCGCTGTAAACAACGCCTCCGAGTGGTAATTTTCACCTATGTTGGTGCAATTTTCACCAATTTTCCACGAAAATCGTTCCGACCGAAACGCCCTGCCCTGCCATGAGGCTACGGAGTGGATTAAACTCACGTAGATATCTAACGAAGGGGGGTTCGTTTACGGAACAACTTTTCCGAAAGGAGAACTACGTTTGAGTTGGCGTTTGAAATGCTTGTGTGTGGAATATTAAATTGTTTAAACGTTCCCTTTGACGTTCCCTCCACTGCTATAGCCACGTGCCGTAATAATTACTCTAACTTAATCTACACACACGGTAACATTGATGCCGTTTTCCAAGAGTCCCATAAAGCTTCCACAGGTGCATTAACCGAACGCCCTACAGGTATTCAAATGTACTTCTCATTGTAAATTTACGTTAAGCTAAATTGTAAGGAAATTTACTTTACTAAAAATTGAGACCTTCCTCTACAATTTGTAATATATATGTAATTTCGTTACTTTATAAGATCTTGAAAACTATATTATTTCGATGATATTAATCTTTATATATATTAAAATGTTGTTTATTTGTGCACAATTCAAAAACTCGAAAACGGGTAGATCGATTTTAATTCGGTTTTCATATATGGAAAGAGGGATAACATAATTCGTAGGTAATTTTTAAAAATAAAACGTAGGCGATACTTTCTCATACTTTTTATTTGTATGTATAACTTTTGTTATTTATTATAACAAATGTCATAATGAATAAAAGCAGTATTAATAAATTTATAGGTACATTAAATCAAAATAGCGATACTTTTTTAAAAACGATAAATTTAAAAAAAGGGTCATATCGGCCCACAAATAAAATATATTTTCCCAAAAGGATGGGACGCTAAAATTCTACTATCTTCTAAAATAAATTATATCTAAGAATAGCGTCTAATAACTTTTGTGAGGTGTCTAGTGTCTGTTAAGTCAACAGTATGTTTACTGTCAACATTTCGTAGTCACTATATCATTTTCCTTTGTTTATATATTTAGATTTAGATTTTTATTCCCGATACACTAAACCAACACGAAATAATTTATTACTCTTTTAGTCTTACACTAAATTCGAATGTCTCAAATAAATGCTTAAAAAACGAGTGTCACAGTTGACTTTTATTTAAGGTCGCCGAATAAGTTGCACAGAATTCCGGCATAACAAAGAGCTCTAGAGATCCCGTGAAAAAGGACAGTTTACTCTTTCAATAAAGAGCGTTCGCGGGAGCTTCTACCGGCACGATATTACCTCCCCGCTTAGCCCCATTTGAGTGCTTACCGCGTTATAATATGCATTAAACTGCACCGGAGCCCGTCAAGCGTTCGGCCGGGAAGTTGCACAGCACTAAGTGTTAGCAGACAATGAGAAACGAGCGTATGATGGTCCCGCAATGCGGGAACCCACTCGCCTTAGTTCCATTTATTTTATCACGCCCAAATCACAGTTGCCAGACAACTTCTGAAAGCTCTCGCCTACGCCGATAAAAGTTTGTGAACAACTGTCATATACACACGCCGGGCCTCGTGTTTGTCAATGAAAGGGAACCGAGGTATCAAAGACGTTAAGAGTATTTAGAAGTTAACGAAGTTAATTAAATTCCTCGAGTTAGACGTCAACGCGGGTACTCTTCAGTATCAAGGGCGTCTTCGTTAACAATTCAGAAACATATTAATGTTTGCGTATCGCACGAATGCAGACTATGAACAGGCGAATGTAGGAGGCGTATATGATTATATTCGTAACATCTAAATTGAATACTTAAAAGGGTTTACATTATTTACAAGTCCAATGAATCAATATAAACAAAATAATTCTACTTGGTTGGTTCTTGTGCCACTGATTTCACTTCGTTAAATTTAATTTGAATCTACTTATACATCTATATATATACACATTATAGAATAAATTCGCTGTTATTTTCTGTATTTTTCTCCACTACTAAACGGATTTATTCCCTCAGATATCTGCTCCATATCTGATAAAAAAGTACTCATATTTTTTTATGTCTATAATTTGTATTTTTCATATTAAAGTCGGCAGACAGGCTGACGGTGCATTTGATGGATAACACAAGCAAAGCCACAGGTATTGCAAGTGCGCTGCCGACTACAGTAGAATGAATCGGGAAGGCATAGGGAAATTGGCTCTGGCATCCCTCAATCTATGAAACATAACAGATCACGTGCTGTTATTTCACCGTGGTCTTCTGCAAGGGATTGGTTACTGCCGCCAGACGGGCTTCCTAAAAGACTGCAAAACTTTCCGCAGTGTGCCCTGCCACTACTCTCCAAATCCAGATCAGAGACAACTTTGAAAAGTTAATTTCCAAAGTTGACCCCACTGTAAATCGAACTCGGGGCTCCTGAGACGTTAGACAAGCATCCTTATTACCACTTATCCAACAGGCACGTCAATTAAAAAATATTTGCCTAAACCCAGGGATGAAATAAAGTAGTGAAGAAGTATGGACAAAACTGACTTCCCTCTTAAGTGTTGTTTCTAATAATAACAGTTTGGGTTAACCTGAAGGGAACTAATTGAGCAAGTGGCTTTGCTACAGATTATACTTTTTGCATGACGCAACGAACGGAATTTAAAATTCACAGTCGGCTGAACGGTCGAGTAATCCGACGTTCGAAACATATTTAGCCATCTGATAACATTATACGAGCTCAAACTCACAAAACGGTTATCCTTTGATGTTTTGAAATTTAGTTAACAGTTCGACGCAGCATCTAATGCAAACATATGAAGGTTTCGATTGCCTTTCATATTATATTTAAAATTTTAATATACTCTTCGCGTCCGTCGGTTTAACAGAAGTTGAATTAACTGGGTGAGTTACCACTGAAGATGGGCTGTCAATTTTTGGCCAAACAATCTTAAACTAATTTTAAAAAATCGAGTCTTTAAACAATAAGAAATCCTTCACGAGCCAAAGGTATTAATTAAGGCATTAGTGTATAGATAAAGTCGCAAATAATGCACACTAAATTAATGTCAGTTGAGCAGGTGTTCAACTGATAAATTACCTAGCATCGTTTCACAAAACTTTAACTTTCAAGATGTAGTCTTTTTACTGCGCTCTAAAAATAATGTAGGCAATAATTTACAAAATAACTTTGTATGCATAAAATGTATGCGATACTCGTTGGATATCGCTCTTATAAATATCGGAAACCCATTTGCCTAAGTGCATGAAGTCCAAGTTTTGCCATAAACATGAAATGCGGTACATGTGAAATGATATGTTAAGGTGTATTTGAAACATAACGCGTTCAGGAATAGCTGCACTTTATTGGAAGGCCGCGGCGTCGGTTAAAATTATGTCAGACCTTCAATACTTTATTCAGAGCGAAACAAAATGAAGCGACTGCATTACAGTTTTCTATTAAAAATAGAAGCACCGCAGTCAGTTTGGAGCCTTGTCTACTGCCCTCTGCTACGTCATAATTTGCTACCAGTAACATACTGTCTTCCTCTTACATCTTATCTGTTATGTCTTAACATTACATAAGCAATATAATTTTATTATTGACACATATCACACGTGTATTTTTATTTCCTTTATATAAATGTCGACTTTATTCGCTGACGCTTGTAACACAACTGAAAGTCTGACATTCTGAAACTGACTTTATGGGACCAAATCTACTAAGTCGTCATCGTAGCCGTCACTGGTTCTCCAAGTGCTCAGTTCGCTACCACAACGCTTATTGCTTATAAAGCCTGTGGTCTGCACCTACAAAATAGCTGTGGCGCCACCAATCTTAACTTGCCACACCTCCGGGCTTCCTCGATATGAGCGTTCACACAACGAAAATGAACAATATTTATTACCGAGCAGCGATACTGTACGCCAGAACAGAATTTCAAAGTAATTTATAGTTTCCGACGCCTTAGCTTCCGATGCTCTATTTTCAGCCTGTTCTTAATTATGTTGAAGAGCGCAGGTATGCTGTTGCAACCTGTTTTACCGGCTTAACAAAACACCATTTTAATTTTCATACAATATTATCTTACAACGTTTGAAACGAAAATAATTAAATCCAGATTTGCCTTGTGGCGCGCGGGACGATTTTATAAATGTATGCGTTAGTTAATAAATACAAAGCAATTAATATAATTAATGTGTAGGTACTGTGTATGTAGCCTGTATCACATAAATTACATACATTTAGGAATAATTTTATTTATATCACCAATTATAAATCTGAGGTAAAAAGTGCCAGAAAAAAGTAACAAATTTCTTAAATAAAAAAATGGGCTTGCAGCTGTGTGAGAAAACGTGCGTGCGTGCGTGCGTGCTTGAAAGCTTAAAACATTATGATACACTTCTCATTATTTTTTACCATTAGAGCAATTTATCATTATTTCTAATTCATTATTAAAATTGAATATAAATACGAGAATACTCAGAAGTTCTAAACTACATGTGAAGTCTAAAAGGCTTGACCAGGATTGGAACTGGATGGCAGTAGGGCGTTGTCACTGTTTTCTGCAAACAAGCAATTATAAATGCTTATAATTAAAATTCCAAACGCGTCCGATGGAAGCAAACATTGATTTTTTATTCCCCCAAAAACTGTCGGGAGACCGCGGTGTCGGGCAGGTTTGGGAATACTAATGTGTTCACTTTGCAACGCTTATTTGCGCCCCGCTAACGGCGTTCAACGTTTTTTGCATAAAACATCTCATCAAAGGATTGCTTTAGGTCGCTCAGTATATTGAATATCAAAAGGCACGATCGAAAAGTTTTCGGGCGGTGGGCGCGATCGCAGCATCCTACCGGCCACCGTGAAAGCCTCCTTTAAAAATACACCTTTGAAACGTGTTTGGAATAACACTGCGGCTAACGGCGATGGGCATTATTCTGAAAATTCATAGGATAAATAAATATACCTTTTACTTTATTTTTTCCTTTAAAAAATCCTTTAATTTATATTACACTCCTGCTCAGGCTAGGTGTTTTAAAACTAATTGATAATTTTGTCTTAATGTATTTTTTGTATGATAAAAAAAAACATTATTTTATTTTTAAAATATATATTACAATTCTACAGTTCGACATAGTAGATAGCAAACACTAGTCAGGTCAAGTCCAAGTCCAGGAAAGTAATTATTTTTAATACATAACAACATCTAAATGTAAAAATGTTGAAAATATTCGTTAATTCAGAATAGAATTGACAGTATGAATTGACAAAATGGCAGTCGTCTTCTTTTAATCTAGTTGATCATTACTATTTGTCCTCTTTGACATTCCCACCGCGCGGACAGTAAAAGAGTCGATTGAATTGAAGTATGAAGAATTTTTTTTTAAATAATGAAGTCAATTCCAAACAAGTGGAGGAAGAAATGTTTTTTGCAATTTTTTAACATTAATTGTACAATAAATGGAATAAGATTTTCGGCTAGCTCACATAAAATTTTGAACGTAGAATCTCGTAAAAGTCGGCCGAGTACTCGAAGCCAAACGTTAAAAAGCTACGTTCTTCGATTTACGGCGTCTATAAAATACATATTGCGATTCATGATAAAAGGCACTACAGAATTCGTTCGTGCGGCCAATCACAAAATTCATCTCATAACCTTAAGAGTCTGTGTATTACGTAAAATTTTATATTTAATTTTACATAAATATGATAAAGCAAGATTAATGAAATAACTACAATTACTCGTAGCTTACTCGGTCAGCAATTTGACACTCGATAGTCAATATTGTAATTCAGCTAATAAATTTCAGTTAAATCAATATCTCGTTAATTTAATTAAATAAGCATTAAGCAAAAATCACAAGCAGAAATGAATAAAAACATAGGTAAAAGATGTGTGTGTCCTCGCTGCAGTGAATTGGATCTATTTCCTGTAGGTATTATATATCTAGATACATTCATATTAGCGCTTATTTTTTGAAGTGTAAACTTCTTTAGGCGCGTTAGGCAATTTTGAGATGGGATAAAATCATTGAACTCGCGACAGTGTTACCCTACACTTAATGTAATGTAAGCCTTGGTGTAGCTGATAATAATTTATCTAAGAATAGAAAAATTTTTGAGACGGGATAAAATCATTGAACTCGTCAGCTTACCTTACCTTACGTAATGTTACGTTACGTTGCCAACTGCATATGAAAGTAAATTTACTAGATATGATAACAAGAATCAATATGAAAAGCAGACAAGACATTTTTGAATTGTTTTATGGTACAATGTTATTAATTTGTGGAAAAACTAGCGTTATGTTTATTATTCTACTGTACATCTATCCAATGATATCTTACAATTTACATTTTTACATAACCTGTCAGCGCAATCATTAAACTCTTGGGGATAGTCAAATTCTCTATATTTAGAATTACAAATTTCTGTATATTTATATGAGCGCTAATACTGAAACGCAATTTGCACCGCCGATAAAAGTAATAAATATGAGTAGAACCGAAGTGTTCGAGTGAAACGATCGGATTGGTTACACGTAAAGGTATACGTTAAACGGAGGCTTTTTATGAAAAGCAATAAAGAGGTTAGAGCTACTTTGTGTTTGGGAATTTATACCACTTCCAGAAATAAAACTTGTATTGTTCGAGGATCGCAAAAAAGTTTTCACTTAGGCCTGTCGAAGCGAAATCTTTATAAGAGTAGCGAATTATTTCTTTTGAAACGGCTGTCGGAAGGATTTGGGGGTAGTCGTGTGGAAAATATAAAAAGGTAATTGGTTGATTTTGTTTGCGTCCCTTCCATTTTGTATCTAATATTACCATAATATCTAATCTTATATATTATAACGTTACGGCAGCGATTTATTCATTGTTTTGCATTCAAAATGCACAAATAGAAAAAGTATTTTCAAAGTCAGATAGGTATAAGTTTTTAAATCTAACCTGACAATAATTGTAAGATTCATTGTATTCGATATGGAAATTAATTTCTCTCTTATGTTAAATAAATCAATCAAAACCAATAAGATAGCAGCAATAAAATAATCATACTACTATATAAAGTCCCCCACCGTGTTTGTCTGTGTGTAAGCATGTTCGTAATAATCTCAAAAATTACTGAATGGAATTTGAATCATATATCATTTTCCATTGAAAGAGCGTCAAATTTGCAGAAAAAATTCATGCGAAGCCGAGGCGGGCTGCTAGTCTATATCTATACTGATTATAAAGAGATAAAATTTGTATGTTTGTAATGAATAAAACTCAAAAACTACTCGACCTATTTTAAAAATTCTTTCACCTATAGAAAGCTACATTATCAGTGAGTAACATAAGCTATATTTTATAAGGATATCTTCATGTCTAATAAAATATTTATTTGCTAAGAATAACAGGCGATATTTTTATTTAGTGTTGCTACTGTTCAATACTGAACTTTCTTATGCAAGTCGTTTTACCAAGATACGCCTAGATATATTCAAGAAGAATTTTTTTAGAATATTTCCTTGTTCGTTGTTATCCTGTGGCAGCTTCTTACGAAATTCGTTATCAAATAGCCGGAGGTTAGTCCGTTGAGAGGCGACCTGTCCGTTTATATCCAATGCAGAACTGTTTAATTATTTTACTCCGACCGTGTTTAGAATTAATGACCCAAAGATATATCCGCTTGAACTCGTGCTTGTTTGTTACCTCCAAATTCGTTTTAGTTTCGGACTAGATAAAGTAATTGAGGTCATATGACTGATAAATATCGTTAAATATGTGTTGGTGTTGCCCTAAAATCAAAATTCCGAAGGGATTAGAACATGGGAATTATATTAAGTTATTGTTTGAAAATAATAAAAAAAGAGCACAAAATGAAATAAATGCTTTTTTTAATAAAGAGAGCAATTAGCCAATCTTAATCTGAATTTCGACTAAATAAGCTTCAACTTAAAAAATTATTACTTTATACTTTAAAAAAAAAACATATCATAGGGTGACAAGTGAGAACTTACCAGAAATTTTAAACCTCTTCAGTTAACTGAGACGCTACAATAAGTTGTTGTGCAATATTGCACCTTATCGTTGCGCTCATTTTGGTAAAAATTCTGTTCGGTCTGAAGAGAGTCCCTGTCATAAACAAGAGTACGTTATCAGCCCTTTCGCATTTCTGAAATACATGAACTCAGAAACGCACTCCGCGTATTATGGTGATAGAGAGGGCACCCTCCAATGTTCAATGTTAGTCCTCGAGCACATTACGAACTGTCACGTCTTAAAGCTTAAAACATGTAACAGCGTTCCTGTAAACAGATTTGAGTCGGGGACCTTGTATCGCTCCCCACATTTGCTTGCAGACAAGTTTAGTGAACGCTTTCTCGTGTACCAACTATTATCGTATTAACTACAAGTATTTGTACGCAAATGCGAAAGTGTGATTTATTTCAACGAATTTAGGATTAAAATCGATAGTAGATAAATATTATGTTAAATTAATTAGCCCATTTAACACAGTGAAGGAATATTAAACATAATTTTTCATATAAGTAATCCAACATTTCATTCAGATAATTTATCATTTTAAGTTAAATTACCTAATAATTATATTAGTAATAATATGTTATCCTAACTAATCTTTACATAGTATAATTTGTAGTAGCTGTTCGCGGTTGTCTATATGGCCGCTAACTCCTAAACCACGCAACGGATTTGGATGCGTTTTTCGTCATCATTTAGATAATTTTTCACAGAATTTACATATATATAATAAAATCTAATTACTTAAATTTTCTCTTGGGCGAAGTCGAGAGCGGGTCGCTAGTGTTAATTAGAAATGTGAAAGCGAATTACAGCGAGTCAGGGATACCGAAAATGACATAGGTCGGTAGGATGACAGAACCCTAATCCTAATCTTTAATTCCACTAAGGTTCTCAGCGCTCTAATAGGCTACAGTAGCCACCTTCCATCAAGACAAGTGTACATTCAGCCTGTACGTTAAAAAAAGTGTAGATTTTCTGAGTGAAAAAAAGTGTAGTCACCTTTCGACCTGTTATGTGGTTTTTTAATATAAGCCTTTGCGTGATGGTCTGGCGTCCATTATTCTTATTTAAAAGGCTACCTCATTTAAATAACTAATAAAAACTGAACGAAACGATTCTCAGTTGTAATAAAGTGGAAGTTATTTGATTTGAAAACTCAATACTTAAAAAATGCCCGTCGAGCACAGCTCGAATGACTGCACTCCAGTTACAAGAAGGCAAACGAACATTTTCAACGATCTTTCAACTGTTTAATGGAAACATTTTTTTCGTTTTCAAATTGATGAGATGTAATTCAGTCTATTTGCGAAACAGAATTCCATCAACGAGATATTTTAAATATAAGTTCATTGACGCGCCACGTTCGCTGATCCTATTTTGCGGCGTGATTTGCGTCTTTCTAAAAATTTTTAGCTTTAAAATCTAAATAACAATATCGCCCATCCTTCCTATAAGGATAATTATAAAGAGGAATCAATGGTTTTCAAAATTAACTTGTGACGAGATCCAATTAAAAAGCGAAAACACCAGTTGATAATTAAGAATTAAAGAGATAGTGAAAGTAACATTCCTATTACGTCTACAAAGTAAGCTATGTCAATGATACTGAAGTTAAATTTAAACTTGACGAACCAATTTGTTTTGTCAACGATTGCGAATAATAACTATTCTCGGGTGAAGAATCCCAACATTTCTGATTACTGGCTATTCTGATTAAGGTAATAAAGGTATGCAATTTTTTATACACACAAAGTTGCCTCGTTTATCCCTATTTCCATTAGTGAAAACCTTATCAAAATCCGTTGTGTAGTTTAGAAGTAGTTAGTGGAGAAACAGACAGTTTCGACGACTTGATTGTATTATATTGTTTTTTTTTTATTCTACTTAAATTAAAACTTTATTAGGTTTTATTTTAATATACAAAACTTTCCGTGAAAAATTATCAAACTGCTGGTGAAAACAGCATCAAAATCCGCTGCGTGGTTTAGGAAGAGTCAGCGGATATATATAGACAGACAAACGCGGAAAGCGACCTCAAATTATACTATGTAAAGATGTTTTAATTATCTATCGTATAATGAAAATGTGACAGTTAAACATCAAACGTACTACCAGCACACCCTGTCACCATGCATTACAGATAACTTGGCTAATATAATTACTAATAGGCACAGCTCAGCTATAACTTAACAAACACAATAACAATGCGAGGCTTTGGCGTTCGGTATGAGGGCGAACACGACATAGAGCGACGCGTATACTATTGTACGTAACCCGGTTAGGTAATTTCGGTACATGCCTCTAATCCAATTAGCTATTAAGATTCGTGGGCCGAATAATAATTCGCCTGTGATTCGGCTGTTTTGTGAGGAGTATACAGAGTCGAACTTATGACCTTACATACAATTGAGGCGAGCTTTTGTACCGGAAATACTGAGATCACGTGCCCACTGTCAAAATTATGAAGCTACTTTGGTTAGATATATAATTTACTTTCAGGGTTATGTTTTAGGTACAGATTATAATTAAAAAAAAGCTTCATTTTACCTATACATAATAATCTTTATACATAAAAATGTTAAGTTGGTTTATGTATAAAACTCGAGAATGGGTAGACCGATTTTAATTGGGTTTTCACATATCGAAAGAGGGATAAACGGGGAAGATTTTTACATATCAAATATTGCACGTCGGGCGAAGCCGGGAGCGGGTTGCTAGTATAATATAATTAAGTTAATCTATTTTTATAAAATTGTTTGTCCTGTCTACTAAGTTAAGTTAAAACTACTAAGTCTAGAAAGCTGAAATTTGGAACATAGGTTTATTTTATTACGTAATCCACTAAGAAAGTATTTAATAATTTATTTATCGCCTTGTGTCGACTTTTAGTAAAATTATATTTGTAATGTTATAATTGTGGCTTATATGTGTGGTTGACGTTTATAAATGAAACAGTGTAAAGAAACGCTTACTTTATCAGAGTAATTTCAACGGAGCCTAAAGTTCGATGTCGCTTTTGAAGTCCCCGTACTAAAAGCTAAGGCGCACTTGAAATATTTTAAAATATCGATTACCTTAAACTTAAATTCTTAAAAAATGTTAACTAAAAAAAAGTTGTGTGATCCTGTAATAGTTTTGGTTTTTGAATGTGTATTTTTAGAAATATATAGATATTTTTCTAAAAAAAAACTGTATTAACAAAATTACTAATTTCGAAAAAAGTTTGTTGACGCAATTATGTAAGCTCTCGTGACCTGGAGTCGAGTCGTCAAAATAATTGGGCCCTTCATTTTAACGTACCTACCCCTATAATTTACCTAGTTATGGCAGTTCAAATAGAATGTTTCGATTGACTGAATAGATAATCTGGCGTAGAATATATTGGGTTGTAGTATATTATGATTATGGTCATAATAATTGCATTGATATTTTAAGTAACCTTTTTAAAAGTGCATCTTTGACATATACAAATTACTATTATACTGATAAACAATTAAAATTGCATTCACTTGTTTCAGATGAAGGAAAAATTCACAAAATCGTTCAGTGGATTCGTAACGGTGATAGCCAGTCAGCTCTGCTTGATATATTTGACGTTACTCCTGGTGAACCTATACAGGTAAATAAAAACTATTAGAGCTGAAGTTGGTGGCTGTAACCACCCTCTTACTAAGGAAGGTCCTATTTCACTAAACTCTCCTTATTCCTTATCCTGAACTATACTCTTAAGATCGGCAACGTACTTATATTAATTCCAGTCAAGTGCATATATATATATATATATATAATTATCCAAAGAATCGTTTTATAAATATGTCTGTTTCTTTTTTTAATAACATTCTTAAGTTGTAATATATCTAACAACTAGCTGGTGCCCACGACTTTGTCCGCGTTGAAAAATATTAAGTAGCCTATCCTGTGTCCCGTACGTCCAAATGTTTATCTACCAAGTTTCATGAAAATCAGTTAATACGTTTCAGAGTTATGGAGGAACATACATACATACATACATACATACAATACCTACACTTACAGATTTATTATTAATATTGATAATGGAATATTAATATATTGAAATTTATGTTTTATAGTTATTCAATGGATTAAAAGAAAAAAACCTATTTTTATTTAAAACTTATTGTCTACTGTTGTGACAATATTGCTCGTGTGGTAATCAATAAAATTGAGGAACATTAGCGAAGACACATTATTTGAGGAGAAAAATATTAAATATTTCATAATTCCTTTAATACAACATATACGATTATATACATATTTTACACTTGACTGTAACTTGGTCTACCATCAAGCTACAGTTCACTAACCTACCGACCTTTACATTAAAAAACATATTTTTCTCAGACTGGATTAACACAGCAACTTCAGTCCTAAACATATTTGTCCTATATATTTTTTTTTTATCATTTCTAAGACAAAAAAAGCTATATTTGAATTTTCTGTACAGGCAATGGCGTTGTCGCGTTCGCACGGTTCTTTGTATGCAGCGTCAGATCGACGTGTGTTGCAATTGCGGCTAGCACTTTGTGCAAGACGATATGACGCCTGTGTTAGATGTGCAAGAGACCCTTATTGTGGATGGGATCGAGATGCAGCTGTTTGTAGAGAATACATGCCGGGGTGAGTTCGATGTCTCTCCACTGTTGGATATAGGCCTCTCCTAATGCTCGCCACCACACACGGTCTTCTGCTCTTCGCATCCAGCCGCGACAGTATAATACAACAATCATAATATTATAAATGCGAAAGTTTTGATGTTTGTAACATAATCGTGCAAAAACGGATTTGAATTAAATTTCGCAAACAGTTTATTATCCGAATTAACATATAGGATACTTTTTATCCCTTTGTTCCTCAAACAAATCAATCCTAACTTCCTCCCAAAACTAGCTGTAAAATTTTTTGAATTAGACTACTCTAAATAAGTTTATAATATGATTCATATGTTATGTTAATAATATGATTTTTTTATTCAGATTAATCCAAGATGTGGCAAACGAAACCGCAGATATTTGCGACTCGTCGATTTCACGGAAGAGTGTGTCGGCCACGTGGGGCCAGAGTCTGCATCTCGGCAGCTTCGTGAAGATGCCTGAAGTGCTTCAACCGCGGGCTGTCACTTGGTACCATTATAACAGAGAGAAAGGACGTCACCCTATCACGTTCAAGTGAGTTTTAATTTAATTTTGTACTTCACGTCAGTATGTTTTATTTCGAATAGACTATTCGATATAGCCCTAGATTTGTTTATACTTAAGAACTTAGGTACTATATATGTGTTATTAAAACTATGTAATAGAGAGAAAATAATTAACAGCCATTTACAGTAAAAGTAAAACATTATTTATGAATGATAAAATTAGAAATATCAAGCAATAATTTTAATAATAAATGATCTCATAATATTGTGTAAGTTCGCCACAAAAGTCACCTTTTTTACATTGTTTTATTAAATAATTTTATGATTTTTTTTATATGAATAGTTACATTAATTATTATTGGCAAAAATTTACTTAAAAATAATGTTAAAACATCAATCAAATCAAGTCAGATCAAATCTGTTTCCATTTTAATAAATGGACTACATTATAGTTAAGTACGTATTAAGTATAATAATTATCTTATATGTTATTAAGTAAATCTCACACAGATTAAGTACAGTTTTTAAGAGTTGTCATTTTTTTTCTTAGTTTTATAAAAAAAAATGATATTTACAAGTTTGTTACAAGTAACATTTCACATAATTATGCAATTTCGGATTTGAAACAAGAAATGACTACAATGTAGCCAAAATAGCGAAATGAACTCAGAATTCGAAAAACACTTTGCCGCACTAGCATGGAACAACATTAATTAAAGTGTTTCCAAATCTGCCGTTATCGCACTTCCGACTTACAATTAAAATGCAAGGGGGAGAATTCTAGTAAATTTTTGTTTACAAACTCGTGTTCAAACATCATTCTACCGTATCGTAAACACGTAGGGGTGAAGCAAAATTAGGTATTATTTTCTATGAAAATTTAAGTTATTCAGCCATGTTTAAACGGTATTAGTTTTAAAGTACTGTATACTTTTAAAGACATCTTTGTTGAGAACGTATAGTATTTTTATTCGTAAAAAGTATTTATATTATTTTTTTCTTTTCTTCGTTTTACCATTTTGAAACAGTTATTCTAGTTCCGTCTGTTGTTAAATTTCAAAACAAATTTAAACTATTATCTCACAGAACAGGAACAAATCAATCATCAACATATAAAATCTCTTAACAAAACACTAAATGGATGGAACAATCAACCTAAAAAAAATTCAATTACGATTTATTACAGCAAACCAGAGAAATATATAGAGACGTCCGAGCACGGATTGCTGATAATATCCGTGACTGAAGGCGACGCAGGCCGCTACGACTGCTGGCTGGGCGGCTCACTTCTCTGCTCATACAATATCACTGTAGATATGCACAGGTTAGTATTGGAGAGATTATTCAAAAGCTTCGATGAAGGATTTTAAAAGGCTTTAATGAGAACGTATGAAATAATTTTATTTATAGGCGACCGTATTAATTTATTAACGATTTAGTACCATATGTCATTTAATTGTAGAAATGTTATATCGACAAATATCAAAATACTTGAAGCGACAAAGTACATTGAAATTTACACTAATATTATAAAGGGAGAAAATTTGTATTTTTGTGATTGTAAGGAATAAACTCAAAAAGTATTGAACCGTTTTTGAAAAATCTTTCTCCTATTTAAAGGAACATTATCAGCGAGTAACATAGGCTATATTTTATAAAGTTACGCAGGCGAAGTCGCGTGAAACGGCTAGTAGTTAATACAAAAGCAACCGTACAATTAGTACAATTAATTAAGTTTAATATATTAACTATTAAAATATATGTATTATAGTTATTAAATTCTAATTGAGTTTTTAAACAATTATGAAGAAAAATTTTGAATTTATTTAGTGTACAATAATATATTTACTTAAAAAATGCTATTTCCCATTTGAACTTAAAATTAAAACATCTAACAAACATAATTACCGTGAAATAATGTGTGCTGTTGTGTTTCGATTATTCCCTTGTCTATCCTACTATGGTCGATAATGTACTTGCAGTACCTTTGGCGTTGCTTATGTTATAGGCGACGGTAGCCATGACGTCCTTAACATGAAAAAAAAATGTTAGCTTCTTCTATAAGAATTACATACTTATTTTTCCCCACAGATGTTCACCACCTGAGAAGAGCAACGAATATCAGAAGATCTACTCGAACTGGTGTCACGAGTTTGAGAAATACAAAACAGCAATGAAAACGTGGGAACGGAAACAAGAAGTAAGATCAATGTTACTATATAACTTTTAATTTTTTTTAAATCCAATACAGTCTTAGCTTTTACGTCAATTGATTTAGAACATTGTGTTTCTGTTGCAGCAATGCGCGAGACAGAACGACTCGAACCAAAACAGCCATCCAAATGAGATAGTGTGATAGCTCCTCAACATCGCCTATCTCATGTTTCAATCTGTCAACTACTACGCAGGAGCCATTCCGATCCCTTACATATCGGCAGCTCTCAAATACTTCAACATATTCTCGTGAATCACACATATATAGATATATGTTGACGCCAACACATCCGCTCCAAATACTCCAAACAGGAATGAACAATGCCCAGCTCAATTAATGACTAGTGTAAACCCCAATTAGCGAACGCAAAAATTTATTTAAAAGCAGTGAACCAGTGAAGTGAGTTTCCAAATCCAAAACGGAACATGAGAAGGTGATTTTATGGACAATTTTTATTAAGGAAATTAAGAAAAAAAAAAACACGAAACGGTTATAATAAATGAGCGTTGTGCGTTGCTTTGTTGGTAATGGAATGTGAAAAAAAAAGACATTTAGCAATCGATTTTAATATTGTAAGTAATGCTTTGTTCGTTGGATAAAAATAGGGAAATTGTTAGATTTTTGAAATGAATTAAATTTTTATAACTACTATTACATTTAGGTACCAATACAAGTTTTGTTTTTCCACCATAATTATATTTTATGTTGAAATTTTCTAGCCCATAAAATATTATGTTTCAATAATTTCAATACAGAATTGAGGGCGTAATTGGATTTCAGACAAGAAAATATTTGGTGTATTTAAGTTTAACGTTATTGCATCTTTATTGGCATTATTAGATACAAAACATTAAGATACTTTTACGTCCCATGTTTAATGAATCGAGTATAAATATGAAATCTCCGAGGGTTGTGGGAGGGTTCCCCTCATTATTTCTCCCCTGTTTCTGTAAATAGTTACGTATTTAATTTCATTCGAACGTACCTTTCTATGTGTAAGTATACCTCATTTACGGTATGCACGTCCCTTTAAATAATGAATATAATTTAAGCCTGTGATATATAAGAAACTCGTTTAAGGAATATTTTATTGTAACGATTGGGATTTCGATTAGCCTAAATACCTAAATGTATGGTCAAGTACACTTTTTAATGTAACATTCTTTTTAAACAACGCCTAATTAAAAAATTGCATGGTAATAAATTCTGTTGTAAATCTGAATAAAAATTACTTGAATAATGAAAACTGTTTATTGTGTTAACCAAAAGTTCTACACAAGGGTTTTATAGCCGATGTATGGCCGAATATTTAAATGTTTCTCAAACACATAAATGATCGAATCAGGAATGAAGAGAGTAAGTTGAAGTGACCGCTGGGGTGGGAGGTTCTCGAATGGAGGGGGTGGACCGGCAAGCGCAGCTTGGACGTCCACCCACAAGGTGGACAGACGACCTGATAAGGGCCAAGGGTCGACCTGTCCTATTGGACAATTATGGGAGAGGCCTAAGTCCAGCAGTGGACATCCTGCGGCTGAAATGATGATGATTTAAAAAGCATATTAGCAACGAAAGTCTCGTATACTCAACCAATTTTCTATTTGTAATTTTTTAAGAACATTGCATTTGCGAGACTATAAATAGAAATTATTTTTTATGCTTTATGAATATCTTGTTAAAAATTTGCTATGTTTCCAACTGAAAAAAGATGTTCATCGAAAATAAATTTTGTTTATGTGATTTTGTGTATCTTTTGCTTAACTTGTGAACTTTAAGGTATGTGTTTGAGAAGTTCCTATTTTTTAACAAGCGTTTGTGTATTTCGCACGTTGGTCCATTATAGTCTTAGTTCTCAAAAGCAGGTGCTGTTTAAAGAGATGCATTTTAGGACCGCTTATTTGTTTTTGAGTTGACACAATATTCAAAATACGGATGTTAAGTAGGAACAAATTAAAGAGATCATAGGTTTAATTGCATTTATTACAATCTATATGTATGCTGGATTAAAACATTAATATTATAATTTTAAAATTCTGCTAGCTATACTTTTATTCTGTTCAACATTAATCATTCAATAGGCTCTTCAGTGTAAGTAAATATAATATGAAAAACGTTACCCTGCCTTTCGATGTAGCCGGGTAAAAATATTTTTCACTCAAACAATATTCATGTTACTATCCTATAAATTAGTTTTTGTGTGTATAATTAATATAAATATAAAAAAAAAATCTTATGACAACACTAGCAGCAATAACTGAACCAGTATGCTATCATATATTATATTATGTCATGCAGTATCTTAGTTTTATTAACAAATTATATATATATAAACATAATATAGATGGTGTTTTAAAAATTATCTCCCATATTTTTGTACAAAAATCGATCTTAATGTCGTTCTTATAAGCATCATAATCGTCTTCACGTATCATCCGTACCTACTGGTAAAAATTATTCGATCCATATCATAAGGTTATAAGGACATTTTTGTATATAGAGCGTCTCGAAAATTTAATTTTTCACATTTATTGAGGACAAATTTTAAAAGGAATTTAAAATTAGCATACATACATATTAGAATATTATTTTGTATTTTTTTTTTTAATATTTAAATAGATCGCCGATAAAACTTACTCACTGCCATCATTTTAATAATTATCAAAATGTTTTATAATTATAGTGTAGGGATACAGATAAAGAAAGAGTCTATATTATTAATTTTAAAATAACACTTCAATATCTGTAAGTTCTTATAATACACCCCAAAATAGTGAAAATCGACCTAGGTGCTTCGAAAATAGTCATAATTTTGCTTAAATATTTAATTTATATTTCCAGACCTCTCATATCAAAATGTACATACCTAAATCAAATAAATAGATTTAATAAATTTGTAAGAGATGTCTGAGCTTTGTCGTTTATTATAACTAGCTAAGGTTTATGTACTTAAGAAATTTAGTAATTACTTAACTAAAGGACTCCCTTTGTCTAGGGACGTTCTTGCGCAATAATTATAACTTAATCTGTACTAATCGGGTAGATCTGTAAATTTCACATGTTACTATACTGTAATAAGCTAAATTCAAGTATAGCGTTAAGATTTTATATAATAAATCTATGAAATGTATCTTTCACTCTGCTAGAATTTTATTTCATTACCTATTTCCGCAATTTGTTTTTTTACTAATATTACCTGCACAGGCGATGCTTGTGTTATCACAGGCGATGCTGCACAGTCGATAGCCATCTATCGTCAAGTGGAAGTCAACCTGTGTGAAAATCTTTACATTTATAAAAAACATTAGTAAAATTAGCCACTGTCGTGCAAAAAATATTTTTTAAATGTTTTAACATCACCTAGTTCCAACAATAAATGCTACTCTATGCTTAAACAATAGTTACAACATTCTCAGGTATTCCAAATTAAAAATTACAATTATAATCAACTAGTTGAACCCGCCCACGCTTCGCTGTGGCTCAGTCAGCAACGTTCCATGGTTGCCAAAACAACGGTCAACGTATGAAAATTATGTTTTTTTTTATAATAAAAAAATCAGTATCCGCTGGAATTTTGAAAAAAAAAAGAAGTATATAAGATCGTTCCTCTGTTTAAATGCAATGTTGTTTAAAAATTTCAAGTCAATCCGTCGGCTAATTTTAGAGTTTTTGAGTAGGTAATACACAAACCAACACAACATTTTTATATATATAACAGTCAGTTGCAAGAAGCTATCATTTAATTTTAAAGTGTCATTAAATTTGTAATGTTCCATTAATTTACGTTTTCTATTGCAGCAATTCTGATCTATGCTAAGATTTAATGTTCATTAAAAAATAATTTTTTAACTGTCAAAAGTCATCATTATTCGCCGTATTTGTTGCAAGAAACAATTTTCATAGCTAATGGAGGGTTTAATTTGACATTTCATTGATTATTTTTAATGAGCCGTACACATGTCATTATCGGCCAATTAAGTTTACGCTTAAACTGTTTACACGTGTTTTAGAATAGTTTTCTCTAAAAAGTTCTAGATGCGATTGCTTTGTGAACGCAAAAATATATATATTTAACAACAACTTTTTGTGCAATCATGTCTATGTCATCTCTGTCGCCACTATCTGATGAAGAACCAGTGCATAGAAACATTCCTGACAGAATTAATATTTGGAACAAATATGACGATGAAGAATTTCGAGCCAGGTTTAGATTTCCTAAACGGACAGTGGACACCATGAGTGGAAAGTTTTATGAGTTAGCAGGGTTTCCGAGAGTAATTGGTACAGTAGACGGCACTCACATAAAGGTTAATTCTCCTGGAGGACGTTTAGCAGAGTGTTTTAGATGTCGCAAAGGTTTCTTTTCCATGAATGTGCAAATTGTGGCAGATTCTAAATTGAAAATAAGAAATATTATAGCGCGTTGGCCGGGATCAGTTCATGACAGCACCATATTTAACAACTCTCCGCTGTGTGCTGAATTAGAAAATGGCCTATACCAAAATTTTTACTTACTAGGAGATAGTGGTTACTTTTGTAAAAGGTTCTTGTTGACTCCAATTTTCAACCCTCAAACAATAGGAGAAGAAAACTATAACAAAAGTCACATCTCTACTAGGAATACAGTGGAAAGGTGTATAGGTGTATGGAAACGTTGGTTTCCCTGTATACATAAGGGCATAACACTGAGGAAAATGGACACCATTTTGAAAGTTATTGTAGCAACAGCTGTGTTGCATAATATTGCTATTGAACTGGAAGAAGAAGAACTAATGTTAGACCTCAATATCGGATTTGATATACCTGAAGTAGCAGAAGTGATGGCCAACAAGATTTTTCAGTGCGAACATCATTGATTAATACTGTTTTTAGTTAATAGTTCAGTATTAATAGTATTATGGTATGGTTTGGTTGATTTTTTGCAAAATTCCAAAGCTCTTTGTTTACCCTAAAAACATATTAATATTAATCAGCCATTTCAATTACTTGCTTTGTATTTTATTGTTTAGTAGGTACAGTTTTTCTTAAGATAATTGACATATGGAATATTGTTAAAATTTCCTATTTTTAAATAAAGAAAAATCAATTCAATTATTCTAATATATTTTGAGATCATTCACTCTTTTGTCCTAATGCTTTCATTATTAAATGAAAACCTACCATTGAGCTAATGAACGTTCCTGCAATGGCCATTAATTTAATGGTGGCTTTAAATTTAATTAGGCATTAGAAAATGTCGGTTTAATGATTTCTTTCTTGCAACTGACTGTAAGAAAAGTATTTTTTTTATTTAATATACAGTTGTTTGTTAACAAGTTGTCGACAATTTTGAGCTATTATGACACAGACACCGGGAGAAAGTGTTTAAAATAGTGTCAATTCATCAAGTGACATGCTGGGGTGACATTTTCATCATAACAGAGGCGGGCGAACGGGCTAGGGAAGGCAGCGGCAGTGTTGAACCCTCCCGTAGAAATCCAGCGACGGGGCTATAAAAAGTGAGGGCGCGTAATTATATAGTGCCACTAAACTAATTTCACGATACATTGCCGACGAAATCTGTGCTTGGCACCGCCTCGCCTGCCAACAAAATGTGATTTTTCCTTTATAACGAAACGCCTGATTACCGTTCTTGTGTGTTATTTTTATTTCATATGAATTACTAATGCTAATGTCACGGTGTTGAATATTTGCGTCGAAAATTACTCTCAATTTTGATGAATAGGCGTTGAAAGCAAAACGACGTTAGACTTGCTATTTTTTTACTTAAACCAGTATATTGCGTGTTTTGTAATTGTAAAATAATGGTATTCGTAAAAAGGGGTGTAGCGTGGGCTAAATTGGGCGCAGGCGAAATTAAAGCCCTACAAAAATATCAACTTAAAGAAACCCGTCACATTAAGACCGTAACAAATTGACGACAATCTCATAGCATAGCATATCATATCTCGATGCTATAGAAGAGATCGCTATAGTCCACCGTTGCGTAGGCCACTTTGATTGCGAACCTTGGGCGTGGGCTCAGATAAAACCCAGACATGACTACGCCAGAGATCGTAAACAAACAGAAATTCGAAATTGCAGTACTTAGGTTTAGAGTTGGAATTAATTTCGAACATGTTGAGACTTCCTCCAAGCTTTGTACCATAAACACAGGGTCGGAGGTAGTATGTATAGACAAATGTATTGTAAGTGAGAACTCCTGGTTGACAAGTTAACGGTAGTTTATCTCAGGAAGCGGTCCGAAGATTGGATTGCAGATTGCATCATAAACCGGAGTACAGACCGTTAGGAGATTTGTCAAACGGCTCGCAGTACAGAAATGGTGAACCAACTAACATTATTCCCTGCAATGTGGTTAAGTGACGAAGTATCGCATTAGTTGATACTTAGGTACAATATTAATCTGTAGCTCTGTCAGAGCAAAAGGAAACAAAAATAATTTGTGTCTCACACAAATTAAATTAACTAACAAGTAAAATTTCATTAGGTTCGGTAGAGTAGTGAAGGCATGAAAACCTTACAAACAAACAAACTCACTTTCGCATTTATAACATTAGTAGAAGTTACTGATGTTATAAATGCCATCGACAAAAAATCAACGACTGATTAATTTCTTAAATAAAATTTTATATTCGAAAGGTCTATTCCCAAAATATCCCACAAGAAATGTCCTAATTGGGACATTTTGGGAATTTCAAAAATGAGAACATTTAAAAATTATTTAATAACCCACCAAGGGAAACGGGTATAATATATGACATGAAAACAAGTTTGGATGCGTAGCGACCGAGCGTATAATGCTTCATTTTGTGCACGTGCGCCTTGCGGACTTCATCTCCATTAAATAATTACGCATAGTGACGAACTAATCCAACGTCCGCTTGTGATTGCATAACTTTCTAACTACCTATATGCATGTAGTGACCACACGAATTAATTACAATTTAACTTTTAAGAGTTAAACCTTAAAGAATGCCAAATTGTAAACAAAAAGGTGGTGTCTTATGTAAAAAATAAATAAAAATTATGTATTTAACGAAACCCGCCCCCGGCTTCGCAGGAAGTTGAAATTTTCTTAGACGATGCTTACGCTATAAAATAAACATATATTTCAAATTTCAACTTGATACTGTAATTTTTAGTTTTGACAGTGCGTTTATAGCCAAGACAAATGATGTTAAAAGTATAGAATATTTTAAAACCTTCATGCACAAACATTTAGGGGAGTTTCAGGGGAAACCTAGAAAGAACTGCATGTTCTAACATGTATAACTGTTAGCATACTGGGTTGACCACCTAAACAGAGAGTTTGTTCCAAATTAGTATGAGCGGTTCTTCAGTAATGGCTATTAAGATAAGCTTCATTATGTTGGATGTCCCATTCAACAGTACCTCTTTATTGACTTGTGCGATACCATTAAATATATATGTGGGATATAGAATAGAGGAGAAAAGAAAAGATGAGGAAATAAGGTCTGGAAATATTTCATAATAATTACAGGAATACCTCATAATAATTACATGGTGATGTAAATAATTACATCTAACATAATACGACACAGCTATGAAAAACACAAATCAAAGAGTAGCTACTTCATTGACATTTTTATACAATTTTATCTTACCTAATTAAAACAAAACCTCGGTAAATCCTGTCTGAAAAAATCCCCACGTGAACAAATAGAATTAGGTATAAGGAGGCAACAGTCAGGTCAGGCGCATAATCCTTTGTTACATCGGCTCGGATGAACTGCGGTGTCCCACTCTCGTAAGCGCATTACCCGAATTAACAATTAGTCATGCCTATGTCTGCCAACGAAGTTTGCACAAATTTACATAACAATAAAGCCCTTTCGTATTGCTGCGGATGGTTATGGCGATTTTTAAAATTAATTGGATCACGAACCGTGGAAAATTCCACTCCCTACTCCGCCTTTCATAAATTTCTGGTCAGCGTATTATTATTAATATATAGAATTTTCTGTTTTTATTCTCTCTTAAATATTTTGTTAGTGATAAGAATCATCTTTCATCTTCAAACAATTTAACAAGTAAGCAATTTTGTTAATTGTTAATTTGTTTAATTGTTGGTAGAGGCAGGACGAATTTTCTTAGTAGGAATCCGAACCTATTTAGTTAGTATATTATAAGATTACTACCAGATGACCTGCTTGGTCTTTTTTCCTTGTTGATTATGAGAAAGCCCTATGTTCTATAGCAGTGGACGGGACGTCCTACGGCTGAGATGATAATGATGATGACTATCCTTAATAAGTAATACATACTTATTCCTATGTTAGTGTTTTATTGTAATCAAACGTAGACTATGTTATAGAATACGTAGCATTTTTTATCACTCGTATAATTGTAGTGTGACCGAAACGGTTGTTGACGTGAATTCAGTGAATCGGTGAGCGATATTCCGTTGAAACGGCATCACGCCCACATCCCCTGATTCAAATGGACACTGATAAAAGCTCAAAACTAAATCGCCGGCAGAATGAACAAGAACAATGTGACACAATGTTGGGTTTAAATTTGTACCATTGTAACGCTGCTGAAAGGCGCGCGTCCACGAAGAATAGAGTCATTTGCCTTTAACAACATTAATGTACGCCTGACCCTCATAACATCAGTTTTTGTTTGTTAATCTGCAGAAAAGGGCGTAACTCATTTTGTCAACTCGTAATTTAATTTCACTTCAACCCCAGCGACTCACACTCGAGCCTCGACCGCCTGTTAGGCGGCACCTTCATCGGTGCAGCGTAGGGCTGTGATTCACTTTATTTTGTATCTTCCACTTGCTGGTGCCCGCGACTTTGCCTTTCCAATTATCCACACTAAACAAATTTCTGTCGAAATATGTATCGAAATTTAGTAATGACAGGGCGCACTGCCTTTCGCAATCATTTGTGCAGTCCGTTTGGCGGCAATAACCACCCCCCTCTTATCCCTAACTAATCCCTTAATTGTAACTTATCACCTGTGGCTTTGCTTGTGTTATAGGTGATGGTACCTGAAATCGAGTGAACCGTCATTCAGCCAGTCTGTCTCTTCCGGTCTCTCTTTTTAATTTGAGTATATTTAATAAGACGATGATAATTAGAATATATCGCACTTTATTTGTGTATTTTTCTGAAAATAGAAACTTTTATGTTTATATTTTATTTAAGTAAACTGCATTCAAATTTGCTAGTAACTTCGTAATTACAAGCAACAAATCCATTTTAGGGGTATATAGGTATTACGTATTATTTCGATTCATTTAGATATTAGTTAAAGAAATGAAAATTAGAAATGATTCTCTACTCTACTGAGTACTAAAGCCAAAAATTAAATAAGCCAAATTTGTAGCTAATTCAAATCACATTAAAGTGTGTATTTATCGAGGTATAAATTTTTTAGCTAACATAATTAGTTTTACGAAGCCAATCCTGTGCACCGATTTTTAATTACCTATACCTAAATAGTTTTATAACGAATTTACGCCAAACTGCAACTTCTCAACCGACGGTTACCTCTAGCTATTTCGCACATCTAACTTTGAAACATATCTTAAGTGTTACTCAAGTAATATAGCTTAAACCTCGCTGCTACTGCCTCACATTCTAGAGGTATTCCCATTTGAAATGAATACACTTTAATGAGTTAGTTTCTTGAATTAGATATCGTTAGATTATGGCCGTAATTACCTATGTGGGTTTAAACACGTTTTTTGCCAGAATTTATAATAAATAACAAAGGATCACAATAGTCCACTGCTCTATCTTATCTAATATTTATCACCTTAAAAATATTTCGATATCTTTCTTTATTTAATAAAAGAGTTGAAATGAAACTTTTGTGCGCTCGATCGATGAGAGTAAAATTTCAAGGTCAAATATTGTGTAACGCTTCAGTTTAACGATCACATTACGCTTATTATAACATTTGTGAAACAGTAAATACTATTAATCGTTTTAAATATTTATTTTATTTTAGTTCTCTCACATACCAAGTATCTGACACTGACATCGCCAAAGTAAAGAGTACGCGTTTCAAAAGTTTCACTTCTGAAACGCGTACTCTTTACACGCAGTCTTTATTTATTTATCCCTCATCTGTTTTCACAGTACATACAGATATATCTTCGGGCAGTAGCGTGTTTTCTTCAGTGTTGGTCCAACAGAGCTTATGCGGCCAGTAATGTAGCCCCTTAACGATCACCACGGTGCAAAAACTTCCCCAGCCATAAATCGGGGGCAAAGGTGACGAGGTATGCTTTTTAGAAATGCTTAAAATGCAATTTCACAAAAGTACGTTTATTTATGGCCCCCAAAAATGTAAAATGCAAACGTTTTATTGCGGGCTTTATAAAAATACAAAGAACAAACAATGTCCCTGTTATCCCAAGATGGGGGATGTCAAGACATATTTGTCCGCCGCGCCGGTACGCAGGGGTTGCAACCGAACGCTGCTTTTACGAGCTACAAGAGACATTGCCGTCAGGTAAGTTTTCTTCCAAAGATGCCATATGGAAACCTCCTGTCACGTAAGCTATGATTGTTTTTATGAAAAAGCTACTTGTATTAACAATACTATAGTGTTAAAAAGGGAACCCTTCAAATTACATAAAGATTTCAACAAAAGATAAATTTGATATTCCAATCAACTACAGAGATTTAATTTTTGATAACTAACCAATACAATATTATTAAGTAGTAGGATGTTTGTAATAAAAAATATGTTGATTAAAAAATTAAAATTAAAAATGTTGCTTAATTTATAGGTAAAAAAATATATTTTATTATTTTGTAGAATTATTCGAAAAATAAATAAATTTTATTTTAAAGATATGATAAAATATATAGGAACTGTTGAAAGTTTGCTAAATAACGAACTCTTATTATACTATACATATAAACATTTTTATATGCATAATTTCATAAACAATAAAGACCTAATATCTTCTAACACAGCGTTTCTTGTATTTCTTATATCCCAATGTAAAAGAAACACACTGTCTGTAGCGACTGTAGCTATGAAAATGTCTAGTCGCAGAAAATTAGCTTTTTACTTACAAGATTCCTGTTATTCCGACATAATGACAAAGTTACCCTCTCCGTGAGGGTGTACGAAGTGTTGAAAAATGTGTAATATTTAAGATGCAAAATTTTATAATAAGGCTCGCCGAGATTACACCTTGCGCTCATCTATTTTTAACGTAGCGGCGGCGGCTGCGGGAAGTGGGACATTTTTATTGCCCCCGAGCTCTAGATTAGTTTTGTTCTGTGAATTTGATGCATATACAATGAGCTCGATTATTCAATGGCCCCCAACTTGCTTAGAATTGCACTTATGAATATAAAATTACACCATGCATGTTACCTATCGAGTTACCTTAACGCATCTACCGGTTGTTTCAATAAGATGTGTTAGTACGAGGACGTATGGAAGGGACATTCATTTTTTTACTTTTTATATGTAATACTTTAAAAGTATATTTTAAATATAATTCTATAACTTACAGGTTCAGATTTTCTTATAATATCTGTGCTTATAAGCTAGTCATAAGCTATATTTAATACAAGTGATATTGAGTACATGTATTGTACGGGCTTTTAATAAATATAACACATTATAAAATTTTGAAAAAATCCATAAAAATAAATATAATTTCACATTGAATATAAATAGACAGGTTCATTGTTTATTTGACAGACACACGAAAGTATTAAAATATTTTGTAATGACATAAGTAAAATGGTGTGGAGGCGCAACGGAACGCGAGTTCGAAATCCTGAGAACAAATCGGGAATTACAAGAGCAAAAGTGACATTCTGTGTCGAATTCGTGAACAAAGGAGTGAATATGAACATGTGCAAAAAATATCTGGCTTATGCATTTGGGAATTCCGCGTGACAGAAAATTTAATACGAGGGGAGTCTAATATTAAACCTCGGGGAGCCATCACTTTTAATATCTGGCCGTCGTCCTAGAGGGCTCCTAAATTATTTACCAAATGGAAAGGTAATGGTCGCGGAAGAGTGCGAATGAAGGTATGCAAATTTTATAAACGCGTATTGTTGCCCATAAAACGTGTTCGCTACACACTAAATTCGTTGTAATGAAGGAATACGCGACCACCAAATGTTCTCATTCGGTGTGAAAATAATAATATTCTCGCTGCCAAAAGTGAATGTGTATGTTCGCTTTAATTGTAAAATATACATTTAATACCTGGACCTTGGTAACCAGATTTTTATACTTTTAAGTTACATTGTGTGGTATACTATATTACTTATGAAATTGATAAACATTTAATTTTTGTCGTCATATGAGATGAAAAAAAAATTCAGCTCATGACAAGACACAAGACTCATTACAAGTATAACCAGAAAAAGAGGGTACACATAATTTCACTTAATCATTATGTCTTTAAGAAGACTAAACATCTTTAAGAAGTTTCTAATTTTTAGAAAGCATATTTATAGGTAAGCATCGCTTACTACCTATAATATATAAAAATACCTAATTTTAAATGATTTAGAAAAAAAAAACCCAGCTGATTTATTTAAATACTTAAACTTACTTAAGACTTACTTAGTGTTTTTTACTAAAATATATTTTGTTTATTTTACATGTTATATAATTACAGTTTTGACTAAATTGACTAATCGATAACTGAGCACGTTAAAGTATTGAAAGGTATTTAGAGATAATCTATGTATATAAATAAAAATTAAATGCTATATGTATGACGAACAAGCACTTTAGAACGACGCTGATTTTGCTATTTTGCTAATTTTGCTACTAATTTTGCTGATTTTTTTTAGTTGGGTTTGTAACTACTACGAGAAGTTTTGTATGAAAGAATATTATTGTAAATCTAATGAAAAGTCGGTTGTATTAATGTATAAAATGACAATATTTTTTGTAGCAGGACTAAGTACAATATCAAGAAGGATAGAGTAGCTGTGAAAGAATTGCTTCAATAGTTCCATAGATACGAGTATAATATAGAGTAGGTATACGAGATATTTAATTAGAATTATTGTACACGGTCAGCGTTAATGAATAAAATTTAACTGTGTAACAATTGAACCGGTTATCCTCTATGGAGTCAGCAAAGATTTATCAGGAAAAAGTACGATTAATTCGTACACGTGTCCGCGTTTAGGGTGAAGGGGTGAAGCGGAGTCACGGCCCATAAAGAGTCACGCATCGTAGCGGAAGGCTAATGACTGCCAGTACGCGAGACCGCGCGCAGTCTGGCTTGCACTCGGAAACATTCTACCTATTCATTACACGAAACAATCTTACTTGTTTCAAACTTACACAAATTTTATCGTACCGTATGCTTACCTAAACTTATACTTCGCTATAATATCTATTTATATATTTTTAAGTTGAACAGATCTAATGAGGGCCTCCAGATCGACTGTGGATCCAGGCTGCTGGAAAATTATGAAGGAGGCCTTTGTCGAGCAGTAGACGTCCAATAGATGAGATGATGATGATGTTGAATATTTATAGTTTATCTATAATCTCCGATGAGTATATATATATATATATATATATATATATATATATATATATATATATATATATATATGTGCCAACTGGACAACAGTTTATTTACATTTGGACAATTTGGACAGTCCTCTTACAGAAAACCACCGTGAGATATGAGCATTGTGTTTTAGTGATTTAAGAATTTGGGAACCTTATATCGTCTATGTAAATAAAAATGGATCCCTATAAGATCGCTATATGGCTAAAAATTATTTTTTTCTGAACAAAAAATTCGAGGACCATATTTTCTTTTTTAGAATATTCGTTGAAGTCCAAGGAAATTTCTTATGAAGAGAAAAGTTGGAAAAATAGTTTCCCGTGCGAAGCCAGGGGCGGGTCGCTAGTTTCATATAAATTAGTACAACATAAAACGTTGAATATACAATAGAGACACATGATACATATTTCCTTCTAGTTACTTATGTACATATTTATTAAGCATTTTATTGTTCAACAAGATGTAAGATTTTCTCAGCAAGCTGCATTTGAATAAGCCATAAAAGGAGAATAAAGCAAACGGTCTATTTTTAGCTTTTAAGACATGAGTGTTCTATGAAGATTACGACTGTATTATTCAAAGATGTTGGATTTCGTTGCCGGGTTCACTGAGAAGTAATTATGTATGTATAGATAGGTATATATGTACAAAGTCGTGTGGCTATTTGAAATAAACTATTTAAACTCTACTAGAATAGATTTATGCTGAAACTAAATTCTTGCCAGAAAGTGAGACAGTAAAAAGGAATATTATCTGGGCGTTAAGCGTCGTTTGAGAGAGCAAATTCGTCGAAAAAGACCAGATTTGTGGAAAGAATACTCATGGATTTCGCACTACGATAACGCGCGGCTATCATTGTTAACGAATTTCTGGCCAAAAACTCAACAAACCTTATAGAACAACCACCGTATTCTCCTGATATAGCTCCAAGCGGCTTTTTTTTCCAAAGTTCAAATTACCACTTCGAGTCACCTGTTTTCAGTCGACAGAAGACATAAAAGAGAATTCCCAACGAGCACTGAAGTCGATTTCAAAAAATTCTTTTAAAAATATTTTGGATGGTTAGGTTATTCGTTGGCGTGTGTAGTTTCGAAAGGAGCATATTTTGAAGAAAATACAATAAATAATACATAGTTTGCGTTTTATTGACCTTTAAACTTTAAATGTGCTTTTACCTCTCATCCAAATCTCAGCCCCTATACTTTTACACCCCTATTATACATTCACGTACATTGCACTTACATTTATACGTACATACTTACAATTACCCAATATTTGTATATGTAAACAATTCCGCCTAGTGCGGGTATCAAATTACTTATTTCATAAATTAAATAAAATATTAAATAAATAAATGTTAAATATTATTGTGAGAAATAAGTTATAGGTAAGTACATAAATAAATAAAATAAATTATGACTCTGTTACATTGAGTTTTATTACTAGAGAAGACACCGCGCTATCACTTGTGTTCCGTTCAACTGCGGCCGACCGGCCGCAGTTTAATCAGTCGCTTGCTCGCTCTTGAGCTAGTAACAGTGTTTGTGTTAAAGTGAAATAACGTCAAAACTCATCAAATATGCCCTCGTGTGTGTTAAAATATTGCACTAATAATTCAAGTAATACGGCAAAGTGCAAAGGAATAACTTTCCATCGGTAAGTAACTAAATAATCATTTTAAAACTTAATTCCAGCAAAATATTTAGCGGGTGTCATTTTGCGTCGTTTGTCATAGACTAAAAAAATTAAAGAAGTGACATTGGGTGTATAACAAGTGTAGATATTATTAGCTGACGTATCTTTGACGTACACCTTTAGAAAAAAATACACTGTGGTTATTAATTAAAAAAAGGTAAAATCATCATAAAAATCAATTACCTTCTTACTTAATTGTTTTATTAGATTGATTGGTTTTAATTGATTGATTATAGGCTACTGGCCTGAAATAAAATTATTATTTATTTATTTAGAGATAATATGTTACATTTTGTTTATTCAATCATAGTTATGTATGTTCGTTGCATTTTCGCGAAGAAGATAAATATACCACAAAAGCGGTATATTAAGTGTTTTGTTTTTGTTAAAATTAAGTGTAATTGTTGCAATTTTATATTTTAAAGACAACAAAAAGTTAGTATCCTGAGTTTCTTTCGGGATTTCTTCTCAGGATCGTCATCTTGGCTTTTTTTTTCCGAAACCCTGGTAAATTTAAATTTATAATGACGATCATAAGAGTTTCTTGTAGAAACCTAATTGATAAATAAATATTTTAATTTAGAAACATTTTCTATAAAATTTTATAAATTATACAAAAAAGTGTTAGGTATTATTGTAATGTATAATAATTATATCTATGTATATGTGTTGGCGTGAAATAAAATGTCTAGATAAATAGTCTAGGTTTAAAGATATTGTTATCATCTTGTGTATAAATATGTGTTAGATAATAATAATAATAATAAATAAATAAATAAGGCTTTAATTTTTTTGTAGCAAAACTTAAGGCAAAATTTTTAAGGAATGAGACTTTCCATGCCCCTTACTGAAGTATCACGGACATATACATAACAAATACATGCTAGATATTGTTTGTTCCGCAGAGTAAAATCAGTTTATACCTAAAATAAATATTATAATTAAAATTGTCCGTCCAGCCGCTTTAAATTTATTTTACTACGTTCACGTAAGTGGTATCCAATAAAATAGGCAGAATATAAACAAAGTGTCGCCTCTGTTACGGTGACATCGCATCTATGACTCATTAACCGCTCCCCGCGCGCCCCGCACTGCCGCGCTTGTTGCACAGATTTTGTTCGCGGCGTCTCGCGTCTTCTCTAGTAATAAAACTCAATGCTCTGTTATAAATTTCGAGAAAGTCCATGAAAGTCACGTCAATTCTAAGTAACATACTAAACATTACCATTTAACATTCGTATACCTAAAAGTTAGCGCATGTAATATCGGACGGTTTTCAATTGCGATACTGATTTCCGATATTACAGTCTAATATCGAAATTCCGATGTTAATATCGGAATTATTGAAAGTGCTTATATTCTTTATTAACTACACATTTTCGTCAAAGGTTTGATTGAGAACAATAAAAGAAGTAAAATTTTTGATAATTATTCTTTAATAATCATTTTACCCAAATGTTTTTATAATTAAAATAGAATAACTTTCTCGTTGAAAATAGGTACTTACTACTGGAAAATTATTTCGCTCAAAATCAACACTAAAGTCTTATAATTATATACTTTGGCATTTGTACTCGCATATCAGTTGAAATTTCTTATACTATATGAAAACAAAAAAATAATCGCAAATAAAATCAACAATTATTAGAAATAAAAACTAGTCTTGAAACTTCTTATGATTATTTAAAATTTTCAATAAAATCAACTTTAAACTTCTTTCTTATCTTATAAGATACACATTTTTAATAAAATCAACAATTTTTTGTAACAAATATTAGAAAATATTAGAATAAATAAAAGAGACGGTCTGTTCTTTGTTCTGTTAGTTAAAAGTTAGAATATTTTGATATAATGAACGTGGTTTTTTACGATTTACAATGAGCGTTTATTGTTGAACAGTGTGCATGAATAATACTACTGGAAGAAATAACAATTTATCCTACTTTATAGGAAAGAAATATATGATTATTACATACGTTTTGATTAAATAACCTGAATAAATAACTTAAATTGAAGTAAAATAATTTTTTTGGAGGTTTACTACACAGAATGTTGTTAACGTTAGACAATTCATGCGATTATATCGTTTTAAAACATAATATAGCAAATAATTTAATTACGATATTATGCGATATTAAATGACTCAGTATCGGAATTGTAATATCGGAATTAATCGTAAATATGGTTCCGAGATTCCGATGTTATGATATTCCGAGATTCCGATATTCATGCCCTACTAAAAGTACGCTTGAAAAATTAAAAAAATGTTTGAATATGTTAACTATTTATTACTTACTTATTTAAACAGTCATTTAAGCTAACATATTTAATACACTTTATAGTGAACGTGCCATTCTTCGACGTCGAAAAATGATTTTATAAATCTTATTTGGAATAAAATATATTTGAATTTGAATTTTATACATTTATAGTAGGTATGTACTTATATAAAGTAAGTAATCAATAATCACCGGGCGTGAATTTTTTTAAATTATAAAAAAGGGTACTGAAAACATGCAACAAGGTAAAATAAAGAAATTCTCAAAACAAGAATGTACTGGAAAATACATGCTCAAAATTTATGAAAAACTAAAGCGGTTTTGTTACCTTAGTTTCAGAGAGAATGACCGAAGTGAAGTCAGTTAATTAGAGAGTTGTTAGAAAGGGTTCGTATTGTTTATTTCAATCTATGCTCAGATTTAGTAGGAAGAGGTGCCCAACGAGCGAATCGAGGGAGCGCACTGTGCACCGACCGTGACCTTTCACTCGGGTTTGATTTACTTTATCGCTGCAATCTTCTCACATTTGATACATTGTTAATTTCATTTTTTGGTAAGATGAAATGCATTAATTTTTATAACATTAATGGCACATAGACGTAAAAATCGCTTTTCTGTGTGTTCTATAAGATGTACTTCGGAGTGTGTGCTTAGGAGCTACATGAACTCATACCACCTTCCCCATTCTTTTGTCGGGCCATCCTACTATCCTCATTTTGTTGAAATCCCTCTTCTTCGGACCAAGCACTAATTAAATTTAAAGCATTAATTAAAATAAACATTATACACACTAAAACGTGTTTGTCACACGCACACACGTTTGACACTATCTATGTATGTAATATGTATATAAAAATACTCTTTTTATGGTCAAAATTCGACCACTGTGTATATATAGGTGATCATCACATTGTATGTTATTGTTTGGTGTATTAATCTTCTGAATGTCTACATTTAATTTGATACAATTCTGTCTACATATGCAGTTCCGGATGAAATTAGTCTGCGTTCCAAGCGTATCGGTGTTTAGGATTTAGTGAATGTATGTACTGCGTGCGTGAAGCCACTATAAATGACGTTATATGTTGCTAACATACACTAACATACCCAACAATTACGGTTAAGGCTCCATTGCGCTTAGTCTCTCAGTACTTACGTACATTACGACGACGCACTGATAAAGCTTATGTTCAAATATATTGTAGAATATACATTGAATACATATACATTGAATATAAATATACATTGAATATAGATTATTCAGGTTATTCCATAATACCTTTCTAACACTAATACATAATTTCATATGAAAATTTAAGATATAATTTGACAATGAATACTGTAATGAACCTTGTAAGTGGAAATGTAATTAGTAACACTGTCTCAATAGTATGTTATCTTTGAAGATTAAATTAAATTAAATTAAATCAAAATTAAAAAAAAGGAACTAAAAGCCTATTAATTTATGGCACCTAAAAATGACTCAGATTAAATGTTTTAAATTATATTAAATTATTTAAATGTACTAATAAATTAAATATGTTAAATGATATTATATTAATATTAAGTCAACACTTTTAAATATAATGTTAAATTATACATTCTGTCATTTAAATTCTGTCATCAAAATTTCATTAATAAATAATGTTTAATTACAATACAATTTTTATTTTCTTATCGTTTCGACAATCTCGGGACCGACAGTTTTGACAATCTTAGGTAGATTAAACCAATCTATACTAATTAACTAATTAGTATATAATAACATAAGTAAATTACTATTACTAATAAATTAGTATAGATTAACTAATTAAGACATTGCATGTTAAATGTTCTGTTTTAGGGTTAGCACGAGTGTACTCAAATGTATAGCGTGGCTGCGTTCCAGACAGGTGTTCGGATACGTTGTGGTTTGTGAGCGATACAGGCTCTGACCGCACAAACCATCTGGGGCTACACATAATCAATGCTATTATTTGACACCTATATTATTGTTTGAGGATACATTAGGCAATGCAAGAGCACGATTACAGAACATACAATGTATGACTAGTACAGAAAAAAAGGATTAACTCGTAGTATACACACAGTTCCATATTTTGTTCCGGCAAAGGTTGCCTCAGAAAAAGTCATTTGGACATATAATGCGCGACGAGAAGTACAATCTACCGCCTACAGGGGAAAATACAAGGTACACGCAAGATGGGCAGACGCCGGACTTCCTGGCACAAGTATCTCCGCGAATGGTATGGCTAAAGTATCACATCGCTGTTTCGAGCCTCCGCCTCGGGGTTAGGATAGCCATGATGATAGCCGACCTCCGATATGAGATGGCACTAGGAGAAGAGAAGAAGAAGAAAGCTTTGCATCGCCTATAAAATGCATGAACCGAATGAATATGTATTTTATATGTATTTTATATTGTAAATATAAAATACAATAAGCAATGTTAACCATTTACAAGTTAATTATCCTTGTTATTGTTATAATATTGCTTTTGGTAATTATTGCAATTTTTATCATAATGCAAATCATAAATTAGTATTATAAATTAAAATTATCATATAATAAAAACAAATTATCTAAAATAAATGATAAACAAGAGTCAATAAGAAACATGTGCTAATGTTCGAATTGGCTCCCATAGAAATCATATAAATCGGATGTAGTTGCTCTAGTACCATTGGACTGTACCATTAATGGTACTAGTGATACTACTTGGTATCGTCAGAACCATTAATGGTACTAGTGATATTTTGATATTAACAGTACGACGTAGTTGCTCTAGTAACATTTAATGACACTATTATTTCTAAATCTTTAATTTATTTTTTATTAATTATGTATTGTTTTGTATGGTACTTCTATATTTTGACTTGAATATAGGATAATATAATAGGAAAACAAAAATGTTTTAAAACAATTCTGTCTTATATTCAAAAATATTGTTGTCGACCCTGGTGTTGTTTGAACTAGGAATGTGTGTGAAGAGTGAAATAGCAGTTATAATAGCTGTTTTACGAGGAAACCAGCTACCTTAATACACTGTTTGAGAATTTTGAAGGACTTATTCAACGAACGCAAAAAAACCAGAAGAAACGCAAAAAATTTGAACGGACGTAATTCATATATTCAATTAATGCATAAACGGAGATATTGATGTCCCTTTGTTTATAGAAACATTAAGATATTTTTAGAAAGTTATATATATATATTGTAAGAATACTGTTACTTGTTATTTTTATTGTTCAGCAAGTAAAGTATGGATATTTTAACTAGTTTCTTTTCAATGTTACTAGCGATACCAATTAGTATCACTAGTACAATTAATGTTACAGTCCAATGGTACTAGAGCAACTACATCATAAATCGTTCGAAAACAACAGCTATCGTGCACTATATTTTGACTGCGCAGTAAAAAGCATTTTGAAATGTTTGTTAATTCCTCGACAGAAAAGAACAATCGCGGGCACGTGAGTGCTGTGTGTTGTGCATTAACTCCAACTTTAGGGTCTAAGGCATAAGCATATATATATATATATATATATATATATATATGTTTACCACCGATATTAAATCGGCAGTTTCATATCGACAATGAATCGGCCGATAAAAAAATGTAAATATTTATTTTATAATATTTATAAATAAAGAAGATATAAATATAGATAAAATTCAATTAATCATTTACAATCAATACCTCTACTAATCAATACTAATAATAAATCTATAAGGGTCGGTCATGGAGCAAGTTACTTTGTTTTCAGAGATATCGTGTTTATAGGCTCTATACATGATACTGAAACTAAATTGACGATTTTTTGGTTTTTTTCTGTATGTATGTATGTTCCTCCATAACTCTGAAACGAATTAACTGATTTTCATGAAACTTGGTAGATAAATATTTGGACGTACGGGACACAGGATAGGCTACTTAAAATTTTTCACCGCGGATCAAGTCGTGGGCACTAGCTAGTATTATTAATAAATGTGAAACTTTGCAGATATTTTAATTTTTCCCATATTTTTTTATTTTATATTTAAAATATATATGTATTTTAAACCATGTACGATATATGTGTATTACCTTTACCTAGATTATTGATAAGTATATTACCTATGTTAACCTATAGTTTTAAAATTAGTTTTAAATGTGCTACCAGTTACCATTCATGACTTCCACCAAACTGTAAAACAGTGTAGAGTAGACCAGTAGTAATCCAACATGAGCCGAGCTTTCCACCTCAGCTTTGTACATTAACTTCCTTTTATATACCTGCATTTAAAGACAAGCTGTTTTGCTTTGTTTTCCTACTTTCTCTGCGCTAATATCGTTTGTTTGCGAGTAAGAAGAGAACGCGGCTGAAGCCTCTTGTCCGCCACTAAGTGCATATAAAACGAAATGAATACTGTTTGAAATTAATTCAAAGCAAGCCTTCCTTTAGCTTTACTTAATCCTGGAGAATGGGAGTTTTATTTAATTTAATTATCTCGCCGCACAATTCCTTTGTAATTTTTTGAGAGGAACGTGTGATATAATAATCATATTTTATGTGAAATATTTGTTTATTAACCCTTATATTTTTTTAAAAAAGGATAGTTTTATTTGTTATAATGAGAAATATTTGTTTATTAAATTTAAAGAATGTGAGTTTTACTAGTAACTCTTATTTTATCTGTGGTTTTACTGCCGAATCACCAAAGTGTGATTTGGCAATATTTTTATTCATTATTCTCATTTTTATTCCGAATAATATTAGCGTCGGAACTAATGTTTTTCGGAAACTATTTTTTTAATCAATTTAGAATTAAATTGTTTTTATTTAATAATAATTTTAATTGATTTAATTTAATTAACTAATGATTTACAAAAATAATGTTTGCTAGCGCGTAGCATAAAAATTATTTATGGACTTTTCTTTGTGGTTATGTTATATAAAAATACTGCTTTGTTGTTTTGTAAGTGTGCATTATTAGATTTTAGGTTACATGGTGAGAGCTAGACGCATTTAGTATTCAAATATCAAATAATCTCAAATACAGCAATTTGTAATTCCAATTACCAAAATAATAGAGATAGTATTGCAAGTAATTTAATACTTACATATTAATGCTTTTCAAACGAAAATACATTTTCTTTTTATTTAACAGAAACGAATAACAATTTTATAATTCTTTTTGTATTAACTTTATAATCAAACTAAATACCAATCATTGCACAGAGAATGTTATATGGTTCTACTTCATATATATGTATCATCATAATATATATGGTCCTCTGCTGATGACTCACAAAGTTCAGCTTTGTCCACAACAAAGGCCAGAGTAATTCAGTCATTTTGTTCGCAATGTCCGCTAGCAAATGGCCGGAGCTATCAACCCGTGACCTCCCTCATATCTGATGTACGCGTCTCATCGCGACCCAATGTTTACAATGCGAGATAAGCGTGACCAATCTGAGAACACCCTCCGACCACGAAACTAATATACATGGACCATTGTAATTATTATTTATTAGAAATGTGCTATTTTGACGAAATATTCTTTACTAGCGACTGACATGTGACTTTGCACGAATGCAAATTTTTGTAAAAAAAATATATAGTAGATGTTTAGAATGAAAATGTTGATTGATTTAGATTCTTTATTTTTTAGTTTGTAAATATTTCCAATCGCCCTGCCCACTTAGGATAAGTAGGGAATTAATCCAAAAAACATTGGTTAACATTTTTAAATATTGTAGTTTTGATTATACGAAAAAAAAATGTACCAAATATTCTCTTAACTTTGATAGATCATATATATTATTTCAAGCATTTTTGGTCTAACCATGAACGAGGAGTAGGTAAGCTCGTCTATTCACATTATGTCCCACTAGAAACCATTTAGGACATTTTGGGAATTTTGTTCCCAATGTCCCAGTTCCCAATTTCCCAAAAGTCCAAAAATGTCCCACTTGAATTATGATTATCTTTGTGGACCTTGTGCAACTTTCAATAAATATTTAGCTTACTATTCCCAAAATGTCTCATGCTTAATTTATGTACAATTGTACAGTCATAAAAAAGTACCCATTTGACAGCACTAAGTGCCTTAAAGGAGTGTCGGCTAATTTTAAGTGAAAAGCAATCTACAGATGTGAAATATTGGCTCATTTTGTAACGCGTTGATCTAGGTCCGGCTCCTCGCGGTCACCAATCATTACTCATTGAAAATTATACTGGACTAAGTGGTGTTTCGGGTAGCAACCAGTCATGCGAGTCCGACCGGCATGGAGAATAACAACGCAACTTCAAACGAGATTTACGTGTATCGAACTGCGTTTCCTACAAGATTTATTGCATGAATTTGTGCTGATGCATTTCCCTTTCTATGTATATGTATGTACGTATACTCGTACTGCTTGCAAAGTTCATAAATTTTCCAAGTTTTCCTACTTTATCACTTAGGTAGTATTTGAAACCATTATTGTATTCAATATCTATATGCAATGAACACAGGGTGAATCTAAAAGTTCTTTAAATTTTTTTATGTTGAGGTGGTTCGATTTCCATACTAATAAAATACAGCAATTATGAACAAACGGAACATAATTTTACACTGAAATGACATCCCTCGGCATTTAATTTAATCCCTGCTTACGCCTAATTATATTTTCCCGAAGAAAAAGAAAAAGTCTCATTTAGACTGTAATTTTAGTTCATTTTTGTGTGAGTGAACACCGGTAGTGTCATACGTGATCGTAGCTTATAAGCATAAGCATAAGCTTCGATCACGTATAGGTACAGCAAACAGCTACGTTGCTAGTTCGCCGTCCGCGGGCCGTGCATAGTTGCCACTATTCAATTCAACACCTACTGTCAGAGCGAGATAGCAGGTCTTGCACTTTTCCCATCTCTACATCATTATTACAATTCATAATCCCGTACTCGCTATTCTTTTCGAGACGGGACACCTGGGGGCCTAGCCAAGATGTACATTAAAGAAACGCTCCCTAGCGAACTTTACGAAGCGAACAAAATAAAGCCCGGTGATTGGTTGTTGTAACGCCCACATAAAATTTTGACCAATCACAAAGCTTTGTCCCAGTGTAGCGTAGCGTTTACGACTGTAGAAAGCACTGCGTTTGCATCTTGGCTAGGGCCCCTGTGTTGCTAACTGCAAAAATTTTAACAAGAAACAAGAAATAAGGGAAATACATTACAACAAAAATAGATTTCTTGTTATCTTTCGTATATTGTAAATACATAATCGTTTTATGTATTTTCAATTAAATTAGTCATTTATAAATATCAAAGACACAAAATTAATAGTTTTGAAATTGTTTTGGCTGTGGTTTGATATTTGTATCAATTTATTTAGGTATATAATTATTAAAGATAATTGTTGTAACGACCCCGGGTTATATGGCGTAATATTACAATATTTCAGCAAAATATGTTTAGGGAAGAAGTCTTTATAGATAAGGCAATACTGAACCCATTTGTCGAGTCAGTCAACATCACTTTTTTATTTTATGATAACATTACTCAAGAAAGTCCAACATAAACGCGCGCGAAGACTACGGCAGGGAAGGACCGTCTGGCAGAATACTGCAATCGCGGCTTGTGGCGGCTTTGTGGAGGGTGGTGAAGTCTCGGTAGTACCTGGCCAGCCTAGTAACCGCCCTCTGCAGAAAAAAAAGAAAAAAGAAAAACAAAAAAAAAATGAGGCTGCCGTAATCCGATGTGGAAATGTACAGGCGCAAACCCCCTTTATGCCGTCAAATCTGGATCTGGTTCGCAGATTTTCCCGCATAAAAAATAAAAAATAAAATAAAAAAGGTCAACTTTGCAAAATGTGCGTTATTTTACAACCTATACACTAAAACAAACTTACTTTTGTACCAATTATGTAATCATAATTTCTTATAAGCTAAAGCTTTAGCTAAACTAAAGCTATATATATATATATTATTTTTCAAAATACTCAGTCACCTTTTCCTTAGATACACTTTAAAAAAATCACTATAAATAAAATCAAGTTGAATTATTAATATTTTGCAATGTCAAGAAAAATGTCAACTGGTTTTTGAATTTTAGTAAATTTTACGTTAAGGATACCAAACCATTAGTTCCACATTAGTTGAATTAAATATTAAAACATTTAATTTCCTGCTCTCTAGCTGTCTCTTGAGATACTTGTGTTCACTGTGTAATAGACAGAAAGCAACTTGTACGCGAACTGACAAAACTATTCATCATCATTCATTATTCGCTCGACCACATATTTGGTCTCTTGTGGCCAGATTAGAGGCAGGGTTATGAGAGGGTACTAATATCACCCCAAGTGAAGTTTAAAGACGATGACATGACGACGAGGTACTAACATCTCGAAGTTAGTCGAATCTCGAAGTTTTTCACAATATTATTTTCCAGATATAATGCGTGACGAAATAAATATATTTAATGATTTATCTGAGTACAAGCAGTAGTCAAATCTGTGTACGCAAGTATAATTGACATGCATGCATACTAACATAAGTTTAAGCTCTAAGTCAATAAATGAGTAACAGTCATGACAAAAAACATAGGTTTTTCTTATATTAATATCTTTTTAATTTTTGGACTTTTACCTTACAATACAATGGTACGTCAGGCCCATCAAAAACAAAGTTAACTATTTGTTGTGAATACTGTAGGTACATTACAATATTTGTCCATATCCATCTATGTCCATACTTGCATATTATCTAATATTATAATTAATGTGAAAGTAACTGTCTTTGTGTCTGTTACTTTTTCACACCTTAACAACTCAACCGACAATGTTACATGCAAAATTTTATGAAATTCATAATTGACAGAATAATCGCTTAACAAATATACAATTATTATTTTTTTAAATCGCTAAATCAATTTCGATAACATTTATATGGGACCACCCCTGAAGTATTGACCTATCCAACAAAAAAAGAATAATCAAAATAAATTCATAATTTGCGGAGTAATTGCGTTGTTACACAATACAAAAAAAAACAACATGTAGTCAAATTGAGGAACTCCTCCTTTTTTGTAGTCGGTTGAAAAGAACATCTAATATATAAAGGCTTGTATGTACCAAAACTGTCCTATATATAAAAAATTTAGGTACATTATTTAGGTCCCTTTAAAAACATACGTTTAGGTTCAATGCACAATGTGAAATTATAGCGAAATCGACAAGTAATGGAGTCACTAAGACTGTGAGTTAGCCTGTCAATGTGGAGTCATATAATCATCTCGTAGTTCGTATATAGGTAGCACGATCTTTAGTGATTATTAGAAAGTGTATATATACCGATGGTTAGAAGATAAACCTCAACGTAACTTTACTAATGGTTCGGACAACGAGTACGAACTATACATCATACTTCGAGTCCCAATGGGATTTGAGCTCCATTGAATAAACCCTTTGAAGAGAACCGCTCTTCGTTACCCTAAATGCATCTTCGTGGGCACACTACTTACATGTTTTGCTTTTAGCTACAAAGCCCATCTGTAATCTCCTTGTTAAATCCACGTATCAGTATTTACTGTCAACATTTTACCTTTTTACTGCTTCATTATTACTATTTTAATAATTTATTCACAAAGTATAACTTACTTAATAATATTATAAATATGAAAGTAACTCTGTCTGTCTGTCTGTTGCCTTTTCACACGTTAACTACTCATCATGAAATTTTGCATATACATTGTCAGGGTTACTTGAAAGTACATGGGGTAACTTTCATCCAGAAAAAAAGTACTGTTCCCAAGGGCTCATCTAAAATAAAATAAAAAAACTAACACCTTGCCAAAAAAGTGTTAGCAACAAGAGCCAGCTTATTTTTTTTTTCAACGCGTACGAAGTCGCTGGCACCAGCTAGTTTACAATATATCAACGATCATCTCTATCGCCGAGAGAGTATAGCAGTGACGCGTTGACTATGTCTCTCTTACTCCCTTAAGTCGACTCGAGCTGACATTCATAATTAAGAGCACAGCGCGCAAAAAAACAATAAGGGCGAAAATAAAGCATATGCATGCACCTCGGAAGACTAATGTTTTGAAACTATTGCACCATCCGTACTGTACTAACCGAAGCGTCCACCGTCCATCCAAGTCGGGCAAATTGTTTACGACAACCCAGTTTTCAAGGGAAACTATTTAATTCAGTTGCCGTGCTATCCAGGAAGTCCGGAATAAGTTGCCCGAGTAAAGTGGAGGCACTCACCGCAGACGTTTAGATTCCTTCTCCGTCGGCAAGCTGTACATACGTAGATACATTTATTTATACAAACATATATACGTACATCATTAAACAAAGGAAAGCGGCTTCATATGGACCCTTGTGTTGGTTGAAATGTGAAAGTATTGATATATCAAAACCAGATCACATAAGAAACCTTAATAATTGTGAATTAAACAAAAAAAAAGTAAAAAATTCAGCTATCAATCAATAATACATTATTCTTACACTATAACTTATAAATAAATGAAACTAGCTGTTGCACGCTACTTCGTCCGCGTAGCTTTATAAAATATGACCTATGTTATTCGCTGATAATAGAAAGATTTATTATAACTATTATTATTATTAAAAAAATTAAAATTGGTCTAGTAGTTTTTGAGTTTATTAATTACAAACAAAAATACAGACTATCTCTCTTTATTATATTAGTATAGAATATTATGCCCTTTATAATATTAAGACCTTGTTCCTTATCGCTTAAGGCCAGCGCTGACTGGCGGCAAGCACAGCAAATATTTTTTCTTTATTAATCATATTATGGATTAGTTATCTGTAAAAACAAAAATTGACAATTAAAACAATTTTGTAAATTTCTTACTCTCGTAATATAACGTGGTTGTCGAGTGACATATTTCACTTGCCTGATGAACTGGTGACAGGTTAGCCCGCACAACCCACTCAGCCACCTGTCGTTTTACCGAACACTTTCAAATTTGTTCCTAATGAAAAAGTTGTTTGTTCAAAGTTTTGAAAGAACCACCTTGCTTCCCATTTTACGTAAAAGTCAAGCCTAAACAAATACAAACAAAATCGGTACATTGTTACTGAAATAGGTAGAATAAATGAATCGTTTATATTTCTAAACATTTAACAATCGTTCCAATTCAGTATTCCAGTTAAGAGCTTTATATAAACCTGGAAACATTATATTTTTATAAATTTTTGTATAACGAGTCCGTTGGATGAGTGTTTAGGGTGCTTGCCTTTCTTATGGGATACTACTTGCCCGTCGTGAGGTCCTCAGACTTGAACCGAGGTTCCGGCATGGAGCGTCCACTTTGCGCTGGACAACCGTGTTGGGTAGCGGATGTCACAACGTGTCAGAAAGTTCTCGCGACTCCGCCCAACTACTGCCGCGCTAGAAAGTCGTTGTGTCTCCATCGTCCCCTACGCTGCCGGATATCCAAGAGGACTCCCAACGTTAAAAAAAGGATGTTTGCCTTAACGCTCTATCTTAGGACCTCGGATTCGATTCCCGGCAAGGTCCACTTTGGATTTTTTTTGTTATGGTCAACATACAGGCTGAAAATCCACTTGATGGTACGATTATGCAATTGCGCTACCGAATACATTAGGATTAAGGAAAAGAGATAAGTAAGGGATGGGTTAATGGGCTCTGGCATCCCTTACTCACTCAAAAAAACAAAACACATCTGTACACAATAGAATGTGTACAGATATTATTTTTATGTTCATTTAAAAAAAAATACGAATTTAAAAGAAAATCAAGCCAGATAAAACATGGACAATGCGTTTATTCAAAATATTAAACAATATTGTCTGCAATGATTTCCCTTTACGGAAAATGGGCAGTGAGCCGTATAAACAAGTTCAGTACGTTGCTTGTTCAAAATTAATGAACCGTATGTGTCATTCGTAAATCACAACATTATCATGATATTTATAATCCACTTTTTCAAATTGATACAATCAACGTCGGCTCGCTTCATTGTCTCTGGACGTGTGAAAAATAATGGGTATTCATTTCACTGAAACAGGTAATTCTGAGTGAAATTAATGCGTCGATTGATTGACTCGTTTACTGTACACCGTTTTAAAGTATTTTCGAAATGTAATGGTATCAATTTCCTGTCATGTTATAACAGTTAAAAAAATACAGCATCTACGAGTCCATACTCGTAAATGCTGTATTAAATGCTTATTATTATTATTATTATATATTATGGATGTTCATAGATAGTCATTTATGGTTGAAAATGGTTTCAGGTGCGAAAAAAAAATGACACTATTAGAGGTTTCTTTTGGTGTATTTTAAAAGGATTTCATGTTTTTATAATAGTTTCATTTTCCTCTTGCGAAAGTTTAACCAAGCTATTCTAGTTGTTTATTTTTTAATTTTAAACCACCCTCTTAAATTTTTCAACCAGGATGTCTTTCTTTTGCTTCTGCTAATTCATGCATTAAAAGCTTTTAAAATGTAATACAATTTTTTTATTTGTTGTCGACTTGTCGAACCAAATGAAAAACAAAGTATAAATTAAATCGCCAGTTAGACTAGACACAATTGCGAATCGTTGTCGTAGTCGATAAAGTGTAATGCATAGGCAGATTGGGTGGGCGCGGGTGGCTGATTGATGCCATAAACTCTGTCGCGCGACGCGGCGTAAATCCGGATGAAAACTTTAAAACGGGCCGACATTTTAACCGGCCCGCCCGCCGCCAACGCCCGTAATTGCAGTAACAAGGGTGCTCTAACGTTATTTAGTCCGGTGGCATTAACGTCCCGCCGTACCGCCCGGTGTCAACTCAGCAACACTTTACTTGCCATTATATATATTTTTCAATCTGCGCCCTTTGCATCCTACTTTTTTATTTAGTTATCATATAATAGCCGACCAGTGGAAAGTTCATATCATTATAGTAGTGTACCAATAAATGATACTTTTTTTTGAGTTTGCCCTTGGCCAGCATCTAGCCGTGTAGCGAAGATGAGGCCTATGATGGAGCGAGCTCACCCAGAAGATGCGTATTCATTCGAACATTGAAAATATTTGGGTTATATGAGCTCGGAAACACAGACGCCGACAGATTATTCTAGATTAGATGGAATTACTGTTTGATGTGCCATTTTTAACGCCCGACGCAAAAACGGGGTGTCTTAAGTTTGACATGTATGTCTGTGTATCTGTCCGTGGAATCCTAGCTCCCAATCGGTTGGACCGATTCTGTTTTTTTTTTGTTTGAAAGCTGACGTTATCGGGATAGTTCTTAGCTATAATTTATGGAAATATGTTCACAGGCATTTGAAGACCATCAGTCTATTTCAAGACAAAGGGATTTCACTAACTTCGATATGTTCAATTGATGTAAAATTTGGTATACTGTTATTTCGGTGGTATTGGTAACCTTGACCTGATGCTGCAGCATCAGGTCTCCTCAGCAACTTATAGCAGATATAGTGAGTTTTAGCTTAATAGAAAGTCGGGGTATAATTTATAATTTTAATTAGGTATAGTTTGTTTGAATAGAGGCGACAACACAGCATAGCATTTGTTTCAACCGTTCAACCGTTAAAACGAATATAAACTGATGGCCTGATCTACATACAAAACTGATTTATCTTATTTACTAAACTCTGTTAGTACAATGTGTTCCTACTCTTTATGTCGAAATATTTCTCACCGCTAATAGAGATGCGTCATTGTCAGCTGCCTAACTAGCCATGGCATCAGCGAAATAGTCGTACACATCCCATCCTTTCCCCTTATGCTGTCAATCACGAGCGAGATCGATGGCCGAGGTATGCGTGGAGCACACTCAAACCCCGGTACGCTACACCACAATCTTTTGCACTGCAAATACGGCTCGTACTTGCAACATGACAACAAAATTAAGTGTCAAATAGTCCTTAATATATAAGAATTCGTAATAAGAATAATTTTTACACATTTCGTAGTGTAAAAATTATAAGTTTTTACGTTAAGGTTGGCAGACATGCCAGTTTTAGGGGGCGCCAAAATCATTAAAATCTCAATAAATAAAAATAAAATCACTAAATGTGTTTATAAGCGCAAAACATTATAATAAAATTGACAGCAGTTCTGACAACTATGCTATGTAACTCCCGTCGCGGTCCCACCGAACCACCAGCTCAGAATATATAGCTCCAGACCCCGAGAGTTGGGTGTTTTATATAGGGAATTTCCCCCTCTTAGAGAATCTTTATTTCCGATTTTCGTTATCGCTTATAGTTTTTGGGTTATTGGCAAAAAACTATATGTCATTTTAATTTTTTTTATAATTTATGCAACTTTTTATGTGCTGGTAAATCATTTAAATCATTTTTTCTAGACATAATTCAGAATCCAGTTATCTGTTGCAAATATTTTTACGAGCTTCTTCAAAATTTAACACAAATTGGAACTTGTGAACTAAACACTAAAGATTAAAGAATTTAATGTCTGTTGTCTTTCCTGGTTAAATTTCCTATGTATTTAATTTTTTGTCACACAATTGAAACAAATATTAGCTACTAGGTAAAAAAAGTGCAAAAAGTTCACCCATCATAATATATTTGTGATTTTTTTTTACAATTTATATTAAATGCTTGTGGGAGGGGGCGCCACTATCGTTCTTCTGCCCCGAAAAATTCGTAGATCCGGGACTGGATCCACTTGATGGTAGGTGGCTACCGTCGCCCATAACACAAGCAACGCCACAGGTGCTCCAAATGGGCTGTCGACTACATTAATTTGGACTCACCTTTAGTGTCCATTGCAATTAAATCAATCAACGAAACATTTCATATAATAATAATATTCGTATGAATATTTTATAACTCAATTATATTATATATTAGAAATACATATATTCACCCTAAAATTATTTTGTTTACCTCGCATAAAATATGGACCCATTATAAAAACTTTAAAATCATAATTATTGTTTCTTTTACGCAGAAAATAATATTGAGTGCGTTTAAAAATGTCAAAGATGATCAGTTAAATGTTTTTCGGGTTCGCAGAGAGTTCGTAATGGCGAGGTAAAAGAATTTATCCTCTCTAATGGACATCCTTTTCAACACATTAATAGGTTTTAAAATTCGTCTAAAGTGGTGGCGAGAGAGCGGGCGGTGTTAATGCAAAATGTGGCTTAGCGCACCGTCCTCCCCTCTCACCTCACACTTCGGTTCGGATTCGACGCTTTTTGTTCGATAAATACCATTTAAAAATTATGTAGATTTTTGGTGCAATCACAAAAAGAATAATAATTACTAACTAGCTGTGCCAGTGACTTCGTAAGCCCTGTAGTTGTTTGTTTTTTTAAATTCCACATTAACTCAAAATTACTCCAGGATAAAAAGTATCCTAAATGTTAATCCGGGTAATCATAAATACATCAGTGAAAACCGCATTCAAATCTGTTAAGCCGTTTCTGAGATTAGCGTGCTCAAACACACAGACAAAAAGACAAAAATTCTAAAACTATTTTTTTGACCTCAGTAACATAATAACATAAGTAACATAAGTGTACAATTTTTTTTTTGTAAAAAATGTTTAATGTACCTACAATTTTGCAATTTTATTATATATGTATAAATCAGCTGTGATCCGCTTTTTTTTTAAATTTTATGGTTGAAAGACAGACTGACGGTCCACTTGATGGTAGGTGGCACTTGCAATGGCTGAACGAAACACGGCTCTGTTATTTCACTGTGGCCTTCTGTAAGGTGGTTGTTTCCTGCCAGACGGGCTGCCCAAATGACTGCGAAATGCGGCGTGTCCTGCCATTACTTTTCAATTCCAGGCTAGAGCCAACGTATTTTTATTAATACTCGTATACAAACTAACACATAAAACTTTAAAATTATTTACTACATATTTCGTAAAGTATTGATTACTTGTTAGAAGGTTCGGTACATTCCCAGTCATCGGCAGAATACAAGAGCTCTGTCAATCCAGAACGCCTGTTCTCTAAGGGTATCTCAATTTGAGTTGACTATGACACAACGTCATTGAATGAAGGCTTCCGTCCACTGACCGCGGTGCACCGTATTAAGTTTATCGTACGCTAAATCCTCTTGACATGCTGAGATCACTCGACAGTGGAGACAGACATCGAGTCGACATCGACATCGGCCGAGTATCGAGAGAGACACGAGAGACCTCGTAATGTGAACTAACGCATACTTGATCGTTCAACCGGCGAAGACCGAAATTCGATTAATGTTTGATCACGCCACCACTCAATCCGTTCCGAGTTGACTACGAGTAATCGAATTTCTATTCTATACTATTACTTGTAACCAATTGTATTTGTTGTGCTACTCTTTAGGAATGCATGTTTTACGAGATTTTTTTGAGATCGATAGCGATTGCTTCAATCGATAGTATGATGATATTGACGTGGTCCCACTAATGGTACAAAAAGGTAACAAAAAGGTTCCTTTTTGTAACACGGCCAGAACTTTTTTGTATATTTTTGGTGTATATACACTCGCTTCTGATGTATTTACATATTCACATCTACGTTTGCAGCATTTGTTTATGCGCATTATAAAATTATGAAAATATATCCGACGTAGTTGATGACTTTAAGGAAATTATATCTTATCTATTTTATCATTAAATAAAGTGGATTACGTCACAATAAATATTACTATGTTTTTCACTATCTGATAAAGAAAGAAATGATGTCTAGGATAAAAAATGGAAAAACTAAATAACTACTTAATTAGAAGGAAATAGGTAATACCCATCCTATTATCTTAATAACACTTATAAATAATCATTAAACGGAATTGTTATTAAGTGATTATTTTATAATAATTTGATATCTTATAAACAATGATTCTAACTAATGAGACAATTACTTAGATTTTATTTTATTTTTTGCCTAATGCCAAATATATTAGCAACGCGAGGGATGTTTTAAACCTAATATAAGAATCGAATGATGATTTGATACTAAAGCAAGGTAGTTAGCAACTTGCTGTGCACATTCCAGATTAAACAGCAATGGAAAATATATAATTGGAAGGAGATCGTTTTTAGCGCTTTGCGCTTTTAAAACGGAAAACAAAGTACTAGTGAACGCATATTAAACGTTCGTTGGTGGCGTCAAATCGGTTCGCATGAAACACGAATCAACGCCAACGAACTATGCCGCCAATTAGAATCAGCATATTTTATGACGAAGCTTCATCGTCGCTGCGCTAGTTGCACTACTAAGATGGTTTCTAAAGGCGATCGACTTTTATTAAATTTTTAAAACATGATAATAATATAATAATATTTTTGGTGAAATATAACTTACAGGAATTAGGGTAGGTACTATAAAAAATTTAAAGTATTTAAAATATAATAATTTAATACAAACAACGACTACGAAACTGTAAGGCTGGAACTATTCTTAACGGAATGTCCATACTTTGTAGTATACAATATTTTCATAAGACAACCTATTTTTCTTCTTAAAGACAAAGACGATCTTCTTTCAAAAAAGTTCTTTTCCGTTTCTTCTCTTCCAGAACGCCATTTTGTTTTGCAAAACGTTCGACTCAAAGGAAGTGATTTTGTTATTCTATTTTTGAGGAATAAACTATATAATTTGATTTGAAATGAAATCAGTAGTTGACTAGTAGTTCGCCACATAAAACATTTTTATTTCGCCCTAATGTGTAGTCGAAAGTTAAGAGGCGTTGTTATCGAATAAATTAGTCATAACACGGTGTGTATTTAATTAGTGTGCGGTAATTGCCGTAGCGCAGGCACTGCAAGCAGGGCGCGTCAACTGCCTTCAAACGAGTTAGGCGGCTCGGAAAATAGCCGCGTGGAGACAGCCTTTTATTTCATTATTCGACAATAGAAAAATTTAGTTACATAAAGTACCTTATTATGAGTATAAACTCGAGTTAGAATGTACTATATTTAAAAAAAATCGTAACCACATTGGTTCTCCATTCTTATTCCCGAAACCATTCTGATAGTTTAAGAATTTATTGTTATAACTTCTTAACTAGTAAAACATAAGAAATATAAAGCATAAGAGAATATATCCTGCTATAATATTATAAATGCAAAACTTTGTGAGGATGAATGGACGTTTGTTACTCTTTCACGCAAAAATGGCTTAACGGATTTGGAGGAAATTTGGTACACAGATAGTTAACATATAGAAAGAATACTTTTTATCGTGGACAAATGTTAGATTCACGGAGGATCATCTAGAAATAAAGAAAAATAAACGCCACTGACGTCATGGCGGCGCCACCGTCATCACAGCGCTATAGAAGTCAGATATTTTCTAAAGTGTTATATTTTTAATTTTTCAACGCGGATAAAGTCGCGGGCTTATATGTTTTTGCCTAATCCATTGAAATGGTTTATAAATTTAACTTCTTAGCTAGTAAAAGGTAAGAAGTATAAAAAGTATAAGAGTAAGATATAAGTACTTGTGATTATGACCTCATAAAAATTGTCCACTGCAATGGTTTATGAGTACCTTTCCAAAATTCAGTTATAAGTGCGAATATAGAAAATAACGTGACATCATAAAGTCATGGCTCATAATGAAGTGTTTTCCTTGTAGAAAGCGAAGGTCGCAAAAATCTTGCTCCCGCATTTCTGTTTGACATAATTAAAATTAATCTTCACAAAAATACGCTTTCAAACTATCCGTCGATCGTTTCCCAAATTTTTCCACTGAACGTTTAATGTTAAGTAACAATATTACTTAAAGCTTAAATGAGCGTGATTTAATAAAATCTTTATAGATTTTAATTAAGAATTATGAGATTCCTTTGACAGAAAGATGTAGGTAACTACAATATTGGCAGCTTCAAAACGTAGAGTAGTGCCAACACTCTTACCGGCAGTTGCCTAGATGCCCTCACTAAAAATAGAGACGTCTTGTTCTTGATAGTTTAAATAATATGAACTTTTCAAAGTCGGTTCTGGTCTGGATCTGGAAACTAGTAGCAAGGCACAAATAGAAAACCACAGTGAAATAACAGCATGTGTGCTTTTGTGTTTCGGTGAGAGAATAACAGATGCCAGAGCCCATTTCCCTATCCCTTATACTCAGTCCTTCTCAGCTACTATTAAATAAATTACTCTGAAATATATAGCTATAAGTAGAGAATAAGGTCTGGAAGAATAGATAAAAAATTGTCATAAAATTAATTATAAAAAGATAATAAAGTTAAGTTAAAATATGGTCACACATATTTTATTTAAATAAACTAAGTACATATTACAGTGGGTTTACATTAACTGTTGAAGGTAGAAATGGAAAATGTCACAAGTATCTAACAGTATCAGAAGTACTTCTCTCATATCAGCGTACACTCTATACTCTATAATCCCGCGTGTGAGTTTATTAAACGTCAAAAGCAGACGGTCATACGCGGCTCACATCGGCACTACAAAATTCAAGAGGAAACAATATGCAATTTCACAAGTGCGACAGAAACACGTTGAGGCGTCCTCTTTGAAATGAAAATTAATATTGTGCCACTTAGCATTGAACAGAATTGACTTTAGTATGTTTGTCTATGACTTGATTTTTAATATTCCGTACTTTGAAACATTTCAACTCTCTTTGTTGTTGTATACGAGTTTATACAATTAGAGAAAATTTTCGTTAGCTATTCTTTTTAATTATAATTTTCTTCTAAATATCTTCTATCTATACTAATAAGTAATATCGTAAAGGAGATCAGAAGAAACTTGTACCAATAGGTAAGTAGAAATTATACTGGGAAAATATCATGTAATTTGGTAATGGGGTTTAATATATATTTAAGTTTGAAAGTATTAAAATACAGTGATTTTCCCAAATACAAGTCATCAACTTCGTATTTATTTATTTATTTGAAAAGGCTTACCAACTAAAAACATTCTAAATACAATATACAACACTCACAGAAAGATCACAAGTATGAATTTAAATTATAGGAAAGCACAACATTATTATTAAATGTTAATAAGTAAAATTTATAAAATTTATAATCTGAATTTTTTAAATCTGAATTACTGAAAATAAGAAAGACTTTTATTACCAAAATCTCCAAAGTGTAAGTTAAAAAAAATCAATGGCCTGGTTTTTGAATGATGTCGTTTGTGTCTATGATTCATTCATTTATTTATTTTTTATTAAAGTTTTAATTTATACAACATTTTTTTTTTAAATCTTTTGCAGTTTCAGACACATACTCCTCTTAAATTTATTGTTTCAATCTTTTATTCATTCGCAAATCTTAAACACCTGAGATACAATGTCATAAACATTATGGCATAGTACATTATTAAAAAGATTTAATTCTATAACTTGCTAACTTCATTTAAATTGGTTAGTGAAGAATATATTTTTAGCATGGCTTTAATTCTACACAAATAAAATATCGGGTAAAACCTAATTACAAAGTGTGTGTCAGCTCTGACGCACGACTGGACTGACTGAAGTTTACTCCTTATGAACGATTATAAAATACATAACAATTATAAAAACATTTATCATAACGAACTAATATCAGCGCCATCACTGTTCGAATGATTACCAGTGCCATCCAGTTTTCGCAAGGATGTATTATTACGTAACCTATTCTAGTTTCAGAGATATTGTGTAGATGGTGCTAATAATAATAATATTGTGTAGATGACGCAATATCTGAAACTTCAGAAATATTCTAAAATTAAAACTAACGCGTAACGCATACCGTGTGACAATTTTGATTTTACTCCCACAAATTTTCATACCCCGGGCTTATATTTAAAAATCGATAAACTCCAATAAACTCCAAATTAAAAAAAAACGAGAAAAACTAACCACTGGCTGGTCTGTTGAAAACGTATGCATTTGAGAAACTCTTTAAAAAATCATCACAATACACGACAATGCACTCTTGCTCGCCGTCCAGGCATGCATTTATAATTGCAATCTCGTTTTATCCGACTAATTGTGTACCTATATTATAAGTATTTATAGTGTATAAAACTCAGATAAAATTTTCTTAAATAGTATAATTTGAAGTCGCATTCCGCGTCTGTCTGTATGGCCGCTAACTCCTCCTAAACCACGCAAAATATTTTTTATATACCTAGGTATATGTAAGTAATAAAAACTAATTATATTGTTTTTATGTAGGTAAATAGAACAAAGTCTTGTCTTGCAAAAAATTATCTTGTCAAGTCTTACTTCACTTGAGAAATGTACACAAGGTTTACATTTGATGACTCTACCAGATCAGTTATGTCGCTGACTGTACCTACAACTTAACTAATAACTCATGTGATTGTCGAGTCAGATTCGCAAGTCAGTAGTTGTTCTGTTAACAAGGCCCTTGCTTCGGCCGGACGAGAATGCTGCGATCGCCGCCGATCGTCCGTTACTCGACTACCCAGCCAATCAAGCCCCTTTGTTCCACGGACATCACTCCTATATTGAATTAGCATACACGTACCATACACCCAAACACAGCATAGATTAAATATATACTTAACGTTTAAATGGAAAATCTAGATAAGATTGAATACGTAATTTGGAGGTGTATAAGTGTGAGTACCTATGTCATGTCATACAATATTTTATTTTATCTCACATTATCATACACTCTTAATACTCTTCATTATCAAGATATAATACAGAAAAATAATTAAATTTGTATATCTCGCAGACTACTTGATACTGCAGCAGTTACAGTTCACCAAATTACAAAACAAAATCACTCGAAGTCTCGAACCTGTAGAAGTTAGTGAGATCCCTTCGTCTACTAAGAAATGAGCTGATGATATTCAAACACTTGAACATATCTTTGTAACTTATAGCTAAGAACCATTTCGATCACGTCAGCTTTCAAACAATTAAACCTTATCAAGATTGGTTCATCGGTTTGGGAGCTATTATGCCACAGACAGATACACTGGAAAAATATGCTCTGTTTCTCGACGGGCGTCGGGGGTTGATAAATAAAAATCAATGTATTTTTATTTATCTTCTAAGGACTCCAAACCGTTTAAACGATTTTATTTTGGTTTTCACTTATGTATATTGTTTACAGAAAAAAAAAACATCCGCGTGAAGCCAGGAGCGGGTGTTTAGTAATAAATAACGATCGGTCGTTATTTATTACTAAAGACCCGCTCCTTACACGATACCCTATGTATATTATATCTGCATATTATGGCATTATCTAGATAAGCATCATCATCCGCATAGGCAGATATTCTCACCCGCATACATGCATGATGTGTCTTATGCTAGAAATATTCTACATTGCAAAATTATGCCACATTCTATAAAATACATTCTAAATTTCTACATTCTACAATGCCAGTTCATTATAATGAATCAATTAATTATTATTTTGAAGAGGCCACTTGTATGCATATCTTCCATTACTCACTGAGTTTATCTGAAAATAAAACAATCCTTATCCTTATCTTTTTATAATTCTTCTGTACGTGTGTATACCGTTTTATTTTTATGATTTTTTTGCTCCTTGAATGATTCTATAAATTGCCGGTGTTTCTAATATTTCCCTGATTCTAAATATTGCCGGTAAGGAACGATAAAGAAGTGGGTAATTAAATAGAATAATTAGATAAATAATATGATTTTTTTAACTATGTAAAGATCGGCAGGTAGGTTTGCTTTACGGTAGACCGTGACTACCGTCGTCTATTAACACATCCATAGGGTTTAAAACAACATTTTTTTTAACAAATCAACAAAAGGATTAAAATACTTGCAAAATCTTTCTTACATTATCTGGCAATTGTAAACCTTTTAGGAATATACCTTTGACCGATGTACTCGTATAACATGAGCACTTTTTAATATCAAGAATTTTTTTTAGGTGAAGTGACATCTTTAAAATAATATGAATTACAATAGCATAACAAAGAGTTTGTCCCTAAATAATGCACCAGTTTGAGTGGACCCCCTAAAATCATTTATTACAAGTAAGAAAAGATTAAAGTCACTAGAAAGTGGGGTCTGAGTTTAGTGAACAGTTAATAACATTGGGTTGATACGTGTGAGAGTATGAGTGACACTCCCCTGTGAGAGCAACCGAAGCTGACACTGAAAGCGCATTGGTTGGGGAGTTTAGGCCCCGCGTTACATTGGAAGGCCGAATTAAAACCAGGGTAGTTTTATATTTCAAATGCGAAATTTTGACTGCAACTTGAATCACTTGAAATGTAAAAAGGTAAGCTCCTGTTCACTTTGATTCTAATTATTTTCCCATATGTTTAATAAATATATGGGATAACCCATAATTTATAGGACATAATATAATATATTTTATATAATATTATTATATAAAATTAGCGGCAGTAAGCAAAAGTGAACTCTTAAATAAATAAATAATTTTGTATCTACATATATATGACGGAAAAATCATTTAATAAAACAAATTGGTCAAATTATTTTGCTAACATCATTAATAAAAACACAATTGATTTAAATAAAACATGTTGACAACCTTTAGTGTCATCAATTTAAAAAAAAAAATCTCCCACCTTCATAATTATTATGGTCGAATTCCGATAATTTTTTTAAAGACATTCTTTCTACACATACAACCACAAATTTTGTTAAAAGAATATTACGAAAAAAAAAAGAAAACTTAATTTTATTCAGGCAAAAGAAACACGATACAACACCAAAGTACGGAAACAGATCTTTATTATTGTTATGGCCAAGTTATAGTAGCATTTCTTTGATCATAAAATATAATTAACTCATAATGAAAGGATATTATCTACCTGCTGAACGCGTGTGAACTTTGACATTCAAAGAATTTTTTCTCGTGCTTTTATAGTTAAACTAGCTGTTGCACGTGACTTCGTCCGCGTAACTTTATAAAACTCGCTAATAATATAGCTTTCTATTGGTGAAAGAATTTTTAAAACCGACAAAATAGTTTTTCAGTTTATTCATTACAAACATACAACAATACAAATCTTCTCTCTTTATAATCTTTGTATAGATTTATATATATATTACTAGCGGCCCGCTCCCGGCTTCGCCTGCGTCCGATCGCTACCAAACTTCACAGGATTACCCGCTGGACTAATCTGAAGATTGTCTGAGTTTCATCAAAATCGTTTCAGCGGTTATGGAATTCATAGGGAACATACACACTTACGTCGCCTTTTATATATTAAGAAAGATATTATAATTTATAGTCTATGTGTTATTCTGATGTTTAAATTACTCGTATAAATAGAATAAAATAAAATACTATGTAAAGTTACGTTAAAACTCGAGTAGTTTTTGCTTGAAAGAGCATATGGTGCATCCTCACAATCTTTCGCATTCCATATGTTAATAGAATTTAAATCTAACTTTTTTAATTCATATTATTTATTTTTTTACAATTACTACTTAACAAAACTTTTTCTTAATTTCAATTGTAGTAGCTTTTTAGTAAGTTTTTGAGTTTATTCATTGTAAACTCATAAAACTATTAGGCCGATTTTAAAAATTCTTTCACCTATAGAAACCTACATTATCAGCAAGGGCATAGGCTATATTTTATAAAGTTACGCGGACAAAATCACGTGCAATAGCTAGTGATAAATAAAATTAGATCGTGTACAGTAAAGAACATTGTACACATATTGGCCTTAGCATTATAACCAAATGCATTCCTGTGAGACAAAATTAAGTTGATTTTTTTTTTAATTTTCCATAAATCATGTAAGCCAAGACGGGAGTAACTGTTAGTACTAAAATAAAAGTGTAAAAGGTCCAGCAATCAGTCAACAATTAACGAATAATCGTTGCTTATCATCAATAAGTGCAGACAATTTTGAAATTATTTTTAACGGCATAAGTATAAAATATGCAGTAATATTTTTTTCCGGGAAACAGTTTGTTCTAGCCTTCCAAAATGAAATTTCTTCTGGCAGTATTGGCTATGGTAGCCGTAGCCAATGGGGCGAATGTACCTCAAGTGAAACCCAAACGACTTACCACTTTCGGATACTTGACCAAATTCCAGAAGCTAAAAGAATCCGTAAAGCTGAAGAACAATTGATTCAACAGGATCCAACAAATGCCGCAGAAAGAATTACTGGAGGTGCAACATCAGGTCTTGGTCAATTCCCCTGGCAGGTATCTTTAATTTTTTTTAATGTTTTCAAATTATTTTCATTTGCACACTAAACCCTTAAGAAAAACTATTTGTTTTCAAATAATTGTATAAAAAGAATAATCACTTGTGTTTTTATTTACGTCACTAAATATTTATTAACTCGTGTGTTTTCATAGGCTGGTCTCGTCATTGATCTAATCGGCAACAATGGGAACGGTGTTTGCGGAGCAGTGCAAACCCACTGGTTACTGCAGCTCATTGTTGGTTTGATGGACAAAACCAAGCGTGGAGGTTCACTGTGGTACTCGGTTCTATTTTAATATTCCACGGCTGCGAAAGAATACAAACCAGTTCCGTTTTTACGCATAGCAATTGGATACCTGAGTTGATTCAAAACGATGTTGCCATGATTCATCTTCCGCAATCGGTCACGTTGTCAGGTGAGGTATTATTAAATTCCAAATTAAATGTCACAGCAACCTGCGCTTCATAGTCATAAACTTGGCAGCATATCTGGATGCAGCAACCACGACGTATTGTAAGTTTCTTTACAATAGCTTCACTGTGCGCCTCGCAATGTGCAGCGTGAAATAACTTCAACAAGCGTCGTATGCCGTTTTACGTCGTCTTCTGGTGTGAACTGACCCTTACCATCAAATGTTATCACTTATCAGGTGGCCAGAATTATCTTTCTGATTTGTATACGAATTTTTCACAGCTATTATTTCAACGATTGCATTGCCCACTGCTGCAGATGCGCAATTAACTTTCGCCGGTAAATCAGCGATCGCTTCCGGTTTCGGAAGGACCGGTAGCGGAAGCGGTAAGTGACATTGAATAATATGATATGATAGAAAATCTTTTTAATTAAATCACCCATTATTATAAGTAAATTTACATTTCTATAAGCTCAGACCAAATAATAACTAGCTAACACAGAATTTTGCGGAAAACATAGTGAAGCTAGTTTTATAAACATTAAACATGTATACGTAGGGCGATTGCTATAATAAGATTTTGTGTTGTATAACCTATAAGTAAACCTAAATTTATCTATAAACTAAATTTTTATTTATTTTTATGAAAAACATTGATTTTCAAGTTTACTTTTATGTGAAATGTGATTCCATCCTGCCTTTTATTTTTTGATGATTGGTTTTTACCATTTCACTACGCATTTTAACATTTTCTCTAGTAATATTTTAATAAGGGGAAGGCGTAGTTTCATCGACTTCACTCTGCCGTCCACGGGGCTTTATCTGGTTCTTATTTTATCTGAATCTATAACTTAATTTCTTTATTTTTTCAGCTAATGATATCACCTCGAATCAACTGAGTCATGTAACTGTAAAAGTAATTACGAACTCTGCTTGTAATATTTGGTTCCTTGGTCAAATCCAACAGAGTAATATTTGTACAAGCGGTAGCGGTAGAGTCGGCACCTGCGGAGGAGACTGGTGGCCCGCTTGCACATTATCGAGACCAAAAGCCAACGCTTGTAAGTTTTATTAATTTTTATTGTTTAATATTCTTATATTAGGTATAAGTAAGTTTGTAGTGTTACACTCCTTTTGAAAATATGGCAAAAGGAAGGCTGACTACTAAAAAAAAAATTAGAAAGTATCACTCAATCACTTTATTCACTAATTCACTAGAGTCCCTAATATTTCCTTTTGGAGCAGGCCGCAGACAGTATACTCAATTTTCCGGAATAATCAATGATATAAATAGATCAGGAACAATAGTAGATATTTGGTGTTCGAACAGGGACCGCAGGAAAGGTTTGTGAGGTCCGAACAGGGGCCTCAAAACCCTCAATTAAGAAGGCTGGGTAAATCGGCCTTAGTTATCTTCCAGTGGCAGTCGGGAGCACTTCGGTAAAATCAGGAAACTTGATTTAAAATCTCCTCAAGCACCCTTTTCCTTTTTCTCCTTATTCTACCACCTTCCTCTCTCCCGTCTGATTTTCGAATCCTGGTTTTTTCATTTCCTTTCAAAAACGTTATCTTTTTCTTTCTTCCAAACTCCGCCGGCCAGTCATGAAAATACATATAAAAAAAGTTATAATATATATAAGTAACAAAAAAGGTTTATAATTGATGAATGGCAAGAGCGACTGAAGATGAACCCTACAAGTTTGTTTGTTTGTTACGCTTTCACGCTTGAACTACTTAACCAATAATCAGGAAATTTTGCTTTGTCTGGAATACAGAAAAGAACTTATAACTTATCTTTCACCCAGAAAAAGAGTACTGGGGATCATCCTAAAATAAGTGTATATTTATAATGTCAAAATAAAATGTATAACAAAGCACATAAAAAAAAAACAACATCTCACTCATTTAACTTATTCAAGTATTTTATTTCTTACAGATCGGCATCACCTCTTTCGGTATAGCTTTTGGCTGTGATATCCATTGGCCGGCTGCTTTCGTGAGAGTGACCTCCTACCTCGACTTTATTAATAGCCATCTGAATTAATACAACGATAAAGTTAAATAAATATTTACAGTGGTTTAAAACTTTTTCATTTGCTTTATCTTTCCTAAGGGTTAAGGTAGACGAAGTAAATAACAAAAAAATATTTTCAGAATAAACGCGAAGATATTGTTACGCGCAGGGTGTTACAATGCAGTTTAGGGGTATAGGAACACGATTTATTATCGCAGACCAAGATGACTTCCAATATTACAGAGCTTCTCCAATTAAACCGTAAAACTTGCCAAAAGTTGTCGCTAATTCACTCTACGTGTCAATTATGCACTGTCGCAAATATCTTCGTAAAAGCTCCCAAGCGTTGTTATCGTATCGCTAGTTGTCGCAGAACTGTCCTCTCGAGCGATCGCACCCGTATTTATACTCGCGCAGAAAGTTATGGAAATTACTAGAAACTTTAAAAGTCTTAAACAAGTTTATCAAAGCTTCTCGAAGACTATTGCTGTTAGTGGAATGTGAACCTTATGTCGCAACCATAAGGAACAGTTTGCTTTGACACGAATCAAAAAGGGGGCGTGGTCACTATTCATTGTGAGGCGCGACGAAGTGTGGAGTTTTCCATACGTCCAGATCTTACGCTATCGAGAATGTTCCATACTCTGGTCGTAACAATATTTAATTTTCATTGCATCTATTTAAAAAACACATTTTTGTGGGAATGATTTTTGTCAATTTTTTATTCATACACCATGTGTACAGCTTATATTAAGAGAAAAAAAATTGTATTTTTGTTCGTAATGAAAATACTCAAAATTTATATTGGATATATATATATATATATTTGATCTAGGTACGTTTTATAAGTGCGGTCATAGCTACTCAACCCGCAGGACAATATGCTCTCAGCCAAGGCCAATAGTCAACAATATGTCACCAGGTACTTTGTATTTAATTATATAAAATTTAGCTTATACTGCTCTGTTCATCGTCATAAGTTGATGTATCAGTACCTACTTACTAATTTGCTTTAGAATGAGTTTACTTATTATATATATATAGTCAACTTTTTATGTACCTACGCTAAAATGATTTGGAAATAATATTGCGTGTGGATTATTGTAGACTTTATGTAAACGTGACAAGAAAATAAAAATGTAAAGGGCACAATGTAATAGCAATCTAAAAACAATTAACCATCAATCAATGCATATCAGGTATAAGCATTGACAATCTCGAATTTATCTTCAATTCCAAGGGTATAAAAGTGTAATTAACATTTTTATGTATAACACTCAGTTCACCGATAGCCCTTCAATATGAAATTAATTTTGGCAGTATTGGCTCTGGTAGCCGTAGCCTATGGGGCAAGTGTGCCTCAAGTGAATCCCGAACAACTCACCGCTTTCGGATACCTGACCAAATATGGTATTCCAGAGGCTGAAAGAATCCGTAAAGCCGAAGAAAAATCACTTCAAGAGAATCCCACAATCGCTGCAGATCGAATTACTGGAGGATCAGCATCAAGTCTTGGTCAATTCCCCTGGCAGGTACTATATGACTATAGCACTATTACGTTATTATTCCTTCACATGACTATAGCACATAATAATTAGTCGTTGTTTTTCCGTGTTAGTTAATATAATAGTGTTAGTTAGTATATACCTATACTAGTCAGATATACAGTGTGTCCGGTCGTGAACTAGCGATATTCTGGTACATAAATTACAACTAGTTTACACAAATAAACTACATACCGACGTAATATTATCCACTTCCCCTCTATGGAGCAGCCATTTTGTTTTTTCTTGAGATATTACCTACCTACGTGTGTATAAAATATTAATATCCTTTATCCTTATTTACCTAGAATTTCGCTAGTCCGTGATCGGACACATGTACAAACAATTATATAATAAATGTTATCATAATTCGATGAATGAGTATAAAACGTGGTTGAACTATTGAATAAACTTTCCAAGAGAAAAGAGTTTAAATCTATTTAGCTATACGAATTGTGTAATAGTTGTTTTATACTATGTAAAGATATTGGTTTGTATTGTTTTGTTATTATATTATATTAAAAAGTACACTTTTAATGACCTAATCTTATGGTGATTATTTATTTATATGGTGAAAAATATTATATTAGAATATTATTATATTATTTTTATATTTTATAGGCCGGCCTCGTTAGCGACATTACCGGCCTCAACGGCAACGGTATTTGCGGAGGATCTCTAATAAACAACAACCGTGTGATCACTGCAGCCCATTGTTGGTATGATGGACAGAATCAGGCTTGGAGGTTCACTGTGGTACTCGGATCGGTATTCCTATTCTCCGGCGGTGAAAGGATCCAAACTAGTCAAGTCGTTTTGCATCCACAATGGATGCCTCAGTTAATCCAAAATGACGTTGGTATGATATATCTTCCTCGCCCGGTCACCTACTCAGGTTAGATACCTAATATTAATTAAGTACTGATAAACGTATTTACGTAAATAACACGATTTACAATTCGAATATATATTTTTTCAGCTCACATTTCACCAGTTTCTTTGCCTACTGCCGCGCAATCAGGTTTAACTTTCGCCGGTGAAAGGGCATACGCTTCCGGTTTTGGAATGACTGGAAGTGGCAGCGGTAAGTTTAAAACTTGTTAGTATTCAAAGATCATATGTAGCATTTAAACGTTTATAATTTACGTCCATTTGACACCATGGTGGGAGTGGTAGGGCACACTGCATTTAGCAGTCTTAAAATGGGCAGCCCGTCTGGCGGTAGTTACCACCCCCTTACAGAAGACCACCGTGAAATAACAGTGACATGTGCGCTGTTGTGTTTCGGTGTGTGAGTAAGGGTTGCCAGAGCCCAATACAGGAGGGAGATGGGTACTTCTACTTCGAGGACCAGTGGTTTCTTACTGGTTTGCTTTCATTTACTGGTGTGACGTGGCAGCGTGGGGGTCAGGGAGACCCGGTGAAACGGCTGACCGCTGGCCGCCCGCGGAACAGTTGGGGGCCCGAACCCGGGGATTGCCTTATTCTCCGCCCCGGGAGGCTGCCCCGCCATTTCGTGTATAATCCCTAGTTTGTTAGTCGGGCCGGTGAGGAGACCGGTGGGGAACCCGTCTATCATGCTGGGGGGGGGGGGGACCGGGGGCCCTTCCGTGCCCCATGCTGGCAACTCACGAAACTGGTGGATGTAAGCATTCTCAGTTGCCACGCTTTGCCCATCGTTTTGAAGTGCCCATCTCCCTCTTCTTCTTCTTTTCCCTCTTTTAAAAAACAAATGGCTAAGAAAAGACAACAGATTGGATATACCTCAGCGGTTCAATCCCCTTCCACCTTTAAAGTTGACTTTTGCAACATCAGGGGATTACATTCTAACATAACCAGTGTCCATCACCACCTGGAAACTGCGAGGCCTGCCCTACTTGTCCTTACGGAGACGCAAATATCCTGCCCGGGTGACACCTCTTACCTCCATTACCCCGGTTATAAATTTGAGCATAAATTCATGCGGCGAGCCGGGGTATGCTTGTTCGTCCGGGAGGATATTTGTTGTCGCCGTCTTAGCCGGCTTGAAGATCGGGACCTGTCTATACTTTGGGCGCGCATTGATCATGCAGGTTCTACGCGGATCTACGGTTGCCTATACAGGTCCCATGCTGGTGATACGGAGACAACTCAATTCTTTGAGCGCATTCGGGATATGACAGAGGAAGCTCAAGTGCAGTTTCCCTCTGCTGAAGTAGTCCTGTTGGGTGACTTCAATGCTCATAACGTTGAGTGGTTGGGTTCACGCACCACTGACTGTGCAGGTAGAGCTGCACATAATCTCGCCTTGGCACATGGTTTCTCACAATTGGTTTCGGTTCCCACTAGGATCCCAGACATTGAGGACCACTCTCCTTCTTTGCTGGATCTTCTGCTGACCACACGCCCTGACGGGTACACGATAGTTGTCGATGCCCCCCTCGGGTCCTCGGATCACTGTCTTGTTAGGGCGTCTGTGCCAAACGTTAACGTTGTGCGTACCCGCCCCTCGGGTAAGCGCAGGGTTTGGCATTACGGGTCAGCAGATTGGGATGGTTTGCGAGAGTTTTTCGCATCTTACCCTTGGAGGCGGCTTTGTTTCTCTTCAGAGAACATTGAGGCAATCGCTGACTCCATCACTGATGTAGTGTTGCAGGGCATGGAGAATTTCATACCCAGCTCTGTAGTACTTATCGGAGGTCGGAGCCAGCCTTGGTTCAACCGGGACTGTAAAAATGCTCGCCAAAAAAAATTAGTTGCTTACAAAGCCTTCATGGAAGCACGCGTGCTGAACAGTCCTGATACCCCTCTTTTAAGAAGGGGATACACTGCTGCCTTGAGGTTCAGCAAGAAGGTGTACACCAAGGCGAGAAATCATCATATCGGCAGGATTGGTGAGCGGCTAACTAACTACCCCTCCGGGAGTAGGGCTTTTTGGTCGCTCGCCAAGGCCGCTGAGGGCAACTTCTGTCGATCCTCGCTTCCCCCACTGCGGAATCATAATGATACTCTGGCTCATTTGGCGAAGGAAAAGGCCGACCTGTTGTGCCACATCTTCGCCTCAAACTCGACTTTGGACGACCAGAATGCCATTCCGCCGACAATTCCGCGTTGTGACAGCTCCATGCCGGAAGTACGCTTCACTCAACGTGAGGTTCGGCGGGAACTGGCTTCCCTTGACGTTCGCAAGTCGAGTGGGCCAGATGGTATTCCAGCAGTGGTTCTAAAGATTTGCGCACCTGAGTTGTCTCCCGTGCTTTCGCGGCTCTTCGAACTTTCCTATTTAAGCAAGCGCTTCCCGAAAGCTTGGAAAGTTGCTCACATCCACCCTTTGCCCAAAAAGGGTGACCACACGGATCCGGCCAATTACAGACCGATTGCTATTACTTCCCTCCTTTCCAAAGTGATGGAGCGCATTATTAATAAGCAGCTCCTGAGGTATCTGGAGGATCATCAGCTGATCAGCGACCGCCAATATGGATTTCGGCACGGCCGCTCGACTGGTGATCTTCTCATTTACTTTACACACCGCTGGGCCGAAATTGTGGCAAACAGGGGGGAGGTTTTGGCGGTGGGTCTGGACATAGCAAAAGCGTTTGACCGGGTCTGGCATCGAGCTCTTCTCTCCAAGCTTCCATCTTACGGGTTGCCCGAGGGATTGTGCGATTGGGTCGCCGACTTTTTGACTGGTCGGAGTATCAGAGTCGTGGTTGACGGATGTTGCTCCGACAACATGACAGTTAACGCCGGTGTCCCGCAAGGCTCTGTGCTTTCCCCAACACTCTTTCTTTTGCATATCAATGATCTGTTACAAGTCAACAGTATTCATTGCTATGCAGATGACAGCACTGGGGAAGCTTATTACAAAGGCCGCGCTAATATTCCTCTCTCAGACTTGCAGGAGAGCCGCGACAGACTTGTGTCTTCGATTGAGACATTATTATCTGAGGTCTCAAATTGGGGTTGCTCGAACCTTGTGCAATTCAACCCCTGTAAGACGCAAGTCTGTGCATTCACCGCAAAAAAGGCCCCATTTGTAGCGACACCTAAATTTCAGGGCACTTCGCTCGAAATATCCAAGAGCATTGGTATCCTTGGTGTGGACATTTCGAACACAGTCGAGTTCAGGTGTCACCTGAAAGAAAAGGCTACTCTAGCTTCCAAAAAAATGGGCGTGTTAAACAGAGCAAAGCGGTATTTCACACCGGAGCAGCGCCTTGTTCTCTACAAGGCCCAGATTAGGCCCCATATGGAATACTGCTCTCATCTCTGGGCTGGCGCGCCAAATACCAGCTAGATCCATTTGACGCCTTGCAACGTCGAATTATTCGAATTGTCAATGATCCAACGCTCACACAAAAACGGTTAGAACCCCTTAGTTTAAGAAGGGATGTAGCCTCTCTTTGTGTGTTCTACCGGCTGTACAATGGTGAGTGCTCTGATGAGTTGTTCCAACTAATGCCTACCCCAAGTTTTTACCACCGTACTGCGCGTCATAGATGTGGAGTTCATCCGCATTACTTGGATAAGGTGACACTACGCACAGTCCGGTTGGGTAGAAACTTTATTCCGCGGACGCGCGAACTTTGGAACAATCTCCCTTCTGAGGTGTTTCCACCTAGCTACAATATGGGCTTCTTCAAGCGAGGGGTTAACAAATATCTACAGGGTAGGCAGCGCACTAGCACTCCCCTTGGTGTTGCTTGTGTCCTTAGGCGACGGTAACCACTTACCATCAAGTGGGCCGCCTGCCTGTCTGTCACCTTTATGTTATAAAAAAAAAAAAAAACCAAAGCTTAGTAATTAAAACTGTATTGTCATTATTAAGTTTCGATAGACAACTTTATCAAAAATAAGACGTTTTGATTTTATTATATTATATATTCATATCTTATCTAAAACATGAAGTCTATATCTTATCTTAAGAAGTCGTGGGCATCGGTTTGTTATTAATAATGAGACAATAATAATCGGATGACATTATAAAGTACTATTTAGATACATTCTCATTATAATGACTGGCTACTCTCAAGTAATGTCAGTTCCCCTATTTTTGTACACGCTTTTGGGTCCCAAGGAAAGGAGACAATGATAGGAAATTTTTTCAGCCATTCTCTTCCCGTTCGTTGAATAACAACATAACAGCACGTTGTTATTTGATATTTCACAGTGGTCATTTGCCACGGATTCAATACTGTCACCAGATGTACTGCCCTGAAAAAGATAGCTAAAACAATAAAGCACTTTTTTCTTTGATTTTTTTTAGAGCACGGTATTACCCAAGATCAATACTTGAGCCATGTACCTCTGGAAGTAATGACGAACTCCGCTTGTAATATTTGGTTCTTTGGACTGATTCAATCGAGTAATATTTGTACAAGCGGTACTGGTAGAGTCGGTACCTGCGGTGGAGATTCCGGTGGACCACTTGTCATTTACGATAACAACAGACCGACGCTGGTAAGTTTTTACCATATCTATTATAATAAATCTACAAGTATCATCTATACTACATATATTCTAATAAAACTATAATAATATTATAAAAAGGTAAAGTTTGTATATTTGTTTGTAAGTTAGAAACTACTTATCCGATTCAAAAAAATATTTTTCGTGATAATCGAATTTGCAAAGTAAGTGGACAAAAAACAGTGGGTAGACTTTAGATTATGGACCGTCGATTTTAGTGTTTTTTTATAATTGGGGGGAAGAGGGAGAGGGGAAGGTCTCTCGGGTACAACTCCCCACCTGCGCAAATGTATAGTTTCCAAGATATTCATGGTTAAAGTTTGAGGTTATGTCTGTACCGCTGACCGTCGGTTAGCTGACTGCGATTTTTTTGGGAGAAGGTTAGAGTAAAACAAGTATTTGTGCAAAGTCTCAAATTGCGCAACCACGTAGTTTTTTGAAATTCAAATAATTTTGCACCATTTCACCCAAAAAAAATGACAATAATGTATATGGAAATGCGAGCGAAGCGAGCACACCCGGTTATAACTACTTTAGGAAAAAGGTGTAATATTACAAAAAAAATTGCTTAGGTTAGGTTCTAATAATGTATATGAAAATGCGAGTGAAGCGAGCACACCTGGTTAACTACTTTAGGAAAAAGGTGTAATATTACAAAAAAATTGGTTAGGTTAGGTTCTAATAATGTATATGAAAATGCGAGCGAAGCGACACCTGATTAACTACTTTAGGCAAAAGGTGTATGTTACAAAAAAAATTGGGTTGGGTTAGGTTAAGCTTATAGGTATTTTGCTAAAGGTTTGTATCCATATATACTATCTTGAGTGGAGTTTTAGTGCGGTAAAAATCCCACATAACCTTATTCCGTTTGCATTGCATGCGGCATTTGTCATAAGGTACCTTTTGAAGGTTTCTCCACTCGTTAAAAAAAAAGGTAGTTACTTATGTCACAGTGGTTTTCTTTAAGCGGTACAGACATAACCTCAAACTTTAACCATGATAATCTTGGAAATTATACATTTGCGCAGGTGGGGTTGTACCGGAGAGACTCTCCCCTCTCCCTCTTCCCCCCCAATTAAAAAAAAAACACTAAAATCGACGGACCATAATCTAAAGTTTTACCAAAACAGTTAAATTGATTTCTTTAGAAAGTTTTTTTTGTTTACTTTTTTAATTTTCTATAGAAATATTTTTTTGTAGGCATTATATTGCCTACAAAAAAGTCAGCGACAGCATATTCTAATTTTTTATTTGAAGCCACAAAAGTACTTTTTTATTAAAAAAATCTTATTTTTTACAGATCGGCATCACCTCCTTCGGAATTGCATTCGGCTGTGATATACAATGGCCAGCTGCTTTCGCCAGAGTTACCTCTTTCATGGATTTCTTTAACAGCCATCTTTAATAACACGAGACATAAATGAATCAAATGAAATTAAAATAAAATAATTACTTACAGTTAAAACGTTTTTCATTGGCTTAGTTGCCTAAACATAAGGGAAGGAGTTACCTGTGCCAGAAATTATATCATTATTATTTTTTAAATTAAATTATTTAGCACTTTGTGAATAATGCGAAATAATAAAAGAGAAAGGTAAATTTTAAGTCTTATTACAAAGTGCGGTACCAACCTTATTACACCTTATTAGGATTATGGATAGGATAGTAATGAGCTAAGGCCCATTTCTCTATTTCTTATCCTTACTATTTACCTACTAACTCATCGAAACAGAACCGCTTAATGCCTTTTCGTTACTGATACCGATAAGCCAAGGAGAATGCTTTTAAGATGTTCAATGTATCTACCTACTATTAGAAAATAGGCATTTCTCTACCCGAATCTATTACATTATGCAAGGACAGATACCTACGATAGAAATCGAATCATGAAGGTAAATATAATTAAATTAAGGCGATACAGTACCTACCCACTTTGAAGAAATTCGATATAAGAAAAGTAAAAGCGTTATTTCTCTTATAATTTACTAGCAACCCGCACCCGGCGTGGTCTGGGGTGCAAATATTCATATAAACAAAACTTCGTCATTTATCACTCTTTCCATAAGTGAAAACCGGGTGTTTTAAAAGTATTTAGCGGAGTATACAGACGCGGAAAGTTACGGCGACTTGGCGCGTATGCGCGTATACTGTTTTTCCTACTGACATAAAAACATAATATGTTATTCGGATTTCGGATAGTAATTAGGTATATATATTATGTAACATAATTTTCTGATAATCAAATTGTGTTTTTTTTTAAATACCAGACGACTGATGATAACAGAAGTTTGATACTGCTGGTATAAATGCAATAGTAATGGTATAGTGCAATGTATCATGGTAAAATATTATTTTTGGCTATTGCCTACTTACGACGTGTTTAGTACAGCATAACTCTGAACGGACTTACATTTTGAACTAGGCGCAGCTCTAAAACAGCTATCCAACGGTATTATAGTCGGAGAGCCGGCCGTATAAAAGTCCTATGGATCAGATACATGGATAATTTTTTGAAGATAGACCAAAAAACCATAGGACTAAAGGTCGACACCCCTAAAAATGTCTGATTTTGCCCGCATGCAAAATTATGACCTCACTTCCGGTTGTAATTTCAGACATTATTATAACTTATAAGATACACGGAAAAAATTAACGGGAAAATAAAGTTTTTGGTAATCAGAATCGAGATAACAAAGGTCGACAAGCTCAATTCATTCGCGACCGTGAGTCGACCACGATCAAAGGTATTTTTTACGTCATTTTTCTTAAGTGATCAGATACATGAATTTTTTTAAGCGTTTCTGAAACTAGAACCCCTCTAATTACTTTAAAAAAATGATCGACACCTTTCATTTACCCGGATTCGACTGTCGACCTAGTTTGAAGAATCAGAGCGCCTACGCCTGTACAGATACGTACAATAGCTTTATATTCTTCAATATTAACATATATTTACCCAATACATGGATAATTATTTTTTTAAATCAATCCTACATCGATACAATTAATAAAAAATAATGGTCGACACTTTTATTCTACCCTGATAATATTGTCGACTAGTTTTAAGTAATCCAATAGCCTATGCTCTTATATACAATGTCCCTAAATCTTTGATTATTTTTATATATTTATCCAATACATGGATAATTCTTTTTCTAAATCAATTCTACATTTATACAATTGATAAAAAAAAAATAGTCGACACTTTTATTTTACCCAGATAATATTGTCGACTGGTTTGAAGTAATCTAATAGCCTATGCTCATATATTCAATGTCTCTGCATCTTGAAAATTTGTTTGAAATACTTACTGTACATTTTATAATGTTCTGTGAGCATTCAAGTCTTTAAGAGTTTATTCTGCGTTTCTACCTGTGCCCTATCCCACAAAACTTTACAAGTATACAATTCGACAAAATTGTTAAATTGTAAACAAAAAAATGTACCACAATAATTACAAATATGTATTCGTTACAAGTTTGCAGTATACAAATATGTCACTTTTGTGAAAGCGTATCACAAAGAATAAAGATATGTCACGATAGCTACATAATTGTAGGATTGTTGATTTGTAAATATACAATCAAAAAATTGTAATGTTACAACTACAAATATGTAACAAATTTCCACCAATAGTCTGTAGTAGATATTCGACGGTAGATTTACTCACTCTGAACCTCTAATTAAATGTAAAATCCGTTATGGTCAAACTTAAATTTATACGTTCTCTATATGTCCTAGTATGTCTTACAATTAATTACAGTAATTAGAGGGGTTCTAGTTTCAGAAACGCTTAAAAACATTCATGTATCTGATCACTTAAGAAAAATGACGTAAAAAATACCTTTGATCGTGGTCGACTCACGGTCGCGAATGAATTGAGCTTGTCGACCTTTGTTATCTCAATTCTGCTTACCGAAAACTCTATTTTGACGTTAATTTTTTCCATGTATCTTATAAGTTATAATAATGTCTGAAATTACAACCGGAAGTGAGGTCATAATTTTGCATGCGGGCAAAATCAGACATTTTTAGGGGTGTCGACCTTTAGTCCTATGGTTTTTTGGTCTATATTCAAAAAATTGTCCATGTATCTGATCCATAGGACTTTTATACGGCCGGCTCTCGGACTATTAGGTACAAGCCATGTCCCGGAACACACATAGCTATTGGAGGGTGGTACCAGAGTTCATCATACATTTTCTGACATTCTCCCAAGAACTTTGACAGAATGGTAATAGCCTACTAAGGCTATTGCTATTATGATTTTAAAGAATTTTATTGTAAAACTAGTTAAGTAATTATTTTATTGATTAATTTATTAAATCAAATTAAATACAAATATTTGCATGCCCTTGTCGAGTAGAACATACCTACTTTGTTGTGTATAAATATGTGAAATTTTTTTTTATCTCGTTTATTTAAACTACGTCTGTAAATGTATTACGCGCAAATGAACCTTTAAATAAAATATAAATAAATTATAACACCGGAAACCCGCCTCCGGCTCGTCTGGATGCAATTTTTCTGCAAAAAATGTACACAAACATTTCTTGTAAAGAAAACTCATAAAACCCAAAAACCCTATAAAAATCCTTTACGTGGTTTAGAAGAATAGCGGAGAAACGCAGTGGTAAAATGAAAAGTGTATTTTTTTTTGTATCTGCGTGTTATGAAACGTGCATGATGCAACATTTTTCTCTTATTTATGTCAGTGTTGTCAGGTTTATATTTTTTTAGGGTATCTAATAAAATCTTGAGAAGTTTATTAAAATGCTGATTCTAAATTTTAATTTGCAATATTTTTAGGAAAAACGTAAATTGAATTAATACAAAAAGATTTAGGATAATGAAAATACAATAAAAAGGATTGTGGTTTATTGCTAAAAACCAAACTCTATATACAATTTAATAGAACGACTATTTATTATTTACAATAAAAATACTTATTAACTAAAAAGAACATTGTATGAGAAAAACCAAGCTGACAATAGTAGTATGTCACCCGTGACACTTAACATAATCTATTTTCAAAACCCGCGCGCAAAGAGTATCTATATATATATTACAACTAAAGCGTATCTATATCGAACGCTCTTTGCGTTCGCTACAGGATAAACAATAAATGAGGCTGATTTCTATGGATTTGGAAAAATTATACTTGGCAACATTACTTGACATTGACATTTGACATATAGGCTAAATTGACGCACCAATTATTGCAATGTAATGAAACTCGAATCGACTGAAACGGAATAAAAAACTTCAACACTATATAACAGTGACAAGACAAAATAATATATATACCTCCAATAGGATTGACGGTCTTCTTATTTTGTGACAAATTTGTTTATTCTCTGCCATGGAGGAAATTGGAATCGTTTTACCCGAAAAGGTATGTTTGAGCACAAATATCTAACGCACATTATAACTTTCAAATGTTCTCATTTTAATCAATTGTGTACTTTTATTAGGATGACCAAGCTACCGACGTGAAAGGTGGCTTTGCAGGACCACAATCGTTTGATGAGCTCGAATCTGAAGATCTGTACACAAAATATAAGGTAACATACTCTCAAGCTGAAATGGATTTTATATTTAAATGTTTTAGGTTAAGATTGCTTGAATCTCGGTATAATCATTACGGTAATTGAATATAGATTGATTTGGTTTAATATCAAATCAATAGTATGCATCAACTATACTAAATACTAGATGTATACGTTCAGCTGCTTTGCATGAAAAAGTAACAAATTTTCGCATTTGTAATATTACCAGTAGGATTTGAATATGTACAAAAAAATATTAATTACTTAAATATTGTAAAATGCCATACATAAAAGCTTTGTTTACTTATTTATTTATAACTAGCGGCCCGCTCCCGGCTTCGCCTGGGGTGTATTTTTTCTAATAAAAGAATTTTTCTAAAATAAACGTAGCCTAAGTTACTCCTTATTACATCATCTACCTGCCAATAAAAGTCCCGTCAAAATCGGTCCAGCCATTTCAGAGATTAGCCGGAACAAACAGACAGACAGACAAAAATTGTAAAAAATGTTATTTTGGTGTATGTACCGTATATATATTCATATGCATGTAGTAAAAATCGGTTATTTCAATATTACAAACAGACACTCCAATTTTATTTATATGTATAGATGTACCTAAGTACTTATATATAGCACATAGGTGTAGTACTTATAGTGTAGCACACATTAGATTGAGACAAGATATTTTGTAAACCACAGAAACTGCAACGCATGCTCGAGTTCTTAGAAGTACAAGAAGAATATATCAAGGATGAACAAAGAAACTTGAAAAAGGAATATTTGCACGCCCAAGAAGAGGTGAAGAGAATTCAATCAGTGCCACTAGTCATAGGACAGTTCCTTGAAGCCGTGGATCAAAATACTGGGATAGGTAACAATATTTATTTATAATAATTGAAGACGTGAGTGGATGAAGGTGACAAATCACTTAATTCCAATTTTTAGTAAATTGAGGTTAAAGTTTTACTTTTAATTTTTGAGATGTCGTCAACTGATTTTTGTACTGAATTATGATGCAAAGTTGTGTAAACAACCTAAAATATTAATAGTATGATAGCAATTAAACACTTGTTTTATTTTTTATTATTTAATTTAAAAAAAAAAGTGAACACAGCTCCTTTTTCCAATAACAAAAGTAAACTTTTCTGCACTTTTAAAATTAACTGTACATAACACCTTTTCCAAAATATGACTTAAATGGACGATCTTAAGGCCTGTAATCATTTATATGGACATATCACCTTCATCCACTCATGTCTTCAATTGTGTCAATATAAAATGAAGAAGTATTCAGTAAGATTATATGTTTCTTTTTTCAGTGGGCAGCACAACAGGCTCCAACTACTATGTACGCATACTTTCAACCATAGACAGAGAGTTGTTAAAGCCGTCCGCATCGGTTGCTCTCCATAAACACTCAAATGCCCTTGTTGATGTCTTACCACCCGAAGCTGACAGTTCTATTTCAATGCTTCAAGCTGGTATTTTTTTTGTATATCTACACTCCTTTATTAACTTTCAGAGGATATACATAAATAAATTTAAAAAATAATAATAATATTTTGAACCATTATAGGTTTTTGATGAAATCCTTCAGGTCTTAGAGTTTTAATTGAGTTTAAATTTTATTGAAACATTAATAATAATAAAAACGATTTACTTCAAGCTGTCTCATCAGCATAAACTTCATAAGCAACTTTATTTATGTAGATTTGAGAAATTACAAATGACGACAGGTATCTTTTGAAAAGCTCAAACAGCCCATCTGGCTGTTTGAGTGTAAAAGTTAATTTAAACTAATACATAGTGGGTGTTTTAATAATTATAACAATAACATGTGTATAAAAATATATACGTAAATGAAAACTGGAATGTGAACAAAAAAATTTTTTTTTTTGTTTTACAAATCTCAAGATTTCAGATTTAATAAGTTTCATTAGAATAAAATCTTGGGGAATTTTTTTTTCAGAATCAATTCAGTAGATTTGGAAAAATATAATAACATATAAATAAAGAAAGTAAATAAAATTTTAACAAATAAAATAAAAAAGCCTTTATTCACTGACTAACATCAATTTACATTGGTATGCCTCAATCTTTGGGGTAGATTGTCTTCCCAGTCTCACTGCGATTTTTCAATGTGGACGAAGTTACATGGACCAGCTATTCTATAATAAAATTTTGAAATAATTGCAGATGAGAAGCCAGATGTACAGTATTCGGATATCGGTGGTATGGACACACAGAAGCAAGAGATCCGTGAAGCCGTTGAGCTTCCGTTGACCCATGTGGAGCTGTACCGACAGATTGGTATTGAGCCCCCGCGCGGAGTGCTGATGTATGGGCCTCCAGGCTGCGGAAAGACCATGTTGGCTAAAGCCGTAGCACATCACACTACAGGTATATCGCAATTCACGTTTTAAATTGAAACATTCTCATTTCAAACCATAAATTTCAGACCAAATTAGAACTATAGACAGAATTTTATGGACATTATGTGTGTGTAGATCGTTTACTGTATTGAGATTTGTGTTCCAAGTTATAACCTCAGTTTTTGTTTATTTTCATTGGAAATAATGGTTTTCAAGTTTACTTACGTGTGAAATGTGATTTCGTCCTGAGTTTTATTTTCTTAACACTAATTTAATAAGGCGAGGCGTAGTTTTACCGGGTTCACTCTCCCGTCCACGGAGCTCTATCTTTAGTTTTTATTTAATCTGAGCTGTAAATGTGATGTAATCTCTAAATCTTGACCTGTAGTAGTACTGACTTGAAACTATGTTTAAACTTCAAAAAGATCACAGTGTAATCACACCTCGTGTGCTTCAGTGCAGTATCCACTTACAATCAAGTGCTTATCAGTCTTTCTGCTGCCATTTATATAATAAAAAAAATATAATTTTTTTCTAGCCGCGTTCATTCGCGTGGTGGGTTCGGAGTTCGTGCAGAAATATTTGGGCGAAGGGCCGCGGATGGTTCGCGATGTGTTTCGTCTCGCCAAGGAGAACAGTCCCGCCATCATTTTCATAGACGAGATCGACGCCATCGCCACCAAACGGTAATAATGTTACCATCTACATGTCATTTCTTCGGTATACAGATTGCGAAATTAATTTAATTTGATTTTTTTTAAGTTGCCAATAAAATCTGTTGATATGAACAGGTTTGACGCTCAAACGGGCGCAGACAGAGAGGTGCAGAGAATCTTACTCGAACTGCTCAATCAAATGGATGGATTTGATCAAACAACCAACGTTAAAGTGAGTAATTTACTGTAGGGTCGTTGCGGATTATATTCACATCCGATTCCGCAAATGCGGAACGTCCGCTTCGATTCAATAATCAATGCGGATCTTTTAAGGATATAGAGCTGGTCCTAAATCTAGCAGGTAAACTCCGATTTCTTACGCGCCCGAAAGGAAATTTTCTACTAATAAAAACTTTGATTACTTAATAAAACTTTATTAAAATGTTATATATTTCAATCGTTTATTTCTGCATTAAAAAATAAAATTATAAAGAAAATTTTAAACCGCATTTGCGGATGTGATGCTCTAAAAAACAGTATCCGCTGTATCAAAATCCTACTTCCGCAACAACCAAAATATTCTTAATTACAATTATTTACATTTGAATTATATGCAATTCGCACAATAATAATCTTCCCACACACACGCGTTAGTATACTCATGCAAGTCTATAGCTGCGAAAGTATATATTATGTAATGACGTGTGCGGCTACCATTAGCTTTCACTCAAAGGAGAGTTGTTATAATTCAGTATGAATGCTCTCACTTTTCAGGTGATAATGGCGACGAATCGTGCAGACACTTTGGATCCTGCTCTGCTGAGACCAGGTCGTTTGGACAGAAAGATTGAATTTCCGCTACCGGACAGGCAAGTCAATGGCTGTACTTACTCTGTATATAGTTATTCATTATAGTTCATCTAAACGTTGTATTGTTTTTCCGCTTTATGAAAAAAAAATTTGGTCTTTAATAACTATAGCGTGAATGTCACGTGAATTTAGGAGAGGAGTCCAAATTAAAAGTACCTCAGCTCGCGTGATCAATTAATGCTTCTTTTTTTTTATCCCCGACGCCAGACGCAAAAATGGGGTGTTATAAATTTGACGTGTGTATCTGTGTATGTGTGTATCTGCGTGTCTGCTGTGGAATCGTAGCTCCCAAACGAATGATCGATTGTGATGCGTTTTTTTTTGACGTAATCGGGATCTTACTTAGCAACAATTTATGATGATCTGCTCAAGGCGTTTGAAGATCATCAGCCTATTTTGTACAGTCAGCGTCAGAAGTAGATGAGCATCTGAAGTAGGCAAATAATTGTTGGCATTTAATTTTTCATTAACATCTACGCAACAACAGATTTCAAATTTATGTGAGCTTCTATGAATTCAAATATATCTAAACACCCATATGTCATATATTTTATTACAAAGGGAAAGTCTTATGTATACAATCCGATCGCCAAAAGTATCTAAGCATTAAAATGTTTAATTATATCAACACTTTTTGGAATAACCTTTCAACTCTTTGTATTAAGGTTCATATTTAGTTAATAATCGCCTACTTACATTGTCTTTCATAATACGCTTGAATGACATCAGCACACATTAGTGAGGAATTATTTTCAACCGAATTCAAAAAAGGAAGAGGTTCTCAATTTGACTAAAATTATGAATTGATTTTGATGATTCTTTCTTACTTAAGTCGTACTTCAGAGGTGGTCCCATATAAATTTTATCGAAATAGATTTAGCGCTTTTTGAAAAAAAAAATCAAAACAAATACGACTTTAATATTATTCTATCTTCAATCTATATTTTAACTGTCATTACCGATAGTCATCACAGAAACATTAGCCAAAAACAAAGGATATTTGTATGTACATATTTGTAAGGAGCCAACATGATACTACCAGTCGAATGTCATTATTTTCTGTACAACCTTATTTTCATAATTAGGTATACAACTAAGTTGCCAGATGGATTGTCACTTGTCAAATTACCCGTATCTAAGTATTTAAATATAGTTGGAAATTAGCAGCAAAAGGGATAGAGATTTTTCGACTTTCGAATGGCACGAGGGCCATTCAAAAAATCTCTATCCCTTATCCTTAATGCTAGTGTAGTTGGCAGCGCACTTGCGGCACCTGTGACGTTGCTTGTGTTATAGGCGACGGTAGCCACCTACCATAAAGTGGACCGTTAGCATGTCTACCATTCCAAAAACAGTAAAGAATTGTCAATTTTAGTTCAGTAATTAAGAATTAATAAACTATTAAACCTATTTTTTAAAATTTTTAAATTAAATATATATTTAGATACTATTGATCACCAATACACGTCCTAAAACAAAGCATGAGGGCCATTCGAAATTTGAAAAATCTTTCGATCATAACTTCTCAATTACATTTATACATCTGACAACTTAGGTAATTATGAAAATATGATTGTATAGAAAATAATGACATTCGACTGTTTAGATATTTTTGACGCGTTGAATGTTCACATTAATTAGAGTACTTTGGAGTGTAGATATAATCGGTCTTCAAAGTGTGTAGTGTTATTTGAGTACCCAGACAGATCCGATATATCTGATGCTGACTGTACTAGTTGACGAAGTTAACAAATTCACTAACTTCGTTTGATTGATGTGAAATTTGATATACTGTTACTTCGGTGTTATTTCCATGACATGGTAACCCTGACCTGATGGACGCTGCAGCATCAAGAAGTCCGCGGGACACCCAACTCCTTAGCAACTTACAGTAGCTATATAGCGTATTTATCATTTTTAATTATTATTTTTTATTGTCTAATTAAGGAGTCGACTTGCAGATAAAATCGATAAAATATTATGAAATCCGCCGCCCCACAGTCTAAGAGACAAGGCGTGTGACATGCGGTCGGTTCAATGAAAACTTAATTTTGTTGTAGACGTCAGAAGCGATTGATTTTCTCTACGATCACCACGAAAATGAATCTGTCCGAGGAGGTGGACTTGGAAGAGTTTGTGGCTCGTCCCGACCGCGTGTCCGGTGCTGACATCAACGCCATCTGTCAGGAGGCAGGCATGCACGCCGTCAGGGAGAACAGGTATCACCATCATTGTGACACTATCTTTTTGGACAGGGAACACCCCGTCTTCCACGCCTCGGTCTGTGACCCCGGGGCTGTTGTTCCTGCACTCCGTCGGCCCAGAATCCCATTCGAGCATAACTTGATCCTGTCTAGAGCTAATTATGCTCTGCTGGCCATAACTTTTCTACCTTTTGGCCAGCTTCTACCTTTTGACCAAATCTTGGCCAGCTGTCAAACAATGCGTCTTTCGCTAATATATAATTTCAACGCCTAAAAAATTCTGCTATCAAACTCAAATCCTACAGTAGCTATTATAAAGTTAGTGACTTTTTTTTTTCTCTTTTATGTAAACGCCATCAGACAGTTTCTCCGTCCACTTGATGGATAAGGAATTAGAATTAAATAAGGAAGTGGACTCTGGCGTCCCTTACTCAACAAAAGACAACACAGCACACGGTAATCTTCTGTAAAGGCTAATAAACGGTACAGGCTGACCAATTTATGCCTGCCGCTACTAATGAAAAAACTGTGTTAATAAAAAGCTGTGTTATTTTTTGGTATCGAAAATCTTCTGTGACATCCGTCTTACGGCTACCACTTCTCACCTTAAGAGAAAATGTGTACCTTTTATTGTTTATTTAGATTATAAAATAACAGAAAAATAAAATATTAACCGACCACTTTAGTTATAAATGTCGTAATGAAATAACAACTTTGCTCCTCCCACTACAGAAACTTGAAATTATGTGAAACAAAAGCTATTTGAAATGTGCAATTATTTTAATGTTTATTTTTCTAGGTACATCGTCCTTCCTAAGGACTTTGAGAAAGGCTACAAGAATAACATCAAGAAGGATGAAAGTGAATATGAATTTTATAAATAATTTCTTATTACTCGTGTTGTAACCGATTATAAACATTAAATAAATAAATGTAAAATTGTATTGTCAAGTTTTATTTATCAAATTATTAATATTACTCAATGAAAATAAAACGTTTACATAAGTATCACGCCCGCGTTTGGTTGGGACTTCTCGTGGATTTTTTCAAATTAGCCAAAAAAAATCTGATCTTGGCTAGGCAAAGTAGCTCTCGTCGTTTGTACACTGTTCCTGCTAGACACTACTGTATTGTACACAAACGGTGAACCCACCATTCTTTATTTTTAGCTAATAAATTAACTAATTACCATATTTTTTCTTTGGTTCAATCAGAATTCAAATCCACATGCCAGACGTAGGACAAGGTTATGGACTTGTCATTATTTCTTTATATTGAGACCTTACTCATAAAACGAAATAAAACACCATTATTATATTTGAATATCTATAATTCATAACAAAATCTTATTAACAATGTGATATCGTAATTTTACACAATATTTGGCATAACCTTAAAATTGATATCAAAATTAGAAACGAATTACAAATATGACAATATTAGCTTGCCTATGATTTTTCATTCTGTGTTTTGGAGGAAAGAAAAAAATATGAAATTTATTTTACAAAGAACAATTAATATTAAATATAATTTAACAGGCAAAAGGCACATCGAATAGTCAAATTCAATTAATTAACTCAAGTTCACATAATTTGGAGTGTGATTTCTGTGAATATTATTAATTCATAGAACTTGTTGCCCATCATTTTTGTACATTGTGCTCGAATGTGGTATCGTGAATCATGTATGTAATAATATATTATAATATAAATTTTAGAATTTAGACCACATACTAGATAATTGTAAGTTACTACATAACATAAGTACATATAGCATATTATTGGAGCAATTGAACATATACCTAAAGAGCATACTGTTTTATAGGCTACCTCACGTATTTTATAATATTTTTTTAATTAAAAAAATATTTTCCTATGAGCGTGGGAATGTGAGTGAGAAATGTATAATAAAATTTAAGCAAAAAGTATGCACTTTTTAAAGTTAGTATATAAATTTACTAAATTAATTTATTTAGTATATTTACGAGTATATAAATTTAGTATATTTAATTTATACATAGGAGCATACGAATCTTTAATTGAAACCACAATAAACTTGAATTGTAAATTCATATAACACACAACAGCAACTATTTGTTCAACAAAGAACCGAAAAATTATACAGCGTGATCAAATTTGCGTGTAAATATAATAACAAGAATCAGGTGCTTCGTGACGAGCTAAATGCTCTAAGGCACTAATTTCTACAAAACTAGCTAATTACTTAGTTGCCTAGATTTGTCATGGATACTGAACAATATTGCTTTTTTCACTGGTTTATTAAAGCCATTTATGTTTGTACATTTCAAAACTACAATCCAATGTAAAATCTCTGCCTCACTGGACAAGATTATCAAACAATTTATAATAATATGAAACCCATATCAATCTCGTATATTGTGATGAATAAGTTTATCGCGCTACTTGCATTGATTTTTGCACATTGCAACCCTTCGCCATTCAGTAAGGCTAAGGGCACACTGCAAAGAGCCTCGCTTAGTGCTAAGAGCCAAGCTACTCGCCTAGTAACGTATACTATTGCGTTGGCCACATTGTAAACGACATGCCAAGTAATCGTGCGAACGTGCGAATATCTTCGTTGAAACTTTTAATTTACGTCGAACTAAACCCACCGACGATCATTTAATTTTTTTTGTAATTTTGCTTAGAGAGCTATTTTATTAAATTTTAATACGTAATCTGACGATAACATGGTATTTTTGACCAATCAATTATATCAATAATACCGTTTGCAGTCATATTGTAAGGTGGAAAATCACAGTCAAGAAGGCCATATAGTTTCTTATCGTGTCTATGTCTAATTTAATACCTATTCAGAAGTTATCGGACTGTAAACACTTTCTATAACTAAAATATTGCTTGGTTCATTTTAAAAAAATGTGCATGTGTACAGTGCTATAGTGAATAAATTATGTGTACAAATGTAGTTATCGCCGAGCTAGTAGAAATATTCAGCATAAGACTGTTAATAATAATAATTAATAAGGCTATAATCCGTTTCAAAATAAATTAAACACATAAGGAAAACTTGTAATGTTATTGTAGACTGATCGCGAGTAGTGCAGGAAAAATAAATACAAAATTAAATATCATTGTAAACTAGCCCTTACATCTAACAAACATATACGGTTACAACTCGATCATTTTGATCTCTGTACAGAATATAATAATATGCATTCGTCATTGTCAAACTGAAATATGCGGGTGGTAGTTCTCCAAAATGAAATTTCCTCTAAATATGGCTATAAAATAAATAAAACATTATCTCAGTGAGTAACTAATTACGAGGGATTGGGGTTGCCTACTCGCATATTTTTTAAACTAGAAATCATATTTATTCCCCATAAGCAGACTTATTTACGCCTAAACTGCTATACTTATTTATATTTTTAAGACTCCGGAAAATTAATATTTAAAAAAGCACCGCCAAAATTGTGACGTCACTAACTCTCAAGATCACAAGGATCATTTTACTTTACCTACTAATTTTGTCTTCACTAATCCTTACATTTGTCACAACATACGATATAAACGTTATAACAAAATATAACATTTAAACTTCTTTTTTTTTAAATATGAGCCGAATTTGTTGCATATTAATATTCAAGAAAAGTTAGTGGGATAATTTATAATACAATAAAAATATAATTTACATCATGTTTAGGTTTTAGGAAAACGGTAAATTGGTATACATTTTTTAAAATGAATTGATGAAAATCCTATACGTTTCATAACGCAACCACCTGTGCTGGACAAGGCAATTTTTAGTGTTAAAACTTTGTTCATCACTACTTTAAATGTTTATGAAAAATCGATTGTTTGTGACCATATGCAGTAGATAATCATGCAAATGTCAGTTTGACAAAGTCGAAACATTAACTAACCTATTTTGTAACAAAAACTTATGTATACAACGTAACTAAAATTATAATTACACACTAAATCTAGCAATTCGTAACTAAATGAAATCGGAATGCATTAGAAATACAAGGGAACGTTTTAAAATATTTAAAAAATATATTATATTTTTTTTTTATAAGTACATTATTAACAACCGTAATTTCGTAATACGTAATACTGATTCACATTTCCAATTAATAATGTATAGTAAACACACAATTTAGAAAATACTTACAGATGAAGTTTGATGTAAGAAAGGCTCTACCAAATATATAAATTATTATTAAATAAGTAAGTTAACATATAAATTATTCACACTTCCTGCCGCTAATTTTGGCTCGCTGTAGTTGCATAAGTTATATCATCCAAGTTAGTAATTTGAGTAATTAAGTGAATTATGTAAATGATTAATAATAGTATTGTACGATATTATATTCCAATTAAATTGCAGACATCTTGATATTTATGTTTTTATGTTAAAAAGAATTATTCCAATTTCTAAATTGTGTGTTACAATAAAATTCGTACTAATATGCGCCTTCTTTCATTGTATGAAGCGTTTGTCCAACATAAAAACTATTAAATAATAAAATTTTAATGTATCCACAACAGTAATTCGCATTTTTTTTTTTCTAAAATACACAATGACATTTTAACTTATATGTAACAGTCAAACTTAACGAGGTAATGGGTGAATGCCACTTCGAAATGTATGTACCTATACATTTTCAAAAATTTGTGGTATTTGTAGTATTTTCAAAAATACCACAAATATTACAATTGTACAATAATATTAGAACAAAAAAGCCTTTCTATTTTCGGATTGTATGATTTGTATAACCTAAAAAGTACTAATCAGAGAGTATTAAGTAAGACCAATTTATTTTTACGACTTTAAAGGTTAAGGTTCACTATAAAGTTGAACTGGCATTCACGCAACCTTTTATAGACTTGCTACGAAAAATTGTGACGACAATTTTTATATCTACATATTATAGTCGCTAAGCTTTCAAGGATTACTAATTTAATATCAATTTAAAAACATTACAACGTTTTATCTATTTAAGTAAATATTATTAAGTAATAAAAATATATTAAGTATTTGGATGAAATTAAAAAGTACTTAGGCGGAAATCTGTCCGATAACATTTTATTTCTAATTTAGGCATTTGATGGACGTATTTAGTTAGGTATATTATGTGGGTTAACTACTTTTATGGTGGGAAGAGATGATATTAGTAAGTTGAACAGTTAATTGCTATGTAAATATTACGATTTGCAACCGTGTTATAAATAAATTTAATTTTCTAAATCTCATGCAATGTTTTTTATTTAAAATTATATCAACGACACAATCTTATTATCGTATGTTATTACTTATCGAAAAATAAGCCTTAATTAGACGTTAGAACCGATATTTAAATGAAAAAATTTGGTCAATAATAAACACCAAACCATCACCTAATTTGTAGTCATAGATTTTCATCAATAGTTAATCACAAAACGTGTTTGGAAGAAGTATTTTAAAAAAAATTGAGGCTATACACATACAGAATTAAAATCATTATTAACTAACTTCATTTGATAAAGTCACCCGAAGAAATGATTTACAAGAAAATAAATACTTAGTCTTATTAGGTGGATGTTGTCGGTGAAATTACAAGATGATATTTCAAATATACGTCTTATTATTTGCTTCACCTTTTTAGTTAGTAATTTTTAAATAATCACCCAATTTATTTATTTTTATTTAATGTAAATTCCCTTATTAATTGCGACGTTTATAAAGTTTTTTTTAATACACCAAAATCTTGGTCTTGCTTTAAAATACGCTTGTTTAAAAAAAAACAATCTACACTCCTGACGGAGATCGTGGTTATAAAATGTCTGAATCTGACAAGTGTTCTCTTTAGTGAAACTACGAATACACTCAGCGAGGTAGCTCTGGCTGAATGTTCGAGAGTTCTGGCTCAGCCTGCCTCGCGAGCCAAAACCGCGAGGGTGCCTCGCGAGCCCTACGTCTGATATGGACGCGGCTATTCACACTATTAGAATTCTCCGTGTGAGAGAGATGTTCGTTTACCACTATTGACATGTCCTAGAAATTCCCAATACCAAATGACATCAGATTCTTCTTGAACTTGTCTCATTGGAAAACAAAAAAGAGCATCATTTTTTAATAAAAACAAAACATGACACATCTTGTACATTATTAATATGTATAACAAGTAGAGATGCGCCGAGTAACACTTTTGCCGAGTAACGAGTACCGAGTTTTACTCGGTTCAATTTTTTTTCAACCGAGTACTCGGCCGAGTAACTCGGTTCAGTCAAATTTGAAATTCCCATTTCGCGCGCGTAAACAAGTACAAACAGGTTCGCGTTGTTTCCGGAGGCTGGTAACGTCTACGAAGAAAAGAGGAATAGGCTGTTACCAGAACGTGCAGAGAGCCTTGTGTTCCTGCATCATAATTTACCTTTATTAAATTTTAAATATTGATTAATTTTATTACTGTTCTCTTTACTCTTTAATTTTGTCTCATTACTACTCATTCATTAGCATAATTTTGAATTTTTGATTTTGATTTTATTAATTGAGATTGTCAAAGATTTCCTAAATTAGTAATAAATGCTTTTTGATGAACACTGTTATTTTAATTATATCTACCTAAATATATTGCTTTTCTTAAACCGAGTATACTCGGCAATCAAACCGAGTTATTCGGCCGAGTACGAGTATCAAAAAACCCGCCGAGTACGCCGAGTACCGAGTATCAACCGAGTACTCGGCCCATCTCTAATAACAAGTAAAAAAGACATATATTGTGCAATTATGTGACTTGGAAGTTTGGGATATGATTAATGTAGTAACATCCCAAGATAAAATTGGACGGGAGACAGATTTCATTTAAAAAAAAAAAAGGTCTGTACACTAACCTACACAAGGCGTTTTAACAACAATTATCTATAAATAACAAATATATGGCATTAATTTTTTTTATATCAAGATTAAATCGACTTTAAAAGTATCATTTTAAAAAAAAAGTATAATTGATTTTATAATTACAATAAGTTGGAATGATTAACCGAATATTATAAATAATTAAAGATACCTATTTTTGTAAAAAAATATAAATTGCATTATTGTTTTTTTTAAAGATTAGATTACTGTGATGTATATTATTTATAGTTGAGTCTGTATTTGATATAATAAATTAATTAAAAGAACATTTTTTTTAAATATTATACTTAGAAAACAAAGTAATACTGTTTTCCATGCCAAGTTAAAAATTTAGCTTTCTTTATTTTATTGGTTCTAATTTGAAAATTCTGAACTGGAGTATTTGTGATATTATGATCTATATCAAATACAGACATTGACAGTTAAGAAAGATATATGACGCCGTTTATTTCCTCTTGAATCCTTCTTTTTGAGTCACATAAATGGAATGATAACAAGTCACTGGAACATTCAAAAAACAAAAAACAATATTTTCATGTACAAAACAAAACTAACCTAAAATAAAATTAATCTTTGCAGTAAAGTTGCGACATTTGACAACTTTGGTTCGAAAAGTTCAGTTCATTGAAATGCGGTTATACAATAAAAATTGATTTTAGATACATTATTTAGTGTACACTTAACTCCGATGTAGTTTATCTGAAGTACGGTGGATTTTTGAATTACCTGAAAATAAAAATAAAAAAAAGTATTCATTCGTTCCAAAAACACTTTTGGATGCATTAGGTATGCAGTGTTGTTATTTTATTATTTTAAAGATGACAAAAAGAATTGTATCCTGAGTTTCATTCGGGGTTCCTTCTCAGGATCGTCATCATCTTGGCTTTTTTGTTTTTTTTTTTTTTCGAAACCCTTGTTAATTTAAATTTATAATATGTAACTAAGAGTTTCTTGGAGAAACCTAATTGATAAATAATATAAATTATTTTGATTGGACTTTGATTATTTTTAGGTATGTAAATACTAAACTAAACATAGTTGCACTCACTGCGCGGTCGCCTGCTGCGTCTCCTGCAGCCGGGGCATGAGGGGCACGAGGAGGGCGGGGGGGCCGGCGCGTCTGAGGAAGGGATGCGCCAGCAAGCGAGCGGCGGAGGCGCGTGCGGCGGGGTCGCGCACCAGCGCGCTCTCTATGAAGGCGCTCAGGTCCGCCGGACAGCGCGCGGCGCCTCGCGGCCTCGGTGGTGGCATGTCGCGGATGCGACGCATCGCCTGCAATCATTCATTACACCGTTTTTAAGAGCAGGCCCCACGAAAAAAATTCCTACGCTCGCTCCGCCCACGTCCCGCCACCCGAGAGTTACAAGTTGCTCGGCGGCTCTCTAGGATTTTTTTTAATATATCGCAAGATACAGCTTACGTAAGGTTGAATATTGCGTACATTATTTGAAGCATGATTTGGTATGCACAAGCTCGGAACTAAACAACGTAAGTCTCAAAATTGTTTTCGTTAATTATAGGAGTAAAAATAAACCTAAGTTTATTTTATTTTGACAATCACTGGTAAACAATGTTTCCTTGCTACGAGCAGTTTTTTGGCGATATAACTCAAGCCGTTTAGTAGAAAAATGTAATATTCTCCGGAAAAGGCGCCGATTTCGATCAAAAAATGTATCGAATGAAAATCACCTAATTATGTTTCTGACTTGATAATCTACAGATAAAGGTCTCAAAATATATATATGTAAATTCCCCATTGATCAGATATGTGGTTGACTCAGCACATTTATTTAAAGTTCCCTTAGTTTCATAGGGCCTGGCCTTAAGACGCGAGTAGACCACAAACATTTTGGGTTTGTGGCGGTTGGGGTGCGACAAATACGTGCGCGCGACACTGTTTTCGTGCATTTTTTTTTTCAAATTCGAAAAAATATTTTTTTTTAGATATTAAATTATCTGTAATATTGGGAGAAAATCATTAAATTCGTTTCAGGGGTTTAGAAGTAGAAGACAAATACAACAGCACACGTACTGTTATTTCACGATAGTATTCCGTCTTTTAAAATTAATTTAATTATTACATACATAAAAATGAGTCTTTATATAAAATGAAAATATATAAAAACTACAAACAGCATTCAGCATTTAACCCTTTAGCCGCCAGTCGGATTTATCCGAAAATTATTTTCGTGTTCATTTCGCCTGAGCCGTATAATCCGTCTATATACGACAAATTCCTCTACTTGTATAATGTTTATTTTTAAATAATTGCTTTTTCTTAAAAAAAATTTACGAGTCAATCGGTTAAAGGGAATAAAAGTTAAGAATGTTATTATTAGTATTTTTCAAAAAAAAAAACCAGTTGTTAATAAAGCAAAGCTAAGGTGCGATTTCACCATACTCGTGTTAGTATTTGACATCGCTGTTGTCATTTAACAGACGTTTACAGTATGCGGGTGACAGCGCTAAATGACTTAACAGCGATGTTAAATACTAACAGGGTATGGTGAAATCGCGCCTTAATATGACAAATTATTACAAACATAATTCATAACGTAAGCTATGCTTTAAACGGGAACAAATCTCTGAGATTGTAAATAACCAAATGATAAATATTTATAAATGATGAGAAATTTCACCTGTAGTGGTGGTTCGTTGAAGAACGGTGGTTCTCCGTCGACCATTTCAACCACCATGATGCCCAAAGACCACACGTCCACCTCAGGGCCATAGGGCAACCGCGATATCACTTCTGGTGACATCCAGTAAGGTGTTCCCACCAACGACTTGCGTTTCGGTAGTTCCTGAAATGTGGACATACTTCATCATACCATATTTCTTACAACTCATTATGTCGTTGAGGCGCCTAGTGGTGAAATCGTGCTGCTGCATTTCAGTTTGACAATTCTACGGATTTCCTCATAGCGGATTCAAACTCTAGTTTCTCAACTTATATAGGGGTAGATGTCGCGTTCAAAATTTTACAGGGTCGTAATGTGTTCAATAAATAAGATCTTTATACAAAATATCCTGTTATTTCAATATTAAATTTTATTTCACAAACAGGTGTTTGTGAATTAAATCATGTGAAATTGTGAACACACTTGTAAAAAAGAATCTTAAATCATAATGCTGTAAAAGAAGTACGAATCTTCCACCTTGTTAATCTTGTTAATTAGCCGATGTAAAACTTGGATAAAAATCAAATTATTAACATAACTTTCACTACATGTCACATGTCGCGACACTAAAAAGGTTGAGAAACGAAACGAACTGTAAACGAAACCTATCGAATAGTAGTTTCTTCAAATAAATATGCAAATTAGTTAACTACATCAGTTTTGAAATATGAGACTCTCACCTGAGATACTTGAGCACAGAAGCCAAAATCGGATAATTTGATTCGTCCATCTGACGTCATCAGTATAGAATCGGATTTTATGTCTCTGTGTATAACACCTTGGCCGTGGAGGAAGGCTAACGCCTGAAATACCAATAAAATGCATTTTTATTATTATAAAATACTAGCTGAATAACGTCACTGACAAATTAATAGTCATTACTAGGGCCCGGATAAATATGTATTAAAAATTTCGAAATATGTAAATTTAATATGGACTGATAAAACTAAAATATGGAATAAATATGTACAATAAAAAGTAACAACATTTCAAATAAAACTATTGTTTATAGCAAAAAATAAAAAATTACAATTTTATTCAGCTTCCGTTTCACTAACATTTGAATTGCAGTAAATAATCACGTGTTTTTTTAAATTTTCAAAATTGAAACTTTTTCTATTTGGACGAAATAATGCTTTGTACTAGCTGAATGGTCTTTCAACATCACAGGATGTGATTGGAGCATATTTAAATTTGCATAATTCTGCAAGTGAGTAGGGCACGTTTATGTAGTCTTCTAAACTTCCACACAGCATGCTGTTGATTTTTTTTAGGATATGAAATCCTTGATCGTAATATTGGGTATAGTATTCAACTGCTGTTAGCCAAGTTCCCCAGCGTGTTAGCACTAGTTCTGGCGGTAAGGGAATGTCAGGATACATGTCTTTGAATTTTGAGATCCTACTTGGAGCCTTCAAAAAAATTTTTTTTACGTTTGTTACTAAACTGTCAACCTTTTTAAACTGAAATCTTATACATTCAGCCGCGTGAGGAAAGGCGGGGTGCGGGCGGGGAGCGCGTACGGGTAGTGCGAGCGGCGAACGTTAACGCTGATGATGAAAATATGGATAAATTGATTGATATTTTGTGGAATATGGATTTATATTTAAAATATGGAAAAATATGGAAAATAAAACCTGAATTTTCACGATCTAAATAACATATTTTATGTAGAAACCATAATTAAGAAACGAAAACAATTTCAAATAAAAATATGTAAATACATATTTATCCGGGCCCTAGTCATTACAAAATACTTAAAATTTTCCGTTTGAACTTCGGAATAAAATATATTTAGAAACACTCTTCTGTTAAAATTAATATGTAATGTTGATAAATCAAGTTGAAGTAAAAACTTCAATTTAATCAATCAACTAGTTTTCAAGTTTTGTGTACACAACATAGGGAAGCTTATAAAAAATAAGCTTCCCTATGTTTGTGTATACAAAACTGTATAAAGATTTACTAAAAACCTACAAGTAACAATTTTTATTTGCCATATTCAAGTTGTTTATGTGCATTGCTTTTTTAATAGGAGGCATAAGCTACATTTATAGCTTTTCAATTTATTTAAATAACACATTTATTTAAACTGATTAAGTATATGTTTGTCTTCAAGTGTGACAGCACACGAGAGTGTATAATATAACTTGAGAGATATTTGTCTCCTTTTTATGAATGAGGAGACATAACGATATAATTATGAATATATTATATCGTTATGAATTTAAAGAGATAGTATATAGAATAATATAAGAGAACAACCTTCAAGCACTGTTTGCAGACGGTGGCGATCTGTTCGGGGTCCATGCGCGCACGCGTCACGATGTCCGTGAGCGCACCGCCCGCCATGTACTCCATCACCACCCACAGCTCGTCTCCCACCAGATACGACGCGTGCATTTCCACTATGTTCGGGTGAGGGTAGTCGCGCATTATTACCTACAAATCAATTCCATTTTTCCATTCATAGAAAGAAAGAAAGTATTTTTTAAAGTTGGCTCTGGTCTTGATCCGAAAAGTAGTGGCATTAACCACCCCCTCCCTTACGGAAGACCACCGTGAAATAACAGCATGTTATGTTTCGGTGAGTGAGTAAGGGATGCTACTGTTGTGATCCCGACGTCGCTCGTTGCCGAGATATGTTTGAGCTCTAATGTTGCGTCTGACGTTCAGACGTCTAGCTAAACACTCACCCTGAAGTTGCACGTCACCATATAGCATTTAATAGGAGACCGTGATGTTAAGTGATTGATGTTGACTCACGACTTCGTTGAAGAGCAGCTCCCGGCGCTGCTGCTTGCGCAGGTTCATCATTTTGACGGCGACGCGTCGGCGCGTGCGCGAGTCGGTGGCGGCGCACACGACGCCCGTGCTGCCCTTGCCGATCTTGCTGAACCCGCTCAGCGACGACCGCGGGTCGCCCTCGCTCACCACCAGCCGGAGGGCGGCGCGGAACTGAAGCAAACAATTCCCACTCGTTGATACTTCATTATTCTATTCACTCAAAACTACATTTATTGAGCTCAATTCAGCTTTTGGTCATACAGAATTTAATAAGGAGATTCTTATGTTTTCACTCCAAACAGGCGAAAATAAAACAAGTGTGTTTTATCAACGCAGTGCGCGACTTCTTATTGACAAGTTACATAAGTAAGACATTTAGCTTTGTAAGCGGCTGATAGTAGGCGATTCGCTTTTTTAAGGCAGACAAAGCCGTGCAACACAGATAATATGTTATAAGTTCAAACAAATGATACCTGTTCGTGGGTCAACCTCAGTTCATGTTTTGAAGCCGCCAGTGGAAGATGTGAGGCTGAAGCAGCACTCGATGGTACTGGATGTTGGTGACGAGGTGGCAGATATGAATCACCTTGAAAGAGTAATAAAACAATTAAATCATATTTTTGTACTATTAAATAGTGTTAGGACACTACTGCGTTTCGTGGTCATTTGGACAGCCCGTCTGGCGGCAAAAACCACCCCTTACAGAAAACCTTCATAAAATAAGAGCATGTGTGCTGTTGCTATCAGTGATTAACTAAGTATTGGGTGCCAGACCCAATTTTCTGGAATTCATTTTGGAATAACGATTTAGGAGGGTCGCTAAGTCTCTATTCCCAAATAAATTCTAGTCTTTTTATTTCATAACAATATCATTCCTTTTAGGTTACTTTCAAGAGATTACTTTCAACATTGTTAAGTTTGATCAGCTGACGTTAATGAATAGAACAACAATGTACGGAAAATGGTTAGTTTACTTTACAAAATTTCAAAACATTCAAACACAACTCTTGTAATACACACACTTAACTTACCCATGTTAATGTTGTTCCCATTATGTCCGTGATGCATGTTATGTGTTAAAGATTGTGGTGGATGACTGTGCGGGTACATTACATTGGCATTGTGAATATTTTGGTATGTCATAGTCGCTTGGTGATTGTCATTGATTTCCGATACTGGTCTTATTGTAGCCTCGTGAGTGTGCTGAGCCCAGTCCACCGGAGACTCGGTTAATGGTTTGTTCATCATATAATTATTCTGATCTCTTCTTAAACTCGGATACTGTTGTGGCGCCGGAGGAACTGGAGGTGACTCTTCCGGCACCGACGGAGGCACATTCGGTTGACTACGAAGGTCCCTTCTTATTCTCGGTGGGCTTGAACTTCTTAGAGAATTGGATCTGGCGACATTTGATGTCTTTGGCAAAGCTACTCCATTTTGTATTGGCTGCGGTTGTATGGATATAGGTCGTGGTATCGATGATACTGATGAAATTGAGGCAGTTCTGTGGTCACCTCTGACTATTGTTTTCAAGTCTAGTATTTCGGTAGGAGTAATTTCTGAGGGATCCACCAAAGGCAGAGGCCTGTTTGTAGACTTTAATATCTGTAAAATAAAACTTATGAACTGTATAACATAGTAATTTTAAACAAATTACTGGTAAATTACATTTTCTAATAACAGTCAAATAAAGTCTGAAATTTATAGAAAATAAAAGTAAATATAAATAAATAGAATCCTACAAAGTAATATTATCAATGTGAAATTTAGTAAGGATGCATGTTTTAAATGTTTCATGCAAAAATGGCTTAACAGATTGGGATGAAATTTGGCACACAGAAGTTTATTACCTGGATATATATGTTATATAGAATACTTTTAATCCAGAAAAATGAAAATGATGTTTTCCCGAGGGACGAAAATACAAAAAAATTTGGGCACCACAGAGCTACCATCGTCACAGCAATGTTGGATATTAAATTCATTTTTGAACACGGACAAATTCGCAGACACCAGCTAGTAATATTATAATTAGATTCAATTACTCTTTAGTTAGATCGATGAATTTAGTTTAGTTAGTTAGATTAGATTGGCTTCCAACCTTGACTTTAAGTAACTATTCAGATATAAACTGGTCCAAGACAATGGAGTCAAATTTCTTTGACTGCAATAACATTTTTAAATATTAAAAAAAAAATTAAAGTTGAAAGAAAATTAATTTCTTTATTATTAGGCTGTATTTTAACATAGGATGCATCTGTTAATGTAAGTACAACAAGCTGTATACTTGCTTATTAAATAATGTAGCTTTCTATAGGTAAGACTATTAAAATAGTTAAATAAAAATTAAGTAGTTTTTGAGTTTATCCATTCAAAACAAACATAGAAAAATCATATCTTAATATTATTCATATAGTTGTAGATAATTTTAAACACTTAACATTTAAAATATAAAAATGGAATTTATATAAAATAGAATGGGCATTTATGTAGAAATGTTAACATTTCTAATTTTATCAAACTTAACAATTTTTTATTACCAAGTTGCAGATATATCTAGTATGACTCATAAGTAAAAATTGCAGGAATGTCATTTATCTACATCTATCTAAGATGGTACATTTATTTACCTGATTGTTGCCAACTAGTGAAGCCCATTGTAAAGGTAGTCCAACAAACTTGCCTTCTCTTTTATCGAAACCTGTATGAACTCTATGCTCGAAATTACTGGGTGGAGAAATAAGAGGCTTCTTCTTCTTCTTTGAGAACATCTTACAATTTTACACTGAAATTAAAATTAACATTTCTCAATACAATAATCTTTACGTCATTACGTGACTTTGAAAAACATAGTTATGTACAAGCGCAAAACATTAGTAAACGTTTCTCAACGAGTAGAAAGTGTAAAATTGCAATAGATACACTTTCATTCAGGTGCGTAAAATCATGCGTAATTAATTTACCTGTTGCTACTTTACTACAAACTGCACAGTTATAAACACAGGTACAATTCTAATATACGATTAAGGTCAATACGTACCACTACACAAACCTATAATAGTTACACAAGTTGAATACTAAATCAACAACTACACCATGACATATTTAGCGGCCATATATTCGGTTATTTAATTCAATTATGTTAATTATATTATAGGTAGGTAAATTGTATTTTTTTTACAACGTTCAATAAGTTTACTTCAATAAATAATTGTTTTGTTAAAGAGAAGGAAGTTATTTGTTAACTAGTTTATCAACCACAATATAAAACACGTCTTTTTCACCAAACCAACCAAACCAAACCACAGACTATACATACATACTACATCAAAAAAGTTCAAGAAGACTCAACAGCAACACATGCACACCACCACACCTCATTGTAGCCATTTTCATCAATAAAATTCACAGACTATATTTAAAAAGTAACACTAAAAAATATCGTAAGTAAACAGCGAAGTTAACTTTGAAAGTTGCATGCAAAATTGTTACTATAGCAACGAAATTTCCTTCTCGCAGGTTGCGAGGCCGGGGCTTGAAGTGTGTTACTCGAAATGCGTTATTGCTTCACCCATCTCCTGTTATACTCTATTTATACTCCATGCTCTGAAAGTTTGAGAGTACGTCAAAGAGTATAGTAATATATAGAGTACGTCAACTTGACGTCAACGCTCAGTCGCTCATACAAAATAGAAAATTTAAGCTAAAGCGGCCTTTACATTTGGCTAAATTCAGTTCACTAAATCCAGACAGACTAAATGGGCGAAAAAAAGCTTGCGCTACACTTGATCTAATTAGCTAGCTAACTCAGTAATAACAGCGGAATTCCGAGCGTGTCGTACGTACATAGCACTCTCATGAGATGATGAGACCATCAAAACATCAAAGGATAGGGCTCGCCTTGGCTATGGTTGCGTGGAGCCCGATTTTAATGATTAAAAAAAGACGCAGGAAGTGTTAGATGAAAAAATATTTGCTTCTAAGAAAAAAAGTGTCTATAACAAATTATATATTAAATATATTGTCCCATAAATAGGGCATTTCTTCGTATATCTCAAGTATTTGAAAAATTACTTCTTTTTCTCTGGTGGCCTTCGCTGGTCGAAAGTACTGAGCTGCGTTCGGCGACAAATGATGGGCGCAATATATATACTGGTGGCAGACAACTAAACGCATTTCTTGCCTGAATCGCTTTACACTTGGCTAAATTCAGCATGTTAACTGATTTAGATCGGCAGTCACGACTCTGATTGTTTAATTAGTGTTTCTAACAGTCTGAATGTCTTTACACTTGTCTAAATTCAGAGTCTAACTCATTTAGTTAACTGAATTTAGCCAAATGTAAAGGCCGCTTAAGCTAGAGAGTATATATGTTCCTTGATAAGCAAAGAGTATGTAATCACTGTTGATAAGTATTAAGTACCATATTACTCTGGCCTGGACTATCTATGGTATAATTTGTTATTGGTTGTCAATTCTGTTTTTTTGCTTTCTTTGCATTTTAATATTTTTAATAGCTAAAATAAATAATTAGCTATAAAATTATAATTAATCAGTGTTGTGAGTGTTAACATTGCCTAAATAGGATTCCTCAAAGAAATCCATTGCTCATCATTCTTTTTTTGTAACTGATAATATATCTCCCATATAAAACCATGAAAGAGAAATATAAAGACAAATTTAAAAAGAAACATAAGCATCACAAGGAAGAAAAACAAGAAAGAAGACGAAAGCATGTAAGTATACTTATTAATGTATTTAGTGTACCATCGTAGTTTTTATTTTAGTTAATTGAACACAATGCCTTATGCATTTCCTTTATATTTTATTAATTTAAAAATGTTTTAGAGTTCCAGTTCGAGCAGTACAGATTCCGAAATATGGGTTGAAAAAAAATCTACAGAGCAAAGTAATGAACGTGAAGATTGGATGTCAATGACTGGTATGTTGAAGACTTATTCTAAAGAAGACATTAAGCCCAAGCAAGAGAAGGACAAAAAACACATTGACTCGTATAATCCTTCAACTAGCGGCAGAGAGCTTAACCCTTATTGGAAAGATGGTGGATCTGGGTTGCCAAAAACATCTGCTGAGTTGCGTAAATCTAGAAACTTCATGAAACCTACAGATGATGATTACTATCCTAAGTCAACACCACCAACAAAGCAATTTAACAAAGATCATCATGACCGATCAGAATATAATTACAGAAATGCTGAGAGAAGCAGTAAACCTGATTATTCTGCAAATAGATCTTTTAACTGGAAAACAGACAAAACATCCCATTGGAAAAAGGGTTCGGAGTGTGCTCCAAAAACACAATCAAATAGACATGAAGAGAATACAATCAGGCATCAGAGTTCAAAAATCGAAAGTGAAAAAAATATAACAGAAAACACAAGCTTCTTAAGTGATGAAAAAATGAATAAATTAGCTGCGAAAATTGTTAAAGCTGAAATAATGGGTGATGTTCAACTTGTTGAAAAGTTAAAATACAAGTTAGAAGCAGCTAGGGAATATCGGAAACAGAACCCTAATGGTGGTGTAGAGGAGACTGATAAGGTGATGCTAACATACACAAACAAAGCTGGTCAAAGTAGACCTCTTACTCAAGAAGTAGGAAATTCTGGAAGTAAAACGAGTAAGCGGAAAGCAGAAACTCATACTCATGGTCAAAGAAACAAATATTTCAGTAATGATGACAAATATGACTTGGCACAAATGGTTTGTATTTAAAATAACTTTCTATTCTGTAAAGAAGATTATTATACCTTAGAGAATTTCTTTACAGTTACAATAAAGAAATTCTCTAAGGTATAATAATCTTTGTGAATATCAACTGTTTAGTGACTTGTGCTATACATTTCATCACAGGAGATATCTGAGTAAACTTCAGAACCTAGGCAAGAGTAACCTACTTGCCTAAGGTAGGCTGTTTGACTACTTTTTAATAGCAATGCCAGTTATCAGTTCTGCCATCCTTTACTGTTAATTTTTTTCTCAATGGTTATTTGAAAAGGGGAGTTTCGGTTATTATAGAAAATTATTTTAAAAATACAATTGTAAAATTTTCAGTTTCAACATGAAAAGTATGGTACAAATTACGATGATGAGGAACAACTGGCTAAAGTTGCAGCAAAACATAAGAATCCCAATGATGACCTCGAAGACATATTTGTAGATGAAATATCTAAAAGACCTAATCCTGCAAAGGAGAAGGAACGAGAGAGGCAGAGGGCTATAAAGCAGAATATTAGTATGGAAAAATCGCTAGATGGCTGCGAATATTGTATTGGATCTAAGAATATGATTAAACACCTTATGGCTAGTTGTGGTAACAAAGTGTATCTGGCTTTACCAGCACGAAGATCTATGGTTAGCGGCCAATGTATAATTACTACAATACAACACGCCACTTGTGTAATGTCACTCGATGAGGACGTATGGGAAGAGATAATGGTAAGTTGACGTCATACTTACATCTTCTTTACATAGTATAAAATAAAGTCACTTCTCGCCATGTACGCTTTGATCTTTTAAACTATGCAACGGATTTGATTGCGGTTTTCACTAGCGACTTTATACTCATATCTGATATGTTTTTATGACCAATAAATTATGATATGTTTTTTTACTTATGTTTTGAGGATGTATGTTTGTTACTCTTTCACATAAAAACGCCTAAACGGATTTGGATGAAATTTGGCACACATATTGTTTATTACTTGGATTAACACATGATACTTTTTATCTTGGAAAAATGTTCCTGAGGGATTGTCTAAAAATATAAAAATGCCGCCATCGTCGTCACAAGCGATAAAGATGTCAGGCGTTACTCGTATATTTTCTTTTTCAACGCGGACAAAGTCCCTGGCACCAGCTAGTAATATATAATTTTATGATCTTTATTATTTTAAATATTACATATTTCATCATAAGAAAACATGTTTGTAATGTATTTCTTTGAAATTTACAAGATAAACTATACAAATAACACTTTTAATTAGATATTTCAATAGTGATTATGTTATGCAAATTACTGAACTATAGAAACTATTTCAATAAGTAGGTAATAAAATAAAACTAAGGAGTTGTTGTCAAATTTTTACTATTATTTCAATGTAGTTTGTTCATTAATAGTACATAACGTAGTGTGAGGGCGCACTGCATTCCATTCATAAACTGGTCAGCTCTTCTGGCAGCTGTATCACAAAGGATCCCTGTAAAATATCAAGCACATGTGATGTTTTGTAACAAAAACATACCAACCAGGCAATCACTTATCTATATCTGAAATCAGATATACTGTAGAGTGATTCAGTAGATATTCATGCAGGAGTGAGAAGAGTGGGCTACTATGCCGACCACATTGCAGTGTGATTTCATTTTGGAATTTTGCCTTAATATAAGACCTAAATTTTTAGTTTAATGTCTAGATGCAAGTGTAAAATTAGTATTTACCTCTTTGAAATAATAACTTGAGAAATACTACAAAATAGTTTATGATCAAGGGAAAGTTTATACATTTCAAGAACCCTTCACGAGCCTCAGTTTCACAAATACTTAATATGAAAAAAAAGGGGTGTTGCTGTGTTGTGAACATGGTCCTGTGTTACGTAAATATGTGTATGTTACAAGTAATATTTCATTGAGTGTATCATATGATAAGCAATGAATTCGAATATACCATAATATACCAAAAAACTCTTTGATCCTTCAGGATTTCGAATGGTGTAATTGAATTTTGGATCTAGCTAGATGATAGATATGCAGTATCAAACTGTATCCCCCGATTTTGTTATTATCAGTTTTCTGAATTGCCTCCCACTGTGGAAGCAAATTTAGACATATTCACGTAAAAAAATTGGAACTAATAAATTTCTAATAATGTTTTTTTATTCGTTGTCACTACAGAAAATACTATATTATTATTATTTTTTCAGGACTATAGGAAAGCATTAACCAAATTTTTTAATTCACAAAACAAAGATGTAGTTTTCTTTGAGTCTGCAATAAAGTTACATAAATTTCCCCACTTGATAATTAATTGCATACCACTGCCAAGAGATGTTGGAGATATGGCAGCGATATATTTCAAAAAAGCTATTCTAGAGTGTGAGGCCGAGTGGTCAATGAATAAAAAAGTTATTGATTTAAAAGGGAAGAGTATAAGAAAATGTGTACCCAAAGGTTTACCGTATTTTTGGATTGATTTTGGTATGGATCCCGGATTCGCCCATGTTATAGAGGATCAACAGTTATTCCCAAAGAATTTTGCAGAGGTTTGTATTGGTTACTTGTTTTTTTTTTCTGATTGATTTGTTCAAAAATGTAATATCTTAAATAAAATCTTTTAATTTTAGGAAATCATTGGTGGAATGCTCGATTTAGATCATCAACTGTGGAAAAATCCGAAAAGGGAATATGGTGATGTTCAATTGAAGAAAGTTACAGAGTTCATAAAAGAATGGAAATATTTTGATATAACAAACAAAAGTCAAGATACAAAATAAGTCAAGATACAAATACAAATGTTTTGATTACAATTAAAATATTTCATCTGAATTTGTGTCTTTTTGGAGGTTAAGCCCGGAGAGTATCTGCACATTTGTTTTGATTTTTCTGTTATGTGCCAATAGACAAGAAAAGAAAAACAATAATATTTATATCATAAAACAATACATACATATTGTTTTTGCCTTTATTCTTCAGAATACATTCATTTTTCATCTTCCTTCATCATTTCCTCAATTAGTTTTCTTCGTTCCTCTGCTTGTCTTAGTCTTGTGAAAACAAGGGACTCATAATCCCTGTCTGAGACAAGTGAAGATGTTGACTTTTTTGTTGTTAATACAGGTCTCTCATTTAACCATTTTAGAGTTAATGGATTTTCAGCTATACCTAAAACAAGTATAGGATCCATAATGATTTCAGTAATAAATACATAATAGGTTGAGGAAGTTTTGTTGTAATTTATAGTTCTATCTGGCAACTAAGTCACAGATAAATGAGATTATAAAAATATTAAAACTGTAGAGAAGTACTTACATAGTTGAAATAATAAAATTAAAAAAATGTCTATAGTCTATCCACGGAAACGAGTTAGTAGAGCGCTTTCTCTGTCTGAATTTTTCATACAAATGACAAGGACAGGAAATGAACAGTGGGCGTAAACAAATCCGTAGAAAAGTAAAGGCGCGTTCACAGAGCGATAGCAGTCTTTGTAAAGTCATCGATCTTATCGACGATTGGCACGCGTATCTTCGACTTTTTGGGCGATTTAAGCACACCACAATCCTTCTTTTCTTTAACAATTCTATGGACAGACATCCAGTGCACACCTACTTCCAATGCAACACTTTAAAATTTGACCGGTCGAGGTCAAAGGGTTTTCATTCCTCTTGGAATGAAAACTATGCAATATCAGAGCTTTTTCGGTTGACGAAAAAGCTCGCCGTTTTCTTTTTTCAATAGATCCATTATCCGACAGATCCGCCATTGTCACTACGCAAAGTACGCAATCAAATGTCCGTTATACAAGTCGCCGAGTGTCGTCACAAAGCAATCGAGCACAAAGTCCATAAACAAGCCGAGTCACAGGTAGAAGAAATTTATTGAGCAAATATTGCAAGAAAGAACACGTCTGCACAGTACGGACAGCACGAGTAGACTAAAAAAGTTTCGCTCTGTGTACACTGCCTTAGTGTAAATCGCCGACCAATCACAGTTAAAATTTTGTGCAAGAGAGATAGCAACTCGTTTCCGTGGATAGAGTATAGTTTGTAAATGAAATATAAAGGAACTTTTACCCAACCAACAATAAGTGACTAGCTGTTGTGTAACTATAAAACATAGGCTATGTATGTTACTTGCTGATAATGTAGGTTTCTATAAGTGAAAGAATTTTCAAAATCGGTTCAGTAGTTTTTGAGTTTATTCATTACAAACATACAAAACTTCTCTTTATAATAAGGAAAATAAATATTAACTAACATATACAGGTAAGTACTATTTGTTACCAGTGGTTTTGCATGCATGGTGTTTTTAAAAGTTATCTGTTTATGCTTGAGAGCTGTAATTCAAATTTCTAACTTTCTTTAGAAAGTACATAAGTACAGTATATTATTCATTTATGTATCGCCAATTGTTTTCACATTGGTTCTATAGTTTTTGAGTTTATTCATTACGAACATACAACAAATCTAATTCAATATTATCTCATGTAAAAGAAAATTACCTTTTTCAAGCTCAATTGCCATTTCAGAAGCTTCTTTCCTTACAAATTCAACTAATGCACTACCTTTCTTTTTTGGTGACATTATAAGAGCTGCAATATCACCATATTTCTTCAAAAATTTTCTTAACAATTGTTCATTGTAACCACCATTTTCTGGGTCATTTTTATCTACTTTCCATTTAATCTTAATCCTGTTTAAACTTGAGTCCCACACTGGTACATTTAGATTTCCCAAATTTCTTTCTATTTCATCTTTCATCCTTTTCTGCTCTTCTTGCAGTAAGCGACTACCCTCTTTTTGTAACCTTGATATTTCTGCAGCCAATTTTTGTTCATCTGTAAGATTTGTTTCTTTCCCAAAAGCTTCTCTCTCTCTTCTTTCCAAGTCTTCTTTTAATTTTTGCCTTTTACTATCTAACTGTTGGTGCCTTAACTTAGCTGCCGCTTTTGCTTTTAAAACTTTGTCGTAAGCAGCTCGAGCAGATTCATCTGTTAATATTTCGAGAGCCCCTGACAATTCATGAAATAACTCGGCAGCTTTTGGATTATCTGGATTTTTGTCAGGGTGACATTGAAGAGCTTTTTTACGATATGCCTTTTTAATCTGTAACAAAGTGGGTAAATTAATAATGTACTGAATGTATTGTTTCGTTATTAGTTTATTAAAATAACAAAAATTACTAACCTCAGATTCTGTAGCTGTTATTTCAAGATCAAGTAATGCATACAAATCGACATCTGTAATATTTGTATGAGCCATTATTCCTTATTTATTATTATTTTGTTTTAAATATGTTAAACTATATAATCTTAATTTAATGATCACACACAACAATGGATTTATTGCATTTTATTCATTGGGTTACAAAACCTCATGAAATAATAAATTACATACGTAAAATTTGCGTAAAATTGTAAATACATAAACTGTCAAAAATACAGATAGTCAAGTCCTCGTCGGTTGGTCCTCGGAGTAATAAAAAAACGCAGTGATTATATACTCTGGTAATAAATAACCTAAGGAGGCGCCCTATTCTATATATGAACCGTAGCCTATATGAATATCTGTTATATCGATACGTTAATGTCAAAAAGCATTTTGTCTCATTTTAACTAGGTGACAGTTGAATAAGAAAAAAGAGAAATGTTATCTTGTTAAGCGCAAGAGGAATGTTATCTATGTTATCTTGGCAACACTCTTTGCTGACTACATGACTTGTATTGTATGTGCAGTTTCGTGGTAGTATAGGAAATATTTTGTTGTTTTTGTGAGATGCGTTTATCAGTTTCTTATGACATAGAGAACGATTAAGAAAACCAACCTTCTAAATTACGAATATACTACTGCATATGCATCTCTTTCTAACACCTTTTCAATGCCATAAGTGAATACAGTATGAACTTAAGTAACTTTGTTGCTATTTTAGAATAGAATCTATGCTTTAGTTATTTATCCGAGTAACTGGCGTCTTTAGTAGCTGGCGGCGGGCGATTCTTTGTTCTGTGGACACTGATTAAATCTATGGCACAAACTAAATAGTAGATCAACATACCAACGTATATGGATTGAATAAATATATAACAGACTAGGAATATTATATTGATCTGTAGTCACCATCATTCAATCATTCACCATTGATCTTTGTCATATTTTCGCGTTAATAAGATTATTCTGTGGTTATTTATTATTTTAATTTTATATAGTACTGATATTATTACCTTTTTTTGTATGTTACGAGGTTAGGTTAAGGAAACGAATTGTTCATATCAAGATTATAATGTTTTACAGTACGCTAAGTAATAACTTTTGTAATAAATTTTCACCTATTGATTTCCGCAAACTTCATGTTAAAGAAAATGTTTATCATTTCAGGTTTAAGAGGTTTAAGAGGCCTTTTAAGAGATAGAGTTATACCAAATCGATTGAGTTCAACTAATGCTGAAGCTCTTGCTGAAATTGAACCCAGTCAAGGTAAGAAACCACGAAAGTGCAATTATGACAAATACATCTCACACGTAATGCAAAACAAACACATCTGCTAATTGTCATTATTGCGGGAAAAAATCTCTTAAAATTCAGAATTTTATAATTTAGCCATAATACTGTAATTATATATTGTAGAAATGGTTATTTTATAATCTGATAACTAATATTTGTGTAATTTTAAATTTTCTTTTGCATAGCGTTTTTGCAGATATGTTTGTTTTGCATTACAATTTCTTTTGTAGTGGGAATTATTAGGGGTTAAAGTATGAAATTGCCGATTTGTACTGAAAAATAAAAATTCGTTTTTTTTTTAATTTAACATATTTATTTAATCAAAATAATTACCATTATTATCTATACATTGCTGCCATCTAATAGGAAGCTCATTTATGCCTTTGCGATAGAACTCTGGTGATCTAGATTCGACAAACTGTGTGAAAGCATTTTGCACTGCCTCCTGAGAAGAAAACTTTTTATCACGCAGAAAATTGTCCAAATCACGAAAAAAATGGTAGTCCGTTGGAGCAAGGTCTGGCGAATACGGAGGGTGACGAATGGTTTCTAATTGCAGTTCCTGTAGAGTTAAAACGGTTTCTCGTGCTGTATGAGGTCTCGCGTTATCATGGAGCAATAATGGTGAAGATCGATTCATAAGTCGGGGCTGTTTCACTGCTAGTTTCGCTATCATTGTTCGGAGTTCGGCGCAGTAGACATCTGCCGTTATTGCTTGACCAGATCGGAGAAAGCTATAGTGAATAACACCACGCTGAGACCACCAAACAGTTACCATTACCTTTTTATTGGTAAGCTTTGCTTTAGGACACTGTTGCGGCGTTTGACCTGGGGTCAGCCATTGCATTTTCCGCTTACGATTATCGTAAAGAATCCATTTTTCATCACATGTCACAATTCGATCCAATATTCCTTAATTTCTGTATCGATTCAACAAGGCAACGCAAGTTTCAACACGCGTTTCTTTCTGCAGATCAGTCAAATCATGAGGCACCCATTTTTCATATTTTTTTATTTTATTGATTTGACGCAAATGAGTCAATATTGTTGGTAAGGTAACGTTAAACCATGCCGCTAATTCCTGGGTAGTTTGGCTCGGATCGGCTTCCACCATCTCTTTCAAATCATTGTTATTCACCTGTGTGGGCGGTCTTCCACGTGGTTCGTTCTTCAAATCGAAGTTTCCATCACGAAAGCGTTTAAACCAAAATCGCACAGTGCGTTCATTAGCAGTCCCCTCTCCAAACGCAACATTAATATTGCGAGCTGTTTCTGCCGCGTTAGTTCCGCGTCGGAACTCGTATTCAAAAATCACACGAATTTTCGAAGTATCCATCTTTATTGTCTAAGCTGAATAAAAAAAACAACTGAAAGTTGATAATCGAATGTTGCACATTTTTTAAAAGAAGAACTACATAGGTACCGTATGAAAAAAGTTTCACTCAAAAATCTCAAACCATGAAGGTTCTATGTCAATTCGAAGTACCTATTACAATAAAACGGCAATTTCATACTTTAACCCCTATTAGTTTGTTGTGTTTGTGCAATGGCACGTTAGGAGTTACGTATTGTATGCATAGCATAATAAATAAAGTGATAATTGTCACAAAACCCTTTTCTTTTTTTCAGAAACCGTAGTAAAAAAGCAGAATCCCTTGGACCATCCAGATTACTTTCATGTACACAATTTATTCACAGTAAAAGATTTATTCGACGCTCGCGTACATTATGGACACAAGGAAGGTTCACTCAATGATTACATGAAACCTTACTTATACGGTTCAAGATTGGGCCATTTAATTTTTGATTTGGACATAACCGCAGATCATTTACGTAGAGCGCTGAATTTCGCTGCTCATATCGCATACAGAGGAGGCATAATTTGCTTTTTCAATAGAAATGCATTGAATGCACACTTGGTTGATAAAACTGCTCTAGAGTGCGGAGAATACGCTCACACGAGGTTCTGGCGCGGTGGAGTATTCACGAATGCAAATCAACAATTTGGTGCAGTTACTAGACTTCCAGATCTTTGTATATTTCTCAACACTCAAAACAATATTCTCAGTCAGCACACGGCCGTCAGAGACAGTGCAAAAATGTTGATTCCTACCATTGGAATTGTTGATTCAAACTGCAATCCAAATCTGATCACTTACCCAGTACCCGGAAATGATGATACACCTTTAGCCATTGAACTTTACTGCAAACTATTTAAGACAGCCATATTAAGAGGCAAAGAAGAAAGATTGAAGTTGTTGCAAGAGTCCGAATAGATTAAATATTATATTGTTTAGAAGGAAATAAAAATAATAAAAACTTATTCAACATGCAAATTTATTTTATTTATAATAAGGTATAATATACATATAACAAAATGTTATAAAAATCACAAAAATATGCCTACATTGTATCACAAAATGTCTTGATAGTATTTGGAATGACTGTAATAGTTCCTATGTTATAATTACAACAAATATTTATTTATAAAAAATATATTATTTCTATATTTTAAAGTGACTACATCAGCTGACTATAATATGAGTAGATATTAGTTTTAACCGAGTAAAACTTTCCGCATCATGTGTGGATGTGGATTACTGTCTACCTCACGACTTTCCCAGCTTCCAGTAATGCACTTCGAACTGCATAGATATTGTTGCAGTGGTATTTGATACTTGCCACAAAAGTCAACAAATTTTATGTGCTCTACTCTGGTATCAAAGAATACGCCTGTGAATAAAAAGGAGCAATATAATTTGAATGGCTAATTATTAATATTCGAAAACTGTTTAATAGTTTCATATAATCTATATATTATATAACAGATATGGGAGAAATGTATTATCTCCCATATCAGTAGGTCCACTTGATGTTAGATGGCTACCGTCGCCTATAACACAAGCAACGCCACAGGTTCGAATCTGGTTTTATGCGATCGAGCCGCTGAAAGTGCGCTGCGGCACCATAGAAGGATAAGGGATGAGGGCTCTGGCATACTTTACTCACTCATTGAAACAGAACGGAACATTTGCTGTGATTTTACGGTGGTATTCTAAAAGGGGGGGTTACTGCGAAATGCAGTGTGCCCTGTCACCATTTTCCAAATACAGACTAGAGCCACCAATATGAACTAGAAAAGTTCATTTCCAAAGTTGACTCCACCGGGAATCGAACCCGCAGCCCCTGAGACGGTAGGCAAGAACCCCCTACTACTCATCCAAAGGGCTCGTCAATCAATTTACATCAATGGTGGGTTAAAACCGCGGCACACCGCTAGATTTACAATGAGCTAACACTAAGTCTATATAAATACTTACCTCTACATTTAGGGTTAACACAGCATTGAGCTGATGTAAGATATTTGATTAAGATTGTGGGCAATTCGCCTTTTACAACTGGGATTTCATGGAGCTTAATCGTGCGCCCTGCTAGCTCCATCAACGATGGCGGTTGTAAAGTCATATCTCGAACAAAACGTACTACGAGCGGGTTGTCTCGAAGACTGAGCTGAAATTGAAAAGAATTTATTAAGTAGGTAGGTAATTAACGAATAATAAGAGCGAAAGTCACCTACTTTTATAGTAGATAGGTATAAAGTGACTGACTAGAAATTAAGTGCGATTTCTAACTTTAGCACTCATGATGCATGAGTAAAAAATACACATACATATCTATATAAGTACCTACTTAGGTACAAATAAGACAAATAAACACGTCGTGACCACCTAACCTACCTACTCTAGATATATCTATACTTACTTATATTTTTTTATATAAACCTCCGGCATATGGCGCAGCCTGTATTCGCCATTCATTTCTTAGTTTCATTTTGTTTTACAATTAGCATTCTTAACCAACTAACATTAATCTTTATTTCTATCAATCACTTTTTTAGCTATATACAAACAATATCTTAAAAATTCCTTCCTATTTTTTCCAATCATAATATCTAAATTTTTCTGTGGTTAGGTACGTTGCTATCTATTTTACCTATACTCTACGTCGTCTTTCTTTTGCAAACATGGGGCACTCCGACAATATATTTATGTGGACAGTTTTAGCAACACTCGAGAGTTCACCGTGTCCTGTAAATATTTGTGTCAACAATTTTTGGGGCTCCATTGACCTGACGTTCTTGTACGCCCTATTACGTTTGGGAAAAACAATTTTGTCACAGCAGCCGTGTTCCCTGCCAAGTACCTACTATTATCTATACTTATATTATAAAGAGTTAGTTTGTAAGTATGTAGAAGGTAATCTACCAAACTACTCCAATCTAGTTTAAAAAAATATTTCCAATTACTTTTTACAACTAGTTCCTTTTAAATACCTAGGTACCAAAGTAAAAATGTGCATAATTCTAAAATGCACAATTTCCAGTAATGGTTCCAAGATTGGAAGATTTATTATCTTATATTTCACTTTTGTAATTTAATGGTAAGGTAAGTAGGTAATGCCAAATTTACTCCACTTTTAAAAACTATAGTTAGCTGAAGTTCTTACCTCGGTTAGACATTTTAGTTTTATTATTTGTGTGGGCAACGTTTTAATTTTGTTCTTGTGAAGCAACAAAGACCGAAGTTGCTTGAGGTTCGCGATACTCGCAGGGAGATGTTCTATCTGATTGTCGCTTAGGACCAAACTATGTAGAGACACCAGTCGTCCCACGGAATCAGGTAGTTCGACAATCTTATTTCCGCCGACCGATAATATTTGTAAGCTGTAAAAGAAGAAATGGTCATTAGATTACCTAAATTGTTTGAGTAATTATTTAGTAACTTAATCTACCAGACTTGTATTATGAACTACTATTTATATGGAAAACACTCGTCTATAATTAAATAAAAATGGTCATGCCACATTTATTTATTAACTAGCTGATGCGGTGAACTTCGTACCGCCTCATAATAAAAATCCATTGCGTACAAAATGTATGATAAAATGATTTTGTCCACAATTTTGTTTTTCGTAAATATTTCAGATACTTATTTAAATTGTTATTCTGCCATTCGTGGCGGTCCAGCCGTTCCCGAATTATAAATGGTGTAACTATTAACTAACACGACTTTCTTTTATTTTATGTGCCTATATAGATGAGTGGTTAATGGTTTGGTTAGGATGCTCGCTCTGTTCTAGGGTTCCCGGGTTCGATTCCTGGCTTAGTGACTTCAAAGTTGGCTCTGGTCTGGATCTGGAAAGTAGGGACAGGGCACACTGCGTTTTGCAGTCATTTGGGCAGCTCGTCTGGCGACTGTAACCACCCCCTTACTGAAGACAACCGTGAAATAACAGCACGTGTGCTATTTTCCCGCGCAAAAAAAGGGAAAAGTGTCACAGAAGCAACAAACAGCCCGACGACGTACCTTAAGACAAAAACCAAACAAATACTTTGGTTTGGTATAAAACAATCATACAAATACATAAATAGATCAAAGAGATTGTGGCAGATTATTGACATTCAGACAGTCTGTTGACAGACAGACAGACAGTAGGTAGATATTATCTATAAAGCACTTGTAGTGCTTGAAGAGAAAAATGATAAACCTAATGTTATAATTTTAAATGTGACATGGGACATATTCTTATCAAAGAGAACATACGACATTGTCTAGCCTAAGCGATTAATATGTAGGTACCTACCTACTCTATACAAACGCAATAAAAGTTCATAACTTAATTAGACATAAGTACCTACATATACATACGTAATTGTTTTCTGGGGAAGGTTGATTCGCCTTGTAAAATTCTTCGTCATAAAAGCATACAACTGACAATAGAATAATATAGTTAAAGGAATATCTTTGGTAGAACATAACTTCCCTATTGATCGCGTTATTCCAGAGTTTTCAATGTCGTAAGACCAATTCTAGCCAACACCACCAACACTAACTTTCGTTGTCAGTATGTGGCCACCGTTCGAAAACTTTTTTTCTACAAAAGATTTGGCTATTTTAGTGTATTGTACCACAAGAATTTACCAGTTTTGGAACACTTATTAAAGATATTTATTAAGTACCTACCTTTAATATACTTACAGATATTATTAGATTATCTACTTTAGTTTCGCACAAAACGAAGTCGGATTAAGTAGATGGCTATAACGAGACGGTAGATTGCTGGCAAGATCAAACGTTATCTTTCCTTTTCAAAGGTCGGGGTTGTACTAGGTTTCGCTTAGTTTGTTGTATGGTTGCCCACCTTAGTAGATACTAGTTTAGTGTTTAGTTTTGTATTACCTACTTATCTGTTTGTATGGCAATATGTTGAATTGAATTAAGAAAAAATAAATTGTTGTAAAAAAATACCTCATTAAATTTTTGCAGATGACCTTATACATTTATACCAGAGCATTTTATTTAAAAAATCCAAATGGCGGCATGGCGGCCATCTTCGTCATTAGACAACTAGGTACCTATACCTACTGGCTTTAAAATCATTATTGTATCATCTTTTAACATATTTTGACAAGGTCCTGCTGTTGTTTGTTTGAAGGTAACGTATTCTACTCTACCATATTACTACATCCCTTCTTCTGTTGTTTATTCGAAAGTACGTACACGTGTTTATCATTCAATTTCCAGAATAAACTTAAAAATGCATATCTGGAAACTGGAAATTTTGGTGAACTAGGTATTTCTTTTGAGCAGCGCAGCCGCTTGAATTAAAAGTTTTGAACCTTCAATGCAAGTAAAAATATGTGTTTTACGTTTCAAAATCACGATCAAGCAAAAACGTAGAGGAAAACTAAGCCGCACTGTTTCTTCATGACAGTGCGCCTGTCCACACCGCCGCAGTTGCGAAGTGAAGGCTGCTTTAAGATGTGGCTTCATAGAAATTTGTCAACCACCTTATAGTCCTGACATACCCACCATCAGTAACTATTATTCATTTTCAAAGCTAAAGTCTGACTTAAAGCTACGATGAAGTGGCCGTTGCAGTTTTTGCTCATTTTGAAGACAAAACTTCTGAATATTTTTACAAAGGGATATACAGAAATGTAATTAAACAATCTTGAACTTTACTTATGTACCTACTATAGCGCCTTTTTTCTTTGCCGGTCCGAAATCTTTTGACCCTCTCAACATATGTCATAGTCGTGTATTTCATAAGTGTAATTAGGAACATGATTTTTTTTATTGTAATATTTTTTGTGATAAGATGAAATCGCGAGTCGCGTCCTCCAGGGCGAGTAACGATGACTAAACTGACTATGCATTTTAATCAACGACTAGGTATAAGTAAACATGTACGGAATGATAATAAGAACAAAGACGGTTTACTCAACTGACAACGAACTAAAGATACTACTAGATATTTGTAGTTATTATCTCACTGTTTATTTACCTGTTTATTTTCCATATATCCTTTGGTATATTTGTTATATTATTGGCACTTAAATAAAGATATTTAAGTGATGTTAATTCTAAAACTTGTTCCGGAAAGAAGTTCAACTGGTTACCGCTCAAATTTAGTTCTTTGAGAGTATTTTTGGCTGAATCGAAACACTTAGGGAACGACTCGTTGGTGAGCTGATTATGCTTTGCGATAAGAGATACCAGAGGACAGTGTTTTAATATGTTTGGGAGTACAGTCAACCTGTTGTTACTGATATCCAATACTCTCAAATTATGAAAGTGATTTATGGCGTCTGGTATCGATTGGATTCTGTTGTTGTACAGTAAAAATATCTCATAATTAGATGCGCAATTTTTCTCGTCGACGATACCCCTTAATTCATTTGATAGACTGACACAGTCTAAAGATTGCGTCGAGAGGTCCAAGGTTTTTTGCTCCCGGCTGTCGCTGTCACAGCTATCTGATGTGTAGTATTCCATTTTCACACACTTTAACAAGATACACCGCTTTTATTAAGTAAAGAAGAGTTCAAAAAAGAAATACATCATACATAGCTACTTATAGATAACATTATCTATCTATGTTACAATAAAACAAACTAAACGTTCGCCTCTTACGCGGCGCACGCGCAACTGGACTCAGCGGTCTCTGACTCAGATAGGGTGGGTGGGCAGATTACACTTGTTTGTTAAGGTACGCAATTCGACTGATCATCGTTCAAGTCATTTTTTTTTAAATAATATTTTTTCCTTATTATATTTGGGTGAACTAACAGCATTATCTTATTACTTTGTGTAAGGTTATAAGGTAAATGGGTTAACTCCTTCGGGTTTTATATAATGAAAACTAGTAGGTTGCTCGATGCCGCGGGCTTGCAGCCCGCGGGGGGGTTTTTGTGTTTTGTTTTTTGTTGTCTTTTTGCCATGTCTAATTGTTTTGGTTTGGTTTTGGGTCTTTGTTTTGTAAATCGTCCCATCCGTTTCGCCGAAAATTCCACTTTTGTGTGTGTGGGGGGGGGGGGGGGGGGAGTTGATGAGTTTAGTGTATATTCGTGCGACTGTGTTTTGGTTTTCTTTTGGGTTTTTGTTTTGTAATTCGTGAAGAATTGGGGGTAAGCAAGAGGGGAGGGCGGAGGCGGGCGGGGCAATAGATCACCATCGTTGAGACCTTTCAAATGATACCCAACACGAGGGGTCTACCTGTAACCGTTGACCATGGTCTACTGAGTACACCGAAATTCTCAAATTTTGAAATTTGGTCTTCTCTAAAAAATTTGTCTTTCTGAGACGTCTCCGAGGACCCCAAACACGACCCGGTTGTGACGCGCCGTTTCCGAGTTACGGCCGAGGGGGGCGTGAAATTTTTTATCTCTGGGAGACGTCGCCGATGAGCCCAAACACGACCTGGCTGCGTTGCGCCGTTTCCGAGTTATGGCTGAGGGGGTTGGAGGGGGGTTCAATTTTATTATCTCGGGGTGACGTCTCCAATGACCCCAAACACGACCCCACTGCGTCGCGTCGCTTCCGAGTTACGGCCGGAGGGGGTCCGAGGGGGTTCAAATTTTTTATCTCGTCGAGACGTCTCCGATGAGCCCAAACACGACCCGGCTGCGTCGCGCCGTTCCCGAGTTATAACTGAGGGGGTCTGAGGGGGGTTCAATTTTTTTATCTAGTCGAAACGTCTGCGAAGACCCCAAACACGACCCGGCTGAGTCGCGCCGTTTCCGAGTTACGGGCGGGGGGGTTGGAGGGGGGTTCAATTTTATTATCTCGGGGACACGTCTCCAATGACCCCAAAGACGACCCCACTGTGTCGCGTCGTTTCCGAGTTACGGCCGGGGGAGTCCGAGGGGGGCGTCAAATTTTTTATCTCGACGAGACGTCTCCGATGACCCCAAACACGACTCGTCTGCGTCGCGCCGTTTCCAAGTTACGGCCGGAGGGGTCCGAGGGGGGCGTCAAATTTTTTATCTCTGGGAGACGTCTCCGATGACCCCAAATACGACCCGGTTGTGACGCGCCGTTTCCGAGTTAAGGCCGGGGGGGTCCGAGGGGGGCGTCAAATTTTTTATCTCTGGGAGACGTCTCCGATGAGCCCAAACACGACCCCACTACGTCGCGTCGTTTCCAAGTTACGGCCTGGGGGGTCCGAGGGGGGTTCAAATTTTTTATTTCCTCGAGACGTCTCCGGTGAGCCCAAACACGACCTGGCTGCGTCGCGCCGTTTCCGAGTTACGGCTGAGGGGTGTGGAGGGGGGTTCAATTTTATTATCTCGGGGAGACGTCTTCGATGAGCCCAAACACGATCTGGTTGCGTTGCGCCGTTTCCGAGTTACGACTGAGGGGGTCCGAGGGGGGTTAAAATTTTTCTTGTCAAAAATCTCGCTTTTTTTGGTGCCCCGGTAGACCCTTGCCGTCGCTCCGCTTCGCTCCGCTTCGCTCCGCTTCGCTCCGCGACGGGTCGACCGCCGTCTCTAGTGTGGGTGAAAAAATCCCTTTTAGTTGTGATTTTGTATGGACTGGGGGAGGGAGGGGGAGGGCGAGTGCGCAATGGCAAAATTCGGTCCAACCCCTTGGACTACCCGCGACGAGCCCGATCGAATGAGCACAAGCACGGGGGGTATCGGTCGAACCCTTTCCGAGGTCGTACCGGGATGGACGGATGGGATGGGGTGGATCAGGGTGATTCAGTGTTGGCTGTGTCTAAATGGCCGAAGGGGGATGGAATTTCGCGGCTCTCCGGTCACCGTTGCCGCCGCTGCGGCCCTCGAGTCCGGGGTCGCGAATTCCTCGGAGGAGGGCCGGGGGGGCGGGTCGCGCTGCGCGCTCCCCTATCCCCCCCTACCCCCCCCTCCTCGTCATTCGCCCCCCCGGCCTCGAGGCCCTTCGCGGCGGGTCGACCGCCCTCCTCTAAATGTGCAAGAGGTGTGATTTTGTATGAAAGGGGATGAAGGGGGTGAGGTGGGGGGAAGGTGACGGTCCCGGAGGGTGGATCTCGCGGGGTGACGGTTATCCGCCAAAGTGTCCACCCACCCATCCGCGATGGTTTTGGAGATATTTCCTATCCTTCCGAAAAGAAATTCCACTTTTGTATGGAGGGGGGGCGAAGGGGGGGAGGTGAGGGGAAGTAGATCGTCTCGGCCGATGGTCCTCGGGGAGAAACCCCTATCCCCCAAAGAGACCGCACGGGCAGCTGCCACCGTTGAGGAGCTACGGGGATCGTAAAGTCCGTACAGGTTGTATGGAGTGTAAAAAAAATGTATGAACGGGATGGGGATGACTCTCTCCCTGGTGACTACCGATGACCCTCTATGACATTCCGCAAACGCCACCCTTCCATCCCTCTTACTTTCCGAGTACCAGTCGCCATCTTTGTACCAGGTCGGTGGACCGAGGACCGAGAAATTTCCCGGGACGCGCTACGCCACCCTCCATACGACGGGATGAGATATATCGCTCCAGAAAATCTCCTTGTGGGTGAAATAAATCGCTTTTCCGAAAAACCATAAATTTGTATGGTGGCGGGATGAAGGGATGGAAATCCCGAAAATCGGGATGGCTTTTAAGAAGCATCCCACCGAGGGATGGAAACGCGCCACGGCGACCGACCACCTATCCCGCACGGTTTTAGAGATATTCCCATCCCTTTCGCCGAAAATGCCACTTTTGTATGGAGACGGGATGAAGATGGCGGGATGGGGGGATAAAGTTTATCCGAGAAGTTGGACCACCACTATGGGTTATCATCCCCCTAAGACGCCGACCACCTATCTCCGGCGGTTTCGGAGATGTTCCACTTTGAAAAATCCAAAAAGTTGTATGGAGTGTAAAAAAAATGTATGAACGGGATGGGGATGACATTTTCCCTGGTAACTACCGATGACCCTCTATGACATTCCGCAAACGCCACCCTTCTATCCCCCGTGGTTTCCGAAGACCAATCACCAACTTTTTACCAGGTAGGTGGACCGAGGATCGAATAATTTCCTGGGGCGCGCTACGCCACCCTCCATACGACGGGATAGGATACACCGCCCCACGGTGTCTCCTTGTGGGTGAAAAAAATAGCTTTTTAGAAAATTCAGAAAAAACCCAATATTGGCATGAAACGGGATGAAGGGATGGAAATCCCATAAATCGGGATAGCTTTTAAGAAGCATCCCACCGAGGGACGGAAACGCGCCATTGAGATCGACTTCCTATCCTCGATGGTTTCGGAGACATTTTTATCCTTCCAAAAAAATGGCCACTTTTTGTATGGAGACGGGATGAAGGGGGCGGGATGAAGGGATAAAGTTTATCCGAGAAGTTGGACCACCACTATGGGTGATCATCCCCCAAAGACGCCGACCACCTATCCCCGGCGGTTTGGGAGGTAGTCCACTTTGAAAAGTCCAAAAAAGTTGTATGGAGTTTAAAAAAAATGTATGAACGGGATGGGGATGACACTTTCCCTGGTGACCACCGATGACCCTCTATGACATTCCGCAAACGCCACCCTTCTATCCCTCATAGTTTCCGAGGACCACTAACCAACTTTTTACCAGGTCGGTTTACCGAGGATATGAGATTTTTCTGGAGGTCACCGGGGAATCCCCTACGCGACCACCTATAATAGGGAAACCCCCGACCGCTCCTTCTGGGAGAACAAATCGATGAGTCAGTCATTAGTTGAGTACGTGAGTGGGATTTCGGCTTTATAGTTTATTAACTAGTAGGTTGCTCGATGCCGCGGGCTTGCAGCCCGCGGGGGGGTTTTTGTGTTTTGTTTTTTGTTGTCTTTTTGCCATGTCTAATTGTTTTGGTTTGGTTTTGGGTCTTTGTTTTGTAAATCGTCCCATCCGTTTCGCCGAAAATTCCACTTTTGTGTGTGTGGGGGGGGGGGGGGGGGAGTTGATGAGTTTAGTGTATATTCGTGCGACTGTGTTTTGGTTTTCTTTTGGGTTTTTGTTTTGTAATTCGTGAAGAATTGGGGGTAAGCAAGAGGGGAGGGCGGAGGCGGGCGGGGCAATAGATCACCATCGTTGAGACCTTTCAAATGATACCCAACACGAGGGGTCTACCTGTAACCGTTGACCATGGTCTACTGAGTACACCGAAATTCTCAAATTTTGAAATTTGGTCTTCTCTAAAAAATTTGTCTTTCTGAGACGTCTCCGAGGACCCCAAACACGACCCGGTTGTGACGCGCCGTTTCCGAGTTACGGCCGAGGGGGGCGTGAAATTTTTTATCTCTGGGAGACGTCGCCGATGAGCCCAAACACGACCTGGCTGCGTTGCGCCGTTTCCGAGTTATGGCTGAGGGGGTTGGAGGGGGGTTCAATTTTATTATCTCGGGGTGACGTCTCCAATGACCCCAAACACGACCCCACTGCGTCGCGTCGCTTCCGAGTTACGGCCGGAGGGGGTCCGAGGGGGTTCAAATTTTTTATCTCGTCGAGACGTCTCCGATGAGCCCAAACACGACCCGGCTGCGTCGCGCCGTTCCCGAGTTATAACTGAGGGGGTCTGAGGGGGGTTCAATTTTTTTATCTAGTCGAAACGTCTGCGAAGACCCCAAACACGACCCGGCTGAGTCGCGCCGTTTCCGAGTTACGGGCGGGGGGGTTGGAGGGGGGTTCAATTTTATTATCTCGGGGACACGTCTCCAATGACCCCAAAGACGACCCCACTGTGTCGCGTCGTTTCCGAGTTACGGCCGGGGGAGTCCGAGGGGGGCGTCAAATTTTTTATCTCGACGAGACGTCTCCGATGACCCCAAACACGACTCGTCTGCGTCGCGCCGTTTCCAAGTTACGGCCGGAGGGGTCCGAGGGGGGCGTCAAATTTTTTATCTCTGGGAGACGTCTCCGATGACCCCAAATACGACCCGGTTGTGACGCGCCGTTTCCGAGTTAAGGCCGGGGGGGTCCGAGGGGGGCGTCAAATTTTTTATCTCTGGGAGACGTCTCCGATGAGCCCAAACACGACCCCACTACGTCGCGTCGTTTCCAAGTTACGGCCTGGGGGGTCCGAGGGGGGTTCAAATTTTTTATTTCCTCGAGACGTCTCCGGTGAGCCCAAACACGACCTGGCTGCGTCGCGCCGTTTCCGAGTTACGGCTGAGGGGTGTGGAGGGGGGTTCAATTTTATTATCTCGGGGAGACGTCTTCGATGAGCCCAAACACGATCTGGTTGCGTTGCGCCGTTTCCGAGTTACGACTGAGGGGGTCCGAGGGGGGTTAAAATTTTTCTTGTCAAAAATCTCGCTTTTTTTGGTGCCCCGGTAGACCCTTGCCGTCGCTCCGCTTCGCTCCGCTTCGCTCCGCGACGGGTCGACCGCCGTCTCTAGTGTGGGTGAAAAAATCCCTTTTAGTTGTGATTTTGTATGGACTGGGGGAGGGAGGGGGAGGGCGAGTGCGCAATGGCAAAATTCGGTCCAACCCCTTGGACTACCCGCGACGAGCCCGATCGAATGAGCACAAGCACGGGGGGTATCGGTCGAACCCTTTCCGAGGTCGTACCGGGATGGACGGATGGGATGGGGTGGATCAGGGTGATTCAGTGTTGGCTGTGTCTAAATGGCCGAAGGGGGATGGAATTTCGCGGCTCTCCGGTCACCGTTGCCGCCGCTGCGGCCCTCGAGTCCGGGGTCGCGAATTCCTCGGAGGAGGGCCGGGGGGGCGGGTCGCGCTGCGCGCTCCCCTATCCCCCCCTACCCCCCCCTCCTCGTCATTCGCCCCCCCGGCCTCGAGGCCCTTCGCGGCGGGTCGACCGCCCTCCTCTAAATGTGCAAGAGGTGTGATTTTGTATGAAAGGGGATGAAGGGGGTGAGGTGGGGGGAAGGTGACGGTCCCGGAGGGTGGATCTCGCGGGGTGACGGTTATCCGCCAAAGTGTCCACCCACCCATCCGCGATGGTTTTGGAGATATTTCCTATCCTTCCGAAAAGAAATTCCACTTTTGTATGGAGGGGGGGCGAAGGGGGGGAGGTGAGGGGAAGTAGATCGTCTCGGCCGATGGTCCTCGGGGAGAAACCCCTATCCCCCAAAGAGACCGCACGGGCAGCTGCCACCGTTGAGGAGCTACGGGGATCGTAAAGTCCGTACAGGTTGTATGGAGTGTAAAAAAAATGTATGAACGGGATGGGGATGACTCTCTCCCTGGTGACTACCGATGACCCTCTATGACATTCCGCAAACGCCACCCTTCCATCCCTCTTACTTTCCGAGTACCAGTCGCCATCTTTGTACCAGGTCGGTGGACCGAGGACCGAGAAATTTCCCGGGACGCGCTACGCCACCCTCCATACGACGGGATGAGATATATCGCTCCAGAAAATCTCCTTGTGGGTGAAATAAATCGCTTTTCCGAAAAACCATAAATTTGTATGGTGGCGGGATGAAGGGATGGAAATCCCGAAAATCGGGATGGCTTTTAAGAAGCATCCCACCGAGGGATGGAAACGCGCCACGGCGACCGACCACCTATCCCGCACGGTTTTAGAGATATTCCCATCCCTTTCGCCGAAAATGCCACTTTTGTATGGAGACGGGATGAAGATGGCGGGATGGGGGGATAAAGTTTATCCGAGAAGTTGGACCACCACTATGGGTTATCATCCCCCTAAGACGCCGACCACCTATCTCCGGCGGTTTCGGAGATGTTCCACTTTGAAAAATCCAAAAAGTTGTATGGAGTGTAAAAAAAATGTATGAACGGGATGGGGATGACATTTTCCCTGGTAACTACCGATGACCCTCTATGACATTCCGCAAACGCCACCCTTCTATCCCCCGTGGTTTCCGAAGACCAATCACCAACTTTTTACCAGGTAGGTGGACCGAGGATCGAATAATTTCCTGGGGCGCGCTACGCCACCCTCCATACGACGGGATAGGATACACCGCCCCACGGTGTCTCCTTGTGGGTGAAAAAAATAGCTTTTTAGAAAATTCAGAAAAAACCCAATATTGGCATGAAACGGGATGAAGGGATGGAAATCCCATAAATCGGGATAGCTTTTAAGAAGCATCCCACCGAGGGACGGAAACGCGCCATTGAGATCGACTTCCTATCCTCGATGGTTTCGGAGACATTTTTATCCTTCCAAAAAAATGGCCACTTTTTGTATGGAGACGGGATGAAGGGGGCGGGATGAAGGGATAAAGTTTATCCGAGAAGTTGGACCACCACTATGGGTGATCATCCCCCAAAGACGCCGACCACCTATCCCCGGCGGTTTGGGAGGTAGTCCACTTTGAAAAGTCCAAAAAAGTTGTATGGAGTTTAAAAAAAATGTATGAACGGGATGGGGATGACACTTTCCCTGGTGACCACCGATGACCCTCTATGACATTCCGCAAACGCCACCCTTCTATCCCTCATAGTTTCCGAGGACCACTAACCAACTTTTTACCAGGTCGGTTTACCGAGGATATGAGATTTTTCTGGAGGTCACCGGGGAATCCCCTACGCGACCACCTATAATAGGGAAACCCCCGACCGCTCCTTCTGGGAGAACAAATCGATGAGTCAGTCATTAGTTGAGTACGTGAGTGGGATTTCGGCTTTATAGTTTATTAATTAATTAACTAGTAGGTTGCTCGATGCCGCGGGCTTGCAGCCCGCGGGGGGGTCTTTGTATTTCGTTTTTTGTTGTCTTTTTGCCATGTCTAATTGTTTTGGTTTGGTTTTGGGTCTTTGTTTTGTAAATCGTCATTAATTATTATTGATTGTATAATTTTAATTAAAGGGGGTGGTAAGAAAGGAGGAAGTGGAGGGGGGCTGGGAGGATGGTGTTGATAGATTACCCTCATTGAGACCTTTCAAATAATACCTAACATGGGCGGTCTACTTGAAACCGTTGACCATGGTCTACTGAGTAGACTGGAATTGTCAAATTTTGAAAATTGGTCTACTTTAAAAAAAAATGTCTTTCCGAGACGTCTCCGATGAGCCCAAACACGACCTGTCTGCGTTGCGCCGTTTTCGAGTTACGGCCGGGGGTGGTCCGAGGGGGGTTCAATTTTTTTATCTCGAGGAGACGTCTCCAATGACCCCAAACACGACTTCACTTCGTGGCGTCGTTTCCGAGTTTCGGCCGGGGGGTCCGAGGGGGGCGTCAATATTTTTATCTTGTCGAGACGTCTCCGATAAGCCCAAACACGACCCGGCTGCGTCGCGTCGTTTCCGAGTTACGGCCGGGGGGGTTGGAGGGGGGCGTCAAATTTTTTATCTCGGGGAGACGTCTCCGATGACCCCAAACACGACCCCACTACGTCGCGTCGTTTCCGAGTTACGACTGAGGGGGTTGGAGGGGGTTTCAATTTTATTATCTCGGGGAGACGTCTCCAATGACCCCAAACAAAACCCGGCTGTGACGTGCCGTTTCCGAGTTACGGCCGGGGGGGTCCGAGGGGGGTGTAAATTTTTTTATCTCGGTGAGACGTCCCCGAGGAGCCCAAACACGACTTGGCTGCGTTGCGCCGTTTTCGAGTTACGACTGAGGGGGTGCGAAGGGAGGGGGTGTCAAAAATCTCACTTTTTTTGGTGCCCCGGTAGACCCTTGCCGTCGCTCCGCTTCGCTCCGCGACGGGTCGACCGCCGTCTTTTGTGTGGGTGGAAAAATCCCTTTTAGTTGTGATTTTGTATGGAGTGGAAGAGGGAGGGGGAGGGCGAGTGCGCAATGCCAAAATTCGGTCCGACCCCTTGGACTACCCGCGACGAGTCCGATCGAATGAGCCCAAACACGGGGGGTATCGGTCGAACCGTTTCCGAGTTAGTACCGGGATGGACGGATGGGATGGGGAGGATCGGGGTCATTGGGTCTTGTCTGTGTCTAAATGGCCGATGGGGGTGGACTTTCGCGGCTCTCCGGTCACCGTTGCCGCCGCGCCGCTGCGGCCCTCGAGTCCGGGGTCGCGAATTCCTCGGAGGGGGGCCGGGGGGGCGGGTCGCGCTGCGCGCTCCCCTAGCCCCCCCTATCCCCCCCTCTTCGTCATTCGCCCCCCCCGGTCTCGAGACCCTTCGCGGCGGGTCGACCGCCCTCCTCTAAATGCGCAAAATCGCCATTCCGGTGTGATTTTGTATGAAAGGGGGGTAAAGGGGAGGAGGGGAGGGGAGGGCGACGGTCTCGGGGGGTGGTCCTCGCGGAGTGATGGTTATCCGCCAAAGTGACCACCCACCTATCCGCGATGGTTTTGGAGATATTCCCATCCTTCCCAAAAGAAATGCCACTTTTGTATGGAGGGGGGGCGAAGGGGGGAAGGTAGGATGGAGATGACACTTTCCGTGGTGACTACCGATGACCCTCTATGACATTCCGCAAACGCCGCCCTTCTATCCCTCATAGTTTCCGAGGACCGCTAACTAACTTTTTACCAGAACGGTGTACCGAGGATATGAGATTTTTCTGGAGGTCACGGGGCCATCCCCTATCCGACCACCTATAGCGGGGAAACCTCCCACCGCTTCTTCTAGGAGAACAATTCGATGAGTCAGTCAGTCTGTGAGTGGTATTTCGGCTTTATAGTTTATTACTAGTAGGTTGCTCGATGCCGCGGGCTTGCAGCCCGCGGGGGGGTTTTTGTGTTTTGTTTTTTGTTGTCTTTTTGCCATGTCTAATTGTTTTGGTTTGGTTTTGGGTCTTTGTTTTGTAAATCGTCCCATCCGTTTCGCCGAAAATTCCACTTTTGTGTGTGTGTGGGGGGGGGGGGGGGAGTTGATGAGTTTAGTGTATATTCGTGCGACTGTGTTTTGGTTTTCTTTTGGGTTTTTGTTTTGTAATTCGTGAAGAATTGGGGGTAAGCAAGAGGGGAGGGCGGAGGCGGGCGGGGCAATAGATCACCATCGTTGAGACCTTTCAAATGATACCCAACACGAGGGGTCTACCTGTAACCGTTGACCATGGTCTACTGAGTACACCGAAATTCTCAAATTTTGAAATTTGGTCTTCTCTAAAAAATTTGTCTTTCTGAGACGTCTCCGAGGACCCCAAACACGACCCGGTTGTGACGCGCCGTTTCCGAGTTACGGCCGAGGGGGGCGTGAAATTTTTTATCTCTGGGAGACGTCGCCGATGAGCCCAAACACGACCTGGCTGCGTTGCGCCGTTTCCGAGTTATGGCTGAGGGGGTTGGAGGGGGGTTCAATTTTATTATCTCGGGGTGACGTCTCCAATGACCCCAAACACGACCCCACTGCGTCGCGTCGCTTCCGAGTTACGGCCGGAGGGGGTCCGAGGGGGTTCAAATTTTTTATCTCGTCGAGACGTCTCCGATGAGCCCAAACACGACCCGGCTGCGTCGCGCCGTTCCCGAGTTATAACTGAGGGGGTCTGAGGGGGGTTCAATTTTTTTATCTAGTCGAAACGTCTGCGAAGACCCCAAACACGACCCGGCTGAGTCGCGCCGTTTCCGAGTTACGGGCGGGGGGGTTGGAGGGGGGTTCAATTTTATTATCTCGGGGACACGTCTCCAATGACCCCAAAGACGACCCCACTGTGTCGCGTCGTTTCCGAGTTACGGCCGGGGGAGTCCGAGGGGGGCGTCAAATTTTTTATCTCGACGAGACGTCTCCGATGACCCCAAACACGACTCGTCTGCGTCGCGCCGTTTCCAAGTTACGGCCGGAGGGGTCCGAGGGGGGCGTCAAATTTTTTATCTCTGGGAGACGTCTCCGATGACCCCAAATACGACCCGGTTGTGACGCGCCGTTTCCGAGTTAAGGCCGGGGGGGTCCGAGGGGGGCGTCAAATTTTTTATCTCTGGGAGACGTCTCCGATGAGCCCAAACACGACCCCACTACGTCGCGTCGTTTCCAAGTTACGGCCTGGGGGGTCCGAGGGGGGTTCAAATTTTTTATTTCCTCGAGACGTCTCCGGTGAGCCCAAACACGACCTGGCTGCGTCGCGCCGTTTCCGAGTTACGGCTGAGGGGTGTGGAGGGGGGTTCAATTTTATTATCTCGGGGAGACGTCTTCGATGAGCCCAAACACGATCTGGTTGCGTTGCGCCGTTTCCGAGTTACGACTGAGGGGGTCCGAGGGGGGTTAAAATTTTTCTTGTCAAAAATCTCGCTTTTTTTGGTGCCCCGGTAGACCCTTGCCGTCGCTCCGCTTCGCTCCGCTTCGCTCCGCGACGGGTCGACCGCCGTCTCTAGTGTGGGTGAAAAAATCCCTTTTAGTTGTGATTTTGTATGGACTGGGGGAGGGAGGGGGAGGGCGAGTGCGCAATGGCAAAATTCGGTCCAACCCCTTGGACTACCCGCGACGAGCCCGATCGAATGAGCACAAGCACGGGGGGTATCGGTCGAACCCTTTCCGAGGTCGTACCGGGATGGACGGATGGGATGGGGTGGATCAGGGTGATTCAGTGTTGGCTGTGTCTAAATGGCCGAAGGGGGATGGAATTTCGCGGCTCTCCGGTCACCGTTGCCGCCGCTGCGGCCCTCGAGTCCGGGGTCGCGAATTCCTCGGAGGAGGGCCGGGGGGGCGGGTCGCGCTGCGCGCTCCCCTATCCCCCCCTACCCCCCCCCTCCTCGTCATTCGCCCCCCCGGCCTCGAGGCCCTTCGCGGCGGGTCGACCGCCCTCCTCTAAATGTGCAAGAGGTGTGATTTTGTATGAAAGGGGATGAAGGGGGTGAGGTGGGGGGAAGGTGACGGTCCCGGAGGGTGGATCTCGCGGGGTGACGGTTATCCGCCAAAGTGTCCACCCACCCATCCGCGATGGTTTTGGAGATATTTCCTATCCTTCCGAAAAGAAATTCCACTTTTGTATGGAGGGGGGGCGAAGGGGGGGAGGTGAGGGGAAGTAGATCGTCTCGGCCGATGGTCCTCGGGGAGAAACCCCTATCCCCCAAAGAGACCGCACGGGCAGCTGCCACCGTTGAGGAGCTACGGGGATCGTAAAGTCCGTACAGGTTGTATGGAGTGTAAAAAAAATGTATGAACGGGATGGGGATGACTCTCTCCCTGGTGACTACCGATGACCCTCTATGACATTCCGCAAACGCCACCCTTCCATCCCTCTTACTTTCCGAGTACCAGTCGCCATCTTTGTACCAGGTCGGTGGACCGAGGACCGAGAAATTTCCCGGGACGCGCTACGCCACCCTCCATACGACGGGATGAGATATATCGCTCCAGAAAATCTCCTTGTGGGTGAAATAAATCGCTTTTCCGAAAAACCATAAATTTGTATGGTGGCGGGATGAAGGGATGGAAATCCCGAAAATCGGGATGGCTTTTAAGAAGCATCCCACCGAGGGATGGAAACGCGCCACGGCGACCGACCACCTATCCCGCACGGTTTTAGAGATATTCCCATCCCTTTCGCCGAAAATGCCACTTTTGTATGGAGACGGGATGAAGATGGCGGGATGGGGGGATAAAGTTTATCCGAGAAGTTGGACCACCACTATGGGTTATCATCCCCCTAAGACGCCGACCACCTATCTCCGGCGGTTTCGGAGATGTTCCACTTTGAAAAATCCAAAAAGTTGTATGGAGTGTAAAAAAAATGTATGAACGGGATGGGGATGACATTTTCCCTGGTAACTACCGATGACCCTCTATGACATTCCGCAAACGCCACCCTTCTATCCCCCGTGGTTTCCGAAGACCAATCACCAACTTTTTACCAGGTAGGTGGACCGAGGATCGAATAATTTCCTGGGGCGCGCTACGCCACCCTCCATACGACGGGATAGGATACACCGCCCCACGGTGTCTCCTTGTGGGTGAAAAAAATAGCTTTTTAGAAAATTCAGAAAAAACCCAATATTGGCATGAAACGGGATGAAGGGATGGAAATCCCATAAATCGGGATAGCTTTTAAGAAGCATCCCACCGAGGGACGGAAACGCGCCATTGAGATCGACTTCCTATCCTCGATGGTTTCGGAGACATTTTTATCCTTCCAAAAAAATGGCCACTTTTTGTATGGAGACGGGATGAAGGGGGCGGGATGAAGGGATAAAGTTTATCCGAGAAGTTGGACCACCACTATGGGTGATCATCCCCCAAAGACGCCGACCACCTATCCCCGGCGGTTTGGGAGGTAGTCCACTTTGAAAAGTCCAAAAAAGTTGTATGGAGTTTAAAAAAAATGTATGAACGGGATGGGGATGACACTTTCCCTGGTGACCACCGATGACCCTCTATGACATTCCGCAAACGCCACCCTTCTATCCCTCATAGTTTCCGAGGACCACTAACCAACTTTTTACCAGGTCGGTTTACCGAGGATATGAGATTTTTCTGGAGGTCACCGGGGAATCCCCTACGCGACCACCTATAATAGGGAAACCCCCGACCGCTCCTTCTGGGAGAACAAATCGATGAGTCAGTCATTAGTTGAGTACGTGAGTGGGATTTCGGCTTTATAGTTTATTAACTAGTAGGTTGCTCGATGCCGCGGGCTTGCAGCCCGCGGGGGGGTTTTTGTGTTTCGTTTTTTGTTGTCTTTTTGCCATGTCTAATTGTTTTGGTTTGGTTTTGGGTCTTTGTTTTGTAATTCGTCCCATCCGTTTCGCCGAAAATTCCACTTGTGTGGAGAGGGGGCGAAGGGGAGGAGGAGTGGAGAGGGAGTTGGTGAGTTTAGTGTTAATTCGTGCGACTGTGCTCTTATAATTGTTTTGGTTTGGTTTTGGAGTCTTTGTTTTGTAATTCGTGAAAAATTGGGGGTAAGTAAGGGGGGAGGGGGGAGGAAGGTTGTGTCAATAAATCACCCTCTTTGAGACCTTTCAAATGATACCCAACTCGGGGGGTTTATCTGTAACCATTGACGATGGTCTACTGAGTAGACCGCAACTGTCAAAATTTAAAATTTGGTCTACTCTAAAAAATTCGTCTTTCCGAGACGTCTCCGATGAGCCCAAACACGACCCGGCTGCGTCGCGCCGTTTCCGAGTTACGACTGAGGGGGTCCGAGGGGGGTTCAATTTTTTTATCTCGTCGAGACGTCTCCGATGAGCCCAACCACGATTTGGCTGCGTTGCGCTGTTTCTGAGATACGGCCGAGGGGTTTGGAGGGGGGTTCAATTTTTATTATCTCGGGGAGACGTCTCCAATGACCCCAAACACGACCTGGCTGCGTTGCGCCGTTTCCGAGTTACGGCTGAGGGGTTTGGAGGGGGGTTCAATTTTATTATCTCGGGGTGACGTCTCCAATGACCCCAAACACGACCCCACTGCGTCGCGTCGCTTCCGAGTTACGGCCGGAGGGGGTCCGAGGGGGGTTCAAATTTTTTATCTCGTCGAGACGTCTCCGATGACCCCAAACACGGCCCGGTTGTGACGCGCCGTTTCCGAGTTACGGCCGGGGGGGTCCGAGGGGGGCGCCAATTTTTTTATCTAGGTGAGACGTCTCCGATGAGCCCAAACACGACCCGGCTGTGTTGCGCCGTTTTCGAGTTACGGCCGGGGGGGTCCGAGGGGGGCGTCAATTTTTTTATCTCGTCGAGACGTCTCCGATGAGCCCAAACACGACCCGGCTGTGTTGCGCCGTTTTCGAGTTACGGCCGGGGGGGTCCGAGGGGGCGTCAAATTTTTTATCTCGGTGAGACGTCCCCGATGAGCCCAAACACGACCTGGCTGCGTCGGGCCGTTTCCGAGTTACGGCTGAGGGGGTTGGAGGGGGAGAGGAGGTCAAAAATCTCGCTTTTTTTGGTGCCCCGGTAGACCCTTGCCGTCGCTCCGCTTCGTTTCGCGACGGGTCAACCACCGTCTCTTATGTCGGTGCAAAAATCCCTTTTAGTTGTGATTTTGTATGGCGTGGGGGAGTGAGGGGGGGGGGGTGAATGCGCAATGCCAAAATTCGGTCCGACCCCTTGGACTACCGCGACAAGCCCGATCGAATGAGTCCAAGCACTGGGGGTATCGGTCGAACCGTTTCCGAGTTCCTACCGGGATGGACGGATGGGATGGGGAGGATCGGGGTCATAGGGTCTCGGCTGTGTCTAAATGGCCGATGGGGGTGGACTTTCGCGGCTCTCCGGCCACCGTTGCCGCCGCTGCGGCCCTCGAGTCCGGGGGAGCGAATGACGAGGAGGGGGGCGGGGGGGGCGGGTCGCGCTGCGCGCTCCCCTAGCCCCCCTATCCCCCCTCCTCGTCATTCGCTCCCCCGGCCTCGAGACCCTTCGCGGCGGGTCGACCTAAATGTGCTAAATCGCCATTGTGGTGTGATTTTGTATGAAAGGGGGGTTAAGGGGAAGGTGGGGGGAAGGTGACGGTCCCTGGGGGTGGATCTCGCGGGGTGACGATTATCCGCCAAAGTGCCCACCCACCCATCCTCGATGGTTTTGAAGATATTCCCATCCTTCCGAGAAGAAATGCCACTTTTGTATGGAGGGGGGGCGAAGGGGGGGAGGCGAGGGGAAGTAAACCGTACCGGCCGATGGGCCCCGGGGAGATACCGTTATCCCTCAAAGAGACCGCACGGGCAGCTGCCACCGCTGAGGAGCTACGGGGATCGGAAAGTCCGTACAGGTTGTACGGAGTGTAAAAAAAATGTATGAACGGGATGGGGATGACACTTTCCCTGGTGACTACCGATGACCCTCTATGACATTCCGCAAACGCCACCCTTCCATCCCTCTCAGTTTCCGAGGACCTCTCGCCATCTTTGTACCAGATCGGTGAACCTAGCACCGAGGAAATTCCTGGGGCGCGCTACGCCACCGTCCATACGATGGGATAGGATTGACTACCCGACTTTGCCCCCTTCCCGGTGAAATAAATAGCTTTTCCGAAAAACCATAAATTTGTATGGAGACGGGATGAAGGGATGGAAATCCCGAAAATCGGGATGGCCCTTGAGAAGCATCCCACCGAGGAATAGAAACGCGCCATAGCCACCGACCACCTATCCCGCACGGTTTTGGAGATTTTCCCATCCCTTTCGCCGAAAATGCCACTTTTGTATGGAGACGGGATGAAGGGGGCGGGATGAGGGGATAAAGTTTATCCGAGAAGTTGGACCACCACTATGGGTTATCATCCCCCTAAGACGCCGCCCACCTATCTCTGGCGGTTTCGGAGATGTTCCACTTTGAAAAATCCAAAAAGTTGTATGGAGTGTAAAAAAAATGTATGAACGGGATGGGGATGACATTTTCTTTGGTGACTACCGATGACCCTCTATGACATTCCGCAAACGCCACCCTTCTATCCCCCGTGGTTTCCGAAGACCACTCACCAACTTTTTACCAGGTAGGTGGACCGAGGATCGAATAATTTCCTGGGGCGCGCTACGCCACCCTCCATACGACGGGATAGGATACACCGCCCCACGGTGTCTCCTTGTGGGTGAAAAAAATAGCTTTTTAGAAAATTCAGAAAAAACCCAATATTGGCATGAAACGGGATGAAGGGATGGAAATCCCATAAATCGGGATAGCTTTTAAGAAGCATCCCACCGAGGGACGGAAACGCGCCATTGAGACCGACTTCCTATCCTCGATAGTTTCGGAGATATTTTCATCCTTCCAAAAAAATGGCCACTTTTTGTATGGAGACGGGATGAAGGGGGCGGGATGGGGGGATAAAGTTTATCCGAGAAGTTGGACCACCACTATAGGTGATCATCCCCCAAAGACGCCGCCCACCTATCTCCGGTGGTTTAGAGGGTACTCCACTTTGAAAAGTCCAAAAAAGTTGTATGGAGTTTAAAAAAAATGTATGAACGGGATGGGGATGACACTTTCCCTGGTCACCACCGATGACCCTCTATGACATTCCGCAAACGCCACCCTTCTATCCCTCATAGTTTCCGAGGACCACTAACCAACTTTTTACCAGGTCGGTTTACCGAGGATATGAGATTTTTCTGGAGGTCACCGGGGAATTACCTATACGACCACCTATAACAGGGAAACCCCCGACCGCTCCTTCTAGGAGAACAAATCGATGAGTGAGTCATTGGGTATGTGAGTGGTATTTCGGCTTTATATTTGTTAACTAGTAGGTTGCTCGATGCCGCGGGCTTGCAGCCCGCGGGGGGTGGGTGCTCTGTGTTGTAGTTTGTCTTGTCTTTTGCCATGTCTAATTGTTTTGGTTTGGTTTTGGGTCTTTGTTTTGTAATTCGTGAACAATTACGACTATAGATGATGATAATTATAGGGGGTAAGTAAGAACAGAGGGGGAGGGGGGGGGGTGCTGGCAATAGGTCACCCTCATTGAGACCTTTCTAATGATACCCAACACGAAGGGTTTATCTCTAACCGTTGACCATGGTCTACTGAGTAGACCGCAACTGTAAAAATTTGAAATTTGGTCTACTGTAAAAAATTCGTCTTTCCGATACGTCTCTGATGAGCCCAAACACGACCCGGCTGTGACGTGCCGTTTCCGAGTTACGGCCAGGGGGGTCCGAGGGGGGCGTCAAATTTTTTATCTCGGTGAGACGTCTCCGATGAGCCCAAACACGACCTGGCTGCGTTGCGCCGTTTCCAAGTTACGGCTGAGGGGGTTGGAGGGGGGTTCAATTTTGCTATCTCGAGGAGACGTCTCCGATGAGCCCAAACACGACTCGTCTGCGTCGCGCCTGTTTCGAGTTACGGCTGAGGGGGTTGGAGGGGGTTTCAAATTTTTTATCTCCGGGAGACGTCTCCGATGACCCCAAACACGACCCGGTTGTGACGCGCCGTTTCCGAGTTACGACCGGGGGGGTCCGAGGGGGGCGTCAAATTTTTTATCTCTGGGAGACGTCTCCGATGACCCCAAACACGACCCGGTTGTGACGCGCCGTTTCCGAGTTACGGCCGGGGGGGTCCGAGGGGGGCGTCAAATTTTTTATCTCTGGGAGACGTCTCCGATGACCCTGAACACGACCCGGTTGTGACGCGCCGTTTCCGAGTTACAGCCGGGGTGGTCCGAGGGGGGCGTCAAATTTTTTATCTCTGGGAGACGTCTCCGATGACCCCAAACACGTACGCAACTACGTCGCGTCGTTTCCAAGTTACAGCCTGGGGGGTCCGAGGGGGGTTCAAATTTTTTATTTCGTCGAGACGTCTCCGGTGAGCCCGAACACGATTTGGTTGCGTTGCGCCGTTTCCGAGTTACGACTGAGGGGGTCCGAGGGGGGTTCAAATTTTTCTTGTCAAAAATCTCGCTTTTTTTGGTGCCCCGGTAGACCCTTGCCGTCGCTCCGCGACGGGTCGACCGCCGTCTCTTATGTCGGTGCAAAAATTCCTTTCAGTTGTGATTTTGTATGGAGTGGGGGAGGGAGGGGGAGGGCGAGTGCGCAATGCCAAAATTCGGTCCGACCCCTTGGACTACCCGCGACGAGCCCGATCGAATGAGCCCAAGCACGGGGGGAATCGGTGGAACCGTTTCCGAGTTCGTATCGGGATGGACGGATGGGATGGGGTGGATCGGGGTCATTGGGACTTGGCTGTGTCTAAATGGCCGATGGGCGTGGACTTTCACGGCTCTCCGGTCACCGTTGCCGCCGCTGCGGCCCTCCTCTAAATGTGCAAAATCGCAATCGAGGTGTGATTTTGTATGAAAGGGGGAGAGGTGGGGGGAAGATGACGTTCCCTGGGGGTGGACCTCGCGGAGTGACGGTTATCCGCCAAAGTGACCACCCACCCATCCGCGATGGTTTTGGAGATATTCCCTATCCTTCCGAAAAGAAATGCCACTTTTGTATGGAGGGGGGGCGAAGAGGGGGAGGTGGCGGGAAGTAGACCGTCCCGGCCGATGGGCCTCGGGGAGAAACCTTTATCCCCCGAAGAGACCGCACGGGCAGCTGCCACCGTTGAGGAGCTACGGGGATCGTAAAGTCCATCCAGGTTGTATGGAGTGTAAAAAAAATGTATGAACGGGATGGGGATGACATTTTCCTTGGTGACTACCGATGACCCTCTATGACATTCCACAAACGCCAACCTTCCATCCCTCGTAGTTTCCGAGGACCGCTCACCGTCTTTGTACCAGGTCGATGGACCGAGGACCGAGAAATTTCCCGGGACGCGCTACGCCACCCTCCATACGACGGGATGAGATATATCGCTCCAGAAAATCTCCTTGTGGGTGAAATAAATCGCTTTTCCGAAAAACCATAAATTTGTATGGTGGCGGGATGAAGGGATGGAAATCCCGAAAATCGGGATGGCTTTTAAGAAGCATCCCACCGAGGGATGGAAACGCGCCACGGCGACCGACCACCTATCCCGCACGGTTTTAGAGATATTCCCATCCCTTTCGCCGAAAATGCCACTTTTGTATGGAGACGGGATGAAGGGGGCGGGATGGGGGGATAAAGTTTATCCGAGAAGTTGGACCACCACTATGGGTTATCATCCCCCTAAGACGCCGACCACCTATCTCCGGCGGTTTCGGAGATGTTCCACTTTGAAAAATCCAAAAAGTTGTATGGAGTTTAAAAAAAATGTATGAACGGGACGGGGATGACATTTTCCCTAGTGACTACCGATGACCCTCTATGACATTCCGCAAACGCCACCCTTCTATCCCCCGTAGTTTTCGAAGACCACTCACCAACTTTTTACCAGGTAGGTGGACCGAGGATCGAAGAATTTCCTGGGGCGCGCTACGCCACCCTCTATACGACGGGATAGGATATACCGCCCCACGGTGTCTCTTTGTGGGTGAAAAAAATCGCTTTTTAGAAAATTCAGAAAAAACCCAATTTTGGCATGAAACGGGATGAAGGGATGGAAATCCCATAAATCGGGATAGCTTTTAAGAAGCATCCCACCGAGGGACGGAAACGCGCCATTGAGACCGACTTCCTATCCTCGATGGTTTCGGAGATATTTTTATCCTTCCAAAAAAATGGCCACTTTTTGTATGGAGACGGGATGAAGGGGGCGGGATGGGGGGATAAAGTTTATCCGAGAAGTTGGACCACCACTATAGGTGATCATCCCCCAAAGACGCCACCCACCTATCCCCGGTGGTTTGGGAGGTAGTCCACTTGGAAAAGTCCAAAAAAGTTGTATGGAGTTTAAAAAAAATGTATGAACGGGATGGGGATGACATTTTCCTTGGTGACTACCGACGACCCTCTATGACATTCCGCAAACGCCACCCTTCCATCCCTCATAGTTTCCGAGGACCACTGACCAACTTTTTACCAGGTCGGTTTACCGAGGATATGAGATTTTTCTGGAGGTCACCGGGGAATCCCCTATCCGACCACCTACAACAGGGAAACCCCCGACCGCTCCTTCTAGGAGAACAAATCGATGAGTGAGTCATTGGGTATGTGAGTGGGATTTCGGCTTTATAGTTTATTAACTAGATTTTGCGTGCTGCCGCGGACTGCAAGCAGCCCGCGGGGGCGCGGTTGTGTTGAGTGTTGTAGTCTTTTACCATAGCTATTTGTTTTGGTTTGGTTTTGGGTCCTTGTTTTATAATTCGTGAAGAATTGGGGGTAAGTAAGTAAGGTTAGGTTAGGTGAGGTAAGGTTAGGGGGGAGGGGAGGAGGCGGGTGGTAGCAATAGATCACCCTCGTTGAGACCTTTCAAATGATACCCAACACGAGGGGTCTACTTGTAACCGTTGACCATGGTCTACTGAGTAGACCGGAATTGTCAAATTTTGAAATTTGGTCTACTCTAAAAAATTCGTCTTCCCGAGACGTCTCCGATGAGCCCAAACACGACCGGGCTGCGTCGCGCCGTTTCCGAGTTACGGCTGAGGGGGTTTGAGGGGGGGGGGGAGGGGTGTCAAAATTCGGGGCCCCGGTAGACCCTTTCCGGATCTACTGCCGTCTCTTATGTGGGTGGAAAAAAAAACCCTTTTAGGTGTGATTTTGTATGGAGAGGGGACTGAGGGGGTGGGCAAGTGCGCAATGCCGAAATTAGGTCGGACCCGTCGGATTACCCGCGATGAGCCCGATCGAATGAGCCCAAACACGGGGGGTATCGGTAGCACCGTTTCCGAGTTCGCACTGGGATGGAGGATGGGATGGGGTGGATTGGGGTGATTGAGTCTTGGCTGTGTCTAAATGGCCAAAAGGGATGGACTTCCGCGGCTCTATGGTCACCGTTGCCGCCGCTGCGGCCCTCGAGTCCGGGGGGGCGAATTCCTCGGAGGGGGGCCGGGGGGGCGGGTCGCGCTGCGCGCTCCCCTATCCCCCCCTGTCCCCCCTCCTCGTCGTTCGCCCCCCCGGCCTCGAGACCCTTCGCGGAGGGTCGACCGCATCTAAATGTGCAATATCGCCATCGAGGTGTGATTTTGTATGAAGTTGTATGGAGTAAAAAAAAAATGTATGAGCGGGATGGGGATGAGTGATCCGGTGGTAACTACCGATGACCCTCTATGACATTCAGCAAACGCCATCCCTCTATCCCTCGTAGTCTCCGAGGACCTCTCACCGACTTTGTACCAGGTCGGTGGACCGAGGCCCGAGGAATTACCTGGAGTGCGCTACGCCACCCTCCATACGATGGGGTAGGATTGACTACCCGACATTGCCCCCTTCTTGGTGAAATAAATCGCTTTTCCGAAAAAATTATATTTGCATGGAGACGGGATGAAGGGATGGAAATCTTGAAAATCGGGATAGCTTTTAAGAAACATCCCACAGAGAGATAGAAACGCGCCATGGCCACCAACCACCTATCCCCGATGGTTTTGGAGATATTCCCATCCCTTTCGCCGAAAATGCCACTTTTGTATGGAGACGGGATGAAGGGATGGGATACCCGAAAATCGGGATGGCCCTTAAGAAGCATCCCATCGGGGGATGAAAACGCGCCATGGCAACCGACCACCTATCCCGTAAAGTTTTGGAGATATTCCCATCCCTTTCGCCGAAAATGCCACTTTTGTATGGAGACGGGATGAAGAGGGCGCGATGGGAGGATAAAGTTTATCCTACAAGTTGTACCTCGAGGAACGATGCCTATCCCTCGAAGACACCGCCCCTCTATCCCTGGTGGTTTCTGAGGTATCCCACATCGAAAAGTTCAAAAAATTGTATGGAGTTTAAAAAAAATGTATGAACGGGATGGGGATGGGTCTCGATTTGGTAACCGCCGATGACCCCCTATGACATTCCGCAAACGCCATCCCTCTGTCCCTCGTGGTCTCCGAGGACCTCTCACCCACTTTTTACCAGGTCGGTGGACGGAGATCGGGATGGCCCCCCAAAAAGCACCCCACCGAGGGATGAAAATTCGCCATAGCGACCACGTCCCTGTCCCCGACGGTTTTAACGATATTCCCATCCCTGTCGCCGAAAATCACATCCTTGTATGGAGCCGGGATAGACGGGGCGGGATAGGGGGATGAAGTTTATCCGAGAAGTTGGACCAGGACGATAGTCGATCGCTCCCGAAGAAACCGACCCTCCATCCCGGGTGGTTTCGGAGATATCCCACTTTGAAAATTTCGAAAAAAGTTGTATGGAGTTTAAAAAAAATGTATGAACGGGATGGGGATGGGTCTCGATTTGGTAACCGCCGATGACCCCCTATGACATTCCGCAAACGCCATCCCTCTATCCCTCGTAGTCTCCGAGGACCTCTCACCGACTTTGTACCAGGTCGGTGGATCGAGGGTGGCAAAAGTGCCTGGATCTCGGAACGTCACTCTCTATCCGACGGGATAGGATAGACCGCCCCGCGTTGCCCCTTTCCAGGTGAAAAGGTTGCTTTTCCGAAAAAATAAAAATTTGTATGGAGGCGGGATGAAGGGATAGAAATCCCGAAAAACGGGATAGCCCCCTGAAAGCATCCTACCGAGGGATGGAAACGCGCCATTGCGACCACCCACCTATCCCGGATGGTTTTGGAGATATTCCCATCCCTTTTGCCGAAAATGCCACTTTTGTATGGGGGCGGGATGAAGGGGGCGGGATGGGGGGATAAAGTTTACCCCAGAAGTTGGACCTCGAGGAACGATGCCTATCCCCCGAAAACATCACCCCGCTATCTCCGGTGGTTTCGGAGATAACCCCCTTGGAATATTTCAAAAAAGTTGTATGGAGTTTAAAAAAAATGTATGAACTGGATGGGGATGACTTTTTTTGTGGTAACTACCGATGACCCCCTATGACATTCCGCAAACGCCACCCTTATATCCCTCTCAGTTTCCGAGGACCTTTCACCGACTTTGTACCAGATCGGTGGATCGAGGGTGGCAAAAGTGCGTGGAGCTCGGAACGTCACTCTCTATCCGACGGGATAGGACAGACCGCCCCGCGTTGCCCCGTTCCGGGTGCGAAGCTTGCTTTTTCGAAAAAATAAAAATTTGTATGGAGGCGGGATGAAGGGATGGAAATCCCGAAAAACGGGATGGCCCCCTCGAAGCATCCCACCGAGGGATGGAAACGCGCCATTGTGACCAACCACCTATCCCGGACGGTTCTGGAGATATTCTTATCCCTTTGGGTGAAAATGCCACTTTTGTATGGAGGCGGGATGAAGGGGGCGGGATAGGGGGATAAAGTTTATCCCAGAAGTTGGACCGCCACGATAGATGGTCATCCGCAGAAGACGCCGCCCCGCTATCTCCGCTGGTTTTGGAGATGTGCCACTTTGAAAATTTCAAAAAAGTTGTATGGAGTTTAAAAAAAATGTATGAACGGGATGGGGATGACTCGTTCTGTGGCAACTGCCGATGACCCCCTATGACTTTCCGCAAACGCCACCCTTCTATCCCTCACAGTTTCCGAGATCCCGTCGCCAACTTTTTACCAGGTCGGTGGACCGAGGTCTTCGATTTAATTTCTGAACCATTTTTCTTCCTCTCCACGACGAGCCCCAAGGGGGAATCCCCCCGCCCCCCCTTCCCGGAGAACTTTATGAATGTTCGGTCAGCGGTAGTTCGGCTTTATATTTGTTAACTAGTAGGTTGCTCGATGCCGCGGGCTTGCAGCCCGCGGGGGGGTTTTTATGTTGTAGTTTGTCTTGTCTTTTGCCATGTCTAATTGTTTTGGTTTGGTTTTGGGTCTTTGTTTTGTAATTCGTGAAAAATTGGGGGTATATAACTAAGGTTGTGTTAGGTTAGGTAAGATAAAGGATGAGGGGGGAGGTGGGTGGTGGCAATAGAACACCCTCGTTGAGACCTTTCAAATGATACCCAACTCGGGGGGTTTATCTGTAACCGTTGACTATGGTCTACTGAGTAGAACGCAACTGTAAAAATTTGAAATATGGTCTACTCTAAAAAATTCGTCTTTCCGAGACGTCTCCGATGACCTCAAACACGACCCGGCTGTGACGCACCGTTTCCGAGTTACGGCCGGGGGGGTCCGAGGGGGACGTCAAATTTTTCATTTCGGGGAGACGTCTCCGATGAGCCCAAACACGACCCGGTTGTGACGCGCCGTTTCTTAGTTACGGCTGGGGGGGTCCGAGGGGGGCGTAAAATTTTTTATCTCGGGGAGACGTCTCCGATGACCCCAAACACGACCCGGTTGTGACGCGCCGTTTCTTAGTTACGGCTGGGGGGGTCCGAGGGGGGCGTAAAATTTTTTATCTCGGGGAGACGTCTCCGATGACCCCAAACACGACCCGGCTGCGTTGCGCCGTTTTCGAGTTACGGCCGGGGGGGTCCGAGGGGGGCGTCAAATTTTTTATCTCGTCAAGACATCTCCGAAGAGCCCAAACACGACCCGGCTGCGTCGCGTCGTTTCCGAGTTACGGCCGGGGGGTTCCGAGGGGGGCGTCAAATTTTTTATCTCGGCGAGACATCTGCGATGAGCCCAAACACGACCCGGCTGTGACGCCCCGTTTCCGAGTTACGATGGAGAGGGTCTGGGGGGGGGGACAAAAATCTCGCTTTTATGGTGCCCCGGTAGGCCCTTGCCGTCGCTCCGCGACGGGTCGACTGCCGTCTCTTATGTCGGTGCAAAAATTCCTTTCAGTTGTGATTTTGTATGGAGTGTAGGAGGGAGGGGGAGGGCGAGTGCGCAATGCCAAAATTCGGTCCGACCCCTTGGACTACCCGCGACGAGCCCGATCGAATGAGCCCAAGCACGGGGGGAATCGGTCGAACCGTTTCCGAGTTCGTATCGGGATGGACGGATGGGATGGGGTGGATCGGGGTCATTGGGACTTGGCTGTGTCTAAATGGCCGATGGGCGTGGACTTTCGCAGCTCTCCGGTCAACGTTGCCGCCGCTGCGGCCCTCGAGTCCGGGGTCGCGAATTCCTCGGAGGTGGGCCGGGGGGGCGGGTCGCGCTGCGCGCTCCCCTAGTCCCCCCTATCCCCCCTCCTCGTCATTCGCCCCCCCGGCCTCGAGACCCTTCGCGGCGGGTCAACCGCCCTCCTCTAAATGTGTAAAATCTCAATCGAGGTGTGAAAGGTTTGTATGAAAGGGGGGGAGGTGGGGGGAAGGTGACGGTCCCGGAGGGTGAACCACGCGGGGTGACGGTTATCCGCCAAAGTGTCCACCCACCCATCCTCGATGGTTTTGGAGATATTCCCATCCTTCCGAAAAGAAATGCCACTTTTGTATGGAGGGGGGGCGAAGGGGGGCAGGCGGGGGGAAGTAGACCGTCCCGGCCGATGGGTCTCGGGGAGAAACCGTTATCCCCCAAAGCGACCGCACGGGCAGGTGCCACCGCTGAGGAGCTACGGGGATCGTAAAGTCCGTACAGGTTGTATGGAGTGTAAAAAAAATGTATGAACGGGATGGGGATGACTCTCTCCCTGGTGACTACCGATGACCCTCTATGACATTCCGCAAACGCCATCCTTCCATCCCTCTTACTTTCCGAGGACCACACCCCAACTTTTTACCAGAACGGTGGACCGAGCACCGAAGAATATCCTACGGTGCGCTACGCCGCCCTCCATACGATGGGATGAGATATACCGCTCCAGAAAATCTCCTTCCGGTTGAAATAAATCGCTTTTCCGAAAATCCATAAATTTGTATGGAGACGGGATGAAGGGATGGAAATCCCGAAAATCGGGATGGCCCTTAAGAAGGATCGCACCGAAGGATGGAAACGCGCTATGGTGACCGACTTCCCATCCTCGATGGTTTTGGAGATATTCCCATCCCTTTCGCCGAAAATGCCACTTTTGTATGGAGACGGGATGAAGGGGGCGGGATGGGGGGATAAAGTTTATCCGAGAAGTTGGACCACCACTATGGATTATCATCCTCCTAAGACGCCGCCCACCTATCTCCGGCGGTTCCGGAGATGTTCCACTTTGAAAAATCCAAAAAGTTGTATGGAGTTTAAAAAAAATGTATGAACGGGATGGGGATGACATTTTCCCTGGTGACTACCGATGACCCTCTATGACATTCCGCAAACGCCACCCTTCCATCCCTCTTACTTTCTGAGTACCAGTCGCCATCTTTGTACCAGGTCGGTGGACCGAGCACTGAAGAATTTCCCGGGACGCGCTACGCCACCCTCCATACGACAGGATGAGATATACCGCTCCAGAAAATCTCCTTGTGGGTGAAATAAATCGCTTTTCCGAAAAACCACAATGTTGTACGGTGGCGGGATGAAGGGATGGGATACTCGAAAAGCGGGATGGCTTTTAAGAAGCATCCCACCGAGGGACGGAAACGCGCCATGGAGACCGACTTCCCATCCTCGATGGTTTCGGAGATATTCCCATCCCTTTCGCCGAAAATGCCACTTTTGTATGGAGGGGGGGCGAAGGAGGGGAGGTGGGGGGAAGTAGACCGTCCCGGCCGATGGGCCTCGGGGAGAAACCGTTATCCCCCAAAGACGCCACCCACCTATCCCCGGCGGTTTCGGAGATATCCCAGTTTGATGAGTCCAAAAAAGTTGTATGGAGTTTAAAAAAAATGTATGAACGGGATGGGGATGACATTTTCTCTGGTGACCACCGACGACCCTCTATGACATTCCGCAAACGCCACCCTTCTATCCCTCATAGTTTCCGAGGACCACTAACCAACTTTTTACCAGAACGGTGTACCGAGGATATGAGATTTTTCTGGAGGTCACCGGGGAATCCCCTATCCGACCACCTATAGCGGGGAATTCCCCCACCACTCCTTCTAGGAGAACAAATCGATGAGTGAGTCATTGGGTATGTGAGTGGGAATCCGGCTTTATAGTTTATTAATACTAGTAGGTTGCTCGATGCCGCGGGCTTGCAGCCCGCGGGGGGTGGGTGGGGGCTCTCTGTTATAGTTTGTCTTGTCTTTTGCCATGTCTAATTGTTTTGGTTTGCTTTTGGGTCTTAGTTTTGTAAATCGTCATTAATTGTATAATTTTAAAGGGGGGTAAGTAAGGGGGAAACAGAGGAGGGCTGGGAGGATGGTGTTGATAGATTATCCTCATTGAGACCTTTCAAATGATACCCAGCAGGGGGGGTCTACTTGTAACCGTTGACCATGGTCTACTGAGTAGACCGCAGCTGTCAACATTTGAAATTTGGTCTACTTTAAAAAATTTGTCTTTCCGAGACGTCTCCGATGAGCCCAAACACAACTTGGCTGCGTTGCGCCGTTTCCGAGTTACGGCCGGGGGGATTGCAGGGGGCGTCAAATTTTTTATCTCGGTGTGACTTCCCCGATGAGCCCAAACACGACCTGGCTGCGTTGCGCCGTTTCCGAGTTACGGCCGGGGGGGTCAGAGGGGGGCGTCAAATTTTTTATCTCGTCGAGACGTCTCCGATGAGCCCAAACACGAGCTGGCTGCGTCGCGTCGTTTCCGAGTTACGGCTGAGAGGGTTGGAGGGGGGTTCAATTTTATTATCTCGGAGAGACGTCTCCGATGATCCCAAACACGACCCGGCTGTGACGTGCCGTTTTCGAGTTATGGCCGGGGGGGTTCGAGGGGGGCGTCAAATTTTATATCTCGTCGAGACGTCTCCGATGAGCCCAAACACGACCTGGCTGCGTCGCGCCGTTTCCGAGTTACGTCTGAGGGGGTCTGGGGGGGGGCGTCAAATTTTTTAACTCGGGGAGATGTCTCCTATGAGCTCAAACACGACACGGCTGCGTCGCGCCGTTTCCGAGTTACGGCTGAGGGGTTGGAGGGGGAGGGGGTCAAAATTTTCGCTTTTTTTTTGGTGCCCCGGTAGACCCTTGCCGTCGCTCCGCTTCGCTCCGCGACGAGTCTACCGCCGTCTCTTGTGTGGGTGTCGGTCGAACCGTTTCCGAGTTCCTACCGGGATGGACGGATGGGATGGGGAGGATCGGGGTCATAGGGTCTCGGCTGTGTCTAAATAGCCGATGGGGGTGGACTTTCGCGGCTCTCCGGCCACCGTTGCCGCCGCTGCGGCCCTCGAGTCCGGGGGAGCGAATGACGAGGAGGGGGGCGGGGGGGGCGGGTCGCGCTGCGCGCTCCCCTAGCCCCCCTATCCCCCCTCCTCGTCATTCGCTCCCCCGGACTCGAGACCCTTCGCGGCGGGTCGACCTAAATGTGCTAAATCGCCATTCCGGTGTGATTTTGTATGAAAGGGGGGTAAAGGGGGGGACGTGGGGGGAAGGTGACGTTCCCTGAGGTGGATCTCGCGGGGTGACGGTTATCCGCCAAAGTGACCACCCACCCATCCGCGATGGTTTTGGAGATATTCCCATCCTTCCGAAAAGAAATGCCACTTTTGTATGGAGAGGGGGCGAAGGGGGGGAGGTGGGGGGAAGTAGACCGTCCCGGCCGATGGGCCTCGGGGAGAAACCGTTATCCCTTAAAGAGACCGCACGGGCAGCTGCCATCGTTGAGGAGCTACGGGGATCGTAAAGTCCATGCAGGTTGTATGGAGTGTAAAAAAAATGTATGAACGGGATGGGGATGACATTTTCCCTGGTGACTACCGATGACCCTCTATGACATTCCGCAAACGCCACCCTTCCATCCCTCTTACTTTCCGAGTACCAGTCGCCATCTTTGTACCAGGTCGGTGGACCGAGCACTGAAGAATTTCCCGGGACGCGCTACGCCACCCTCCATACGACGCGATGAGATATACTGCTCCAGAAAATTTCCTTGTGGGTGAAATAAATCGCTTTTCCGAAAATCCATAAATTTGTATGGAGACGGGATGAAGGGATGGAAATCCCGAAAATCGGGATGGCCCTTAAGAAGGATCCCACCGAGGGATGGAAACGCGCCATTGCGACCGACCACCTATCCCGCACGGTTTTAGAGATTTTCCCATCCCTTTCGCCGAAAATGCCACTTTTGTATGGAGGGGGGGCGAAGGTGGGGAGGTGGGGGGAAGTAGACCACCCCGGCCAATGGGCCTCGGGGAGAAACCGTTATCCCCCAAAGACGCCGCCCACCTATCTCTGGCGGTTTCGGAGATGTTCCACTTTGAAAAATCCAAAAAGTTGTATGGAGTGTAAAAAAAATGTATGAACGGGATGGGGATGACTCTCTCCCTGGTCACTACCGATGACCCTCTATGACATTCCGCAAACGCCACCCTTCCATCCCTCTCAGTTTCCGAGGACCTCTCGCCATCTTTGTACCAGGTCGGTGGACTGAGGAACGAAGAATTTCCAGGGGCGCGCTACACCACCCTCTATACGACGGGATAGGATACACCGCCCCACGGTGTCTCCTTGTGGGTGAAAAAAATAGCTTTTTAGAAAATTCAGAAAAAACCCAATATTGGCATGAAACGGGATGAAGGGATGGAAATCCCATAAATCGGGATAGCTTTTAAGAAGCATTCCACCGAGGGACGGAAACGCGCCATTGAGACCGACTTCCTATCCTCGATAGTTTCGGAGATATTTTTATCCTTCCAAAAAAATGGCCACTTTTTGTATGGAGACGGGATGAAGGGGGCGGGATGGGGGGATAAAGTTTATCCGAGAAGTTGGACCACCACTATGGGTGATCATCCCCCAAAGACACCACCCACCTATCCCCGGCGGTTTCGGTGATATCCCCCTTTGATGAGTCCAAAAAAATTGTATGGAGTTTAAAAAAAATGTATGAACGGGATGGGGATGACACTTTCCCTGGTGACCACCGATGACCCTCTATGACATTCCGCAAACCCCGTCCCTCTGCGACTAATACTTTCCCAGATCCCGTCACCAACTTTTTACCAGGTCGGTTTACCGAGGATATGAGATTTTTCTGGAGGTCACCGGGGAATTACCTATACGACCACCTATAACAGGGAAACCCCCGACCGCTCCTTCTAGGAGAACAAATCGATGAGTGAGTCATTAGTTGGGTACGTGAGTGGTATTTCGGCTTTATAGTTTATTAATTTGTGTGTTGCCGCGGACTGCAAGCAGCCCGCGGGGGCGCGGTTGTGAGTTGGGTGTTGGTCTTTTGCCATGTCTAATTGTTTTGGTTTGGTTTTGGGTCTTTGTTTTGTAATTCGAATTGGGGGTAAGTAAGTAAGGTTGTTAGTTGAGGTAAGGTTAGGGGGGAGGGGGGTAGGCGGGTGGTAGCAATAGATCACCCCCGTTGAGACCTTTCAAATGATACCCAACACGGGGGTCTACCTGTAACCGTTGACCATGGTCTACTGAGTAGACCCCAACTGTCAAAATTTTAAATTTGGTCTACTCTAAAATATTCGTGTACCCGAGACGTTTCCGTTGACCCCAAACACGATCCGGCTACGTCTAGCCGTTTCCGAGTTACGGTCGGGGTGTTGGGGGGGGGGGGGGATTAATGCTATTAGTGTTTATTCGTGCGACTGTGCTCTTATAATTGTTTTGGTTTGGGTTTGGGGTCTTTGTTTTGTATTTCGTAAGGATTTTTAGTAGAGGGGGTCGGGGGGGGGGAGGGGTGGTGCCAATAGATCACCCTCGTTGAGGCCTTTCAAATGATACCCAACACAGGGGGATTTATCTGCAACCGTTGACCATGGTCTACTGAGTAGACCGGAATTGTAAAAATTTTTAAATTTGGTCTACTCTAAAAAATTTGTCTTCCGGAGACGTCTCCGATGAGCCCAAACACGACCCATGTGCGTCGCACCGTTTTCGAGTTACGGCCGGGGGGTTGGAGGGAGTTCAATTTTTTATATCTCGGGGAGTCGTCCCCGATGAACCCAAACACGACTTCCGAATTACAGCTGAGGGGGTTGCAGGGGAAGGGGGCAAGTGCGCAATGCCGGATTTCAGTCGAACCCCTTGGACTACCCGCGATGATCCCGATCGAATGAGCCCAAACACGGGAGGTATCGGTCGCACCGTTTCCGAGTTGGCACCGGGATGGAAGATGGGATGGGGTGGATTGGGGTCATTGGGTCTTGGCTGTGTCTAAATGGCCCACCGGGATAGTCTTTCGCAGCTCTCCAGTCACCGTTGCCGCCGCTGCGGCCCTCGAGTCCGGGGTCGCGAATTCCTCGGAGGGGGGCCGGGGGGGCGGGTCGCGCTGCGCGCTCCCCTATCCCCCCCTGTCCCCCCTCCTCGTCATTCGCCCCCCCGGCCTCGAGACCCTTAGCGGCGGGTCGACCGTCCTCCTCTAAATGTGCAAAATCGCCATTGAGGTGTGATTTTGTATGAAGTTGTATGGAGTTTAAAAAAATGTATGAGCGGGATAGGGATGACTGATCCGGTGGTAACTACCGATGACCCTCTATGACATTCCGCAAACGCCACCCTTCAATCCCTCGTAGTTTCCGAGGACCTCTCACCATCTTTGTACCAGGTCGGTGGACCGAGGCCTGAGGAATTACCTGGAGTGTGCTAAGCCACCCTCCATACGATGGGGTAGGATTGACTACCCGACATTGCCCCCCTCCTGGTGAAATAAATCGCTTTTCCGAAAATTAAAAATTTGTATGGAAACGGGATGAAGGGATGGAAATCCCGAAAATCGGGATGACATTTAAGAAGGATCCCACCGAAGGATTGAAAAGCGCCATGGCCACCGACCACCTATCCCCGATGGTTTTGGATATATTCCCATCCCTTTCGCCGAAAATGCCACTTTTGTATGAAGACGGGATGAAGGGATGGGATACCCGAAAATCGGGATTGCCCATAAGAGGCATCCCATCGGGGGATGAAAACGCGCCATGGCCACCGACCACCTATCCCGCAAGGTTTTGGAGATATTCCCATCCCTTTCGCCGAAAATGCCACTTTCGTATGGAGACGGGATGAAGAGGGCGGGATGGGAGGATAAAGTTTATCCGAGAAGTTGGACCTCGAGGCACGATGCCTATCCCTCGAAGACACCGCCCCTCTATCCGCGGTGGTTTTGGAGATATCCCACTTCGAAAAGTCCAAAAAGTTGTATGGAGTTTAAAAAAAATGTATGAACGGGATGGGGATGGGTCTCGATTTGGTAACCGCTGATGACCCCCTATGACATTCCGCAAACGCCATCCCTCTATCCCTCGTAGTCTCCGAGGACCTCTCACCGACTTTGTACCAGGTCGGTGGACCGAGTTCGGGATGGCCTCTTGGAAGCATCCCACCTAGAGATGAAAATTCGCCATAGCGACCACGTCCCTGTCCCCGGCGGTTTTGACGATATTCCCATCCCTGTCGCCGAAAATCACATCCTTGTATGGAGCCGGGATAGACGGGGCGGGATAGGGGGATGAAGTTTATCCGAGAAGTTGGACCAGGACGATAGTCGATCGCTCTCGAGGAAACCGACCCTCCATCCCCGGTGGTTTCGGAGATATCCCACTTTGAAAATTTCGAAAAAAGTTGTATGGAGTTTAAAAAAAATGTATGAACGGGATGGGGATAGGTCTCGATTTGGTAACTGCCGATGACCCCCTATGAGATTCCGCAAACGCCATCCCTCTATCCCTCGTAGTCTCCGAGGACCTCTCATCCACTTTTTACCAGGTCGGTGGACCGAGGGTGACAAAAGTGCCTGGATTTCGGAACGTCACTCTCTATCCGACGGGACAGAACAGACCGCCCCGCGTGACCCGTTCCGGGTGCAAAGGTTGCTTTTCCGAAAAAATAAAAATTTGTATGGAGGCGGGATGAAGGGATAGAAATCCCGAAAAACGGGATGGCCCCCTGGAAGCATGCCGCCGAAGTATGGAAACGCGCCATTGCAACCAACCATCTATCCGGGATGGTTTTGGAGAAATTCCCATCCCTTTCGGTGAAAATGCCACTTTTGTATGGAGGCGGGATAAAGGGGGCGGGATGGGGGGATGAAACCTATCCCGGCACTTGGACCATCACGAGAGGTGATCATCCTCCAAAGACGCCACCCCGCTATCTCCGGGGGTTTCGGAGATAACCCCCTTGGAATATTTCAAAAAAGTTGTATGGAGTTTAAAAAAAATGTATGAACGGGATGGGGATGGGTCTCGATTTGGTAACCGCCGATGACCCCCTATGACATTCCGCAAACGCCACCCTTCTATCCCTCTCAGTTTTTGAGGACCTTTCACCGACTTTGTACCAGATCGGTGGATCGAGGGTGGCAAAAGTGCCTGGAGCTTGAAACGTCACTCTCTATCCGACGGAATGAGATAGACCGCCCCCTGTTTCCCCGTTCCAGGTGAAAAGATTGCTTTTCCGAAAAAATAATATTTTGTATGGAGGCGGGATGAAGGGATGGAAATCTCGAAAAACGGGATAGCCCCCTGAAAGCATCCCGCCGAGGGATGGAAACGCGCCATTGCGACCACCCACCTGTCCCCGATGGTTATGGAGATATTCTTATCCCTTTTGCCGAAAATGCCACTTTTGTATGGAGGCGGGATGATGGAGGCGGGATGGGGGGATAAAGTTTATCCCAGAAGTTGGACCACCACGATAGGTGGTCATCCGCCGAAGACGCCGCCCCGCTATCTCCGGTGGTTTTGGAGATGTGCCACTTTGAAAATTTCAAAAAAGTTGTATGGAGTTTAAAAAAAATGTATGAACGGGATGGGGATGACTCGTTCTGTGGTAACCGCCGATCACCCCCTATGACTATCCGCAAACGCCACCCTTCTATCCCTCACAGTTTCCGAGATCCCGTCGCCAACTTTTTACCAGGTCGGTGTACCGAGGTCTTCGATTTAATTTCTTAACCATTTTTCTTCCTCTCCACGACGAGCCCCAAGGGTAAATCCCCCCGCCCCCCCTTCCCGGAGAACTTTATGAATGTTCGGTCAGCGGTAGTTCGGCTTTATATTTGTTAACTAGTAGGTTGCTCGATGCCGCGGGCTTGCAGCCCGCGGGGGGGTTTTTGTGTTGTAGTTTGTCTTGTCTTTTGCCATGTCTAATTGTTTTGGTTTGGTTTTGGGTCTTTGTTTTGTAAATCGTCCCATCCGTTTCGCCGAAAATTCCACTTTTGTGTAGAGGGGGGGGGGGGGGGGAAAGTTGATGAGTTTAGTGTATATTCGTGCGACTGTGTTTTGGTTTTCTTTTGGGTTTTTGTTTTGTAATTCATGAAGAATTGGGGGTAAGCAAGAGGGGAGGGGGGAGGCGGGCGGGGCAATAGATCACCATCGTTGAGACCTTTCAAATGATACCCAACACGAGGGGTCTACCTGTAACCGTTGACCATGGTCTACTGAGTAGACCGAAATACTCAAATTTTTAAATTTGGTCTTCTCTAAAAAATTTGTCTTTCCGAGACGTCTCCGATGAGCCCAAACACGACCAGGCTGCGTAGCGCCGTTTCCGAGTTACGACTTAGGGGGTCAGAGGGGGCGTCAAATTTTTTATCTCTGGGACACGTCTCCGATGACCCCAAACACGACCCGGTTGTGACGCGCCGTTTCCGAGTTACGGCCGGTGGGTTCCGAGGGGCGCGTCAAATTTTTTATCTCTGGGAGACGTCTCCGATGACCCCAAACACGACCCGGTTGTGACGCGCCGTTTCCGAGTTACGGCCGGGGGGGTCCGAGGGGGGCGTCAAATTTTTTATCTCTGGGAGACGTCTCCGATGACCCCAAACACGACCCGGTTGTGACGCGCCGTTTCCGAGTTACGGCCGGGGGGGTCCGAGGGGGGCGTCAAATTTTTTATCTCTGGGAGACGTCTCCGATGACCCCAAACACGACCCGGTTGTGACGCGCCGTTTCCGAGTTACGGCCGGGGGGGTCCGAGGGGGGCGTCAAATTTTTTATCTCTGGGAGACGTCTCCGATGACCCCAAACACGACCCGGTTGTGACGCGCCGTTTCCGAGTTACGGCCGGGGGGGTCCGAGGGGGGCGTCAAATTTTTTATCTCTGGGAGACGTCTCCGATGACCCCAAACACGACCCGGTTGTGACGCGCCGTTTCCGAGTTACGGCCGGGGGGGTCCGAGGGGGGCGTCAAATTTTTTATCTCTGGGAGACGTCTCCGATGAGCCCAAACACGACCCCACTACGTCGCGTCGTTTCCAAGTTACGGCCTGGGGGGTCCGAGGGGGGTTCAAATTTTTTATTTCCTCGGGACGTCTCCGGTGAGCCCAAACACGACCTGGCTGCGTCGCGCCGTTTCCGAGTTACGGCTGAGGGGGGTCCGAGGGGGGTTCAAATTTTTCTTGTCAAAAATCTCGCTTTTTTTGGTGCCCCGGTAGACCCTTGCCGTCGCTCCGCTTCGCTCCGCGACGGGTCGCCCGCCGTCTCTTGTGTGGGTGGAAAAATCCCTTTTAGTTGTGATTTTGTATGGAGTGGAGGAGGGAGGGGGAGGGCGAGTGCGCAATGCCAAAATTCGGTCCGACCCCTTGGACTACCCGCGACGAGCCCGATCGAATGAGCCCAAACACGGGGGGTATCGGTCGAACCGTTTCCGAGTTAGTACCGGGATGGACGGATGGGATGGGGAGGATCGGGGTCATTGGGTCTTGGCTGTGTCTAAATGGCCGATGGGGGTGGACTTTCGCGGCTCTCCGGTCACCGTTGCCGCCGCTGCGGCCCTCGAGTCCGGGGGGGCGAATTCCTCGGAGGGGGGCCGGGGGGGCGGGTCGCACTGCGCGCTCCCCTATCCCCCCCTATACCCCCTCCTCGTCATTCGCCCCCCCGGCCTCGAGACCCTTCGCGGCGGGTCGACCGCCCTCCTCTAATTGTGCAAAATCGCCATCGAGGTGTGAATTTGTATGAAAGGGGGGGAGGTGGGGGGAAGGTGACGGTCCCGGAGGGTGGACCTCGCGGGGTGACGGTTATCCGCCAAAGTGTCCACCCACCCATCCTCGATGGTTTTGGAGATATTCCCATCCTTCCGAAAAGAAATGCCACTTTTGTATGGAGGGGGGGCGAAGGGGGGCAGGCGGGGGGAAGTAGACCGTCCCGGCCGATGGGTCTCGGGGAGAAACCGTTATCCCCCAAAGCGACCGCACGGGCAGGTGCCACCGCTGAGGAGCTACGGGGATCGGATAGTCCACACAGGTTGTATGGAGTGTAAAAAAAATGTATGAACGGGATGGGGATGACATTTTCCCTGGTGACTACCGATGACCCTCTATGACATTCCGCAAACGCCACCCTTCCATCCCTCTTACTTTCCGAGTACCAGTCGCCATCTTTGTACCAGGTCGGTGTACCGAGCACTGAAGAATTTCCCGGGACGCGCTACGCCGCCCTCCATACGATGGGATGAGATATACCGCTCCAGAAAATCTCCTTCCGGTTGAAATAAATAGCTTTTCCGAAAAACCATAAATTTGTATGGAGACGGGATGAAGGGATGGAAATCCCGAAAATCGGGATGGCCCTTGAGAAGCATCCCACCGAGGAATAGAAACGCGCCATAGCCACCGACCACCTATCCCGCACGGTTTTGGAGATTTTCCCATCCCTTTCGCCGAAAATGCCACTTTTGTATGGAGACGGGATGAAGGGGGCGGGATGGGGGGATAAAGTTTATCCGAGAAGTTGGACCACCACTATGGGTTATCATCCCCCTAAGACGCCGACCACCTATCTCCGGCGGTTTCGGAGATGTTCCACTTTGAAAAATCCAAAAAGTTGTATGGAGTTTAAAAAAAATGTATGAACGGGATGGGGATGACATTTTCTTTGGTGACTATCGATGACCCTCTATGACATTCCGCAAACGCCACCCTTCTATCCCCCGTAGTTTTTGAGGACCACTCACCATCTTTGTACCAGGTCGGTGGACCGAGGATCGATGAATTTCCTGGGGCGCGCTACGCCAACCTCTATACGACGGGATAGGATAGACTGCCCCACGGTGTCTCCTTGTGGGTGAAAAAAATAGCTTTTTAGAAAATTCAGAAAAAAACCAATATTTGCATAAAACGGGATGAAGGGATGGGATACTCGAAACGCGGGATGGCTTTTAAGAAGCATCCCACCGAGGGACGGAAACGCGCCATTGCGACCGACCACCTATCCCGCACGGTTTTGGAGATATTCTCATCCATTTCCCTGAAAGTGCCACTTTTGTATGGAGGGGGGGCGAAGGGGGGGAGGTAGGGGGAAGTAGACCTTCCCGGCCGATGGGCCTCGGGGAGAAACCGTTATCCCCCAAAGACGCCGCCCACCTATCTCCGGTGGTTTAGAGGGTACTCCACTTTGAAAAGTCCAAAAAAGTTGTATGGAGTTTAAAAAAAATGTATGAACGGGATGGGGATGACATTTTCTCTGGTGACTACCGATGACCCTCTATGACATTCCGCAAACGCCACCCTTCTATCCCTCATAGTTTCCGAGGACCGCTAACCAACTTTTTACCAGAACGGTGTACCGAGGATATGAGATTTTTCTGGAGGTCACCGGGGAATCCCCTATCCGACCACCTATAGCGGGGAATTCCCCCACCACTCCTTCTAGGAGAACAAATCGATGAGTGAGTCATTGGGTATGTGAGTGGTATTTCGGCTTTATAGTTTATTAACTAGTAGGTTGCTCGATGCCGCGGGCTTGCAGCCCGCGGGGGGGTTTTTATGTTGTAGTTTGTCTTGTCTTTTGCCATGTCTAATTGTTTTGGTTTGGTTTTGGGTCTTTGTTTTGTAATTCGTGAAAAATTGGGGGTATATAACTAAGGTTGTGTTAGGTTAGGTAAGATAAAGGATGAGGGGGGAGGTGGGTGGTGGCAATAGAACACCCTCGTTGAGACCTTTCAAATGATACCCAACTCGGGGGGTTTATCTGTAACCGTTGACTATGGTCTACTGAGTAGAACGCAACTGTAAAAATTTGAAATATGGTCTACTCTAAAAAATTCGTCTTTCCGAGACGTCTCCGATGACCTCAAACACGACCCGGCTGTGACGCACCGTTTCCGAGTTACGGCCGGGGGGGTCCGAGGGGGACGTCAAATTTTTCATTTCGGGGAGACGTCTCCGATGAGCCCAAACACGACCCGGTTGTGACGCGCCGTTTCTTAGTTACGGCTGGGGGGGTCCGAGGGGGGCGTAAAATTTTTTATCTCGGGGAGACGTCTCCGATGACCCCAAACACGACCCGGTTGTGACGCGCCGTTTCTTAGTTACGGCTGGGGGGGTCCGAGGGGGGCGTAAAATTTTTTATCTCGGGGAGACGTCTCCGATGACCCCAAACACGACCCGGCTGCGTTGCGCCGTTTTCGAGTTACGGCCGGGGGGGTCCGAGGGGGGCGTCAAATTTTTTATCTCGTCAAGACATCTCCGAAGAGCCCAAACACGACCCGGCTGCGTCGCGTCGTTTCCGAGTTACGGCCGGGGGGTTCCGAGGGGGGCGTCAAATTTTTTATCTCGGCGAGACATCTGCGATGAGCCCAAACACGACCCGGCTGTGACGCCCCGTTTCCGAGTTACGATGGAGAGGGTCTGGGGGGGGGGACAAAAATCTCGCTTTTATGGTGCCCCGGTAGGCCCTTGCCGTCGCTCCGCGACGGGTCGACTGCCGTCTCTTATGTCGGTGCAAAAATTCCTTTCAGTTGTGATTTTGTATGGAGTGTAGGAGGGAGGGGGAGGGCGAGTGCGCAATGCCAAAATTCGGTCCGACCCCTTGGACTACCCGCGACGAGCCCGATCGAATGAGCCCAAGCACGGGGGGAATCGGTCGAACCGTTTCCGAGTTCGTATCGGGATGGACGGATGGGATGGGGTGGATCGGGGTCATTGGGACTTGGCTGTGTCTAAATGGCCGATGGGCGTGGACTTTCGCAGCTCTCCGGTCAACGTTGCCGCCGCTGCGGCCCTCGAGTCCGGGGTCGCGAATTCCTCGGAGGTGGGCCGGGGGGGCGGGTCGCGCTGCGCGCTCCCCTAGTCCCCCCTATCCCCCCTCCTCGTCATTCGCCCCCCCGGCCTCGAGACCCTTCGCGGCGGGTCAACCGCCCTCCTCTAAATGTGTAAAATCTCAATCGAGGTGTGAAAGGTTTGTATGAAAGGGGGGGAGGTGGGGGGAAGGTGACGGTCCCGGAGGGTGAACCACGCGGGGTGACGGTTATCCGCCAAAGTGTCCACCCACCCATCCTCGATGGTTTTGGAGATATTCCCATCCTTCCGAAAAGAAATGCCACTTTTGTATGGAGGGGGGGCGAAGGGGGGCAGGCGGGGGGAAGTAGACCGTCCCGGCCGATGGGTCTCGGGGAGAAACCGTTATCCCCCAAAGCGACCGCACGGGCAGGTGCCACCGCTGAGGAGCTACGGGGATCGTAAAGTCCGTACAGGTTGTATGGAGTGTAAAAAAAATGTATGAACGGGATGGGGATGACTCTCTCCCTGGTGACTACCGATGACCCTCTATGACATTCCGCAAACGCCATCCTTCCATCCCTCTTACTTTCCGAGGACCACACCCCAACTTTTTACCAGAACGGTGGACCGAGCACCGAAGAATATCCTACGGTGCGCTACGCCGCCCTCCATACGATGGGATGAGATATACCGCTCCAGAAAATCTCCTTCCGGTTGAAATAAATCGCTTTTCCGAAAATCCATAAATTTGTATGGAGACGGGATGAAGGGATGGAAATCCCGAAAATCGGGATGGCCCTTAAGAAGGATCGCACCGAAGGATGGAAACGCGCTATGGTGACCGACTTCCCATCCTCGATGGTTTTGGAGATATTCCCATCCCTTTCGCCGAAAATGCCACTTTTGTATGGAGACGGGATGAAGGGGGCGGGATGGGGGGATAAAGTTTATCCGAGAAGTTGGACCACCACTATGGATTATCATCCTCCTAAGACGCCGCCCACCTATCTCCGGCGGTTCCGGAGATGTTCCACTTTGAAAAATCCAAAAAGTTGTATGGAGTTTAAAAAAAATGTATGAACGGGATGGGGATGACATTTTCCCTGGTGACTACCGATGACCCTCTATGACATTCCGCAAACGCCACCCTTCCATCCCTCTTACTTTCTGAGTACCAGTCGCCATCTTTGTACCAGGTCGGTGGACCGAGCACTGAAGAATTTCCCGGGACGCGCTACGCCACCCTCCATACGACAGGATGAGATATACCGCTCCAGAAAATCTCCTTGTGGGTGAAATAAATCGCTTTTCCGAAAAACCACAATGTTGTACGGTGGCGGGATGAAGGGATGGGATACTCGAAAAGCGGGATGGCTTTTAAGAAGCATCCCACCGAGGGACGGAAACGCGCCATGGAGACCGACTTCCCATCCTCGATGGTTTCGGAGATATTCCCATCCCTTTCGCCGAAAATGCCACTTTTGTATGGAGGGGGGGCGAAGGAGGGGAGGTGGGGGGAAGTAGACCGTCCCGGCCGATGGGCCTCGGGGAGAAACCGTTATCCCCCAAAGACGCCACCCACCTATCCCCGGCGGTTTCGGAGATATCCCAGTTTGATGAGTCCAAAAAAGTTGTATGGAGTTTAAAAAAAATGTATGAACGGGATGGGGATGACATTTTCTCTGGTGACCACCGACGACCCTCTATGACATTCCGCAAACGCCACCCTTCTATCCCTCATAGTTTCCGAGGACCACTAACCAACTTTTTACCAGAACGGTGTACCGAGGATATGAGATTTTTCTGGAGGTCACCGGGGAATCCCCTATCCGACCACCTATAGCGGGGAATTCCCCCACCACTCCTTCTAGGAGAACAAATCGATGAGTGAGTCATTGGGTATGTGAGTGGGAATCCGGCTTTATAGTTTATTAATTAATTAATTAATATGACATCCTTTGTTTTATTAATTTATCTGAACACTTGAATCAAATTTTCACACAGCAATTAGGACCAGGCAACAATTGCTCGAGATTGCCCCATGAATTGGGTACCTACCTATAATATCTACATCTTAATGGTCCTACATCTTAATGGTCGGCTTACAACATAATTTATTAAACGACGCTAGATATTTGTTAAAAATGATTTTTTCGGTGTAATTTTAAAGGAACCCTTATAAAGTTATAAATCGAGTAGATAGTTCGCATGGACGTGCGACATAGTACCTACCTACATACCTCTAATCAGTAGGTTAGTAGGTATCTCTTCAAAAATAAAATGTTTTATATAATTCATAGATACCTATACATATTAATAATTAAACACATCAGAATAATACATAGACTCTAAGCTCTAACTTATACCTAAATACACGCAGATGAATTCGTGGGAATTACCTATGATAATTTTAAAAAGAACCGGTCCTGAAGACCTGATGATCTTAATGATCTGATCAGTTAATCAGATATGACTGCAACATTTGTAGTTTCTGTTAAATTTTTGTCTAACTATATAACAAAGAAAAATTCTTTTCAACGATAGTTCAAATAAAGGTCATTTAAATAATACAACTCGCAGAACTTTTCGCAACGACGACAATGGATGGATTACATAGGCTAAGCATAAACACGTGCCCTCCCTCCGCAATCCTAATGCCGGCCCTACATTACAGTAGTAGGTACCCAACTGATATGGCTCATCGATGTACCTGCGCAGAAGAAGAATTTATAAGGCGTGGGAAATGCTATCAACCAACAGACACACTTCGCGGCTTTTTCTAGAACCGCTATTGGTCACCAGCTGCCGCCATGTTACGCTCGTGCGAGTGAGACAAAACTAACAGCTGTATTGTATTATGAACCTTATAGATATTGCATCTAAGGTTGATTGTAAGTTTTAAGGTTTCTTCGTTAATCATCGGAGCCGTACTTTCTTTTCTGCGTGAACGAAGATTCATGACGCGCCTTATTAAGTGTGTACTACTATAATGCCGTGAAGCTCCGTGAACAGGCGTGAACGTGAATGTGGACGGTTTTCGCGGGGTTCGCGCGTCTTCACGCCTGTTCCCCGATCAGAGTCGGTATTTTGTCCCGCGACAAAGGGTTCGCGCCTCCTTCGCGCGGCGTTCACGCGTACACATCTACATTCACGGTATTTCTTGTTTTGGACGTATATGTTGCCACAGCAAACAAAGTTATTGCAGCAGCAGCTTCCACGTCCATTTCGCGGCGGGTTTCACGAACGATTGTGTTAACCCGTGAATGTGGAGGGCACGACTTGTGCCGTGAATTCACGGCATTAATGTGGAGCCGGCAACATAGGTACACGCGCGAACTCTATGTGACATCATCAAAGTGAAGTGTTAGTTCATTTCTGCTGTTTGTAGGTACTTACTTACGTAATAAATGCAATCCGTTACTTTTCATTATTACTTCACACACCGCTGGGTCGCTATTGTGTCAAATAAGGGAGACAGCCTTTGTTTAGGAAAACTATTTAACCAAGGTTCTTCTTTCTAAGGTTAACCAGTTCGCCGAATTTCTGACTGTACAGAGCATCAGAGTCGTGATTACTGGGTTTTGTTCTGACAACATGATAGGTAATGCCAGCGTCCCCCAAGGCTCTGTGCTATGCCCCACACACTTTCTTTTGCATATCAATGATCTGTTGCAATTTAACAGCATTCATTGTTATTCGCACGAAACAACCGGTGAAGCCTATTACAAGGTTAATATTTATTTAATAGCTCTTAGTTACCTAAAAGATCATGGCGACAGACTTCGATTAGATGAAATCTTACAACCTTGTAAGACACATGCCTGCAGATTCAGTGTAAAAAGCTCATTTTTTACCGATATCTAGATTTCAGGACACCCCCCTTTAGGTCGATGCTCTAGCTTAAAAAGAATGGTAAACATGTTAAACACACCACGACAGCCACCTACTAATAAAAATAAGATATAGGTAAGAATATTATTAGCCTTTTCGTTAGTACCTAGTTAACAACTTTCCAAATTATTTAATCGTGATTTAATCCAGCGTAATTAGTGATTATATTAAAGGAAAATGTTGTATCCAGTGCAGTTATATCCATTTTTTTTGTTTCTAATGAGCTAAAAAAAGTTGACCTATTAAAATTTCCCGCTTTTTTTTGGCACGTGGCAACTACATATTTGAAACGTAGAAAGAATAAAAAGGAGAGTATTGATAAGTAGGTATAGCCGGATGGGACATTAAAAGTATAGCTAGGGAATAGGGCCAACTGGAAATGGGCATGGCAAAAAAAATATAGTACCAGTTTCAATGAATCAATCACCAGCTTTCGAAAATTTATAAAAAAATGTTTTTTCGTTCATGTAAGACTGGGTGTGGCTCAGCTTGTGCATGTAAAGAAAGCGGTTTACATTGTTCAATAGCATGTTTACAATTTAAAGGAGTTAGCTGCTTAGATCCAATTATGTTGTTCTTTAGTCATTGGTTAAATGTATGTAACACAGGAATTTTTATTTTTCCTTTTTGAAGGAAGGGTGCTTAGGAAGGGTGCCTGACTACAGAATAGTTGGTCTGTGACTTTGATTTTAATGGTATGTGTGCGATTGTACACACAGATTAACATATTATTTTATTTAGCATATATACAATATACATACCGAACTAGGTTTATGCCTCTTACAATGAAATTAAGCTTGAAAATGCTGTTATGAAAAATAGAAAAAAAATATATTAGAAATAAAATTAACATATTTACATATTTATCATTTTAACTTTTTTTTAAACCATAGATAAAATTATACTGTTTTATCGTCCACAGTTTTAGTTTGTAGTAAAGCTCCATAGGTGGTGCTGTAATTTCAATGTCTTTGGTTTTCGTGACGTCACTTTCGTTCAATGATCGAAGGTCCGAGTGGGCTACGAAGATAGCCGAATGAGTACATGGTCTGAAGAAACTAAAAATCTGTCGTTCACACTTTAGTGATGTAAATTTTGAAAATTCAACAAAAATGATATTGTAAATCCTTACTGAGGCGTTACTGTTTTGATTTATATTGTTATTTAGTGATATTGTTTTAACTATTCTATCAATAACTTTTTGTCGGCATAGTGAGAGAGTTTAGTGCGAGTGCAAGGGTGGTAACGACGAGAAATGTGAAGTATCTATGAAGTTCAGAATTCTAAGGCCGTTAATTTTATACGTATAATAATGAGCGGACGCCCTAGGACCACGTCATTCGCCGAGGGCAGCAAATCCGTTCGAAAGACATTTGAAACTCAACCACCGAAACCATTGGGAGGCGTAAAAATAAGCAGTAAGTACTACCAACTATTCTTTGTCGGCCATCGTGATTTCTTATGCCTGTGACGTATCTCAATAGGCACTGACAATTTTAAATATGGCTGCAAAATGCCACAAATCAACTTTTACCAATACGTTAACATGGTTAACTGAAAAATAATCAATATCGGTAAGATTTAACGCACGTAGTATTTCAAAAATGGCTACAGTCTTCGCTTCTGTTCTGCCACATTTATACCTTAACGTGTGACAGATATTATGTCAAAATACCGAGATAACCAAAGTTTTTAGAGAAATGCGTCGCAATTTGTGATAATCTATCAGCCGCTATTATTACCTTATCTATATACTTGGAATCTACATAACCTAGAATTCATTTGTCCCATCTATTAAAAAACCCTTTACTCTTGGTCTGATTAAGTCTTTAAGGTTAGACGTTATGACGTAATTAAATATTGCGTTTTTAAATTATCTATCTAATTCTCATAAAAATACCTATTTTGACATACTTGTAGACACTTAAAACTAGGAAAGGAAGTGTATATAAAATTTTAGTTGCTATGGTTTGATGAATTCTTGGTGTAAATGCATACTTTCTGAAGCCCCTCAAAAAGTATTCAAATAAAAACAAAAATATATAGATACTTACATAGTTATACTAACGTATTTTTAATTGTAACTTTTCTAAAATAATCTAAAACTAAATCTAGTAATAATTTACTAATTGCTAATTAATGTAACTAATTTACTAACAACTAGAAAAATATGTACCTAGGTACATCCCAAACTAATTATTAGGCTATGGACAAATAGTGACAATTGATGGTTTTGTAACCAAATAAATTTGTTTAAGGTAAAAGCACCAGTGATGGACACTTTTAGACTGTTCTAATCATTTTTTTTTATAGAATTTCATACAGTACATATTTTAAAGTGCAACTTATTTCAATCTGTAAAAAAATTCATAGGCCACATGTATAAAGTAGGTATGTTGTAAGGTACAGATATGTTATATATATGTATTAACATAAAATTGACTCACATTAACAATGTTAACTATTATATAGTTTGTTTCAAAAAAGTTTAGAAATACAGTAGGAACCAGGTATAATGACTTTGGTTACAACTAAATGGCAAGGTCCCTGCCAAATCACTAAACAACTATCCATTTATTATGACCATTTTTTGTGATCCCTTGAAGGTCTCTATAGCAAATTTTCACTGTGCTGATAAATATCTATTGATATTGCGATTTTGTATATAAAATTTGAATTAAAAACGTGACTGGTACCTATCTAAAATTACTCTTGAGATGTTTCTTTGTGATTCTCTTGTGATATTCTATTATCTTTGTCAGACATGTAAAGTCATTTGAAATAAGTTGTATTTTTCTAATTTAGATTAACTAATGTAACTAATATACACCAAAAAGTAGACCTTTCCACATTAAATTAATATCGGAAAATTATTTAGAATGGAATAAGATTAAAAATGCAGATGTCATGGTGTACTATATATACTGACTTAGAATATTTTGTTCAATATGACCTTTTATCATTTTAATATTTAATACTATATTTATTTGAAGACCCATTGGTTAAGTAGTTAAGGTGATTGCCTTCGCACTTGTAAGTCGATGTTTAAGGCAGGGCACTTTTTGGTTCACAGTTATTGTGGCAGCCCATCTGTTGGTAATAACCACCCCTTGTAAGGGGTTGTAGAAAACCACTGTTAAATAACAGCATGTGTGCTGTTGTGTTTCGGCATGTGAGTAAGGGATTCCAGAACCCATTTCTCTATCCCTTCCTAATTCCTTATCCTTAATTCTTTAGCGGTCAGTTGGATTTATCCGACACTTACTTTTCATGTCCATTTTCGCCAGAGCCATATAAATTCTGCTACTTGTATAATTTTTTTTTTTCAATTCATTGCGTTGCTTTCTCTTTAAAAAAATATTAAAAGTGCTAGGGACATGACAACTACAAAACTAAGCAGTTAAAGGGTTCATCCTATTAAAGTTCCAGCACACTTGCAGCACCTATGGCATTGCTTATGTTAATAATACAGTCCCCTGTAGCCACCTATAAAGGCAGTGGACGGTCAGTCTATCTGATTTCCTTTACATTAAAAATATATATATTGGGAAATTTCATATATTTTTGTATCATAAAAAAACTATTATACAGAAAAAAATGTACATAATGATATCATAACTAACTCTAGTTCTCTATTTTGATCGCTGATATTATTATCTATATAGAATTATCTAAAATACTAATGTGATTGGACCATATGCTCGTAAATCTTTTTTTTAAATGTATGTGATGTTGAAAAAAATATTTCAAATTGTATCTGATATTTCAGATTGTAATTGATGTTTTTATTTTATCTTGAGTCTTTAAGAAACATTGTTTTTCCTATTAAGATTATTGTTATAGTTTTTGTGATCAATCAAAAATGACATTATAGTAGCTATTAAGCGATAAAATTAATGTAATATATTTAATCTGTAATACCTACGAAATTAATATTATCAATTATTTAATTGGTTGTTGAAAAGGGCTAGTCCATTAGATTTAGGACACATTCGCCAGATTCCTTTTTCGTCAGAATAAATTATAGCCTATTTTTTTTCTGACGAAAACGAACTTTTGGTCAGATTCCGTTTTCGTCAGAATAAAATGTCTTCAGTCATTTTCAAGACCACAAATATACATTAGCAGCAATATTTTTGCTGCTAATGTATATTTGTAAAGGTTTTAAAAAGGGTATTAAAATCGTTTCATCTAGAAAAATCTAAGAAAAAGAGCAAATAAAATTAAAAAAAAATTAAGTTCAGTACTTTGAGAACTTGAGTTGCCCGAAAGATTTCAATGTAATTTACTGTGTAATGACAGAGAAGATGACAAAATTCTATTTGCAGGCAACTGGACCCATATTTTACATTTTTAAGTTATTATATCTAGTTGTTTTTTTTTAATATATAAAATAAAAATCAAGAGACACACGAGACTCGTGTCTACTGAAAAACAATTTACCCCTCTGGAATCCATCCTTTTTAAAATAGATTATGAAACAGCAATGTGTAATGCCATCAAAACAGTTTATCCTGATGCAAAAGTTAGCGGTTGTGGCTACAATAAGGCGATTAAAAAAACATGGCAAATTATTAGGATTAAATACAATAAGAGGGGAAAATATTTTTGCAATTATTCAAAAGTTCAAAAGTCAAGTCAGGTATTCAAAAGTTTTAGTACATTTAGTGAAAAGCATTCTACAACTAACTGCGTAGAAGGTTGGCATAACCGCTTTAGTAAAAAATTCTCGAGAAAGGCAAACATTGAAAACCAATCACACCATGAATTTGCGACGGTTACGACAATTGGCACACTCGTTAGATTAAGCCTATCGATTTTTTTAATAGATGTAACAAATAAATATTTTAAAAATTAACCTGTTTTTTCTGTCCAAAGAAGAATTCCGTTTTCGTCAGAAAAAAAATAGGCTATAATTTATTCTGACGAAAAAGGAATCTGACGAATGTGTCCTAAATCGTCCATTGAAGTAGCATAAAAAATGTTTTTTATGTATCTCTTACACTAACTCTTACCTATAAATTTTATGTTTTCATCCCATGAGCTTGTATGATGAGAAGTGACAGTATAATAAACTATAAAGCCGAAATCCCACTCACGTACTCAACTAATGACTGACTCATCGATTTGTTCTCCCAGAAGGAGCGGTCGGGGGTTTCCCTGTTGTAGGTGGTCGGATAGGGGATTCCCCGGTGACCTCCAGAAAAATCTCATATCCTCGGTACACCGTTCTGGTAAAAAGTTGGTGACGGGATCTGGGAAAGTATTAGTCGCAGAGGGACGGGGTTTGCGGAATGTCATAGAGGGTCGTCGGTGGTCACCAGGGAAAGTGTCATCCCCATCCCGTTCATACATTTTTTTTAAACTCCATACAACTTTTTTGGACTTTTCAAAGTGGACTACCTCCTTAACCACCGGGGATAGGTGGGTGGCGTCTTTGGGGGATGATCACCTATAGTGGTGGTCCAACTTCTCGGATAAACTTTATCCCCCCATCCCGCCCCCTTCATCCCGTCTCCATACAAAAAGTGGCCATTTTTTTGGAAGGATAAAAATATCTCCGAAACCACCGAGGATAGGAAGTCGGTCTCAATGGCGCGTTTCCGTCCCTCGGTGGGATGCTTCTTAAAAGCTATCCCGATTTATGGGATTTCCATCCCTTCATCCCGTTTCATGCCAATATTGGGTTTTTTCTGAATTTTCTAAAAAGCTATTTTTTTCACCCACAAGGAGACACCGTGGGGCGGTGTATCCTATCCCGTCGTATGGAGGGTGGCGTAGCGCGCCCCAGGAAATTATTCGAGCCTCGGTCCACTTACCTGGTAAAAAGTTGGTGAGTGGTCTTCGGAAACCACGGGGGATAGAAGGGTGGCGTTTGCGGAATGTCATAGAGGGTCATCGATAGTCACCAAAGAAAATGTCATCCCCATCCCGTTCATACATTTTTTTTAAACTCCATACAACTTTTTGGATTTTTCAAAGTGGAACATCTCCGAAACCGCCGGAGATAGGTGGGCGGCGTCTTAGGGGGATGATAACCCTTAGTGGTGGTCCAACTTCTCGGATAAACTTTATCCCCCCATCCCGCCCCCTTCATCCCGTCTCCATACAAAAGTGGCATTTTCGGCGAAAGGGATGGGAAAATCTCTAAAACCGTGCGGGATAGGTGGTCGGTCGCAATGGCGCGTTTCCATCTCTCGGTGGGATCCTTCTTAAGGGCTATCCCGATTTTCGGGATTTCCATCCCTTCATCCCGTCTCCATACAAATTTATGGTTTTTCGGAAAAGCTATTTATTTCAACCGGAAGGAGATTTTCTGGAGCGGTATATCTCATCCCATCGTATGGAGGGCGGCGTAGCGCGTCCCGGGAAATTTCTCGGTGCTCGGTCCACCGTTCTGGTAAAAAGTTGGGGTGTGGTCCTCGGAAAGTAAGAGGGATGGAAGGGTGGCGTTTGCGGAATGTCATAGAGGGTCATCGGTAGTCACCAGGGAGAGAGTCATCCCCATCCCGTTCATACATTTTTTTTACACTCCATACAACCTGTGTGGACTATCCGATCCCCGTAGCTCCTCAGCGGTGGCACCTGCCCGTGCGGTCGCTTTGGGGGATAACGGTTTCTCCCCGAGACCCATCGGCCGCGACGGTCTTTTTCCCCCCGCCTGCCCCCCTTCGCCCCCCCTCCATACAAAAGTGGCATTTCTTTTCGGAAGGATGGGAATATCTCCAAAACCATCGAGGATGGGTGGGTGGACACTTTGGCGGATAACCGTCACCCCGCGAGGTCCACCCTCCGGGAACGTCACCTTCCCCCCACCTCCCCCCCTTTCATACAAATTCACACCTCGGTGGCGATTTTGCACATTTAGAGGAGGGCGGTCGACCCGCCGCGAAGGGTCTCGAGGCCGGGGGGGCGAATGACGAGGAGGGGGGATAGGGGAGCGCGCAGCGCGACCCGCCCCCCCGGCCCCCTCCGAGGAATTCGCGACTCCGGACTCGAGGGCCGCAGCGGCGGCAACGGTGACCGGAGAGCCGCGAAAGTCCACCCCCATCGGCCATTTAGACACAGCCAAGACCCAATGACCCCGATTCTCCCCATCCCATCCGTCCATCCCGGTACTAACTCGGAAACGGTTCGACCGATACCCCCCGTGTTTGGGCTCATTCGATCGGGCTCGTCGCGGGTAGTCCAAGGGGTCGGACCGAATTTTGGCATTGCGCACTCGCCCTCCCCCTCCCTCCTCCACTCCATACAAAATCACAACTAAAGGGAATTTTTCTACCCACACAAGAGACGGCGGGCGACCCGTCGCGGAGCGAAGCGGAGCGACGGCAAGGGTCTACCGGGGCACCAAAAAAAGGAGAGATTTCGACACCCCCTCCCTTCGCACCCCCTCAGTCGTAACACGGAAACGGCGCGTCACAGCCGGGTCGTGTTTGGGGTCATCGGAGACTTCTCCTCGAGATAAAAAATTTGACGCCCCCCTCGGACCCCCCAGGCCGTAACTCGGAAACGGCACGTCACAGCCGGGTCGTGTTTGGACTCATCGGAGACGTCTCCCCGAGATAAAAAAATTGATCCCCTCTCCAACCCCCTCAGCCGTAACTCGGAAACGGCCCGGCGCAGCCAGGTCGTGTTTGGGGTCTTCGGAGACGTCTCCCCGAGATAAAAAATTTGCCGCCCCCCTCCAACACCCCCGGCCGTAACTCGGAAACGGCGCGACTCAACCGCGTCGTGTTTCGGGTCATCGGAGACGTCTCCCCGAGATAAAAAAAATTGAACCCCCCTCCAACCCCCTCAGCCGTATCTCGGAAACGACGCGTCACAACCGGGCCGTGTTTGGGGTCATCGGAGACGTCTCCCAGAGATAAAAAATTTGACGCCCCCCTCGGACCCCCCCGGCCGTAACTCGGAAACGGCGTGACGCAGACGGGTCGTGTTTGGGCTCATTGGAGACGTCTCCCCGAGATAAAAAAAATTGAACCCCCCTCCAACCCCCTCAGCCGTATCTCGGAAACGGCGCGTCACAACCGGGCCGTGTTTGGGGTCATCAGAGACGTCTCCCAGAGATAAAAAATTTGACGCCCCCCTCGGACCCCCTGGCCGTAACTGGGAAACGGCGCGACGCAGCCGGGTCGTGTTTGGGCTCATTGGAGACGTCTCCCCGAGATAAAAAATTTGACGCGCCCCTCGGACCCCCCCCCCCCGGCCGTAACTCGGAAACGGTACGTCACAGCCGGGTCGTGTTTGGGGTCATCGGAGACGTCTCACCGAGATAAAAAATTTGACGTCTCCCTCGGACCCCCCCGACCGTAACTCGGAAATGGTACGTCACAGCCGGGTCGTGTTTGGAGTCATCTGAGACGTTTCGGGAAGACGAATTTTTTAGAGACCAAATTTCAAATTTTGACAGTTGCGGTCTACTCGTTGGACCACGGTAAACGGTAAAAGATAAACCCCTCGTGTTGGGTATCATTTAAAAGGTCTCAACGAGGGTGATATATTGGCACCCCTTCCCCCACCCTCCCTTAGACCCCCTCTACTTAAAATACTTCCGAAATACAAAACAAAGACCCCAGAACCAAACCAAAACAATTGTAAGCGCTCAGTCGCACGAATAAACACTAAACTCATCAACTCCCCCCACTCTCTAACCCCCCCCCCCCCCCCCCCCCGACCGTAACTCGAAAACGTCGCGCGTGTTTGGGCTCATCAGAGACGTCTTGGGAACACAAATTTTTTAGAGTAGATAAAATTTCAAATTTTGACAGTTGCGGCCTACTCAGTAGACTATGGTCAACGGTTACAGATAAACCCCCGAGTTGGGTATCATTTGAAAGGTCTCAACGAGGGTGATTTATTGCCACCACCCCCTACCCCCTCCCCCCTTACTTACCCCCAAATTTTCACCAATTACAAAACAAAGACCCAAAACCAAACCAAAACAATTAGACATGGCAAAAAGACAACAAAAAACGAAACACAAAAACCCCCCCGCGGGCTGCAAGCCCGCGGCATCGAGCAACCTACTAGTTAATAAACTATAAAGCCGGATTCCCACTCAACGACCTAATGACTCATCTTTTTGTTCTCCTAGAAGGAGCGGTCGGGGATTTCCCTATTATATATGGTCGTATAGGGGATTCCCCCGTGACCTCCAGAAAAATCCGATATCCTCGGTACACCGTTCTGGTAAAAAGTTGGTGACGGGATCTGGGAAAGTATTAGTCGCAGAGGGACGGGGTTTGCGGAATGTCATAGAGGGTCATCGGTGGTCACCAGGGAAAGTGTCATCCCCATCCCGTTCATACATTTTTTTTAAACTCCATACAACTTTTTTGGACTTTTCCAAGTGGAACACCTCCCGAACCACGGGAGATAGAGGGGTGGCGTCTTTGGGGGATAAAGGTTTCTCCCCGAGGTCCATCGGCCGGGAAGGTCTACTTCCCCCCACCTCCCCCCCTTCGCCCCCCCTCCATACAAAAAGTGGCAATTTCTTTGAAGGATGGAAATATCTCCGAAACCATCGAGGATAGGAAGTCGGTCTCAATGGCGCGTTTCCGTCCCTCGGTGGGATGCTTCTTAAAAGCCATCCCGCGTTTCGAGTATCCCATCCCTTCATCCCGCCGCCGTGCAACATTATGGTTTTTCGGAAAAGCGATTTATTTCACCCACAAGGAGACACCGTGGGGCGGTCTATTCTATCCCGCCGTATAGAGGGTGGCGTAGCGCGCCCCAGGAATTTCCTCGGTGCTCGGTCCACCGACTTGGTAAAAAGTTGGCGAGCGGTCCTCGGAAACTACGAGGGATGGAAGAGTGGCGTTTGCGGAATGTCATAGAGGGTCATCGGTAGTTACCAGGGAAAATGTCATCCCCATCCCGCTCATACATTTTTTTTACACTCCATACAACTTTTTGGATTTTTCAAAGTGGAACATCTCCGAAACCGCCGGAGATAGGTGGGCGGCGTCTTAGGGGGATGATAACCCATAGTGGTGGTCCAACTTCTCGGATAAACTTTATCCCCCCATCCCGCCCCCTTCATCCCGTCTCCATACAAAAGTGGCATTTTCGGCGAAAGGGATGGTGATACGGTGTGCACGCTATGGTGGTGCTGGTTTACCGTTTGGTTGGGCCGAGATAGAAATGTGAGTACACGCCAAAGTACTTTGGTAAAATTGACTATCGTACTGGTCGCTACGGTAGCCGAACGCGCACTGGTTTTAAAGCGTGCATTTAAACGTAAATCGAAAATGCACGAAAAGCATAAAAATGGTCGCGCGACGGTGTTCGGTTGCGTAGCTCCGAACATATTCCCAAGCATGAGATGAGATGATCTTAAAAATACAAAAACATCGAAAAAACAACTAGAAATAGTAAAATACAAATTAAAATGGTCATTGGTTAACTACATACGTCTTAATCTTATACAAAATGGATTCATAATTTTTTTTTTTTTTTTTAACATAGAGATAAATTAAACTATGGTATCGTCAATGGTCTTTTTCATAATTCTAACACTAGGCCAACGATTGGCCAGATTTTGTAATTTCACTGCACTTTCACTAGAGATGACTTCACTATTTTGCTCACCATCACACACAGCACTCAGCTGACACGGGTCAGCTGTACTCTGCTTTCGCGACACACACTTAGCGGTTACACTCGTTGAACATGGTGGCGGAGTGGGCCTTACCGACCCTTGTTGTTGATGTTCTCGTCGTCCAGAAGCTCTCGAACACTGACGGCAGCATCCCTTCCACCACAGCCAGGCTACTGCCACGCTCAAGGCTACGGCGACTAGGACGTAGCTGATGGCGTAATGGTGGATGTCATGTGAACTCAATTCGTCCCATTCCGCATTGTTCGATTTCACAAAAGTGATTTGTTGACCTAGATTCTCAAATAGTGTGCTTAGATTGGAGCCCTCTGGTAGAATGGTTTTCTCAGTTGGTAACTTTAGGTTTATTAAGTGATTTATTTGATCAACTTTTGGGGCGTAAATGTCTGGCGTTAAGGTTACTGTATTGGATTGATGTTGCATGGAATAAAGTACGAAATCTTTCCCTTTTATTACGCATTTATGAGTCATACTAATGACCCCGGCTCGAGTCAGCTGTCGAGCAGTAACTTGATCGTCACATATAATTTTAATATTATACACGTCACAACAGAAATAAAGATATTGTGACGTCGTGTGTAGTTCTGTCCATTTATTTACACACATTGATTTTTCTGTCTTGCAATTTTGGTCAGGAGTATTTTTGTCACAAAAACTTTCGTCATTTTCTATAGTGAGTATTGGTTTGAGCAGTTGACACATATAAGATTCCTCTCGATAAAAACATGAGCTTAATTCGTGAATGGTTACGCTGAAGTAGGTATCTTTTTTAAGATTTACTGCTACATACTCAGATACGGGTACTATGGTGACCATATTGTTAAGAATTTGATGTGGAATGGGTAAAATTCGGTACAGTTGAAATTTCTCTAAACCGATGAGAGGAAATGTGACTTCAAATATAATGAACCTTTTGATTACTCTTGCCTTTACTTTGAGTAGTTGGTACATATTATAAAGCTCTGTCTCTATGTTGGTTATAGGCAAGGTGAGTTCGCCCAAACTTTGGCTATGTATGGTTTGAAGTTCTGCTTTCAGTTGCCTTGGTGTTAATAAATGCAGGCTAATTTGACCATGGTAAATATCTGTAATCGTATCTAACAGAGTTTCTTGTAACCGTTTTAAACTTTGCAATAAGTTGTTGCCAGCCATGGCAGATAATATGAAGTCTTGTATGTAGGACATATTGCTAATCTCCGACTGGACAACGTTAGTACTTTTTTCTAAACTAATTAGCTTTTGGTTAATGAGTTTGTGCTGTGTCTCAATGGTGGCCTCCATCTTTTTCATTAAATTAAATTCGGATTCTATCACGGACGTCTGGTTTTTCCACAAATTAGCTAAATGTTTATAATTAGATCGTATGGTTTCGATGTCCTTTGCGTATTGTTCCGCGAAACGAGAGTCTAATACCCCGAACAGGTCGTTCGCGAGATATCCGACACCGTTGATAAGACCCCGCTTGCGGCGACGCTGTCTATCGTGAACATTGAAATGCTGAGTCAGTAAAAGTTCATTATAGTATTCTAATTCAAGGTAATCGTGGTTTGCTTGCCGTATTATCATATTACAAAGCGATTGTTTTTCAATGGTGGTACACAATCTTTCCAAGTAATGTGTTATTTTATTATATGCCTCTATGCCGGCCCAATATGGTTCCATGTCGTAATAAACGACTAAATTCCATTTATCTCTGATGAGCTGTACCTTGGCTATTGGATCAAAGTACAGAGTTTGGTTAGAAGGAAATTGGTTGACGTTATGCAAACCATAAGATGGTAAAAAAATGGTCATGAAAAGCAATATAGAAGTGGCCACTGACATGAACTTTGGTCTCGTGGGACGTTTTCTTCTTTGCACTTCTGGTTCAGAGACACCACTTTGCTTGTTTGGTGAGTTATTTGGTTGTGTGTTGGATTGTGGTTGCGATGAGTCATCGGATGGGTTTATTGGTAATATTGACAGTTTAATAATAGGTCGTTTTAATATTCCATTTTTGGTTTTTAGAGTGACGACTCGTACTAAGCCATCGTCGCCTGGGTGCGTATCTAATACGCGCCCCATAAGCCACCTTCCTGGTGGCAAATTATCTTCATGGATAACAACAAGGTCACCCGTTGTAATATTTTTCTTGGTTTCCATCCATTTATTTCGTGCTGATAACTGAGTTAAATATTCGCAATTCCATCTTTTCCATAGGTCTTGAAATAGCTTGGTGATGAGATGCCACCTGGTTCTAGCATCTCGCTCGGTTTCAATGACAGTTAATCCCGGTCGTGCCGTCAAGAAATGAGCAGGTGTTAGATAATCAATATCATCAGGGTCTTCAGTCATAGCACACAGGGGCCGAGAATTAAGGCAAGCTTCTAATTTACTTAAGAGAGTCGTATACTCCTCGAATGTTAATTTTTGGACACCTATAACTTTCTTCAGATGCTGTTTAAGGCTCCTAACTGCCCTCTCCCAAAGTCCTCCGGCGTTTGGCCATGAAGGTGCATTAAAGTGCCATTCTATTTCCATTTCTGTGATTTCGGATAAGAAGTTTGTGTCAAATATTTCTTTAAGTTCAGTATACTCCTTTTGCAGTATCTTATTTGCCCCTACAAAGTTCGTTCCATTATCACTGTAAATATGACGTGGTGTTCCACGACGCGCAGCCATCCTGGTTAGTGCCGCCAAAAAAGCTGAACTGCTAAGGTCGGACACAAGCTCTATATGGACAGCTTTTGTAACCATACATACAAATATTGCTATGTATCCCTTGGTTGTTTTTATTCCCCGCCCTTTATTAGCTTTTACTTCTACAAAACCTGTGTAATCTACTCCACAATGGTAAAAGGGCTTCTCTGGGTTTACACGGGCTGTTGGTAAGTCACCCATAAGTTGGTACTGTCTTCTATGAGTTTGTTTTTCACATATTACGCACTTCCTAATAAATTTTTTGGTAGCCATATATCCCCCTATAATCCAATATTTTTGTCGTAAATTTGCTAAGGTTAGGCGAGCCCCACCATGAAAGGTTAGTTCATGAGCCTCTTGAATCAAAAGTGTAGTAAGGCGATGGTTGTGTGGTAAGATGATGGGATGCTTCATTTGCAAATTTATCTGTGCGTTTTTGAGTCTCCCACCTACACGCAAAATACCGTCTTGATCTAATATTGGGTTTAAATTTAAAATATTGCTTTTAGAGTGCACCTTTTTATGTTTTTGTAAATAATCGAGGTCGTTGGTAAATTCAGTGTGTTGTATAAATTTGATAACCAGTCGTTTTGCGCTTCGCAGCTCGTGTAAGGTGAGATAGGGTTGACGAACTTTTTTCTTGGTACTTGAAAAACGTAGTATCCATGCAATTATACGTATAGTTTTATTAATCGAAGAATATTTATTTAACAAGTTGTTTATTATGGTACTATTTGAATCTTCTTGGTTGATAACGACATATGATCGTTTTAAAACAGCTGGTTTAGTTTCTAAATTGGTTTCATATTGGATTTTATCGTTGATTGGTTCTTTGTGTAACGGCAGCCACTTTGGTCCTTGCCACCATAACTCATGGTCCTTTAATGTTTGGGTAGACACCCCTCGTGTTGCACAATCGGCGGGATTTTCATTGGTATTTATATACCGCCAACAGTCAGGTGGTATTATTTTGGTAATTAATTTCACTCTATTGGCAACGAATGCTTTCCATCGTGATGGGGGGCCTTGTAACCAACCCAAAACTGCAGTTGAGTCGCTCCAACAGAATAATTCGACGTTATGGTCAGAGAAGGAGGTTCGATGAACTTTATTCATAAGTTTTGATAATAATAGTGCGCCCATTAATTCTAGTCTAGGGACGGAAATAACTTTGTTTATGGGCGTCAATCGAGCCTTCGCCGCTACCAGCGTTACGGTTATATCATTGTTTTTAATAATTTTACAATAAATTACACATGCGTACGATTTACTGGATGCGTCACAGAATCCATGTAATTCGACACTCTGGTTATGTTCACTTACACCTAGCCATCTCTTTACTTCTATGGTATTTATTTGTTGTAATTCTTGTCTTAACAGTGTCCATTTTCGACTGATTTCTTCTGGTAGCTTATCATCCCAGTCTAAATTCAACAGCCAAACTTTTTGGAAAAGCATTTTCATTGAAATGCTTATAGGTGTTAGCCAACCTAGAGGGTCAAACAGTTTTGATATGTCTGACAATAATGTTCTTTTGGTTGGTGTTATGTTTGACTGTGAGTCTATTTTCGAGTCAAAGATAAATATGTCTTTTAGAGGGTTCCACCCAAGCCCTAAAGTTTTGGTTGAATCTGATTGTTTAAATTCATATGGTTGTTGGTTGTATTGGTTCTCCCCTAAATCAGTTAAAAGTTCTGGTTCATTTGAGTTCCATTTTCTTAAATTGAAACCGCCCCTTTTTAATAAGGTTATTAGCTGGTTTCTTAACTTTTTTGCGTTCTCCATACTCTGACATCCTCCGCAGTAGTCATCCATATAAAAACACTCTTCTAAAATCTTTGCTGCTTCTGGAAAATTGTCTCTTTCGTCTTGTGCAAGCTGTTTTAAGCACATCATCGCTAAAAATGGAGCTGGTTTTGTACCATAAGTAACGGTTGTTAACTGAAATGAACGAATAAGTTGGTTAAGCGAGTCCCTCCAAAATATCTTTTGGTAAATCTGGTCATTCTGGTGTATCATAATCTGCCTATACATTTTTTCTATATCGGCTGTATAAGCAAATTTGTACGTTCGCCATTTCAATATAAGTTCTTGCAGGTCTTTTTGTAAATTAGGACCTCTATTCATAATATCATTCAAACTAACTCCCGATGTAGATTTTGAAGATGCATTGAAAACGACCCGTAATTTCGTGGTTGTTGAATCTGATCGATTAACTGCATGGTGAGGTAAATAATATTCAGAGGTCGCTTCTGCCTTTGATGGTATCATATGACTTAAATGTAAATATTCGTTCATAAAGTTTTTATATTCGGTTTTTATTTGTGTATCTTTTTCAAGTTTTCTTTCTAAGTTTCGGAATTGAGCTAACGCTTGGTGTTTGGTTGATCCTAATGTTTCTTTAAGATTCTGTTTGAATGGGAGCCGAACCTCATATTTTCCGTTTGGTAGGCGTTTGGTGGTATTTAAAAAATATTGTAGGCATTCCTGATCTTCATTTGACATTTCCATTTGATGATCAGTTATGTCTTCAGTTTCCCAAAATCTTTTTAAGTCATCTATATTTTGTAAGACTACGTTACAATTAAAAGTTGTAGTCATACAGCCACAAAGCAGCCAGCCTAACTGTGTCTGCTGGGCTATTGGTTCGTTTTCCGTATTTCCCCTACGGATACCTTCCAATAAAATTCTACTGTAAACTTCGGCTCCAAGAAGTAAGTCAATAGGTCTACTCTCATTAAATTCGGGATCCGCTAATTCTATGTTCTGAATGTGCGGATACGATGGTTTTATGAAAGTGGAGTTTGGTAAGTTTTTTATTAAATTATTCATGATAATAACGTTTGTTTTTAATCTGAAATTGTTATATAACGACCACAATTCAATTTCCCCTTTTCCTTTACAATGGTTTTCTTTTTCACCAACACCGAATATTTTCCCCTTACACTGGTATCTCTTTAAACCTAATCGTTGAGCGGCATTTTCAGTTATCAATGAAATTTGAGAACCCTGGTCTATTAAAGCTCTCATGGTAAGTTGCGTACCATCTTTTACTGTTACGTTAATCATGGCTGTGGACAACAAAATTTCGGATGTGTCATTCCATGAAGCGTGAGTTGAAGACGTACGAGCCTCTTGTTCCTTTTTTGGCAGATTGGGTACAAGTTTTGTTTTGTGTTTCAATGACGTAGTCTGTTCTGGTTTTATTAGTAATGCTTCGTGTAATAAAGTATTGTGAAATCCGAAGCACTTGCGGCATCGTTTATTAGAATTACAATGTTTATTAAAATGGTTAATTAGACAGTTTTTACAATACTTCAATTCATTTATTAAATTTAATTTCTGTTCGTCAGACATTCTTTGAAATATGACGCACTTCCATAAGCCGTGTTCTGAATTGCACAATGTACACGTAAACGGCTGTGACACATGTAACGATTTCATAACCTTTGTGTTATTATTAATGTTGTTATAATCTGGTTTATAGTTAATAGGATAATTATTAGGATGATTTCTTTGGTTAGAATAAGATTTTCTTTGAAAAGATTGATGTGGTTGAACGTTATTTCTCTGGTTGATGTTATCTTGTTTGCGACGTGAAGCTTCTAAAGCTGTAAATTTATCTTCTAAAAACTGTAAGAATTCTTTGAGAACAGGCATTTCTCTTGGTTGCCTTACTGACTCTATATATTGTGAAAATGAGTCACTGTCTAATTTTTGAGATAATAAGTGGACCAAAAGTGGGTCCCATGTGGTTATGTCAACACCCAAACTTGTAATGGCGTGAAGACTTTCTTTAGTGACATCATGTAATTTTTTGATGGCCGTCATTGATTGATGTTGCATATTGGGAAGACCTAACATGATGTTAATATGCGAAGTAAAAATTAATTTCTTATTGTCATATCTGTGGTTTAGAATCTCCCAACATACGTCATAGTTTTCGGAACTGATTTGAAGGTGGTGAATGAGACGCTCAGCTTCACCAGTAATTTTTCCTTTTAAATATTGCATTTTTTGGGCTTTAGACACCGAAGGATTTTTGTGAATCGTCTCATTGAACAAGTCTTTAAAGGACATCCACTGATGGAAGTTACCGCTGAAATTTGGTATATCCATTTGTGGTGTTGACTTCTCTCTATGAGACATGTTGCACATTTCATTATTGATCGATTTCTTTATCTGGTTGAATAACTGTTCGTGTTTGATAAACTCATTTTGGTACCACAAGTTTTCTTCATTGGACTCGCTTTCAATCTCCCAATGAAAGCTGTCGATTATCGACCACCTGGTTTGAAGAGAATGAAGAGCATCTTCGAATTCCCACTTGTTTTGCATCTGGTTCACGTTTATGGTGCCTACAGTGTGCATGAAGGCTTTGAAGTTAATAGTTTGCTTTTTAAGCATATTGTGTAATTGACTGCCAGACGCCGTGGTTTCATCTTGCTTTTGGGATAGTTCAGCACGCGATGAAGTTCCTTCTTCCTCCTCTGGTTTTTTAGGTTCTGATGTTAACTGTTTCATTGTGGTCGTAATTAATTTTTTAATGGTGAAATAGAGTTCTTCGGCTATGCCGAAACAACCCTTTTTAAAATAAATATGGTCAAATTCTGCTATCGCACACATTTTTTGGTGGTTGATTTCGTAGTCTTTCCAATAAGACTCTAAAAGTTCTAATTTACGGTTACAATAATCAATGGTTTTTCTATCTGGCCCATCTTTCTTGATGTTGGTTAGAAGCTTTTTTAAAGCTTCATAAATTTCAGTCTGGTTGAGGAAGTAATTTTCCATTTTGCTGAAATTTATTTACAATATGTATAAAAAAATATGGTTTGGTCTGACCTGGTTTTCTCCTTACGATGTAGCTCAGTAAAACACTGAAATGCAATGAAGACTGGTAATGTTCACTAACACTGGTTTAAATGCTCGAAGGACCATGATACGGTGTGCACGCTATGGTGGTGCTGGTTTACCGTTTGGTTGGGCCGAGATAGAAATGTGAGTACACGCCAAAGTACTTTGGTAAAATTGACTATCGTACTGGTCGCTACGGTAGCCGAACGCGCACTGGTTTTAAAGCGTGCATTTAAACGTAAATCGAAAATGCACGAAAAGCATAAAAATGGTCGCGCGACGGTGTTCGGTTGCGTAGCTCCGAACAGATGGGAATATCTCCAAAACCATCGAGGATGGGAAGTCGGTCTCCATAGCGCGTTTCCATCCCTCGGTGCGATCCTTCTTAAGGGCCATCCCGATTTTCGGGATTTCCATCCCTTCATCCCGTCTCCATACAAATTTATGGATTTTCGGAAAAGCGATTTATTTCAACCGGAAGGAGATTTTCTGGAGCGGTATATCTCATCCCATCGTATGGAGGGCGGCGTAGCGCGTCCCGGGAAATTCTTCAGTGCTCGGTCCACCGACCTGGTACAAAGATGGCGACTGGTACTCGGAAAGTAAGAGGGATGGAAGGGTGGCGTTTGCGAAATGTCATAGATGGTCATCGGTAGTCACCAGGGAAAATGTCATCCCCATCCCGTTCATACATTTTTTTTACACTCCATACAACCTGCATGGACTTTACGATCCCCGTAGCTCCTCAACGATGGCAGCTGCCCGTGCGGTCTCTTTAAGGGATAACGGTTTCTCCTCGAGGCCCATCGGCCGGGACGGTCTACTTCCCCCCGCCTCCCCCCCTTCGCCCCCCCCCACCATACAAAAGTGGCATTTCATTTCGGAAGGATGGGAATATCTCCAAAACCATCGCGGGTAGGTGGGTGGAAACTTTGGCGGATAACCGTCACCCCGCGAGATCCACCCCCAGGGACCGTCACCTTCCCCCTACCTCCCCTCCTTTACCATCCTTTCATACAAAATCACACCTCTTGCACATTTAGAGGAGGGCGGTCGACCCGCCGCGAAGGGTCTCGAGGCCGGGGGGGCGAATGACGAGGAGGGGGGGTAGGGGAGGATAGGGGAGCGCGCAGCGCGACCCGCCTCCCCGGCCCCCCTCCGAGGAATTCGCGACCCCGGACTCGAGGGCCGCAGCGGCGGCAACGGTGACCGGAGAGCCGCGAAAGTCCACCCCCATCGGCCATTTAGACACAGCCAAGACCCAATGACCCCGATCCTCCCCATCCCATCCGTCCATCCCGGTGCGAACTCGGAAACGGTTCGACCGATACCCCCCGTGTTTGGGCTCATTCGATCGGGATCGTCGCGGGTAGTCCATGGGGTCGGACCGAATTTTGGCATTACGCACTCGCCCACCCCCTCCCTCCTACACTCCATACAAAATCACAACTAAAAGGGATTTTTCCACCCACACAAGAGACGGCGGTCGACCCGTCGCGGAGCGAAGCGGAGCGACGGCAATGGTCTACCGGGGCACCAAAAAAAGGAGAGATTTCGACACCCCCTCCCTTCGCACCCCCTCAGTCGTAACACGGAAACGGCGCGTCACAGCCGGGTCGTGTTTGGGGTCATCGGAGACGTCTCCTCGAGATAAAAAATTTGACGCCCCCCTCGGACCCCCCAGGCCGTAACTCGGAAACGGCACGTCACAGCCGGGTCGTGTTTGGACTCATCGGAGACGTCTCCCCGAGATAAAAAAATTGATCCCCTCTCCAACCCCCTCAGCCGTAACTCGGAAACGGCCCGGCGCAGCCAGGTCGTGTTTGGGGTCTTCGGAGACGTCTCCCCGAGATAAAAAATTTGCCGCCCCCCTCCAACACCCCCGGCCGTAACTCGGAAACAGCGCGACTCAACCGCGTCGTGTTTCGGGTCATCGGAGACGTCTCCCCGAGATAAAAAAAATTGAACCCCCCTCCAACCCCCTCAGCCGTATCTCGGAAACGACGCGTCACAACCGGGCCGTGTTTGGGGTCATCGGAGACGTCTCCCAGAGATAAAAAATTTGACGCCCCCCTCGGACCCCCCCGGCCGTAACTCGGAAACGGCGTGACGCAGACGGGTCGTGTTTGGGCTCATTGGAGACGTCTCCCCGAGATAAAAAAAATTGAACCCCCCTCCAACCCCCTCAGCCGTATCTCGGAAACGGCGCGTCACAACCGGGCCGTGTTTGGGGTCATCGGAGACGTCTCCCAGAGATAAAAAATTTGACGCCCCCCTCGGACCCCCCCGGCCGTAACTGGGAAACGGCGCGACGCAGCCGGGTCGTGTTTGGGCTCATTGGAGACGTCTCCCCGAGATAAAAAATTTGACGCCCCCCTCGGACCCCCTCAGTCGGAATTCGGGAACGGCGCAACGCAGCCGGGTCGTGTTTGGGCTCATCGGAGACGTCTCCTCGAGATAAAAAATTTGACGCGCCCCTCGGACCCCCCCCCCCCCCCCGGCCGTAACTCGGAAACGGTACGTCACAGCCGGGTCGTGTTTGGGGTCATCGGAGACGTCTCACCGAGATAAAAAATTTGACGTCTCCCTCGGACCCCCCCGACCGTAACTCGGAAATGGTACGTCACAGCCGGGTCGTGTTTGGAGTCATCTGAGACGTTTCGGGAAGACGAATTTTTTAGAGACCAAATTTCAAATTTTGACAGTTGCGGTCTACTCGTTGGACCACGGTAAACGGTAAAAGATAAACCCCTCGTGTTGGGTATCATTTAAAAGGTCTCAACGAGGGTGATATATTGGCACCCCTTCCCCCACCCTCCCTTAGACCCCCTCTACTTAAAATACTTCCGAAATACAAAACAAAGACCCCAGAACCAAACCAAAACAATTGTAAGCGCTCAGTCGCACGAATAAACACTAAACTCATCAACTCCCCCCACTCTCTAACCCCCCCCCCCCCCCCCTGACCGTAACTCGAAAACGTCGCGCGTGTTTGGGCTCATCAGAGACGTCTTGGGAACACAAATTTTTTAGAGTAGATAAAATTTCAAATTTTGACAGTTGCGGCCTACTCAGTAGACTATGGTCAACGGTTACAGATAAACCCCCGAGTTGGGTATCATTTGAAAGGTCTCAACGAGGGTGATTTATTGCCACCACCCCCTACCCCCTCCCCCCTTACTTACCCCCAAATTTTCACCAATTACAAAACAAAGACCCAAAACCAAACCAAAACAATTAGACATGGCAAAATACAACAAAAAACGAAACACAAAAACCCCCCCGCGGGCTGCAAGCCCGCGGCATCGAGCAACCTACTAGTTTTAATAAACTATAAAGCCGAAATCCCACTCACGTACTCAACTAATGACTGACTCATCGATTTGTTCTCCCAGAAGGAGCGGTCGGGGGTTTCCCTATTATAGGTGGTCGCGTAGGGGATTCCCCGGTGACCTCCAGAAAAATCTCATATCCTCGGTAAACCGACCTGGTAAAAAGTTGGTTAGTGGTCCTCGGAAACTATGAGGGATAGAAGGGTGGCGTTTGCGGAATGTCATAGAGGGTCATCGGTGGTCACCAGGGAAAGTGTCATCCCCATCCCGTTCATACATTTTTTTTAAACTCCATACAACTTTTTTGGACTTTTCAAAGTGGACTACCTCCCAAACCGCCGGGGATAGGTGGTCGGCGTCTTTGGGGGATGATCACCCATAGTGGTGGTCCAACTTCTCGGATAAACTTTATCCCTTCATCCCGCCCCCTTCATCCCGTCTCCATACAAAAAGTGGCCATTTTTTTGGAAGGATAAAAATGTCTCCGAAACCATCGAGGATAGGAAGTCGATCTCAATGGCGCGTTTCCGTCCCTCGGTGGGATGCTTCTTAAAAGCTATCCCGATTTATGGGATTTCCATCCCTTCATCCCGTTTCATGCCAATATTGGGTTTTTTCTGAATTTTCTAAAAAGCTATTTTTTTCACCCACAAGGAGACACCGTGGGGCGGTGTATCCTATCCCGTCGTATGGAGGGTGGCGTAGCGCGCCCCAGGAAATTATTCGATCCTCGGTCCACCTACCTGGTAAAAAGTTGGTGATTGGTCTTCGGAAACCACGGGGGATAGAAGGGTGGCGTTTGCGGAATGTCATAGAGGGTCATCGGTAGTTACCAGGGAAAATGTCATCCCCATCCCGTTCATACATTTTTTTTACACTCCATACAACTTTTTGGATTTTTCAAAGTGGAACATCTCCGAAACCGCCGGAGATAGGTGGTCGGCGTCTTAGGGGGATGATAACCCATAGTGGTGGTCCAACTTCTCGGATAAACTTTATCCCCCCATCCCGCCATCTTCATCCCGTCTCCATACAAAAGTGGCATTTTCGGCGAAAGGGATGGGAATATCTCTAAAACCGTGCGGGATAGGTGGTCGGTCGCCGTGGCGCGTTTCCATCCCTCGGTGGGATGCTTCTTAAAAGCCATCCCGATTTTCGGGATTTCCATCCCTTCATCCCGCCACCATACAAATTTATGGTTTTTCGGAAAAGCGATTTATTTCACCCACAAGGAGATTTTCTGGAGCGATATATCTCATCCCGTCGTATGGAGGGTGGCGTAGCGCGTCCCGGGAAATTTCTCGGTCCTCGGTCCACCGACCTGGTACAAAGATGGCGACTGGTACTCGGAAAGTAAGAGGGATGGAAGGGTGGCGTTTGCGGAATGTCATAGAGGGTCATCGGTAGTCACCAGGGAGAGAGTCATCCCCATCCCGTTCATACATTTTTTTTACACTCCATACAACCTGTACGGACTTTACGATCCCCGTAGCTCCTCAACGGTGGCAGCTGCCCGTGCGGTCTCTTTGGGGGATAGGGGTTTCTCCCCGAGGACCATCGGCCGAGACGATCTACTTCCCCTCACCTCCCCCCCTTCGCCCCCCCTCCATACAAAAGTGGAATTTCTTTTCGGAAGGATAGGAAATATCTCCAAAACCATCGCGGATGGGTGGGTGGACACTTTGGCGGATAACCGTCACCCCGCGAGATCCACCCTCCGGGACCGTCACCTTCCCCCCACCTCACCCCCTTCATCCCCTTTCATACAAAATCACACCTCTTGCACATTTAGAGGAGGGCGGTCGACCCGCCGCGAAGGGCCTCGAGGCCGGGGGGGCGAATGACGAGGAGGGGGGGGTAGGGGGGGATAGGGGAGCGCGCAGCGCGACCCGCCCCCCCGGCCCTCCTCCGAGGAATTCGCGACCCCGGACTCGAGGGCCGCAGCGGCGGCAACGGTGACCGGAGAGCCGCGAAATTCCATCCCCCTTCGGCCATTTAGACACAGCCAACACTGAATCACCCTGATCCACCCCATCCCATCCGTCCATCCCGGTACGACCTCGGAAAGGGTTCGACCGATACCCCCCGTGCTTGTGCTCATTCGATCGGGCTCGTCGCGGGTAGTCCAAGGGGTTGGACCGAATTTTGCCATTGCGCACTCGCCCTCCCCCTCCCTCCCCCAGTCCATACAAAATCACAACTAAAAGGGATTTTTTCACCCACACTAGAGACGGCGGTCGACCCGTCGCGGAGCGAAGCGGAGCGAAGCGGAGCGACGGCAAGGGTCTACCGGGGCACCAAAAAAAGCGAGATTTTTGACAAGAAAAATTTTAACCCCCCTCGGACCCCCTCAGTCGTAACTCGGAAACGGCGCAACGCAACCAGATCGTGTTTGGGCTCATCGAAGACGTCTCCCCGAGATAATAAAATTGAACCCCCCTCCACACCCCTCAGCCGTAACTCGGAAACGGCGCGACGCAGCCAGGTCGTGTTTGGGCTCACCGGAGACGTCTCGAGGAAATAAAAAATTTGAACCCCCCTCGGACCCCCCAGGCCGTAACTTGGAAACGACGCGACGTAGTGGGGTCGTGTTTGGGCTCATCGGAGACGTCTCCCAGAGATAAAAAATTTGACGCCCCCCTCGGACCCCCCCGGCCTTAACTCGGAAACGGCGCGTCACAACCGGGTCGTATTTGGGGTCATCGGAGACGTCTCCCAGAGATAAAAAATTTGACGCCCCCCTCGGACCCCTCCGGCCGTAACTTGGAAACGGCGCGACGCAGACGAGTCGTGTTTGGGGTCATCGGAGACGTCTCGTCGAGATAAAAAATTTGACGCCCCCCTCGGACTCCCCCGGCCGTAACTCGGAAACGACGCGACACAGTGGGGTCGTCTTTGGGGTCATTGGAGACGTGTCCCCGAGATAATAAAATTGAACCCCCCTCCAACCCCCCCGCCCGTAACTCGGAAACGGCGCGACTCAGCCGGGTCGTGTTTGGGGTCTTCGCAGACGTTTCGACTAGATAAAAAAATTGAACCCCCCTCAGACCCCCTCAGTTATAACTCGGGAACGGCGCGACGCAGCCGGGTCGTGTTTGGGCTCATCGGAGACGTCTCGACGAGATAAAAAATTTGAACCCCCTCGGACCCCCTCCGGCCGTAACTCGGAAGCGACGCGACGCAGTGGGGTCGTGTTTGGGGTCATTGGAGACGTCACCCCGAGATAATAAAATTGAACCCCCCTCCAACCCCCTCAGCCATAACTCGGAAACGGCGCAACGCAGCCAGGTCGTGTTTGGGCTCATCGGCGACGTCTCCCAGAGATAAAAAATTTCACGCCCCCCTCGGCCGTAACTCGGAAACGGCGCGTCACAACCGGGTCGTGTTTGGGGTCCTCGGAGACGTCTCAGAAAGACAAATTTTTTAGAGAAGACCAAATTTCAAAATTTGAGAATTTCGGTGTACTCAGTAGACCATGGTCAACGGTTACAGGTAGACCCCTCGTGTTGGGTATCATTTGAAAGGTCTCAACGATGGTGATCTATTGCCCCGCCCGCCTCCGCCCTCCCCTCTTGCTTACCCCCAATTCTTCACGAATTACAAAACAAAAACCCAAAAGAAAACCAAAACACAGTCGCACGAATATACACTAAACTCATCAACTCCCCCCCCCCCCCCCCCACACACACAAAAGTGGAATTTTCGGCGAAACGGATGGGACGATTTACAAAACAAAGACCCAAAACCAAACCAAAACAATTAGACATGGCAAAAAGACAACAAAAAACAAAACACAAAAACCCCCCCGCGGGCTGCAAGCCCGCGGCATCGAGCAACCTACTAGTTAACAAATATAAAGCCGAACACCCACTGACCGAACTATTGACAAAGTTCTCCGGGAAGGAGTGGTGGGGGGATTTCCCCTCGGGGCTCGTCGTGAAGAGGAAGAAAAGTTGTCGAGAAATTAAATCGAAGACCTCGGTACACCGACCTGGTAAAAAGTTGGCGACGGGATCTCGGAAACTGTGAGGGATAGAAGGGTGGCGTTTGCGGAAAGTCATAAGGGGTGATCGGCGGTTACCACAGAACGAGTCATCCCCATCCCGTTCATACATTTTTTTTAAACTCCATACAACTTTTTTGAAATTTTCAAAGTGGCACATCTCCAAAACCACCGGAGATAGCGGGGCGGCGTCTTCTGCGGATGACCATCCGTCGTGGTGGTCCAACTTCTGGGATAAACTTTATCCCCCCATTCCGCCCCCTTCATCCCGCCTCCATACAAAAGTGGCTTTTTCACCGAAAGGGATGGGAATATCTCCAAAACCATCCGGGATAGGTGGGTGGTCGCAATGGCGCGTTTCCATACTTCGGCGGGATGCTTCCTGGGGGCTATCCCGTTTTTCGAGATTTCCATCCCTTCATCCCGCCTCCATACAAATTTTTATTTTTTCGGAAAAGCAATCTTTTCACCTGGAACGGGGCAACGCGGGACGGTCTATCCTGTCCGTCGGATAGACAGTGATGTTCCGAGCTCCACGCACTTTTGCCACCCTCGATCCACCGACCTGGTACAAAGTCGGTGAGGGGTCCTCGGAAACTACGAGGGATAGAGGGATGGCGTTTGCGGAATGTCATAGGGGGTCATCGGTAGTTACCATAGAAAGACTCATCCCCATCCCGTTCATACATTTTTTTTAAACTCCATACAACTTTTTTGAAATATTCCAAGGGGGTTATCTCCGAAACCCCCGGAGATAGCGGGGTGGCGTCTTTGGAGGATGATCACCTCTCGTGATGGTCCAAGTGCCGGGATAGGTTTCATCCCCCCATCCCGCCCCCTTCATCCCGCCTCCTTACAAAAGTGGCATTTTCACCGAAAGGGATGGGAATATCTCCAAAACCATCCGGGATGGGTGGGTGGTCGCAATGGCGCGTTTCCATCCCTCGACGGGACGCTTCCTGGGGGCCATCCCGTTTTTCGGGATTTCCATCCCTTCATCCCGCCTCCATACAAAACTAGGGTTTTTTGGAACGGCTCCCATTTCACCTGGAAGAGGTTAAAATGGAGCGGCCTATCCTATCCCGCCGAATAGTGGGTAAAGTTCTGAGGTCCAGGCTTTTTTGCCATCCTCGGTCCACTGACTTGGTACAAAGTCGGTGAGAGGTCCTCGGAGACTAGGAGGGATAGAGGGATGGCGTTTGCGGAATGTCATAGGGGGTCATCGGCGGTTACCAAATCGAGACCTATCCCCATCCCGTTCATACATTTTTTTTAAACTCCATACAACTTTTTTCGAAATTTTCAAAGTGGGATATATCCGAAACCACCGGGGATGGAGGGTCGGTTTCTACGGGAGCGATCGACTATCGTCCTGGTCCAACTTCTCGGATAAACGTCATCCCCCTATCCCGCCCCGTCTATCCCGGCTCCATACAAGGATGTGATTTTCGGCGACAGGGATGGGAATATCGTCAAAACCGTCGGGGACAGGGACGTGGTCGCTATGGCGAATTTTCATCCCTAGGTGGGATGCTTCCAAGGGGCCATCCCGAACTCGGTCCACCTACCTGGTACAAAGTTGGTGAGAGGTCCTCGGAGACTATGAACGATAGAGGGATGGCGTTTGCGGAATGTCATAGGGGGTCATCGGCGGTTACCAAATCGAGACCCATCCCCATCCCGTTCATACATTTTTTTTAAACTCCATACAACTTTTTGGATTTTTGGAAGTGGGATACCTCCAAAACCACCGGGGATAGAGGGGCGGAGTCTTCGGGGGATAGGCATCGTTCCTTGAGGTCCAACTTCTCGGATAAACTTTATCCTCCCATCCCGCCCTCTTCATCCCGTCTCCATACAAAAGTGGCATTTTCGGCGAAATGGATGGGAATATCTCCAAAACTTTGCGGGATAGGTGGTCGGTTGCTATGGCACGTTTTCATCTCCCGATGGGATGCCTCTTGGGGGCCATCCCGATTTTCGGGTATCCCATCCCTTCATCCCGTCTCCATACAAAAGAGGCATTTTCGGCAAAAAGGGATGGGAATATCTCCAAAACCATCGGGGATAGGTGGTCGGTGACCATGGCGCGTTTCAACCCTTCGGTGGGATACCTCTTAAGGACCATCCCGATTTTCGGGATTTCTATCCCTTCATCCCGTTTCCATACAAATTTTAATTTTTCGGAAAAGCGATTTATTTCACCAGGGAGGGGGCAGTGTCGGGTAGTCATCGTATAGAGGGTGGCGTAGCGCACCGAAAGAAATTCCTCGGTCCTCGGTCTACCGACCTGGTACAATGTTGGTGAGAGGTCCTCGGAAACTACGAGGGATAGAGGGATGGCGTTTGCGGATTGTCATAGATGGTCATCGGTAATTACCACTGGATCACTCATCCACATCCCGTTCATACATTTTTTTAAACCTCATACAACTTCATACAAAATCACACCTCGATGGCGATTTTGTACATTTAGAGGAGAGGTCGACCCGCCGCGAAGGGTCTCGAGGCCGGGGGGGCGAACGACGAGGAGGGGGGATGTGGGGGATAGGGGAGCGCGCAGCGCGACCCGCCCCCCCGACCCCCCTCCGAGGAATTCGCGACCCCGGACTCGAGGGCCGCAGCGGCGGCAACGGTGACCAAAGAGCCGCGGAAGTTCATCCCTTTTGGCCATTTAGACACAGCCAAGACTCAATCACCCCAATCCACCCCATCCCATCCTCCATCCCAGTGCGAACTCGGAAACGGTGCGACCGATACCCCCCGTGTTTGGGCTCATTCGATCGGGCTCATCGCGGGTAATCCGACTGGTCCGACCTAATTTCGGCATTGCGCACTTGCCCACCGCCTCAGTCCCCTCTCCATACAAAATCACACCTAAAAGGGATTTTTTTTCCACGCACATAAGAGACGGCGGTAGATCCGTCGCGGAGCGAAACAGAGCGGCGGGAAGTCTACCGTGGCCCCGAATTTTGACACCCCCCCACACCCCCCAACCCCAACCCCCTCAGCCGTAACTCGGAAACGACGCGATGCAGCCAGGTCGTGTGTGGGCTCATCGGAGACGTCTCGGGAAGACGAATTTTTTAGAGTAGACCAAATTTCAAAATTTGACAATTCCGGTCTACTCAGTAGACCATGGTCAACGGTTACAAGTAGACCCCTCGTGTTGGGTATCATTTGAAAGGTCTCAACGAGGGTGATCTATTGAAACTAACCCCCTCCCTCCCCCGCCTACTTAATCCTTCCGAAATACAAAACAAAGACCCCAAAACCAAACCAAAACAATTATAAGAGCACAGTCGCACGAATAAGCACTAATAGAACCAAATCCCCCCCCCTGTAACCCCCCGACCGTAACTTGGAAACGGCTAGATGCAGCCGGGTCGTGTTTGGGGTCAACGGAAACGTCTCGGGTAGACGAATTTTTTAGAGTAGACCAAATTTAAAATTTTGACAGTTGGAGTCTACTCAGTCGACTATGGTCAACGGTTACAGGTAGACCCCCCGTGTTGGGTATCATTTGAAAGGTCTCAACGAAGGTGATCTATTGCCACCACCCGCCTCCCCCCCTCCCCCCTAACTTTACCTCACCTAACAACCTTACTTACTTACCCCCAATTCTTCACGAATTAGAAAACAAAGACCCAAAACCAAACCAAAATAATTAGACATGGCAAAAGACCATCACCTATCTCACAGCCGCGCCCCCGCGGGCTGCTTGCAGTCCGCGGCAGCACACAAAATCTATTATTAATAAACTATAAAGCCGAAATCCCACTCACGTACTCAACTAATGACTGACTCATCGATTTGTTCTCCCAGAAGGAGCGGTCGGGGGTTTCCCTATTATAGGTGGTCGCGTAGGGGATTCCCCGGTGACCTCCAGAAAAATCTCATATCCTCGGTAAACCGACCTGGTAAAAAGTTGGTTAGTGGTCCTCGGAAACTATGAGGGATAGAAGGGTGGCGTTTGCGGAATGTCATAGAGGGTCATCGGTGGTCACCAGGGAAAGTGTCATCCCCATCCCGTTCATACATTTTTTTTAAACTCCATACAACTTTTTTGGACTTTTCAAAGTGGACTACCTCCCAAACCGCCGGGGATAGGTGGTCGGCGTCTTTGGGGGATGATCACCCATAGTGGTGGTCCAACTTCTCGGATAAACTTTATCCCTTCATCCCGCCCCCTTCATCCCGTCTCCATACAAAAAGTGGCCATTTTTTTGGAAGGATAAAAATGTCTCCGAAACCATCGAGGATAGGAAGTCGATCTCAATGGCGCGTTTCCGTCCCTCGGTGGGATGCTTCTTAAAAGCTATCCCGATTTATGGGATTTCCATCCCTTCATCCCGTTTCATGCCAATATTGGGTTTTTTCTGAATTTTCTAAAAAGCTATTTTTTTCACCCACAAGGAGACACCGTGGGGCGGTGTATCCTATCCCGTCGTATGGAGGGTGGCGTAGCGCGCCCCAGGAAATTATTCGATCCTCGGTCCACCTACCTGGTAAAAAGTTGGTGATTGGTCTTCGGAAACCACGGGGGATAGAAGGGTGGCGTTTGCGGAATGTCATAGAGGGTCATCGGTAGTTACCAGGGAAAATGTCATCCCCATCCCGTTCATACATTTTTTTTACACTCCATACAACTTTTTGGATTTTTCAAAGTGGAACATCTCCGAAACCGCCGGAGATAGGTGGTCGGCGTCTTAGGGGGATGATAACCCATAGTGGTGGTCCAACTTCTCGGATAAACTTTATCCCCCCATCCCGCCATCTTCATCCCGTCTCCATACAAAAGTGGCATTTTCGGCGAAAGGGATGGGAATATCTCTAAAACCGTGCGGGATAGGTGGTCGGTCGCCGTGGCGCGTTTCCATCCCTCGGTGGGATGCTTCTTAAAAGCCATCCCGATTTTCGGGATTTCCATCCCTTCATCCCGCCACCATACAAATTTATGGTTTTTCGGAAAAGCGATTTATTTCACCCACAAGGAGATTTTCTGGAGCGATATATCTCATCCCGTCGTATGGAGGGTGGCGTAGCGCGTCCCGGGAAATTTCTCGGTCCTCGGTCCACCGACCTGGTACAAAGATGGCGACTGGTACTCGGAAAGTAAGAGGGATGGAAGGGTGGCGTTTGCGGAATGTCATAGAGGGTCATCGGTAGTCACCAGGGAGAGAGTCATCCCCATCCCGTTCATACATTTTTTTTACACTCCATACAACCTGTACGGACTTTACGATCCCCGTAGCTCCTCAACGGTGGCAGCTGCCCGTGCGGTCTCTTTGGGGGATAGGGGTTTCTCCCCGAGGACCATCGGCCGAGACGATCTACTTCCCCTCACCTCCCCCCCTTCGCCCCCCCTCCATACAAAAGTGGAATTTCTTTTCGGAAGGATAGGAAATATCTCCAAAACCATCGCGGATGGGTGGGTGGACACTTTGGCGGATAACCGTCACCCCGCGAGATCCACCCTCCGGGACCGTCACCTTCCCCCCACCTCACCCCCTTCATCCCCTTTCATACAAAATCACACCTCTTGCACATTTAGAGGAGGGCGGTCGACCCGCCGCGAAGGGCCTCGAGGCCGGGGGGGCGAATGACGAGGAGGGGGGGGTAGGGGGGGATAGGGGAGCGCGCAGCGCGACCCGCCCCCCCGGCCCTCCTCCGAGGAATTCGCGACCCCGGACTCGAGGGCCGCAGCGGCGGCAACGGTGACCGGAGAGCCGCGAAATTCCATCCCCCTTCGGCCATTTAGACACAGCCAACACTGAATCACCCTGATCCACCCCATCCCATCCGTCCATCCCGGTACGACCTCGGAAAGGGTTCGACCGATACCCCCCGTGCTTGTGCTCATTCGATCGGGCTCGTCGCGGGTAGTCCAAGGGGTTGGACCGAATTTTGCCATTGCGCACTCGCCCTCCCCCTCCCTCCCCCAGTCCATACAAAATCACAACTAAAAGGGATTTTTTCACCCACACTAGAGACGGCGGTCGACCCGTCGCGGAGCGAAGCGGAGCGACGGCAAGGGTCTACCGGGGCACCAAAAAAAGCGAGATTTTTGACAAGAAAAATTTTAACCCCCCTCGGACCCCCTCAGTCGTAACTCGGAAACGGCGCAACGCAACCAGATCGTGTTTGGGCTCATCGAAGACGTCTCCCCGAGATAATAAAATTGAACCCCCCTCCACACCCCTCAGCCGTAACTCGGAAACGGCGCGACGCAGCCAGGTCGTGTTTGGGCTCACCGGAGACGTCTCGAGGAAATAAAAAATTTGAACCCCCCTCGGACCCCCCAGGCCGTAACTTGGAAACGACGCGACGTAGTGGGGTCGTGTTTGGGCTCATCGGAGACGTCTCCCAGAGATAAAAAATTTGACGCCCCCCTCGGACCCCCCCGGCCTTAACTCGGAAACGGCGCGTCACAACCGGGTCGTATTTGGGGTCATCGGAGACGTCTCCCAGAGATAAAAAATTTGACGCCCCCCTCGGACCCCTCCGGCCGTAACTTGGAAACGGCGCGACGCAGACGAGTCGTGTTTGGGGTCATCGGAGACGTCTCGTCGAGATAAAAAATTTGACGCCCCCCTCGGACTCCCCCGGCCGTAACTCGGAAACGACGCGACACAGTGGGGTCGTCTTTGGGGTCATTGGAGACGTGTCCCCGAGATAATAAAATTGAACCCCCCTCCAACCCCCCCGCCCGTAAGTCGGAAACGGCGCGACTCAGCCGGGTCGTGTTTGGGGTCTTCGCAGACGTTTCGACTAGATAAAAAAATTGAACCCCCCTCAGACCCCCTCAGTTATAACTCGGGAACGGCGCGACGCAGCCGGGTCGTGTTTGGGCTCATCGGAGACGTCTCGACGAGATAAAAAATTTGAACCCCCTCGGACCCCCTCCGGCCGTAACTCGGAAGCGACGCGACGCAGTGGGGTCGTGTTTGGGGTCATTGGAGACGTCACCCCGAGATAATAAAATTGAACCCCCCTCCAACCCCCTCAGCCATAACTCGGAAACGGCGCAACGCAGCCAGGTCGTGTTTGGGCTCATCGGCGACGTCTCCCAGAGATAAAAAATTTCACGCCCCCCTCGGCCGTAACTCGGAAACGGCGCGTCACAACCGGGTCGTGTTTGGGGTCCTCGGAGACGTCTCAGAAAGACAAATTTTTTAGAGAAGACCAAATTTCAAAATTTGAGAATTTCGGTGTACTCAGTAGACCATGGTCAACGGTTACAGGTAGACCCCTCGTGTTGGGTATCATTTGAAAGGTCTCAACGATGGTGATCTATTGCCCCGCCCGCCTCCGCCCTCCCCTCTTGCTTACCCCCAATTCTTCACGAATTACAAAACAAAAACCCAAAAGAAAACCAAAACACAGTCGCACGAATATACACTAAACTCATCAACTCCCCCCCCCCCCCCCCACACACACAAAAGTGGAATTTTCGGCGAAACGGATGGGACGATTTACAAAACAAAGACCCAAAACCAAACCAAAACAATTAGACATGGCAAAAAGACAACAAAAAACAAAACACAAAAACCCCCCCGCGGGCTGCAAGCCCGCGGCATCGAGCAACCTACTAGTTAACAAATATAAAGCCGAACACCCACTGACCGAACTATTGACAAAGTTCTCCGGGAAGGAGGGGTGGGGGGGTTCCCCCTTGGGGCTCGACGTGAAGAGGAAGAAAAGTTGTCGAGAAATTAAATCAGGACCCTCGGTACACCGACCTGGTAAAAAGTTGGCGACGGGATCTCGGAAAGTGTGAGGGATAGAAGGGTGGCGTTTGCGGATAGTCATAAGGGGTGATCGGCAGTTACCACAGAACGAGTCATCCCCACCCCGTTCATACATTTTTTTTAAACTCCATACAACTTTTTTGAAATTTTCAAAGTGGAACACCTCCCGAACCGCCGGAGATAGCGGGGTGGCGTCTTCGGCGGATGACCACCTATCGCGGTGGTCCAACTTCTGGGATAAACTTTATCCCCCTATCCCGCCCCCTTCATCCCGCCTCCATACAAAAGTGGCATTTTCACCGAAAGGGATGAGAATATCTCCAAAACCATTAGGGATAGGTTGGTGGTCGCAATGGCGCGTTTCCATCCCTCGGCGGGATGCTTCCTGGGGGCTATCCCGTTTTTCGAAATTTCCATCCCTTCATCCCGCCTCCATACAAATTTTTATTTTGTCGGAGAAGCTACCTTTTCACCTGGAACGGGGCAGGGTGGGACGGTCTATCCTATCCCGTCGCATAGAGAATGACGTTCCGAGCTCCAGGTACTTTTGCCACCCTCAGTCCACCGACCTGGTACAGAGTCGGTGAAAGGTCCTCGGAAACTGAGAGGGATAGAAGGGTGGCGTTTGCGGAATGTCATAGGGGGTCATCGGTAGTTACCACAAAAAGAGTTATCCCCATCCCGTTCATACATTTTTTTTAAACTCCATACAACTTTTTTGAAATTTTCCAAGGGGATTATCTCCGAAACCACCGGAGATAGCGGGGTGGCGTCTTTGGACGATGATCACCTCTCGTGATGGTCCAAGTGCCAGGATAGATTTTATCCCCCTATCCCGCCTCCTTCATCCCGCCTCCATACAAAAGTGGCATTTTCACCGAAAGGGATGGGAATATCTCCAATACCATCCCGGATAGGTGGGTGGTCGCAATGGCGCGTTTCCATCCCTCGGTGGGATGCTTTCAGGGGGCTATCCCGTTTTTCGGGATTTCCATCCCTTCATCCCGCCTCCATACAAATTTTTATTTTTTCTGATAAGTAATCTTTTCACCTCGAACGGGGCAGGGTGGGACGGTCTATCCTATCCCTTCGGATAGAGGGTGTCATCTCGAGGTCCAGGCGTAATAAGCACCTCGGTCCACCGATCTGGTACAAAGTCGGTGAGAGGTCCTCGGAGACTGAGAGGGATAGAGGGATGGCGTTTACGGAATCTCATAGGGGGTCATCGGCGGTTACCAAATCGAGACCCATCCCCATCCCGTTCATACATTTTTTTTAAACTCCATACAACTTTTTTCGAAATTTTCAAAGTGGGATATCTCCGAAACCACCGGGGATGGAGGGTCGGTTTCTTCGGGAGCGATCGACTATCGTCCTGGTCCAACTTCTCGGATAAACTTCATCCCCCTATCCCGCCCCGTCTATCCCGGCTCCATACAAGGATGTGATTTTCGGCGACAGGGATGGGAATATCGTCAAAACCGTCGGGGACAGGGACGTGGTCGCTATGGCGAATTTTTATCCCTAGGTGGGATGCTTCCAAGGGGCAATCCCGATCTCGGTCCACCTACCTGGTACAAAGTCGGTGAGAGGTCCTCGGAGACTATGAACGATAGGGGGGTGGCGTTTGCGGAATGTCATAGGGGGTCATCGGCGGTTACCAAATCGAGACCCATCCCCATCCCGTTCATACATTTTTTTTAAACTCCATACAACTTTATGGATTTTTCGAAGTGGGATATCTCCAAAACCACCGTAGATGGAGGGTTGGTGTCTTCGGGGGATAGGCATCGTTCCTCGAGGTCCAACTTCTCGGATAAACATTATCCTCCCATCCCGCCCCCTTCATCCCGTCTCCATACAAAAGTGGCATTTTCGGCGAAAGGGATGGGAATATCTCCATAACCATCGGGGATAGGTGGTCGGTGGCCATGGCACGTTTTCATCCCCCGATGGGATGCCTCTTATAGGCCATCCCAATTTTCGGGTATCCCATCCCTTAATCCCGTCTCCATACAAAAGTGGCATTTTCGGCGAAAGGGATGGGAATATATCCAAAACCATCGGGGATAGGTGGTCGGTGGCCATGTCGCGTTTCAATCCTTCGGTGGGATACCTCTTAAGGACCATCCCGATTTTCGGGTATCCCATCCCTTCATGCCGTTTCCATACAAATTTTAATTTTTCGGAAAAGCGATTAATTTTAACAGGAAGGTGGCAATGTCGGGTAATCATCGTGTAGAGGGTGGCGTAGCGCACCGAAAAAAAATTTTCGGGCCTCGGTCCACCGACCTGGTACAAAGTTGGTGAGAGGTCCTCGGAAACTACGAGGGATAGAGGGATGGCGTTTGCGGATTGTCATAGATGGTCATCGGTAATTACCACCGGATCACTCATCCCCATCCCGTTCATACATTTTTTTAAACCTCATACAACTTCATACAAAATCACACCTCGATGGCAATTTTGCACATTTAGAGGAGAGAGGTCGACCCGCCGCGAAGGGTCTCGAGGCCGGGGGGGCGAATGACGAGGAGGGGGGATAGGGGGGATAGGGGAGCGCGCAGCGCGACCCGTCCCCCCGGCCGCCCTCCGAGGAATTCGCGACCCCGGACTCGAGGGCCGCAGCGGCGGCAACGGTGACCAGAGAGCCGCGATAGTCCATCCCCATCGGCAATTTAGACACAGCCAAGATTCAATAACCCCAATCCAGCCCATCCCATCGGTCCATCCCGGTACGAACTCGGAAACGGTGCGACCGACCCCCCCCGTGTTTGGGCTCATTCGATCGGGCTCGTCGCGGGTAATCCGACTGGTCCGACCTAATTTTGGCATTGCGCAATTGCCCACCCCCTCAGTCCCCTCTTCATACAAAATCACACCTAAAAGGGATTTTTTTCCACCCACATAATAGACGGCGGTGGATCCGTCGCGGAGCGAAACGGAGCGGCGGGAAGGGTCTACCGGGGCCCCGAATCTATCCCCCCCCCCCCCCCCCCCCCAACCCCCTCAGCCGTAACTCGGAAACGGCGCGATGCAGCCAGGTCGTGTTTGGGGTCTTCGGAGACGTCTCGGAATGACGAATTTTTTAGAGTAGACCAAATTTCTAAATTTGACAATTCCGGTCTACTCAGTAGACCATGGTCAACGGTTACAAGTAGACCCCTCGTGTTGGGTATCGTTTGAAAGGTCTCAACGAGGGTGATCTATTGAAACCACCCCTCCCTCCCCCCCTGCTTAAGATCCTTCCGAAATACAAAACAAAGACCCTAAAACCAAACCAAAATAATTATAAGAGCACAGTCGCACGAATAAACACTATAAGCACCAACTCCCCTTCCCCCCCCCCCCCTCTAACATCCCGACCGTAACTCGGAAATGGCTAGACGTAGCCGGGTCTTGTTTGGGGTCAACGGAAACGTCTCGGGTATACGAATTTTTTAGAGTAGACCAAATTTAAAATTTTGACAGTTAGGGGTCTACTCAGTAGACCATGGTCAACGGTTACAGGTAGACCCCCCGTGCTGGGTATCATTTGAAAGGTCTCAACGAGGGTGATCTATTGCCACCACCCGCCTACCCCCCTCCCCCTTAACCTTACCTCACCTAACAACCTTACTTACTTACCCCCAATTCGAATTATAAAACAAAGACCCAAAACCAAACCAAAACAATTAGACATGGCAAAAGACCAACACCCAACTCACAACCGCGCCCCCGCGGGCTGCTTGCAGTCCGCGGCAGCACGAAAAATCTAGTTAATACAATATAAAGCCGAAATACCACTCACATACCCAATGACTCACTCATCGATTTGTTCTCCTAGAAGGAGCGGTCGGGGGTTTCCCTGTTATAGGTGGTCGTATAGGTAATTCCCCGGTGACCTCCAGAAAAATCTCATATCCTCGGTAAACCGACCTGGTAAAAAGTTGGTTAGTGGTCCTCGGAAACTATGAGGGATAGAAGGGTGGCGTTTGCGGAATGTCATAGAGGGTCATCGGTGGTGACCAGGGAAAGTGTCATCCCCATCCCGTTCATACATTTTTTTTAAACTCCATACAACTTTTTTGGACTTTTCAAAGTGGAGTACCCTCTAAACCACCGGAGATAGGTGGGCGGCGTCTTTGGGGGATGATCACCTATAGTGGTGGTCCAACTTCTCGGATAAACTTTATCCCCCCATCCCGCCCCCTTCATCCCGTCTCCATACAAAAAGTGGCCATTTTTTTGGAAGGATGAAAATATCTCCGAAACTATCGAGGATAGGAAGTCGGTCTCAATGGCGCGTTTCCGTCCCTCGGTGGGATGCTTCTTAAAAGCTATCCCGATTTATGGGATTTCCATCCCTTCATCCCGTTTCATGCCAATATTGGGTTTTTTCTGAATTTTCTAAAAAGCTATTTTTTTCACCCACAAGGAGACACCGTGGGGCGGTGTATCCTATCCCGTCGTATGGAGGGTGGCGTAGCGCGCCCCAGGAAATTATTCGATCCTCGGTCCACCTACCTGGTAAAAAGTTGGTGAGTGGTCTTCGGAAACTATGAGGGATAGAAGGGTGGCGTTTGCGGAATGTCATAGTGGGTCATTGGTAGTCACCAGGTAGAGAGTCATCCCCGTCCCGTTCATACATTTTTTTTAAACTCCATACAACTTTTTGGATTTTTCAAAGTGGAACATCTCCGAAACCGCCGGAGATAGGTGGGCGGCGTCTTAGGGGGATGATAACCCATAGTGGTGGTCCAACTTCTCGGATAAACTTTATCCCCCCATCCCGCCCCCTTCATCCCGTCTCCATACAAAAGTGGCATTTTCGGCGAAAGGGATGGGAAAATCTCCAAAACCGCGCGGGATAGGTGGTCGGTGGCTATGGCGCGTTTTTATTCCTCGGTGGGATGCTTCTCAAGGGCCATCCCGATTTTCGGGATTTCCATCCCTTCATCCCGTCTTCATACAAATTTATGGTTTTTCGGAAAAGCTATTTATTTCACCGGGAAGGGGGCAAAGTCGGGTAGTCAATCCTATCCCATCGTATGGAGGGTGGCGTAGCGCGTCCCGGGAAATTCTTCAGTGGTCGGTCCACCGACCTGGTACAAAGATGGCGACTGGTACTCGGAAAGTAAGAGGGATGGAAGGGTGGCGTTTGCGAAATGTCATAGAGGGTCATCGGTAGTCACCAGGGAGAGAGTCATCCCCATCCCGTTCATACATTTTTTTTACACTCCATACAACCTGTACGGACTTTACGATCCCCGTAGCTCCTCAACGGTGGCAGCTGCCCGTGCGGTCTCTTTGGGGGATAGGGGTTTCTCCCCGAGGACCATCGGCCGAGACGGTCTACTTCCCCTCACCTCCCCCCCTTCGCCCCCCCTCCATACAAAAGTGGCATTTCTTTTCGGAAGGATAGGAAATATCTCCAAAACCATAGAGGATGGGTGGGTGGACACTTTGGCGGATAACCGTCACCCCGCGAGATCCACCCTCCGGGACCGTCACCTTCCCCCCACCTCACCCCCTTCATCCCCTTTCATACAAAATCACACCTCTTGCACATTTAGAGGAGGGCGGTCGACCCGCCGCGAAGGGCCTCGAGGCCGGGGGGGCGAATGACGAGGAGGGGGGGGTAGGGGGGGATAGGGGAGCGCGCAGCGCGACCCGCCCCCCCGGCCCTCCTCCGAGGAATTCGCGACCCCGGACTCGAGGGCCGCAGCGGCGGCAACGGTGACCGGAGAGCCGCGAAAGTCCACCCCCATCGGCCATTTAGACACAGCCAAGTCCCAATGACCCCGATCCACCCCATTCCATCCGTCCATCCCGATACGAACTCGGAAACGGTTCGACCGATTGCCCCCGTGCTTGGGCTCATTCGATCGGGCTCGTCGCGGGTAGTCCAAGGGGTCGGACCGAATTTTGGCATTGCGCACTCGCCCTCCCCCTCCCTCTCCCACTCCATACAAAATCAAAACTGAAAGGAATTTTTGCACCGACATAAGAGACGGCGGTCGACCCGTCGCGGAGCGAAGCGGAGCGACGGCAAGGGTCTACCGGGGCACCAAAAAAAGCGAGATTTTTCACAAGAAAAATTTGAACCCCCCTCGGACCCCCTCAGTCGTAACTCGGAAACGGCGCAACGCAACCAAATCGTGTTTGGGCTCATCGGAGACGTCTCCCCGAGATAATAAAATTGAACCCCCCTCCACACCCCTCAGTCGTAACTCGGAAACGGCACGTCACAGCCGGGTCGTGTTTGGGCTCATCGGGGACGTCTCCCTGAGATAAAAAATTTGAGGCCCCCTCGGACCCCCCCGGCTGTAACTCGGAAACGGCGCGTCACAACCGGGTCATGTTTGGGGTCATTGGAGACGTCTCCCAGATATAAATAATTTGACGCCCCCCTCGGACCCCCCCGACCGTAACTTGGAAACGGCGCGTCACAACCGGGTCGTGTTTGGGGTCATCGGAGACGTCTCCCAGAGATAAAAAATTTGACACGCCCCTCGGACCCCCCCGGCTGTAATTCGGAAACGGCGCGTCACAGCCGGGTCGTGTTTGGGCTCATCGGGGACGTCTCACCGAGATGAAAAATTTGACGCCCCCCTCCAACCCCCTCGGCCGTAACTCGGAAACGGCGCGACTCAGCCGGGTCGTGTTTGGGCTCATCGGGGACGTCTCTCCGAGATGAAAAATTTGACGCCCCCCTCCAACCCCCCCGGCCGTAACTCGGAAACGGCCCGACGCAGCCACGTCGTGTTTGGGCTCATCGGGGACGTCTCACCGAGATAAAAAAATTGACGCCCCCCTCGGACCCCCCCGGTCGTAACTCGGAAACGGCACGTCATAGCCGGGTCGTGTTTGTGCTCATCAGAGAGGTCTCGAGGAGATAAAAATTTTGAACCCCCCTCTGACCCCCTGGCCGTAACTCGAAAACAACACCACGCAGTGGAGTCGTGTTTGGGCTCATTGGAGACGTCTCCCCGAGGTAATAAAATTTAACCCCCCTCCAACCCCCTCAGCCGTAACTCAGAAACGGCGCAACGCAGCCAGGTCGTGTTTGGGCTCATCGGAGACGTCTCGGAAAGACAAATTTTTTAAAGTAGACCAAATTTCAAAATTTGTCAATTCCAAGCTACTCAGTAGACCATGGTCAACGGTTACAAGTAGACCCCCCATGTTAGGTGTTATTTGAAAGGTCTCAATAAGAGTAATCTATCAACACCATCCTACCAGCCCCCCTCCGCTTCCCCCTTACTTACCACCCCCATTTAAAATTATACAATTAATGACGATTTACAAAACAAAGACCCAAAACCAAACCAAAACAATTAGACATGGCAAAAAGACAACAAAAAACGAAACACAAAAACCCCCCCGCGGGCTGCAAGCCCGCGGCATCGAGCAACCTACTAGTTTAGTATATAAATCTGATTTTATAAATATAGCAGTTATCATAGTTTTTCATAAATTTATATTTTTCATTCACAAAATATATTATATATAAATCTGGGTACTTACTTATAATAACTTTTTGTAACATTCTCAGATAAATTCTTATACTTACCCCTAGTAAATTTTTTTTAAATAAAATAAATAAAAAATACAATTTTATGGTCAACCTGTTTGTAAGATAAAGACTGTTGAATATCATTGGTTAAGTTATAGTCATTGCTTCCATAAAATGATAAAATGTAGCAGTATAATAAAATATTATCTGATATTATAATATATTGCAGATATAATGTGTTATTTTAAATTGCGAAATTAAAGGTGCATAAAAAATTAAGTATTGTAACAATTCAATTTAGCATTTTTTATGATATATGTATTTCTTTTTTTTCGTCACGGAACTTTTACGTAGGATAGTCTAAACATCAATGTTTGCCTGTCGTAACTTGTTAAGGGCCGCGCGCTGGCCCTTCAGTGAGTCGGGCGCGTTTTGAATTTTTAAATAACATGGTAACACAGTTGTTAGCAAATGAGCCTTGGCATGTATAGTGCATGGTGGTTGGCGTCTGAATTAACATCAAGGTACCATGACTTTTTTTTTATCTTTATAAAGTAATAATGTGTAAATTAAATACACTAATTTATACCAGCTGTGGTGCCTGCGACTCCGTCCACGTTGAAAAATGAAAAATAAAACACTTGCGAAAATATATGAGTAATTGAGTATTATAACACCTAACATCTTTATCCCTGTGTATCTTATCTTTCCCATCAATAAATATACGGTGACAGAGGCGCCAAGTCCTTAAATTTAAATTATTAAAATAAAATCTGTAGGCATTTAGTGTTTTCTACATTCTACTTGCGATTTTTGCATGCTTTACACAAAAAATGTTTATCACTTACTTTACTTATTATAAGGCTAAAATAAAATGAAATTACTATTCAGTATAAAACACAGCAAAGTAGCTTCCTGCATCAGTTTGTTTATCTGCCTAATTATTATAAACAATGCAAGAATTGTTGCATAGCACTATTGGTTAAGCTAATTTTATCTTTCATCCATAATGCATTATATTTGATAGGTGAAACAAGTCAACGTTAGAACGGACATGGCATATGCTGGCTTAATATTTACCTTGATCATACCTATTATACCCCTAATTAATTAGAAAATTTGGAATCAAGTTCTGTCCAGTCAGTCTTTCAATAAAACCACGCTGATTTTATTAGTGACCCATTTTAAGAAATGTCCCATTTTTCGTCACATAATTTTCCATCTTATAACTAATTACAAACAATAAAAAATGTAATAAAATAGTGTGTAGCTTTAAATAGACTTTGTGAACTCTAATCCTAGGCTCCTAGGTGGAACCTAGGTGAATGTAAAAAATAAAATAAAAAATATATTAGATTCAAGCACTATGAGACAAATTAATAATTATTTTGCAACTCAAATAATTCAAATTTTGCAAGTTATTGTTGTAATCTATCCATACTTATAAAATCGTTTGTACTGACTGACTATCAACGCACAGTCAAAACTACTAAGCCTAGAAAACTGCAGAACTGAAATTTGGAACATAGGATTTTTTATAATGTAAGCAACCGCTAAGAAAGGTTTTTAAAAATTTCAACTCCATTCAGAGCCATTTTGTTTCATTGTTCTTTCATGGTCAACAAGTCAGCAGTACACGCGCATCACCCTTTACCAGTTAACAAAAATACAGGCTAACAGGCTTTTTAACCAGGTAGCCACATAAAAACTAGTCAACTTTAAGCCTATCTGCCGCTCTGTATATTAAAAAAATATGTACCTACTTTGTCTGCTTTTCATCATACTTTTCATCAATCGTCTATCATCTAATAGCTCCGTTATCGTGTTAAAATGTTATCGCATTTCCGTTATCAGTAGGTAAGTATTCGCATGCTCCGTCCGATCATTTGCAGAAGAACTGCGCTAAAGCGTTCAACGTTTTCGTTTACGATGACACTCGAACGCGGTTTATTAAAATTTACTATGTGATTTAATCTTAATTTAATTCTCATTACTGTGATCTACGTATGGGTAAAATTGATTAACTGTGTGCCGAGGAGTGTAACAAAATTTAGTTAGTGAGTGTGTTTTGAGTGATTGTGGATAAGGTGTTTGATAAAATGTTAACATTTCAAGTGTTTTAAATGTTAAAAGTATGATAAAACCAGAAGCGTCCATGTATAAGAAACATGTTCATTCATACATTCAGTGGACAGAAATCTCGTGGTGTGTTGAATAGAAGCCGACATCTGTACGGAAATCATGTTGCGACGTAGCGGAACGTACACTGTGAATGCGTATCCCATTAGCCAACCGAGCCTAAAGAAAAATCCATCGCCTATTGCGGTAAAAACAGTCGGTAAGAATAATAGTTATGCTAGCCCAAATTACTGAAAACATTAATAATAATTACGTTATCTTATCTTATCTAGCTTAAATATTATTACTTCGTATCTCACTTTAAATTGTTATGCTTCTGTCTTAAAGTAATGTTTTGTCGTCAAGCGGTCAAGTAAAAGGTGCTCTAGTAAAAATCATTGATAAAATATATTTTAGTAAATTTGTACTCGAGTAATATTACCAAATTAGGTCTAGGTTGGAGTATATGTAACGATACTTTTCTCTAATTTTGCCCGTTATAATGTCAATTAATTGAGTGTGAGCTACCGTGGCAATTAAGGGGGTTACAGAGTTAGAATCACGTTGGAGTGAAAATTTATGATTCCCGGCGGATCATAATGCCATGATGTGTTTAGTTTGAATAAAAAGTTTTAAATTACCGATTAATAACAAAAACAAAGGTGACGATAAACAGTGTAAAACTTTTACAAATCTAATAAATACCATGTAAACAAACGTTTAAAAAACACTTAACTGTTAACCATATTATAAATTTTTCTTGGTTTTGAAAATATTTCTAGTTTTTCCCTAAATTAGTTTGAAAACAATGTTATCAGCAGCGCCAAAAATTCGACGAGAGTCAATTTTTACGGACTGCAGCCCACAAATCTTGTGTGACGCCCGTCAGCGCAGGAAATAATTTTATTGTAACCATATATTATACTGCTTTAAAAATTGGTTCTTAGGGAGTTACGATGAATAATTTACTGAAAAAACAGATTTATCACCCTCGGGTTAAGGTGTATTGGCGAAGTTAGAAGCGACTACGCATGCAACCTTTCGTATGTGACCTGTCCTCTATGCGTAAACAAGCAGCCATTTACGTCACGTCAACCGTCCACGCTTAGTTCTGGAAATATGCCCAGGGCTATTTTACCCTAATGCTTAATCATACAAAGTTATATTTAGAGTGTTCAAATTGAGTTTTGGTAAAAAGCATCCAGATTTTACAATCTATTTAACATCACATGCTTCATTGTGATGCAGATAAGGGGTACTTGAAATACGTAGTCGTCATTACTTGAAGTGTTTACTAGATCCTCTTTTGTTTTATTTTAAATTTTCAGGTCTAATTCATGCGTAATGAAAAGTAGATTTAAATGCTTTGTATTGAATCCCGGTTAAATATTTGTTCTGAAGCTAATTATAGCTTCATAAAATGCGTGTCATTTAGTAATGTCAGGGCACACTGCGGTTCGCAGTCGTAATTTGGACAGCCCGTCCGTCGGCTTCCTTCGCCCCTTATAGAAAGAAGTACCACAGTAAAATAACACCATCATGTGTGCTGTTGTGTTAAGTAAGGGATGCCAGAGCTCATTCCTAATATCTTATCCTTAATCCTACTAACTAAGTGCACATGGAGTAACCTGTGGAGTTGCTTATGTCAAAAGGCGACTGTAGCCACCTACTATCAGCCTATCTGGCGACCTTCACATAAAGAGAACTATTTGTTAGCAAAATGCGAAAATATTTCAGACTTATTATTTTAGTAAATAAATATTGTCTTAATTTTTTAATGGCGTTAATAAAACGGTGTTAAATTAAGTCGAGTCGATACTTATACACATCTATTAGGCCGCGAGAGCTTAGACTTTTTGTCAGTTCCAAGGTGAACGATGCGTTAACACTGAACCACACTGAACTAACATAACCGGTATACCGGTTGTCGTTTCCCTTTTTATGTGCGGGCAGGTTCCGCGACAATACGGCCTTTTTTCAAATTGAGAGACGACAAGCAAAGGGATGCGAGTGCAATGCAACACTGAGATCTAAAGACAATCCAGTCGCATTGTTTGTTAACTACCTCCAGTTGTTGGACGCGACGAGACAGAACGCAGTGTCATCTTACAGACAATGGGTTTGCGCAGTAAGTTGTTGCCAAGAGGATCACACAATTGGTCGAGTTCATGTTAAATTTTTGTCTAATAAAGAAATCGTATCTAATAGAACTAGCTTAAATACACACGTTTCAATATCAAATTTGTGAATTTATCGCTTAACATAATGGGAGGCGTTATTAACATAATCGCATGTTATGGGGGAGGCCTATGTCCAGCAGTGGACGTCCTGCGGCTGAGATGATGATGATGATGGTGATGATTAATATAATATCAATGATTAATCTAATGAGTCGGACTAAAAGTTGTTTCGTATTTCATATAACTACAAATTGAAGATATTTTTTATCATAGTTTATTTATTTACATTTGATTATAATACACATATGTGCCTTAATACAAATCTTTACTTTTTATAATATCATTACAGATTTATAGACCTAACCTAAGGATAGGTACGAATGATAATAACTTAATAATTGGATTATTTGATATAAAAAATAACACTTATTAATTGATCTAATGCCGCCTATGTCAGTGAAAATATAAATACATAATTACTAATGGTACTTACATAATTATGAAGATATAGCTGTGACCGCGACTTTGTCCGTGTTGCTGTTTGTGATAAAAGTGTTGTCGAATGTTTTATGATGTTATTTATTGTTTGGGTTATTTATTGTTTGAGTTTATCTGAATAAATGAATGTAACCTATTACTATATTTAAAATTATACGCACACTACATATATGGGTCTATTATAGGGCGTGGAATGTGAAAATAATCAATAACTTTTCTATAGGTACTATCATCTTCGGGAGATTAAAATGAAACAAATGTAGCCCATGTTCTTCCTCGGAGAGTTTAAAATCCGTGTAAAATTACGTCAAAATACGTTCAGTCTTTAATTAAAGTGAAAAGGAAACAGAGATACTATACCTATGTGCTTTCGCATCTATAATATTAATATGGTTTATTTTATTTGAAATGAGATCACACAATTTTTACTGTTACTAATTATTATTTAGTTATAAATACTTGAAGGCTATGTAGTCCACATTAAAAAATATATAAAATCAATAAACATACTAACTAGGTTAATGAAATTAAATACCTATCAGTAGGTGGTACATATTTTTATCCTGTCTATTGGATTATAGTTTTTGGCTGTGTACCTAAATTACGATATTGTTTAAGCCACGCAATTATATTGATAATGTCTTTATTTTTCTTGCTGTTAGCTTATAGTCTTTTAAAAATAACACCTATTTATAGCCTTTAATTCTCGAATAAAGAAGTAATTCCAATACCAAATAGTATGTTGGCCCCGTCGTTCTTTTCCGATTATTTTGCCAATGTCAAGGCCGACCTAAATTACGTCGGCATCATCATCCATCAGCCGAAGGATGTCCACTGCTGGGCATTGGCATATTCCCTAATTTTTCAAAAGGACCGGTCAGAAGCACCCTGGATCCTTCATCCACTCGCGGTCCTTATAAGGTCGTCTGTTCAACCTGTGAGTGAACGTCTTACGTTGCGCTTGCTGGTCCGTGGCCTCCACTCGAGAGCCTTCCTGCCCCAGCGGCCGACGGCACTCCGTACTATGTGTCCTATCCACTGCAACTAATCCGCCGGGAACTTTCGTTCGTCTACGGATCTCCTCAATACTCCTCATTTGCCGATTTGATCTCGCAGTGTAACCCCGAGCTCGTTGAGAGACGTTGAGATTTCACGAGCCCCATATTTAAAGATCACGGTTCTTGCTCTAATTAAATTGGTAAGTGTTATATATATATCGCAATTATACTACCTAGACGACACATTCTTTCGAATTGCATATATTTGTTGTCTGTATGTTTACTTATCTTTTTAATGTTGTAAATTTAACCACATGAGAGTTAGCTATAGTGACGTCACACTGCAAAATTATCACCGGTTGTATAAAGAGATAAACACGCGCCGCATGCGGTGCGATACTGATCAAACTAGTCCGACTGATCACAGCAACAGTGGTTGCAAAGTGGTTAGTTGGATGATGCTTTACAATAGATAATAAATATTAGTTCATCGTGTATGAATATTTAGAACAAATTTTACACGGATAATATTTATTTATAGAGAAAATTGACAGTGAGAGATTTTTTTTTTCATTTATATAAGTTCTTTCTCGTTGATTGGTCTTTCCATTAGTGAAAACCGTATCAAAATCCTTTTGGTGGTTTAGAAAAAGTTAGCGGAGAAACACAGACGCGGACATTCTATTTATAATAACTGTATATATTATTTATTCTCTTTCTAAACTTAGAAATATCGGCTGTGCGTTCTTAGATCAATCAGTCAGTGACAATCGATTTTCTAGGAATTATTGATAATAGTTATTATCTTCTAATCGTTCTGCAAATTTTGAACTATATCTCCATTTTATAATAAAAATATACAATAAAAAAAAAATTACATGGAAAAATTGCTAAATCTTTTTATATCGTTTTTTTTTATCATAACAGTATTTTTTGCAACCTTCACTGGGTTGGGGGGAGGGGGGCGGTATGTTCACGGCCAACACTACCTGCAGGTTGCCGGCCTACCTCCATGTCGTCCGCCGTTCGACCGAATCAGTCAGACGCCCTACAGTCTAGTATAGGCTACACCGTCGCGCGCTCGCGTGCGTTTCACTTGGCAAACTGGAGCGTTCTTCGGGCCCGGTATGCGTCGACAACATCGGTGTTTCCGACTGTTCGGGAACTATGATGTTGCGTCCCGTTGGCGAAGTGGCCGTTCGTTCGGAGCCTTCTCTCCTCCGCTTACTTGATCATGAAAGCAATGGTCAACTAAGTCGCGCTCGCGATCGTCTATCCTCCTTTTGTAAGAAACTACGGCGCACTATAAGTGAGTGTTTTCACTTCATCTATATAAAGTCACCGTTGATGGACCACAAAGTTTACGTGTGTGATTCGAATGTGCATTTATTAGTCATCAAACCAAACTCACCTCATAATAATTGTGAATTGTTTATCTTTCTACGTTAAATGTTATCAATGTTCTAATGTTGCTTTTGTGTTTTGCCGCGACACGCAGGCGACGTGGAAACTCCTAAAAAGACCGAGCTGGCTTCGGATAAGAAGGCAGCCACCTCGCATCGTAAGTGCTAGATGTGGCGCACACACTTTTAGTCTCGGCTGTAGTGTCTAACCTATTTTGTACCCACTTTCCAATTATTATTTTTATCACGTTTACAAGCAGAACTAATGTGATTCCCTATCTCTATCGTTGTGGAACACTAGAACTGAATCAGCAGTAGCTTCCTGAGGCTGTTCAAATCACGCATGTTGCTCTAAATGTGAAACACTCACCGTTAGACCAATAACTATTCCTTCAGAAAGATTTCTTCGCACCAACAACAGCACAAAAATTAAGAAAGCATGGCGTTTATCTATTGTTTGCATGTCAAATAGAAAATTAAATGTCGCCGATTCTCCTTATATCCTTGCGCGCGCGCGTGTGTGTGTGTGTGTGTGTGTGTGTGTGTGTGTGTGTGTGTGTGTGTGTGTGTGTGTGTGTGTGTGTGTGTGTGTGTGTGTGTGTGTGTGTGTGTGTGTGTATTTGTGTGGTCTTTATCGTATAATACGGTTGTTCGTGATTGTAACAGAGTAGGGACTAACGAAATTTTCAAGCACTTTGCTTGCCTCAAATTTCAATTTTAATATTTTCTGTAGCCATATCTAGTATTGATTTACAATTCTAAATGTGATTAGTTTATGTAAGTTTGGTGTGTAGGATGTTACTTATGTTATTGGAATGATTTATAATGCATGTCTATCTAATTCTACAGTTTTATTATCAACTAGCTGGTGCCCACGACTGCGTCCGCGTTGAAAAATATTAAGTAGACTATCCTGTGTCCCGTACGTCCAAATGTTTATCTACCAAGTTTCATGAAAATCAGTTAATTCGTTTCAGTTATGGAGAAACATACATACATACATACAGAAAAAAATTCTAAAAATCGTCAATTTAGTTTCAGTATCATGTATAGAGCCTATAAACACGATATCTCTGAAAACAAAGTAACTTACTCCATGACCGACCCTTACAGATTTATTATTAGTTAGTATTGATACGTTAACAAGGTGTGACAGTTTTTGTGTTAATTCTTAATACTTACTGGATTTTCTGATAATTTAAAAAAAAATCCTCTATTTGTCACGATCAACATCCTTCTGAACCTGTACGTGTATTAATATTTAAATAATATATTGTACCTAACGATCGTGGCGACCGAATGTTTGAACTGACTAGACACTTAAAAAGTTGCGGAACACTGCCGCACGCTACATGTATGACATTTTCCTTATTACTTCCTAGCTGTTGGCACGTCCATCAGTTTTACACTGCTTGGCTCACGAGTGCAATGATATTTGTCTTTCAAAACTTTCATATTACGTATTATTTCACTTTCGTATATATTTAATTTTTAATGTGACATGTTTTCAAGAATTGCAAACGTAGCTGAGCTCTGAATAATTTCCTACTTCAATGCGGTTGATTTAATTGAAATAAAAGTTTCTATCGTATTCACTAATATATGATCAACATAATGCATTTAATGCAATAATAGTGATTTAAAACTAGTTGCACTATTTCTTAAAATCAATTTCTTAGAAGCTTCTAACAATTTGTTTATAATAAATGATAACTAAACAATCAACTTAACTATTACAATAAAATGATTTAACTATGATAAAATCTATTACAAATGACCTGAATAATAACGTCCTTTAATATTCAGCATGACTTACCCTGTCATCACCCTGTATATATAGTGTTTATAAATTGATTCAATGTCTTATCGTTTAAACTAATAGGTGAGGTTTCTAATGTTCTTATAAACAAAGAGGGCGACGTTGGTCTGGTACAATCCTGATAAACAAGGGTGGGCTAAGTCATGCGTCAACAATGGTTACTATGGGGCTATGGGGTGTGGCTCCTAAAACTTGTATTCTATTACAAGTGTTATTATTCCCATATGTAAAGTTACAACACACTCGTGTTAATTTTGTACCAATAATATCGAAAACTCCGAATGCGTGCAATTAATGAATATATTTATTGAATTTGATGACTACAAGTAGATCACTAATATTAAAAATATTTAAACGTAAATAATTTATATCTAATTTAAGTAAAGCTCTATTTTTAGGCGCTCAAGTAAGCATAGAACAGATTTTATTAAAATTAAAATTTATTTAAATTTATTAAAATGATTAATTTTAATGTAATAATAAATTTAATTTAGTCATGAAATTTATAAAAAATATTTTTATATAAAAAGTTCAAACATTTGTGAAACTAATTATTTATATACTACACCAATATTATCATATCAATATTATAAAGATGTATTTGTTGGTTACATATATAATTATACTACTGAATTCACTATGGAATAATTACACTGTCCGTAATTTTTAATATTTGTATAAACTTTCATAAACTGAAAGTGAATAAAATATCACGCTAACTTTAACTAGTCCTTTTGCTAGTAAGTCATTGTAAGATATAGGCTTTCCGCAGAGCTGGTCTTATTGAGTTTCAGTCGTGCTTATTAGGTCATTTTGCAGATCTAGTCATTATGATAATTAACCCTTTCGAATCAATGATTTGGAAATTGCAAGATTGAATTAAAAGAAAACAAACTTCTTGAGAACTAGAGTTCACTCCCACTATCAGACTACAATATTTTACGAGCTTCGTAATATACTGTTTATTCGTTCTAAAATCGAATTATCCATAAAAAAGATTTCGACGAGACTGCTCGAAGTTATCTTGTACCCAAACCCGGGAGTATCCTTTCTTTTTACGTTTTCCCTCTTCGACCCTATGTGATTTTTAAGAAAATCTGCATATTATCGGAGAAATTGTACTTTTTGAAATTTCTGTTAACATACGAAATTTTAGCAGTTATTTAGTTTTTATTTCTGAATAATAACTATATCTAAGCTTCTTAAAATAAAATCTTTAGCGTTAATATAGACCAGTCTTTCCCAAAGTGGGCGATAACGCCCCCTTGTGGTCGCTGCAGGCCTAAAGGGGGGCGGTAAGAGACCCAGAAAAAAAATGGGGGCGTTGTGTAGAGGCTTGGGGGGTGATTTGTAATTTCATTTAGCTAGGATGGGGGCGCTAAAAAATAATTTACTCTCAAAGTGGGCAGTAGACAAAATAAGTTTGGGAACCCCTGATATAGACTATAGAGCATTGCAAGACTCACGAAATACAAAGTGGCTGTTTGAAAAACCCATAGAATTAGCGTAGCCCGCCGCCGCGCTCACGCGCATGAGTGTATAAAAACCCAATAAAAATACAACATGAGTGTGTTGTCGCGTTTAGTGCGTGAGGGATTCTTTTTTTTCTGATACTCAGTCAGGACGTAAACTGGATTGTCATTGTGGCTATGATAATAGTGGATGAACTTTTTGAATCCAGTTGGATGTGCTAACATCAAGTTTAGCTAACATCAATCAAATACACAGCATATCTACATAGGCTCAGTTCTGATATCCTATTTGCTGATCCATTCCTCGTTTATCTTTGATATTTAACAAAATCCCTGTTCTCATCTACCCTTACCCTTTACCCCATTTTGTGTCCCCCTCCGATGTTGCTTGCAGTTATATAGGTAACTTGTCATTTACCATCAAGTAGACTTTTATAATTTTTGGTCGCCCTTTATCATAAAAACTTATTACATTATAGGTATACTTACATATTTCATCTCTTGAGGTGTGTAGTGTTGTTTTGAATGTCTTGTATCATTAAAGCGGAATACGGCATGCGCGAAAATAATACATTTAAATCTTATTTAATGTTAATGGCTACTCGTTGTAATCCTTTATAACACTGGGCATTACCACTAATGGAACTGACAAAAATAAAAGAATACATTCAAAACACAGCTGTAATGTTATACTTCTACAAGATTTATAAAAAAAATGCTGTCAGCCGATTTTAGACGATGCTATTTTCTTGCCTGTTGCATATCATAAAATTTGTGTAAATGACTTGTAGCATCTAAACGTCACGTTAAATTCTTGCGAAGTGAAGTTGAATTGCGTAGCTCTAAACAGCAGAGTAGAACGCATCTACTAGGGCCTAGGGATTGCAATCCAGGAGACTGCCGCCCGTCGTAAGGTCCCCCGAGATGGCCGGCGTACCTCCACTTTCGGGTGCGCCCAGGTTCTAACAGGGAGCACAGGCCTCCCCGCGCTGGATAGCCGTGGCGGGGCGCCGAAGTCGTGTAATAACGTCCCCACGACCCCGCCCATCAACGGCCGCGATCGAAAGAAAGTCGATCACCGGATATGAACCCAATAGAGCACGTTTGGGGCTTGCTGAAAAGAAAAGTTAAGTCCAGAATTCCAGCTCCTGCCAACGTGGGTGAACTGCGAATCGCCGTAGTTGAGGAATGGTGGAGACTATCCCAGGAGACCATCGATAACATCATTCTCAATATGCCTAGACGGGTAGAAACTTTAATAAGAGCACGTGGAAGAAATACGCGATATTAATCACCATTTTTCTAATTTAATTAATTGTTATTTTAATATTAATTTTCACTTTTCCCGGTTACATGAAAAGTTCAAAAATGTACCATTTTTCACAAATAGCCTTTACTCGCAAAATCTGTTCTTAATGTGATCTCATTTTAAGTAAAACAAATGAAACTTTAAATAACAAAAGAAGTGTAGTAAGTAGATTTTAAAATAAAACCATATTTTTTTAATTATGGACTTTTTTTTGTGTTCCGCTAAATATGCCCGGTGTGTTTATATAGCCAGCGGCCGAAAAGGCTCTTTCTGCCTCCACGATTGTTGGTTTGATAGTTAATAAATAGTCGTGCAACAAAGTCAAATACTTCTCTTTCACTTCATCAGTTTCGAATGTTGCCATTTCTTTTTTTCATATTTTTTCGTACTCTCTCTTTTCCAGTTCCTGTCTGTTTTGTGTAATCTTCATTGTCTTGCTTGAGCTGCATTTCCAATTCCTCTTGTAAAGTTAAATTATTTTCCAGAGACTGTTGATTATTATCTGCATCTACATCATCTACAAGTTGTACATTTTCAGCGTCATCTTTAATAACTCGGCATAAAATGTTTTTCATTTCTTGCCGTAACTTATTCTTTTTCGGCATTACAAATGTAGGATTGGGCGTTTTCAACTCTTGGTCATACTTTTTTAGATTCTGCAAGTAAATCAACATGGCAGTAACTTCAACACGTCTTTCTTTCACTCGTGCACGTAGCGCCTCGGATAGTTCATTGCTTAAAACTGTGTCTTGCTTCTCCAGTTTCTCCAAAATAAATCGAAATGTTGTGTCTGCAGTTATTAGGGTAGACTCTTTTCTGCATAATGTTTCGACGGCCAATTTAAAGGGCTGCAAGCCATCAATAACGTTTTGTTCCACTCTTCGTCCGTAAATTTTATGTCAGTTGCTATGTCGATGAGAGCCTTCTCAATGCATACTTTGAGACTGTAAAACCTGTCTAACATATCTAGCAAGCTGTTCCAGCGAGTGCGGCAATCTAGAATTAAGCTTAATTCTTTTCCTGTCTCTTCTTTTACATATTTTTGCAAATACATGTCATCTTTAGTCGGCGATCTTCGGAAAATCTTTACCACTTTTCGAACTTTTTGAATAACATCACTGTAGTCGGGAATCACTTCAGCGGATTGCCTATCGACGTTTACGGCCAAACCTTGTTCATCATTTATTTCTTCTATATCTTCGTCGTCGTCATCATCTATATCCAAATCAGTCGACGTCGTTTCTGTAAGTTCTACATCTCTTTCAACTTTTTTTTGTATAGAATATCGATCACAGCCAACTGTATGCCGTGTGCAAAACACAGTTGCTGATAGCAAGATACAAGTTTGTCAACTTTTACCATGACACTTGCACCGTCAGTTGTCATGCCAATAATATCGGTTTGTAAGTCAAGACCAAAACTCGCCAAACGTTTTTTGACCAATCCAATGCAATGTTCAGCAGTACATGAACCATGTATTCGAATCAGACCAAGATTAAAAAATGGGTATCTTTGTGATGATGAACATTTATGTTCAAATAACGGCGATTTTTCTGAGATGTCCACTCGTTAAAACTCAGCGAAAATTTTTGCGATTGTATCTTAAGACGTGAAAATTCCGTAATCATGTCAGCTTTAACAGTATTTGAAAAATTTACACTCAAGACAATGTTCAATAATTGAATGAAATATTTGTCAATTGTCGCAAATACGTGCAATTCTTGAAGCAACACGTTAATAATGGTACAATTTCGTGTTAACGAATCAAAACTTGAAAGTATAAAGTAGCATATCAATAATTGCCCTGGTGTAAACAAAATATGGTTGCATATTGCAATAATTTCATGGCAATACTTGCATTCAAAACCAATACATACCTGCAACTTAGGTGTAAACACTTGTTAACAAGTTTTGAAAGAAAATTATTGTTTTCAAAATTATATTGAGTTTAATTATTGCTTTGGCAATGTGCAAGTTGTGTAAGTGTGCGAGCACATAAATAGCACATAAATTCTTCTAAATGGGCCTTAAAGGTAAAGGCATATATAAGTATGTACCTATACTCTGCATAGTTTTAGGACAGAAAGTGCTTTAGGCGGGCAACCGGTTTACTTAAATAAGACCTGACGTCTAAGTGACATGAGAGTTCGCATGACTCTCCTGGTATGCATTGCGAGGAAATTTCCGGCACATGACATAGCTGGAATCGGTCAAACAGTACACATACACGCTCAGTGCACCTACGTTAAGGCGGAATCTAATTTGTCTGACGCGGTGTGTGGTGATGTGCTCTGCGTTTACATCTATATGTTGTCCTCCATACGCCTTCTGACGATATTAATTTAAATCAATATTTTCAATTTTGCATACTTTGACAAAGTGTTTCCTTGAATCATCCGATTCTGATTCTGATTTTCTAGAAGATATTAAATTGATGCTAACAATCCTTTTAAAAATTTTAATTGTTTTAAATTTTTGCTTTCTCCCAAATAATTGCTCTTATCGCTTATGTTTTTGTGGTATTTATATTTAGTATCAAAAAACCCTTTATATTTGTTTACTGTTCCTATTACGTCGTCTATTCTCTTAAATTCAATAAAAGATTTTAAAAAATAATATTTAAAACAAATGCACATATGCATGCATATATTACATATATACTAAACGCAAAAATTAAAGGATAAAAAAAATATCCAAATTTTTAGGTGATTTTTAACAGGCTGTAACTTCGAAGAAAATGGTCGTACAGAGCTCATTAAAAAAGGAAATTGTAGCTTCAAGTCTAGTTTTTAATCCGAGCTTCTCAATATTTTTCTCGATAGCGCTTTATGAGTAATCGTCAGAAAGGCAACGAAAAAAAATTTTCAACATTTTTTCTCGTCTTGAAATTGGTCTACGAGCCATATTTTTTTTTGTAATTCACTATAAAGCTCTTTTAGAGAAATAATTCCCTACAATTTGACCCCTCTTATGAGCTCTGTACGATGATTTGTCACTGAGTTATCGTCGACCAAAGCGTAAAAATTATTTTTGACTTTGACAATCGATTACTTGGGCAATAATGGTCGTACAGAAAATTAGAAATTAAAAAGTAGGGTTTTGTAAACTGCAAAACATTCCCTAAATGGTGCTTAAATTGGATTTTGATAAAGAAAATTGACAAACTGAAAATGTTGGCCGAAAAAAGGTAAAGGAACTACAAATTTAAGGATATTTGGGTAACATGCAATAACTGCAAATAATGCGCAGTTACGAAGGATACTTTCTATGGCTTTTCAACCTCAAAGTGTCCTGAAAAACTAAATAACTGTCAAAGTGTCTTAACAATTTTAATAGTTATGCTGCTGTTCGAGGCGGAGACAAATTCAACTAATAAAAAGCTATAAAAATCCGTCCAGCCGTTCTCGAGTTATAAATGGTGTAACTAACTGACACAACTTTGTTTTATATAATTTAGATTTTAAATTGCAAAATTCACCTTTCATGAATTTGTTGAAACCAAAGCACACACTGATACATTAATATGTATATAAGTAACACATATACATTAATAATAACGTGTTTATAAATTCGATGAATTTATCAGCTTGTTCCACGTACATTGATTTCTTGTTCCTAATTTACGTAACTGGCCGTGTCCCGCGGTTTCACGCGCCTCGGCTTTTTAGGGCACAGACAATGAATAAGCCACAATTTTCGTCAAGAATTGGGCTATCAAATCCAAAAAGAATTTGTAAAATCCGTCTGTTAGATCCAGATCCAGAGTTTTACGTGTACCACCAAACAAACAAACTCTTCAGCTTTTTTATTTGATGAATAAATCTTATTCTATAATTAGCAAAGGTACCCTTCGAAATTAATATATTATATAAGGCTTCTCATATTGTGGTGGAGAAATAATGTAAATTTCATATTTAGGCATTGGAACATGAGTTATAATCAAGTTGGTTATGTTTTTTATTCCGTCAAATTATTTAAAAATTGAAGATTTTTTTGGCCCCTCGTTAAATACAATTATACATGTTTTATTTATCGAAATTTGTAAAAGTATCTATTTATGGACTATTTTTCACTAAATGTAGAAGCTACCTCAAAGAAGAGTGAATGTTCTGAAGTCGATAGTTAGTTTATATAAAATTATATATACCATTTTGTGTTTTCTACGAATATTAATAATGCACATTAGTTACAGAATACACATTAGTTAGTTACAGTGAAATTATTTCCTTACGTCATTAGTACTGCACTCAATTGAATTAGGGAGGCCAACTAAGCTATATCTATTACACAAACATTAAACCTAACATTCTGTAATGTATACACATTGATGTTTACAACCATAATAATGTTTGACCACTTTATGTAATATTAAAAAAGAGAATATACCACATTTAGACTTTAAAAATAGCAGCTCCTCACTAAACCCCTGTGTCCACAGTAAAATGGAGTTGTTTGAAAAATGTAAATTGTTAAAAATATTGAATTGTTTTTCAGGCAAAGACGGCTCAAAGGTGACGACCGTGGTAGCGACGCCGGGGCAAGGCCCCGACCGGCCCCAGGAGGTGAGCTACTCTGATATGAAGCTCATCGGAAATGGCAGCTTCGGCGTCGTATATCAGGCCAAACTGTGCGATACTGGCGAACTTATCGCAATCAAGAAGGTGCTTCAAGACAAGAGGTTTAAGGTTTGTTACCAATCTTACTGAATATAATTATTAACCTATTTATAATCATAGATGCAGCATTGACAACTCAGTGGACAACTCAACGCTTGGCTGCTGAGCGAAAGATTCAGGTTCATATTCAGGTTAAGCCTACATATATGTGTGGATCTGAAATTATATTATAAACACAAGGAGCATGGTGGAAAATATGTCAGGAAATTTGCTCACACAACCTCTGAGGCCCTCAATGCCTTGAATGGTGTGATATATAGTCCATCATGCCAGCAGACAATAGCCCTATGCCTAGAACATAATGTGATAAATATGTTTTAAAAGTTTCTCGCATTCAGAGCGGCTATGAGTCGGTTAACTAAAGTTAGCGTGTTCGCATTATTTATATTAGAATTAAGAAAGACAATAAATATGTCTGAATAATAATAATAATCCATTTTACAATTACTCAAACAAAAACTACTATAATTTGTACAGTTATAAAAGAAATAGTTAAAAACTTTATACACAATAGGGGATTGTATCATTAATTTAACTAACACGAAAGAGGTAAAGACAAGTGTTTTTATTATGCATGTGCGGTGTGACGTCATGTCGGGTGCCTACTATTCCTGTGCACTGCTACACAAGTGCAATGAGTAAATATGTTCCTACATGTCAGCTTTAGATAACCGAACCAAATCCAAATTTGTTTTTTTTTTTGCTTCCGCAAAGATTTCCTTTAAGCTATTTAGTAGTTGATTTAGTATAGAAATCTATGCATTTAAGTACCTTGATTACTGCTACCAAAATGTATTATCTTATAATATAAAAATGAATCCCTAAATGTGTTGCTAAGCGCAAAACTCGAACGGGTGGGCCGATTTTAATTCTGTCCTCACTCATGGATAGAGGGATAATCAGGGAAGGTTTTTACGTAAAAAAAATGCACCCCAGGCGAAGCCGGGAGCGGACCGCTAGTTTTTAAATAAAAATAACAAAAGACATATATTGTACATAATAATATTATAAAATATTTCAAAATATATATTTTTTAAATTTCAGAATCGTGAACTTCAAATCATGCGGCGGTTGGAGCATTGTAATATTGTCAAATTGAAATATTTCTTTTACTCTAGTGGTGAAAAGGTGAGTTTTGAATAAATTCATTCCAGTTTTTCCAGTCAATATTATTAATTGAGTATTGTATACAATTTTTCTATTGTATATTATAGTATTGTTTTCTATTGCATTTAATATTTTGTGTAGTATAATTCGGTGTTAAGGGTATGTTTTTGTTTTTGGGGAAGGCGGCAGTGCCCACAGCAGTGAGCTCAATGCTAAACGCAATGCAGTCTATTGAAGTCGCAGTATGTCTATGAACCAATAAGATTATTGCGCTAGTGTGCTGACGCACAAATAGGTTTACAACATATTTGGCAATGGTTACCGAACAATAACTTTTGTATCCAACCCAGTTTTTTCTATCCAACTCGGAGTTTCTTTCGCTCGCTAATATTGTAGAGATCGTCAAACTAATCTAAAACGACACGCCCTTCTAATGCATTTAATAAATGTAAAGAGGTCACTGTATTTGGTCATACGAAAATTCACGTTACTTGTTTAAATACTTGTATCCAGATCTTGTTAGTTGATAAGTTGGAAAATTTCGCGATACAACACAGAGCGATCATGTTCAATCTCTGCCAAACATTGCGCTCAAAATGATATAAGTACCGGTTTGTTGTTTCTTTCTGTAATGTTATAATGTTTGTTACTTAATGTATTGACACGGCACACTGGCGTTCCGAAGTAATAAACTTTGGTATTTTGAAATGGTAGTTTGATAGTTTGACACATGTGCCACTGTGTTTCGTTGCGTGAGTAAGAGATGCCAATGCTCATTCCCGTACCTCTTATTTTATCAGGATCGACAGTAACGTACTTGGAATCAGATTACGTTTCTTACAATGAATTTCCAAACAAAAAAGAACATTGTATTCTAAAAGAACATAATCGTCATTTATATTAATTATTGTCAATGTTATGTATAGTTATGTGTATGACTGCATTAAAAAATAACCTAATTTATATAATACAATTTAGTAAAAAGTGTCTCTCGATAAATGACAATGCATATATATAAGCAATGTAACTTGTTTCGTTCTTATAAATGGCTAATTTGACTTAAAATATTTACATGAAAGTTTGTTTAAAATCAGCACAAGTGTACATATACGTAAAATAAAAGAACCCAAGTAATAGCTTTAACGTGGAGACAATAATTGAGCTTCATTTGTGTGAATTTTAGTTTAGTTGGTCGATCTCATACCTACTATAATACAAGGCGACATATGCGTCATGTGGGAGGAGCCTTTCGAAAACTTTTGAAGTAAGTGATGGGATTCAAAAGATATAGTTTGGTAACCTAGTCGCCGTTCAACAAATGTGTGCAGAGTGGAAGCCCCTTCGAGTCACATCATAAAACCCCCATGAGCTTTACTCATCGGAGCAAGCTTGAAAATTGCAGAGTACTTATTTGTTTTCATTAAAATCATTGCCATTTTGTTGAAATAAACACAAAAACACATGTCATGTCATCATACAAACTTGTGTTTATCGAATACATGACTGACTAACGCTTGTTTCATTGTTTTTTTTTCTCCGCTATCGCTATCTGCACACTCTTGATCGGAATTGAAATAGAAGTGCCTTTATTTCAAGTGTATGACTTGTCGTGATCTAGTATCAAACACTATCGCAAAGGACTTTGGACGGAAGCCAAGTTAGACCTATGAAATATATTATATTGTCTGGTTGAATTTCGTAACTACTTTCGCTTTACACGCATTTATTCTGTCCACGATTTTCTAAAAGTCTAACTAGACAGTTTCGCTTTTGAATTAAGATTGGTTTTTATTTTTTGTTTTATTAACTCCATTTGATTTCCAATATCTAATAATGTATTCTTCTTCTTAAAGGGCTTCTTCATTACTCGAGGTTGGCCGTCATGTAATATGTATTGTTATATCGAATATGTATATCTAATACTAGCCGTTAGCGCTATTACATGCGACTTCGTCCGCGTAACTATATAAAATATAGTGAATGTTACTCGCTGATAATGTAGCTTTCTATAGGTGTAAGAATTTGTAAAACCAGTCCAGTAGTTTTTGAGTTTATTCATTACAAACAAAACAAGTCTTTTCTCTCTTTATAATCTTATATTAAGTATAGACTTAGAGTTCGTGAGGTTAAATTTCTGTATCTGTATTTTTATACAGATGTTTTCTGTTTACGGATTTATCTATAGACAAAAAGTATTTTTATATTGTCTGGCCTTCATAAGTGTTGAAATCGTATCTAATGAACCATTATTGCACTTTTATACTCTCTTTAAACACTGATTAAGAAATCCAATCTTTTGCACTGAGTATTTGAAACAATGTACTTGTCACGTATTACTAGGGGACTTCATTTGTTTAATTATGTAATTAATTAGTCTATGTTGTTTGTAATATAATTATATTGTATCATAATTTGTGTACACTCATCATGTAATTGATTATTTATTTATTGGGTCACCAATTGCGCCGAGACACAAAGCGTAATTTATAAGTATTTGCGTCTAATCGAAAACATTTTCAACATTTTATTGTTGACGTGTTTTCATTGATTTTGCAGAAGGACGAAGTGTACCTGAATCTGGTGCTGGAGTACATACCCGAGACAGTGTATAAAGTGGCACGTCATTACTCCAAAGACGAGCAGACCATACCTATTAGTTTTATAAAGGTGAGTAGTTTGATTGGTCGTACAAGTGTGAGCCCGTCGGTCGAGTGGTGAGTCGTGTAATGTTGTTCTGTTGCAGCTGTACATGTATCAGTTGTTCAGAAGCCTGGCGTACATCCACTCGCTGGGCATCTGCCACCGAGACATAAAGCCGCAGAACCTGCTGCTGGACCCGAAGACGGGCGTGCTGAAGCTGTGCGACTTCGGCTCCGCGAAGCATCTGGTGCGCGGGGAGCCTAACGTCTCTTACATCTGCAGCCGCTACTACCGCGCCCCCGAGCTCATCTTCGGCGCCATAGATTATACTACCAAAATTGGTAAGTCCTTGGCCCCTTCTCAGGCATTACATTACGCCACTTCGTTCGTAGTTGGTTTCTTGAAAATCCCACAGGAACATAAGATTTTTTCAATATTTAAAGTATCCTATAGTTTAATACAGGTAATCAACACATGAGTAAGAACTGCATTCAAATCGGTTGGGCCGTTTCTGAGATTAGCGTGCACAAACGCACAGACATAAATTTTAAAAACTACTTTCTTCACTTCAGTAGTATAAGTACAACGTGTTCAGATTGTTTTTCTTATAGGATGTCAAGTGTACATATTAAAAACTTGATTATAAAACATTGAGGATTACGTCATTTATGTTAAAATCAAATATATCTCAGTGGATTCTATATATAACAAATGTCTAAATTTTGGATATGGTATTTATAATATTTTTTCTCGTTACAGACGTATGGAGTGCAGGCTGTGTGGTGGCCGAACTTTTGTTGGGGCAGCCAATATTCCCGGGTGATTCTGGTGTTGACCAATTAGTTGAGATTATCAAGGTAAATACAGTTTGTACCTATGAAATTGAAAACCTATCTACATATCTATCTTTAAAAGGCTATCATAGGACTTGGAGCCCAAATACCCCTATATAAGCATGACCACTGGGCTTTAGTTTATATTATGTAATTATTATTTTTTTGTATAAATTTACATACATACTGACTGTCTACTTGATGGTAGGCGGTTACTGTAACTTTTAAACACAAGCAAAGCCAGATTGCGAATGCGCTGTTGACTTTATTTAATAGACTATACGTTGCCCGCGATTTCGTCCGCGTTCAAAATGTTATATAGTATATATTAATAGATAAAAGGGTGGGCTCTGATATTCCATACTCACTCACCGAAACAGCAGCACACGTGCTGATATATCACAGTGCCTTCTGTAAAGGGTTGGTCACTACCACCAGACCGGCTGCTCGATTTATAAATGCTGTGTGCTGTCATTACTAAAATAGAAGTGATTTTATTACAAGAACATTAAGGTATATATACTATACTCTGATATATTTTCGATAAGTACCATAAGTAGTTAATGACGGTAGCTAGGTCAAGTTATAGTTAGCGTGTTTAAATAATAAACAATTTAAATATCTATTTTTAACAAGGTACTTGGCACACCAACGCGGGAACAAATACGCGAAATGAATCCAAATTATACAGAATTTAAATTTCCACAAATTAAGAGCCACCCATGGGCGAAGGTATGAGACTTTTCTTTCTTTCTTTCTTTTTTTTTTCATTTTCATATTTCAATGTGTACACAAAATTCAGTATTCATAATATTTTATTTTATGTCCGTGTTTAATGTTTATACAGCAGAAATGTCATTTTAATTTTAAACACAATTTCAAATTTGTATTTTTATCATGCTTTGACTTTTGAATATTTTAATAGATAGTTGAATGCGTGAAACGCATGTGTATCATATGTAGATCTATCATTATATCAAATTTTATCATAAAAAGTATAGGTTTTTGTCGTCACTGAAAGTTCTTATTCATTTGTTAATAATGTTTAAATAATAAAAAGAACTGTGAAGTCTGATATTAGAACAACTCTCGTTAGATCAAAGTACAGAAATCAAGTTCATTTATGTCCGTACAGAGTAAGCATTATCTCGAACTGCCTTTCGAAAGTAAGGTTGATTTTGTATTTAAATTTAAAATATAATAGTAATATCCTATTTACAGCTGAAATATTACTAGAATTTCTTTAAAAAAATATTTTGTGCCTTGGTGTAAATTAAAAACATATAGTGATAAGATATTAAGGTGCGCCGAACAGTAATCGCTATAGCCAATAACTCCGACCACTATGTAATTTTGGTTTCACTTTTAAGTGTCAAAAATGATCAATTCTCTGTGCTAAGTTATAACAAACCACATTCCTTACTCCAAAACCCAAACTGAAAAGATTTCCGATTAAGAGATTTGGAAAAGAAAATTATTCTCTATCACGGAGATTGTTGTAGTCTTAATTCTTGATCATATATATTCGCTTCGCTCCATAATGTACCTTTAAAATAGTGAAATATATTTTTAAATAGTTGGTGTTCCCGGAGACTACTCTCACATATAAACAAAAATGCAAAATCCGCCCTGTCTCTTTATTATATTAGTATAGATTGACATGAAATTGATTATTTCAGCATAGAAAATGTTTACATCCTGTATTTATATTGATTTTAAGAAACTATATTATTTGATGGCAATGTGTAATATGTAGAAAGTTAGTATTGTGGTAAGTGGAGGTTGATGTGTCGGCGCGCGTGCTTGCAGTGTATGCTGCAGCGTACGGCCATGCCCAAGTCTGCCACTGACCACCAGCGCATTAGAGTAAGACTTATACCGTGGCAACACTGATAAATGCCTCCATTTGCATTCCATTGCATTGTGTCAATATTATTTCCAATAATCAAACCAGAGTTGTTGCGGATACAGAAAACATCCGCGGATACTTCACACTTCTTTAGGCGGGCTTGGCAGTTGTTTGTATGCAGAATTTGGTCGCTCACTCAGATAAAAATCTTGTATGAAAAGTAAGGATTTTGAGAAACGGAACGATAGCGCGTTATAACCTGCTGGCATAGCGAAATATGACGTCGAAAAATAAACAATTTTAAACTTTTTTTGTGAAGCTTAGTTTTCACTACTTACGTACAGTCCAACGACTAACATGGTTTTTTAATAGCTTTATTTTTAATGCAGAAACAAATGATTGAAATCAAGCCATTAGTAGAAAATGAAACCATTTTAATAAAATAAAAAATAAAAACTGAAAAAAATCACGATCTATTCTGGGGAAATCTGCCAGATTTGTGATTAGCTCCATATACGCAAACCCAAAAGATTCGCATTGATGATTGCGGATGCGGATGTCTAAATCGATGCGGAAGTTTCACATTTGCGTATACGGATGCGAATATCCGCAACAACCCTGAATCAAACACAAGTTCATATGTATTTTTGTGATCCATTGTCGTCGATGAAGGCATTTAGTGTTTTGTCAGGCCTTATGCACATTTTGTAAGCATGAAATCTGTTTACCGAGTCACATTTTCTAATCGGCTGTCTCTTGCAGATATAACGGTTTGTTGGTGTTCAGTGTGCGACTATGTGGTTGTTAAAATGTTTTTATTTTCTAAACAATCTCTAGACACATCGAATAATTTTCACCTTTGCTGGCCTAGACCTAAATTTATTTTTCAACAAAAGTGCTAAATCATGTTGTCATAAATGTTTTCTAACAATTAACAATGTAAATATTGGTATCATCAATCGCTAACATGAAATGTGTGACTGGAACTGTGTTTGCTAAATATTCATGACTGCATTTCATTGTTTTTCACTAAATTGTTACATACACTCTTGCGTTTTATGATGATCGTGTAGGTCATATTATGGAAATGCTACCCGGATTCAGAACTCTATTAGTAGGTGTAAAAAGTGTGAAGTTTCTCTTCTAAATTATTGGATAGGGATTTACAGTGGAGGTTTCATTACATTAGACAACTCTCCTAATGAAGTCGCATGTACACTTATCCGTTCTGGCGTCACGTGACCGATGATACGCGACGTATCTTCTGTCAGATATGAATCGATCCTAAAATGTGCGGGTGTCGGTCAGGTGTTCCGCGCGTGCACGCCGCCGGACGCGATCTCGCTGGTGTCGCGGCTGCTGGAGTACACGCCGGGCGCCCGGCTGTCGCCGCTGCAGGCGTGCGCGCACTCGTTCTTCGACGAGCTGCGCGAGCCCAGCGCGCACCTGCCCAACGGCCGCCCGCTGCCGCCGCTCTTCAACTTCACCGAGTACGAGCTGGGCATCCAGCCTTCGCTCAACGACTTCCTCAAGCCGCGCGCCGCGCCTCCGCCCGCCAACGACCTCGCCGGCGCCTCCGCCCAGCCCACGCAGCCCGATCACGATGCTCAAGGTAACCTACGTCCAACAATTTTATTTATTACTTGCCGCGTCTTCGTACGCACTAAATTTTACGGAAAGCTTACATTAGTGAGAACCGCGTTCAAACCTGTTTCTAAGATTAGCGTGCAAATACAGACAAAAATTCTAAAAAACTGTTTTTATCATCCGTGTAACATAAGTATAGTATACAATTTCTTTTTTACCTGAAAGCGAAGCAAAGCTGAAGAAAGCAAAGCATTCTGAATTAACTCCATACAAAACTGCTGTTTTTATGACCAAAAGCTGAATTGAACTAAAAATGTGGTTACTCCCTTAATTAACAACCCTTTCATACCCCATGAATTAACGACAAGTAGCAATTGATTGATGTTTGATTGACTTACAGCAATTGAAGATAGATTTAGTATTATAAAGATTATAATGGCAATATATGTATGTATGTATGTGTTAATTTTACAGGGGAGAACGCGTCGGCGAGTGGTCCCAGCGCGTCGCCCAACGCCTCGTAGACGCTACGGTGCTACGCTAGACCTCTCCACACTCCGTCACCGCGTACGGCTGATTTGGTTTACGGTTCACTATAAAAATTCATATATGTACATAATAAAAAACAACCATAGAGGCAAGCGGGGGTCGTGTCCGTTTCCTACGATTGTGTAACGTAGACAAGTGCAGGCGATTGTATCGCGCGCCTGGGCCCGGAGGAGCTTTCCGTAAAATTTGTATTGTAACACGCCAAATGTTCAGTGAGATTGCACCGATGATTTCTTTCGACGTGACTCCACCGCTTTTCACACGACACACCCGACGGCGGGGTTCGATGTAACTCGTAATGGTGTAACTATATTTTATTAGCCTCTCATATTAAAACTGTAGAGTCGTGTAACGTAACGTAGTGTGCGCAATTTAATAATGTAAGTAATTGTGTATAGTGGACGCCGCCGCCGCGTCGCCATTGTCTTTTAAGGGCCGGCGCAATTTGGAGGATGTCACGACAAAGTGTTTAAATTTTTTCATAGTATTTTGTACCTCAAAGCGAGGACTTGGTAGAAAAGCGTTACTTTTCATCGCCTAGTTTGATTTCTTAGATAAAAATTATATGTTAAACTATTTTAAATTTAAAAAAATTGAATTGAATGTTTAAAAAAAAAATTAGTAAATTAGTGCCCAAAAAAAAATCCTTTCTCGTCAAAGTAAATTTATTTTTAGGCTCATTAATTAACTTAAGTTTTAATCGTCTACTTTCATTTCTTTTTTTTTTCATATTTTACAAAATATCTCTCCAATTTTAAAATACAAAAAAAAAAATTCAAATCCCTCCAATTTTAAATCTGTACGGTTATCTCAGAGAAGCTATAAATATTTGCTGAGCAATATTGCAGCTAAATAAATAGATCGTTGGGTTCCGCCTATTTTGATATTTTGTGCGTAAAAATTGTGTTCGTTTCTGAACTTAGTCTTTGTCTCAAGTATTTTTAATGAATTTATAATGAAATATTAAAAGCAGTTAAGTTACAAAATTCTATGAATAAATTTAAATATTTTACCGTGCCGTCCTCCAATTTGCGCTTTCCCTAAAAATTGTCTTTATACTAGTAAATATAAAACGCATCTCTTGTCTACCGACAGTAACTTTGTGGATTTATTATATGTAAAAATAGTAAAAAATTTAAATTCAGGTTTTTGACTTGATAAAGATGTAGAGAGAGCACCTTGTGTCTGAACACATCACTATTTTGGTCGAAAAAAATGTTAGTCAATTGCCGACTCGTCCATTTTTTGTAAAATAAATAAATCAAATTTAACCGACACTCAAGTAGCAACCGTTAGAACTAGTGATTTAATCGATTAAATGGCGTAGAATTGGTTTATCCTAAAAGCAATGCGGCGCGCGACAAGAAATTTTAAAGTCACTTAAGTCGTTCACAAAATGCTTTATAGTGCTTTGAAAAATTAGATCTCGAGGTAATCTTGAACAGTCTATAATACCTCCCTCGAAGCTTTCTTAGCGCGGAATTTTGTACCATAAGGCATTTCGAATAGAGATGGTAATTCAATACAGCCTTCGTTAAACCACATAAAATCACAAAAAATTTAAGACAAACATATCTTAAGTGTTTAATTATATACCATTTATATTGGGGATGACAGGCAGTTAGTTACATAAGCTGTTATTAGTTTCGCTTGTAAAAAAAAACACAAACAGTTCGGGACTCGGACTACATAAAACTAAAACAGTAAAAATTATAACGAGGTACTCGTAACAAAAAGAATCTAAAAGCACTTGTCAGACAAAGATCGTTACAGACAGATATGTGTAATAATATGTATCAAGCAGGATGATGAAAGTTGTATGGCTTATAATGATGGCATTAAAATGCTGTAATAATAATAAATTTATATTTAATACTAAATGACCCGGCAAACTTCGCACCGCCTCAGAATATAAACGCGTTCCATACAAAATGTATGAGAAAATGAATTTTCTTCATATTTTTTTTGTGAATATTTCCAGTTTTAATAGTTATTCTGCTATTCGGAGAGGAGACAAATTTAACAAATTAAAAATAATAAAAATCAGTCCTTGTGTAACTGTAACAAGACTTTCTTTTATACATATATGGTAACACCTCATGATATATATGTATATGAGAGAGGCCTGTTTCCTAACAGTGTAGTCTGAGCAACGAACTCTTAATTAGCAAATGTGTCTGTAATCCACCAAATCAATGAGAACTGCGGACAATAACTCCATATAAATAAAGTGGTGGTTTAAATGAAGATTGCTTTTAGATGGGTGCGTGGTTTGAAATTTGGCCAAGTTAATATAACCGCTATCAAAGCCGCTCGAATGCTTTGGATATATAGTGTTTTATATGCTGCCCACCAACGATATTATGCATAAATAGGTGTTTTCAGCGTGTTATCGCGCATCACAGTAGTCTAAATGTCGATAAAGCTTGAGCTTTCTTAGACGGTAAGAAGGGTAAATCAGCTGTAGATTTAGTCGTCGGTCGTAGTGACGTTTATCTCATTTTTTTGTATATACCTTGAAACTGATTTCTATATTTCAAACGACAGATTACCATTTGGAGAATATTTTAGTGTTTGACATATGAAAAAAAATTTAGTAATATAGGGGCTGTAGTTAAAGATTTTTCGCTTATACCTAATTGGGTAATAGTATTTATAGTAAAAGATCCGAAGAGAGGTAGTCCTTCACCTATGTATTTATCAAAGGAAAAGTAATTATCCAATTATTAATTGTAATGAGAGAGTCGTCTTGTTGTCACACATCTTTGCTTGATCAGAAATTTAAAATTATAAAATTTCAGCTTTGATAGCACCATTTATGAATTACTATTGCAAGGCTTTAAAATTTTAAAATCGAAGCAAGACGTGCGACAGAGAAGCATTAAGTGTACTGTGCAGTGTAATATATTTTTTTAATTAGATTCAAACACAATCGCGATTTGTTTTCTTATAGATACCAATTGATAAAATATACTTTTCGTCTGATAAACAGATGGATGGGTGAAGGACGACCTCCGTTCGGATCTAAGACCATTATAATGGCTAGGCGATAGATGGTCGTGGGCGCGTGGCGGCGGCAGTAGCGCTCTAGTGGTGTAAGCGCTGGTAGCCAATGTGGCACTATAATAGTGTCGCTTGTAGCGCTAATAGCGCTAGTTTTAGCGCTACTTGCGCTACTAGCTCGTAGCGGAAACGCCCGGCCACTTCGGTACCTTTAAACTATGAGATGTAGAGCAATCGGTACATTACGTTGCGTATATAACATACATACAGAGCATACTTGTACATTTTTTATAACTAGTATAAACTGATCTCTCGACATAATTTATAATGTTTAATGGTAAACTTCAGAAAGTATTTGTATAAACAATTCAGAGAATATAAATTTTTAGATTTACTACATTAAACGTTTGTGTTTTTTTTTCTTTTGCGCATTCTATTAATAATATTTGTAACCATTTTTTTATTGCGATGTACCTCTATTGTCGTATCCAAATTTGGATATAACTTTTTTAATAGCACTATATGTGTCATAATTATATCTAATTCATAGTTTTTTCAAAAACAATTGTATTCTATATTCAATAAATGATATTTCTCTTATATAACACTATTATCATTGAGAACACTATAATATGGTTATTAATTAGTCATTTACGAAGAGAATGTTAAAAGTAAAGTTATAAATTTCATTGTCATAGTTTTTAAGTATGCAAGTAAATTTGTTTTTGCACTTATTTTTGGCAAACGATTTACAATTTAGACAAAAAATAATTAAAAAACTAAGTATATAGACTAACAAAATCTTTTATTCGTGGTGTAGTTGTAGAGCTATATGAGTAAATCTTGAGATGCCGGTCGGAATGACGACGGGCAGCTGAGACGCATTACGGGACAAAAAATTGCCATCGCAAACGTTCACTACTTATCCGGACCAAACCAAACGCAATCGATGTTTTGCGAGCCGCAACCCGTTTCTAAACTAATTAATAAATGATTTTTATAAGAGTATATTTAGGAAGCGGGTGTACAGTCAAGTGTTAAAATATGTATCTAAACCATTACAATAACGCATGCACTAAAGAAATTGTGAAATATGTAGAATACTTGTGGACCCAGCAGACGTCCTGCCCAAACTACAAAAAAATGTTACCCGATTGAATTGCCATCTATGTTGTTCAACCTGCTACCCAACATAAATAACAAAATATATGTTAAATGTTGTGTCATTAAAGTAACTTACACCGCCATCTGTTAGAAACTTGTGGCACTTTACATGTTCTATAAATAAAAAAACATGTAATTTGCAATATAATCCAAATAAAAACTATGCTATCTTTTAAATTGGACCAAATTACAGATAGCGTGACTGAAGTGTCCAATGAAGGATTTCCTCTCCTTATAAATAAATAAATAAATAAATAAATAATTTAAAAAAGCCTGTCTGCTGGCCTTATCATGAAAAAAAAAGTTTCCCTGTGCACATTTATAATAAACGTTTTTATGAATAGATTCTTTGCTTACATATTTATGCACTTGACTGTACTGTTTAATAATACACGTATTATATTCCATTGAAATGAATCTTGTGATGCCTCAGACCATCAAACAAACGCATGTAAAATTAATGAAATAGTTTTTAAAAATTATTACCGTATTTTTAATAAATGTATATCTAGCAAGGCGCTCGGCGCACCGTTTTCAGATCACACTTAGTGAAGCTTAGATTTGTCATTTAAGGCTTTTAATTTGCTGACACCTTAATTAATTCGTGTAAATATATTATTATATTATAATTATCTTTTATGGTGTATGACTCGTACGTGTTCGGTTAGCGGTAACTTGCTGTGCGGCGCTTACGGTGATTGACGGTGATCGACGGTGACCTATGGTGACGTATGGTGACCTATAGTGACCAATAGTGACCAAACCCGTTTGCGCCTCCAGTAAGGGGACACGATAGTTTAGATATGCATATTTTTATTAAGTCTTTATCTATTATGAATGGATTTTGTATTCGACGTTGCTTCTATATCGAGATCCCACTGTGAATGGAAGATATGAGACAAACTAGTGACCTGATTGTGTATGAAAGCATTGATGATTTTTCTCACATTCACGATTTGCGTGCACGTTTACCGAAGAGGATTTTCCCTCTAATAATAATTAAATACAGGTTCTAAATATGGGATGACGTACTTGTCATAAAGTAAATTATTTAAAAGTGAAGGCGTTTGTTCTTTAGTACTATTATTATAATACTGTAATATTAAATTTAATAGTGAGTGAAAAATTTGTACTTTGTTTTTAATTTGTTTTAATGAGTTTAAAATATGTACATCGTAACACCCATATCGTTGTTAGTTATGAATGAAAATAACATAATTATAAAAATAAATATTAAATGAATACATAGTAAGTGTGGCTTTTTATTTCAGGTTATAATTTTATTTATTTATAAAAAAGGGTACATTTTTATTGTTATTATTATTTAATAACGAGAAAAAAAAATTGTTTAGATGATGTTAGATGTCATTAACAAAATTGACATTTTATTATGAAAAATGACAACTAAAGGAAGAGGACATAAAATTTTGTAGGTATAGGTACATATTATACCTATTGTTTCTGTATTCTGGGTCCGCGCCTGACTAAAGACAAGAGCGAAAAGAATTCTGTTGTGCCACTCTACCTCTAGTCCTAAACCCTTTTTTTGAATAATTTCTTTTTATAAAATTATTTTAATAATACCTATAAGAAAAATTACTTTTATTATTACTAGCACATCATAATCATTATATCATCATTATACATAATATATATTTGCTTATAATGTAAATTGTAATATAATAAAATCGTAAAATATGGGAAGTGTCTGGGTACCTGTCGTAAACGTTAATTATTTAAAAAAAAAAACAATTGTACACGTTGGTTGTGCCTCTGTGCGCTCTAATCTCAGAAACGGCTTAACCGATTTGAATACGGTTTTCCTTTGTATATTGTAGCTAATTTCCAGTAACATTAGAGTTTATTTCAATTTTAAAAAAAAGTTACGCGCTATTCTAAAAATGTGTTCGAAGTCGCGGACACAGCTAGTAGTTTTCAAACATTAATCTGATAATATATTATACCTGTATTCTCTGAACAATGTTATCTGATGATACATCAGGGGAAAATATTTAAAGGGAAATAACTTCGAATGGTATGGCTGTAGGTATAAAATAAGGAACAAAGTATACCATAACATTAAAAAAAAATCCATTACAACTTTTATTAGTATGTAATTGCTTTGGTTCCATTGAGGTTATTATTGATGATGAGGGATTTGGTTAACATAAACATTTATGACCTTTTGGTAGAAAACACCTGGATAAAACTCAACTAATTTTACTTTAACTAGATAGTGGTAATTTGACAAGACAAGTGGAGAATTTTTTATAGTCTTTTGAACCTTAAACTAGAAACAAACGTATTAACAACAACAATCGTAGTCTAACTAGCTAGCTAAGTCGTAACTAGCTTTGACTTATCTAATCTGTGCTTTGAAACAAACGTAGTCAAAGCACAGATTAGATAAGTCAAAGCTAGTTTTGTTTTCCACAATTTAATTAGAGAGAAGATATACTAAGGCTTTGATCAAACAAAGCATAATAATTTGACATTTCACCATCCCGAGAATTATTTCGAATGAGAAGCAAAGTGCGATCTGAACTTATGAATCTACTTAAATTTACTCTTGAAGCTGGATCAGTGCTTTCAGGAAGATGCCATAAAAAATAAGTATTCACGTGAAGTTCAATTGTGCCAAAAATTGAGATAATAGTGGCATAAGTAGGTATATGGCCACTCGAACACATAGCAGGAGCCAACGAACGAATATTGTTACTTTGATTTTAAGCAAATGCTTGAATCATGTGTATGAAGTTGCAAAAATTTGCAAAAATTTCAAATTCGAGTTAGTTAAAACGATTAACATACATACATAAATAATTATAATAACAAGTTTTAATTTTCTTTAAATTTACTTTTAGAAAGTATTTATATTCATTTTAATAAATAATCTATAAATATATAATTATTTACATGGCCAGATCCAGAATTTCCTTAGCTCTATTTTTTTATCTAATTGCTAATTGGCAACACTGTAAAAAAGTACATATAGAAAATTTGACAATGACAACTTTGACAAACCCACACCCACAGATTATTATGTTATTACCCACACCCAACGATTCCCAAAAGAATCCCTAACTTGTCATTTGTCATGTAACAAATTGATAAACAAATGATCTCATTCATAACACAATATAAGTGCTTGCTTGTAAATAACTTATATCTAAAACGTAGTGATTATATACTCTTTGCTTATATCTAAGATATAGAACTTGGTGATTATGTATTCAGTGATAAGTAAGGGTAATATATATTGAAGAATATACTACAATAAACTTAGTTCTTACCCATCGTTATTGTTGGTTACAATTTTGTAAAATGCATGAAGCCTACGAAGTATCCCATTTATTGAACGCTACGGTCCAGATAGAGGCCCTTGCTGCTTATGGTAAGTAAAAATTTCATTTGTATTTAACATTTCATTATAGTGCCTATGTTGATTTGAATAAAAAGTTTATTGTAATTTTTTTATAGATGGAAATCTTCTATTGGGGACCAGACAAGGCCATTTGTTGATGTATTCGCTATCAAACACAAATGGAAATCAGAAATACGAATTGCAATTGCTACGTTATGTGAAAAATTTTAGTAAAAAACCTATACAACAAATTGAAGTTTTACCAGGTAATTCATACAATTAACTGCCTAATTATTTTAAAAGAAATTCTTACTCTAAACGGATATACTCCGTCCAATGACTTTATTTATACGTTTATTTTTTAAAATATTATATGGAGGTATAGATTACTATTATTACTTGTAGGAAGTGATAGGGAAATGGGATCTGGAATCCACCACTGAAACACAAATGCTGGTATTTCACAGTGCCATTTTAATAAAGTTAATTAAAAATCAGTCAAATTTTCTTGTATTGTAAAAAAGAACTAGTAATTACTTTCACATAGATATTATTACAGTTCAATTATTATTTACAGGTTCGATTATAAATTTTGGTATTTGGTTTATTTCCAGAGGACAATCTGCTGTTATGTCTAACAGATAACATTTTAGCAACATTTGATATCAATGGAATGAATTTCCCTCTTATCAAAACACTGCAGCAGACTAAAGGAGCATCACTATTTGCACTGGACAATAAAGTATGTAACAGTTCATTTAATTCAACAACATCTACATTACTTACATACATAATGGATTGGGATGACATTTGTCATACAGTCATACATAATGGATTTCAATTACTTGAATTATTACCTGGATTATCTAAAAATATAAAAAACTGGGTGCCACTGTCATCACAGTGATAAAGATGTCAGGTGTTATATCAAGTGTTATATTTTTCATTTTACCTCGCAAACGAAGTTGCGGGCATTAGCTGGTGTATAATATGTGTTTTCTAATGTCATAAATGAACATGTATTTCAAATTCAAATTCTTTAATGAGATAAAAACGGAGAGGTCCACTAACATCTATCTCAAATATAAAATATATAAACACCAGTTATAAAAATAATATACGATACAAATAGAACATCAATCTGATTTTATGCCTCTGTCCCATTGGTCTATTAGATTTTCAGAATATGTCAGGAATGATTTCATTATAGTTGACCAATTGTCATAGAAGATATCTAAATCCTTGTTGGTGGTAAGGAACAAGGATGAGATGATGAGTGAGAGTCGCGGATGAGTGGAGACATGGAGCGCGCCACGGTGCAGCTATCACCCATATAGAATAATTTGGGTAACTGTCCACGCCTATTAGTCGATACACTGCGTCCGTCTGGCACGAATAAGGTGCACAGTAAATCGTGCAAGTGCAAGGCATCGATTGATCCTCTAAGCACCTTGTAGCAAATAGTGAGCTGATTCATCAACCTTCTCACTTCCAGAGAGTTATAGCCAAGCTGTCCCAGCAAGAATTTGGTAGGGTACATATACGGGTAATAACCATAAAGTTTCTTGTATAGCGACCTAAGGAACACTTTTTGAACCTTTTCAAGTATTCGCGTGTAAGTGACGTGGTACGGATGCCATACACACGAGCTTGATTCTAGTTTGCTTCTAACTAACGAGGCATATAAGGTTCTAACAACTAGTGGATTTTCAAAATCCTTGGCGTTTCTCATGACGAAGCCCAGTCGACGATAGGTCTCTTTGGCTAGATCAGATATATGATCATGGAAAGTCAAGGTAGGGTCGAATTTTACTCCTAGGTCCTTAATATAATTTACTCGATTTATACATAAATTATCAAGATGATAGTTATAATTGATTGGATTTCTTTTGCGGTCAAATGTCATTACATTACACTTATTTACATTAAATGTCATTTTGTTTGTTACGGCCCATTGGCAAATACGATTTATGTCCTGTTGTAAGCTGAGGCAGTCTCTGGGAGATTTTATTTCCAGAAAGAGCTTGAGATCATCAGCATACAAAAGACACTTGGCTGTAGTAAGCACTTTAGGTATATCATGGACCATTATTTGGAATAATAAAGGGTCAGTAATGGAGCCTTGGCTAACACCAGATCGGGTGTGATAGGGCTTCGAAACATGTATCCCATACTTGACATATTGCCGTCGGTCTCTCAAAAAATCTGCCATAAATTTGAGGAGACCGATGGAGAAACCAAGAGCAGATAGTTTCTGTAGTAAAATGTCGTTATCAATTTTATCAAAAGCTTTTCGAAAATCGAAATAGATAACATCTACTTGAGAACGATGATCCATAGCATCTGAGATATAATCAGTTAAACATAAAAGGTTCGTATTTACTGAGCGACCCGGCCTAAAGCCATGCTGCTCTTCGCCTATTTGTTGTTTAACTTGTCTATATATCTCATTATGGAGGATGTACTCGAAAACTTTAGCTGGCGCGCATAGGATTGCTATTGGGCGATATTCCTCTACTAGGGACCTGTTGTTAGTCTTCGGAATCGGGGTAACCCTAGATAGTTTCCATAAGTCAGGGTAGTTCCCAGTTTTTAGTGATATATTAAATATATGGTAAAGCGGGAGAATGAAATGCTTCTTACCAGCCTTTAGAGTAGACCCATGCAAGTTGTCGGGGCCCGGTGAGCTACTTATTTTTAATCTGTTTAGGCCACGTTCAACGTCCTCTGGTAATATAGCGGGGATAGTGACGTGACCACCGATACTGCCTAAACCCATACAAGAGTCGATATTGAGTGTCGGTGATTTATTTAGAAAGACACTAGCAAAGTACTCCGCAAAAGCCTCGGAGGCCTCTACACCGGTGCATGATTTACCTATATAGGAAACACAAGGCTCAAATCCGCCCTTAGATCTGAGGCTGTGAATATGATTCCAAAAATTCTGAGGATGTTTTAATTTTTAATGATTCAATAATGGTATAAATTTCTGGCTTATGATTTTTCTTCAATTACATGTGGGTTCCTTCATAACAACTTTCTCCTCTGAAAGCAAAAGAAATGTATAGTGGATAGTGTGTAAATGGATAGTGGTGTGTAGAATTGGACTTGCAATTAAAATCAAATATTTGCTTAACTGAGCTGTCGCCACTTTTAAGCAATTATGAAGTTATAAAAAATAAATCATTCTTTTATGTTAAGGTCAGAGGTGTAATGCCACAGGTGCTGCAAGTGCTTTGCCTAGTAATAAGGATAACGGATTAGAAAGGGATACAACAGCACATATGCTGTTATTTACAGTGGTCTTCTGTAAAGGGGGTTACAAATGTTTCAAGATCATTCCAGATAAGATGAGTGGCAAGCACTATCCAATCTGATCTCAACAAAACTAACATGTTAAAGAATAGTTATGTTAAAATATCTTTTATTGAATTTTAATTTCAGTCCACAACAACAATGACTGGCCAGTCAAATACTGTTGCTCGACTTTGTGTAGCTGTAAGAAGAAAGATTCAATTGTATCACGGAAAGAATGGTGAATTCAAGAAACATTTGTTTGATTTCAATATATTGGATGTGCCCAAAGTTATGGCATGGGGACAGGAGTACTTATGTGTTGGTTTTAAAGCGGAATATACCTTCTTTGATGTGAGTTATATCATTAATTTTCTTGTTAACATTTGGGTACTAATTAACATGTAACTTAGGTGCTGTATAAAAGTATGTACTTTATTCTGAATCTAGAATTGCAATGCATAATTATCCACCACAAAATGCTAAGATGTTTTGCAATAGGGATTTCTAGAAGTTCCTTAGATAGGAGAAAACACAAAATGTTGTAATACATGATAATGTATTATAATAATATATTTATTTTCAGTATAAATAGAATTAGATTACATAATTTTTCCTTAATTAAAAAAATCTTATTTTAAAGTTCTTAACTAACATCATTCCTATTCAAAATATAGTTTTCTTTTGTATTATCTATATATTTCAAAATTAAATTCAAAGTTAAATTAAAAAAACAAAAAAACAAAATGCAGGCAATTTTAAAATTATTTAAAACAAAATTTAAATATTTTGCAGGCATAAATTTTGATCATTAGTATTTGATTATTTCTTTGCTGTGGAGCATATTCCTTTAAAGTACTTTTAAATTTTGAATATTAACATAATAATAAAACATTATAGCTTTCAACTGGAAAACCGAAAGAGTTGTTTCCAACAAGCAGTTCAAAGTCTGTAGAGCCAATTATCACTAAATATTCTGAGACCTGCTTCATGCTAGGCCGAGAACAGAACTCGGTTCTGGTAGAAGAGGCCAAGGACATTGAAATTAAGAAAACCATCAAATGGAACGAAGCACCTATCTGTGTTGGTATGTGCGTCTTGTTATACCTGCATAATAATATATTGTTTTAATTCAATAAAGTATTCTTAAAACGCGTGAATCTTACTTTGTCAGTGTGGGACGAGCCGTACGTTCTGGGGTTGTTGCAAGACCAAGTCATAGTGCAGACTGTAGAACCGGCACTGTTCATACAAACTTTACCAGATCTAAATAAAGCCAGATTAATGTACAGGTAATGTATTCTTGCTTTCTAATTAATATATAAAAAAAATGTATGCAGACAGGCTGATGGTCTACTAGTTGGTGTGTGGCTTAACTGGATGTTTAATCAATAAAGCAACGAGCTACAATTAAAATTATAAACTAAGGCCCACATTCATTCTATTGAGCCCAAATACGCCCAAATTAGCTGTAAGTTGCTGAGGAGTTGGCTGTTCCCCAGACTCCTTGATGCTGCAGCATCAGATAGAGGGTACCATGTCATCGATATACCACCGAATTTCACATACCGTAAACTAGGAAATGAGCTAATGATCTTTAAACGCCTGAGATCTTCATAAATTATAGCTATTATAAGAAACATCTCAATCACGTCATCTTTCAAAAAAAAAACGATCAAAATCAAAACCGTTTGCGAGCTACGACGATTCCACAAACAGATACATCCATACACAGGTTAAAACACCCCTCTTTTGCATTGGGCGTCGTGGGTTAATAAAAAAGATTGAACATAAATACAGAATATACTTATGAACTTTGAAACAATTACATTTAGAGTTCTTTTAGCTTAGCTAATATCTACTAGTTTCTTTTTATTAAATGTGTCCAAATATATTATAGATGTAAGCAGGGGTTGATATTTGTGTGCTCGGTGGGTCAAGTGTGGTGTCTCAATGCGGTGGACGTCACCAAACAACGTCATCAACTCATCAAGGACAAACAGTTCCAAATCGCCATTGATCTCACGGTGAGTCACTTCTCTATCTTCCTGAGAAACACGTCTTACACCATTCCGAAATTATTGTGTAGGTTATGAGAAAAAAATTATTTATATCCCGGCCATGAAAAGAATGTATCCCTGAACTTATGATTTGAACATGAGTAGTGATGGGCATTAAGGAGTATTATTTCTTATTAATCAGTACTTATATTATAATTTATAAAAAAAGTGCAAATAATCCACAGGTCTTATCGGCTTTTTAGAAAGACCCAGGACCTTCTTGGACCCAGGTTGCATGCTACATTTTATGATGGTGCTATTTATATTCATTGTACTTTACAATTCATTTTAATTAAATTTTATATGCTTTACATTTTTGCGCTATTATATTCCAGTGTTATAACCTAGATTTACGCATACTATTTGATTGTACAGTAGAAAATAACATGAACGACCTCGTATCACTAACTACTCATTAATTTATTGTTAAAGTTAATTACAACATTTTATCTGAGCAAATAATGAAATGACCCAATATAACACAGTGTTTCACGTGAAACTGGCAATGCATACAAGTGTTTTACTGGTGTTTCAATTTAACAATGTTTCAATTTAAAATAAAAAAGAGACAAATACAAATTATACACATATTAAATGTAAGATTTGGTTTAATTAGTATATTTAAAATATTTGAAAATTCTCTACTGCAAGGCTCCAATAGCCCTTTCCCATTCAAATGATTTTAATGGGGATTATTATAGTTAACTACATACATAAACCATTGCTACATATTTTTAATTGTTAGTTTTCTGTACTAGGCAGGTTCTGTATATTTAAAGTTGCTCGAAAGATTTTAATATTTTAATAAAGTAGAAAGATTTTAATAAAGTGTGTGAAAAATCTATTACTAATACAGTATCCCTTTTTTTTACACGCTGTCCACTTTAATTTACTTTTTAAACAAAATATTTTAATGATTTCCACAAATTTACAGAGTTTGACAGAATGTTCCGCCGAAGAGAAAGTGCAAAAGATTAAATCCATACAATTACTATACGCCCTCGATCTGTTTGACAACAAACAGTACGAACAAGCTATGAAGGAATTCATAAAACTCAACACGGATCCGGCTGAGGTCATAAAGTTGTATCCGGAATTGGACAATAATCCGGATTCCGAGGGTAGTTCTAAAAAATTGAAAGGGAAAGACTTGGAGAACGCCCTGAATGCACTTATAAAGTACTTGTTAGAGCTAAGAACTAAAATAGGGAAGACGAAAGCTGAAGAAAGTGGTAGTCAAGCGGAAGTCGTCGCTCCGAGAAACACGCAACAACAGTTGGAATTGATCGATACTACTTTGCTTAAATGTTATTTACAGGTCAGTCATATTTATAACTAGCAATCCGCCCCCTGCTTCGCACGGAGTTGAAATTTTCAAAAATCCTTACAAAAACAATTTACTTTTTATAAATTTTAAATGTATACATAATTGAATTATTGATTTTATTGAACGTTATTAAAAATTGGTCGTTTACGTTTTTATTTATTTATTTATTTATTTATTTTATTTGGAAAATCAACAGTTAACAAAAATAAGATAATAACTAAGTCTAAAAACATAAAACCAATTAAAGATTTTCACCTATAGAAATAAACTAGATATATAAACAGTACAGCGTTCACAGACAACAGTAACAAAAAAATAAATAAAAAAAAAATGAAAATAAAATCACAAATTTGCAAGGGTAACGTTAGGATAAGGAAATACATAAAACCAGACTAACCTTCAAAAAATTTTTGCGCCAACAAACGCCTCGCCGACACCACGCTAGTGTTAAATAAATCAAGATTAAGTTCGTTTTCATTACTTAAGATATTGAACATGTTGCTCGCACGCCAAATAAAAGTATTCTGTCTATAATTGGTTGATGCTAACGGCAGGTAAATTAAATTATTAGATCTAAGAGTTATAACTGGAACTCTGAGATAGATTTGAGATAAAAGATCTGGACAATCAATAAGATCAATCAATAAGATGCAATTTTAAGTAGAAACATTAAATCGGCTATTGAACGACGGTTTTCAAGGGGTAGTAAGTGGTGTTTCTTACAAAGGCTAAGATAGAATTCTGAATCATACCTATCACCTGTTCTGTAGCATAAATAGCGAATGAATTTTTTTTTGAATCCTTTCAATACGGTTGATATACGTAGCATATCTAGGGTTCCAGACTTGTGATGCGTATTCCAAATTGCTTCGAACTGTACAATACAAAATTTTGAATGTTTTGACATTAGTAAATTCCTTGGAACTGCGCATCACAAATACAAGAGCTTTTGATGCTTTAGATATAATAAAGTTAACATGATCATCGAATAATAATTTCGAGTCATGCAGCACACCCAAGTCCCGCACAGTACTGTCCCTTTTGAGAATGTTACCCTTTAAAGAATAATCATTAGTTATAATGTTTCGTTTGCGAGTAAAAGTAACAACACTGCATTTAGATGGATTAAGATCTAACTGATTGATGCTACAATAGGCTTCAAGTCTACGGAGATCAGTCTGTAAGGCGTCTGCTGCAACTCTAGATGGGATAGTTGCAAATATTTTCATGTCATCAGCAAAACAAAGTAATTGGGAGTTTTGAAAACAGGGATCTATATCACTCACATAAACTATGAACAGGAGGGGACCAAGCAAGGAACCCTGCGGTACCCCGCTCGGCACAGGAACCCAACCTGAAATGTAGTTATTAATAACAACAGCCTGAGAACAGTTCTCAATGTAAGAAGAGAACCATCTCAGCAAATCACCACTAATACCAACGTTTGAGAGTTTAATAAGTAGTAAACTATGCGGAATCCTATCGAAAGCCTTACTATAATCGGTATAGATAACGTCAATTTGTAGACCACGATCCATGGCATCTGTCAAGAAGTCATTAAATAATACAAGGTTGACCTTCCTTTAAGAAAACCATGTTGAAATGGGCTGAAAGAGTGTTTGAGTGCAGAATATACTATTGAGTGCAGAATATGCAGAGTCTCAGAAATAATTTATTCTCATGAGACATTAAAGTTTGAATTAAACACGAATTTACCCCGTATAAAACAGATCAAAACTACTCGGGGATGTCACACTTCTTCCTATATATATTTCAATTATTATTAAATTAATAATATTTCAATTACTTATTAATATTTAAAACATTAATATTTCAGTTATTTATTGATTGATATTTCAATGTCACACTTGTTTTAGACTGAAATCCTGTTATGTTATACTATCATGTAAAGATTGACATAAAAGCTGACGATTCACTTGATGGTAGACGGTTACCGTTGCCCATTAAGGCGCTGTCCTAATTAGATCGTACGAGCAAACGATGCGTTTTCGTCGTGGCTTGAAAATGATCGTACGATGGTTCAACGCGCTGTCATAATTGGCCACGATCGTTCGAGTCCATCGTACGATTATGTCATCGCAACGGCGTGGCGCCATTTTAACAATGGCTGTTTACAGAGACCAGAATGGTTCCGAAAGTGGTGACCAGAATGGCGCTAATACACAGAGTCGGTATTTGACATTGACATTTGAATTTATCGCACGACCATTTTCCATCGTACGATCGTTTTAAGCATTTTCTGTGGTCGTACGATGACTTCCGAGCTTCAATTAGGACACTCTTAAGAGATTTGTGTGTTTAATTTCGTCGTGCGACGAAAACACATCATTTGCTCGTACGATCGTCGCCAATTAGGACGCCCTCTTACACAAGCAATGCCACTGAGTGGTACCGATCTTAGTGAGTATGGAGGATAAGGTAATAGGAAGAGATAGGTAATTTCCGCAGAATGTCTCAACAGTCAATTTTTACAAATGGTCAATGTTTAGTGTATTAATAATAATTTTACTTTATTGAAATTGTAGACTAACGATGCGTTTGTGGCGCCTTTGTTACGCGTGAACAATTGTCGTCTGGAGGAAGCCGAAAAGACTTTGCTGCAATATGGGAAACACAGTGAACTGATAATTCTGTACCAGACCAAGGGACAACACACAAAGGCTCTGCAGCTGCTCAGAGAGCAAGCGAAGCAACCGGACTCCAACCTCAAGGGATACCATCGAACCAAAGATTATTTGCAGCATCTAGGTGAGATTTCGTTTTGTATCATGAAGAAATTAGGGAAATTGTTAAAAGGTGATTTGGACCGCGCCCCTTTTTGAAAATTGATATTATATAAGTGAGCTTTTTTTTATTGCTCTTATAGTTTTGCCAAGCGTGGGATTTTTATTTTTATTTGATCCCCGATTTTTCTAGATGAAAGGTTTCCTATTGTTACGCGCAGGGTAAGATAAAATGCCGTTTAGGGGGGTATCAGAACACGATTTATTTCCGCAGACCAAGATGACTCCCAATATTACAGAGCTTCTTCAATCAAACCGTAAAACTTGCCAAAAGTCGTCGCTAATTCACTCTTCGTGTCAAGTATGCACTGTCGCAAAGATCTTCGTAAAAGCTCCCAAGTGTTGTTAACGTATCGCTAGCTATCGCAGAACTGTTCTCTCGAGCGACCGCACCCGTATTTATACTCGCGCAGAAAGTTGTGGAAATTACTGGAAACTTTAAAAGTCCTAAACAAGTTTATCAAAGCTTCTCGAAGGCTATTGCTGTCAAAGGAATCTGAACCTTATGTCGCAACCATAAGGAACAGTTTGCTTTGAAACGAATCAAAGAGGGGGCGTGGTCACCTATTCATTGTGCCGCCCCGAGCCCGACTAAGTGTGTGGAATTTTCCGCCGTCCAGATCTTACGCTATCGAGAATGTTCCATACTCTGATCGTAACACTATGTTCATTTTGGTATCCCCTGGCAAGGTGTTTTAGAAATTTTTTTTGATTATCGGTTGAGTTGTTAGACGTTACGATTACGATTTCATTATATGTATCACAGATTAAAATGTACCTAATGTGAAATTTTGCATTTTGAAATTTTGAATTACTTTTAGGTGCAGAAAATTTAAATTTGATATTCAAATTTTCCGATTGGATTTTGGAGGAGCATCCCGAGGAAGGTCTAAGAATATTCACAGAAGATATAGTGGATGTGGAAAATTTGCCACGAGCCAAAGTGTTAGATTTTTTACTTAGGGAACACGAATCGCTCTCGATACCATATCTGGAACACGTGATACACTCTTGGAACGACACGCATCCACTGTTTCACGACAGCCTCATCAGTTTGTACAGGAAAGAAATTGTCGAGAAAAAATCTACAATAACAGAAGAAAAATTTCAGCACACGAGATCAAAATTGATAGCTTTCCTTGAGAAATCATCGCACTATGTGCCCGAAAAGGTGATATTGCATTTTCCCAATGACAGTTTGTTCGAGGAGAGAGCGATAGTTTTGGGAAAACTTGGCAAACACGAACAGGCCCTCGGCATATATGTACAAATTTTAGGTTAGTACTAAATTTTTTTTTATAATTACAAGATTTTCTATGTTTTCTATGCTCTAGTCTAGAGGTTGCTAACCTAACCTAACGCGATTTCTTTACAAACAAAAAATTCGCAGACAAAAATATATTACAACTAATCTATACTATAACTTTTTATAACTTGACAATGTAAACAAATACTAGTCTTTATTTCTCCATGCACTAACACACTAGACGATCAAACTCGATTTACTTCATAAATTATTAACTCAATTAAAAGAAAATATATTCATTAAAATTAAATAATTTCACTATAAACGTGGTTGAGGTTACCGCGTTAAATTTAAAGATATCTTTTGTCTCGTCGAAATCTTGTATTACATCTCTTCGCCTATAGAAAGATACATTATCAGCGAGTAACGTAGGCTATATTTTATAAAGTTGTGCGGACGAAGTCGCGCGCAACAGCTAGTAATGGATAAAAGGGGCTCGTCTATGAATAACGTGAAAATAATTTACAGGCGACGTCGATAAGGCAATTAGTTACTGTGAGAAAATATGCGAAAATGGTAAAGACAATCAAGACGTGTACGTTACGTTGATGAGAATATTAGTGAATCCGCAACAGACGAGCTCGCTCAGCGGACCGTTGGCCAACGTACCGAGACACCCCAACAGCAGCGTGCCAGACCTGGAGACGGCTCTGAATATATTGGAAATGCACGCTGATAAAATATCACCGATCAAAGTGAGCATTTTCTTGTTAACTATAATAAACTGTTATAGTTTTTAAATTACTCTTCATCATAGTTTTTATAATTTGTGTTTGTTTTTCTGTCCGTTTGTGCAATTTAATATCAGAAACAGAACAGCATAACGTATTTGGAAGAAGTTTGACACAAAAATAGTTTACCTGGATTAACATATGATACTTTTTAATCCTTTAAAAAAATGTTAGGTTTCTATGGGATTTGAAAAATTGACAACTTAGAATTTTTTTTAAAATTGAACATTTCTAGCTAAAGTGGCGATATTGCTCTGAAGTACATTATGGCGTCTTTTATTTGACGACACGTTTGGTCTAGTGGCTAGTAACCCTAGCTGTTAACCAAACGGTCGCGGGTTCGAATCCCGCTAGGGGCAAATGTTTATGTGTTAACATTTACCTTTGTACCTGAGTCATGGATGTTTGTATTTATAATATGTATGTATTTACAAAAAAAAAAAAAAGTAATCTATGTATTAATCAACTGTTTGGTATCCATAATACAAGCATTAAGTTGCTTTGTGTGGAACTAGATGGTGCTGTGTGGAATGTGTGAAGATATTATTATATTATTGTTAAATATCGAGGTTTCTTCGAAATGAGACACGTACTTGCTTGAGAAATGATTTAATGCGTGTTGAGCAAACGTATGTACAATAGATAGCGTACAATGACCGTATAGATAGTCGGTCCGCGGGTGAAAAGGTGAAATTATAAATTGTGAATGATGGATGCGAAGCGATGCGCCGCGGCGCTCGCGCCGAGGTGCGGGGGGGCGCGACCAGCCCGGCGGGGGACGAGGTTGTGCGTTAACAAACTGGCCCCCTTGGAGCAGGAGCAGCTTCCTGGTCCAACTTCGTTGGTAGTGGGCAAAGCCGGTTCCAGGCTCTGCGCAAGGTCCCTGATGCAGTAGCCACGTCAGCGACCCGGTTGACGCCGTCGTTGCCTGGATAGACAGCGGCGACACGCCCCAGCAGCCATCTGTTGGGGGGCAGCCGTTCGTCCTTGATGAGAACCATCTCTCCTGGCTGTGGTTGTCCTCTGTCTGTGCGCCATTTGTTTCTAATCTGTAATTCTGAGACGTACTCCTTATAATATCGATGCCAAAAATGTTTCTTTAGTGCTTCTATCCTTTTGTATCTGGAGAGCGTGTGAAGTGGAGCCTGATCGACCTGGGGAGCAGGCAGCATAGTGAGTGTACGTCCAATTAAGAAATGCGCTGGCGTTAGAGGAACTAAATCTGATGGATCAGATGAAATTGGGGTGAGAGGTCTGGAATTTAGTATTGCTTCAATTTGAGTCAACACAGTGTTCATCTCTTCGTAATCTAGATGAGCCATTGACAATATATGATTTAAATGTTTTTTAATTGATTTAACTGAACCCTCTGCGACGCCGTTGAAATGTGGACTATAGGCTGGACTAAATTTGAAATTGATTTCATTTTCAGCAGCAAATGAAATAATATCGTTAGATTGATTTTTTAGAAACTTAGCTATCTCGCTGCAAGCGCCCACGAAATTAGTTCCGTTATCGGAATAAATTGTAGCTGGCTTGCCTCTGCGGGCAATAAATCGATTTAAGGCGGCAATGAAGCCTTCAGAACTCAAATCGGTTACGAGTTCTATGTGCACTGCCCTCACTGCTAGGCAAACAAAAAACTGCAATATATGCCTTCTTCAGCTGACAACCACGACCCTTTTTTGTCGCTATCATGATGGCGCCAGCGTAGTCCACAGCTGTATTACTAAAGGGATAGTCTGCTTGCAGTCTTTGCATAGGTAAATTGCCCATGATGGGCTGGTAAGTTTTGCCTGCAAATCGAAGGCAGGATATGCAATCTCTAGTCACCTTTCTACAAAGACTACGACCATTGACTATCCAATATTTGTGACGTAATGTTGCTAACAACAGCTGTGGTCCAGCATGTAAAAGAATTTTATGATAGTGTGTGACTAGTATTTTTGTGATGTGATGTGATGCGTCTAGCAGGATAGGGTGTTTTGTGTTGTAGTCATAATGTGTATTGTTCACCATATGAATCACGTTGTACCTGTTTACATAATATTGCAATGCAGAATTGAGCTCTGCAACAGTCAATAGACCTACTATTTTATTGTTAGTAAGCTGACAATTGGAAATGAATCTTTTTACGTAAGCTATGGTACGTTGTAATTTGCTGAAATTAGAAAAATTGTTGAAATAGTCAATATTGTGACAATGTGATTCCTCTGTTGATAAATGACATTGATGTTTAATTTCCGGTAAACTATCAATATTTATATTTTGTGGTTGTGTGGGCAACTGTATATCTGTTTGATGTAGGAAGAAAGGACCTCCCCACCACAAAGTGAAGATTGAAGTTGTGATGCATTGAAACCGCGTGAACCTATGTCGGCCGGGTTCATGTCTGTGGGAACGTAATTCCACGAATTTGTGTCAGAATTGCGGGTGATATCGTTGACCCTATTGAAAACAAATTGTTTTAATTTTAATTTGCATGTTTTAATCCAGCCCAGCACGATGGTTGAGTCACACAAGACCCTACGAGTATGTAATTTTGGAAATCTCTGGTAAGTAATTAATGAAGTCATGCTATTGTGACTCAACTTCGGCAGGTAACTGGTCATCCCATGTGATATTTTGGCCCATAGTGTTTGTAGTATGAGTTTTGCCTGTAACATGCAAGGATTAATGGTGGATAAAATTGTACGTTTGTTTGTGTTTTTCTTGTTTGAATATTTGTTCATTGAGCATAATAGTGTGTCTTTCTTACAGGCCCAAAATAAACCCAAAGTTTTTGCATAATCATTGTTTAGTTTATAGTTTAGTTAGTTTAGTTGTTAATGTTAGTATAGTTTAGATTGTTTAGTTTAGAGCAGGGATTCCCAAAGTGGTCGATATCGACCCCTTGGGGTCGATATCGGTTTCCTAGGGGTCGACATAAACGAAAAGTGATTTTGGGGGTCGACGAGGTCTAAAAATCGACCCCTATTATATTAACACAAGTTCTTATTTAAAACTTTCAAGATAGGTAAGTAGGTAGTTACTGTATTGTTTATGTTGTGTTACGTGTACTAAGAATAATTAATATTTTTGTAGGAAATAATGTTCCAGGAATGTAAAGTTTCAAGTTCGTACAAGATGAAAAACTCGGCAAGTCTATGTGGACAAGTTTGTGCAAGATTGAGTTGGAGCGTACGTCTTTCAGCGGCGTTTTGACTTGCTCTCTATTTGACGATAAAGTGCTTATCACACTATTCAATTTGAACGATTCCTATTTAGGAATCTAAGTAGTGAGCTCGTGATCACACTACGCTAAATTGATTTCTAAATCGAAGATATAGAGTTGAAAATGGATAAACTCTTAATTGAATCCAATCTGTTCTAACTGCGATCACACCTTCCGATTTCCTAAATTGGAATCGTTCAAATTGAATAGTGTGATAGCGGCTTTACGCGAATTAAGACGAACGAATTCATGATCAAGTCCAAACATGTTCCTGATATTTTACTATTTAACGAGCTTGCATTTAGGTTGAAAGTTCATTTGCGTTTTGAAATTCGTTGGAGCTTGAACGATAAAAACTCATATAGCTAAGTACTCATTTATTTCAAGAGATTACAAACTTATTACAAAGCTAAATTAAGTGAAGTAAAGTGACTGAAAAAGTGTTAAACACAACATACAACATATTTTAAATAGGTATGTATAATTGTATTTGTAAAAATTACTAACACTTAAGTCTTTGGTTTTCGTTCTTATTCTACCTAATTACCTAATACGAAGTTTCTATACCTAATTACCTACTGTAGTTACTTCCCAATATAGGTATCAAAGTTTATCAAAGAGTAAGTCAGTAATACTTAACAAGAATCCATTAACTGAGTGTGATAAAAATAAGATAGTGTGCAAATTTAACAGTTTATTATTGTTTTTTATTTAGGTTCCTTATTTTTTTGTTTGCAGAATTACTGAAAGTTTTATGATGGCGGACACGAAAAAAAAATGCAGACAATACAGTTTGGACTACTTGAAGTTCGGATTTATTGCATCTCCATCAAATCAACACTTCCCGATGTGTCTCATATGTGAAAAAGTATTTAGTAACGATGCCATGAAGCCTTCAAAAATGGATGACCACTTATCAAGAGTACATGCTAACAAAAAAAGTAAGCCCTTGTCATATTTTCAAGCACTGAAAGAAAAACTAGACAAAAGGCCATCCATAGGATCGATGTTTGCGTCATCATCTATTCGAGACAATGATGGTTTACGAGCGTCCTATAATATATCTTTACTAATAGCGAAGTCGGGGAAACCCCATACAATTGGAGAGCAGCTTATCTTACCAGCCATTGCGGAGGTCCTTAACAATGTATTGCACAAACCCGCACATGATATTTTAAAGAGAATACCTTTGAGCAACAACACCGTTCAGAGACGCATAGATGAGATGGGACGCGATGTGGAAAACATTTTATGCAAGTTCTTACAGACCCGCAGATTCTCTCTCCAGTTGGACGAGTCTACATTACCCGGCAATGAAGCTCTATTGTTAGGATATGTTCGATTTATCAAAGATGAAAATATGTGCCAAGAACTGATTTTTGCTGCATATTTAGAGACTGATACTAGAGGAGAATCGATTTTTCAGGCCGTGGAACATTTTTTTACTGATAAAGCTATTCCATGGAAGAATATTGTTTCTGTTGCGACTGATGGTGCACCGTCTATGGTTGGTCGTCATCGTGGCTTTATAGCTCACTTAAAGCGACAACTGCCTGATGTACTGGTTATTCACTGTGTGATTCACAGGCAGCATTTAGCAGCAAAAAAGCTGAGTCCTAGATTGCATAAGTCTTTACAATATGTAATAAATGCTATCAACAAGATTCGAAGCAATTCTTTGAACTCTCGGTTATTTGCTCAACTATGTGACGAAAACGACGAAGTCTTTACTCGGTTACTTCTGCACACTGAAGTTCGCTGGCTATCAAGAGGCTCTTGCTTAGAAAGATTTTCAGCCCTTTTTGAATCTGTGTTGGAGTTTTTACAAGAAAAAGATCCGAATTTGAAAGAAAATCTGAACAATTGTAAAACAGATATTTATTACTTGACTGATATCTTTGGAATGTTCAACAAAGTTAATTTGCAACTACAGGGTGATGATCTTAACTTGATTAAAACAAAATCAATAATATCGGCCTTCGTGGGTAAACTAGTTCTTTATAAACAAAATTTAGGCAGAAAAGAATATTCGCAGTTTCCGCATTTGTCAAAATTACCAAAAATGCTTCAAGATGATGACATTTTATTATATGTTACTTGGACGCATTACACAAGGATTTTACGGAGAGGTTTGATGATCTTTTAAATTTACAAATTCCTCAATGGATAATAAATCCGTATAACACCACAGCCATAGAAGAAGCCAATGTGATAATGCAAGAAGAGTTGATTACCATCAGCACAGACGAAGAGCTTAAGCAAAAGTTCAACCAAGGCTATCAGAAGTTCTGGTTGCAACGCAAAATTGAAACACAGTATCCTACATTGTGGAACATTGCTGAAAAATACCTTATCGCTTTTCCATCATCATATCTAGTTGAAAAAAGCTTCAGTGTGGTAACAAACATTTTGACAAAACAAAGAAACCGTTTGAAAATCAACGAACGTGGAGATTTAAGGCTGCAACTCACTAATATTGAACCGGATGTAGCTAGATTGGTAGATAGTCACCAGGTTCATCCATCGCACTGAATGTTTTATTTTCTCTTTGCGAATTAATAGTTTTTAAAATATAATTTCCTACCAACTTAAGATGCTTTATGTATTAATTTGTAATAATTATAAATTAAACTTGATATTTACTGAATTGGATTGTCTTTTTATTTTGTTAAATTTTGACGAGAAAATGAAATCAACTTCACTCACTTAACCAAGTGCAAAGTTTTCTAATTGGCACCTTAGTACCTAGGTATTTTGTACCAATAGGAAAAAACTAAAGATAGACTAAGATAGATAGCTGCTTTAAGTTAGCGGACCATTATGAATAAGGGGGTTGGTCTTAAAAGTAGGTAATTTGACCATGGGGGTCTGAGGTAACAGTTCATTGTTGAAAAGGGGTCACTTGTCCAAAATAGTTTGGGGAACCCTGGTTTAGAGCTTGCTGTTTGGAGTCGCCTAAGGATTCAGGTGATTCCTTTTAATGGTTTTGTAACTATGAATTTGTCATCTAGGTGGTGCTTTATTGTTTGTGTAAATATTTGTTCTCACTCACTCTCACCTTTAGTATGGATTTGTTGAGTAGAGGGAACTGATTGTAGTTTTGTGTAAATATTTGTTCACACTCACTCTCACCTTTGGTATGGATTTGTTGAGTAGAGGGAACTGATTCTAGTTTTGTGTAAATATTTGTTCACACTCACTCTCACCTTTAGTATGGATTTGTTGAGTAGAGGGAACTGATTCTAGTTTTGTGTAAATATTTGTTCACACTCACTCTCACCTTTATGGATTTGTTGAGTAGAGGGAACTGATTCTAGTTTTGTGTAAATATTTGTTCACACTCACTCTCACCTTTATGGATTTGTTGAGTAGAGGGAACTGTTTCTAGTTTTGTGTAAATATTTGTTCACACTCACTCTCACCTTTATGGATTTGTTGAGTAGAGGGAACTGATTCTAGTTTTGTGTAAATATTTGTTCACACTCACTCTCACCTTTAGTATGGATTTGTTGAGTAGAGGGAACTGATTCTAGTTTAAAAAACTTGTGTAGCTTCTCTTCGAGCTCATTGTTTGAAATTGGCAATGGACTGTATGTGATTGATTTGTGTTTGATTTAGTGTTTGATGATTGTATAGAACCTGTGACAAGCCACCCTAATGTTGTTTCAATCAAGGTTGGTTTGTTCTTGCCCAGGGAAATGTGATTGTTTAAAAGGACATTCCAAAAAATGTCCGCCCCCAGCAACATCTGCACCTCTGACGGCTTGGAGAAGGTTGGATCCGCAAGGTGGATGCGAGAGGGAATAGAGAAGAAATTGCAATTAATTTGTGAAGTAGGTATCAACTGGGTGATACGTGGCACAACAAAACAATTGACGTCAGTTGTATAACCACTGTTTGTGAGTGACGATATTGTGACGTCACACCTTTTTGTGATTGTAGAGGACTGATTGTTCAATCCTTGAACTGATAGCGAAGTAGAATAACTGGGTATTCTTAATTTGGCTTGTAAAGTTTCTGTAATGAAACTAGATGTGCTTCCATTGTCGAGTAGTGCACGAACTTTGTGTGTATGACCATAACTGTCTTGAACATTGATTATGGCTGTGGATAGGAGTACTTGACTGTTATGTATGGATGAGAGTATGATACCTCTTGATTCTGTTTGTTTCTGTTCCTGCATGGTTGGTAAAACCACACAACCCTCTGATGAAGTTGTTGCCTTGGGAACAGTGTTATTATTGTGTAATAGTGTGTTGTGCCGCTGTGTGCACAGTGTGCAGGAACTGAGCCTACATCGCTGTTCATCGTGTCCTGAACGCAAGCAGTTTGTGCATAGATTTAATTGTTTGACTCGTTCAACACGAGTCTCGATTGGCATTGATTTGAATTTCATACATTGGTAAATAGTATGGCTATTCTTGCAAACAGGACATTTAAATAGTGCTTGTTTTTGTGTTTGATTAACTACGAATGTTTTTGGACGGTTGTGAGTAATATCGCTGTGTCGGCGGTGCTGTTGTTGATGTTTTGTGTTTGTTGAAGATTCTTCTACGGTTTCTAGAATGTCGGCACGATTTTTTAAAAATGTATTGAAATCTTGTAAAGTAGGTAATTGTGTAATATGGTTGCGTTCCCTTTCCCAATCACGTTGTATAGATAAGTCCAATCTACTAGTGACCATGTGTATAATGAGAATATCCCAGTGTTCTGTAGGTAACTTCAATGTTTTCAAAGCCCTCAAGTTTCGATTGATTGAATCTATTGTGTTTCTTAAGGCCCTTGACGACTCTTGAACTACTGGTTGTATATTGAATAATGCTTGTATGTGATTGTTGACTAAAATTCGATCATTGTGATATCGATCGCATAGCAAGTCCCATGCTACGTCATAATTGTCTGCTGAGAATTGCAATGATTTAATAATTAATGCTGCATTTTCCTTTAATGAATTCCGCAAATAGTGAAACTTGTGAATATTAGGTATTGTAGTGTTGTCGTGTATGAGAGATTTGTAAGTGTCGTGATACTCTAGCCAATCCTGATAGCGTCCAGAAAAAATTGGTAAGCTGATAGTAGGTAATTTAATGTTTGGTCCACCTGACGGTCCAATATTATTGGTAGAACTCGTCACCCACTCTGCATCCCGCTCCGCAGAAGCAATGCTGAGTAACTCCTGCGCAGCCGCCACGCAAGCGAAGTAGCTAGTTTCGAAAATCTCCCGTTCCTGGTGTTCATCACCTGGAATTTCCACAAGACCTTCTATGTCAGTCTGAACTGAATCAAAATCGTTGTATAAATCTAGTATTTTATTCAATCGAGCTTTTATTTCAAAAAATTGAATTTTATTAAGAATTTTGTTAGGTAGAAATGTGTCTATATATGTCTTAAATATGGTGAGCTTTGCTTTATGGCTCGCTCTTGTTTTCTTTAACGATTTAAGATCCATTATGTAAATGAATGAATAATAATGACAATGAGACCAATGTCAAACTGTCCAGCTGAAATGCTAAATTAGCACAATTAAAGAGAAAATTGAATAAAAAATTGAATTGAAAAATCATATGAAGCGATACTTAAATTTGTAAATTGGCCGTTTGCAGAAAAACGCGAAGTAGAGGGTAGATTCAGTTGGCAGTCGCTAAGGCAAACATTTGTCTCGCCGCAACTCCCGTAGGCCACGCGATAGGTAGGTGACCTTGACCCCCAGATTTGCTGAAATATTTTTAAAGAAAATCGGTAGAAATTTACAATGGAATTGCACTGTATTGTTCAGAATTGATACAATACAGCATTTAAGACCTCTGTAAAGGAAATATAGATGACAATCGTCGCTGTAATAGGAAAAAAATATATGTGAAAATACGTAGGTATATTTGCAAAAAAGTTGAAATATTTTTAAAGAAAATCGGTAGAAATGTACCATGAAATTGCACTGTATTGTTCAGAATTGATAAAATACAGCATATAAGACCTCTGTAAAGGAAATATAGACGACAATCGTCGCTGTAATAGGAAAAAAATGTATGTGAAATTACGTAGGTATATTTGCAAAAAGTTGAAATATTTTTGAAATGAAATAAGGTTGAAATCGTATGTTTTTCGAAAGAAATGTCAGCTATATGGACATTGCTTGAATTAATTGTAATAATAAATGTGGAAATTGGATTAAAATATTGACTTTAATGCGCAATGATTGGGAATTAATTGGAACGACTCACGTATGTACCACACTGCGTGTGAACCCCGTATCTTGGTTTCTCAAATAATCTCGTTGTATATTGGCACAGCACAGCACTTTGTAATCCTCTTTGTTTTGTAGTATATTGTAATGTTTTCTTGAAAATTGTATTCTATTCGATGATTCACGCCGCTCTGTTTGTCCCGCAAACGCAATCCGTATCTCGATCGATATTTTCCTCGTATCTTCCAATCCTTCTTTGAAATATCTTCTAAATCTGGATCCGGCTCGAATCTTGTTAAATATCGAGGTTTCTTCGAAATGAGACACGTACTTGCTTGAGAAATGATTTAATGCGTGTTGAGCAAACGTATGTACAATAGATAGCGTACAATGACCGTATAGATAGTCGGTCCGCGGGTGAAAAGGTGAAATTATAAATTGTGAATGATGGATGCGAAGCGATGCGCCGCGGCGCTCGCGCCGAGGTGCGGGGGGGCGCGACCAGCCCGGCGGGGGACGAGGTTGTGCGTTAACAATTATATTTATTGTATAAACTGTTTAAAATAAAATATAATTCTCTTCTTCACAGCACGCATATTTTACACCCTTTGATTAAAAGTTAAACAATGTTTTTATTCTCTCAAGATAAAAACTATCGAATGTTCGACGCTGATATCTCCGTCACGAAATTAAACATTCTCATATAGATGGTGTATTAACTTTTTCATAAATAACAGGCACTGGCCGTTTTGCCGGACTCTGTGGCGTTGGGGCGTCTGAAACATTTCCTCGAGAGTGCACTCGAGAGTCAACTTGTAACCAAAAGACGCACGCAGATACTCAAAGGGCTTCGCTACGCCGATCATTTGCAGGCAAGTTTCTATACCATTAAACATTTGTGTCTGTATTGCGTTGTGACATATTGTGGAAAGTATTGCTACGGTCCACTTGGTTTGTGTGTCCACTTGGTTACACAAAGCAACACTAAGGCCCGTTTCACTTGGAGCTACTAAAGAATGACGAAATTAGTCAATAATTACAATAAATAGTCGGTGTGGTTTGTCCCGAAGGTGCAAGAAGTGAAGCAGGCTCACGAGTCGCGCAGCGTGACGATAACGGAGTACAACGTGTGCCCCGTGTGCAGAAAGCGCTTCGGCAATCAGAGTGCCTTCGTGCGACTGCCCTGCGGGGACGTGCTTCACTATTCCTGTCACTCGTCTCGCGACAAATAAACAGTGCCGTAGGTTGGCCTCACCTTCGCCTAGAAATGCTCGTTTGCCAGTAGAACAGTCACTCAAGTATAGTTTGGACGAAACCGCTGCACCACTCGTTGGGAATGCGGTGTGCGGGGGGAGGAAGGAAACTAGCCGGTGCCCGCGACTCTGTCCGCGTTCGAAAAATAAAAGATATAACGATATATGTACAGTATTATAATACGCCTGACATCTTTATTTGGTAGCGTGGGGAAGACGGACACCTAAAGATTGTGATGGGGACGAGAGACATTATAGTGTAGGTAAATAATGAGGCGGGGACGAAGTGGAGATTCATCTTTAGAAGACAACTGATGCCCGCGGTCTTGGCATAAAAAAAAGTGTCATTTAATAAAAATATATATTCCCTATACCTAATCATACAATATCATCGACCTTGTACATAAATTTATAAATCTTAAAGGGGGTAAAATTTAGAAACCGCGATAGTACCTAATTTATTGATTACTATCACTACTTTGGTTTCAGCACTAGCGCATTCCTCAGAGCGGCGTACTATACATATTTTAGTTTTTGTTTGTAAAGCCTTGTTTCAGATTATTATATTATGCACTTCACATGTTTTCAATTTAGCTCTGCATCAGTATTTTTTTTATTTTTTTATACGGCTTTTATGTACGTTATATTGCTCCACGTAACTGTCAAAGCTATATAATAAATATTATACACTATTACAGTAGATGTTATAACTATCTAATGGTTTATTAATAGTAATATTGTAGTGTATTAATATGTATTCATGAAGGATTTCAGAAATGTGTATGTACACATATTATCCACCATCTTATTACCATTTACATAAAGTTATTGTACTTTATTGTTTTTTATTTCTTCCTCTCAGGTGTAAAATTTTAGTTAACTATTTTATTAACCAACTAGTCACCGTTATGGATACAAATTATTACATTTGACTGTACCTAGCTAAGAAAACTACCTAGATGATAAATGATAATATATTGTATTAAAAATGAAAATAAATTATGTTACAAGAAATTACTTCTTTGGATTTATTTTTGCATGCTCTTCTTAATTCGATGTCAAATCCACCAATACTTGGAATCAACCCCTTTCGATTTGGATAAAATTTGTTTAGAAGTTCTCTGTCATCCTATCTTTAATGAAGTTCTACCTACGGTTTTTTTTAAAGTTATTCAAAATACAAAATTTCACTATTTTTCCATTTTTTACTAACCAAGTCCACCAAGTGGACCGTCAGGATATCTGCCGACCTTATCATAAAAAAATAAGGCACTGATAGATTTTGGAAAAGAATTGTTAGCCTACACATAGATTCTTTGGATGAATGGTTCCGATACTACAAAAAAATGATGATAATTATGGCTATTTTTATGTGGGTAAAAAAGAATTATAGAATAGAATAATGTTTTAATTATAAAATCAAACAAAAAAATCCATCAAATAAATACTTGAAATTATCAAATATCGCAATCAATTCTAAAAGAGAAGCATTTAAAGTATAAACAAGAGAAAGTGTAATGTCCACTATACTATAACGAAACTTAAGAGTTCAAAATTTGGTGTTTTCTTTTGAGATGGCTACATTTAGGTTAGTTATTAAAAATAGTTTTTTTTTTTAAATAAAGGTTGTCAGACAAGCTAACGATCCACTTGATGGTACGTCGGTACTGTCTCTTATAATACAAGCAACGCCAAAGGTGCTGCAACTGTTCTGTCGACCATAGTAGATAGGATTAATGATAGGGAATTAGGAAGGGGGGATAGGGAAATGGGCAATGGCATCCCTTATTCACCACCGAAACACAATAGTCCACATGCTGTTATTTCACGGTGGTTACTGCCGCCAGATTTTAGGTATCATTTGCAAAATATTAACACTTATTATTTTAAATTCAGTGATTGTAAGAAATTTTATTTTAAAAATTTATTGAAGTATTTATTTATCCCACATGCTCTGACGATTTGAAACTCTGACATTATGTGACTAAACCGACGGACTGACTGCCCAAATGACCGCGTTACGCAGTATTTCCTCCCACTGCTTGCCATTGAGAAAATTTGTAAGTATCACCTGCAATCTAAACATAGATATCATCTGCAAAATATTAACACTTAGGTATTATTCTAAATTCAGTGATTGTATAAGAAATTTTATTTTAAAAATGTATTGAAATACTTTGTATAAGAAATTTTATTTTAAAAATGTATTGAAATACTTATTTATTTCTTGTTACTTAACAAATTTACAAACATTTCTTGTAACAATTAATTAGACATTGAATTTACAAGATTGTGGGTAATCTAATTTTTAATTAAAAATAGAGCAAGATTCTCCCGTTGTCGCCTAATTACGTTATCCAATCCAAATCAATTGACGACATGTCGGTTATAAACTCGCGTAATCGACTAATGTATATGTGGGCGTTTTCTGTTTTTGTATTAGATTAACACGGTCAAGGCCTCTTTATAGAATTTCATACATAAAAATTTTAAGCATTATAGGTAGTTACGTGGTGTACATATTAGTCTATCAAAATTAAAGTAAAGGATATGTTAGGATTTTATAAATGAAGAATATTTTTTTTAAAAGATTTCTATGGAGCTTTGCCGGCAGCCGCTTTCTGCGGTTGTAGTGCTTGAATAAGCACGTGGTACAGCCGTAGAGGTATTTCTTGTTTCCCGTTAATTACTGTATCATCTGTGATCGCAGGCGACTAATGTGACGTAGTATGACGCAACGTCGCACCGCGGAACATAGAGCGACGTTCGCAACGCTCCGCCATTCGCCTCTGTGGCCCAATGGATAAGGCATCGGCCTCCTAAGCCGAGGATTGTGGGTTCGAGTCCCACCAGAGGTAAACGTGGGAGCTTTTTGAGATGTAATACTCTTAATATGGTCGAGTTTCTGAGTTTGGATGTAGGAAAGTAACCTCTGAAACTAGGGAGGTACTAAACCGTTACGTGTAAAATAGACGTTCAGATTTCACTTTGCTATTTTAACTTTTCATGCGGACGAAGCCGCGGCCAAAAGCAAGTTAGAGACAAAAGATGGTTAAGTTTCGATTTTTACGTTTTCTTGAGAGGCAGGCTGGCTTGATGGTAGGTGGCTGGAGGGCTACCATCGCCTTTAACACCAACAACGTCACAGGTGCTGCAATTACGCTGCCTACTATAATAATAATTTATTTGCTGAATATAGGTTACAATGGTTTTATAAAAGATATTTCTCGCTACATTCTACCCTTCGAGGGTGTGTAAATATTTTAAGTACACTACATAAAGAATAAAACTAATTAATATTACTAATTATTACAATGAATTATCAGACATATAATCTTTATACTATAATAACATTTGTCGACGAGTAATTTCTTCATTTTCTTCTTGAATAAATTAATATTAAGTTCTTTAATGGTGTTTGGAATTTTATTATATATAACTGGCGCTTGACAAAAAACACTTTTATGCATCAGGGCTGTATGTGCTTTTCGAATGCATAATCTATTGGGATCTCTTTGTGCTCTTTTACTATTATCAGAGACTCGCTTAAATAGGTTAGGGTTGGCTTTAACATAAACAACGACCTCATATATAAAGAGCGATGGAAGTGTCAGAATTTTATACTTTTTGAAAAAGGGAATACAACTATCTATAACTTTTAATTTAAACATGGCTCTAATACACCTCTTTTGTGCCTTAAAAACAAAATTTCTGTCTGTCGAGTTGCCCCAGAATAGAAGCCTTAACACAGAATCAACAAGTCCGTAATATGCTAATGTGTCAATGCTTAAAGTGTTACTTAATTCATGCAGGGCATATGCTTGTTTGCATAAACGTTTTCTGACACTTTCTATACCTATGACATTTCCAATTTAATCAATTATCGATTTCTAACCCTAGAAATTTCGTTGCGTAAATTTCTTTTATAATTTGGTCATCATAATGTATGCCCTGGTATGGTATGGCAGATACCCTTTGACTGAAGTGCATGATATTTGTTTTCAGCAAATTAATTCTTAAATTATTATTATTTAACCAATGTATAATCCTTATCAAAGCAATACTAATGTCATTAGCATAAGTATCTTTGTCTTTACATTTTATTATCATAGTGCTATCATCGGCAAAAAGACACATGGGATGCTCAACTGCTCTTGGTAGATCATTAATGTATGCTATAAACAATAATGGCCCCAAAACACTGCCTTGTGGGACACCATAAATCAGAGTTCGTTCCCTATATAAGAATATTTCGTGTGTATTATTGTCTTTGTTCACTCGACCAATCTCTGTAATTTGTTTTCTGTTGCATAGGTAAGATTTCATTAGATTTAGTATATTAGGTACCTCTTATTCCATAGCCTTCAAGTTTTTTAAGAAGAATTTTATGGTCTACCTACATGGTCAAATGCTTGTGTCATATCCATGTACACAGATTTTGTATCTACATTTGTCATAATTAAATCTAAGAATTTGAAAAGTGCTCCATTTATTGTTTTATTTTTCCTACATCCGTATTGTTCACCGGCTAAAATATTGTATTTTTCCATATAGTTACTTATTTCTTTATATATGTATTTTTCAAATATTTTTGAGAAAACTGAGAGCCGCGCTATAGGTCTATAATTTATCAAAAGGTTCCTGTCCTATAATAGGGTTAAGGATAGGGATTAGGAAGGGATAGGGAAATGGGCTCTGGCATTCCTTGTACTTACTCAACGAAACACAACAGCACACATGCTATTCACGGTGGTTCACGGTACTGTATTATTTCACGGTGGTCTTCTATAAGGAGATTGTTACTGCCGCCAGACGGGCTGCCCAAATTACTGCGAAACGTAGTGTGCCCTGCCACTACTTTTCAGATCCAGAGCCAGCTTTGAAAGTTCCAAGACCAGTTCGTTTTCAAAGATGACCCTGCCGGGAAACGAACCCTAGAACAGAGTGTTAAGGCAAACACCCTAACCACTCATCTAACGAATCGAATCAAATATTTACCTGCAAAATTGATAATAAAGCTTATCATTTTTTTGCGAATAGCTCTGCCACCTGTCATTCCAAGATGTCACCACCGCTATACTAATACACCTTTAGCCACGTTACATCTGACACAGATAAAGCTATCTATGCAATATTGGCGTTGGTTGGTCGTCGCCGCGTTTATAAAACTCCCATATCGCAGGGGAAAGCTGTTAGATATGATAAGAACACAATTTTATTGATAACGAATCAGTGAAGCATCGATCAGTCGATACGATCGCCGGCAACCATAGGCGACTTGGATTCGCCATTATAATATATAGGTTTTATCTAATTAACAATTAATTGCTTCTTATCTAAAATCAAGACAATAATAAGAATTAGTTGGATAATATTGTGACAGAAAAGATAAGGCGATTAAAAATTTAATTTATTCGTCAATCTGTGATTGTATATTGGTGTAAAGATTTTATCTATTATATATTATTTTCGTATATACATAACCCAGTTAAGTGTATGATGAGAATGATGGGCGAAGGCGATATGGGCTATGGGGATTATTACAATTACAACTACGAGAACAGTTGGTCCGTGTATCCTGCGGAATATGCTGTTGGGGCTAGTGGCGGAGACTCCAGCTGTCAGTACCGGCAGCCCCAACTTGAAGAGGATTACAGATACAATTCCTATGCGTAAGTTTACTTTAACTTACAGTAGCGCCAATTTAATAGATCTGTCGATCTTAGCTATTTTTATGGTTTATTAGTCAACTAGCGATTACTCCTGGCTTCGCACAGGTGAATTTTATTTTTGGAAACACTTTTGGTAAATAGTAAAAACCGCATTAAAATCCGTTGCGTATTTGTTTTTGACTTCCTTTGTCATTATTACAATGAATTTGTATTGTTAACAAAAAAAAGTTTAAGCAATTGTGCAATTCTAACTTTGAAAAAATAAATACTTAATGCACACGCCAAACAATATGAAAACAATTCCATAATAAATCACAAATAATCATCGGGATATATTATCAATTATCAAATAAATAGGTTTGTATTTATTATAATTGGTTTGTTCTGGTAACTGTATAATCAAAATAATTGAAAACGATAATTAAATAATGAAATATGTCACCCGAAGTTCCAAGAAAAACCTATTATTGTAGATAGTATTTAACCACTTTTTACATTACTTGTATATTATACAGGTTATTTGTATGTAAAATATGTGGTTTTTGTAAAAGATAGTATTTTAGAAAAATATGTGGCTTAGCAACAGATCTACAGAGTAAACTCCAGTCGTGTGCCGGAGCTGACACACACAATTTTTTTAAATTATAATTTAGATAGTTATTACAAATATATTCAAATAATAATAAAATGAATAATTAATTTTTTCATCAAATTTATAAACTGAACAGTTAAATTGGTACCTAACGAATTGTATTATGTATTTTGATAACTGAAGAAATAAAATGTTACTACTGTACCTACTGGTGACAAAGTAATAAAAAGCAGTCACAATTTGGCGACAGATCTATAATTTTGAATACGAAGCTATTTAAGGGATAAACCTATTATTTTCAGAATTTTTTTGATAATACATTTCTTATTTTAGATACATATTGACATTAATTTGGTAATTCTTACCTGGCGACACATTAATTTATCTGACAATGAAAACATTCCGTGCCGACAAATCTATTAATAAGATGATACAAGTTTATGACAAAATATAAATTTAGCTGACGAAAAATATAGTTCCCTATAATATTTAACTAGGTATTGGAGGAGAAGTTATACTTAATAAATACTAATTTTGTACTTATAAACATTTATGAACTGGACATTCCCACAATCATGACCTGTTGATATAAAAAAATCCTGTGACGTGTCTGAGTAAACACTGGTTGGTATTCGTGTAACAATTTCTTTAGATTTACCTGCGTCAATTCTAGTGCTACTACTGTTGTGTATATAAATAGATAAGTACTTACTTATATGTAGTGTGGCGCCTGATATCATTCGCACAACTGAATCATACCTCTATCAATTTTGTTTGATATTCTATTTACTTAACTGTATAAAAAGGTAGATATGTCTTTTTAACTTTATAATTCATCAATTATATGACCTTCAAATGTTTACTGGTTATCGTTGATAGGTGGCGTTAAACTAATTATAGTGCTAATATTAAGTTACTGCTTACTAATATTATGCCAAATTTAATGCCCGCGAATGGGGGTCTATATACGATTGATTAGATTTATCCCTCGGCAACAGTAGTTTTATCTGGAAGAAAGGGACCCTATGTCCTTCTCTGTAACCCTAAATATGAAAACGTGTATAAAATTCATGGTGATAGGTTAAGTAGTTAAGGCTTAACAAACAAAGAAAGTCACTTTCGAATTTATAACATTAAAGCAAGGCCAACGAGACAACGCAAAAAATGTAAACAAAATTTTAATGGTTGTCAAGATGGTTTCCTATATCATGAAACAGATAGCGGCCGCCGGCCGCTTCTTTCGAGGGAAAAGGACAGAGTGAGGGCCGAGTTTGTTGACATTGTTTGCGTTGTCTCCTTGGCTTTACTATAGTTACGGTTTTATTTATGATTGATCGAACAGAAGGCTTATATTCTTTTAATTGTATTTATTTTTACGATATCATTGTTATTAGATACTTAGACAAAGTTTATATTCCATATTTAAGGTTTAAAATTCCACGGATATGCCTTGATTGGCCAGCCAGCTCCATGCTTATGATGTCAATCGGCTATTTGTTTGTTGTGTAGACTGTAGCTGATATGGGTTGCGTGTTCAACACTTATATCGCTGTTCGTCGGTGAAGCGGCACACTGAGTACCATCGAGCTCTTAGACCAGCTGCACTCGCTCCCATGCCTTCATGGAGCCCTTAATTGGTTTGGATACCCTCTTCGCAGACTAGCGTGCTTCTATCTACTTAGGCTACGTACCTAACCAGATTGCCGTAACGAAATATTCACGAAAGCAATCGACTTTGCCTCTTTCGTTTGGTGAATTTGAAATTTGTGAGTTTCGCTACTCGTAAATTTCCCATAAGCACCTTTCGTAGGTGACTGCGCTGAGTGAGGTGTGCCGTGAGTTTGTTTTTGTGTCAAATCCAGGTCACGCATACGGTGTATGAGGGCTGATTTATTTTAATTGTTTTAGGCGGATATTATTTATGATCACTCTTTAATAAAAAAGTTTATTCCAGGTTCAAAGTTAACAAGAAATGTAAGGGTTATTTTTAAAATATTGCTGAGTCAAAAAATGGTGGGGTGTGGTTGGGAAAAATCAAAACTCAATCAATTTTATTATTGGGCACACATAAATCTAAAACTTCTTTTCTCTATTAAATAATAAAGATACATTCGAACCTCCTTTTGGCGACATTTTACCAACCCTCCTAACATATTATTTACAGTGGAACAGTACTTTTTTTCTGGATAAAAAGTACCCTATGTGCATGACAACGTGCATGCAAAATTTTATTATCATCAGTTAAGTAGTTAAGACGTGTAAAGGTAACAGACAGACAGAGTTACTTTCACGTTCTAAGGATTAGAAAGAATAGTAAGGATAGTAAGGATACTATTCTACAAGTACCTATAATGTACCAAGTGTATACAAGTATGTACACGGTATTCTATAAGTACAAAGTTGGTGTAGCGAACTGGTAGACAGGTGATCGGTAATGGCTGGGAGTTTGGTCACAAGGTAGTTTTTTGTCGCGACGGGCGGCGCGTGGTACGCTTCGCTCACCGGTTCCTCAATAAACTAACTATGTTCAACATTTTACACAAATTACTTTTCCATCGTGTCTGCTATCAGTCCCCATTATTTTACCATTAAATAACAAATACCGAACGATGGCCTTTTAAAATTCGGCTCCCAATCACGATGTTATTTACGAACCAAGCGAACTCCATTTTGTTACTTGTAATATGAAAGAACAATTTATTTTAGTATATGTATTAGTTTTACGTAAGTTATTCCACCTTTTTTTTGCGTTCCTCTAAATAAGTCCATGAGTGTAGGTATTAGCAAGTTAATGCTAACTTTGAAAAGTTCGTTTCTGTAGTTGTTACTTCCAGGAATCAACCCAGAAATATTCTTAAATAAAACTTTTTAATAATAAAATAATAATAACTGGAACCAAGCAAGTGAAGACTATTGTGTTTCTTATTAACTGAAAACAGATGTTGCTGGTATACCTGTTTGTCCTTTTAAAGACAAAATACACGGAAGAATTGTTATTTACCTGATTGCGTTAGACTTAGAGCAATATTTGTAATCGAATGCATTATTGTAGCAACGTGTGCAGTGACCCGTGTAACGGAGGGCGAACGCACCTGCCTCTGCCCCTCAAACAAATCTGGCCCTCACCTCCGCAAAGCTCACCTCGTGTGTTGTATATGCAAAATACTAACATAAAACAATATATATATTTTGTATTAAGACAAGGACTAACCTCAGACCGAACACAATTTTTACCAAAATGAGCGCAACATAATAACCTATGTATGAATAAATGTGCAATATTGCACAGCACAATTTTGTAGCTTCTCGGAGATAACCGCACAAATTTAATATTGGAAAGTTATTCTTAAATATTGTGTAAAAAAAAGTGAAGAAGGAATTAAAAGTAGCCAATTAAAACTTTAGTACCTACAGAAATTAATTATTAAGCTTAAAAACAAAATGTAGTTATGGCTAAAAAATTTTAACACTGTGACCGAAAGGTTTTTTTGGACAGTGATTTACTATTTTTATAATCAGCAAATAGTTTTTTTTTTTGTATAAATCTGCCCTATTCAAACTTTTTGAAATGTAGTGTAGTCTATTATGCACTTTATTTTTATCTAAGTTTTCAGTTGAGAATTCAAATAAGGCGACGACATAACGCTTTTTTTCTAAGTCCTCGCCTTAATAACTAACATATGTAAACTTCATATTCATAGCAATCAACTAAAGTGCGTCTAAATTAAATAATATCTTATATAACTTTGTTTTATAACACGTGTACATTGTTTAACATTGTTTCACATTAAAATAACAGTGCAATATTAACAATTTCCGCCTTTATCTATTTTTCCGTTTCTTCTAAACCGTCCAATGGATTTTGTACTTTGTATTTTAGAACAAAGTGTGTTACTTTTTTTCTAATTAATCTTTAACTGTTAATGTTAAACGAGGGAAAAGATGGGAGTGTTACATCTGCGTAAAACATGCAGCAGGTAACACATCGGTGAACAGGTTTACAACCTATATGAAAACTAAAAGGATTCATACATTTTAGAAAAATATATTATAAGTAGTCTTATTTTTTGTAAATACTACATTTTATCGATACGATGAGCACGCAACGATGGTTCGATAGATATTTAAAAAAACTAATTCTCAATAAGTCAATTAAACATTTCGTGTACGCACGTTGCACGCCACTTAGGGGATCATACTCAATAATAAATAATTGCCCTTTGTTGTCGACGCCCTTTACTTATAAATACATTGCATCTGGTTTGAATATTCAAAATTTGCCTATCAATTTGTTTTAACAAGATTTAATCTACTCGTGCAATTTTGAACCTTAATGCTTAAATTTTTACTGTAATTTTATTAAATGTATATATTTCATTTCTTCAAACTTTTAAAGTTCAAACTTTTTCTTCAACCTTATCTTCCTTAAAATATTTAAAGTATCTTTTAGGAAATCTCATTATTATAACAGTAATCCAGAGACCGGGTTATAGACCCTAGTTTCTCAACCTGGGGGTAAGATTATGGGGGGTCGCAATGTGTTCATTAAATAATAATAATACGAAATATCCTTTTATTAAATATCATATTTAGTTTATTTCACAAACAAAGTGTTAGGTAAATAAAATAAATATTACTAGGTAATAAAATTAATATAAAAATAAAAATAAAGCATTTGAAATTGTGAACACGCTCATAAAAGTTTAAAAATTAAAAAAGCTTAAAACTTTAAACTTTTTTCATTTTTAACTTAACTAAAGGTACTTTTAAACTTCGTTCTTTTTATTTCTAAAATTCGCCATGTTAGCCGATGTAAAACTTTGAATAGTTACATATAATAATATTTTAGTGAGAGGCACGCAATATTTTTTACTTAAAAAGGTTGAGAATCGATGTAATAGGCCATAGATATAAGTAATAATATTATTATTATGAAATTATTACTATGAAATAATAATTATCGCTTTAAGATAACACTTCCACCTTGTCTAGTTGGAAAAAAAGGCTTTATTCTTATCTATTATTATTATTGTTGTCTAGTGAAGTCTCACATACACAAATAAAACAAAAGGTTGTAACATTACTTCTTCCCTTATATAACATCACATAACATGCTTAAAGTCCCTAAAGTTGAATGAAATTCTGAACCACGTATATAAATCGATTTGCAAATACTCTTAACAGACTATAGGCTCAGAATACAAAATAATACTAGTGTACTATAGGTAACTAAACAGATAGCGTAAGAATGACAAATATATAACATTTTGTAATGCTTCGAAGAAAAAATAAAACAGAGCCATGTATGTTTTTTATTTGACTAAACAAAAACAATGCGAGCTAACAAAAATAAGCTTAGCTTAATTTATTTTAATTTTACTAATACTTAACACAAGTAAATTAGTAGATGGGTATCTAAGTAGATAACAAAGCATTCTAATAAATATTTGTATGATGAATTTTTAACCTTTTTTTACAATTGTATTGGTGTCACAGCTGCAAGAGTTGTAAAATAATCACCGTACTTTACCTTACAACAAAGAGGAAGAGGCTCTTTCGTTTTATTCTTGATAAATAGGCGGAAAGGCGTCAGCTTGTTCGTTTATCAATACCATGGATTTTTTTGCATTTTTTGTTTTTATTTATTTGCCATACAAAGAATTAACTAAAACTTCAAACTGTACTTTGACTGAGATCAAAATGATCTCGCATTAACAATCTTAGTAATTATCCAAGTAATCTAAAATGACCTAAAGTAATAATAAATTATTTCATTGTTCTTCTTCAACAATTTCTTTTTTAATTCAAATTTCCTTCCCTTCTTGAAAATTTCTTTAAGTACCAAGTTATTAAGAAAGTATGGCGAGCGATTTTTTATAGTTCTGTCCCAGTAATAATTGTTCAGTCTAGGTAGGTACTACAAAATTTCTCTAGTTTATTGCCCTACAGATAAGATTCGTTTTCTTCTTAATAAAATTCACATTAAAATGGACATGATACCCAAATGATAACCTGCCATTGACATAGGGATAGGTGGATCGTGCGTACTTTTATACTTGGAAGGTTAGAAAGATTATCTTTCAGAAAATAATATATAGAAAAATATGTCTAGATGTCTATCACTTTGTATACCTATGTCTCACCTATTTGATCTATAAGTAGGTATTGCTTAGTATAGCCACAAATACCTATTTGATCAACCAAATATAATGAAAAAATTTCTCTATTTATTTTCGGAAAATTTGTAAAATATTTTTTGCTTATTGTATCAATCAATGGTCTCATTCAATGAGTGCTACACTAAAACGATGTATTATTTAACAGCAAAAAAATCCTTACAACGCTCTGAGCAAAAAGCGTATAAACGCAGTGAGCAAAAATAATTTCAAATTATTATTCTTCAAACACGAGCTTACACGGGCTTAATAAAAACACTCTAAATGAAAATCGTTATTTGGGCATTTATAGCGGCGTCCATAACGAGCCCGGCCTCAACAATAGGCTTAACGCGCGTACTCATTACAAAAAGCGACATAACATAACGCGCTGCGTCAAAAGCTTCTCTATTCAAAGAGTATACTCCAGTTTTTTTTGTTAGGAAGGCTTTGTAAGTGCGCTATGATTGGTCGGTTCGCGGCCCGCCCAGTTAACGGATAGCTCCCATTGGCTGGGACGGATTGAGCACCCTCGAAGCTGAGTAGGCTGTCGAGGCACGAGGGCGGCGCGGGGTGTTCTTCACCCCGAGAGCCACTCAAGGGTTGTTCAGTACAATCGCGGCGTCGCGAGACGCAGCACGTGTTTACGGGAGTGTATCCACAACAGTCAAGATTATCCCGAAAGCCAGTTCTCCCGGTAGGGAGATGAAGTGCGAGGAAGGTGAAATAGCTCGTACACCGCCGCCTCTGCTCCCGCCTGCTTCGCTTCTGGCATGGAGTCCTATACTTCTGCCTCCGTGGGGACCGGCTTTTCTGCCGGCCTTATACCCGGCGGCCTTCCGCTCAGCCTTTCCAGGGTGAGCGATGGATTCTATTACGTGTTGTGTATATATGCTGTGATTATTTAGTGCTTCTATACATTGAAAATTGAAAAGTCAGTCACTGTGACGTGTAACGCATATCTATCGATTGAAGATTGTATTTAATTTTCAAATATTTTATATGCTTGTTACGGAAACTGTAGGTACCTAATATCAAGCCGCAAAAACGTGTTAGGTTACTTGTTACACAACTAGCAACTCGCTCCTGGCTTCGTATGGATGATTTTTTTTTATAACATATATAAAAACTTTTCCTCGTTCAACGCTTTTTCCATTAGTGAAAACCACGTGAAAAATCCGTTCAGTAGTTTTTGAGATAATCGCGAACATACAAGCCGCACATAACTTATTAATCTTATTATACCATAATATTAGTTAATATTTATTTATTTATTTACATTAAAGATATCCAAATTAATGGTGTACAGTAATAAAAACAAATTGCATATTTTAGTTATTAAAAATAAATAGCAAAAAGTTATTTAAAAAAAATGTGAAAAAAAGTCTAGCAGTGATGACGTCATGCGGCTGAAATGATGATGATGATGATGATTATGATGATGATGATGATTTTACTAATACAACATTAGGTTATTACTTTTTTTTAAAGATTTTGTGTGTCATCAAAACAAAATCTATCATGAAACAAATCGGTGCACATTCTGATTTTTTAAATAGTTGAAAATAGAAGACATAAATTAAAGCAGATACAGACTCCGCTGCGTTCTTCTTGATACCCTCAGACCAAATAAGAACTACAGACAGAATTTCACGGACATATAGTGGAACCGCATTTATAAACATGTGTGCGTAGGCCGTTTACTGTGTATTGAGATTTTATGTCAAAAAAAATGTCAATTTTCTTATTGATAATATTGTTTTCCAAACTTACTTACGTATGAAATATTATGTTATTTTTATTTTTTGAAGACTAGTTTTTACACCCTTTCACTACACATTAGGACATTTCCACTAATAAATATAATATAATAAAACTAGGCGTAGTTTGATTGCATTTGTGTGTGTTTTACCGGAATCACTCTGCCGTCCACAGGGTTCTATCTTTAGTTCTTATTTTATCTGAGTTGCTACACCTACATCCTTTCCGTAACAGATTATATAACTTTATTTGAAGGTGTAAAGTCATGTCATAGCGAGTGACAGTTTTTGCACCTCTCTTAGTGAGAGCTCGTTAATAGTTGTGTTTACAACCTGTTTAGCCTGTTGAGCAGTGCCGCCCATTCATATAGTCACGCACAGGATCTTAAGAGACGTTTCACGCTTACATGCAATAACAATCCCGATACTTTGATAGACACCCGACGGGACCATTCAATCCTTGAAGCGTTCCCATTATACAGGTCACGTTTTCTCGAGAGGTCCTTTGCTAACAACGATGTTTCTTTATTGATGGAATGTTTTCTTACTATTTGTGAAATCCTACTAACACGAATGTAGCATAAATTCAATATTTTTTAACGGATATTTATTGATGAAAAGATTTCACCATGTTTGTATATTTTAAAAAGGAATAAAATTTAAATAGATTTTGTTAATTACGGCGGACATAGAAACTATTAATGTCTTTTTTCGGTCCAACATAATGTTTGGGAAAACAATTATAAATGATAGACAAACTTAGGTACTAAATAACTTAAATACTTACTAAACCAATTTAGCCTAAGTAACTGTCACGAAAACCGTTTCAACCTATCTAGTGTTGATAAAGCCAACCACCTCTTGTCTTGTATCTAAGTACCAGAAACGGTTTTTAAATAAGAGGCCAGGCACGGAATAAGAATAAAAATTTAACTTTTCAAAGTTTTCTTAACTTAAAAAATCGATAAAATAATGTCGACATCCAACGAAATTCAGTTCACCATATTTCCAGCAATTAATTTTCTTCACAATACAATTTTCTTATTCATCATATATTTTCTTTGTTTTATTTTCCACCAGATTATTTCCGCGTCTTTATAACGCTTGTAAAAATTTTCATATATTATTGTCGGGCGTTGAATTGTGTATTTTAATTCGTTAAAGCGTAACAAACAAACAACAATACCACTCTTCTTCATCTGTTGCTTAAGCGAAACTTAGATATTTTTGACTTCACTAAGTATAAATTGATCCTGTTATTAATAGTACATACTTATTATTATTGTTTTATTCATTTTTATAATTTTTTGTGCAGGCTTCTGGACAGCATGAAGATGCCAGGGCAGAGGCCGGGGTTCCAGATATCCGATATATTGGGTCTAAACGAGGGGAAAGGTCTGGAGTCTGCCCCCAACCAAAGTACGGCGGGCGCGTGTTCATTGGATCTCCCACCGTACGCGCCTCCGCAACATCCGTACCCACATGAATTACTTCGACACCATCAACCGTGGCTTTCATTGGATCATCATGAAGGTAATTATTGTACACGTCACACTGCATTCCGTAGCTATAAACTGGGCAGTCCGAGTGGCGTCAGTAACTATCCCCTTTCAGAAGACTAAGTAAATGATGCCAAACCTATCCCTATCTTCCCCCTTATCCCTTACCCTAAAGTCGTTGGCGATCTTAAGGCGTTTCTAGTTATAGTTTTATCGATCATCAAGTTTATCGTCAGCCTAACTGCCAATTTTTACATAAAATAATTAATAATTAATTTTGACATAAACGCTACATAAAACATATAGCATTATAATTATTACTAGGAAAACTTACATAATCAATGGTATATGTTTATCTTAAATCTTCAAAATTTATCTTAAAATGACTTGCTACAGGCAAGCCATTGCATAAATAATTATTTCACGCTGAAGTGCGCGACTTCTGCAGCAGCTTCTGCTTATTATGCGAGTGACATCACGGAAGCAGGACTATAAATTAGCCAAATCAAACAAATATTTATTCATTAAATAGGTTTCCCAGAAAGTCTTTCATGTGGTCATTACATAGTAGGCTATTTGACTGATTTTGAAATATTGTTTTAAATTATTCGTTGGTATATGATTTATTAATCATATACCAACGAATAATTTAAAATAATTTAAAACAATTTTTCAACATCACATGTATATTTCTGCGAAATTTGCAGTGTTTTCCGTAAAATATTGTGTTAAAATTTAAATTCCAATATTCGCGCTAAAAACGCTGTTTCTGTAATGGCGGACGCCATATGATCTGCGTGACGTCACAGCCAAGTAAACTAGTGTACCAAAGTGTATAACAATAAACAATGTTGACTTGCGTGTGACGTCACGCGAGGCGTAGCCAACCACAGAGCGTTCTTGTGGCTGAAGAAATTTAAAATATAATTTGAATTTATTTTGTTTATTTTGCAAAATCTATAAATATTTTCGGATAAAATAGCGATAAATATGTTTTTTTATGTTATTACCTAATAGGATGACCACATTTCGTAGCATATTTTTAATAGTGTCAAATAGCCTATTTACCAGGGTTTCGGAAAAAGATAGCCAAGATGGTGACGATCCTGAGAAGAAACCCCGAAAAAAACACAGGATACAATTATTTTTTTCATCTTTAAAATAATAAATATAATAAAATTTAATTGTATGATTAAATATAATATCAATTATATTTAATTGTAAGTATAATTAAATATAATTATTATATCCATGAGCATTGTAACTTGTAACGATTGACCTAAATCTGTTCTTAATATCAAAAATTTCAAAAATTACTTGAAAATTTCAAATTGAAGTATACTTACTTATTATAAAATAGTAGGTAAGTACTCATCATCTCCTCAGGCGTAGGAGATTCATTGCTGGACATAGTGCTAATACAAAATATACTATAGATTTATAGATGTAGATAGATAAGGTCTTGGATTTAGTTTCTTTCTTAGACTAACCTTGCGTAGATACAAAATATTACATATACCTTGTTTAATCACAATGTAACACAATGTTTATTTATTACTAAAACCTAATAACCCGGTTTTTAATTTTGTACTTCAAAGTAGGCATCCGAAAATTAGCTAAAAATATAATATCTAAGTATCTTGCGAAAACGCATCTTGCGATACATATATTGTATCTTACTCATTCAATATTGTAATCGAGTTGCGTGATGAATTTATCTGAACTCTTTTACAGATAAAATAGACGTTTAAGCTGACTTGTAGATATTCAATTCTTTGATGGTTTTGTGAACGGGGTTTTTATTTGTTAAGTTTTCAGTAGGTACTAAGTATATTGAACTTATTATAAATGAAGTTTTAAAAAATATAGCTCGATACGTGGGGAAAGAACCGACTTTTAAATGGCAAGAGATGATTATGATGCCATTATAATGATACCAGTTATGTTTGAGGTCGTTTTAATTTGTCTCAAAGTTTACAAAGTACGATCATAACAAATTTTAGCCATGCTTGGCGAAATGTTAAAAAACAACATTATTACGTAATAATATGTTTGTTGAATAAATGCCCTTTCGTTAAACTTTAGTGTTCTTCGCGTAGTACCCAATAATTTACAAAAGGTATGAAATAACAGCTTGTGTTGTGTTTCAATGAGAAATTAAAGGATTCTCTTACTACCTCATTATTCCTATGAATTTTTCATAACCTTCATAATGTATTTTTCATAGAACTGCCCCGCCATTCGATGGCAATGGACGCACGCGTCTTTGTTAATTCTATGGTATTTTTGTATGTAATGAATATACTCAAAACTACTGGACCGATTTTAAAATTCTTTCACCTATAAAAAGCTAACTTATCAGCGAATAACATAGGTTATATTTTATAAAGTTACGCGGATGAAGTCGCTTGCAACAACTAGTTTTCTAACATGCATATATATAGATACACTCAGTAGAGAAGATAACAAAAAGCGCCTGTAAGATTTACATGTACATACTTGTATGAAGTCAATAGACTCATTTATTCTTTATTATTGCATATCTTTAAAGTCGACAGCCGAAATTTATCAATGAACAATGAGCGTTCCACTCGAAAAATAGTATTCGGTAGTAGTTTTCGAGAGGCCGAGATTATTTTTTGAAATGCTTCTCCATTGGAGTGCCTTCACCCGCTAATCTGTTGTCAATATTAATTATTTTTATCGCTTATCTAACACTTTCGGCAATCATTGTACTCGTGCTTTCAATTGCTTGTACAACATTTTCAACGTTTGTCTCGTGTTGATCTATTTATTTTAAACATAGACTTTTCTTTATTTATTCTATTGATAACTGTACATAAACAGAATGCTTGAAGTTTTGTGTTTTATTTCAACAAGGATTCATTTTTATGCCTACACTAAAAAAATATATTTCCAAGTTAAACGAAATTAGATTAGATATTGCGTTTAGATATTGTGTGTGTTTGTGAAGCGTTTATGTTTTTTACTAAGTTAGGTTTGTTATCCTGTAAAAATGGCGATTAAAAATAATTTGGTATTTAAAATTATAACAATTAACGTAATAGTCGATAAAAGATATTGTTAGTTATTTTTAGTAGTTTATGATATTTTTATTAGTTCTTGAAATTTAAACGCCAAATATTATCTTATAAAATAACAGATATATTAAATTAAATTAAATTTAAACAGAACTATTTATTAATAAATAGATTAACTATTCATAAAACTTTTTAATACATTTAACTATTATTTATTTTCATTATTTATGTTTAAAAAATCTGCCTCAAGAATTAATAATATAGATACGTAAGCTTGAATAAAGTAGTAAGTAGTACTTACTAAGTACATACTAGGTACATACTTACTAAGTATGTACCTAGTATTACTACTTACTTACTAAGTACATACTTATTTCTATTTGGTGGCTGAATATTTTTAAAAATTATCACATTCTTTTAAAAAATTTTAATTGCTAGTATGCTTGATTGATTGCTGCTTTGATTGCATAACATGTTGACATGTTGAGGTGTCAAATTTTTTCAAAATCAATTCAATAGTTGTCGCAAAAAAGTAACAAGAGACAGTAGGTACTTATTTTATATATTTGGTGCGAAAATGTCATCAAATATGGTGAAAAACATATGTTATCTCTTTTTCTCTGTGACAAAACAGTCGGTATATACCTTAAATGAGTATAATATTCCTAAATTAAGAGCACGAAGAAAAATGCCACAAAAGGTATCGGTTTTCTGATACAATAGCTAGAACAAAATAGCTTACGAGTTCCGTATAGGGTTAGTTAGGGGACGATCACGCCCTAGTAGGGTCATTTAGCGATGCCACTGTGCAATTCGATTGTGTTCACATCACACGAAGGGCGTTGTGGAACTAATTTGTCACCAATAGAGAAGTGTGACACCCTCGTGGGTTGCTTGAAGCCAGCTGCCTATCAATTACATTGTTTGCGGCTGTTTAGTGACGCCATTAGCTTGTTATATGATGACAGTTGAAATATATTTTAGAACAATTCGAGGCAGATATTCCTAACTAAAATTTATTCAATGATACACTGGATAATTAGATAAATATATCGTTTTAAAAACGATCCTATGAGACATCGCCTATTTGTTGCTGTGTTACAGTTTATACTTTTGTAGCCACTACAGACTTTATAAAGACCATACGTAACGTAAGAAACATTACCTATAAGGCTGTAGAAGTAATTTGTTGCACTATATTTCTATTAAGAGAATATTATTGTAACCTTCTATATGAAATTGTAATGTGTTTCATAGCTTTAAAAGATACAACTTAATAACCTTTCGCATTTTTAATATTAGTAGTAACCTAGCTATTGCACGCGACTCTATGTCCTTTTCTGAAACCCTGACAACCTGTATGTAAAATTTCATACTGATTGGTTGAGTTGTTTTGGAGTACATAGGCAACATATATACCGGTTCATTCCTTTGATTGAATTAGGAATGAACATTAAATAATAACATTAAATAATATTGGACCAGGGACAAAGTATATTCTGAATTTTTTGGTTTATAAGTTTATAACTGACATAATGTCAAAAAGAAACTAATTCGGTCTATGCTAATTGCATAACTCGCATAATAAGGGGTTAGTTACAGCCGCCAGGCGGGTTGTGTGCCTAAACCACTACTTGAATCATCCAGACCAGTTTAGACATTTTCAAAAGTCCATTTCCAAACTTGGACCAGCCGGAAATCGAACCCGGGACTCCTGAGTCAGCGTTAAGACAAGCATCGTCGACCAATGAGATGGTCGTCGTGGTCGAAACAGCAAAGTTGCAATAGTTAACGTTCCTTTAAAAAAGATAATACTAGAGTATAAATAAATTAAAATAAATTGATTTTTACTGCATAAATAATATTCACGTATATCTATTAAAGTAGGTATAGCATATGCATGTTGATCTGTAATATTTATACTAATACAAAATTAAATTCAACTATAGTATTCAAGAGATAGTATCTTCACTATATTTCTGTAAACTGTTAGCCTGCCTTCCAACCTCTGAATAAAAAACATGTAATTGGTGAGAATGGTGAGACTCAGAGCTGCAGACCGGCCTGGGATTAGAACCTGAGTATATCAATTCGGCGCCGTAAAGCGCCCCATGGGTGTCACTATCATTCTGCCGGGCTGTATTACCTTAATCGAATGCTTATTGAAGTAAGCAGGACAGGCGAGGAACAAAAGAATCCGCCAGCTGCTAGGGGGTAGGTGTGGCACTGTAACTCATCACACCTCTTCCCCCTAACGCACCCTTCCCGCCCCATAAGGCAGCGTCCACGCCCAGCCTTCCTTACGCCCGCCCTTGTTATCGTACCCGTGTGAAACAGCATTAAATATACGAGGGGTGAATCAGGAACAATGTTACATTTAGCGTGTTTTTTCACCTTCTATTATTCACTTATAAGTACGAGTATGTAAGCTATACATACACATGTCAAATACGTTCGTTGTAAAAAATTAAGTGTAAGTAAGTAAATGTGTCTCTAACGTTTTCATAATTGTAGTTATATTCGCGCCATCTGTTGAATGAATTCTTAACTACGAGTATAATTAAAGCATTATTTCACAGTAATTAATGGATGCTATTGTGTTATAAAAATAAACATCTTAATTTTTTATTTTTTGCTAGGAAATCAAAAATACTTATGAGTGAAATTACAAAATCTTTTTCAATTACATATTTTATTATCTTATATCCAAACCAAACTGTTGAAATAGTTTAAGTTAATTATCTTTAATTAATTATATTAGCATTTAGTCCATAGCTTTAACGCAGTCCTTTTGAAATATAAAAATCAAAGGTGTGATTAAAAAATCTAATATGATCAGGCGATTATAATACCTAAGCATACTCATAATAATACCAAATATTAACACTATACCGACATAACTCGACGGATCAGTAAGTTAAAGTGGCATTGAGCAGGAAAATAGTACGGAAAAGCGACGGTCCTGTGCAAGCGCAGCGTAAGATGTCCATACACAATATATGGTGGACAGACGACCTAATAAGGGCCGCGGGTCGATGTTGGCAGGCATGTCCAACAGTGGACATTCTACTTAAATGCAATACTGAATTCTAGTGATTAACACTGAGTTTGATTTTCACTGTAAGATCAAAAAATCATTTTTAAAATCACACACGAAGTTGATCTCAAAGTTATACTCTTACGCATACCTAACGTTTTTTTTACTTTTAACGCATAGCTTACGTATTTTTTTTGTTCTAGGAGTTCTTGGCCAGCAAGCCAGTCCGGATAGCACTTCGCGAGCTTCCGAACTCTCGTATGTGGGGATTTCGGCTGCCTCACCACCGGACGACCCTCGTATCGACCCTGACAACGATCACGACAACGAACTCGAACACGATCAAGACGATGAACATGACCAACCGCACAACACTGATCCAAATCTTGTACACAAGAAGCGAAAGCGACGCGTATTATTTTCAAAGGCACAAACGTACGAATTGGAAAGGAGGTTTCGCCAACAGAGATACTTGTCTGCGCCGGAACGGGAACATTTGGCGAGTTTGATCCGTTTGACACCGACTCAGGTGAAAATATGGTTCCAGAATCACAGGTATAAGACGAAACGAGCTGTGCAGGAGAAGGGCGCGCATGATTTGAATGTTGGTGGTTTGAATTCGCCGAGACGCGTGGCGGTACCAGTTTTGGTGAAAGATGGGAGACCGTGCGTTGGAAAACCTGACGGTCTGCCTCCATTAGGTATGCCTCTGCCTCCCTACCAACCGTTACATCACCAGCCTGCATCCGCTCATGCATCACAAGCCAGCGGTTGTTGGTGGTGAAAATTTATTTATAAAAATCTATAAAAAAATTACCAATGACTAGTCGAAACGTAGTTATAACTTTGCAAGTCCTTCTTGTGAGAAATTCTAATTGAGGATTTAGAAGAGATACTTGCATATGTGCTACAACACCCTATATCTATAAATATAATGTTGATAATATGTTTTCATAGTGTTTAATAAATTTATAAATTAAAAAAATAATAGAGAAGACTCGAATACAGTGTTACTAAAAAAAACTATTGTTTTTAAGGTATCCAGAGTTCCTATAACTTGTATTATAAAAGTGTATATGAAGCCTAACTTGGCGAAGTGATGTCAAAATTCCATCATTTTCGATGCTTGTAAATATAAATTTATGTATAAAGTTTGTAAGGATTTTACTATAGCTTAGATTAAACTTAATGTGTATATAGCGAGCACTTTAAGTAAATTATTTATCAACTTTGATGGTGCTTTTCTTCTTCGATGCGGAAATTCGTAGATGGACAGGTCCTATAGCCGTTGAGGCCGGAAAGTTCTTGAGTGGGCATACGATCTCTATAGTATTAGGTCGACACTTGATCTAGGCTGCTTCTAAACGGTCCTACTGGAAAATTATGAAGGGGCCTAAGTCCAGCAGTCGAAATACTCCGGCCAAGATGATGATGTTTAACAAGTAAAATTTTTCGGTAGGTACTACCTGTGTAACTAAGTGAATATGTTTAAACCGAGGCAAAGTACCTACCTACCTACAACCGAGTCTTTGATTCTTTTTCTTTCATCCTAGTGAGGATTTACATTCGCCATTTCATTTACTTATTTAGTAGTTATCCTTTCTTTGTGTGAAGGGGTAAATAATTTTGTAAAGGATAAATCTAAAAAACAGAAGGTAAATAAAGGGTAAATCCTTTCCATCCATTTAAACAATTGATGAACACAAAATTTGAGCACCACTGTAATAGAGTTTATATGTTTATTTGATGTGCTTGCTCCTAGATTTATATAACGAGAAAAGACCACAGTTTATTAAGACGCAATATTTAGTCGTAAGTGTCAGTATTATCATAGTAAATTAGCTATAGTGAATAATATTTATATTCCAAATGAAAATATATGTGTTAAAATAAAAAATCCGATTACAATTGTACATTGTGTATATATTTCATTTTGATTTGTTTCACCGAATACCTACGTTTACTTAATAAAACTGATGTAATCGTACCTTTATATCATCAGTATTTATCATCAGTACACTATGAATCACATCACAGTATAAATGATTGATTACTCATACCCAGTATATTGCAAAAGCATTAGCTTTGGCAAAATATTGTTTCAATTTGTTTTTTACCTTATTATTGCTATATGTAGCCAATACATAAAAGTATAAAAATCAAGAAAAATAGTCGATTGTGTACATAGTTATCTTGCAGATAGCAAATAAATTATTATTATATTTAATAAAGTGAACAAAGTATTTGTTGTTTTATTTGTTCTACAACTGGTTAACTTTTTTATTATGTTAAGTCGGCGTACAGGCTGACGGTCCACTTGATGGTAGGTGGCTACCGTCGCCTAAAGCAACGCGACAGGTGCTGACAGCGTGTGACAGGTGTTGCCTACTACAGAAGGAATAAGGATAAGGGATTGGAAAGGGAAGGGGAAATGGGCTCTGGCATCTCTTAATCACTCTGGTGGTGGTTACTGCCGCCAAACCGACTGCCCAAAAGGACTGTGAAACGCTACTTTCCGCGCTATCACTACTTTCCAGCTCCAGACGAGAACCAACTTTGAAAAATTCATTTCCAAACTTTAATTCATTTTCATTTTCAAGTTTGCCGGAAATTTAACAGATCGGTTAAGACAACCACTCAAGCAACGGGCTCGTCAATTGTATATTACTAAAAAATAGTGTACCCACAATAAAATAATTGAAATATACTCTGCTTAAAATTTCCAATTCACTATAATATAATTGCTCTTCAACAAATTCTAACAAGATCTTCAAGTGTTTTCTTGTTAGCCTGTCTGCTACTGTTTTCAGTATAAATAAAGTATTTAAAAGTATTTCCATTCAAATTTAAAAGCACACAGACATTAACAAGTTTTTCATATTACAAAACAAGCTAGTGCTATATTTTTTTCTATAAAAACCATATGAGCACCTGAAAAACTGCTTGGGCTTGCTTAACATTTTCACCATTTCCACTTTAGCTCTCAAGGCATAACTGGAATAAGTTAAGTTGGAATAAGTTAGATGTAAAAAATGTACTTCTTGACATGGTCAGCAAAATATCTTCAATTTTTCAAAAAATTTTTTGATCTACATTACAAAGTATTTCTAGAATAGCTTTGAGCACGCCTAATATTATAATTTTATTAATGCTTTTTAAAATATTATGTTTATGTTTTATAAAATATGGGCCCAGAAGATAACAATTAATGTTAAAGTTTTGCGTAGTATGAGAAAGAGAATGAAAGTTCTAAGAGCGATAAAGGAGAGGGAGCTGTAATATTTCAGGCATGTAGGTATTAAGGGGCGAAAGAGATTATTCTTTTAGCCCCGTGATGCAGGGCAAACTTAGGAACAACTTAGCACTTAGCAGAGTTAGAAACAAGACATCCTGTAATTGAAAAATTTAAGCTCAAGTAGAAGATTGTTCTTAAAAAATTATGAACTATTCGTATGAGAGGTACCCATAGAGATGAAGATGTAATTTTAATATGACCGCGTTGGGTCTCTGAAAACATGTGACCCAAACGTCTTTTTCTTCTCTTTTAATGTCTTGGCTCCAAAAGATCTTCTCTTATGATTTTGCCAGTGTCATTTGTTAAAATTACCATTTTAAAACAGCCATTTTTTAAATAAAAAAGGCAAAATTCTAATTAAAGTCAAAAGTAGCATATCCCGAAACTAGTCAATCAAGTCCACAATTTTTCTTCGAGTTTTCCAAAACAGGTTCGTCAAGTCCCTGACCCAAACTTCATTAACAATAGCATCCTTTAGGGAGGGAGGGGGAATGACGTTCACTTAAGGAAAACATGGTTTATTTTTTAAATTATTGATTATAAATCAAAATTAAGATAAGTAATAGTCTTTATTTATTGAGTAATCAACTATTTAACAATAAAAGCATATATCTTGGACCTACTAGTAGTAGGAAAACATTATAAAAAAAACATGTTTGAGCGGCATTGCCCCTGACTTTGGGTAATACCGCTCAGGGTACGGGGTAATGACGCTCGAACATGTTTTTTTGAATACAACAAGAAAGATACATTTTAATCAAAGAAATATTAATGAGATCAACTTTTTTATACAATAAAAGTAGTCTACAATCACAAATTAGCATCAATTATCCCCATTTGTACGTAAGATTAGCCTTTTTCAATTTAACAAATATAGTAAAGTCTTCTATGTCAAATCAACTTCAATTATTATAATGTAATATCAAATAATAATTATTATTAGAGGTAAGACAAATTAGAAATAATAATATTTTATTTTTGGACACATAAATCACAGATGCATCCATCTGCCGAATCTCATCCTGAACATATAGCTTGAACCCACAGTCCGCAGATGGTGCAGCGATACCACAACTCGTTATTTTTTCCAAATTCCTAGCAAATAATGCATTTGTTATAATTTTCATCATCCACATTTATTTCGTCATCACTGTCATCGTCGCAAAGATGCTCTTCATCTTCACTCTCTGAAGAACTTTCTTGTAATTTTTTTTATTCGATCTGCCAAAGTAGTAAATGGTATGTTATATTGTTTTGCGGCTTTTCTTTTGGATAAACCTCCTTCAATCGCAGTTTTAGCAGATATAAGGTTTTCTTCGGTTCAAGCCGCTTTAGCGGTGGTCCTTTGACGATTTCTTGGCATATCTACAACAATAAAAAAATTAGTCACTAAGGGGTAATGGCGCTCAGATGAGCGGTATAACCCCAAACAGTCGTTTTGTAATTAATTTGAAATTAAAAAAAAAATCATAAACAATTGTTGAAAATTGATTGCATTATCACAAAATAGAATAGTTTTATTGTCAGAAAAGTAAAATTAATAATTAAATAAGCATTAAAGTTTTGGACTTACTGACAAAAAACACCTAACCAAAAATTAGATCAGCGCGGCCACAAACGAAGAAACGCACTTTACGGTCACATGACGCGAGCTGACTGTCCGTTTGCATCGCTGTCTGTTAGAGGCCCCCTCACCCACGCTTCATGCGACTTGGCATGTTGCTACGTTTTATTGTGACAGAGTTACAGAGGTGAGTGCCATTACCCAGTGAGCGTTATTCCCCCTCCCTCCCCTATCTATTGCTAGTGACGTTTATGTCCGTACACAATCGTTGGACAACACATTTCAATTTGCACAACACTGGTGTGGCTGAGTATAGGGCCACTTTGATACTCTTGTCCTTTTTTACATTTATGCGATTACCGCAGCCAAACATTACCTCTGTGAGCGTCCGCAAACTATGTAAAATTTTCCAAATTTTTCATACAACGTAACGATGAAATCCTAAGTTATTGGCGTCAGGATTCCCCTTAATAAGAGTCAACGTACCACAAGCAACGGTCATGTGGTTTATTTGTTGCTTAACCTAGAGCGTGGATTGTTTACCGGTTAAATATTTACTGGTACTGTTTATCTAATCGCTGGCTGCCGACCGCGATAACTTGCGACCTGATTACTTCGATACCTTACCTATCCTACCACTACTTTATGAATCTATTTCACTTGTTGCTCTTGCAAGTCAAACATTTATTTTTTATTGAAACAATTTTGTATCAGCCTTTAAACATATTTTCCTCTCTGTGAAGAGAAAATTGGTCATACTCACGAAGTCAGCCCACTGCGAACGGTTATTACATTTAATATTAACTTATCTAACTTAGATTTACATATTACTAGCAGGTGCCCGCGACGGCGTCCGCATTGAAAAATGAAAAATATAACACCTGAATAACGCCTGACATCTTTATCGCTGTAGAGATTTTTACAATTTAGTTTCTTATTATAATGGTTGTTTATAATATATATATATATATATTATAAAATGTTATATAGATGGTTTGTGTAATATGTTAGTTATTAAAGTAAGAGACTTTATTCTGTACAGACCTGCTAACGTGTATCAAAAGAAACGTTGTATCTTTTCTGTTAAATAAATCGTCCACAATGATCCCAAAGCGAACGCCTCCGATTGGAAATATATTCAACAAAGGGATGTCGTTGTTATTAAATCAATAATAACACTCAGCACAATAGAGTGGCAGTCGTTGGTAGTCGACAATGGGCGAACAAACTGAGAAATAATTTCGATAAATTCTTGAAACGCCTTCGATTGTGACGCGATGAAAAGCTCAAAGCGAGCTAATATAGAATCGGAGCTTTTAAGCCGATTAACGCGATACACAAACACACAACCTTTGAGAGACGTATCCCGCTGCTGACACACGTGGGATCGACTAGTTTGTTTTTATAAACGCTTCATATGTAGATATCTATACAAATAGAGATGCTAATTTTTATTGAAACACAAATTTTGATTAACATATGGAAAAAGAAGAATGCTTATGGAAAAAACTTTACTTAAAGTGTATTACGAGAGCAGTACTAGTTTTGACAAAAAAGTAACGAGTAGTACGAGAGCGGCTCTAGTTAAGTTTTGACTAAAACGTATCGAGATAATTATTCAAAGCAGTACTTTAAGCAGTTTCTTTGAAAGGAGCATTAGCTCCCTAATAGCATCTAATAGAATTAGAAAGTTAATAATACTGTTATTACTGAAGTAAACCGTCACAAAGTGTAAAAACCGTATCGAAGTGCGGTGACGGCAGTCAATGAATCTAATAGAAAGAGCAATAGACGAGGAAGGTTTGTGTACTTATACAATTTGCAAATAAAAATTATATTCGCGCGAAGCTGCAGGCAGGTCGCTAAGTCGCTAGTAGATACTTTATAAATATTCCATTAATTTCGATTATTATCAAGCGTACCTAATATTCATTATCAGGTATTATCAGCGTATTTGTTTATTTTTTCAATTGCCATTTTTTAAATCGCCATTTAAAACTTCAAAATATTATTAACTAACGGGCCACCACCGGCTTCGCACGGATTTTTTTAGAAATTTATATAATATAAACCTTCCTCTTTGAACATTATTTCCATTAGAAAATCTGTTGCTTAGTTTAAAAGATCTAAGCGTACCTACATATAGACAGACAGACTGTGGGAAGCGACATTGTTTTATGCTATGTAAAGATATAAAAAATTACAACAAATCATTCTTTTGGTAATCGCATTTAAGACACTTTATAAAAACATATTTTGCAATCATGCCATGTTCACTTCAAAGTTCAAATTGTCGTGTAACCTTATTTGAAAACTATGTCTTCTAGTGTATTGATTTTAACAGGATCATTAAAAGTGAATATGTGTTTTAAGAGAATTGTGGTATGGTGTACAATCGTTTGGCGCACAGTCCGATAAGGGGGCTAAATGAAATACAATATTGTTGATGTAGGCGGTATCAGTTATGATGGAAGAGCGGCGCGTATCAGCGAGAGCGGTCAGCGCTCAGTCGACTTGAAACATTGATAACGCCATGGAGCGAGATGAATTTACTTGGAAAATCAAATCTACACCTGAACTAAGTTACTAGGTGTAAATTTGACACAAATTTTAAATTTTTTAAGTACTTAAGTCAACTGTTTGTTGTCAAGAATTTGTTTAATCACTCGTAAAAAATGTATTTGTTTATTATTTATTTTTCAATACCTACACAAAAACAAATTACTGAAAAATGTACAAAACAGAAAGCATTGGCATTTGGAGAAATTTCTCACATTAATTTGACTATACGTGATTTGTAATCACGTCTAATATTTAAAAAACTGTTTTATTTATGTCTCGCAGAGATTTTTGAGAGCAAGGGTAAAATCTTCAAAAAGATAACTTATGCAGATATGCAGCATGAAAATGCACCTTGCATAAGGTTATTATGGGATACTTTCTCACTAAAAATCATGAAGAGACTGTTTCACTGTTACCTTCATTTAGTTTCTGATACTTACATACTTTAATCCCTCATAGTTAAAATAAATGAACAGAAAGTTTTGTTTTAATAATTAATTGTTAAAATAAAACTTTTTGTAATATTGTATTAAATGAATTATTATTTAATATTTTAACCGCTGTTGAAGTCGTGTAGTTAATCTCCTAGTTATAATGACATGTAACTATAAGCTATTTCAAATAGGTGCTGCATTTCCGAAGATTATCCACCAACTATCAAACTTTCCAAATCCGTTCGCTTTCTCACTATTTCAAGAGGAAGAAACCTTATTGATATTCCTTAAAAATTGTTTGCAAGTATGAAAATAAATATCAAATTATTTAATTTGTATTTGTACATTTGTACTTACAACGTTTAATAGTGGTGTTACAGACTGTCACTAAATGTCCACAGTTAATCCGACAAGTTAATCAAAGTTGTCGAATATTGTTGTAGGATCCAAAGAACACGGTTAGAGCTTAGCCGCCACGCGTTCGAGTCATTTGCGGACGCAGCACCCACCGCGGTGTAGCATTGGCAGCCCTACGTTCGCACCGAATATTAACCCCGAGTGGATTTATGGCTATTCCTTTAATAAACACGTTATACTGTTCGCCTAAACGAATATTAATAACTGTTCAGATGATTTTCATTTCTGTTGTTACTCATCGGCGCCTCTTTACGTAATCATTTCGGGTATTTACAAGGGAAAATAGGAGCAGTATAATGTTGATAGAATATACATTTTTAATGAGCTCACAATAAATATGCATTACAAATTTAAAGTCTGGTGGCAGCAATTCTTTTATGTATATTAATCTGTCAAGCTTACTCATCGATTAAACCTGTTAATTGGCAGATTAAGTGACAATACATTTACATGCCAGTTTAATCCTTAGTTAGCGCTAATCGACAGTGGTGGAATTCATTTTGGCTGGTTAACTTTAATTGGAGATACGGTCTGAGTCTGACAGTGGGTGAAACAGGCTTTAACTGGCGATAAAATCTTGACTTTAAAAACAGTTTAAATATTTTATTGTTGTTATTAAAATTAACTAAAATATACCTACACCAAACACTACGTAAATTTAAGCATATTTATTAATAAAAACTTTAGTCAATCAGTAAAATATTTGTAGTGAATTTTTAAATTATCAGAAAAAATATCTACTAAAAATTGTAGGTATGTTTATATTGGCCTCGATAGTGTCTGTTTGTTCACTATAACATAGCATTTAGGTATCGGCATAGTCTCATTTTTCACGTGCCAACGACAACGCACAGACATAAAGGTTTACGACAGGCCGTCATATTTATGGCGCTGGTATTGTGATATATTTTTTGTTGTGCGCATTAGGTTTTATCTGACTTTCCGCTAAATCAAGTAGCTACTGGCCGGTGTCAGGAAATACCCTCGCATATATCATCGCCGGCGGATACGAGCATTCTGGGGTTATGCGTCGATTCCGTAGGGCGAGGTTCTTTGTTAACATTTTGTCTTATCGAATGCACTTACCCTTAATTCGAATATTTGCGCTGCAATTATTATTATTAGTTTTCTAAATGATTTTTTTTTGTATACGAAAAACTATTGTATAGTGGTAATTAAGTAGGAATTTAAGTATTGTTTTAATGACAATCCCAAGAACTTTATTTGACTTTCATATTAATAACTAGATACTCAAAACTCAATACTCATGGACTGTTTTATAGTTGACTTTACAATGTCGATCGAAAGTAAGTAACGTTTTATCAAGGGCATGAATTTCCAAAATGAAAAGTGTCTTATTTAATATGTGTCGTATTTATATGCAGTGTATTTATCCAAGTATTATCCAAATTCATCCAATGATTTTCTCTCCAGTCCAGTCTCTTGCATGATGTGACCAGTACTTCACAGCTGGACAGCTATATTTGTTTATTAGACTTTAAGTGGGAATTCTTGAAAAATTTATAGTGATAAAATAAAAGTAGATTATTTAAAAAAAATACTGACCATTCTTTAAAATTTCGTAGCAAATATATACACTAACTATTATACATACTTACATATATTGGTAATTACTGAAATATTCGTTGTGGCAAAATTTTAATTTTTGTGATTTTTTGTAAGTCCAAACCTTTTTTTTAACTAATAAATCTACAACGTTCGTTTTTCAAAGCGTATAAACCTCCAACTAAACCTATCAACTCTTAACATACTATTTAAAAATATCTTTAAAACTTCTACTTAGGGTAAAAAAAAATAACAAAAGAAATATTTTTTAACTATTCGCAACGTATGAGAAAATAACAAATAGGTAGTCTCGCAGCGGCATCGCAGGAAACACATCAGTTATGTTATTACAATGGCAATGCAACAGATAAAAAGGTCAATAAAATAAAGTGTAGTATTAATAAAGAAATACGACAGAACACGTTGCCGAGTTTCCTTTGATTGGACGACGATTTATCGTGCGGAAATGCCGTTACTCCGTAATATTTCCGCCCCGAACTATTCATTTTCCCTTTTTTACAGAAAAAAAAGGGCGCGAGACATCTTCATCGAGGTCCTTGTACAGATTTTGTTCATTTTTATATTAATACGATTTTAGACTAATTTATGGAGTCTTGTATTCTACAGCTGATAACCAATCCTTTATAAAAGCAAATCCAGATTTAAAAATCTCAATTGCTCTTTGACGATCTTATTAAATAGTATCTCAATTTGATATAAAATAAAATCGTTATCCGCTTGTCTGTTTGTTTGTTTGATTCTCTGTACTTAACATAACAAAGAATTTTAGTTTGACTCAGACGGTTTTTTCAATAAAAAATCAAAAGTATATATTAGTAAGTCATCACAAAAAAAATTTGTAAATCATATAAAAAAATTAATATTGCAAAATAAAGAGGTCGTAGTTGTGACAATTTTATGACAACTGTATTTTTTGAGTAGATATTGATTGTTTTTAAAGAAACAATATATTATTTTTATATTATTCAAAGATTACAATATATGTGTCCTATGTCTATATATAAAATCGCTGTCTGCCTTTGTCTGTTTCTCCGTTAACTTCTTCTAAACCACACAACGAGTTTTTATAAGGTCTTCACTAATATGGAAATAGGGAAAAAACAAGGAAATAAACACACCGGCATATTTAGCGGAACACAAAAAAAAGGTCCATAATTAAAAAAATATGGTTTTATTTTAAAATCTACTTACTACACTTCTTTTGTTATTTAAAGTTTCATTTGTTTTACTTAAAATGAGATCACATTAAGAACAGATTTTGCGAGTAAAGACTATTTGTGAAAAATGGTACATTTTTGAACTTTTCATGTAACCGGGAAAAGTGAAAATTAATATTAAAATAACAATTAATTAAATTAGAAAAATGGTGATTAATATCGCGTATTTCCTCCACGTGCTCTTATTAAAGTTTCTACCCGTCTAGGCATACTTAGAATGATGTTATCGATGGTCTCCTGGGATAGTCTCCGCCATTCCTCAACTACGGCGATTCGCAGTTCACCCACGTTGGCAGGAGCTGGAATTCTGGACTTAACTTTTCTTTTCAGCAAGTCCCAAACGTGCTCTATTGGGTTCATATCCGGTGATCTCGCCGGCCACTCCATAACAGTGATATTCATATCATTAAGATAAGCTTGAGTTACCCGAGCGGTATGCGGCCGAGCATTATCCTGCATAAAAACAAAATCGTCACCGATATATGGGGCAAACGGTACGACATTTTCTTCTAAAACTTCTCTGATATAGCGGTCTGCAGTCAGACTCCCTCTGTCAATCACTACCAAGTCTGTGCGAGCTCCCAAACAAATGCCCGCCCAAACCATTATTGATCCACCACCGTATGCAACTGTAGTTTCAAAATTTGTCTGAATGTATCGTTCTCCTTTGCGTCTGTATATTCTTTGCCTGCCGTCAATTTGATTTAAGAGAATTCTGCACTCATCACTAAACAATACCTTACTCCATTGGTCCGCGTTCCAAAGTCGATGTTCCTGAGCAAAAGTTAACCTGTTTCTACGATGATTTACCTCGAGCCTTGGAGCCTTGGCGGGCACAAATGAACCCAAACCAGCTTCTTCGAACCTTGTCTCATGTCGGGCTTGGACGGCCGTCAAACGGGGGTTCCTACGTACACGAAGCCGAATGAAACGATCATCCCTACTCGAAGTGCGTCTTTTTCTGCCTTGTCCTGCTCTTCTCACATAAGTACCGGTCTCCCTGAACCGTTGGATACTGCGATGGATCGTTGAAACTGGTCGACGAAAATCTCTGGATATCACTCTGTAGGTTTGACCATTTCTTCGCATTTCGAGTGCCCTGGCAATCTCCGTTGGGGCTAAGTCAGGCATAATTCAGTCCTCAACTCCAGAAAGATACGCGATTAAAAAAAACTAACAAACACAGTATTTCAATGAAATTTTAAATCAAACTCAGAAGGAAGAAATACTCGAAGTTCGCTCCAGATAAGGTGTATTTGAATAAAATTAAAACAATTGCATAAAATGTGATGTTCAGTTGTTTTCTTAATTTGAAAATATTTCTTAATAAATTAAATGACGTATAAACCAGCCGGCAACCTTATATGATACTGATATCAAACCTTTATTTTATGTTCCGCTAAATATGCCGGTGTGTGTAGTTTGTGAATATAATTTGCAAAAGAAATTGCATCCGTAAGAAGACGAGGGCGGGTTGCTGGTATTTAAAACTGAGACTGGTATTAAAAACTTAAAACTGGTTATACCTATTTTATATGATTCAATTTGGTACATACACATAAGTAAAGAATTCTTTATTTATTTCAAAAGTTAAGATTATTTCATAATTAAAGAACATTCTTATTCATAAATATTCATAATATCTAATATTATTCCTAATTCGACTTTAAAGGTCAAGAAATTAAAAGCTACAGAAACCTGACTATAATATTTCCAATAAGCATTCTAAGACTTATAAATAATGTACACATAATGACTTCTTTACATAAATAAAACTATGAAGATAACATAATAACGGATAGCATGTATTCGTGTTAAATTGAGGTGGCCTTTTACCTGTCCTCGTTATCTGCAGGGGAGGCAAATCAGAAAATCAATACGGGCCGAGCGAGCGTCGAGCGTTTATTAGTCCACGATCGCAGTCGCGCCGCCCGCCGTGTCGAATGTCATTTTCAAAAGTTGTTACGTCATATGTTCCTTGTTTTTATGTATTTTTCTAATAAGTCTATAACAAAGTTGTGTTGAACACATAAAGCAGATTCGAGTTTATTTATAGCTTAATTTTTGAGCGACACCTTTAAAATGTCAAATCTATGAGATACGGGCATTTTTTTTAATAATTACTAGTATTTACTGGCGAAATCGTCCGCGTCCAATCGCTACCAAACTTCACAGGAACACCCGTTGGACTAATCTGAAGATTGTCTGAAAGTTTCATCAAAATCGGTTCAGCGGTTTTGGAGTCTATAGGAGACATACATACACACATCGCCTTTTATATATTTTAACAAAAGATTAATGACTTTAAAAAAAAAGAAAACCTTTATTGATACAGGCTGGTAGTACACCTACACTTGACGGTAGATACCGTCGCTAAAATATAAGTGACATGCAAGAGTACCGTGCTTGCCATAAAAGGTAATTCCCCGAATTTGATATAAAATAATAAGGACCCTAAATGATGGTGCAAAAATGCGGATTTTATAAGATTTTTTATAAGTGGACGGTAATCACTGGAACCACTGCGAGTAAGCTCCAAACAAGAATAGCTAACTAAATAACCTGTATTTTATGTCTACTTAAGTTACATCATTGCACGTGCTGGGCGGTCTATATAGAATAAGTTTACGAGCTTATCGGCTAGTGAGCGTAATTCAAATATAAATAGCAAAATTGAGACATCACTACCATAACACACCTTAGGTATACTTCCGCTTGTGGTCACAGAATAGTATCCCGCTGATTATTGTGAATGAGACGTCAAAAAATAAGCCTTCATTGCTCACTAGCAAATTTATCTAACGACGGATAAGAACTGGCAATTTATTGCTTCTAATTTATATGTAATTTAAAGAAAAAGCAGCTGCGAAATAACCGTATTTTCTTTTCATTCGCCCATTTCTATCAAACATTTTTGGTTTCAGGCCAAACTAGATGGGTTCTTGTTTCAATTTAATGTAGACCAGACGTCTGCTGTTCTCGCTCAACGAGTAATTGGGTTAAAAAACATCTAACTAAATATAGATAGGGGTATGTAATCCATATTATATAATATTATACTTACATGTGAAAGAAACTGTCTGCCTGTCTGTCTGTTACCTTTTCAACTATACTCAACCGATCGTCATGAAATTTTGGGATACCGGAAAAAATATAAGGTAACTTTTATCCAGAAAAAATTACTGTTCCCAAAGGGATCATATAAAATTAAGAAAACTAAGGCCTGGCAAAAGTGTTATTTGCAATAAAGATGTCAGGCGTTATAATATTGCTTATTATTTTTTATATTTTTCAACGCGGGCTAAGTCGCGGCCACCAGCTAGTTGAGAATATTTTGACTACCGACTACAATTGTAATATACAATACTTGAATAATTTAATTCATATTAAATATATTTTTTTGTGTTATCCTTTTTAACCGATATAACGAGATGTTCATGGCTCATTCAGTCTTTGTTGAAAGCGAAGCATTTAAGTGGGTTCGGGAGTCGACGACCACCGCGTAGTTCGACGGTGAATCAGCACCTACGGCTAATGGTCACTTGGTGCGTTAGGATATGATTAATTACTCTTATCAAGAATCATCCGATGGGAACTGATGGCTATACGATTTGGAACCTGACCCTTAAACCAGTAAAGTATTTACAATGGATGCGACAGCGATAGATTTTTTTTTTTTTGTGAATGAAAACATAAAATACTAGCGACCCGGTCCCGGCTTCGCCCGAGGTTCAATTTTCATATATAAAAATCTTCCCCGTTTATACCTCTTTCCATATGTGAAACCCGAATTAAAATCGGTCTACCCATTCTCTAGTTTTTGAAGCGTACACAAACCAACTGAAAGTTTTTATATATAAAAAGATAAATATAAAAAGAAATGATAACACATTTCAACATTTTTGAATAAAAATGTGTGATAATAATTTTGTTTTATTAAAAATTCGTTATGTTCAAATAAAATTGAATCTACATAGTTTGGTTGAGCTGAATTTGGTAGGCATTGATAAATATTCAATTTTCAAAGTTTGCATAATGTATCTTAGGCAAAGAAAAACAGACACACTTTGGTTATATCTAATCCATTACGATTTTTAACTAATAGCTTATAGGTCTAAGTACCTACTATATATTAAAACTGGCTAATCATCATCAGTATGTTTGTAATATTATTACTAATATCTTCAGATTTCAAATCGTATCTATAGAAAATATTATATACTTAGATATACTTACCAGAAAATGTGACATGTCTAGCTACTCATAGCACTTTAATAAAAATAACTTAGTTAACTTGTGCAAATCGTTAAACTAAGAAGGGAAGGAGACATTATTCACTACTAAACTGCTGACCATGATAAATATATTGAACGGGGAAATTAGATTGCGGCGGGGGGTCTCCGTCCTCTGACAAAAGCATTCACTGATTCACTGGACTTTAGAATAAAAAAGTTCTGCTTCCAAACCTCTTTTCATCCCTCAAGATAATGTGAAGGTGGATTTATTTTGTTACAACTAATCCTATTTTAATCATTACTTGCAATATCGAACAAAGTGTCTTAATAGAAACAAAAAAATTAGCGGACATATTTTTGGTTTTTAATCAATTTGGTAATTAAGGTTAAATTCAAATTTAAAAAAAGGACATTGCACATTGCCAAGTACATGTTAGTACTAAGACTGAGTACAAGTACTAAGGCTAAGCCTTAGTAACTACTAGAAGATAACTACTAGGCTACTAGGATTAAAAAAGGGCGTGGCTGTGTCGTGTACACAGCCGTGAGTTTTGCGTGAATATACGTGTAAGTACGTTACAAGTAATAATTTCTTTGAGCGTATTATATGTAGGTACCTGTACTATATATACATAAAATCTTTGATCCTTTAGCTATCCAGTTGTGTAAATTTTGGATGTAGAAAATAGATATGTAGCAATACAGCATCAAAATGAATCCCCCGATTTTGTTACATCAGTTTTCTGAATTGCCACTGAATTTAAATACTTATTCAAGTCAAAATCCGATATAAATTTTCGTCACACCATAGGCTTTATTAAAAACCTAATTAAAATTAATTTGATGGTATTTGAAGTCTTTGAAATACGGAAGCCCATATTGGTGGGCGTTTTAAGTGGACAAGCACGCGTAATTCTTATAATTGGCTCCTTTATATTCGGCTAAGTTGCGACCGGAAAGGAGACCCACATCAAGGCAACACGTCTTAAAAGGATTTGCTAACTTAAAGTGAATGTGATTGAACGGTTTTTATAATAGTCCACTGTTCAAGGCAGACAGTATGTCGCCGAAATAATAATACAAACACACTCGAATAGAACACTTTGGGGGTCGATATTGAAGGACTAATTTTTAAAATACATGAACTATAGTTTGTCGACTTTCAATTCAGGTCATTCAGACTGGTTCGCTTCAGGTCTTTTATAGGTAATTAAGGGATTTTTTCTGACTTGATTTAAAGTGAAATTTAATGCTGTATGTATGTACAGTAAAATTGTTCACGCTTGAATAAATAATTAATTCACATATGTATATAATATACCTAATTCAACCCCAAAAATATTGTAGACTAAAAAGCTTGATGGGTTTTACATAAAACATTTAATATTTTATAAAAGTTGATATTCTCGTAATGTAATCCATTAGTAATAATAGTTTAATAAATTACAGACACATTAGTTTTGTTTTTGATTGGATAAAGCCTTCAGACGCGATACAATTGATAAGCAATATTGATTTTATCTACATATTTATTGTAAAGTACTATTACAATACTTAAGATAATGAACAATAATGATAACATTGATTTCATGTCTATCTTTGTTGATTGTTTGATAATTTTATTATCACAATTTATTGGCAAAGCCAATAATTACATTAAGTCTAATATAATAGCTACCAATAAATAGTAAAATAATTAGAAAAAAATTCTACATGCCCTTTTTAATTTAATCTTGATCAAAAGATCTTGTTTTTGAAATTTAAAAAATAATTTATAAAACGGAAATAATCATAAAAAAAATTATGAATAAAATTCATTTTCTCATACATTTTATATGGAACGGGTTTTTATTCTGAATCGGTACAAAGATCGTCTACTTTTAAGGTTATATCTGTAATATATAATAAGGTCAGCTAATTGTTTAGAAAATCCTTACTGGAATAATTTTAGTTTTATTGTACATATGTTTACAATCTATTTAAACGGTTGTACTTACATTGAGCAATAACCTAAGCAATATAACAAATAAACTATTCAGTTGAATGGATGTACATTTTATAAAAGCAATGGAAGCCAAATTTTAAACCAGTTTATTCTCTGGAGGCGTTCATTCATATAATTTGTTAGTGTAGCGAGCGATTCTTTAAATTGTGGGGTGATTTCGCGGAGTTTTGTTTGTGTTCGAATTTGGTTGCATGCAACGTCGTAGATGCATGAAATTGATTCAACCACACGGCATTGAAGAAGCGGAAGACTTCGTGGTTGATTCCCTGATCGGTTTCATTCATGGTTTGTACGACATTCAAAAAATTTTACAACTCGATATACTACTGATTATTTATAACTCAGGTAGTAATTTCATTTATGAACTAGCTGAACCACGCTTGGCTACGGCTTGCGCACGGGGCGCGCGCGGTACTACACACTGTTAATAATATATACATTTTTTTTTGCTAAAATAAAAGTAGCCTATGTTACTCCCTATTAAACTAGCTATCTACCAGTGAAAGTACCATCAAAATCGGTTCATCCGTTTCTGAGATTAGTTGAAACAAACAGACAAACAATTTAAAATTGTTCCTCGTTTATCCTTTTTTCCGTAAGTGAAAACCGAATTAAAATCCGTTTTGTGGTTTAGAAGTAGCGCAGAAACAGATAAATGACGGACATATAATATCTAGAGATTAAAGTTTTAATGAAAGAAATGGTTACAGGAGTTAACAGTAAGTAACAGATAGAGATTTTTCATTTAGGATTTTAGATGAACTACAATTCTCTATGTAATTACATGTCATAATAACATTAGTGTTTCTACATGTGTATGATTTTTATTACAATGAAAATAATAAGATCATGAATTTCCAATTATGGAATTGCGTCTGCCATTAAAAATTATAAAAACAGAACAAAATTTTCATTCTACATTAATAATGTGGAATCCTAAGAACACTTAATATATTTTAAGTTGCTTGCGAGTGTGACAAATTTTCTCAGATGTAGTGGTCATTCATTAGGAGTAAAAGGCGATACTTCAAAAGGAGAGGCTTTTATTATACACACTATAAAGAACAGAATAGATAATGGCACTTCGTCTTCAAGTGAAACAATTGTTCCGATGGAAGCAAAAAATTTTAAGCAAAGTTCGATCCGGATGCGAATGCGTTTGAGATAGAGTTCCCACGAGATAAACGGTCAGTTATTTTTGGTTATTTTCAAAATCGTAAAACTCCAAAATGGTTTCTTTATATTGGTGTTGTCTTCGGTGACTCTTGACAGTATTGTCATTGTTATCGAGAAATGTTTTACATTTTTTTTTTCTAAGAACAATGCGCTACATGTGTTTGGGATCTTCTATGGACAAAGTAATTTGTAAAACCAAACCAGATGTTGCTTTAACTTGTTACCAAAGCACTTTACTCAATAAAGACATAAAGCGGAACCAGCTATTGTTGCAGTGAATAATTCTGAAATTATTTCTTTTATTAATATTATTAGGTACAAGTTGTACCTAGACAAGGTACAACGCGCGATTTCGCGATTTCATCCAGATGACATTGTGTTTAACATTTAAACATTATAAACAATTAACCAGTACTTGCATTAAAAAATAATATTATTATTAAAGATGGGTTTTGCTCTTGGCCAGCATTATTAGCCATGCCGCAAAGACGAGGCCGATGACGGAGCGAGCTCACTCAGAGGATGCCAATTCATTCGAACTTGAAAAAGATTTCTGTGTTTGATAAAAAAAATTGAAATAAATAAAAAAAAAAAAAAAACAAAGTAGATTTGTTATATTTTTTTAACCACTCCAAGCTATATTTTTTTTATTTTTTCTTATGTTAAGGTCTACAGACAGGCTGACGGTCCACTTGATGGTGGGTGGCTACCGTCGCCTAAAAACACAAGCAAAGCCATAGGTGCTGCAAAGCGCTGCCGACCATAGAAGGATTAATGGTAAGTGATAAGGAATGGATGGGGTAATGAATGGGCTCTGTCATTCCTTACAACTAGCACCTGTCTTCTGTAAGGGTGTGGTTACTGCCGGGCTTACCAAATGACTGCGAATTGCGAAACGCAGTGTACCCGGCCATTACTAACTATACTAATACCACTATTAATATACTACTAGTTTATAATTAAAATTATAAACTAAACCCCGACGTTCTATTGGGCTCAACACTGTTGTAAGTTGCTGAGGAGTTGGGCGACCCGCAGACTACTACTAGATGCTGTATCATCAGGTTAAGATTACCATGTTATGGAAATGCCACCGAAGTAACAGTATACCAAATATATCAATTCAAACTGTGGATGTTAGTCAAATCCCTTCGTCAACTAAGAAATGTGCTGATATTTTTTAACGTTTTAATATTTTTTTCCAGTTCATCGGACATTATTCCCACTGTGAATAAGCATATGGTGTGGTGTGTGTGGTAATGTGTCTTTGAATTATTATAATCGATTCTGTTTAGTGTAAATAGTATATATTTTTTTATAATGTGGTCAAATTTAATGACATAAATATTGTACTTCTCGAAACATCCGCACGGAAGTGCCTTGTGTTTGAGAATGGGGCAACAACCAAAATCCATTGTACGTCAGTGGACTGTTTATACAGATCCGAGGCGTAAGCTGAACGTGACCACCCAGAGAGGGCGAGTAAAGTAGCCACTCGGCACATTTGTTAGGAGCGACAAAGTACTGGACGGCCGCAAACTGATTTACCTTATATTAAAAATTCACAATGAAATACGACATTTATTGCTGCTTTTATATACTACATAGTTTGTAATCTCTAGGTACTAAAATAATGAAGATGAAGAATTTGTTTGTTTGTGCGCGCTAATCTTTGTAACAACTAGTGGGAAATAAATTCTTGAGGAAAGTTATAGGCTGTTGATGGCTGAAGGCGACCGCCCGACTAGAAATGGGCACAACCGAGAAAAGCCCAAATGAACATGAACATGTCAATTTAAATTGAACGGCGGGTGAAACCGTGGGACACAGTTAGTTATGGGATACGTAAGTGAATTTGTTTTTTCGTTATTCAACCGACCAAGACGAAATTATGCATAGATGTTGTTGAGAGTACAGAAAAGACATAGGATAACGTTAAGGCCAGGACCAAGCTCAAAACGAAATCAATTTTTACTCACCCACTAACAAAATGGGCGGAACGTAATACCAGTAACAACCAATCATATCCATTCCCGAACAAATGACGCTTGCACAGTTTAATGACGAGATCAGAGATGTTTTAGTACAGTTTAAACTTTAGACTAAGTTTACAACTTCAGACTGTCTGCTTTGTTTATTTTTTCAATTGTAATTTTTTCAATAAATTTTATTTAATAAATAAATTTCATATTTAATAAATAATAATTTATTTAAATATTTAATAAATAATACATTAAGTTTACATAATATATTACATAGTTTGCATTAGTTAATACAAAATATTTGTTCAAAGAGCGATGATAGAGCTATACCAAATAGCTATAGCTATCTCAAACTGAGAATAAGCTATACCAGATGATATTACTCCTATTACTGCGCCAAAATTCGTGTCGACATTTTCAGTACTTTTTGGATCTTCAGAGTCGACATAAAAAACAGGCCCACACATATTGCATTTTATCTTAAATTTGGATATCAATCCTACCTTCTTTTCGCCCACTAATGTCATACATTCTAAACCACAATTAAATAGAGAGCTATGGTTTGCAATTTCTTTCAATTTATTAAAAAAATACGACATATCTATTATTCTTCTCCCCGTAACTTGATAGTTGTGTTCAATTTCTTCAGTGGTATTCCTGTAACAAGCAATTATACATAAAGATCTGTTAAATATTAAAAACAGTGCTAAAATCCAATAACAATTTATAAGTATCTTAACTTACAAAAGAGACTCAGTTTGTTCCATTGGAGATAATTCTATTATTGGAGAAATCTCGTCTTTCAGCGTTGTGTCGTTACTCGTCCTAAAATAATAAAAATGCTTTTAATGACATATGATAACATAACATACATCTTACAGTATGAACTTGTTTTTTTTTTAATATTTAGATTAAATTGTTATGAAAGTGTCCCGGTGCCGGCACAACACAGTCATAGTTAAAAATACCTATAATCATTATTAAAAATACCTATAACTTACTCATAATGTTTTTCAGCCACTGTTCCAACGGTCTTTTCAAGTAAGTCCATCGTCGATCCATCACAAGATTTAAGTCTTTTTGCTGATCTATAAAACATATATAAAATTATTAATAATTATGAATAAAAGCAATACCCTATCATTAGTAAAGAAAGAAAAATATTAAAAAATTTACACTGAGTCTCTGCACCTTACATTACTCTGCCGAATCACGAATTCACAAAACACAAGTCAAGACTGTATTCTCGCAAATTGAACCTTATAATTAAGTTAATAGAGTGCATCGAGCGAGACCTTATTGAGTTTTACGTTTTATGGAGTAATTTTTATTAATGTAGTTTAATTATAGCACAAATATGTTAAACACCCCATTTTAAATAATCTTTGGTACTAGGTCACTTTTTAAAAGATAACTTTCATAGAGAAAATTGCTCACCCGAACATTCCGTCATGTGGTCGTATTTTTTTTCTTTTCCTTGTCATTTCTTTGCGTAATACTTTATAATTCTTGTTACCCATTCTCTTCTTCACCAATTCAGTCACTAATAACACCAAATTATAGCACCAAAACGTACACAAATTTCACTACACAGAGCGTCCGGGAACAACCTCACTGCTTGAACGGCCGACGCCGACTGAATACAATTGGGAAACGATAACTAAACGTGTACGCTGTGTATTTTGGTTCAAAATTGCAAAGCAAATTTTTATGGCTTCTCGGAGACAACGGAACAGATTTACATTTGTAAGGTTTTTCTTAAATATTGTGTAAAATATGAAAAAAGAAATAAAAGTAGCCGATTCAAATTTTGGTGTAGAACGTAAGTTAATTAATAAGCCTAAAAACAAAAGTAGTTGTTACGGAAAAATTTTAGTACTGTGAACAGTAAGTTTTTTTTAGCAGTGTTTTACTAATTTTTTTTCTCAGAAAATGGATTTGTTTTTATAAATCTGCCCGATTCAAAATTTTTTCAATATAGTCTATTATGCACTGTATTTTTATCTAACTTATGATTTTACTCTAAGAAGTCAAACTAGGCGACTAAAATAACACTTTTCTGCTAAGTCCTCGCCTTAACTCTGGGTTTAGTAATGTTCCAGAGGAACGCGGACGAAGTCGCAGGCAAAATCCAGTTATCTATAACTATATGAAAGTTTGGCACTTTGACAAAATTGTTTTGTTCGAAATATGTGAACAAATTTTAATTGATAGTTCGAATGACAGCCAAACATTTCGGGAAGTTACGTGTTTGTTCGAATGGCGGCACCGATGCGTGCCAACATTTCTTTGACCTTTACATTAATAAAAACGTTCCCGTTTTTTTGGCGGTCAAATTATTTATAATTTTAACACTGTACGTACAACCTAATTTGTCTCATGTAGCGTAGTAATGACACGTGTTCAAATCTTTTTTCGCATAAGATTGCTTATGTAAGTATTTTACATAAATAATAAAGATACTTAATAGAATTGACAGCAATTAATACAAGTCAAAAAACATTACAATATGATTCAGCACTCAAGAAACACAATTGCACTTGACTGATAAATGAAAAATGAGGTCACGAATCACAAAACAAGTACCAAGTATTGATTTGAGGGTATCTACTGTTTATTGCACAATGTTTGAGGAAAGCAAAAATACTACCTTCCCGACATATCTTCCCTCCATTTCCGACATATCTTTCACGTTTCGGCCTTCGAATCTTAGCTGGAAAAAGTTCTATTCAGTTCACCCTCAGATATCGCGAGCTCTCTACCAGCCAGCATCTAGCAGCATGAGCTGGCAGACATAGCTTAGCAATTCAGAGAGGAAATGGTCTAGTTTTGTCGATACTATATTGCAAGAAAAAAATTTTTTTTTTGGAAATATTACAAGAATAAATTTCTATTTTAAGTACCTATTTTTTACAATTATTTTTTATACTTAATCAACTAAATTTCTTTCTGATTCAGTTCATCGAGTTCTAAACAGTCCCGTACTTCGTCGCTCCTTATTTAGGGCCTATTATAGAGTTTATCCATTCATCATGAAACATTTAATTCATGCCCATTGTGTACAAGCGTTACTCTGTAAACGGTTCTCGTTATAAAACCACACTTTGTATAAAAATATGCGCTCGAGTATAAAGGTAAACATTGATTTTTTCAACGGGCAGAGAAAATGCATGTTTGGGCCGCCAATGACACTCGCACAAAGGGACAATAGGGGATGTTCTTGAATGGCGACCGCACACTCGGAGCGTACGCGCACTCCCACTAACTACTATTCTCAGCTGCCGACGATAACAAAGCCTCTAACTATTTAAAATAGGTACTTAACATTTAATTAAGTGTCTTTTTAACTCCACTTTTTACTTTAATTAACTTAAACGAAAAGTATTTTCAGGTTTTAGTACTGTTCAGATTAAGGTTTTAGTTATTCGAGATCATTAACTAATATCAGGTTTATATGGCAAGAAATTAGTGTCACAAATATCTAGAATAGAACAAAATATAAATAAGTTTCTGCTCATGTAGAAAATTTATTTGAGAAAGAAATAGAAATTTAGAATCTATTGTTTACTTCAGCTTATTATTTTATACTTGAGCTTATAAAAGTGTTTCTTTAATACAACTATAACCTTTTATAAACAATGCTCAATTTTCGAAAAATGTCAATGTACCTATCTGGTTGAACACGGGTCCTAGCTTTCATGCTCTCAATATGATTATTTTTTATTTTGCTTTTTTGTCCTTGAAAAAAAAGACAGTCTGTTAAACTTAAAGGCGTTAACTGTTAACTGTTGTTAAAGGCAATATTAACAATTTTTGGCTCAGTCAGTACTGACTTACTGACTTCGCTTATGCATTTTCATTTTCAAAGAGACGTACGTGTTTTTAAAATTTATCAATACGATCAATTTAAAACTATAAATTTACTAATGTTAAGAAGAGGATATGATACTATATAGATAATTCAATGCAAGCTGCACGATTTCAAAAACTTTCAAGTTTAAAAAAGTTTCTTGCCCCTTAGGGCAGCAATTTTTTTATTGTGTTCCATTCAAACTTGCGGTACTGATCGACGATCACACCCACCTCTAAATAATGAGGACTACGCCTCTAATTGATTGGCGACAAAAAAAGTAAATTTTTGTTAGAACTCGATTCCTCGTTGATTGATAAATGGCTTGGCTTTATCATTTTATTGTATGGAAGCTCAGAATGGACGAGTAGTGTTATTAAAATTTTGAAATTAATTTTTAACGTCCGAAGGAAAAACGGGGTGTTTTAATCTTGTCGTGTATCTATGTGTCTGTCTATCGAATCGCAAACGAATGTTATGTTTGTTCACTGACTTCCACAGGTTCGATTGATGTGAATTTGGTATACTATTACTTCGGTGGTGTTTCCGTGATATTGACCTGACGCTGCAGCGTCGATTACCTAGTCTGCGGAATATCCAACTTCTCAGCAATTTACGCAGATATAGCGTGTTAGTGCTCAATAAAAAGTTGGGGGTTAGTTTAGAATTTTAATTATAGCTTACCTTGTTCTACGTTTATAATACTCGCAGTTATCATTGCGTAGATGTAAGTAGGTATTGGCTGAAGGAAGAGGACAGAGCTACTAGCTATATCTATAGGCACTTACACTCTAACAAGAACAAAAAGGCTGTCGTCTCTATTACGTATCTAAAGAACAACGTTGCAAAGCTTCTTATAGTATACTTTAAATTGGTAGATAATTTTTTTGAAATGTATGATTGTTAAATTATTATTTCTTAGGTGTTCTAATTATGTAGCATTTCAATTTTTTTATTAATTTAAATATTAATTTATTTACATTCGAGCACTTATAACATATATTCGTCTCACTTTGTACCCACAGGATCCTTTTTCTGTATTAAAAGCAGGAAAAGGATACTGTATAGTTACTACAGCCAGATAGGCTGAAATATGCACTACAATCGCAGTTTATATTTAATACACAATGCCTATGCAATATTTTGAGCACGACGAAAATTAATACAAATAAAGTTAAAACTATTTAGGTTAAGTATCTATTTCATTTTGATTTTGATTATGAATCAATAGATATTTTATCTAATTCCCTAAAATAACTGTCCAAAAAATTAAAAAAAAAAAATTAAGACTTATTTGTGTTTTGATTTCAAATATACTACTGAAAGCGATCTTTAAAAGCCCTGAAAATCCATCTCGAGTAAATTGAAATTGGAGGGAGACAGCGAACGAGGCTGCTGTAATTATTTCCCTGTAGCGAGAAAGAGACGGGAACAATGGGAGTGAGAGCTCAATAACGAGGCAGCCAAGGGTTGGCTGTTTCTCTTACGGGCCTGGATACTGTGCGAGGCAATATGTAAAAATTTATGTACTTTTCCGCCATGTACGAGGAATACTTACGAGGTAGTCTTACGAGGCAAACTTATTTCCATTGTTGCTTTTCTCCCACTTTCCTGATCCGCATCAAGTTATTGCAACTGATATTGTAAGATAAGAAAATAACTTCATGGATCGCGTTTTTATCTCAATATTGAGATTATTTTTATGATTCATATAATAAATATTTTGTCATTTAGGTATCTTACAGTTCTAGTCGATAAAATTTTTTTTCTTGAATTTGATCATTCTTGTAATAAATAATAATAACAAATAGTACAAAAACAACATTGAAAGTAAACTTTTCATAGGTGGCTGTGGTCGTGATCAAGCACTTGCTTGATAAGTAAGTAAGTAAGTACTTACTTATAGTGGCGGGGCACACTTAGTTTCGCAGTCATTTGGGCAGCCCGTCTGGCGGCAGTAGCTACACCCTTACAAAAGGCCACCGTCAAATAACAGCACGTGTGCTGTTATGTTTCGGTAAATGGGAAAGGGATTTCAGAGCCTATTTCATTCTATTTTAATGCTTTACCCTTAAATTTAAAATACTTGTTCAGTGGAATCTTGTACTCTGTAGCCCATTTTCAGTTGTTTAAAAAAATACTTGTTCAGTGGAATCTTGTACTCTGCAACCCATTTTCAGACAGTAAGACACAAGACTGACAGGAACGTCTGACTCTGTAAAAGGTGATTTTTCTTCAGAGGGACGCGCTGAGCCCTAAATAGCTATAAGTATAATTTCTTTCTCTCTCTTTTGCGGTGTCGGTCCTGAAGGTTGGCCGTTAAACTCCCTGAAACTATTTCCTTCAAGTGCCAACTGGAACAGTTGCTCGGCTGAGGCAATTGTTCGTAACCGCTCCCGAATGTTTCGTAACCACGACTTAATCTTTCGGCCAGAACGTCTCATTAATTCCACCTTACCCATTATGATTAACTGAAGCAGCATATTTCTGTCGTGTCTAACCACATGACCACGTTATTCAGTCTCGCGCTTTTTGATGGTTCGCATCATTAATCCGGGAATATTTACATCAGTCGGGGTGTCATTATGCTAGGTGATATATAGGTTTAATAAAGAGGTTTAAAATGTAGAGACTGCATAAATGATTAAAGTTGGCTAACGAGTGTCGAGGTGTAACAGAAAGGGAAGGAGGGATTTGACTGAACTTAACTAATGAGGATGGATGGGCGAGAATATTGCACAACGATAATCCATCTGGCGACGTAGTTTCATAGCGGGTTTACAGCTTTTTTCGTCGCAAATTGAATAAAAATAAACGGCTTATAAAATAATTTGGATTATCAATACTAATAATAAATCTGTAAGTGTAGGTATTGTATGTATGTATGTTCCTCCATAACTCTGAAACGAATTAACTGATTTTCATGAAACTTGGTAGATAAACATTTGGACGTACGGGACACAGGATAGGCTACTTAATATTTTTCAACGCAGACGAAGTCGTGGGCACCAGCTAGTATTTTATAAAGTTACGCGGGCGAAATCGCGTGCAACAGCTAGTTTTATTATAAAAACATAGAACGTGCGTACGTGCCATACATGTTTATGCTCTGTCGATATCAGGGCCACTCTTCAGTCATTAAGTATTAAGGGTTCGTTTAAGCGGTAGATAGCCTCACCTGGCCCGATCGTGATTAATGTGTTGAATCGCCATTCATTAAACTAGAATCAGGTCGGCCCAAGCTATTACTCAAACCGGCACAGACGCCTTAAGCTGCTTGGGTATTTATCTTTTCTTTTGTTGTTAGCATTAATTCGTTTATAAGGCGAGTAAAACTGCTAATGAGAGAGCTAGTTCAAAGCTAGTTTGTTCCTTTTTTATACATAACATATAAAGGCTTCGCAGTTTAAAATTATTGATAATGTAACTCTGATGTACACATCAATGTACAAGTATTAGTGTTATATATTTATGTATTTTTTTTTAATTATAAAAATCTTAAAACTAAGTTTGAAGGGAATATACATATAGATAGAAATACTAGCTTTTAGTCAGTCCGCATATTTTTTAAATGTTATCTATTATCAAAAACAGCCAGATTTGTACTGGAATACAAAACTGGCTAAGATATATCTTAGGTTTTACTGGCTGTACATCTAAGGTTGTACAGCCAGTAAGTAGTTACAACCTAAGATATTTTACTGCAACTTTTTACTTATTATAGAAAAAAAACTTTAACCCCGAACTTTTATTTCTATCATTGCATGTTGAATTATGGGTTCTCTTTTACTATAGTTCTTGTTGTCTAGTAATAAAACAATACAAAAGGTGTAATATTACAACATTCCAATTAAGTAAAGCTGATAAGGTACCTACATTACAATATTATAACTCCCTCGGGACAAGTTCGGTGATTTGACCCGTCCCACTTAATCGCAAACTATCGCTAACAAATTTAATATTTACTTTCGTTGACTTATCCTTATAAATCGTCGACAATATTAAAACCACCAGTACATTTTGATTGCCATGTCGCAAACTCCCCTACGATTTATATTGTGGTACAAAAACATGTGTCTGTAAGTTTCTTACTTTTTTATTGTCTTCTATAGATTGTTTAACGGTTGAAAGCTATCAATTTTTTTCAATTTTGTTTTTAATAAATTAAAATAATAAGTTCCTATATATTAAAACAAAAGAGATGAATCTTCCTTGCACGTTGTTAGTAAGTCGACTGTTGCAAAGATATATTATTTCGATGATCGGCTGACAATTTGTTAAATCATATTATCATTTTTTTTTTTCATATTAAGATCGACAGACGGACAGACCACTTGATGGTAGATCAAGTGCTCTGTCCGTCGCCTATAACACAAGCAAGCAATCAAGCAACAAACAAAAGCCACAGGTTCTGCAAGTGGTCTCCAACCATGGTAAGATTAAGGATAGGGATAGGATAGGAAGGGATAGAGAAATGGGCTCTGTCATCCCTTACTCACTCATCGAAACACAAAAGCACACATGCTATTATTTCACTGTGATCTTCTGTAAGGCGGTGCTTACCTACTTCCGCCAGGCGCGCCCAAGTAACTGCGAAATGCCTTGCCACTTATTTTTCAAATCCAGACCTGAACCAAATTCAAAAAGTTTATTTCAAAAGTTGACCCTGCTGGGACTCGAATTGTAATCATATGTGTATTTATACACTTATCAATAAACTCTACTTTTTAGATAAGATAATGATCATAATAAGATAATGATCGAGCATTTTTAAATTATCAAAAGATTCTTTCGTCTCCATGTGGCGAATTCAGTGATTCTTTGCAACACTTTTACAGGAAATCGCTCATGCTTGTTAATTGTGCCACGAGTATGGTGTTAGTACCCTCTACGTATGCACACCCATGTACGGATTTACAACTAATCCAAACGGGTTGACGCCTTCTCACTACACACTATCGATGCTAACTTTATTAAATTGAAATGTATATAAATCATTGGATTTTTATACAGAATTTCATTAAAAAAATCAAATAGTGCCGTGCCCTTCCTATGTTCGACTTGAGTAATTTGACCATGAATGGTAAATTTTTAATTGTCTAATATACATTAAATATAGTAAATACTTACGTGATTTGATATTTATAATAGACTAGCGTCCCGCTCCCGACTTAACCCGGGGTGCATTTTTTTTGATAACCTTTCTCGGTTATCCTTCTTTCCATTAGTGAAAGCCGTATCAAAGTTCGTAGAAGTAGTTAGCGGAGAAACAGACAGACGCGGACAATTTTTTGACAAGACAAATTTGCAAAATATTGTTTTTTCTACTTACATAAAAAGTTATGTTTTATTATATATATAATGATGATCTTTCGTAAAAAAATATCTATCTGATGGTGAAAACCGCATCAAAAGTGCTTGGTTAAAGAGTTAGCTGATATACAGGCAGACAGACGCGGAAAGCGAGTTCAATTTATACTATTATGTAGGAAGTAGTCGTACTGTTCTGTTGTCAGTGCTATGGCGCCGATATCTACAAAATATCTTGCGATAGTGTTGCCTATATCAATTTATTGCTATATTTGGCTTTGACAATAAAAAAAATGCACTTCGATTAAATCCACTTTATGCGCCATGATGCCATTAATAACAATTTAAAATCACAGGACACTATTCGTACTAAATTTGATTTTTTCAGAAATTTCAAATTTGAATGTATCAGAGTATACTTCGTAATATTGAATACGTGAATTCATGATATTACAATATGCGGGTCGCTAGTGAACTATACAATAAAATATTTGCAAATTAAAATAAGTATTCAACATTGAACTGTATGTTAACTGAAATAAAATACAATTTTACTATTTCCATCGTTATTGCAAAGACGTGAATAAAGCAAAGTGAAGATTTAATCAAGACAGGCGGTTTAATGAAACTGACATTATGAGGTGTACCGTGTCTGTCACCGGTCATTAATTCTGAACAGCAGATTTTGTACTGTTAGTGTTGGCTGTTGGGGATGCCTTTATACATAAAATTTATTTAATACGCGATATTGAGGGCGAGTACCTGCACATTCGAAATTTAAAAGAAAAACCACTTTTTTTAATACCTCGAAAAAACCACTAGGACCATAAATTTGGAAAGTTGGAACACTCGCTATGGACTCGTGTACAATCAGAACTTTCCTTTCACTGTTCATTCGCGATTTCTTTGTCTTCAATACCTAAATGTCTTATTATAATGATATATAACCTAACCTGAAATGAGTAATTGCTTTCAGTATTAAGATTAAATAAATAGGTACCATACGATTCATAGGGAAGTATGTTTATTTTAGCGGTAGGTAACTATTTTTATTCATCCAGAGTTCAGAACAAAAGCGAATGTTTAAACAAAACAGATGCGTTAAACACTGTTTAAAGAATTAAGCGGTATCTATTCGGTGGCCCTCAACCGACGCGCACAATGACTGTGTAATTAAGCGAGCAAAGGGTGACAGTGTGAATCTGGTGTGATGGATCCCTTTAATATTGCGAATAAACACAATTCAGGTTTATTGCCAAGGCAATTTCGTTTTAAATGTGGCTTGCCCATTTTCATATTTGCTTAATAGTCTCCAATTTTCGTAACCTACTGTGAAGTGTAAGAATTATTTTTAAATTTATCAGATTTTGTTGATGCAGATATTACATGAAGTTATTTTACATCCGAATTAAATGATAACAAATCAACCCATGTGTTTTTTTGCAAGACATATGAAAATGTATGATTTAAGGTACCTACTACTTTTATCTGCAAACTTTTGGTTTACCATAAAAGGCTTTATGGTAGTCGACATGGCTCAAAGAATCAGTCAGTTGAAGTGGGATTTTTCTATCATTTGATGAAAATTATGTACGTAAAACTAATTTACACATACAATGTAGGTGTAAATTAAAATTGACGAAGGTCTACTAGCGAATGAGAATTGTTCATTAATATGTATATTGTTCTGAGATGTGGACACTGAAGATGTGGACACTGATGAGATTCCTTCAATATATATAACTTGAAAAGCAATCTATACCTTTAAGGGCTGAAGTTGATCTGTTTTTAGATCCGAAGCATATTGGTTGAAATTCAAATGTCCGATAAAGGCGGACGCATTAAGTAAGACGTAACAGCAGGGGTCGGCGAGGTCGGGAGGGTCCCGCAGGATATTGCCTAATCATTCCCGCCTTCGCACCCTACTAACAGCCAGTCAGTTGTTTTAGAATTCATCGCGTTCGTAGCGCACCCTACCACACAGATTGATTCCCCATTGTTAAGCGCAAATATTGTACTAAAAAGGATTTGGCTTGTCTCTTTACGCTTTAATAAAATTTTAAATGTTTATTTTTTAAATGTAATTTTTTTATAAATGTAAAAGTCGTAAGACAGGCTCACTTGATGGTAGATAGCTACCGTCACACGCCGCAGGTGGTACAATAGTGTGTTGACGACATTAGTAGTGTTAAGGGTAAGTGATTAGAAAAGGATAGGGAAATAGGCTTTTTCATCCTTTACTCACTCACAGAAAATAACAGCACTCAAGCACTGAAGGCGGTCTTCTATAAAAGATCGTTTCTGCTGCCAGCCGGGTTTCTCAATTTACTTATGTGACTTTTTACGTGATGTGTAACGGCCCAAGGTTCATTTAAATGGGATGTCGCCTAAAAACTTATGCAGCCGTCTAAAAATACAACTGGGTCGTAGAAACAACGTCGACAAGACAAGGAATGGAGGTAAGTAAGGTAAGGAAGGACCAAGAGTTATTTTTCGTCATGTCTTCTGCTGAACTAAAGCTGAATAGATTTACAAATCCCTAAATTATGGATAGAAATATTTATCTATGCAAATAATATTCGTTGAAATTTATTTACGTAATTGGATTGCCAGTTTAATAATCCGTGAAACAATTTGAAAATCCGAAAAGTTGTAGCAAATGCGGCGCGCCGTAGAACCGCCCGCATTCATGGGTTATTAATTCTGACAAAGTACACTGATACCGTTGAAAGGGTTGCTCTGAGGACGGTTCGCTAAAATATTGTGACGTTTTCTACCGAACGTAATAACATGTTATAAAATTTAATGCCACATACAAATTTCAAGCGTAAAAATGTATACCATTTTTGTGTTAATAATCGTTAGTCGTACATTTAATTAGGTTTTCTCAATGAAATGTTCAAAACGAAAGCATAATCGAAATAATAGAGAATAAATCAAAATAAATATAATTAGAGACTAAAGATTATAAAGCACGAATTTATTAACAAAGAACGACGAATTCCTGTTTGTGTGGCATCTCCAATAATATCTAATAATAATAACTAGTCTTACTTATAAGAGACCTGGATGACCTGATGTACCTGGGGATGTCATAAAATATATAAGCTGATACTGTTATAACAAACTTGGTGACTTGCCTTATTTAATTATTTTTTTTAAATATGTATTATTTAATATCCATACATTAAATTGATAAGACTACCTATGAGTTGAAGTCCTAACCCGCATTCAAACCATCATCTGCTGTGACTAACACCGTTCTTCTTTCAATTAAATTAACTATATCTTTACCTCATTGGACACGCTATTGTATTCTGAACAAATAAAAGTAAGTTTTACGTGACTCCTAAAATAAAATGTATAAAAATATGTTACAAGTATAAACGGAATAGGTTACCTTTATGCTCCTTTTATGTCGCAACTTAATGTTGTTTGCTGCAATAGCGACTCGGTAATGTTCAGTAAATATCGGAACGTTGTACAATACGGACAAGCCAAATGAGATCGGAAGGAACGACGAGAAATGGGAGTCCCTACCATACATCATTCGCTCAATGAGGCTGTAACAATTGGACAACAAGCCATTGAACGATAGACTCATTGTATGACGTAATTTTATCAAAAATATCCGACGCGACAATGGAGCGCTCCGCCGACAAAAGTCGGAAGAGCGGATGCAATTCGCGCCGATTCGTCGCTGATACCTATACGGTTTTTTACGCAACACGTTAGTTACAATGCGAGGCGATTGTCGTTAAGGGATGTTTCCACCCACAAGTCAGCGGCTTCGAGTCATCGGTCATTGAGGACAATCGGAAATGATTTTACGAACTTTCGGAACGTTTGTGCCACTTGTAAAGTAGTATGCAGCATTGAAAAAAAGTTATCAATGATTCCGTTTGGTGTGTACACACAGGTGCGTGTGCGCATTTTTCTGCAACTGCGAGTTTTATAATCTAAATTCTAAACCATTGATTTATGATTGTTTTTTTTATATATTTAAGTTAGGCAGGCAGGCTGAAGTGAGTAACGATTGTCGCCTATTGAACACAAGTATCGAACTGTAAATGTATAATCTAAAAAAACAGAGGAATAAGGATAGAATAAGAGGCGCTTTTATTATCATTACATTATTATGTACGCATCGTATCACAACATCATACATAAATAAATACCACATATGAGACCAGTTTGAAAAGTGCGGCTAAAAATCCAATTATGCAATCTGTGTGTCTCAGGGAAAATGCTATTACTATTATGACTTATCACGTGTCCAGTGCATTTACACTTAAGATATTTGGTTTTATATGTTACATTAGCTGGCCCGGCCCCTTTTACTGATTCTGTCCGTCATTTTCTTGTTAATCATATTCATTTCCATTGGTCTCTGTGTGATTTATGTGCTATAATGCTTTTGTGAGCGCCCAAGTTTGGCAGGTCAGGTTGATTTATACTTGGTGACTTAATAATTTTGTATAAAGTAGTAACATTTTTACTTGGAACCCTTTCCACGAATCCTCAATTAACTGGATCGAAATTTATAGCCAGTCAACAATTAATCGTACCGCGTGGACGAAACATTACGGACGCGTGACAAAGTTGACACAATCGACATGGTGTACGATTCCATTAGACTTTTACTGTTATCGCAAATCGTAATGCTCCCCATCGCACACCATATAATTAGTCGTCAATGGAAAGCAGCGTGTGTTCACCACAATATATAACAACTAGCTTTTGCCCACGTTTTCTGCCGCGTATTTTTATCTTAAGCGTTGAATTTAAATAAAAAAAAATCTACTAACCAAAATATATATGAGCAATAAATTTATTCAATCTTTATTGCGCATTTCGACGACACGTTTGGTCTAGTGGCTAGTAACCCTAGCTGTTAACCAAACGGTCGCGGGTTCGAATCCCGCTAGGGGCAAATGTTTATGTTAACATTTACCTTTGTACCTGAGTCATGGATGTTTGTATTTATAATATGTATGTATTTACAAAAAAAAAGTAATCTATGTATTATATCAATTGTCTGGTATCCATAATACAAGCATTAAGTTGCTTACTTTGGAACTAGATGGTGCTGTGTGGAATGTGTCAAGATATTTATTTATTTATTTAATTCTGTCAGGGAATCACTCTCGGGAACGGTATTTTTTTCTCTCAACTACATATATCCTTTTCTGTATCCCTGACAACGTGTATGCAAAAATTCACGATGTTGAACTCACTTTCGCATAATAATATTCGGATGCTTCGAATGTCTTCTTTGTTTACCTACTTATTGCTTGGAAAAAAAAGAGGCCAACGATGTTCAGTAAGTTCAGTAAGAGATGCGTCCAGATGTATCATGCAAATAACATTATAATAAAAGTCAAGTTTCAAAGCAAATTGATGCAACTACAGGACTCACAAACAGGAAGTCAGCTTACTTTCTGACCTTTTATTGTCTATATAGATAGAAGAATTTCTTTGTCGGCAACAACAACCCTCCATACAAGATGTACGTCCTTACGCTGACCGATGTTTACAACAAAGGATGTTCCCTCTCACTCGCCGTCAAAGGAAGGAAGCGAATAATTTTTATTCGATTAGTATTGGTAGACCAATATTCACAATGAAATTCAACACAATGAGGTTTTACGCAATAGAAATATCCGTGTATTAATTGTTCTCTATCTGAACAGACAGAAATAGGTACATTTTATTTTGAAGAGTTTTTTAATTTCCATATAAACTTACTTATTAAAAAAAAAACTTCTAAAACATTTTGTAAAAAACAATTTCTACATAAATTTATAACGTCAAAAGTTTTTGACATAATAATTGCATAAAAGGACTGCTAATCTAACATCTATAGCGAAGTTACAATTCTTGGCTCACCACACGAACAATTACTACGAAAAGCAATTATTGTCTTTTCGCGAACCACAAAACGATTTGTCAGAATGTAAAATAAAAGTCAGTCAGGGAATCACAAAAATTTTACAAATCAAATGTGGCTATGATAAAAAATGCTTTTTGGAAATTATAAAGTAAATTCCAATGATTGATTATTCTTAAATATTAAGTGATTCTTTGTGATGCTCTGTAATAAGGATAAGGGAAGAATAATGTAATAGGTATAGCAGATAGTTTAGGAAGGTCTCTAGCATACCTTATTCATAAACCCAGTTGCTCAGTGATCCTGTAGAGCAGGGTTCCCCAAACTATTTTGGACAAGTGACCCCTTTTCAACAATGAACTGTTACCTCAGACCCCCATGGTCAAATTACCTACTTTTAAGACCAACCCCCTTATTCATAATGGTCCGCTAACTTAAAGCAGCTATCTATCTTAGTCTATCTTTAGTTTTTTCCTATTGGTACAAAATACCTAGGTACTAAGGTGCCAATTAGAAAACTTTGCACTTGGTTAAGTGAGTGAAGTTGATTTCATTTTCTCGTCAAAATTTAACAAAATAAAAAGACAATCCAATTCAGTAAATATCAAGTTTAATTTATAATTATTACAAATTAATACATAAAGCATCTTAAGTTGGTAGGAAATTATATTTTAAAAACTATTAATTCGCAAAGAGAAAATAAAACATTCAGTGCGATGGATGAACCTGGTGACTATCTACCAATCTAGCTACATCCGGTTCAATATTAGTGAGTTGCAGCCTTAAATCTCCACGTTCGTTGATTTTCAAACGGTTTCTTTGTTTTGTCAAAATGTTTGTTACCACACTGAAGCTTTTTTCAACTAGATATGATGATGGAAAAGCGATAAGGTATTTTTCAGCAATGTTCCACAATGTAGGATACTGTGTTTCAATTTTGCGTTGCAACCAGAACTTCTGATAGCCTTGGTTGAACTTTTGCTTAAGCTCTTCGTCTGTGCTGATGGTAATCAACTCTTCTTGCATTATCACATTGGCTTCTTCTATGGCTGTGGTGTTATACGGATTTATTATCCATTGAGGAATTTGTAAATTTAAAAGATCATCAAACCTCTCCGTAAAATCCTTGTGTAATGCGTCCAAGTAACATATAATAAAATGTCATCATCTTGAAGCATTTTTGGTAATTTTGACAAATGCGGAAACTGCGAATATTCTTTTCTGCCTAAATTTTGTTTATAAAGAACTAGTTTACCCACGAAGGCCGATATTATTGATTTTGTTTTAATCAAGTTAAGATCATCACCCTGTAGTTGCAAATTAACTTTGTTGAACATTCCAAAGATATCAGTCAAGTAATAAATATCTGTTTTACAATTGTTCAGATTTTCTTTCAAATTCGGATCTTTTTCTTGTAAAAACTCCAACACAGATTCAAAAAGGGCTGAAAATCTTTCTAAGCAAGAGCCTCTTGATAGCCAGCGAACTTCAGTGTGCAGAAGTAACCGAGTAAAGACTTCGTCGTTTTCGTCACATAGTTGAGCAAATAACCGAGAGTTCAAAGAATTGCTTCGAATCTTGTTGATAGCATTTATTACATATTGTAAAGACTTATGCAATCTAGGACTCAGCTTTTTTGCTGCTAAATGCTGCCTGTGAATCACACAGTGAATAACCAGTACATCAGGCAGTTGTCGCTTTAAGTGAGCTATAAAGCCACGATGACGACCAACCATAGACGGTGCACCATCAGTCGCAACAGAAACAATATTCTTCCATGGAATAGCTTTATCAGTAAAAAAATGTTCCACGGCCTGAAAAATCGATTCTCCTCTAGTATCAGTCTCTAAATATGCAGCAAAAATCAGTTCTTGGCACATATTTTCATCTTTGATAAATCGAACATATCCTAACAATAGAGCTTCATTGCCGGGTAATGTAGACTCGTCCAACTGGAGAGAGAATCTGCGGGTCTGTAAGAACTTGCATAAAATGTTTTCCACATCGCGTCCCATCTCATCTATGCGTCTCTGAACGGTGTTGTTGCTCAAAGGTATTCTCTTTAAAATATCATGTGCGGGTTTGTGCAATACATTGTTAAGGACCTCCGCAATGGCTGGTAAGATAAGCTGCTCTCCAATTGTATGGGGTTTCCCCGACTTCGCTATTAGTAAAGATATATTATAGGACGCTCGTAAACCATCATTGTCTCGAATAGATGATGACGCAAACATCGATCCTATGGATGGCCTTTTGTCTAGTTTTTCTTTCAGTGCTTGAAAATATGACAAGGGCTTACTTTTTTTGTTAGCATGTACTCTTGATAAGTGGTCATCCATTTTTGAAGGCTTCATGGCATCGTTACTAAATACTTTTTCACATATGAGACACATCGGGAAGTGTTGATTTGATGGAGATGCAATAAATCCGAACTTCAAGTAGTCCAAACTGTATTGTCTGCATTTTTTTTTCGTGTCCGCCATCATAAAACTTTCAGTAATTCTGCAAACAAAAAAATAAGGAACCTAAATAAAAAACAATAATAAACTGTTAAATTTGCACACTATCTTATTTTTATCACACTCAGTTAATGGATTCTTGTTAAGTATTACTGACTTACTCTTTGATAAACTTTGATACCTATATTGGGAAGTAACTACAGTAGGTAATTAGGTATAGAAACTTCGTATTAGGTAATTAGGTAGAATAAGAACGAAAACCAAAGACTTAAGTGTTAGTAATTTTTACAAATACAATTATACATACCTATTTAAAATATGTTGTATGTTGTGTTTAACACTTTTTCAGTCACTTTACTTCACTTAATTTAGCTTTGTAATAAGTTTGTAATCTCTTGAAATAAATGAGTACTTAGCTATATGAGTTTTTATCGTTCAAGCTCCAACGAATTTCAAAACGCAAATGAACTTTCAACCTAAATGCAAGCTCGTTAAATAGTAAAATATCAGGAACATGTTTGGACTTGATCATGAATTCGTTCGTCTTAATTCGCGTAAAGCCGCTATCACACTATTCAATTTGAACGATTCCAATTTAGGAAATCGGAAGGTGTGATCGCAGTTAGAACAGATTGGATTCAATTAAGAGTTTATCCATTTTCAACTCTATATCTTCGATTTAGAAATCAATTTAGCGTAGTGTGATCACGAGCTCACTACTTAGATTCCTAAATAGGAATCGTTCAAATTGAATAGTGTGATAAGCACTTTATCGTCAAATAGAGAGCAAGTCAAAACGCCGCTGAAAGACGTACGCTCCAACTCAATCTTGCACAAACTTGTCCACATAGACTTGCCGAGTTTTTCATCTTGTACGAACTTGAAACTTTACATTCCTGGAACATTATTTCCTACAAAAATATTAATTATTCTTAGTACACGTAACACAACATAAACAATACAGTAACTACCTACTTACCTATCTTGAAAGTTTTAAATAAGAACTTGTGTTAATATAATAGGGGTCGATTTTTAGACCTCGTCGACCCCCAAAATCACTTTTCGTTTATGTCGACCCCTAGGAAACCGATATCGACCCCAAGGGGTCGATATCGACCACTTTGGGAATCCCTGCTGTAGAGTATAAAGAACACCCTCTACAAACTGCGTAGGTACACGAAGTCCGTTTGTGACTATGTGTACCTACGCAGTTTGTTTAAACTGTTGAAAAACTTATTCGAATTTCCAATTATTCGAATACTAAACGGATTCGGCGGTAGACCAATCTGTCGGTGATTTAAATTTTCAATAGCATGTAAGTTTCAGTTTCTGTCTCGTTTATCCGATATTTTCTAGGACACAATATTTCTTTTAATCAACATCGATTCTTAGATTAGTGAAAAAAGTACTGTAACGCCATTGTATGAAGGCACATGCAGAAAGACACAACACATTCTTATTAACCCTTTTTAATTTTGAATTACTCCAAGTCCTCCGAGTAAAAGTAGGAGGATTAAAATAGCCACTTACATTTACTTCGATTTAAGATTGTGACTTTGCTGAATTTCATCGCAAAACTCTAATGAATTAACTACCCAACGGATTTTGATACGGTTTTCACTAATGAAAAGTGCGATCAACGAGGAAGGTTCTTGTAAGTAGTTTGCAGAAAGAGATTGTATACGGGAGTTCTCTAGATAAAAAATTAAAAAAAAAACGCCTTGATATTATCGTAAAAATGGATTCTGTAGTCCTCTTTGAAATTTGAATGTAGGTAAAAATCTAGCGTTAGTCAAACGGGCTTGCCGCTTTTGCCAGAAGCCTAGCCTTAGAATACATCATTCTTGATTTCATCCTCAGATAAATTTGCGTGAAGGGTCAGGTTTTTTATTATAATAACAATCTTGATTTTTTATGTCAATACATGTACAAATTCAATTATCATATCTGCTGCTCTATCAGTTGTGGTGAACCGACCGCAGCATACATTTAATTGTTTGTGAATAACATGCTAACAAGTTAGCTGTCAAGTTAACTTAAGCAAGTGTGTGTGAAGCCTCAGGAAACTAATAAACGCCTCAAGAACCATGCAATGTTAATTACGACTTCATCGTTCATGGTAATGGGACAGGTATTTCCATAAACGGCTTCAGTGGAATTCATAATTGGTATGGTATTATTTTCCTAATTTATCTGTCTCTATTTTGTCTCTAACACGTTGTTTATTTATTATGTACCAAACGTGTATGTATTTTGTTCTATGAAAATATTTCATATGAAGTTCTATCATCCACATCCCTTTTGAGCCTTAAAATATAAGTTTTAACTTCTTTCTTAATGGATCTCTACTTAATTATTACAGTCACAAAATTAATATTACTTAAATAACAGCAAGCGTGCTGTTGTATTTTATTTCTTGGTAAGTGATGCCGTGCATATTTCTATGACCCTTTATGCTTATATGCTTCCTTATATTACTTACAGACAGAGAAAGTAATGTAAAAGCTGAAGATACAGCGATAATCTTTTTGGGCCCCCTCTGGAGTTGAGTCCAACGATCTTTTCCTCGCGTATTAATAAACATATATCCAAAAAATCACATCTAAATAAAAAATTTATTTAAAAATTCGTCCTCAGACTCAGCATTTTTTTAACATGACGAAAAATAACTTTTTGCCACTATAAAAAAAGTAGTTTTTCTTGCCTTTGTTATAGATTAGAATAAACGAAACCCTTGAAAAACATAAACGACAATTTGTCATCAAAGGATGACTTCCTAACAGGCACCTGGCCCACGCGACCCCTAATAGTAGCGGAGTCAATGGAATTCGCAACGCACCTACTTTTGTCAGTGTGGTTGTTCAATCTACATTATGTGATCTTTAAATTTTATTTAAGTAGTTCTTTAAACATGTGCAGATGGAGTTTAACGGGGAGGTGGGCTGAACGAATGGCAGCTGCCGGTTTCCCCTACGAAATGCACAGTTTATATATTTCGATGACTGTATGTTCATCAGGAGGATGGTAAAGTAATATTGTATTGCTTATTTATTGGTTTTTTACCTTTAACACAATATAGTAACAATGTAGGAATATACTTTTTATTTAATCACACAAATTTAGTATTTTTAGGATAGCGAATAAACGATTGTTCAAATTTATTACTAGCCCGGAAGTTCGCACAGTTGAATTTTTCAAAAAAGTCAAACCATTTTACGTGGTTTTAGTAGTTAGTAGTCTGAAAATTTCATTCACCCCAATTCTTCCTTATTCCTTAATCCTTCTATGGTCAGCAGCGCAGTTGCAGCAACTATGGCGTTGCTTGTGTTATAGGCGATGCTAGCCACTTACCATTAAGTGGACCGTCAGCCTGTCTGTCGACCTTAACATAAAAAAAGTCTTGTCTAAATCTGACCAGCCTTTAAAAGATAAAGCCCATACAAACAAACAGAAATATTAGAAACAATTTACGAATCTATTGGATTTTTAGTAAGTCACAAAATGAAATAAAAAGTTTTATTGCCCTTTATTAAATAATAATGAAAGTCATGGCACTAATAACAGATCAATTACAGGTACAAAGAGTTCCCTAACCATCTTAGCTACCATTAGCAATTAACTCTCAGCACTAACAACCGATTCAGAAATCTTTTTCAAAAATTCAGTTTGCTTTTTTCTTATTTTTATTAACAGTCAGTATACATTTTTTTAATTTCATCGCTAACTACTACGTATTGGAAACACCGAGGATGCCAGAGACAAAAGCTAATTTGAAAAAATAATAACCGGATCAGTCGACTGTGGCGCCGCCAACATTCGCAGTCGGCGAATCGACTTCCTGCACACCGTTTCCCGCCAAAATGGATCGCTTCCGTTACTTATTTGTCATCTCCGAATTACATTCCGTTCTAGCGATCACAGAGTAGCTATGGGCATGTTGAAAAATGGGAATAGGGTACAACAATTAAATCGTACAATTTTGATATTTACCTAAATCATTTATTTATTTATTTTCCCTTTAGGTATTCAGAAGAAATACTTTTCTATAAAGAATATTAATTGTTGCTTTCACTTACGGTAAAACTACTTCTATTGACCTATTGATACCGGGCGGGAAGGAAGGAAGGAAGGCTTCCTAGGGCTTCCTTATATAAATGTAAGTCTGAATGAATTGTGACCATACTGTTATTCTAGTTTTTAGACTGTAATCTATACTAAGTACATTTTATGTGTACCTACTACCTACGTAAAACATAAAACTATGTTATTATCAGTAGGTATCAGTTGAATTGTGTGTAGCTCCTATAAAATCCAGTCTTTAAATATTAATGTTCGAAATAAGAAAGTATTATAATAATCTATACATATTATAAAATAAAATCGCTATAATCCTTTGCCTGCTTCTCCACTAACTTCTTCTAAAGCATCTAACGGTTTTGGATCAGTTTTCACCAATAGAAAAAGTGATAAACGAGCAAAATTTGTGTATATAATTTGCAAATTTGTATATATATAAAGGTGATAGAGTATTGAACTGTAGTTATATATAGTTATCATCTTTACAGCGCAAGGGTCTAGCTATGGTCTGCTACGAAAAGCTTCACTAATCTATTAGCCTACTACGAATTGCAGACAATGCAAACAATGCCCTGTGATCAATCAAAATCGTAGGTACTAGCTTTGGCCCTTTACTACTGTAATTATTATTTAAGTAATTATTACTTGGTAGGCAACTAAGTAATTTTGGATTTAAAATATCGTAGAAAGGAAATTTAAACAGTTTTAAAATATTTGGTTTTTTTTTGTTGTTTTTCTTGATGAACTTTTGCTATCTTTCAGAAAGTCTCACAATTTTATTCCATGTTCATAAAACTGAGTTTTATTAGCAAAAAATTGCATGTGATTTTCTACATCATCAGTGATATTAAAAAAAATACCACTTATATAGTTTTACATATATGAAAAGAAGCAACATCAGGGCTATTTGGCATCTTGAAAAAGTTGCAGAAATATGTAACTCTTGGATTTTTATACATTTTACTCCTGGGCTATGTTCAGTTCAGCTTAGTATCCTTTTAGTGTGCAGTACCTTTTATTAATAGATTGTTATTATTTGCATTAATTATAATTATTTTGTGATGCTTAATTTAAAAAAAAAAGTTGAACTCATGAAGCACACGATACAGGCTTGCATGCATAGTGTGAGTAAATAATTATTATTATCGTTTAACATGATTAAAGACTGGTTTTTCAATTTGAATGCAATTTTCAATTGATTAAATTTCAGTAGTATCTACCAAATGTGTGGTGTAAATTTGGAAAGAATGTTTCCGAGTAAGTTCGCTTAAAATGTATTCAAAATTTAATGTTACAATTGACTTATTGTTCCATGTTTAGTTACAGTTATATCAATAGATAATCAGAGGGTGTCTGCGTAATTGTGAGAACTGATTGCGTAATTAGTACGACGAGTCACAGAGGGCGCGGGAATGTGACACCCTCTCTGGGCCTATGTTTTTTTACCGGTTATTGCTCGTGGGAGCATTTAATAACTAATATTTGTTTTATACACACTTTGCGGTTGTGTTACTAACAGCACATTCAATTTAATGAAGTCACACATGTGAATTATTTATTTAAATGTTTACAAGTTAATTTCTAAATTATAAGTGATTTAAGAAATTTTAAGAAAAACTTTAGAAGCTTTTATATCTTCTACCACTAACCAAGCTTCGCATTGGTGTAATAATAAATCACATACATCTGAACTTTTTTCAGGTTCAGGTCTTTTAAAAGTTCTACCGTAGCTAGCTAGACAGCTCATAAGATACCCACTAAAGTTTATAAGGTTCTGCTAATTAATTAAAAATATACCAGTGAATCGGAAATCAATAATAGGAAGTGATTTGTAAGGTGTTTATTACATTACTGTACTTTTTATCCTGTAAAAATGATCGTCTAACAATATAAAACGAAAAATAAAACAGTGGCGACGCCACCGTCGTCACAGCGATAAAGATGTTAGACGTTTTCGATTTTCAAAGTGTAAGAAATCGCAGGCACAGGTAGTAATAAAATAACTTTGTTAAATTTTGTTGCCTTTTTAAACTAAAATTAAGGTAACTTATTGATTGTTTTAAGTCTAATGCACCTTCGAACATGATCCGTGCCTCTTATTGTTAGTTAAACAATGTTTTGAGTCAATTTATTTCAATTTACACGATGGCATTGTTTCGTGAGGCGAGGGCTGGCGGCGGAGTTCCCGCGCTTCCGGATGTTGCTTCCGACACGAGCGTGACGCGTGCCGCGCCATCTTTACGTTGCACCCTACAATAATTGCACTCTGTTGATATACAATATTGTCACTCAATCCAAACGAGATTAGACCTTAAATCAAGCGAACAGAGTTCACTTTAAATAGTAAGCCGAACAATGTTTGTGACGTTTTTATAATGTGCAAAAACGATTGTTTTATCTGTTGCACTAATGTTGTTTAATAATTATCTAGAGCGCGTTTTCGTGTTGTAAATGTATTATGAAGCATGTCGCTTTCGGATAACTATAATTTAAAGTCACGTCATGAATATTATTCGTCGTTTTATGAATGGCAAGAAATCAAATAATTCATAATATTTAACGTCATCGATCAAATATGAAAGCATTTATAGTCCGCGCCAATAAACATGTCCCGCGACTTAGACATAAACTAGAAATGGCACACTAGATAAGGCTAATAAACAACATCGTATCTACATTGCGTATCTATTGATTAGAGACCCGCGCCTACCTGCGGGACTCATTTGCTGAAGCGGACTCTATTTTGCTTTAGACCGAAATGCATCAATCTCGAAATGCCATAAGATAAGTTTGGTTATGTACGATATATATAATGCATATATTCAACTAGCGCCCACCTCTAGACCAAGTATAAAATTATTACTATTTAAAAAAAATAAAAAGAGATATTTAAGTACCTACATACGAGAGATTAATTAAGTGTTTAAATGTATATAATAATTAAATACAAAGATTTATTAGAAAATGTCAACCACTTAATTTGAATTCTGAACTCTATACATCACGTAATAGGCAAGCATTACTTACATTTATAATTACATACATTTGTTTTTTTATGTAAGCTCCACAGACAGGCTGACGGTCCACTTGGTGGTAGGTGGCTACCGTCTCTAATAATATAACACGAGCAATGCCACAGGTGTTGCAAGTGCGCCGCCAACTGTACTAGATTAGGAAGGGACAGGGAAATGGCTCTGACATCCGCTTACTCACGCACCAAAACAACAGACATGCTATTATTTAACGGTGGTTTTGTAAGGGGATGGTTACTGCTGCCAGCCGGGCTGCCCAATTGACTGCGAAATGCAGCATGCCCTGCCACTACTTTCCAAATCCAGACCCGAGCCATCTTTGAAAAGTTAATTTCCAAAGTTTTGCCGGGATTCGAAGCCGGGACCCCTGAAACAGAGCGCTAAGGCAAGCACTCTAACCACTCGTCCAAAGAATCTAGTCACATTACATTCTACGAAATGACATATAGGGAAATAGCAAGGACCATTGCCAGTGTAAAAATCAATTAATTTACTCTGTGCGAGGCAAACATTTAACCTCAGGGAAAGCAATTAAAGAGACCATTACCGTAACAAATAGAGCAAACAAAGTGATGTGAGAACGTCAAACGTCTGTATTATTGGACGCGCGACGCGTCATGGTGCTTATAGCAAACATTCACAACACTATACATGCCACTCCTTGTGTACACGGATTGATTTGTTTCACTTCTAAACTGCGCGACCATAGATACATTTTGCGATGCATCGAATAAATATGTTACAATTTTTAGAATAAGTTATAAGGAAATCTTTTGTTGAACATTTTCATATGTACTTGTGTGTAGAAATGTTAAAAAATATATTGAATATTTAAATATTTCATTAAAATATTTTGTGATGACCAAATATTTAATTGAAAAAATATTTTTAAGTTATTGAACTTCAAGTTGAACTTTTAGAAATAGATCATTGCGAAATCTCGTAACAAGAACCCTCTAAAGAAATTCATGATACAATTTTTTCTTTTTCCTGTCATTTTTTTTTTTAGTGTAAACTACATAATATACATACATACAATAAATTATAGTTCATATAAATTAGGTTCTTGTAACACTTACCTAAAATTAGATAAAAATGTTCAGTTCAGCGGTTTTGTAGCACTTTAGAAGGTCGGCGTCAGTCCTAATGGCGAGCAGATATAAAACATACGAATTGTCGAAAATAATTTTTGTTAAATCAAACCCGAAACCGTTGTTAATGAATAAATAAATACTTACTTAGATTATATCACACCCTAATATAATGCGAAGGTGAAATGTAATCATGATTGTACAATTAATTTAGATATGCGAGTACCTACCTACGTGAGTGAAACCGCAAGTAACAAGGTTCTTGTCATTTTGCCAGCCATCAAAGCTCTGTAGGCAATTACACTTATCCTTGTTGAATAAAAACGAAAAGCCAACATATTCACGTCCAAGTCGGTCAATTTCTATTTTTGTTTCGTAGATTCTATTCAATGTCAATATTAGTTAAAGCTCTCGCTCGCAATTCTACTAACAAAATATTTTCTTAGCTGTGCCCGTTACCTTGTACGCGCAGTTTTCGGTATTTTGGGTATAACATTTTTGTTTATAAACCTATTGCAATGAAACAAACACTAAATTACGGAAGTTTTCTAAAATATATAAAACTGCATTCAAACCAGTTAAGCCGTTTCTGAGATTAGTGTGCACAGACAAACAAACAATTCAACAATTCTAAAAACTATTTTTTGACCTTGGTAACATAAGGACAACGTGTACAATTTTTTTTTTTTTTTTTGGAAAAAAAATATTTAATATACCTACAGCCACGGCTTGTTTAAATTTTTTTAATGTGTAGACTATAGATTTGTAGTATGAAAATATCACATACTAACTACATAGTACTTTTGATTTGAGTTAGACCTTCAAAACTAGACCAATAAGGTCTTGTCAAGTACAAGTGAGGTTAGAACCGCTTGTAAATCCATTCAGCAATAAATTAAAAGAGAACGAAGCACCTAAACAAAAAGAATATTTTGTGTGTTCAGTACAGATAAAACACTGGGAGGAAACGTATAGTGAATTACAGGGTGAAGAGTGTATCCCGAGGAGAGTTTTAGCTGGAAAAGTTTTGTGTAACAATGTGTAATGTTGCCATTTGTATGCGCGAAATTCGAGACGGAAGTGTAAGGGGCGCGCGCTCTGCTCGCCAGAATTCGGTCCAAGTTTCCCATTGTGGACGCATCTACAACTGTCCGATTCACTGACAAGTTTCCGGACTTCTCTTCAAAAAGTCTCGAACTGTCAGCCTGTGAGGGGACGCCTTGGAGTTTTTCTTAAGAGTTTTTTATTCTCCCTTACGGATTTAGCTTGTTTACTTTTAAATCAGTGCAAGTTAAGGGACGGTTAGTAGTAAAATATAAGTTTAAGATAGTAAGTTATCGATTTCCTAAAATGTTTACTATTTCTTTCTTTCTTTTAATGTTTCTTTTAAGATCGCTTTTAGACACATTTCATAGTTCAATTCTAGTCAGTTAATCTAACATATATTACTTATTATGTGTCGATTAGTTAAATCTTCTTCTTTTAGTGCCCCTCCATTACTTACTAAAGATTGGCATTCAAATTCAAAACCTTTAATCTTTCAATTTAATCTTTCAAATTCAAAAATCTTTCCTTGTCCATCGCCAATGTAAAAGTTGTTGTACAATTTTGATACTGGTGCATTTTCTGATGTTTCTAGACCATTATGTTTTCCTTCTACCTGACATCTTTACGCATTGCATTTTTCTCTTTCTCTATTCATAACACTCATTTACAACCTTTAGAAGTCCACTTCTGGATTCCGCGGTAGTAAAAGGTATTCCCAAAGGGCCGAAGCAACATTAGACTGTTTTCAACATTAGAAGTTTTCACTAAACTTATTGTAAATCCTTTTTCTTAAATATAATTCGAGACACATCTCATAACACTACCGTAGCGCATCGAAATAATATATCTTTGCAAGCCGTAGCGTAATTACGCTGTGACAATGGCGCTATGATATGACATTGATGACGGCCGTGCACCTTTTCTTTTTTCGATTTTTCGCGACCTTCATTATATCATCGACGGACGGTCCAACTTTGTGTGGAGGTCGTCAAGAGTAATGTCTAAAAGTACACGGTTGCCATTCCAATATCTCTATTTCCCAATAGTCATTGATTCTACCAGTTATATGGCTTGATAGGCATACTTTTATAGTGAATTTTTTTGTTTCGAATCTTATACGGAGAAACTCTAAACGTAACTCTTTACGTTATTCACTTCGCGACTTTAAAGTTTAAACAAGTAAGTTTAAACCAAATCAATTGTTACTGTTTCATTTATTTCTTATTCTTTCTAATCTGTATTTATACTTATATTATACTACTATGTCAAGAAAATACCGGGAATCGGTCAATAAAACACAAAATATGTATTATTTATCCAAATTTATTGTATCGCCTTCAAAATATGCTCCTACCGAAACTATACACTTCGCCAATGAATAACTCAATTATCCAAACTATTTTTAAACGATTTTTTTGGAATCGACTTCAATGCCATTTTGGCCAGAAATGCGTTCACAATGATAGCCGTGTGTGATAGCGCGATATCGTGGTGCAAAATCAATGAGTTTTCTTTTCACAAATCTGGTCTTTTTCGACGAATTTGCTCTCTCAAACGTCGAATAACGTCCAGATAATATTCCTTATTTACTGTCTCACCTTCTCGCAAGAATTCCGAGTGCACGACACCTCGATAATAAAAAAAGTGTCATCACCTTCACTTTTGATTGAAGACGTTGATGGCCGACCAGAGTCTCTTAAATGCAGTGTACTAGTCATACACACGTGTTTTTGATAAAGTGGATTCACCGTAAGCCTTGTGTATCATTTGTTGTATCATTGAAATTCCATTCGCAAAGCCAAATTCAGATTCTTGTTCTTACAGATTCTTCGTTCGATATTTTTATCCATTGTAAAAATCGCAAAACACATTTGACATGAACTGACAAAATAGCGCTCTGTAAATACACTAAATGACCTATGGGTGCTCAAACTCCTCGTGAGTATAGAGGACAGTTGTGCCGACATAGCGACAAAAATAATTTCGACAATCCCTTTAAGTGAGCTTTTTAAATAATCAATTCCCGGTACTTATTTGACAGAATGTATGTACCCAAATATTATAATTATTATATTATCCTTACGTGTCCTACGTGTACACCACGCAACAGATTTTGATGTAGTTTTCATTAATTGAAAAAGCGTTAAACGAGGAAGGTTTTTGTAAATAATTTGTAGAAAAAATTCCATCCTGCCTGTCTTTCTGTACTGTCGCCGAATTCACATAGTAAATAACTATATAAAATAAAAAGTATATAAAGTTAATTTTATTAAGTGAATTTATGCTTCGTTTCAATTTCTCGAAAAAATGTAATCATAATTTGTAAATATACGTATGGCGTGATATTTAATGTATATCGCTGCGTATTTAATAAGAATGTTATGCACTTCAAAGCACTTGATAATTTAGGCCAGGATCAGCGATGAGCTTGTTCGTGCGTGACCTGGTTATAGTGGAATGTTCTTTGCAGTTCGGAAATAAAGATCTGACGGAATTGAAATAAATTCTATTATTTCTATATATTGAAATTTATTGAATAATACTTACCTAACATTTTTTGTTGGTGTCTTCCATGGAATATTACTAAAAATATATATACATAAAAATAAGCCAGAACATCTGTGACGATCACTTTCCAAATCATCGGCCTTTCGCAGTCAAATTTTCACACGGTCTGCTTATACTTCCGATAATAACGAATGTATCGGTTAGCCAGAATAAGATGCTCTACGACAAAAAAATCATATCATATTAAATTATGATACTTACTGAAAACTATTGTATTTATAAATTGAAAGCATTACAAGAATAGATGATTTTAAATAAATTTATAATTGTCTAGAAATTAAGATTTTCTGTTAAAATTTTTTTTTACAGTTTTTTAAATGAATTTATTCACTGAAACTTATACAAAAATCATATTTTTATAGAATTTAGATATTGTAGGCATGCGTTAATATTTATAATAAATTAGGTCTTTGGACCCATTTGGAGTTATAATGGACGTTTTTAGTAATTGAACACTCAATTTGATACAAAAAGATTGGTAACACAAATTAATTAACGTAAAACACATATAAATAACTTTAAGTATGCTTATTTTACAAATTTTTATTCATTTAACTACCGTTTACAAAGATTTGCCACAAATAAATATAAGTAAAGTATTAACATTTTTTGATAGAAGATTTTTAGAAGTTTTATTTTGAAAATGAAATGCAATTTTACAAAACATATAGACAAAAAAGAAAAAAGAAAAGCTGCTCTATGAAATATCTGCTCTATGCAATATAAACTTATAACCAACCTTGCAAAATTTAGGAATATGTAATTAGTAAGTTTCTTAATACTTTCAGCTAAAAATATATATAAAACAAAACAAAAATATATGAAATAAAACCACGCCTGACAAAAATATACATGTATGCAATAAAAAACAGTGGCACGCCGACAGAAGTGAAAACAATTACGTGTGTATTTTTAAATCGCCAGGAAAGTACATACTTATATACAGAGGTGTCGGTTACGGTAACAGTGCCGCGAGTTCAATGGTTTTTTCCCACTCAAAAATTCCCAACGCGCCTAAAAAAGTTTTCACTTCAAAAATTTAATACGTGTTTCCAACACCTAAAAAAACACCTTGAAAGGCGGCGTACAACCAAAGTTAGTAATTTATAAAACCATGTAGAGCAACTTTCTTTATGGTAAGTCACACTTCGTCGACAGTGTAGGCGGGCGCTATTCGCAGCAAGGTCGAGCGATATTGTATTACAGCGTACTACAACCAGTTACCGAGGAACTGTTCAGGTCTGCAATGATACCTCTTCGTGTTTCATTCATTACTCACGCGAGGGGATTACAGGGGCTCATTTTAAACTGGTGATGAAAGGATCGCTAGCTATGGAACGACTGCGTATCGGCTGCCCACGTATATCGACATACGTCACTCGCCGGATAAACAGACGCAGTTTTTATTATCGCGTCTACTTTATGAGATGCAAAATTAATCGGACGTCTGAATTATGAACAGTATTATTATGTAGAGTTTCATATACATAATTAGAAATCGCTTCTTTCTTATAATAAAAAGAGAACTTCATTTTATCGTCACTTACGAGTTTGCTTTCAAACAGTTTGATTGTATTTACAAAAAGAAATTGTTTCTGTAAATAAACAAAATTATAATAAATATATCGTTCATTGAACAGTTACAATAATTTCGAAATTAGTGGTGTTTCAATAAATTTGCTGACTCTTCAAATACGACAAAATATAGTGAGTTTTTCCTTTGTTTATAATTCATTATTAAATACGTGAGTAAAGACAGTACCATTTCATTTAAATAACTATAGATTTTTTACACTTCTATGGTATTCATTTAAACATTTCATTTATATCTACATTTAATCGCCTGTATAAATCTATCACGTCTATTTAATTATCGCGAAATACTTCTATAAGATATCCGTTTTAAATTAAAAAAAAAGTAATAAAACATATAGTAAGGTTTATTTATAAGGCTTTTTTACCAATCTACACTTTTATTTATCAATTCTTACCAGATGCTTGATCTACTACTTGGAGGCTGATGAAAATGTTACGATATTTTCTGAAATCTTCCATAACCGAATAACATTGTTCTTTTTTTTTAGTTCAAACTTTCGTTCTAGTGGTAGAACATTTTAAAAATTCAAATTTTTCCACTTATACACCCTACTTAGCTCGGTTTAGTTTTTGAGATTTATTTTTTGAATGCTGATCTGAAAACTTCTTGAAATACAAACGATTAGGGTTAGTATTGTCTTTGTTTTAAATATTTAATTCACCTTGTCGAAGCTTATATCGGGACATAATTTTATTTCATTAATTTTAGGTTTACATAGTAAGAGAGTTATACTTAAGATTCGGGATTCCTGAATTATATATAATTCGGGGGAACTTATTCTGTTTCCTTATGATTAGGGGAAAAAAGTTAAAAGTGTAATGAAATCTAAACTATTCGACAAGTTATTATAAAATCGCTGATTTTATTTAAGCGATAGAAGTCTTAGATTTAAACGTCCAAGTAAATAGAGTGAAAAATAAAACAGTTTTTTAATCTATTTAATGAACAAATTACTGTTTCACTGATTTTCTTCTAAGTAGTAAAGTAATATTAATATTGAGTATTGAAAATGGGGTATTCGAAAAATCTAAAAAGAATTCTCAAAACTACAAATATTTCGCCCGTTCCACCTATCCCTGCTAAGTATCCCCTCTGGTAGGATTAAGTGGTTTTTTTTTTCATTTATCCCTACCAGTAAGAATATTTTTCTACATATTCCCACTGTTCGAAAATTCAAAAAATTTTATACAGTCGTATTGATAAATTTTTTAAGAACGTCTAAATATTAGTTTCAAATGTGTTTTTTACTAAAATTCAATATGAAATATGACTATTATGTACAAAATCTCCGTCTCATTTTACATACATTTATGATTCACATGTAATAACATGTCGTGTAAATAACATTGTAACAAGACTGTCATAAAACTGTGCTCGTTATTCGGATATTAATAATGTTACGACGTTACCCTTGTTTGCCTTTAAATATATTATTACGTTCTCTGAAAGTTTATGTCAGCGATGCTCTCATAGTAGGCATGTTTATCAACGAACGAGCCAAAATGTAAAGTATCCATGGATACTAAAATGGGATCCAGCCTATTCATTGAGAAGTCGTCATGATTACGAGTAAACAGAATTATATCTGTTTATGTTTTCAAATAAATATACAAGAAGCCACAGTATGTAATAATTGTACAAAATTTATTTTGATTCACAGACGCCTACAGCACATAAAATTATATTGCATATTATATCCTTACATAGTATAAAACCAAATCGCTTTCCGCATCTGCAAGTAACTCTTCTCAAATCACGCAACTGATTTTGATGCGGTCTCTCTCTCTCTCTTTCTCCGTGCCTCTTCAATCTTGAAGGTTAGCCGTCAACTTCTTGGACCGGTCTCTGTCAAGAACCAACTGGAACAGCGGCTCGACCAAGGCATTTCCAGTCAACTTTCGGGTATTTCTCAGTCATGCCTTTCTCCTTCGCCCAGCACACCTCTTCCCTTCCACCTTACCCATTATAATTAACTGGGGCAGACATCTGTCGTGCCTTAGCACGTCTCAGAGTAATAAATTACCTATAGAGGCGCCCTATTCTACTATATGAACCGTAGCCTATATAAATATCTTTATATCAATACGTTATATCGATAGCATTTTGTCTCATTTTAACTAGGTGACAGTTGAATAAGAAAAAAGAGATAAATGTAATCTTGTTAAGCGCAAATTTCGGCAACACTTTGCTGACTTCATGACGTCACCAAAGCGTGACCGGTGCCGCCATGTTATGTGCAGTTTCGTGGTAGTACAGGAAATATTTTCCTAAACTTAGTCGCCAAAACTTTCTGTTTCTGTCTGTTAGCTAACTTCTTCTAAACCTGCACCTAACCAATTTGGATACGGAGCAAGTTTTGTATCTATAATTTGAAATGCATCCGTGCAAAGCCGGACTCGGGGCGCTAGTCATTTAACAATTGTTATATAGCATAGGTATATCTGGTATATGGGTCAATTATAGCCGTCCACAACATCGCGTCGCAGGAAAAAGCTAGTATGTAATAATTCACATCTTAAAAGATTTGTTTAGTTAATGACTACCTACTGTTTTTTGAATTACGTTATGTACAAGTTAGAAGGCAATAAAATTATTTAATGTTCGTGTTTCCATGGAAGTTTATTGTGATTTTGAAGGTTATTTATCGAAGTGACTATTCCGCATTGACTGCGTGATTTATTATTGTCTAGTCTTTATTGACAGTAAAATTTTCAGTGGCGGCTTATCTATAATTTGCTAGATACCTACAGTACCTACTGTTTATTTGAGATTATTTATAACCCCGGCTTCTTCCGCGGTGCAATTTATATATATGTATAACCTTTTCTTTTTGTAAGTTAAAGCCGAACTAAAGTCGGTCTTGGGTTTTTGCGAGACTAACGCACGGCGAATGATTTTTATATATAAGAGAAGAATAATTAAATATAATAAAAACAAAGTCCCTAGCCGCGTCTGTCTGTCTGTCTGTATATTCACGATAATCTCAAAAACTACTAAAACGATTTTCATGCGGTTTCCCCCTTTGGAAAGAGCGTTAAACGAAGAAAGTTTTTATATATAAAATTTGCTGAAAATAATCCCTGCAAACTTGTGGGCGGGCGGCCCGCTGGTAATAATATAATCTAAGAGTAATTTATTCGCAATGAATAGATTAGCAAATTGAACATTGTGCTCGATAGAATGCATGCCAACTCTGTAGTCACCATTGTGAATATCAATATGAAACAATTGAACCGTTATGGTGATTGATAATAATCGAAAGGGATAAATAAATCAACCGAAGAACTAATAGAGGCGTTGGTCGTTCGCTGCCAGATGTGTAGTCTTGGCTTGTGTTTCTGTTTGCCCTGAAACGTAGAGTTGTTAATATTTATAGTCTATTAATAAATATGGCCAGATAGACGTGGACAGAGGGCAAACACGTGCTTCGTCATTTATGTTTTGTGAATACAAACACGACGTCATCGTGCAAAACATGTCATTTTGCTAAATATATTTTAAGTTGTATTACATTATCTAATAGCATTATAAAATATAACTTTAAAACTATAGTTTATATTACTCGCTGATAATGTAGCTTTCTATAGGTGAAAGGATTTTTAAAATCGGCCCAGTAGTTTTTGAGTTTATTCATTATAAACATATAAACCTTCTCTCATTCTAATTATTAGTATATAGATATAATAATATTGTAAACTAAATATGTCTGTAGTTTTGTTTTTCCAAATATTTTTCCAAACAATTTGTACACGTTATGCTTATGTTACCGAGGTCAAAAAATAGTTTTTAGAATTTTCATCTGCGCGTTGTATACTATTCGACCGGGCTCATCATATAATAGTCATAATTAAAATGTGCAAAAAAAAACTACAAATATGAACACTACTCAAGGAATAAACGACAAAGGAATAACATTTCTAATAATTTTATAACCAATAATAATTATAACTGTCCATTTTTCGAATTCAAAAATCGTCAAAATAAACATTGGTGATTTTACTACATTAGTTATATTTGCCTGAGAGTATAGATAAACCTATTCCCACTAAAATGAAATGAAACCTATTCTTACACGTATACAATTTTTTATTAATTAATTTAGAAAAACTCCAGCAACCAGCATATGCCGCAGCCTGTATTTGCTATTCCATTCATACTAGTTCTCGCTCTTACTTTACAATTTTACAATATCTTAATCTTCTTAATTAACTAACATGTTACTTTAATTTCAACTAAAAATTTAATTACTATTTAGATTATTATTCATGTTTTAATCTTAATCTTTATTCCTCTCACTCTTTTAACTATGTTTAAACAATAGGTAGTTTAAGAAATCTTTCCTTTTTTCCCCAATCATGATATCTTGAAATATATCTGTAGGTACTTACGTTACTATCTATTTTTATTAAATGTAAACAATTTACATATAATGTTTATTGTTTGTTGACAAAAAAATATTCATCCCGGAAACTGTATTAGTTTAGCGTCTTGAAAGATTCTCGTTAATTTTAATCTGTTGTGTAAGGATTATTTATATACTGTTTGATCGCGAGCCAAAATTCAATAAAACGTGATTTCTGTGCAAGTGTACATAACAGTGTATGTGGAACGTGTGACGACAAAGAAAACACGAATACTCTAAATACGTAATGGAAATTCTATGAATGTTGACACTAAAGGTATTCGTAGCGTTAGGAAACGTCACGTCATGCTTAGTCACAGTCACAGTAACGCTAGCTAGCGTATAGCCAAAGAGTATAAAATCTAACTATGAAGTTATATATGACGCACGCGACTTCGCCCGCCTAACTTTATAAATTATAGCCTATGTTGCTCGCTGCGCTGATAAAGTAGCTTTCTATAGGTGAAAGAATTTTCAAGATCGGTTTAATAGTTTTTGAGTTTATTTATTACAAACATAAAAAAATACAAATCTTCTCTCTTTATAATATTAGTATAGAAGTAAAGATTTATTTTACGGTTTAAATCAGTTCAATCAAAATCAGTCCATCCGTTTGGGAGCTACGATTCCACAGACAAATACACCGATACACAGACACGTAGATACACACGTCAAACTTATAAAAGCCAGTTTTTGGGTCGGGCTTCGGGGTTTAAAAATACATAGTTGTTGATATCAAATTCATGAATGGAAAAGTTATATTGCACGCTGTGCTATATGCGTATAATTTATTATTAATAATTCTCTTTAGATAAATCAAGAGATTACGTTTTTGGTAACGTCATAAATTCTTGCAAATGTTGTAAACATCCGTTAACAAGTTTTCAAGAGAAAGTTTCATCTTCCAAATTTTTTTCTATCACACTAATCTACATTTAGCCGCAACTTTTCTTTGGCTATAGAAAACAACCCCGAACAAAACAAATGAAAATTGCGCACCTATCAATTTTGATGAAACTTCTAATTTTGATAGTTCTTATAACGCCGATCAAGTCTCAATGGGTCCAAAGTAAGAAAGTGCTTTGTTTTCGAGTTTTCTTTGCTAGGAATTCTGGGCAACGTATAATTACCTACAGTAAAACAAATCTGAGGTAGGTTTATTATGTACTATACTTTACGATTCTCAAAAGGACCGTTCAAGAAAATGTGACTATATATTTATGAACTATTAAAATACTAAGTTTCATCAAAATTGACCGGTGATCCATTTGTTTTGTGCGGGGTTCTTTACAGAGTTTTAACTTTTGATTTCATAGATCCTTCGTAGCACTTCGTAGCAACCGTAGACGATTCAAAATATTTGTAGCTTCCTCGATGCAATAACTTTTTTATTTAAAACTAATGGTGCCTGCGACTTCGTCCATGAATATGAAACTAAAACGACCAGTAATTTAAAGAGCTGTTAGGAAATAAAATAGTTACAAAGAAAAATAATTGTTAAACAAACAAAATAAAAAAAAAGAACTAAAAAAATTATTTTAGCTCGGAAAGAGCATTTCAAATTTCAACAAATGTAATTATTACGTTCTCAAATATAATACATTGAATTTATTTGATAATTTTAAACAGATCCTAATATGACAATGTTATTGCGCTAATGTGTTATGAGTCATATTATGAAAAAAAATATTTCCGTGGCTCACATCACAAGCTGAGTCACAGTCTTGGAATCCGCTTCAGAATCACACAACACCCGTGAACTTGGATTTACTTTCAGGTGAGAAGGGAGCTATTTCTGTGTGAGATTGCATCTGTTATACAAATGTTTGCTTACGACCGATTACCTGGCCCCACACTCTGCCTCTGTTGGCATCCGATCCTATTAAACAAACTAATGAGTACACTATTTTCAATCGTATCCGAGGCAGAAATATCAATTTCCTATTTTTGGATAGCGCTATTTACTTTAACAAAGATTTGGTTTTGGCTTTAGATAACATTATCACATTCTTATTTATAATATATTAGACCCGCTCTCGGCTTTGCCCGGAGTGAAATTTTTATATATAAAAATCTTCATATATAAAAAAATTATATATATGAAAACCAAATTAAAATCGATCCACCCATTCTCGAGTATTTAAAGCGTACACAAACAAACTTAACTTAGTAAACAGTATGTTATATTACATACTGTTTAAAATGAAAACAAATTTAAAACACAATTCTGTAGGCATAGGCGAAATCTTATATCTGTACATATTATAAAATAGAGCCGTTGTCCGCCTCTGTCTGTTAAAGCGATAAACGAGGAAAATTTGTGTATAAATTTGCAAAACAAAAAGGCATCCGTACGATGCCGTGGGTGGTTAGCAAATAATTAAAAAAATATATTATCCTTAGAGTTATATATTATAATTTATATATTATAACAGCAAAAAAAACAGTGGCACTCCGGGAGTGCCGACAGAAGTGAAAACTTGAACAATGACGTGTGTATTTTTTGAATCGTCAGGAAATATTTCACATTATATGTACCTACTTATATATGCCGGTTACACGGTTACACGGTAACGGTAACGAGTTCAATAGTTTTTTCCCAATCTCATAAATGCCCAACGCGCCTAAAGAATTTTTCACTTCAAAAACATATGAAAAATGTAACAAAAGATTTATTTACAATATACAATATTTATTTACAATAACACACATTGTACATCATCACAGGAGTAATACTAATTCGATGTATATGTTCCTAATCGATTGTACTACTACTAATTAAATTACTATCATTTTCCCGCTATCGATTAGACTAAATGTTTGCCTGTCTACAATCTAATATCACAAATAAACTAAATGAATAAGCGTATCTCAGTAAACGAAGAGCAAATAGTTGAGGAAATCAGTACATTTAGATCTTTAGTCACGTTTCAGGATCAGATACAATATTTACTTATTAGATAATATCATCTGCTATGAACGCTGTGGCTACGTAAAGCAGTGTAGGTGTACAAAATAAAGTGGCTATAATACGGTTTGGGCGGGCGGACGTTTGGGCGGGAGATCGCGGGGCGGGCGGGCGGTTGATGGCTAGCGAACGCCTGTCGCCTTTAGCGTTCGGACAGTGCGCGCCAGCCCCGGTCCGACACTCGACGTCGGCTCGTCAACGAAACAACACTACTATTATTATACGACCAACATATCAAACGGTAAGAGTTTACCAAGTGTTACAAACCGATAGTAGGGTTGTGCCAAAAGTGTATGCGGACATTGACGCAGTGATTCGCCTTCTCTCTTTAATGTTGCGCAATCGTATACCTGTCTCGCTCGTTGCGCGTTTCCACTGTCTAACCTGCAACCTAGTTCGCATTATCGCGGGTGATTAGTCGAGATAAGTCAACATCATAACCGGGTAACATTGGTTCTTTGACACGTAAGTTACAATTACAATTACATCAAGATTCAACAATCGGTTGAAGAGAAACCCTTGTTGAAACATATAAATTTGTTATAAAACTAATAACAATAGTATATCAAATATATTATGATTGATTGGATCGGAGACATGATTCTCGGGGCCTGACTGAAAATCAGCGATCCACATAGCGTTGAAATAGGATTTAACCTTTTCTGTTTTAATCATAATCAATCAAATCAATTTTAATTATCATTTTCATATCACTTTTATTAATAATTTTTTTTAACTATGTTTTATTTGTAATTTTTTGTGTAAATTGTGTGCAAGTGTTAGAGAAATAAACGTACTTTTTATTTATTTATGTATCTATGTGTCTATTAAACTCAAATATTATTCGTTTAGGTCGATCAAAATAATGTACTGTATATAATATCTGGAATTTGATTTTAAATGTACTTTTTCAATAAAAGTACAGTTAAAATCAAATTCAACTATGAAGGTCTGACTTAAAAAAAATACAAATAAATTAAATTTTGTTTCCGTAAATGTAAAAAAATAACAACCATTAAAGTAAATGGCACTTACTAAGTAATGGCATTAAAGTAAATGGTAAATGGGCACTTACTAGGTAAGCGTGGTCCACCTTCGGCTGCATCTGTACCTTACATCAAGTGAGATTGCGGCCAAGCGCTGCCTTGATTCAATAAAAAAAAAATATCAAATTAATATTTTAATTACCAGCTAAAACTAATTTTTACAAAATATACTAAATTAGTTGTAAATTGAATCTTATGTTTATTAAATAGGCATTATATTTAAACAAATACTTCATTAGTGTTGTATAAGATAATATCGATGTTTTTATATCGTAAGTAATGCATCGGCTGCAAGCGCGCGATGGACGCGATATTCGGGAATGCTGTGAATCCGATCCGGGGCCGCCCGTCTCTATTTTTGGCGGCACTCATCCCGAGCCAAATTTGCAATCCCGCCAAATAGACCCGCCCTCATATATTTTTGTAACGGTTTCACAATCAAGTTCTTTTTTTCTTAAATATTAAATTCGCTCATAATAACATGAAAGGTTCTTGTTTTTTTTTTTCATAAAATCAAAATTTAAAGCGATGTGACCTTTTTTAAAAAATCATGAAAAATCAAGCCAACAGAACAGATTATATGGGAAAAACAAATATGACATTGGCCTTCTATATTATCTTAAATTTGTATCTACATATTTAATTGAATTATTATAAACATAGATTAAAAACTATAATTAAAAAAATAAATGATTATTATATTTTAAAAATGTATAATGAATCATTCATACGTTTTAATTTTATTTAAAAAGAATTATAGTAATTCAAGTTTTAATTTAGAATTTCAAGTTAATTTAAGTTTCTTATTTTTTATTTTCTGCTTTAGAACCGCCCCTGGATTTTTTCAAAATTATATGTACAAACCTTCCTCGTTTATAGCTCTTTCTATTAATGAAAACTGTATCAAAATCCGTTGGATGGTTTAGGAAGGAAGAAGGTAGGTAGCAAATACGGACATAGATTTATTTTATAATGTTGTAGATATATGTAGATAAACAGATAGCGGAATTGTTTCCAAAAAATACAAGCAACCATGCAAAATTTTGATTACAAATCCCTTGAAAAGCCCCACGTAGTAGGTACTGAATAGAATTTAAATAATTTCTTCTTTTTAATATCAAAACAAGACGTTACAAATAGAAGGAATGCCTTATCAATTAGATTGATACCTGTTCTTAAAATTCAGCAGATGCATTTTAATACTTCTTCTTTATCTACCCAATTAAATGATCATAAAAGCAAAGACGTAATCAAATGCGTTCTGTTTCCTTTAAATAAATTTGAATGACGCACAGCAATCAACAAACCAAAACAATTTCCGTGGTTTATTTACATCGATTTCACGTTGCGTCATTATTTTAAATTAATTTTACGTGTCTGATGAACATGTAGAATATTAAAAGCAGTATTTTAAATGTATATTATGTTAGGTTTCATTGTATTGAATGCAAATGATTAATGTGCGAATATTCAGAGGCTTCAAAATTAAAATTACCTAATGTATTAGAAAAACTCTTCTTTTCAAAATAATCTAAAAGTTTCCCAAACACAAGAAAGCCTACCTAAAAAACTGATTTTATGGCGTAAAACTGATATTTTGTGACGTTAAGTCTTCATGTGTTTGACAATGTTTTCTCTAAACATTTGAAAATTTATCCGTAAAATTTGAAATCTTACATCAAATGTTCGTTAAAGTGTTGGGAAAGCTTACATTACATAATTAGAATTGCGGCAGGCCGGTGACTTATTCAAAGCGAAATTCAACAACAAGGTCGTGACAAACTCGAAAATAGCCGAGCAATGTATTAGACATTCGTAAAAACGGTCGTTTTCAAGATTCTCCTCGACACCGGTCGGTTTGGCGAACGTCCAAGAGACTAGCCACCCGACACGGTAGCCAGCCCCCGAACTGGCTATTTGCGGCCCTGCTGCTAACGCGTCACTGCTCTATTTACGACCAACGGTCACACCATTGTACTCAATTATGTCACCTGAAATTAGTTTTTAGAAATAAATGGTTGGTGTTTCAAGGTTAATATCTAAAAACAATGCGATGGCAATAACCGATCGAAATACACTAGGCTGAATGAGATCACTTTCAATGCTTTCATATTTAAAGATATTTTTTATATTCTAACATTGTTTTATTTTAATGTAGGTAGGTATATACTTAATCACTTCATGTTTAATTACAGAAAACGAGCACGACATAAGCCGCCAAAATGTTTAAAAGTCATTTAGAGATGATTGGCAGAAATGAGACGGCATCGAAGAAAGCCAGATTCTGGCAATCTTTCGTCCGATCTCTAAAAGGTAAAATGTTCTCCTTTTTACTATCTTTAAATTAAAGCTAATATAAAACAAAAATAGATATGGAGATGACACATAAAATAAAGAAATAAAAAATAAACAAAAATAACTTTATTAGCGCGAACACATGTTTACAAGATTTTAATTTAGATGTGTATTTTAAAGCAATTAGTTAAAGTATGTTATACCTGACAAAGGCATGCAATCAAACGACTTAATTGTTTTAGTTAATTTATACTAAACTAATACCGAGTTTTTTATTACCTAATTCGAAAAAGCTATCTTAAGCTGATTTTTAAGGGTGAACTTAGTTATGTCTTTAATAGGAATAAAAAACGATGAAGTATTCAGACCGTCAATGCGAAATCATCTGTTTTCACAACAATAAACTACTAGATTAGATACTAAATGTTTGCAACTTGACTAGATTGGCAGATGACTGATATATATGTAGGATCAATGATCAATTGATATCTAAATGGTAAATTTGTACAGGATCGGAAGACATCAGAGCCGAAGAGAGGTACAGGCCGACGCGTCGCAGTGTTTTCCCCGAATTATCGTCGACATACCCCTACTACAAGTCGATCTATGACGACCCCATAGCCGCGGCTGAGAGGATCACCGTACCCGGATACCGTTACCTGCCGGTCCATCGCGAGGTGTATGGATACTCCCCACGTGCCATCTATGCTCACAATTACCCCCGCAGCTCCTCCCTCGACCGGTACAGGCCAAGTTAGTATCACAGACCTTAATATTTTACTCACACATTCAAATTGAGCTATTTCAATAAATCAAAGACTTCCCCACACGACGACATGTCGCTTCATATTATCGAACTGCGATTCTGCGATCAATTTTTGAAAACATTTTGACGCTTGCGATCTTACAACACGGAACCGTGGTCGTATTGGTTTGGTCATGATAATATTACCACGATAAACAGTACGTTTCGATATTGTAATTTTGAGAGTTTCTACTTCGCAATACTTTGATTTTTCGCGACTTTGCATTTATTTAAAATTCGATGGTGGCGTTTGTGATGTTAATAACAATAATATTGTTAATAATATGTACATTTAATTAACAGGAAATACAAAATTATAGAACGTTTTTATTGTAATATCGAGCGATAAGTCGTGGCGGTGTGGAGGAGCCTTTAACATGTACATACAAAATGTATATAGCTTGCATAAATGTTCTTATAAGTATCATACAGAAATACATAATAAACCAACACAAATCATACAAAACTCACTGGATAAACGGATATAATAACACATTATGTTAACCATATGTTAACATAAATCAACTAAACATTATTCCTGTGGTGCGTTTTCACATAAATCTTTACGTTTATTAGTTAATTCGGAGATTGCAGACTCCTTATGATGCAAACGACTCAAAACGCATCATTGAATGATTTAAACAATATATGGTGGATATTTGCGAAAATTAACAAGGAATTGGTTATGAAAGTTAAAAGGGTTTAATCTACAAATATTCGTTATGAAAGTTAAGATTTTTAGAAAAAAATTTAGAATCACTTTTTTTAACAGAAGAGTATATAATTAAATTTGCCATTCTTGCCTATTTGTTCGTTTATTTTTCTGAAATTACTTATATTTTTACAACAATTAAATTGCGAATCTCATTTATTACTGCGACCAAAGGAGTCACCGTTTTCACTAGTAGACAAAATTAATTCTAATTTCTACTGTAAGTTTCATTCTTCTTTGAAGAATTAATAATTAATACTAACAGTAATTTTTCAATATCTAGGCGATATTATGTTAAAAATTTCTTATGTTGGGCAATTTTTGTAAAGTTTATTAATTAAGTAAACATATTTTGACATTTTTATTTTTATTCCATTAGAAGTTGGTTTTACATAGTCTCTCTATTGCTCTCAATGAGTGATAAACAATGGATCCAAAAAGACAAAAGTCTATAGAACACATAATATAGTGCCTATATAATAGCTTATAAGATGCCCTTAACATCAAAATATGTATATCATTTTTAATACTAGAAAAACTCACACTTCACACCTAAAGCTATCGTTCAGTAATCAACACTCTTCTACTGCTTAATTAACTAAAATCATTTTCATTGATTTGTAACTAGTGACCCAACTCTGGCTTCGCACGGTTGCATTTTTTTAAATTTTATTTTAATATCTGCAAATTATATATACACACACCTTCCCCGTTTATCATTATTTCCAATAGTGAAAACCGTACCAAAATCTGTTCGGTGATTTAGAAGAAGTTAGCGGAGAAACATAGAGGTAGCGACTTATTAAATATATAATTCATATATATTTTATAGTAGTTTATAAATATGATATATATTAGATTAGAATGGCTTAGAAATAAATGGAAGATTAACTATTGACCTTGTAAACATATATGTATGTACATAGATACCTTATACTTAGATGTAAATCAATGAACATATCTATAGTATCAATCAATATGCTTACGTATGTACCTACAACCTATATGTAGTTTAATTTTCATACTTAGATATCCTTTAAATTTCGCAAATATCTGGCACTATCAAGTCTGTTTTACGTACTTAATTAACAGCTTTTGTTAACAGTTGCTTGGAGCAATTTTAACTTAATCATGTTCACTGTCTCAGCGTTATATATATAATTGGCACATTTTCGCATTGTTTTTAATTGTTTCAGCATAAAGACAGCATAAAGCGAGCGGTTTAATATCAATAGCATCTTAAGTTGTGGCCTCTGCAAATGATATTAACTACGTCTGACAAAGCTTAAGCTGTAGAAATAATTACATATAAATGTTTATATAAAAATGTAAAAATAGAAAAGAGTATTATTATGAAGCAAGTTATTTAAAACACGCAAAATTACGCGAATCTTGTTAATATTAATTTATATATGTTTTTTTTTTAATTTAATAAAAATTTTACAATAAAATATGACGCGAAACCTGTCAAAAGTTTGAAGATTATCCATTCCATTGTTTTTGAATCGACATATCGATTTAACATTACATGGATTTACACACAAACACAAAATTCAATTTATATACCTACTAATAGGTAGCTGAAGACTTACCTACCTTATATTAAAAACATACCTATAAAACATACCTATAGTTTATTACAATAAATGGAATAAGTAAAAATATTGTTTATATTATGTTGAAAACAACGCTATTTGAGTTTAAGTTTTCAATTTTGAAATAAAGTTTTTAAAATTTCTATTAGTTTTTATAATTCAATTTAATTTCTATAAGTTTAGATACTGAAGTATAAATTTAGTTACTTAGTTACATAAAAATTTGCACCTGTCAATATGCAATTGATCTATTTAAAGTAAGATTCATTAAAAGGATACTAATTAATCAATCAATGTTAACAATAAACATATGAAATACATTATTTCTGAACTGAAAGGAACATAACTTCAAACAACAAAATGTCAGTTTCGAAAGTTGCAAAACTAAAATCTTTGTGAACTAATAAAATATGACAATAAATTAAAATAATAAACATGTTATAAAATAAGTTCTCAAAGATTAAATTAGAATTGTAATCTTGATTTCGTGGTATATTACATTTTTTTTACAAATATTTAAATAAGAATATACTCTGTTATGTGAAACGTAGACCTAATAATGATAAACCTTTATTTACTCCTACTTCTTAAATATTATATATACCTACGTACATTTTCGAAAAAATTTGAAACCAATATTTTTCTTTAATTTCATGCTATTTCAAATTAATTATAATCATAATAAATAGAATTAAAACACACATAAGTGTAGTAACTATTGATGGGATAAATATTGATAAGATTGGACACACTTGCAATTTGTAGCTTTATTCCAAGCATAATAGTGCTGAAAACAGTTCATTCAAACCCAATAATTATTTAGTCAGTTATAATCAAAAAAATTGTAAGTCTTGAATGAACCATGGTTCATCATTTGTACAAAACAATAACTGCTTGCTTGAATCACATAAATATGCTTCAAATAATATAGAGATATATAACCCATGCATTGCTAATAGCAACTCATGCGCATCGATGGCTAATAAATTGCATGCGATCATTTAATAAATAATCTCAATAGAAACCACCTCTACAGTACATCACTTTTACACTTGTAAAAACCATGAATGTTATATCGATAGCATATAAAACCCTCGTTCTTCCAGCATTTGTCAGGTGTAGCACTTTTCTTTCTGTTGACCCCACATTGAAAAGACCTTGACTTTGCTCATTTCATTTTACCAAGTCTGTACAGGATTATGTTGAGGTGAGTTCTATGGAATATTGGTTTTAAATACTTACCCCCATCCCAAATGTATCACATACTATTTCTCACATAGCATGGGTGCGGTGACGTTTGCTATTTGAAGTTACTAGTGACGATTCGATTTAAAATTTTAGATTGAATAATCTTAACGATATAATTTATATTTGTTTGAAAAATAATATGACGGGATGATGTGAAATAGATAAAAATTAAAATGTCACCATGCTACGTGAAAAATAGTATGCCAGTAGCTTTTTTATGCTTCGCATCATTGCTAACAGTAGTTTTAAAACTAATTAAATTCCTGATGGATTTTCTTAATTTTATTTTTACAATAATTCCCACTTTAAAATGTCCTTTAGAAACATCCTGTGGACAGGATCAATTTCCTAGCTGAATTCCTGTCTTGTGATGTAATTGAGTAGATGAAAATTTACTTTTTAAAGGGACGCAAAGAGTATGCAAAAGCAATTTGTAGAACCATGCCTGTAAGGGTCAGTTCACACCGGAACTCGACGCGGCGCGCACTATTTAAGATAGCAATAAAATATAGCACTTATTTACTATTCTAAAAGGTACACAGTTCAATGATTCACATAAAGTGACGCGGAGCAACGTGAAGATGCCGATACCACTCGCGTACACACTGAACGGTATACCTTTTCTTGAAGTTAATAAGTTCTATCATCAACTTCATCAGCCTATGTCTTTCCACTGCTGGATGTAAGCCTCTCCCAAGGCTCGCCACCAAGTACCTACGGTCTACAGTCCTTTGCATCCAGCCGCTTCCAGCGAAGCTATTCAGGTCGTCTGTCCACGTTCTTCCAATCCGGTGTGACCGGCCTAATGCCACTTCTATTTCCTCTACGAATATAAACTTGCTACTTGCTTATTCTCTTGGCTATGTTCTATAAATGCTATTATAAAAAGTATGCACCGCAGTGCGTTCCGGTAGAAACTGAGAGTAGATAACTCGCACACTCGTGGTATTCGTTTGCCACTTAGAGATGTTATATTCAAGTACTGCCCTTTGTTAAAGTTTCGCGCGTTCTATTGCGTTGCATACTCTTGGGTTAATTCAAAATTTCACTCTTATTTTTTTCAATCACAGTTTACCATGTGCCGAGGCGCGTACGACGAGGCGTTGATCCCTTCGACGCCCACAAAGCGTGGCAAGATCACCTCGACAGACTCGCAGCTATCGACCGGCTGTACCCATCCCGCTACGGCCTTTACCTTAAGGACCGCGCGTACCCCATCACCGACTTGTCTGCGCCCATCTCTGACCCCTACAAGCCCTACAAGAGCCTGAAAGGCATTGAATATGAGCCAGACAACAAGCCGCACTGGGGAACAGGTAAATTCTATTAAACCTATATGCACGTACGTATTTTAGAATAGGTTTAAGATAAATTGAAGCGCTGTTGGTCTATTCGTCGCGTGCTCAAATCTGTCATGTAAGGTCCACTTTGGTGTCTGAGTGAGACTGGTGGTTTCAGTAAGTCTTGAATAGACGAATATCGAATCAGTATTACTGCTTAATCGTGTTACCAGTAGTCATCAGACTTACAAAAAGTTGCACTATTAAGTAGCTCCTGGTCCGTTAGTTGAACTAATTCTTGGGACTATACCTAATTTTATAATAGACCTTGTCTTGTAAGAATATTAATTCTGGTTGGATGGTTCCTTGTATATTTTTCAACTCGGGCCTAGGTTATTAGTGCGTAAAAGTTATTTGGACACGATTCACCCATTAGATTCGATGTGTATTGAATCCAATTTGTGTGATTACATCAAGTCCTATATGGTTATGTTAAGATTTCATTAGTAAAATGTAAAGACATTTTGTCGTTTTCATTTTACTAATAATATAAGTATGAGTTATTTTTTAATGCTTCGAATCATTGTAACCTACAGTTTTGTTATAAATTTTGATTTTTTTTGTACATACCTACTTATTTTGTATAGATTTGATCCGACCATTTGTATTTTATTAACATAAAAATAGTTTATTCTTGTTTTAAATGTCAAAATATTGTTAATTTTAATGGTTGGTTTTAATGGTTTTAACGGTTTAATGGTAATATATGCTGTTCTGTTATATGTACAAATTTTTATACGCCTTTTTATACCTACTTATTATAATTTATTTAGTACAAACTTTTATGACATCAACTAACCCCAATATTACATATTTTTTTTAATTAAAATATAAAAGACCAATTCGTGTTTTGATTTAGTAGTTTAGAACCTTTCAAAATTTACTGGTTACCTGATGAAAATTATTTTCATTTCCTGTTATATTGAATTGAAAATGTAATTTTTAATGCAAGAAATGCATGTTATCCATTGTATATACCTGCACATCCAAGCAAACGACATTCCTTGACTGTTTCATAACTTTACCGCACTTACGATATGATATGAGCTGAATAGGCGAAGAACACAACACTCTACAAAAATTAGAAGAACTCCTTTGAAAGTAAATCGCGATTATGAATTATATAAGACCGCATTAGTTAGTGAACATATTTCGGCATGGTTACTGATCGTGAGACTTGTCGTAAAGGAGGGTTGCCGCAAAGGATATCGGACGTGTTCAAAAAGGACCCATTTTTCGCTGAAGCCGAAAAATGGGCAGATTTTGACCGCTCGCTCCGAGGGAAATCCCCGACGCCCGTCAAGCCGAGGATAAGTCCGCCACGTGATTGCGAAGTTGCATACGATGCCGATGGTAAGGGCAGCAGACCCCTACACCCTGTACCTTCGTCATGACCCTAATAATATTCAACTGTATGGCCACCTATTAGGAAACTCCTTGTTCAGTATAGTAAAATCTCTATCTATCTCAACAATTTTCTCTAAAGACAAATTTCTTCCGATTAAAGTTTCTGCCAAATTCTATTAACAGTAGATAATATATTCACCTTAATTTTAGATTATAATCTATTTGCAATTTCTTTAGTGAATAAGACATCGGGACATCTTAATTCACACCTACCAAAGAACTTTTCTCCGTCAAAGTATACATTCAAATAGACGCTCTATTTCTAAGAGTGTATGTGTTCTTTTCAAATGATTTCATTGGATGCCGCATGAAGCACATGGTTTCTCGAATAATTTGAATATACATATCATTAAAAACATATCATTGTAGCACGAATTAACTTGTACATCAAAACATTCATGAATTTATCATATTTTCTTTTTAGTTCATCCAAATATTCTGTATAAATTCTGAACTAATACGTATAGCTTCAACAAAAATACAATGCAACGCCAATGCGACCGAGAGCCTATTTTTCAGTTTTGTTTGGCATAACCAACATTTATTGTATGATATTGCGAATTCGTGTTATAATTGATTTAATTTTTATTTATATACAGGGCATCCCAAAACTATGCGACATGAAGGGAAAGTACCTTAAATATCGTAGGATATTTTACTGAAAGAAGACTTTATATTATTTTTTAAAGTTAGTAATACTGCATTCAAAGATTTTCTAAAAATTACTTGCTTCGTCGGCAATAAACAATATTCTTGAAATTTGAATCAAACATTTCACGTTATACCTTTCTTTTAAGATACTATGTTACTTAAGAAGAATTATTATTTTTTGTCTATTCTTTCGATTGGCATCATAAAAATACGGGTGATTTTTTTTTTCACATTTAAGTCGATTTCCAGACGAAGCAAGTAATTTTTAGTAAAACTATATTACAAGTAAAACTGTCTTACAAACCGAGACCAAGGAATTTTTTAAAAGTTTGTCAAATCCGTTGCAAACAAAAGTCGTTATATATCGCTCCAAAAGTTAATTTAGGTATCTGCAAGGCATTGTATGAGATCTGCAAGAGCTATACGTATTGTTACTCGTATTTGGTTGATTTAATATCAATGTGCTGTCCATTGTTGTCCATGTATTGGCTGTACTGAACGCTTGTGGCTTAGTTTGTGTGGGCATGACGAAGTGCAGAGAGGCGAGTCTGTTGTTCGGCAGTAATAATGGTTGTGGGTTACTTCGGCGTGTAGGTGCGCCGCTGTATTCTGCTGGCGGTTATCGCCGCAGGCCTTGGGCGGACATATTCAACCCAAGCCCATCACTACCTATCTCGGCGATCACTCGGGACCCCTTCTGGTGGGATTGGCCGGAGCTGAGACCAATCGCTAGATGGGACCGCAGCCCGTCCTATATCCGTGACTCATACCTGTCGCCAGTGAAACGCACCTACCTATGGGACAAGCACCCGATAAGGCCTTTAGGTTAGTCGGACGCTGTAAATATGCAACTTATCACCGCAGCATCATGGAGTACAAGCTGTACAAATTGGCCTCTAAATTTATTAAATATAACTGACTACAATCATATTCATCCTGGCGAATATTAAAAATCTAACATTTGTTTTAATACTTAAAATTATATATCAAAATATTAATGCTATTCTCTGGTTATGGCAGATTTAATGGTAGCAGACGCACTCTCCGTGGATGATTTAAGCAAGACTTTACCGTTCATTCGTAGTCTATAAAAATAAAGTATATACAGGTATCGAATTTAACAAAGTAAACTTCACCGGTATTATTCTAGTAAACTACCCTTATAAATATATCTATAGAATGAATGTGCCTTTAGATAGTTCCGTTTGGATTTTAATACCTACCTTACCTTATAACGGCAAATTGAAAATCGAATTCAATGTCTATTTTTGAATACAATCCATTTTCTATTTCCGTTATTCATTGTTGTGTACGTCATTATTATTTATTCCTACCTCTATAGGTACAGCCCTATGGCTGTAGTAACAATCGCATCGATTAATTCATTAGGACAATAATTACCTAGTATGATTTTATCCTAGATATTACGTTAGTTTCATCTCCACATAAATAATTATGATGTCATATCTTTGCCTATTATTTACCCACATCATCTTCATAAATGTATTAAAAGTCATAAGGCGATGCTGTGTGCAAGAATGTCTTCATAAAAAAAAATCAACCCGTTAACTACTATTTACTATCGATATACTTATCACTTATTCATCTGTTATTTGATGGTTGTTTGTTTATTCGTATCATTATAAACTAAAACATAAAATGAAAAATGTGGCAAATTGTTTTCATTTTATTTTAGATTTAATCACATTTTGTTATTATAATGATTAAAATAATTTTACTATGAATTGCGAATAAGGGATTTGCCACACTAATTGCCTTTTACGTTCCCGACAAAATAAATATAACGCAGTCCGTGCACGCTTCAAGGCAGCCAGCGACATATTGTATTCAATTCTCTTGTAGATTTTAAGAACGTATTATTGCGGTGGTTACTATCATTCCTTGTCCGATGTCTGTTCGCTCGGCCCGTTCTCTTGCCCGCACGTTATAAAAAATAATACAGAAAACGTCATAAGATGTGCTACACACTATGTGATCTGCGTTCTCTTTGCCCGGACCGGTTGACTCTGTTCTCTCGCAGTCAGTGTGACAAATCCTTATATTTTATTGCTACGGTCAATAGTACTACGAACTTAGCGGTATTATCAACGATATTCTAAGAATATCGTTGAATATTAAGGAAAATCGTATCTGCAAATATCGCTCTATTAAAAAACAAGACTTGCGACTGTAGTTTCACTGTCAGTAATCGAAACAAAAGAGGCATTGTAATGACAACTTTTAATATCAGGAAACTATTACTCTGTATTGATGGTTATTTGTGATTTGAATGAGCTTTATACTTTATTTATTACACATGTATACAGGTTCGCTGGATTTCTTGATCCAATTATCTACTAATTGACTTCCTACGAAACAAGCTGAGCTTAGTGTAGGAGGTCAAAGTTTAACCTATTGAAATTTAGCGTTTTATTATTTATTTCTTGTGAATTGCGAAAGGTATGTTACATGGACAGCATCATGCAACAATAATATAGATACTTATAGACGAAAAAACAAGACATCAAGAAATCTATTTTTCATGTCCAATGCCTATAAAAATGCCCATAACAAATCTTTGTAAATAATTCATTAAAAATCATGATTTCTAAATAACGAATAAGATATCATTTACTAACATTATTGTGATGTTTTCTTTTTCAGCTGCTGCGTTTTAAAGGACCTACCATCGAACAAATTTATACCTACTTAAGAAGAGATACACATAATAATAAATATACTTATTTAATATTTTATAAATATAAATATAAATACATGTCAATAATACGACTATGTTATCAAAATGTAATATTTATTTGTATTTATGTGGACGCACTGTACTGTACTTTATTTGTACCACGGATTTTCTCGCAAGATCTCAAAGACTGCAATAACATAGTCACTGCCGCGACGATCAGGAATTTTGTTATGTGACAATTTGTTTTTATTAAAGATATTTTTATTTATTCCAAAAATTAAAAAAATCAATAAAACTAACAAAACCAAAAAGTATTTTCATTTCTTTTCTTTAATCTCTTTAATTAGCTACAGACGTAGCTGTAAGAAAATTAGTACCTAAGTAAGGTTTAGGGTACTTATTGTGGCTATTAACGTTATTCTATCCATACATATCCATACATATCCTTCACATTTACATTTACGTGTAAAAAACAATTTTTACACGTACTTATGTTACCGAGGTCAAAATAATAGTTTTTACAATTTTTGTCTGCGCGTTGTGCATACTAATCTCAGAAACGGCATAACGGATTTGGATTAAATTTGGTACACAGATAGTTTACTACTTGGATTAACATATAGGATACTTTTTATTCTGGGAAAATGTTAGGTTCCTGTTAAAAATTCCATTTTTAAAAATTCCAAAAAACAAACTACAAAGTGTACGAAGTCGCGAGCACAGCTAGTTTTAAATATTATGTAACTGTGAAATAGTATACCAAATATTTACCCAAAGAACCTCTTAATAAAAGTAAATAAAAATCATCTTGATAAATTGCGATAAATTGAATTATAAATAACCCGGAAAAAATGCGACTTATTATAAATTTCCTATACCTACTATTAATAAAGGCGGCGTAATAAAACTTAAAAGAGGAAAGTTAGAGTGGATGTTTTTACTCTTTCACGAAAAAACTACTAAACGGACTTTGTTTGAACTTTACAGTAATAAAATAATAATAATTAGATAATAATAATAAAAACTTTATTGGTAACCAGGGCCCTAATTCTCAACGCCACTTAGCGATTCCTTACATCGAAACTACGTCAATTCCTCAAATAGTTACATACTGCTTAGGTTATTTACGTATATTAGACTATGATTTATTGAAAATTATTTATGAGGTAGATAGATACCTACAATAACAGAAAACCTCACTCCTATAATATAAGTTATTGAACACCTGTATCTCGGGAGTCAGTGTTTGGCAACGAATTAAACATAAACATAATTAATAAAATGAGATTTTTTTCATGTTAAGTAAGGTCGACAGACAGGCTGACGGTCCACTTGTTGGTAGGTGGCTACCGTCACCAATAACACAAGCAACGCCATAGGTGCTGCAAGTGCGCTGCCGAACATAGAAGGATTAGGAATAAGGGATAAGGAAGGGATAGGGTAATGGGCCCTGGTATCCCTTATTCTCTCATCGAAACAAAACAGCACACATGCTATTATTACAGAAGACTTCTTACAGAAGTAGGAGTCCTTACAGAAGTCCACCGTGAGCTGTAGATCAGATTTCCTACTAGCGAATTATACGAGTATATAGTCAGATAGCTTTTGTACTAAGTTCTGTAATTACGTAAGACCCCGACTGTTTTAATTCTTTATACTTATACTTTGATTTTATACTGATCCCTATGCACGCACAAAGAGAAAGAGACAAAAAGAATGACATGGCGCGAGTGTAGGACACGCGTTGTGCGTGACAAAAGCACACAAGTATATAAAAGCTGGCTTGTTTTTGTCGCAGTGATTACAGAGATATGTTTTATCTTGTGAGTATATAATCAAATATTATATCCAGAGAGTTCAAGACGAGAAAAAGCAATCTATCCAAAAGTGGCCTGAAAAACTTTCTTTATCTGTCGGTATCATGTATGTAAGCTGGGGCCTGGGGCCCTTGAGCTCTCAGCTTTACATATGTAGGTATAATACATCTTAACATATTTAAAAAAAATTAATACCTAAATCTGACAAATACTAGAATGTTGCTAACCCTAAATTAAATTATGATGCTACAGAGCTGTTAATGAATAAATGCATTCTTGTATTTTCATTAGTACGTAAATTTGTGGTAAATACTTATTATTACTCTGAGACATAGAGACTAGAGGTAAGGAAGCCCAACTCTATACATGAGAAAGTGTCCGTCGAATACGCTCAATTGGGTGGCGCAGTAGTAGAATTGGGGCGTCTTTCATGAACTACGAAACCAACCAATCATATCCATATCATAACAAACACCAATGCTACACTAGGGCTATTTTGGTCAATTTATGAACCACTATTTAAAGCTGCTTCACTTTTTCAGTTCAACACCCATGTAAGTTGGTCCTCCTTACCTCTACTCTCCATCTTTTTATTCATTCAAACATTTATCCTTCACAGAATACTATATACTGCCTTGTCATTGGTTAATTGTAAAGATCCAATATGGTGAAATATTTAAAATGCCTTACTTATTATATATTAAATTACCTTACTTATAATTGAAAAAGTTCTTTTCATTCTAAATTTTTATTCAATTTTAATGTTCATATACCGTCAAACCGGCCAACTTTGCCCGCATTTTTGCTTAATATTAAGATATTAGGAACAATATGCCCTATAACACAAAGTAAACATGGTCATTGTTTACTACTATAAATTACGCCAAATCAATTATTATTGTGTAATCATTGGCATAAGCGTTAGCGTACTCTAGTCTGTGACATACATGTCAATACATTGACATGACCATGGAGGATCATTAATGTCAATGTCAGAGAATATCCGTTGCTGTTATTCAATTTAAAAAATTGTAAAGAGGAAGGAAATAGAAATATTTTTGTTGTTTGTTTGTGCTTTGATTTTTTTTGTATATAACTAAACTATAATAATTTATCAGAATGGATGAAATGACTAATAATCAACATAATAACGGTGATGTAGATGCGACTAATAATGAAATAACGTTCTATAATCTCACAATTTTGAAAGAATTTAGTAATATTGCGAATCTCATAAGGTATGAAAACTAAAAAAAACTATTGTTAAATACTCAAGTGACGTAACATATTAATAACTTTTTTTTCGATTATTTTAGGAATGAAGATTTCCTTGAAACAGTGCCTAAAGCAAAGCTTGGTAGGGTAAAGTGGGTCCCTATGTTTAGCTTTTTAAAGCAGACCATCCTCGATGAAATGGTGCAGGAATTGAGCACAATGTGGAAAGAGGAAGGCATGAATGAAAAATTGGAAATATTGGCTAAACAGAAAGAAAAATTTTCAGAAAGGAATGATGAGACATTGTGGTAAGTGGTTGGAAGAACAATTTAACATTATTGACATCTTTACACAAGTGAATCATGATTAGCTTTTATTCAATGTAAATCATTATGGAATAAACTTCCCTAACTTTAGATTTTTTCCATTAGTTATTTTAGAAATAATACTGAAGTCTCAAAGCAAGTATACCTCTGGAAATTAGACTTCTTTAGATACTACTAAATCAATATAATCTGTATATTTACAGATTGTTAATAAAATAAACTTAACCCCATTAGCCCAACATATTCGTCCTTAAGGCGGTGAGCGCTGCTTATGTTCATCCCATTCTGCCGTTGCAGATACTAAGCAATTAATGTTTAGAAGATTTTGCATAATCTGTGAGGCTATAACTACATATCACTTTTTAAATTTGTTTGTAAACCCATTTGCTTCTGCTTTTTATCACTAAGAAGACAAGGTGGACAGATGATCAGATACTGGGCTGCAGGTCCACAGTGAATTCAGGCTGCTTCTGACTGGTCCTATTGGAAAATTATGGGGGATGCCAATGTTTAGTTACCTATCTAAAAATTAGGCATTCCAAAATGACATAGGTCCACTACTTTTTTTACAAGACCAATGAATATTGTTTTCTAACAATATTTTATATCACATATAAATATAAAAATCTACCATTTCAATTTTCCATCTGATACCTGAGACTTGGTCACCTATCCAAGCTAGAAGTACCCATGCGGTTATAAGTATTTAAAACAGCATTCATACTTGAAATTTCAGCCATTCCAAAATGACATAGGTCTGGGGCCTCATAGCTCCTACTCTATATTTTTATGAATAAGAGACACTTGTGTCAAAAAAATAGTGTGCAAGGACACAACCGATCAGTACTAAGGTTACTATTGAACTGATGAACCAATCTGAACGTTGCTTTCTAATTTCTTTCAATTTTTTTACTTTTTCTTAACGCGAATAGGCTTTCGTCTTATTCTGTCATGGTCCAGTAGTCAGACACAGTGTGAACCTATTTATGCATACATATTGTGCTGTTGAATGAACTATTAAATTGCAACTTTATTTCTAGGAGACCAAAACTCGGCGATGTTAAATCTCAACTAAAAGCCCATGATGTGGCTATACTACAGAAGCAAAAGGTGTTGTTAGAGTCACATGCCAAAGAGTATGAGTGCAGGGTCGCTAGATTAAAGAAGATAATTTCCGCCAAAAGAGGATACCTGAAGGCGTTCAACCTGGAAATACAGCAATATCAAAAGAAAAATGAAGATATCTTAGCGAATATGAACAAAAAGTTTGAGAATCACGAATATCTTACCAGAATAATAGGACCGTGTAAAATCAACGTAGAAGACATACAGTGGTGTGACAAAGATACAGAAATTGACAAGGCAGTAAATAAAGATATTGAATAAAAGTTATATTTCAGAAAAAAATTGTACACACCTGGATAAAAGAGTACAATAAACTTATGGCATTACTATTTCTAAACTCATATCTGAAAACTATTATTTAAACTACGTGTAGATGAAAAATAGATAATATTCATTTAATATTGCAAGTGATTTATAAATCTAATTGTGGGTATGTGTCATACCGACTACAGCTAATATAATCAAATCACACAAAACAAGAACAAAGACAATTTTAAAAATTCAATTGTTAAAATTAATAATTAACATGTTATATCTAGAAATAGTTAAAAATTAGCCTTCAGTGTATTTGGTGAACAATAAATAGCATACCAAGAAAGATGAAAATTTTATTTTATTTTTTAAATGTAAATTGACTCAAATGCACATGTAAGTAAAAATGAAAACAAGAATAATGTTTAATTTTTTTGTATAGTAATATTTATTCATGAAAATGATTTGACATTGTTAACAAAGCTAAAAAAAAAAACAAAAATTGTACATACAATGCAAATTTTTCTATTTGATTGCACTATTGTTTGCGAGGACTACACTGCTCCTAACATCATTTAAAATTATTTATTTATATCAATTAATATTCAGACTTAACACTAAACTGCTGTGAAGTTTTTAACAGGGAGATCAAGTCTGTGCCAATATCAGTTAACAAATAATTTTGCAGCTATCGCTTAATTAATTAGTCTAAAGGCTAGTTCGCACTAGGCTAGTAATTTAGTAGAGTTGCAAACAATTTAGTAACTAAACGTGTTTTGAACACCAAAAAAATAGTCAATTAGATTAATAATTTAGTCGAGTTGATCCATTTTTTTCTACATATTTTTTCAGGCGAGTAGCGCGGGCGGTTCACCGGCTAAACAAGTCTGAACTTGGCGTTTTAGTCAAGTTCATCTAGCTGTCGTTTCACTGGAGCAAAGAAACAACTTTAAAATTTGTTTCTAAATATGAGTGCTTATGGAATGTTAAGTATTCACAATATAAAAACAAAAAATGAAGCATTACTTCATCCACATTAATCTAAAATAGCCATTACTAATAAGCTTTATTAACTTATACACTTCATTACATTGCAGCCCTTTCATCTTGCAAAACACCACTCGCTTGTGTGTACTGTACTCGACCGTAATGCTAACTATTTCTTGGCGGTGGCTAGTAGTTTAGCTACTAAATCACTCGTCACTTAACTAAATTACTAAAGTAATCCGAACAAGGCTTAATACTGAGTCAAACTAATATACTCCACTGGGACGGGGATCGGGAGCTGCGGGTGAACTCAAGCCAGATGTCAACATTAGGCCAGCTCGTAATAAGACTAACACATCAACCTAAATGGATACATTATTACACAAAAACACAACTCCTTCATTGGACTTTATTATAGTTTTTTTTTTTAACAAACGAATACTAAGTACATCTGTCGTATATTCCCGATACTGAGAGTGAGATGGGTCATTATTGTTAAGGGCGACATTTGTTCTTGTTTCAAATTGTAAATATGTAAATAAATTTTCGTTTTTGTATATTCAAATGTGATATTATGATAACCAACTTATTTTATGTTGATTACGTGGACCGATAGCAATGCAGTGAAAATTTTCAGTACTCATTTGTTAAAAAAAAGAAACTAGTACCTACTTAAACCTCACGGATAGGTAAATAGTGAACTGTGAAGTAGTACCGATTGGCCAATAATAAATAATTACTAATTAATTAATTAGTAATAATTAATTAATAGTAATATAAAATTTGGTGACGATTGTTTTTAGGCAAGAAAAAATATCAAACTTAAGGGACATCGTCTTCAAATAAAATTCATTTAAAAGTTTCATTTTGTCAGTCAACTAATTCATTAACCATTGACTTGTAGTAATTTTTCTTGTGTAATATTATATCTCAATTGTTCGGATTACATGCTGAATATCAAAGCGATAGCATATAATATGAATTATCTAACATTTGTTGTTTGCAGTTTTTTTTATAAATTATGTTTTCCCCATATTATGTTTCTTCACCCGCATAAATAAAATAATCTCTCTATATTAATGCAGCTCTCGTTTGTCTAAGCTAATTTTATCACTGTGTGACAGACATTCGGCATGTTATCCATCGTATTAAATTAATATACCGCTTCTGATACATATATAATTTTGACTAATACAATAAAAACTAGAATTTTTTTCAAATTAATTTATCCTCACTTACTATACGACCTAATAGTTATTTATAACTTTACATTTTACAGGCACATTTTTTACCAGAATAAACAAAGCAATGTGCTTCCGATCCACTAACTACACAATAAAAAGGATTTATTAATACAATCTGCTTTGTTTCCAATGCCCGCGTATTTAAAATAGCTCGCTAAATACTGCAAAGAGTCAACAACGCTTTTAGCACACCTAAATTGAACGGTTGCTATTTTAAAGCATATTTACAATAATTCAAATCATATTATACCATTGTATATTCAAAATATATTGAACTTAATAATCTTTATTCATGGTTGCGTGTCCTCTTTTCGGAGTTTTTAGTATAATAGGCCATTTGACTGCTCAATTTTTGGAAATATGTATGTTATTTTAAAGTTACACATATTTTATCAAGGGTGATAACAAAAATTACGGTATCTTGGGTTTCTTCTCGGGATATTTTTTTCCGAAATTCTACATGTATTTTTTGACGTAAAAACAGTAATCTTGTTATTCTACTTTTAATAAATAAACGGTTTTTTTTTAAATAAGCAGGATAGAGGTTCATTGAAAAAAAAAAAATATTTTTGATGACAGAGTATGATAAAAAAAAAACAGGATTTTACTAGTAAACACGTTCCTGAATCAACTAGTGAATGATATAAAACCAGCACTTCACAAGTTCTGGTTTAATTGATAAAGACTAGTATACACAACTTTTAAGTGCTTTTTTGTTTAGTACTTGCTGATAAAGCCACGACTATGTGATATACCCGAAAAGAATTTCTTTATTCATTGAAAATTAAATAATTCATAGACTCATAGTCAAATAGCCCATTAATTCATTCTACAAAAACTTAAAATTCATCCAAAGACATATTAGATATACTTTATCGATTATAACCTCAAATTCAATATAAAACAACCATTTTTGGTGTGCTAAAAAATCGGTAAAATTGAACAAAACAATTTCCCCAAAACGCCTCATCGCAAAAATACATAAGGGATAACAGACCAATCTAGTAGAATAAATAGTCTAGTCTAGTATTATAGTATATATAGGGGATCGAAAAAGCGAGGTCGCCGGGCATCGCTGGCGTCCATCGATCTGTTTGCGGTTGTGAACCCATAATATATCCAATTAATAACACAATCGAAATCCAACAAATAAAACAAAGATAACAAGGCACAAAGCAAAATCGATAAATAGGGAGTCGACGGAAGCCGGCCGTCGCTCGGCGACCCTCTGACGTTACATTAATAATAATAATAATAATATTATAATACACGATACAATTAATTATTTGTAGCATTCCTCACTGTGCTGCACACCGTGGCCCGAATGAGAGTTATTTCTTTTTGGGAGGCGACCGCTGGGGCGTGGCCGGCCTCCCGCTGTTGATGCCGTTGTATTGATATTTCGCCTTCTTCTCCGACGGCTTCAATATCTGTACAATGTTATCAGACACTTAGCATATTATAATAATACTAGCGATCCGCTCCCATAAAAAAAATCTTCCCCGTTTATTCCTACTTCCATATGTGAAAACCGAATTAAAATTGCTCTACCCCATTCTCCAGTTTTTGAAGCGTACACAACATTTTTTATATATATAAAGATATTTTATTTTGTGTCCTTGACTTTTGTTGGTCCTTATTTCTTCCTTATACAATTTTTGCGTTACCAACAGAGTCATTCTTTTTAAATAGATAACATGCTATTTATAAAATAAACATTAACACGATTCAGTGCGCCACCATTTCTAGCGCCTTTGATGTCGAGTGAAACCGCGTAAATCCGATTCAACGTCTCGGATCCCGGGCGTGACGGTTTACTAACGTTTACTCGTCAATAAAACGCGCCTAAGGAAGTTTTCACTTTAAAGAGATTAGTAATTTGTTTACCTGAAAGGAGCACATGAGTGTTTCGTCTACGGACATCATGCCACCTGCGTTGTCAAACTCTCCACAATAGTTGGGCGCCGAGAATAGTGTCACTAGCTGGCGTTTTGCAAAGAATTCATATCCATCTTCCACCACCTATAAAATACATTTTTCACTTTGTCTGATTTCAGATTTAAGTGTTAACACACCGGTCAAAGGCGGCAAAACTCTACCAGTTTTGCCGCCTTTGACCGGTGTGTGCTAGGGGTCTAACAAACTTCATAAAAATCCACAGCATTCATCCCCTCATATTAAGGGGTGGTGTGTCCAATCAGAGGAACAAAATATATATAGTAGGTTATTAATATTAAGTAGTAATAAATAGTAGAATATTCTACACAACGTATAAAAGTAACTAGCCGCGACTTCATCCGCGTTGAAAAATGAAAAATAGAGTATTTGAGAAAATATCTGACATTGTTTTATGGCTGTGACGAAAGTGGCGCCCAATTTTATATATTTTTAGGCTATCTCGGGAACCTCATTTTTTCAGGATAAAAAGTATCCTAAATGTTAATCCCGCCGTGGGTATTTTTTCCACAGTAAAGGTCCCAATGTCCTTTCATCGAAATCCATTACGCCGTTTTTGCGTAAAAAAATTAACAAACATCCATTCTCACAAACTTTTTTATTTATAATCATAGTAAGATTTAATGGAAACTGACCTGATGGGCACGACAAATAAGATCGAGATCATGTCTGTTGAGGAACTTGCTAACCACGTCTGGTCCAAAAGTAAATGACACTCCGCGGTCGTTCTCGCCCCAACCCTGTACGTCCTTGTCCGGATCGGACCACAATAAGTCGCAAAGGAGACCTACAATAACAAATAAGAGCAGTCAGCCCTAGTTTTCTCTATACTTTTTTGCTCCTCGTGCCTAGCTGCCTACACATCTTCTGTACAAAATGTACACACAGAAGACTCGAGAATATGAAATTCAATAAAGTAATATGAAATTGAAAAAATAAAAAAAATAAAATAAAGGGCTATCATTACGTTAGGGGTCTACTATCACATACTGGACTAACTCAAAATTATGAAGGAAAAGATAAAGAGACAAGGTCGGTACAGGTGAATGAGCTTGGATATCCCTTACAAACAAACCAAAACATAACAGCAAAATTGTTGTTACTTCATAGGTTATGTTCTCTAAGGGGGTGGTTACTGCAGCCAGATACGACGGGCTTCCCAGTTTATGACTGTGTAAAGTCTAAACTTACTAAACCATTACTAAAAGAGACTAGTAGAAAAAAATACTTTTGGGGATAATGTTTATAATGGTAATAGAGTTAATTTTTTGTTAATTTTTCACATACAAACTCTTGCTCAAATGAATAGTTCAGTATTTATTCAATGCTTTGTGTTTAATATCCAATGATCATCTTTATACAGTTTAAGATACAGAAACACATTCCCATGATATTTAAGAGTGCTTGTGTCATTGTATGATGATTACATCAAATGTTAAGAATTTGTTCGAGTCATACATAACTAAATAGACATAGAGAAGTGACAAAAATAGAAGCGGCACTAATAACTTATGTAGATACTGTAACAAATTGACACAAATTAGTTTCAGCTGTCAACATATTGTTATTGATTATCTACCTGTGTAGCGGTTGATAATGAGTACAACATGACAAAACCGAGTGGAATTTGCACCTCTCAGTTTTAACGATTTCAAGTATGGATTAGAAATAATTATCGCTTTCTATGGTCTAAGATCCGAAGAGAGGTCGTCCTTCACTCATCTGTTTATACATATTTTATAGACGCAGCATAAGCATTTGGTTTTATTTTTTTAAGATGGATATGTAATGAGCATATTTTAATAGGCAAAACAATTGCTATTTATTTTCCTATATGTAATAATTGATAAAATATACTTTTCATCTGGTAACCAGATGGGTGAAAGAGAACCTGTCTTCGAATCCCATACTACTCTTACAGTAATGAAAATGCTGAAGAATGTAGATTGCATTTTAACAATATGAGAAGTCCTACACAACAGTGGGGCTTTACAATATTGACTATAGACTACACCCAATCATTAGAGGTCTGTGTCCAACAATTAGGAAATAATAATATGCAGGATAAAGACTGATGCAGTACTGTACCTGTGTCGGGTACATCTGTGGGTCTCATTATTCTCCTGATTTGCTCCATGCCCTGAAGATCCGGGGAAAGACCACCATGACAACAGAATATCTTCTCATCAATTATGGCAGCAATCGGCAAACAATTGAAGCAATCGGTAAATGTCTTCCACAGCTTTATGTTGTATCGGCGTTTGCATTCATCATAAAATCCTTTAAATCATCAAAACTCTTTTACAAATGTATTCAATAGAGTTTGTTTATATAATGACAAATTGCAAATACATTTTTGTAAAAATATAGATAAAAAATACTAACACAAATGTTTTATCACTACAGATAGTTTTTATTAATACAGATTAGTATAAGAGAATTACAATAATTACCGTAGATGCGATTTATAGATGCACACTCATGGTTGCCGCGGAGAAGGAAAAAATTCTCAGGATACTTGATTTTGTATGCAAGTAGAAGGCAAATTGTTTCCAGTGATTGCTTGCCACGATCCACATAGTCACCCAAGAAAAGATAGTTTGCTTCAGGTGGGAAACCACCATATTCGAAAAGACGCAGCAAGTCTGTGTATTGACCATGAATGTCACCTACAATATATTCATCATCATAATATTAATCTATAACTTATAAAATTGTTTTTCTTGACTGACTATCAATATACAGCCATAACTACTAAGTCTAGAAAGCTGAAATTTGGAACATAGTATTATTTTATAATGTAAGCATTTGCTAAAATAGGAGTTTTGACCAGCCAGCATAACCTTATTCTGTATATGACTTCCAATCTATAACCTTTTTAGAGAAGCAAAAGTCAAAAAGTTTAAGTTTGTAAGTCAATTTGATGGTTGTGAGAGCTTTTTGAAACGATCTCGGGTAAATATTGGTCAGATTGCTATGACAATATTCACATGATTCACAATTAAGTCAGAAGAACACCTTATAACTTTTTTAAATTAAAATAACCTCACCTGCTAGCAGCAAAATATTGCTGTCATAACAATATGCCCCTATTTGTCAAAGAAGAGCCATGGCGCGCGACTTCTTTAATTCCCATCAATTATTCTGTAAACTTCTGGCAGTAACCTACACCTATGACCTACCCACTCCATGGTACACCCTACCTACCTATCGACGGTCCCTATGTACATAAAGACATGTCAAAAATGGTAATTTTTTTTTTAATTGCATAATTGTCTTTAGATTACCATTATAAAGTTCCTAAAGCTAATAAAATATTCTAGAAAAAGCAAAATTTATAATTACTTATACATATAATTATTTCTAGAGCGGTTTGAACATAAATTACGCTCTCCTGTAAACCCCGGTTTTTGACATGTCTTTATGTACGTAGGGACCGTCGCTATGCTTTGTATGTCACACATACTTGCGACATTTAACCGAGTTGATAGCTTGAGTTAAATTAAGGCAAATAGCAGTTCAAGTCTGAGAACCCTTGGTCTAAGACTTTCTTAATTATCTTTATACCCTAGGCTAAAAGGTTTTAGGTTTTAGGCTTACCGCAAATTTTAAGAGGTGCCTCCAACTCCAGCAGTATTGGTTGTTGCAAAAATATCTCCCTTGACTTTGTGCACAAGCCACGCACCTCTGCTTCTGACATCTGCACTGTTTTTCCTGGCCTGCATCCTCGAACTGTGACAACACAATTTATAAATTCATTGCAACAAATATTACCTTGACTTGACCCATCATATCAAAATTGACGAATGAAAAACTTTTATTGTTTCACAAATGAATGAAAACATCCGTTTACTTATACAACATCATACTTAATGTCAACCTATTTTACTTAATTTATGCTGACACTAAAATGACTTCAAGCAAGTTTATGATCGAAGATGCAACACCACATATTAAATGAAACATGGCAAGATGCTGCTGTTGTTGCTATAAGAACATTTTACACAACAGGTAATACACACACACAACACATGTTGCAATCCATTACAATGCAAGAAAATAGTTCAAAAGAACATGCTAAAAATAGCATTATGTTTATGAATTATATCAACAAATTTATTCATATTTTAATGGCTCGAAAATAGCAAATTTCAAGCTACATTCATTCAAGACAACCAGGACTGTATGGTATAAGTGTAACTTACAACAAACTGTCATTCAATGTTACAAGATTACTTGCAATGCATGCTGTAACAAGCTAATATGTTTGTTGACTTATTAAAACAGATTTAAAAGTACACATAAAAACATTAAAATACTTCTTTTCCTTTATTATATACAATAGGTTTGTAATTGTAACACAAATTATATTTGTAAGAACAATAAATTAATTAAACAAAACAACATTATTTAAAATATAAGTTTCTTTTGAAATTAAAGTATACAAAGAAGTATTACCTCAATTACTATTGTTCAATATTTTGGTCTATATAAAAAATACAGTACATATGTTTCTCGTATAATTATAGAAGAAAGAGAGAATTTGAATTACTATACATGTAACAATTGTCAGGATTAACCACTAAAAAGGAACAAAATCTAGCTCAATACTCTGGCAATAACTTTTGGACATAACCATACATTCTCCTGAAAAGATGTCTTTCAATTTTCCTTTTCTCCTTGCTGTTTCCTGTTGCAGTCTGTATACTGTAGGAAGCCATCAAAAAGCAGCATAGTAAAGTAAAATAAAGAAATCGTGAGTGAATTTAACTTATATACAGATACTATGCTAAGAAAATATAACTTAAAACCTATTATCATGGATGTATTCCAAAGGTAGGACATACTATAAGCATCATTAGTAGTATAGATAGAATATGTACATTATATCTGTGGAGTGTTAATTTGAATTTTTACACTATTTTTATTGTAACGCGTTTCGTTCTCATGACTAAAACAAAGTAATCAATGAAAATTTAAATAATGAAATGAAAAATTGGAATCTGATATAAGGAAATCGATTTATTTATGAGTTTGACGTTTCTATACCCAAATACATAAATGATAATTACGCAACTGGGAGCGTATGAACTAGAATCGGAATTTTATTGTCTTTTAAATTGTACTACTAGAACATCTATCAAGGTTTTCTATTAGCGAAATGAATTACCTTCTAAAAGCCTGTGAATTAGACTGTCAACATTGAGTTCGTCAGCCATATTTACTACACAATTAATTTATGTCAAAAAGTCAAATTATACACCACAACGCTGCTGTAGATTTTGCTCTCTTGTTTTTATCTGTTACGTTTCGATTCAAGAACAAATTCCTTTTCTAGGTATATACAATATGAGTGTTTTATTAATTTTTCAGTGGCGTTTTGACATAATTTTGATTTCCATAAAAAAATATTAGGTAGAATTTATTTTGTTTATGGTATGAACACAGACAATCTAACTCAAGGAACATATATACTCTTTAGATCTAACTAGTAATCACAGAAGTACGAGTTTAATTAAACAAATTTAGACAGTCTTCTCTATGATACCATACCTATTATTCAGTCAGTAACAGTAAAGAATGGTATACGGTATACATAAGAGAATGTAAGGATTTTATCCCTAGATAAAATCCTAATAAAATCCTAGATCAAGACTCTATCGCTAGTCACTATCGATCTCGCGAATATGTACTCATTTGACGCAACTACACCCTTGCTAGGCCTGGTTTGGCCTGCATTTCAGGGCAATGATAGAAACTAGTAAATTGCTGAAAACAATACCAATAACCTGCCTGTCTAATCTGTAAAATTTCCGTTTACCTAGTGTTCATATTATCAAAACTGTTTTTTTTTTGTTTTTTAATAAAAAACATATGGACACAGACGTATCAAACTAATGAGCTTATGCAAAATAGAATAATAAAAATGTGTATTGTAAAAATAAAGAAGTGTATCAAATCAAAGAGGCGTTATGTGTATCAAATTAAATTAAATTGTCTTAATAGTATTTTAGTGTAGTTATATTCTTTGGTACAGATATGGAGGGTAGAGGCACAGGTAGAGGTAAGGAGGAGCAACTTACATAGGTAAAACTAAAAAAAAAAGTGTCTAAAAGCATTAAATTGTGATTCATAAATTGACCAGAATGGCACTTGTGTAGCATTGGTGAATTGATATCATTGGTTGGTTTCTTAGTTCAAGAAACGACCGTAAAGAGTTGGGCCTCCTTTCCTCTCACGTATGTTAAGTTGACAATTTTTTTTTAAATTTCACCAATGTTATCTGATTGTTGATGATTTGTTGATTATTGTTGATCTAATTTTATTACTTGTTGATAGTTATTTTTTGTGTTATAAACTTTAAAATTTATCTGTGAAGTTGGCGAATAAAATTTTTGTTTTATTATTTTCTTATTTTTTTTATCTAATCGATAGAAAATCGTTTGTTGAACACATATCACACTGCAATTACGTTTGTTGATTAGTTGCAGGCTGGCGCAACTCAAAGGAAAAAAAAAAAGTATATGAAACGCATTGACTCTTTAATGGCGGAATAACCCGACTAAGTCAAGGCGATTCCGATTCGAATATAGTATATTATTAAAAAATAAATTGTTGAATGCATTATTAAATAACAATAAAATTATAAAATTAATATATAAATTACCCGTTCTTCTGCTCCACTGGCAATTGGTTTTAGAGGCTTCCAAATCTCTCTTGTAGATACATCATCAGCATGTTTAGGTCTTGATGGGTTAGTGGTAAAAATTTTTGGGTCTAGAGAATAGTCATAGCACCGATTGTCCTTCGTTTATCTAAATTCTTTTTCTCTGGTACATCATTTTCTTTATCTTGACTTGAATAGTTGGTCAAGAAATTTGTGAGATTTTTATTCTTGACTCCCTGATGCAGCTGTAGATTCATTTTTCTTGCCATCTTTTTTAGAATTATTTTTTTTTGCATTTTTTGTCTGCTTCTTTTTTGTCTGTGGCTGTCAATGGTTTATCTTCAGACTGCATACAAAGTAGCTATTATTAATTTTGAGCCATCTAATAAGTATTCGGTCAATTTTGACTTTCCGAATTTCATTTTAGTTTTTTTACGTAAATTAAAGAAAAATTCTTCATTCCATTGAGGCCATCATTCATTTTCGGCTGTCGTTTCAAATTTTTCTTTACTTGAAAAATTTTACCTGTAATGCCGGTCACTCACATTCGCGCGAATACGCGAACCCACAAGTGTAGGACGACATTTGCAAATGACTATGCAAAGTTTTTGCTACATTCGCGCTTTTCCGTGCAGTGTCGGTTTTTAACGCACATCAAAGTGCGCGAACCTCAAACCTTCGCGTAGTCTCCCACACATTCGTGCAAGCATTCGTGCGACCAATTTCGCGTACGATTGCGTATTGATTGCGTAGGTAACGGACATCTCGTTTACCATTTTCAGAGTTCGTATCGTGTACTGAGTGGCGTAAATTGAATTTGATCATGGATTGGACAAACACTAAACTGCACTAAAATCATCTTCACCTTCAACGCGTTCGCATATGAGTATGCGAACCCATTTGCGTACTCGCTGAGTTTGCGAATGAATGTCACGTTCCTTCACATGCGTGCAAAGATTCGTACAATGTAAGAATGTTTGCACGCATGTCAGTGACCGGGGTTACATGATAAATTAATAATCAATGAATAAAGAACTTTTTTTAAACATTGGATTGATTCAATTGTTGATCTAATTTAATTAACAAATAATAAAATTAGATCAACAATAATCAACAAACCATCAACAATCAGATAACATTGGTGAAAATTAAAAAAAAAAAAAATTATTTGCCAAGTTAACATTAATCCCAATCCTCCCTGGGTACAGACGTATGTACAGACCAAAGAATATAACTAGTACAGACTAACTTAAAATAGGGAACCTACTCATTCCGTTCATTCATAAACATAGACATAGAGAATTCATAAACAATATTTATGTAGTCGAAACTGTCGAAAGTTGCAAGGTCTATGGTTGCAAAGTTGCCAGTGTCAGACTTATTTGTACGCTTCTTATTAGTTAGTGTTCTGTGTTTCGCTTCGCTCGGGCAAAATGTCGCTCTATTGGGTATTATATTGGGTTGTCAAGCTATTTTCTCACCGTAATGTGCCGTTCGGGCGGAGTATATGTACGAAACAGCGCGATTTGGCGTGTGCGTTCTATTTTATTTTAGACAACACTTGACGGCTATTTAAAAAACTTGATGTCTATGTATTCTTTTTTCCTGCTTACCATTACTTCGACTATTCAACAACATTGAAGAAAACAACAAGAAAATTTAATGTAGCTTCAAGGAAAACTCCAGTATTTCAAGCGAGAAACGCGGTTATTAATTGGAGATTATCGGATAATCCCCGTAATCAATAATGGAGGAGAAATCTGAGAGTGAACATAGCTATAGTGTTGAAAGTAACAGCTCTTCAAACACGTCTAGGGCATCCAACGATGGACATGACGAGACCATGGAAGTAGTAAACATAATGGGTAATACAATTGAACTCCCATCAGAAATGTGCGAAGATTTAAATCTTTTTAAAGACCTCTTTTCAATGCAAAAGTGGAATGAATTAGATGATCAAAACAAGACACATTTGAAAAGATATTTGCCTCATTACACTGCAAACAATAAGGAGGAAACTGAGAGAACTGTTGACACTTTATTTAACATTGAATCCGTAAGATTTTCATCCCCTATCACAGATTTCTTTAATAATATAAACCAAGGTGATTATCGTCCCGATATTGCCAGAATGAGAAATTTCTTAAAAAAGGCTAGGGGAAAGCAGAAAAAGCACAAGGTAAACCACTTCTTGTAAATTACATTAGTTATTTGTGAAATAATTTAAAAACTTAATTGTTGTTTCAGTGCAAAGCTTATTATTCAAAAATATTACAAGATATTGTTATATCTCAAGAACGGTTAATAGCTGCTGGCAAAAGTGCCCCTCCAGGGCCATTGCCCCATTTACCATTGCATCATACAAAAGTATCTTCTAAGGGTAAAAAGAAACCATATTATTTAAGAGTAAAGGACAGGTATTTTGAAGAGTTAGCTGCAATAAGGAGCGAAGTTGGTGGGGAATTATCTGAAGATGATAACTATCCTGAAGGCCTATCTGAACCAAAACCTAAGAGAAGAAGACAAATGGCTATGCAGGTAGATAATTGCTATATTTGTATTTATATTATATTTTAATGTGATTAAAGAAGTACACATTACTTCATTGATAAGTAAATTAATCACATATGGTGAACTTTGTACCATTTGAATTGTAACTCTTCAGAAGTAATTTATCACCTAATCAACCTTCCAACTGAAATTAAATGAAATTGATAATATTGTAATGAAAACTGTAAACTGTAGAATTCTTTTCATGATCATTCATATCTTTCAAGCATCACTGAATTGCTGGCTAGTTTAACAATATTGACACTATAATTCCACACAACTGCACGGAATGTATAATAATCACAAACACTATCGACTGAAATTAATCTATGTATTAATTATTATTTTTTTGAAATTTGTATTCATGCGATCAGTCCTAGGACTATGAACAGATTTGTTAAGTTAAAAAAAGACAATATACATAATGATAAGATATTTATTAGGTCATATATTAGATTAGCTAATCTATTGGGTGGTTTAGAAGTAGATGGATCTCATTTGCTATCACTACAAATAAATTGACGGACTAATAATATGGACAATATAGATAATGATATAGATGTTTATTAGGTCATCTATCATAAACTAGACTAGCGTGTCCACTCTTGGCTTCACTCGGGAAGAGTTCATAATCTATTGGGTGATTTAGAAGTAGACGGATCTCATTTGCTATCACTACAAATAAATTGTGGGACTATTTTATTCTGATTTTTTTCAAATTCTTTAATTGTTATTGTTAAGGAAATAAAGCTTACAAATTTATTATTTACCTAATTAATTGTAAATTGTTAATGTCATTGGCAATAAACAAAGTTATCCTATACTAGCGGTCCGTTCCCGGCTTCGCCCGGGGTCCATTTTTTTTTACCTAAAAACCTTCCCTGTTTATCCCTCTATCCATGAGTGAAGACAGAATTAAAATCGGCCCAGCCGTTCTCGAGTTTTGTGCTTAGCAACACATTTAGGGATTCATTTTTATATTATATACTAGCGGCTCGCACCCGGGTTCGCCCGGGGTGCATTTTTCTTACGTAAAAACCTTCCCTGATTATCCCTCTATCCATGAGTGAAGACAGAATTAAAATCGGCCCAGCCGTTCTCGAGTTTTGCGCTTAGCAACACATTTAGGGATTCATTTTTATTGCACAAATTTAATTTAATTAAATAAAATTAAACTCCAATCACATCCATTACTTTACAGGGTGCCGATAACAGTGTGTCTGGTACAGTCGGAAATTCTGACTATTTAAGACCAACAACAATGGATTGTCTAAAGTCTGTTCTTGCAGCTCACAGAACTCGTAGACAATATAGAGATGTAAGATTATTTTTAATTTAAAACATAATTTTTTAAAATACATTATTTCTATTAAAGGTGTAAATTCGTTATTAAATATAAATTGAGATTTATTGAGATTTGCACATAAAGAAAGTTTTAGAATAAAACAAACTATTGAAAGGGCGAAATTATTGGTGTATTTTATTTTAGACCATCGGAGATTAATTATTGCCAACACTGGTCCATAGATATTATTTTAATTTATGCTTAAAGCTGCTTATGGTAACACAATTTTTTATGCTTTCTGGTAATCTATACTAATATTATAAAGAGAAAAAAATTGTATGTTTTTAATGAAAAAACTCAAAAACTACTTGAACGATTTTAAAAATTCTTTCACCTATAGAAAGCTGTTCAGACTACATTTTATAAAGTTATCGTGTAACAACTCATTATATATTTGTGCTCCCTCATATAATATATATATATTTTTAGTGTGTTTGCATTAGTTTTTCTTATGAAAAACTGTAATTTTTAACATAATTGTATTTTAATTTAAGATTCACCCAGAACTGAATACAACAGGAATAACTTTGGAAGATATAAAAGAAAGAGTGGCCTTCGTTAATGGTGCCAAAAAACTTATGTTTGGAAGTCACAAGACAGATATACCAACACAAAAGGTTAAAAGGGCTCCCAGAAAGGATAGTGGTAAACAAGTTAAGAGCGAAAAAGGAGCCAAAAAAATTAAGGAGGAAGTTATTGATGTTGAAAACAAATCTTCACCAGTTAAAGTTGAAATTAAAATTGAAAAAGAAGACTCTGACTCTAACAATTCGTTTGTCGACCCGATAACAAGCCCAAAATCAATTAAGTCTAAAAGTGTGGAGAATGTTTCTATTAAACAGGAGGTTGTTGATAAATATCCAGACAATTCTAGGTTTGTAAAGCTAACCTAACTGTTAATTTGATTAATAAAAAACTTTATTATTATTATTAACCCTTTGTCCATCTGGAATAATCACTGTACAAAAGTACAGTGATTTATTTGTATTCAAATATTTGCAGTGGTTCCTGAGATTGCCCACAACATATACAAATCTTCTCTTACTCTATAATATCAGTATAAATTTAAGTGTTCTTTTTTGTCATTTTCAGCATAAACTCTGAATGCAAATTAGATGGAATAAAGCAGGAGCCAAACGATACCTCTATTCATAATCCAATGAAATTTATACAACCTGTTCCTATTAAACTGGAAGATCTGGATGGAATCGGTGAGTGCAAGGTTGAGGCCCCAAATTTTTCTCACTAATAAAAGCCAATAGGCTAATGCTAGTGCTGGTATTATCAAAGTATACTCTCTATCCACTCTTTAGAACTTTTGTAATAAATCGAAAATAACTAAATATCTCTATCATTCACTCTTATTTCTTAATTGGTTTAAAGTCAGAATGGTTGTGGCTTTATATTTTTCATTAGAATCATAGAATGAGAATTTCAATTGAAAAATAGTTTGCATATTTTATGTCCATGTAACAACTTGTTCTAAAAGCAGATGTTGATAGTGTTTGCTGACACCATCTATTGCATAGGTTCATAAGTACCTTTTTTGATCTCTTCTGCAATCATATCATTCATCTTTAGGAGATTGTGCAATTGTTGTCGCTTTCAATTAAATGACACAATATATAAGAATTAATCTTTCTCTTGTAAAGATAATAAAAACATAACTATACTAGGGCCATTGAGAAGCGATACCAAATGTAAACAAAGTTACCGCAAGGTCATTTTTTTATGCAGGGCTTTAGCGCGGCGATGTCCGGGTTGTCCTTGAATATTATTATCAAACGGAAGCTCGTATGCTAATTTGTCTCTTTCTATCTTGTGTCAAATTGATACAACATAGAAAGAGATAATAGATTGTCAGTTCAAGTAAGGTGAATAAACTTTTGTATCTCACCAATTTGGCTCTACTTTATATCCTTTGGTCCTGGTCCAAACTCGTTCATCTCTCCAATTTTGTATTGTATCACTTGATTTCCTTATTTGTTCTTCTAACCTAAAAGAAGGCACCTCGTGATATTCAAGTGTCTAGTAGATTTTTATTTCAGTGATAATAATGATAAAATATATACATTCTAGGCTATTTTACAGATATGATGGCGCTACCAGTTGAATTGGCTGACGACTCTGGTTCAGTGGTACCAACGGGAATTTCTGGAGTATCTTCTAAAGGTTTGACGGCGACTACCGTTGGAAATGCTGGTGTTGGAAACACACCGACCACTAGAATGAGTTCAGCGGGATCGTTCACTGCTAACACTACAAAGACCGCAAAGTTAACGGAAGGAGTTGCAAAGACTGGTGTCGGGTGCAGTACAAAATCTGGAAGTGGTCTGTCCAAGTCTTCCGGGAGAGGAGGCGTCAGTGCTTCAGGGGAAGATATAGAGCCATCGTTGACAGAGTCGACACATGCGAATTTCTTGTCGTTGGTGAGAGTGTTGTTTCCTGCGAGGGCCGCTCACAGAGCTAGCCTACAACAGCTTCAGCAGCGTTGCGCTACAGCTATGAAGTCGCCGATTGCACCGTTAAATACTTGGTACAATTGTGAGTAGAAATTTTATTTGCATTCAAATATATTGCTATTCAAACGCCGTTTTATTAAGGAGTACCTAGGCGACCAAGCTTGTTTCGTATTTTATAAGTTAAAAAAACGGACGAAAGCAAGATCGGGTCGTGCCTCAATTTCAAACAGGGAGCCCTTCGATTTTTTTTATACAACTTCAGAGGCCTTGTTGGCTTGTTGGTTTTTATACAACTTGGAACGTCAGTACCAGATACAAATTCAATTGTTGTTTGTGTGATTGCGCAACTCTCTAGCGATAGACAAAGTTTTGCGCGGTACAAGTTACCAAAGTCAAGAATTGTCGCTATTATCACTATCTACAATATGAATATTAAAAAACTTTGGCCAAGAGTGCATAGCCTCTTAAATGTTGAGAGACTGTTGTTAAATGTAAATGTAAGGGTTTCATCAAATATAAAGAGTCTTTAAAATAATTTTTTACACTTTGCAAGGGATTGATACCTTGTAATAATGTGGCCGTTAATTATATCGAAAGTAGTACTTTTTTGAGTGTATTTACAAATGTAAATACACTTTACATTCAATTTACATGTAAATACATTCAATTTACAGTATCAGAAGATTGGTGTGGTCAACTGGAGTCAGCTTTAGATTTTCTTGCGGGAGAAAGGGGACCGCATCCAGACGATTTTGTGCCATATTTGCAATATATACCGGAAACTAAAGTAAGTTTTCCTTAAAATGTAAATCTGATTATTTTGTGCTAACTTGAGAGAAAAGTGACACCCTTAAGATATGTAATATAAGACTTGTCTGACTGTCTTAATATTACAGTAATAATGTGTGAGCTTTTGTGTTTCGGTGATTAAGAAATGCCAGAAGTCCATTTCACTATTCCTTCCCAATCCCCTTATCTTTAATCCTTCTACAGTTGAAAGCGCACTTGTAGCACCTGAGGCGTTGGTTATGTTATCGACGACGGTAGCCACCTACCATAAAGTGGACCGTGGATCTTAACATAAAAAAAAGCTTAGCTTTCTGTCTGCATCCAGCCTTAGAGCATAGTTATTTCGCATGAAATGAAAGACAATCGATCTGTGTATTGAGTGGTAATGCGGGAGTTATAAAAGTGTGGGTGCGTTGGTACAGATGTACCAGTGGATAGGCGCGGGTCGCGACGGGGACGCGATTCTAGCGCGTCTGTGCGAGCGATGGCTGCGCGCCTCCTCCCCCAACCCGCCCGCAGACCCACCGCCGCCCAGGTACTTATTTAACTTCATATTGTACTGGTTAGGGTGCTTACCTAACGTCTCAGGTTCGAATCCCGACGAGGTCAATTTTGGAAATGTACTTTTCATATTTGCCTTGGTTTGGATTTGGAAAGTAGTGACCACTGCGTTTCGCAGTCATATTTGGGCAACCCGTCTGGCGTCAATAACCACCCCATTGCAGAAGAATACCGTGAAATAACAGCATATGTGCTATTGTGTTTCGGTGAGTCAGTTAGGGATCCCTTCCTACCGTCAGGCTGTCTGTCGACGTTAACATAAAAAAAAAATACTTGTTCAGAGTTCAACTTCCCACGGAATCTAAATGATTGTAAATAGAGAAGCAAATATAATCTTTAATATACAAAAAAAATAAGGGAATCACATAAGTTTTACATAATTATGGTTTCTCCAAAGGAAAGAAAACCAAAATGGATCCATTTTTGGGTATCCCGAGACTATTATATAAACATTACGCATGATAATTGAAAATATGAAGCAATAGTTTCCTCAATAAAGATTACTACTATTCTTATTAATACACGAAAAAGCACATTTAATTTGGATGTATTGAAATTTTTAGGTTTGTCATATCCCGGCATTATTGCCACATTTTTTTTATTGTAGATACCCTACGACTTGGATGATGCGAGCGCCAACTAACTCTGAAATTGCTGAGTTTCGAGCGCAGGAACGTCGCAGATTCTCTGCAGCTACTAAGCCTTTCACATACATACAACACGGGTACGTATGTCATTCATTATGTATGTTTGTTTTAATTCTTAGTGAATGAGTGACCAAGAAGAAAAAAGTAATACTCTTGAAGAACCTTCAAAATCAAGATATATAATGACTGAATATTAATTTTATAGTTATTGTACTTTATAATTTCACAAACATTTTTCCTTCAATGATCTTAGGTGTTAAAATGTTTATTCAAAAACACTTAAAAAGAAAAAAAAAAGATTAATTCTCAAAGTCATATTGCCACTTTCTCGACATGTGCATTTAATATCGCAGGTACCGGTCGGTGGTGGGCCCGTGCGTGAAGGGAGGTGGCGTGGCGGGCGCAGGCGGGACGACGCCGTTGGTGGCGTCGCGACCTCGCGCCGTCTCCTTTCCGGCGCTCGTGAGGGATGCCCTCGCGCGACTGCCCAACGGCGAGGGCAGCCGCCATGACGTCATCACAATGCTCAAGTTAGTAACCTCAAACAGACGTTCGTCTCATACATCTTAACTGGTCAGTTCAGCATCGGTGAATTTATTTTAAAAAGTTAAAATTATTTTCAGTAAACGGCGATACATATCTTACGAGGTCAGAATCACAATTTATGCCGAAAACGGCGTTACAATTTTTACTATATTCATGTGCTTTAAGTCTTTCGTTTTATTAATAGTAAAACGCAAATGATTACAGAATGTCCCAGTGGATAGCTCCGTCTAGTGAACAGACGTTACTGACTCTTACGTCGGCAACTCTAGAGAAACTGTCGGCTATTAGAAGAGATCCCATCGTCAAGTACGACCAGAGAACTGCTACCTGGATATATCTTCATCGGCACAGGTAACATAGATTATAAAGTAGAAAACTTGTTTATTACTTTATGTTTTATTGTGATTGAAATGTTTTAACTGTAAGGTGTAGCAAGGGCTACCCCTTAATTGTATTACAGAATGGGACACATCAACATATGCTTTTAAATACATAATGGGCTTTTTGTATACGCAATGTCTAATAGTTTAAAACCTGTTACATATAGCTAGTTTAAAATTTAAATGTTAATTAATTTTTTTATTTTACATTTTTTATACAATCTTTAAGAGTACCTGCAGCTTACTTAATATTTACATACTCATCAGAGAATATGTGCCCGACAGGCAGTTGCCACCCTCAATATGTGAATTATTATCAAATTTATGTTTATTTTTTTATAATTTTAATACATAGAATAGATCAAGATTTTTTATTTTAATTCGGTGGGTCTTTATGTGTGTTAGTCGTCGATGTCAAATTGTTGTCAAACCAAAATCTGCTATGTGTATTCATTTATTTATAAAATACTTTCATTTTCATTTATAAAAGACAAATAAATTTACGTATAATTAAGTTACAAATAAAATACTTTTTTTTAAAAATAAACATGTAATTTTTTTTGTTCAACGGTATCTTATTGCACATACATATTTTAGTTTGACGACGACGATATTTACAAATACATACAATTGTTAGGTGTGAAGAGGATTGGTTGAAAAGTTTGCCAGCCAACAGCCGAGGTTACAGACCGAAGTCAGCAACTTCGAACGCAACTCCTGCGCCGGCTGCCACGCGGTTACGCCCACAAGAGTCTATCGCAGTGAGTATTTTTTCTATGAGTCTGACCAATGAGTTTTGTTAAACATATCACCAGAATACTGGTCACTAGAATATTACTACAGTGTTTTTATTTCATTGATATCTTAAAAAATGACAGAGTTATAAGCGTTCAAAGTTAGCGCGCCGCCCACATTTTTCAAACTGACTCGCGAGCGTTGATGACGTCACAAATCGACAGAGCGAGAGCGATCGACAGCCGGCGACACGGTTAAGGGTCCCTTACGGCAATCGAGGGTCGGGATTGTAAAAGAATTATATAGTAAACGATGCTCCACAACCTTGAAAAAAATAACACAGCTAGCCAATGAATGTTACTTTTTGCTGAAACATTCGAATTTAAGATAATGCTTATGGATAAGTGTAAAAAAAATCCAGAAAATCACTAAAAACGTGTAAATCGCACTCCCGTTTTGTTACAATTGTGTCGGTAAGTATCAAGAATTATTAAATGAATTTTATCAAATAATAAAGTTAAAACTATAAAAAAATAGATACAATCTTCATTTCTTAATAAACATATTCCTATTTTGCGTAAAAAAAATCACAAACTTGCCCAATTTTTTCGCTCAAAATCTTCATACAAATTACTATGAAGGCTATTATTATGAAATCACGCTCGGGCCACGGTTCAGTCTGGTTCAGCCGAGTCGTGTTTGGGCTCATCGGAGACGTCTCGACGAGATAAAAAATTTGAACCCCCCCCCCTCTAACCCCCTCAGCCGTAACTCGGAAACGGCGCGACGCAGCCGGGTCGTGTTTGGGCTCATCGGAGACGTCTCGACGAGATAAAAAATTTGACGCCCCCCTCGGACCCCCTCAGCCGTAACTCGGAAACGACGCGACGCAGTGGGGTCGTGTTTGGGCTCATCGGAGACGTCTCGACGAGATAAAAAATTTGACGCCCCCCTCGGACCCCCTCAGCCGTAACTCGGAAACGACGCGACGCAGTGGGGTCGTGTTTGGGCTCATCGGAGACGTCTCGACGAGATAAAAAAATTGACGCCCCCCTCGGACCACCTCAGCCGTAACTCGAAAACGACGCGACGCAGTGGGGTCGTGTTTGGGCTCATCGGAGACGTCTCGACGAGATAAAAAATTTGACGCCCCCCTCGGACCCCCTCAGCCGTAACTCGGAAACGACGCGACGCAGTGGGGTCGTGTTTGGGCTCATCGGAGACGTCTCGACGAGATAAAAAATTTGACGCCCCCCTCGGACCCCCTCAGCCGTAACTCGGAAACGACGCGACGCAGTGGGGTCGTGTTTGGGCTCATCGGAGACGTCTCTCCGAGATAAAAAATTTAAACCCCCCTCGGACCCCCCCCCGGCCGTAACTCGGAAACGACGCGACGCAGTGGGGTCGTGTTTGTGCTCATTGGAGACGTCTCTCCGAGATAAAAAATTTGACGCCCCCCTCGGACCCCCTCAGCCGTAACTCGGAAACGACGCGACGCAGTGGGGTCGTGTTTGGGCTCATCGGAGACGTCTCGACGAGATAAAAAATTTGACGCCCCCCTCGGACCCCCTCAGCCGTAACTCGGAAACGACGCGACGCAGTGGGGTCGTGTTTGGGCTCATCGGAGACGTCTCTCCGAGATAAAAAATTTAAACCCCCCTCGGACCCCCCCCCGGCCGTAACTCGGAAACGGCGCAACGCAGCAAAGTCGTGTTTGGGCTCATCGGGGACATCTCGGAGACGAATTTTTTAGAGTAGACCAAATTTCAAATTTTGACAGTTGCGGTCTACTCAGTAGACCATGGTCAACGGTTTTAGATAAACGGTTGCGTGTTGGGTATCATTTGAAAGGTCTCAACGAGGGTGACCAATTTTACTCCCCCTTTTTACTTACCCCTAATTCTTCACGAATTACAAAAAAGACCCAAAACCAAACCAAAACAATTAACTATGGCAAATGACAACACCTAACTCACAACCGCGCCCTTGCGGGCTGCTTGCAGACCGCGGTAGCAAGCACGATCTAGTTAGTGTATAATTATTATTTTAGTTGCACAATACAAAATGAAATTGTTATTCCCAATTACAAAAATAATATATTGTACTGAAAACGTTTGTAAGCATTTTTAATTTTCAAACTGGAGTCAATTATATGATCCTGAGCATGAGTTTGTATAAATCAGAATAGATATGGTTATGCACAGGGTAAGTTAAAATGTCGTTTAGGGGTATAAGAACACGATTTACTTTCCAATAAAACCGTAAAACTTGCCAAAAGTCGTCACTAATTGGACGCTTGTATAATTTGCCGTAACATCATTATACGCTTTGCGTCTTCAAAGTGCGGACGTGTGTGGAACTTTCCTTGCGCCCAGAGCTACGCTCGGGCTTTCGAGAACGTTCCATATGTAGTAAATTTACCATGATGATTATGTAAAAAAATCTGACTCCTAGAAAACTTAGGATCTCCTTAGATTAGAACTTATGGCATACTGTTCCTTACAAACCTTCTATTCATCAGTTGCATTCGGTTCCAAATCTTTCGACGCGCTTTGCACCCTTGCTTTCCTCTCTTCCATTGATTTAATAATATAAGGCGGATCTCGTATTTGCATGCACCGAGAATGCCGTGGGTTTCTGGCCTGATAGAAATCTTTCTGTAAAGTTTCTAGCTGCGGAGATAAATAGTTCCGAGGAGTAATTTTTTAGTTGCGCAGTTTACATCATAATTTCAAGATCAAAGACGACATAGGTATTTGAAATTTGGCGTGATCTTTTGACACTAATGATATTAGGTTTGACAGATGCGCCATCATGCGTTTCGTTATACGCAAATGGGATTTGGTCATTTTTATTATTTAGTGATCAAAATACTATTTAGTGCTTTGTCTCCTCATAATTTATAAATAAGAGCATTTTGTTTCGTTCTACGCTATTTAAATACTAGATCGTGCGTGCTGCTGCGGTCTGCAAGTAGTCCGTGGGGGCGCGGTTGTGAGTTGGGTGTTGTCATTTGCTATAGTTAATTGTTTTGGTTTGGTTTAGGGTCTTTGTTTTGTAATTCGTAAAGAATTGGGGGTAGGAGACTTTTACTTAAAAGGGTGAGGGAGAGGGGATTAGTTTCAATTGATCACCCTCGTTGAGACCTTTCAAATGATACCCAACACGGGGGTCTACCTGTAACCGTTGACCATGGTCCTACGAGTAGACCGCAACTGCCAAAATTTGAAATTTGGTCTACTCTAAAAAATTCGCCTTCCCGAGAGCCGTCTTAGATGATTCCAAACACGACCCGGGTGCGTCGCGCTATTTCCAAGTTACGGCCGGAGAGGTTGGAGGGGGTGTCAAATTTTTTATCTCGCAGAGACGTCCCCGATGAGCACAAACACGACCCCACTGCGTCGCGTCGTTTCCGAGTTACGGCTGAGGGGGTCCGAGGGGGGCGTCAAATTTTTTATCTCGTCGAGACGTCTCCGATGAGCCCAAACACGACCCCACTGCGTCGCGTCGTTTCCGAGTTACGGCTGAGGGGGTCCGAGGGGGGCGTCAAATTTTTTATCTCGTCGAGACGTCTCCGATGAGCCCAAACACGACCCGGCTGCGTCGCGCCGTTTCCGAGTTACGGCTGAGGGGGTTAGAGGGGGGGGGTTCAAATTTTTTATCTCGTCGAGACGTCTCCGATGAGCCCAAACACGACCCGGCTGCGTCGCGCCGTTTCCGAGTTACGGCTGAGGGGGTTAGAGGGGGGGGGTTCAAATTTTTTATCTCGTCGAGACGTCTCCAATGAGCACAAACACGACCCCACTGCGTCGCGTCGTTTCCGAGTTACGGCCGGGGGGGTCCGAGGGGGGCGTCAAATTTTTTATCTCGGAGAGACGTCTCCGATGATCACAAACACGACCCCATTGCGTCGCGTCGTTTCCGAGTTACGGCCGGGGGGTCCGAGGGGGGCGTCAAATTTTTTTATCTCGGAGAGACGTCTCCGATGAGCACAAACACGACCCCACTGCGTCGCGTCGTTTCCGAGTTACGGCCGGGGGGGTCCGAGGGGGGCGTCAAATTTTTTATCTCGGAGAGACGTCTCCGATGAGCACAAACACGACCCCACTGCGTCGCGTCGTTTCCGAGTTACGGCCGGAGTGGTCCGAGGGGGGCGTCAAATTTTTTATCTCGGAGAGACGTCCCCGATGAGCTCAAACACGACCCCACTGCGTCGCGTCGTTTCCGAGTTACGGCCGGGGGGGGTCCGAGGGGGGGTTCAAAATTTTTCATCTCGGAGAGACGTCCCCGATGAGCTCAAACACGACCCCACTGCGTCGCGTCGTTTCCGAGTTACGGCCGGGGGGGGTCCGAGGGGGGTTCAAAATTTTTCATCTCGGAGAGACGTCTCCGATGATCACAAACACGACCCCATTGCGTCGCGTCGTTTCCGAGTTACGGCCGGGGGGTCCGAGGGGGGCGTCAAATTTTTTATCTCGGAGAGACGTCTCCGATGAGCACAAACACGACCCCACTGCGTCGCGTCGTTTCCGAGTTACGGCCGGGGGGGTCCGAGGGGGGCGTCAAATTTTTTATCTCGGAGAGACGTCTCCGATGAGCACAAACACGACCCCACTGCGTCGCGTCGTTTCCGAGTTACGGCCGGAGTGGTCCGAGGGGGGCGTCAAATTTTTTATCTCGGAGAGACGTCTCCGATGAGCACAAACACGACCCCACTGCGTCGCGTCGTTTCCGAGTTACGGCCGGGGGGGTCCGAGGGGGGCGTCAAATTTTTTATATCGGAGAGACGTCTCCGATGAGCACAAACACGACCCCATTGCGTCGCGTCGTTTCCGAGTTACGGCCGGGGGGGTCCGAGGGGGGCGTCAAATTTTTTATCTCGGAGAGACGTCTCCGATGAGCCCAAGCACTACCCGGCTGAGTCTGCTGGTCCTCGCTGGTTTTTAATACCTGTGTTGGGGACATGCACCTAGAAACTTTTAGCTTTTATAAAATAACGAAGATCTGGCCGTCGTGGGCTCTTGCTCTATGCATACGTACGTGTGTGCGTGCGATGCGCGAGCCTCGATCGTTGTGAGAATAACGCTAAAAACCTAAACTTCGCGCGGCGCGTCTCCGAAACCGGCCCGCTATCGATGTGTGACGTCATCCGCTTGGCGCGCGCGTACTTGAAAATTTAAATAACGACCGCCACTTTCGGCGCTAATAACTTTGGAAATACTGCATCGATTTTGATGAAACAAAAACCACTGACATTTACATAACCATAGCTCTCATGTTATGTATGTTTTATTGTCATCTTCAAACCTATCGGTCAGACTCACTATGTATTGAACTAGCTCTTGCCCGCGACTGTTCTCTATACTCTATATCCTTTTCTGAAACCCTGTATGCAGAATTTCACGGTGAATTATATTCACGAATGAATTATATTTTTGCATTTTTCTTTGTAATAAATCAAAAAGTACTGGACCGATTTTAAAAAATATTTCATCTATAGAATAATAATATAGAATAGATAATATAGCTACATTATCAGGGAGTAACATAGGCATATTACAAAGTTACGCGTACGAAGTCGCGTGCAACAGCTAGTGTAGGATTTAGTAATAGCAATTTATATAGTAACAACAAATTTAGTAATAACAGTTTGATGTTTTCGAATTTTAGACCACTAGATAGTATAGCTAAGGTATATTATTATATATTATTTTCCTCAGATGGATTTGGACGTGGGCAATGTGGAAGAGGTTATAGAGAACGCGTCGGACAGCGACGTTGACGTTGACGACTCGAGCGTTCCAAGTTCAAACACTCATCTCTCGTCCGCTCAACTTTTGATGCAAGCACAAGCGGCCAACGCGAACAAACAAACAGCAACACAGAGTAAACATAAAGGGAAAGTGACTCCGACCACAACGAAGACTAAATTAACGCCAACGAAAACCACACCCGCTAACACCAAGCAGACTTTCTCACAACCGAAGCAAACGTCGCCAACCAAACCCACGCTAATGGCTCAGTCAGCGAAACAAGCGAGCGCTATAGCTCAGTTGACGAAACAAAACGTTAAGCCGATGAAACAAGTGAGCATAGTGAAACAAAGTGTAGCCAAAGTGACACAGGTGCCAGTGAAAACTACAACCAGTATTGTGACGACCAAAGTCCAGCCAGTGAAAACGGTGACCACTCAAGTGGGGTCGGTGAGAGTGAGTTCGGTCGTTACGGAATCGCCCAAGTCGTCGCCTACGATAATTGCGGCTCCGCAAAAATCGCCATTGTTGAAACAGAGGCCTTTATTAAAAGTAGATTCATCTCTCACTGCGGTGGTAAGTAAACTTTTGCTTAAATTTTGGAAGATAATAAAGAAAATAACTTCGGGTTTTCAAACTAGAGTTTTGTATGTTTTAAAGGTGTTAGATTTATTGAAAACAAGCTGCTCTGACAGTTGTTGTCCTGTCAATTTCATATAAAAATATGATCCAAATTTCCAACTTTTTCCATGGATTTGCAAATTTTTTTTTGCTGCTGCTGTGTACCTGATAGAACTGTTCTCAAGTGATGTTTCGCAATACATGTTGCAATTGATTTTTATTTTTATAGATTACAAAATAACTATTAAAGTAAGTAGTGGCGCGCCAAATATTTTATATTTTTACATGATCCCTCGGGAACCTAATATTATTCCAGGATAAAAGTATCCTATATGTTAATCCAGATAATAAACTATTTGTGTGCCAAATTTTATCCAATTCCGTCAGCCGTTTTTGTGTTGAGCCGTTTTTACTTTCGCATTTATAACATTATAAGGGTATTATGCCAAAAACTTGTGTCTACACCTCGGTTACTGAAACAAATCTACTTAAACATGTTCATTATGAAAATTAAGCAATGCTAATGGAATGCTATTATTTATTTTCAGTCAACACCTACCCTGAGCCTGCACTCTGTAACAACAACAACAAATGTAGTTCAAGCTCAAATATCAACAGCTGTACAAAATCAAGCTAAGGTATAAAATCTACATTTATTTAAACTAAAATTTATACTTCAGGTAGCCTTTTGCGGATTTCTCTTAGTACGAGGGGTGTTCAATAAAAAGTGAGAATGACAAAGACGCAGTTATCTTTTAATACAACTTATTTTATTTTTAAACATAGTCACCTTTTAAGTTAATACACTTGATATATCTTTTTTCTAGGGTTCACACGGCGAACGCAGTGTTGCCACACATAGCTATCTCTGACACACCCCTCGTATATTATGTACTTTTATGTGTCTCCTTGTACCATGAACAAAATATGTATTTTCTTTCCAGTTGACTCAGGCACAAGCGACGAGATCTTTGTTAATAAGACCCCCAATCGTCCAGACCACTGTGACTTCCGCACCTACTATGTCAACAACAGTGGTATGTATTACATACAGCACATATTATAATATTATTTTTCTAAAGTAAAAGTAGCCTAAGTTACTCCTTATAACATCAGCTATCTGCCAGTGAAAGCCGGAATGGAGATTAGCCGGAACAAACAGACAGAAAATTATAAAAATACAAATCTTTTCTTATTAACTAGCTTGGACTACACGCTGACAGGCACATCTATCACTATTACACGAATTGGTATGAATTACTGCTAGTAAATTTAGTTGTCTTGTTTGAGTCAGTAATTGGAACTTACATCATACATTCAGTAAAATTTTTATAATATGATGTACTATTTGTGTACCTAAATAAATAAAATGGTTTTGTGTAACGGGTATGCCCGCCGGTCTTTTACTTTTGGCGAAGGATACGCCTGCCGATGGCGTCTCCTGTTGGTCAAATGCTCCAAGCGATTGAGTCAAAGTGTGATTTGTTGCAGGGCGGCGCGTGCGCACGTCGAGGCGCCGGCATGTTGCGAGTGCTAAGCCCCGCGGCGCCTGCCGCCGGCAAGTCGCTCATTTCGCCCAGAGCACTCTTGCAACAAGGTACAATTTTATTGCTATAGTTGTTTCAGTGGATGCCATTTGAAACTTATGCCCTTTCTGATCAAGTTCTATAAGTCACTTACTTACATATCAAATGTTCATTTTTTATTTGGATATATAATTATTTTTTATTAAAACTATGTCTTTCCTTTGCAATGTAAAAAACATAATTATGACATCATTAAATAATAGAAAATACCGTGGAATTAATTTTGAATTGTTCACCATTTGTATATTTATCTGCACATTTATCTCAAAATCCTTTTGTATAGAAAATACACTTTTAATGGATTTGTTTATACATTCTCATCGTTGTCATCGAACTCCCATGTAGCATGTATTGGTTTTTTTTTCAGTTAGTATACATACAAGTGCAATGGGTAATATAAAAATTCTTCTTAATACATTCTCTTTAGATGTGTTTAAATATCTTCTGAAAATGTGGTGTTATTAAATTACAGGTACACCAACAACTAAGAAGAGGTCATCTGTACCTACTGTGACTTCATCAGTGACTAGTGTAGTTCAAGTGAGTATTATTTTTCGTTTGTTGGTTTAAAATCAAATTGTACTAGTTTGTTATTACAGAATTTATTAAAATTCAAGACATCAAATAAATGAAAATTTTCAACAAATGAATGAAAATTTTCATTCGCATCAACAAGAAACGCCACCAGGCGACAAACTGTTACGACAGTTAAAATTTCGTACAGACGACATAACAGCGGCTATTTTAATTAGTTTTTAAATAACGGAGTGACTATTAAGTAACGAAATTAATAAAAAATATATATTAGAATTACAGGTAATAGAAAATCCACAAATAAAATTAGAACACAAGAAGAGTTTGACTTTATTGAAAATTATTGCGAAAGTGGTTTATTGCGCGGATATGATTTCTGCGCCGATTAATAAATTGTCAGTTTAAAAAATTCTATTGTTCATTTTAATTTTTTTGTATACTCTTCTAATGGAAAAAAACATAGTTTCATATAAGCTAGCGGCGCTTATGTGAAATATTTCATACAAACTTTGAAGGTCAATTGTCAATGTTATTTGCCTCAGTGAATACCTTAAAGTGTCATATTACCGGCAGACGTGCGCCGCGACGACCGTTGTAAGCAGTGCGACGGGCGCTGTAACGTCACCGATGGCGACGCGCACAGTGCAACTGCCTGGCGGGCACACCGTGCAGCTGAGCACTGGCCACACGCTGCAGCTGTCGTCGCTGCAACTGCCCACGCACAGCGTGCGCTTGCCCAGCGGACAGACCGTGCAGCTGGCCTCTCCTCAGACGATACAGGCCATCCGCGCGGTGTCCGCCGCCCGCTCCCCCTCTACAGTCCCGCCGCGCCTCCACCACACGAAGCCCACGCTGCAGATACCAGTTTCTACGGTGCAGGTAAACATTATAAATATATCTGCAGTCCTCGGATAAAAAGAACTAAAGGTAGAGCCATGTGGACGGCAGAGTTAATAGATTAAGGCTCTAACTTGTGGTTTTGGAATATAAATATTTCCTTAAGCGCCGATGAATAAATATTACAATTTCTTTCAGCTCGCTGGACAAAGTGTCCAACTGACAGGACACACAGTAAAATTGCCCAGCGGACAGAGCGTTCAGGTGGCTAGTCAAAGTGTCCAGTTACCGACCGGACAAACTGTACAGTTGGGTGGGAATGTGCAAACCGTTCAACTATCGGGACAGACTGTCCAGCTGGCTGGTCAAACGGTTCAACTTCCCAGCGGACAAACGATACAGTTGGCAGGCGGACAAACCCTGCAATTGGCCAGTGGACAAACGGTGCAATTGGCGAGTCAAACGCCCAAATCAATAGCTCAAGTTATCAGGGCTCAGACGGCCGCAGATAAACCTGCCCAACCCATTATGGCTAAACTTCTAACTAATGCTCAGGTATTCCTTTTTTATATTAATAATAATTATGATTTATTGAATAAATACATTCAAGGAATACTGTTTTTTTTTTGTTATGTTAATGTCGACATACATAACACAAGCAACGCAACAGGTGCTGCAAGTGCACTGTCAACCATAGTAAGATTAAGGATTAGAGATTAGGAACCCACCCACCGAAACAACAGTACACATGCTGTTATTTCCCGGTGGTTTTCAGTAAGGGAGTGGTTACTGCCGCCAGATAGATGCCCTGCCACTACTATGCTGTGCATCCAAGAAGGCTAGAAATCAGATAGAAAATATTCTTAGGGCAGATAGAAGTTTGCGTGCACCTTTACAATATTTGTATTCACATGTGGATTAAACCAATAATCACTTAGTCCAATGGTGATAAAAAAAAGGAAATTTTGGTGCCTGAGAAGATTAGCAATATTAAAATGCATGTATATCTAGTTGCACTACAATGTACACATGTATTAAAACAAGTCGCAAAACTAATTTCGAAAAATAATACATTTCAAAAAAATGTGCTTTCCAATTTTTTTTTTTTTCAAAAAAATAATGATTTTTCCAACCCTGTTTCAGGGTCAAATGATATCACTGGAGGGAGTTGTGGGTGCCACGCGCACTATACAGGTGTCGAGTGGGGGCTCGGCAGGTGCTGGTGGGGTTGTGGGAGGTGCTAGTGGGGTGGTCAGTGGGGCAGGACGAGGGGCAGTGCGCGTGGTTCCGCCCGGTGTCCGCCCTCTGCTTTTAACTTCGACTAAGCCCCTACACAACATTATATTACAGGTATACAAATGTTTGTTATTTTTTATTTATCCACCACAAACCATGTGACTTTGGTTGCAGAAAAAGGTTAAAGCTTACAAAGACATCTCCAACTAAGTATATTATATAAAATATTCTTTAATACATAGTATAAAACAAAGTTACTTCCCGCCGTTTACTTTTTTTTCAGAGTGATGGAAGTGCGCTACGTGTGACCTCTAGTGGGGGGGCGACTCCGACTCAAACCATAGTTTTAGGCAATTTAGGTATGTTCACAAACTTATTTTTACAGCTATTCGCACATTGATATGCCTGCAGTGGCATTTATGTTACATCATTTAAAGTTATTAAAACTTTCAAAAGGAAGAAAAAGAATTATTGCTATAAATTACTCTTTTAAGAAAACTTATTCACTAGCGTTTTTTAAATGTAGATAAAGTCAAATGTTAAAATTCTTTGAAAAATTAATAAAGTTTATAGTTTATATTTTGTTTAAAAAAATATTTATTTAAAAAGTACATATCACCTGATAAAGAGTGGATTTATACATTTCCATCACACCTATTCGAGAAACGACAATTGGCTTTAGAGGATAGCGTTTAATTTTCTCTCTTCTGATTGGTCTTAGTTGTGAATATAAATGTTTAATTGTTTCATAATGATTTGTTTTGTTTACACTTTCAGTCCAAAGTTTATACATACGATTTCGAGACGTAGTATTGCTCTTTCACTCGGGACTAAAATATATTGTTCAAAAAAAAGCAATTTTCGATTAAACGCTACCGTTGTGTGATTTCCAGGAGCACAAACTGCTGCTACTTCTACAAGTACAGCACCCATATTGAAGTTGCATCAGGTAATTGAATATGCTTCTCATACTTATCAACATTTGTTTCACTATAACCACATACGAATGTTCAAACAATGTAGGTTATTTAAATAATATTTATAATGATAATAATTGCACACATATTTCTTGGCATTATTTGTATTGATTTTTTTTTTGTAGTAAAAAGAATGCCTAAATATTTAAATAACACTGATTACCATTACTATTTGTTAATGTGACCAAATTTTTTAAGCTGTGGCGACTTATTTAATGTCGTTTAACATGTAGACGTACCTTTGTTTAAACATTCAATAAGCTGTTCTGTTATATAAGTGAATTTATATATGAGTTTATTGGAAATAAAAAATAACTCAATTATACATTTTAGGTGAATCCATTACAAGTTAAAATTCCTCAGGGCGTTAAAATTCATCAGGTGAATAAAATGATTGCATGCTTTAATACGATATAAACAATAATGAATGGTGGGTGATGCAATAACAATAGAATTATTATTGAACGAAGAAATTACATATTATGAAAAAGAAAAATACGAAAATTCGCAAATTTTAAATGATTTAATAATAATATGTTTAAATATAATAATAAAACAATACATTGCGATAGTATAGCCAGATTTCCATTCAAAATCCATTGTACTGCAACCAATTTACCTCCTCTATGACGTAAAGTAATATGTTTATGGAGTTTTCTTAAAAGTAACGTACAAATAAGGGCAAAAACTAATTGGAGACTTACATTCCAAATTAGAAAAAAAAAACTACTTTCTAATCCGTTGATTACGGTAAAACTAAATCTTCATAATCTTTCATTATCATTTTTAGTCCTGATTGTCTAAAAAAATGGGTGCTGAATATTTTGACTGCGCCTAGTAATCTGCGTAAATAGTCAGATATTTCACATTACGTACATAAATAAACTCAGTTTGAAGTTATTATTGTTTATTGAGGTGTGTGTATGTGGGAGTGTTTTAATTGTGGAGTTTATATGGGATCTGGCACAAAGAAAAAGTTTCTTGAGATAAAACAATTTGCGATATTTTGTGTTAAAAGAGTTTGCATGTACAATAATAACAAGATATTTTTGAGATTTGCATGCAAAGATTTGCACAAAAGGCACATAGATAGATACTAATGGCTGTAATAATTATGACTAATGAATTAGGTGAACTGTGCATTATATTGTAATTTTTTTGGAAATTGGTTAATGCGATTTATAAATACATATTATCAAAAAAGTTGGTCTTCTTGTTTTGTGACGTCATAATTCCAGATTCCATTCTTGAACAATTCTGATGCAACATTTCTTTAGCCATTTTTTTCTATACTTTAAAAATATGTTTTATCCTGCTAGGTCGCCAGCGCACTTACAGTGTCACAGTGCGGTGCCTATGCTTATACGTCGCGCACGCATAGGCGTAGGGTACGCCTACGCCTATGCGTGCGTATAATATGCCTATACCGACATACGCGACCGACGTCAGCGTAGGAGGAATGTAGGCATTACTGTTCAAACCGATTTCAGTCCGATCAGAATTCTTTCTAAGTATATCGACAACGCATAAAAGTGCACGTGTTTAGAACTTTCCCTTACGCCTATCAATAAAATGTCGCCTTGAGGTAAAAGCTTATTTCTTCACATTTCGTCATTCATTCTGATTTGATACGTGATATTAGGTCGTGTTGCTTTACAGGGCGGTGGAAACGTAGGCGTGACGTCGCAACTGACCGGAGTTCGCAACGTGTTGATGGACGGACAACAACTGAAGCTGGTGGCTGGACGACACGTGCTCGCGCGATTGCTTCGCCCCGCCCTCGGCCCCGCCTCGAATCTCACCCCCACTCTCGCTCCAGCGCTCACTCCAACGCTAACCCCAACACTCACCCCGACGCTCACTCCGACGCTCACTCCGACGCTCACTCCTGCCAACAACCACACCCCGGTCCAACCTTCGCCTCCGCAATGAGTGCAATTTTGACACTGATAAATAATAACAATAGTAGGGTAAACGTGGTCATTAATTGGAATTAAACTTTAATTGTTCATGTTAAAATCTCATATTGATTTGAGCCGACATGTTATACAATACTTAGATAGGTAGTATGTATTGCACATTACGCTAACATCCGGACATTGTTAAAAGGTTACATATCAGTACTGTTTTCATACAGACGTTGTAGGATCTGATCTTAGAATGTGTTAAATGTTGGAGGTAGTCTTTGAAACTACTCAACCGATTTAAAAAAATTCTTTCACCAATAGTTACAATAGAATTTCAGGAGGAACATAACACTTTCTAAAAATAAAGATCCAATGCTTGGCAAAAGTATAATGCCAGGCATCAATGTATGTTAGGCGTTATATCTTTTATTTTTCAACGCTGACGAAGTCGCGGCCACCAGCTAATTAAATATATACTCACTATTTACTCTTGCCATCACACTTTAATGTAGATAATATTTTGCAATATTAACTCAGTTTTTACAACAATTTTATTATTGACAGATGGCGCTAAATAAATTGTCCATGTTACCCTCGAGTTTGTAAAGAAAATTCATGGGTATATCCTCAATAATATCAATCAACGTTTTTAATAGTGATGACTCGAAAAAACTACTCAATGACGTCATCGTCATTGTCAAACCAAATCTACTATACCTTTGAGATATTGACAAAATTTTCCTGAACATTTTTACATTAAGGTTTATTTAAAAAAGAAAAGGATTTTATTTGAAACTTAGGGTTGTTGTACGTAAACTTATTTGTATGTTATGCATGAAAATTTATTAGTTGATTATTTTGATAACAGAGTTAATTTTGCACACAACAGATTCTAGATGCTGCACATAGCATATTTTATTAAGAGGGCGTAGTTTGAAAAATTGTGCTCATATAGGCATTTAGCAGTTTTTTACACCTTAGATAAGGCAGTGAATTATGAATAAAGTCAAAATATTGGAATATCAAAAAAGTACATAGCAAATTTTGGTTTGACAACGACGATATTCAGTCAAACGACGTTTCATGGTATATATTTGCAGATATTATTGTCATATATCAATCATATTTTTTTTTAATTATAAAGAAATCATTAAATATAAAAATCTCATACAGAAGGGTATAAAAATTTATTTAGATCGGTGATAGTTTTAAAGTATCATATTATATATGTCCGTATATTGAATTGTAAATACGATCTTATTATTAATAAAAACCTATCAAATCTCATCTAAAAGAATAATAATGGTTCGATTTTAAATTATTTATGTGCATAACTCTGTTTGTATATACATATGTAATTGTAAATACTTGAAAATTAGATTTAAATGTTTATCGTAGGTAGTTGAAACGCTAGATTTGTCTGGAATTTGTAGGAAATTTATTATGTCTAAAATACATATGGCTTTAATTTTACCGAAGAAAGTTGTACAAGCATTTTAAAAAAAAAATGGCTCTTGGAATATTCAAAAAATCATCGAGAATTTATAAATTATTAATAAACTAATAGTTAAAAAAGCTCATAAACTGCCTATTTCCTAATTTTTACGACAAAGGTTAGTTTTTATATTATGGGGTTGATTTAACGGCATTAATATTTTTTTTATTGTATATTGGTTTTATTGTACATATTTATTAAATATCACATCGTTTTTTTATTTCTAATTTTCTTTTGTACATACGTAGTTAATAAAACGAATATTTTAAATTATCAGACTTTTATTCCGCTGTCAGCACTGAGTTTTCGGCTCATAAAAATTATTATTGCCCTATAAAATGTAAATAATATTGTAAATTACCTAATTAAACATTATTGTAAATAAAAGATATAAATATATATAAGGAACTGAGGAATTTCGTTGATTGATAGAGATGCTATCATGTTTTATGTTAGTCTTATGTTAAAATGAAATTTTTTAAGGCATACACTTGTGTTTTATTTACACAGTAATTACTTTCTAATTTTAAAATTGAATAACTCAAAGGTTATACTTAGATAAAAAATCTGAGTAAACTCAGAGGAATCGTTAAAGGAAATACTAAGAACAAACTGACAATGCTTGTAATTTCTTATTATAGTAGATTATAGTTTCTCAACCTGGGGTAGCGATGTGTTCAATAAATAACTTATACGAAATAATTTAATCCAAAGCATGTGAAATTGTGCAACACGCTCGTAAAAGTTTAAGAATAAAAAATATCAATAACGGATTACCTGGACTAAGATATAGGATACTTTTTATCCTGGAAACATGTTAAGTTTCCGAGCGTTCGTCTAAAAATGTCAACAGTGGCGGCGCCATCATTGTCACAGTCACAGCGATAAAAATGTCTGGCGTTATAACCAATATTTTCATTTTTCAAACGTAGGCGTAGGCACAGCTAGTATATAAATAAAAACTACCATGTTGTGGTGAGAAAACACAGTTATTTATTCCATACTTTATTTACATGTGGGGTGTAACAGCAATATAAAATAATTATTTATGCATTTTTTTTTGCGTTGGTATACAAAAGAAAATTCACGTAGTAGTTAATTTAAATATAATTTCTATTACATTCGTGTGCGATTCACATAAAATATAAAATTTTATATATTAATAACATAAAATTTTTAGCTCAAATTTTCATTTTAGTCTACTAAATCGGTAAGTTGAGATCTCGTTGGCAGTTTTACATAAGTCGATCTGGCTTATGCATAAGCGCCTTTACAATTCCTTCCATGTGGATTTAGGTAACGTTTACCATTGCTATAAAGGAAGCTAACTACATACTATTAGATTTACCATTGGGTATTCTTTGCAATATTTGAATTTGGTAAAAACTTAGTCTTATTTTAGACATCAGTTTGACAGATTGAAATCTCTCGATTCTGTGGCAATAACACTTCAAATATATATTTTTTATATTGTTGATATGAAATCCACGGCGGAAACTTAGTAGGTAAACATTATAATAATAAATATAAAGGAAGAAAGTATATTTAATAAAAAAAAGTTTTATTATAAGTTTCAAATCTTCATTATAACTGTCAAAATGATATAGGATTATTTCGACTGTAACCAAGTCAGCAAATCAGAATATAGTAAATAGGTATCACATTTTTACTAATTTTCATCACGGTTAACTAACACTGAATTGCATAATATACTATATCTAATTAAATAAACACAAACTTGTGATATTCAATTCAAATAAAATAGTACCTACCGTTACTAACTGCATGCTCAAATTACGAAAATATGTTCGCATATAAGCAGTTAACTCATTCCTCTATCAGTCTTATATTAAAATATAATAATTGAAACATATTTTTAATAATGAAAATCTAATGAAATGTGACGTACAACATTACACCAAGATTGATATAAGTATTCCATCTTAATCTAGGGTTGCCTACACAAAAATATGCAATGTATGCTTATTGTAAATATTTAATACCACAGGGCTTTAGTTAATACTGACGAGTCGTTATTTTTTCAGTTACTTTTTCCTACTAAACGTTTAGATTCACCCATTATTTGTTTATTGTGCATTAGCGCCTGTATCTACATTGAATACTGCAATTTTTTAAAGAAGAATATTAGTTATTGAAAAAGTACACGATATCCACAGACAAAATAAAAAAATGTGTATGCAACGAAGTGTGTTATTTCATCTCTTCCGTTCCCTTTTAAACAAACTAGAATTCATTATATATTTATCTTATGAAATTTAGTTTTGTTTGAAATGTAGTTCAGGACATTCTAAAACTCTCCAATGGCAAAAGAGAAAAAAAAATCAAAATAATTTCGTTTTAAGTCAAATTATATAATTGGCCAAAGGTGGAAATAATGAGAAGATTCAAATAGTAAGCTAAATATGGAATTTAAGGTCAGCTCCTAAAATTTTTATGTCGGCAAATATACGTAGTGATTTGAGATAGGTTACTAGTAGCCAGCAAGAATAGAAAAATGAGATGTTGTAATAATCTACAAAGAAATTCATTTTCATAGCTAACTTAATTTTATCTGCAACTTTATTATTATTAATTCTACAGCAGAAATGTGCGTAACTTCTCTGCTTTATGATTAAACTTAATACAGTATCTTGTTCGGTAACCTAACATGAACCTAACTTAAAACATTTCTTCAAAATGCTTTCATTCAAAATGATGTGAAACAAAAAGCAATAAACAACTAATTTATATAATTTACGTAGCACAGATATTTCATCATAATAGAGTCCTTGATACTTGTTGCAAAAAAGGAACTTCGGCATCATCATTTTCTAAGTTAGCATTAAATACAATGTGGACCAAGTATATTATTATGTCATTAGCAGCTATCAAAAATATACCTTATTTTCGCGTTTCGCTTGTCAAGTGTTAGGTATATTTTAAAATGTTAGCTGTCCATAACTATAATATTCAGACCTATGAACAATAATATCGTAGATTTTTTGGCTACTCAAGAAAAATTTGCCGAACATTAGTATATTATATGACTATTTTTTAAATATGATAATACATATCAGGCCGACGATATATGTAGGTATAAGTATTATTATTTACTGATAATGCTGATTTTATTTTCTAATCAAGCATTGTGCTTATTTCACTGGCAACAAAAATATATGTGATATCACAATGACAAACTAATATAATAGCTCTTAAACATTTAAAGATTTTTCTCAAATTTTTAAATAGAGAATCATTTTTGTACTTCTCAAATAATATTAAGAGTGGTATACGTAAACTTTTAGACGATGTCTAATTAAGTGGGATCCATAGGTATAGGTACGTAATAGTGGTAATGCTAACTAATATAATATTATCCTTAATTATAATTTTATTTTAATAGATAAATGTGGCAAATCACACTCAATAAATACATTGTAGATTATATTTTGTAACAAAAATAACTTTAGCAATTTTAGCATTAGACGAGTAAGTACATAGTTAGGTATCTAAAAGTCGAAATACGTTATGTGTACATTAGGTACATATATACTCCGGCCAAACATTGAAGTAAGAAACAGCTAAGGGTGCATTCACACCGGACATTAGGCAGCCTACTGATTGTCGGCGAAAGACTCGATTTACATGATTTCCAATACAATTGTACTTTTCGGTCATAGTGATAGTAATTACAACACGATAATATATTCCACAGTCAACGACTTTCAGAAGTTAATTATATGTTTTACGTGTATACACCATATACATCGCACGTTCAATTCGACATACTGCGATATTCACTGGTGTCTGATTCAACGCACTATACTGTATTGTAGAATCCTACACTGAACAAATAGCGTATTATATCTAAGTCTAGTGTGCATAATAGTGCAGTCAGACTTTCGTTCACTTTGCTCGAATTTAGCTTGTGACTGTCAAAAATTATAACACGCACTAAGGGACACTAATCATTTTTATCATACTTTTTATTGGACCAAATCGTAATGAACTATTTTTATTTCATTTTAATAAAATAATCTCTAAGAAAATAATTTCCTAAATTTTTTCTTATGATTTTTTTTAAATTTTTGGTTGGGGTAACTACATGCAATAGTAATTTATAAATAAGGTTTAAGCGATAAAACAAGAAACCACAACAATGCACGGTAAATGCATGTTTGGTCCAATAAATGTATGTGACACTTTAAGCTGACTTTAAGTAGGTATCTAATCTATTACCTACATTGGATGTTTTACATATTAATTTTGAATTAGTGCCTATATATTGCTGGAATATATTTCAATTTTAATCTTAAGAATATTTATTGCCTATTATTTAAGTAGACAATAAATATTTTTGTGTGTAAGTATTTTAATAACATTTATTTTTCACATTTTTGGAATTTTATCTGTTTTAGTAATCAGACGGTTAATGGAAAGCATAAGCATTTCATGAGAGCTGCCACATGATAATAAATTTTCATAGAAAGATGCTCGATGCGCCTCTACTGTGTAGCAAGTACTGTCCAAGAGCATGACTGTATTTTATTTCTAACCTCGGACCTAATTGTGGTCTAAACAGATTTTTATTTTTAACATATTATGTAGCAATTTCTTTATCGAGTATGGAAAAAGGTAATATTGCAACTGAACTATAAGTAAAGAAAGCCAAGGAAACAACGCATAAATGAAAAATAAACCCGGCCGGCCCTCTGTCCTTTTCCCTCACACGAAGCGGCCGGCGGCGCTAGAGGAAGCCAACTTGACGACCCTTGAAAGTTTGTTTATATTCTTTGCGTTCTCACGTTGGCTTTGCTTTAGTAAGTATTGGGCAAAATTGATATTTTTGCATTCCTGTCTATTAGAAAATAAAATCAATGTAATTATTTTCCTACGGTATCATCTTCTAAAATATGCAATACTAGCATCTTGAAGTACTGGCGTTGTAGTACGCATAGTACAGATGACACCTTTCAAGTGATTTAGCTATTGCGTACGCAGCCTCTGTTTTTCTATAAATGGTGATGTTATTCAAGCTCCTTATACAAATTTCATATTTTCATTAATAATCGATTAGTGCTATGACAAAGATTGATAGACATGCTAATAAGGATTTCGGAAAAGACCATCTATCATACAACTATATACAAACTATAGGCACTGAAAGTTTAATATGAACTGCTTTAGAAGAAAAACGGCAGTGACCCTCTTAATCGTGTTTTTCAATAGATTCTACACTAGTAGCTGGGCAGCTAAATTTTTAAATACTAGCGATCCCCTTCCGGCTTCACCCGAGGTGCAATTATTATATAAAAAATCCCGCTTATCCCTCTTTCCATATGTGAAAACTGAATTAAAATCTGTCTAACCATTCTCGAGTTTTTGAAGCGTACACAAACCAACTAAACTTTTTTATTTATTACTTAAAGAAGAAGGTACCAGGCGTGGCGAATGTGAATATCTGATGTGGGTGTTATCATAGATCTAGTCTATGGTATTATATCAACAAGAACACAACTCGTGAGATTTTTTTAAAATATTATTCCATCGTCATCTAATAAAACTGAAAAGCTCCAAAAAATATCTGACAGATATTTTAATGAGAAAAATGAATATTTTTTAATATTTTATATGACCCCAATGAAGTTATTATATAGGTAGGTATATAACTTATTAATGTTTACAAATGAAAAATATCGTAGACACAACAGATAACCACAACATTATTTTGTTTTTTGCGAAGGCAAGCAGAGTAGGTACTTGTTTTTGGCCGCGTACCGCTAAGACCTTCCCTGGTTTTTGTACCGTCATTGTATTAGTTTCGTCCAGATTGAAAACTCTTGTACCATTGCCAAAATTTGGCTCTCTTCGCATGACATCTTGCAGATTATCAAAAAAGATCCCTACGTTGTGTCTATTGAAAGATGTGGCTCTGCTTAAACTACAGCCTTCTGGGGTCCTCAAACTTAAGACTGGATGACGCTTTCTAAAATGATATAACCAATCGACGCCAGCAAGTTGTGTTTTATGCCAGTTCTGAGGAACCATGATATTATTTGTCTGCGCCATTTCGTAGGCAAGTTGACGCACTTCCACTGGAGTTAGCCCGTAAAACATCTGACTGCATTTCACAATGTATTCCACTAACAACTCTTCTTGGCTGCTTGTGAATATTCTTCTATTTTCATAATTCGGTGTAAATTTTATATTTCTTTCATTTTTGAGAGTCTTCATATAATATCTGTATAGTGTAGTATAGGGAACATCTATTATTTTGGCAGCTTGTCTGATCTTTTTCCCCTCATATATTAAGTCGATCCCTTCTTTTATTGTTTCTTCCGTATGCATACCAATGTTAGTTTTTCTTTTACGATTGCGTACCATTTTTACCTGAATCAATTAAAAATAAAGGTTAAGTTAAAAAATATACATATGTGGGGCACTATGAATCACAGTCCACAGTGCCCCATATGAAATTAGTTCACAGTACCCCACAAAGTCAAATCAAAAACAATAACTGAAACTACTGTCTAAATTAATCGTGACGCGGTAGAATAACCACGATTTACGTAGCTCATTAAATGGTTATTAGAAAAAAAACAAACAAATAAACAATTTGAATGGCTAAGTTCATTAAAAAGATTCACAAAATAACATCGAGAAAAAAAAATGACGGCTTACGTTTCGCCGAGCGGCCGCAGCGCGACCTCCAGCAGCGAGAGCGTGGCGGTGACTGGCGGGTGAGAGGGGTATTGGATAGATCACGCGATCGTTCGAAGTGAGAGTGTGTGTGTAATGAATAGCGCGCGAGATATTAGTGATTAACCACTGTGCCCCCTGATTCACCCTGCCCCCTGCTCCCCTACTACACTCGCGTGCAACTGAATCGACTCAACCCCACAGCGCGCACGAAAACCAGTTTTCCTCAAAACCATCAGCTGCCGCAAACACAGTTTTTTTTATTATATTGCTTAATCTTTTGGCTTTGCAATGAAGCATCGATCGTGAAAATTGGTTCCGTAGGTTTTTTTATAATAAATTACTAATAAAAATGTATGAAAAAATGATGTTTAGGAAAGGAGGTTTGAATCGATTCATTTGCACGCGAGTGTATTTTCGACAATAACTGACATAGCATATTGAACTTTAAAACTTGTAAAGCATTTGGCACACTATTAATTGTTATGAATTCCATTAAGCAAGAACATTAAAATTTGTATTTTTAAATGCTAATTATTTCGTGTGTTTGAGCCGATAAAGGCATTTGTTTAATGGACTCTTATTTGACTATTGATCGAGTGTTGAGAGTCGTTCAAACGCTATGCAGCAACGCGTCATGGAAGCTGAATATTGAATATATCGAATATTTTAGAAACCATTAATACCTGCTTACTTCAAAACGTTTTATTTATGGGCTCTTCATTTTGTATAACTTGCAAAAATAAAATTTAGATCGTATTGCGTAAAAACAATAATACGTAATTATGGCCCATTTTATCTGCTATAAGTAAAAATCAGTCCACCTATTCATTCTGGTTCAAAAATACTATTGTATTTTATTCCATACACGCTCCTCACATCATTTTAATGTATTTATGTATACCCATGTATAAGGTATGTATAGTAGGCATTCACGGCGGACTATTTAACAAGCATTAAGCGATGTGCGGCTGATATATTCACTCCTCTGTGTCTTCCGCATTCTCGGCAGTCAGTAAGTTTGTGTTGTCGTCGGCTTGAAGATCGGCGGTCAACTTCTAGAAAAAAATTTAGGCAGAAGATTTTAAAAGATCCTTAGATGACTTGTTTCACATTCACAGACAACGCTTTGTTAAGTATTTCGCAGTCTTTAGAGCAGCCCGTCTGGCGGCAGTAAACACCTCCTTACATATAAAATCAACAGCATATGTGCTGTTGTGTTTCGATGAGTGAGTAAGGGATACCAGAGCCCGTTTCCTTATCCCTTCCTAATCCTTATCCTTAATCCTACTATGGTTGCCAACGCACTTGCAGCACCTTTGGCCACTAACGCTGGCGTTGCTTGTGTTATAGACGACGGTAGCTACATACCAAGTTGATGGTAAATAAAGGATACTTATAGTGAACCATAGATTAATACAACTGCTAGATAAATATAAAAATAAACCGTTACTACTAATTAATATTTAGATATCTTGCAACCGGTCTGACCGAAAAGTATTTTGCAAAAATGTTGTCTTGTGGACGCCTGTACATACTGATAATGGGGAGTCCCGATGAGTAGAAATTTTAGAAACAGTCTCCCTTCTAAGATCTAGATCTATCTAGCTACAATTTGTTTGTTTACTGTTCAAGCGAGCAGTAAACAAATTCCTGCAGGGTCGGTAGCGCACTTGCAACCCCCTTGTGTTGCTTGTGTCCTTAGGCGATGGTAGCCACCCTTAATAATATTAAAAGAAATCTTACCCCAATGTGAGCTGAGGCGGCGTGCGATCTCTTGCGACGTTTGACAGCTAAGGCAAGCAGCAGTACTAACGCCACTGACGACAGGGCTGCAACCAGTAGCGGCAGAAGCAAGTTGTCGCCTCGAGAATAGCCCTAAGTTAATTTTATTCATTATTAATTTGGTAATAATACATTTCAATCAAAAGTTTTTGAAATGCCCTGCAAATCGCACACTGCGTTCTGCAATAAATGAGGAAAAAACATACAATTGTTAATTATTAAATAATTCCTGACAGATTTGTATGATTTGAATGATGACAAAAATAAATAGCGATTTCATTGTGATTAGACATCATTTCATAACACGAGCCCTAAAACTGAAAATCGTAATTTCAAATTATGGGTTCTGGTTGACTGTTTTTTTATCGTGCAAATAACTTTAACGCGAGATTAATAAGTATAAAAACTTATTAATGACATATCCAACTGGTGACGACAGGGCTGGACAATAGGCATTACCTCTCTCAGATATTAAGGCGCGATTTCACCATACTCTGTTAGTATTTGGCATCGCTGTTAAGTCATTTAACAGACGTTTACAGTATGGGAGTGACAGCGCTAAATGACTTAACAGCGATGTCAAATACTAACAGAGTATGGTGAAATCGCGCCTTAATTTAGCAATCCAGATAGGTACTGCAGCCAGCATTTTAAGTACCTAAACTATTAATATATTATAAATAGTAAGTTTCATTTTATTGTATTTTATTATTATTATTTATTAGTATAGTTTTTAGGTTTATAAGTTATTGTGGTTTTAAAAATAGTTAGTTATATTTAAAAAATATAACTTTAATTGAATTATTAATTATTTTAGTACATTAAAATGATTTAATTATTATTTATTCTCTAATGCTACCTAGTAGCGAGAAAGTTTATAAAAAGAGCGATATGTATTCTTATTTTTATAATAACTTGTTTTATCATATAAAAACCTATAATGAACAATAATTAAACTCTAAAACCGACTAACTAAATAGATTTATCGATCATGTAATTTAGTTCCAACTACAGTTACCGCTATTTAATTTCCGTTCGTTCCGCGTAAATTTTTATTACATAAGTGTAAATATTGTAGTCATGCTTACCGTCCATTGAAAGTAAGACGACGTGTCAACGAAAGGCCACCTCGCGCCGTACCAGTCTCCGTCACTGGCTTTCGATACAATCACTTCATCCGAATCGATTCCTGGCGCCGCTGAATCTGGCTTTAAGGGCGGCAATGAAAACACTTCATCGACTTCCAAAGACTCTTTCACATCGTCATCATCGTCGACAGAAAGCAATGCGTCTTTTAAATCATTCATCTTAGTATCCTCCGTAGAAGAAGTTTCTGTAGTAACAGGTGTTTGCATTGTAGCCGCTTTTGTAGTAATTAATACATCGTCGAAAACTCTTGAATTTGTTGTGAGTAATTTAGCTGAAGGAATAATAGGTGCGACTGTTGGTGTTATTATATTGTCTCTTGCATTTGGTATCCTAGACATGTAGGGATCTAACATACGAATGCTTCCCGAAGGCGTTCCTATGAGTGGTATTTCATCGTTATCTTCAGTCGGTATCGGTGGAATCGTCGTAGAAGTTGTTGTGCTTTTGTACGATCTCAAAGCTGGTAAAATCCAGGAGAGTGTTGTTAGTAATTCTTTAGACTCAGTAGACAAAACTGTAGTCGGTAGCGTCGTAGTTGACGTTTTCGAGCTCTGTTCTAATTTTGATTTTAATGTTGAAACGAATTCTGGTAAAATTTTAAGTTCCTTCTTTCGAGATTTCACTATTTCACGACCAGTAGGCGTGAGTGGTGCTGTAGTTATCACGTCTTGATCGAGATGATTTCTACGAGCGTGCAGCGCTCCGTTCAATAAGTACAGAGGAACGGAAGCTAGTGCCAAAGCAACGAATACTCCGAATAGCACCAGCAAAACATATTTAATAGTGGATTTTCTCCGAGAACGTCTGATGTGTATAGACGGACTGTAGTCTCGACCTTTCCCTTTCAGGCCACTATTATTGAGCACTTCCTCGGTTTGAGGTAGGATCGTGTATTGGAGACTGTTCTCGCCGTGCCTCACAGTTTTATACATGTTAGCGGATGCTAGATATCACAAAATAAGAAACACTACTCTTATGACTTTTTAAAGAACACACTTATCACATATTTTCAATTAGCGAAGATGGCACACGTACGTTTTCGCGACTCATCAATGTTGAGGAGACGGAATGCGAGACATTTCGGTCAGTTGTGAGCTTTGTGCAGCGTTGTTAGGGGGCTTCTAGTGTGGAATTGTGTTAACGCATGCGTGACAACATTGAGCGGCTGCGCGCTTCCCTACAGCCGTATTAGCCGGTTCCCCTACGGACCTAACTTTGAGGTTATGAGTTAAAAGCCGGCTTGATTACCGCAACCATATGATATGACCACAACCATAACAATAACATTAGAATCGCCTTAGCTATATCCAATACATTATGTATTACAGAAAAATGCTCTATTTTATGTCATCCCATATAACATGCACTAATAAAATTTCTATATATAAAAATTACGTGTCACTTTGTTTGTCGCCAATGAAATCCTAAACTACTAAACTGATTTTAATAAAACTTCGTAACTATGTGTAATTTGATCCAACTTAAAAGATAGGATAGTTTTTATCTCAATTTATAGTATTTTTTATTGCAAATTATTTGTTTATTATATGAGAAGTTATAAATTACCTTACACCGCCATCTGTGAGAATCTCATGGAACTCACAGTTGTTTTAAATCTTATTTTAAAAGTTATCTGTGAGTTCCATAAGATTCTCACAGATGGCGGTGTAAGGTAATTTATCGGCTGGATTAAGTAAATATTTATTATAAAAATTGCACCCCGGGCGAAGCCGGGGGCGGGTCAGCTAGTAAAATATAAGAATATTATTATTATTTTTGGCCATGCACGATTCATTTTAATTGAATCAGATAGCTACATTTACGAGTAAATAGCTTTCCAGCTAGGGGTAGGGTACCTACCTACCTAAAATATATGTCCCGTCCATTGAACTAGTCCCGTCCCTGTAATTAAGTCTACGTACTGTTCGTACAGTTATGAGTTATAAAAGTAGGTTAACAAAAACAAGTCATAAAGAAATGTATCGCTATGGTTCAATGAATGTAATATGGCTCTTCCGTTGCCGTCAGTACTTTCAAGATCGTCATGTCTGATAACAAAAAATCAGTAAGTAAAGCACTTAAAGCAAAAAATTCCGACAAAAACTTTACTTACATAGTAACATTTAATTGATCCTCTATTTATTTCAGTTAAAAAGCTATGTTTCTTTGATTTTTCCATCTTGTAATTAAGTTTTTATTAAATTATTATGTAACCTGCAAGCAACAGCTGTCGTTAACTGGGGACATCGTTTAATACCTATGGACCCAAACTCGTATAAAAATTGCAAAATATAAAAGATGTGGATAGTGGATTTTCCTCTGAAATCCTTAGACAAGTATCTAAGTACTGTTAATTCACGATATATATGCATATGTATATGGTTGGCACAAAAGTATTGAGACACTACAAAAGGAACACTATACATTTCCTTTTTCAAGTTAATTATTTTCGATAATATTCTAGTATGTTGTAGGACTTTCTAGGTACTTCTGATGTCCCCCCCTAGGTGGGCCATGACCTTGTCGTGGTGGGGGGGCTTACCCTCGCCAGTTCTTGGCGTAGGGGACCAAGAAGGCCCACACCGTGCGCTCCGAGCGGGTTTGATTGAGACACCAAGCCCGTGGCGGAGCGCACATTTGGAGGCCCTTAGGGTGGCCCCTGGTCCACTGCTCATTTTGGTGGTGGGCGGGACTTGTTCCGCCCACGTTAGAGGTGGGGGAGCCAATGGACATCATGGTGTCCATTGAGTCATGGTGTCCCGATGGTTTGACTGTTTTAAATCAGGAGACAAGAGCCTTGAAAGTCAGCCACGCTCAGGACGACCAACCGCATTGAATGATGACGATTTACGCCGCGAACTGCAGTCGAATCCAGATGCTACCACACGTGAATTAGCGGAAGCACTTAACTGCAGTCACCACGCCGTGGAATATCATCTGCATGATCTTGGGTATTGAAAAGTTTTGGCTTGGTGGGTACCGTACATCCTTACAGACGCCAGTCGTGCAGTCCGTGTCGCTATCTGTCAATCACTTTTGCTGCGACCCCGACGTAAAGAGTTTTTGTCTGCTCTGGTTACTGGAGATGAATCATGGATTCATTACAAGAACGACACACGTCGTGCTTTTTGGCTGCCTCGAGAAGAAACGCCACCAACTCAACCGAAGCTGAATCAAAGAGCCGCTTAAAAGTTCTGCTTTGCTGTTTCTCGGACGCGCAAGGCATGCTGTTTTATGAACTATTACTGTAACTATACTATACTATAAAGGCTGACAAATATTCAACCCAGCTCACCAAACTATCTCCTGCTATCAAGAAAAAACGACGAAGACGAGTCAATTTAGTTTTACTACACGATAACGCTCGACCTCACGTCGATTTTGCCGTTCGCCAACAGCTGGAGAACTTGAACTGGGAGACGATACCGCACCCACCTTATTCCCCAGACCTCGCCCCATCAGACTATCATTTGTTTAGAGCCCTGAAACAACATTTGCGGGGTAAACAATTTAATGATTTCTCTGATGTAGAGGCGGAGTTGAACAACTTTTTCGAGACACAGCCATTAGAGTTCTGGGCGAAAGGCATCCAAACTTTGCCGGATCGTTGGCAAGAAGTCTTAGATGCTAATGGTGATTAGATTACATCATTGACTAAGCTTTTTGTATTATAATAATAATACAAATAAAAAGTAAAATATAAAACGTAAACCAAGTGTCTCATTACTTTTGTGCCAACCCGATAGTTATATAAACTTATGAGATAATTTCTTCTTTCAGTCCTCTACATTTACATTAATAAGTAATAAAATAATTAATAAGTACTAAGTAATTTTCTTTTACTGATAATTACTGTCTTTTGAGATGCAGGTACCTACTTTCTAACTACGAATTACTATTTTGATTCTGAGATGTTTTTACTAGGTTTAACTATAATATCTTTGATATTATAGTTGGGTTCATTTGAGTGTATACTTAGTCGTCTCCAAAATTAGTGTTTTCTTATCAAATTGTATTTGAGGATATTTTTTACGATGCTTTCTTTTTAAAAGACCATCGTTCTAGAATAACGGCGCTGTGGTAACCATAAAAGTGTTTGCAATCTTATATCTGCAATGATAAGTCAATGTATATCTCCAGTAACAACACCTGAAATCAATCTTGGTTCATCATTAGGTGTTCCTAATCAACATTAGAAAAAAGTTGACGCGAAGCATATTACTTAACGAGTTTTTGCGTCCGGTCAAACAGCGAACACTCTATACGAATACTAATTCGCCTGACCTTGGACGGAATCACGTTTCCTTTCGAAATTGGTTCGTGAATGCGATATTTTTAGAATAAAAAGTAAAAAAGAGACCGGCCAAACAAAATAAAAGGGTTGGGCGAACGAATCGCCGCATTTCTTGTTGGTCGTCTTTTATCTACCTCAATGCGAGGGAGCGTCTTTAGTAGATAGAGGGGTCCGTTCCGCGTATTATTCCTCGGATACCATTTTTTTCGTATTATCGTGATGCGTACAACTTTTTTTATGGAGTAGTTTGAGTGAGACAGCCTCTAATCATCGCGTGCGCCATTATCAGCTCTCATAATTGACCGTCTGCTAATGTATCACAGACCTTTGTGTTGATAGGTTATTTATTATCCGTTTAAAGCTATTATATCATATGCGTTTATATATCACTAGCGGTCCTCTCCCGGCTTCGCCCGGGGTGCATTTTTTTTACGTAAAAACCTTCCCTGATTATCCCTCTATCCATGAGTGAAGACAGAATTAAAATCGGTCCACCCGTTCTCGAGTTTTGCGCTTAGCAACACATTTAGGGATTCATTTTTATATTATAGATTACCCATATTAATATGTAAATTAATTATTGCCTAATCTTACTGTATAGTCGCGACGCTGCAAAGAAGCATTATTATAAACGTATTTTGTTTTCTTAAAAATAGGTCATTTACACTTTCGATTCGTGAATTGTTCCGAGAGGAAGATAATCTCTTTGTTTCCGTCAATACAAGGCGACAGAGTGCATAATGAATAAAACATATTTTTGTGTTAAGAAATATTCATGTAAAAAGAATCTAGAACATCTTGTCTGAGGATCTGCCTCAGAAGGCCTCAAGGCCACATTGCGAAGAGTGAATTGTTAATATCGCAGTTGGCCCTTGCACTTTGGTGAGGTAAATCACCTGAATAAATTATATTAGTGATTTTCCTTATTTTTCTTATGATTGGTATATATAGGGGGAGCATAGATTAAATAAATATATGAGGGGGAGAATTGACGACACTTAAAATGAACCTCCAATAACTTTTTACAATAATCACTCTTTAATACAGTTTTTGGTTTTTATTACAGCTAAACTTATAAGATTTATCCTATCAATGTATAAATGAAAAAACTACCTAACAAAGATACATAATTACATTCATAATTATAACAATGTGTGACAGGCAAGTATAAACAGATGCCTTCTTAGATAGAATTAGAAATCGCGCAAATGAATGGAAGAATTAAATTTTGAGGGTCAAAATGAAGATAGAGTAATAGTCTCTATGTAGCAGCACATATTCACGTACCTACACAAACTCAAAAGCACGTAGATAAGCTTGAGACAGCTCGTTTGAAATGTATACAATTAAGCTATTCAGTTTTCTACATTTATATACTTACAAATAAATAGAAAAACAAGGTTGAAGTGTAATGGACAAAGAAGTTCTGTGGCATCACATATTTACGTCATTGAATAATTATGTACTCAGCTTTAACTCAATGATTTACGTACGGAAATACATACAATACAACAGCACGCTACTGATATGAGCTTGAGACAGTTCGTTTGAAATGACTATTGGCCAATCAGTCTTCTACATTTCATTAGCTATGATTCAATATTAGAAAGTGAACAGTTATAAAGTACATTAGGGCACAGTTTGCGTTTAAGTACAATGACATCGACAAAGCTGCTATTTCCGTGAGTTCTGGAAGCCAGCCAGCGCTGCGGGGCGTCGCATAAAATAAACGTACATGACAAACGCGTGCTGCGCTTCTTTGGACCGAATTCGACAAATTTAGTATCGCTCTCCAGTTAAGAAACTATTACAATTATGGCAACAACAAACCTAAAATAAACTTTACGTCGTATAATCGAAAATATACCTACATAGAACCAGTTCACGAGTTAATTTGTTAGGCATACAATAATTAATAGTTCTTTGAAATTCTAATTTCTTTACAATCTTAGTATATAATTATAAAGTAGGTATCTTATAATAAGTAGCTACGTTTTTGTAAAGTTTGATTATCTCAACAATCAAATTATTATAAGTGAATACTTTACGTATTCTTTACGATACTTTACGACAATAAATATACCTACGTTATTTTTTTTCTTTATATTCGAGTTCCTACATAATTCTTCTGTAGGTACTATAGTGTTATCTTATCACTGAGCTTTTCCTGAATGACTGGATCTGATTTAAATATTTTTTTGTGTGTGTAGTAGGATCCCTGGGTGTATTATCTACAATTGGATCCGGTAGGTGGCGCTACGATCGAGTTCATAAATGTTTGCTGAACTAGTAGTGGGCAAGATAAGATTCGTGCAAGACAACGTCTGCCAGGTCCATGTCAATCCAACAGGTATTCAAGTTTTGAATGAGCTTTTTAAACATCATCATCAATACTAATAATAAATCTGTAAGGGTCGGTCATGGAGTAAGTTACTTTGTTTTCAGAGATATCGTGTTTATAGGCTCTATACATGATATATAAACACGATACTGAAACTAAATTGACGATTTTTAGAATTTTTTTCTGTATGTATGTATCAAATATGTATGTTGCTCCATAACTCTGAAACGAATTAACTGATTTTCATGAAACTTGGTAGATAAACATTTGGACGTACGGGACACAGGATAGGCTACTTAATATTTTTCAACGCGAACGAAGTCGTGGGCACCAGCTAGTTAATTAATAAAGTGCAATTAATAAATTAATAATAATAGCCATCTGATAGAAGATTTTTATTCGTACACAGGAAAAAATAAAGAAATATATTTTTTTCGTACACACACACACACACACACACACACACATAAAATATTTTATATAATATGTATCTCAAAAGTATCACATAAAATATAATGCTGTAATCAAAGATTTAAATCTTTGGCTGTAATCACATATTCACGTACCGAAACACAAAAGCACGGAAAATATGTCTAAAGCCAAGAAGATGTCTACACCAAAGTAGATAATGAATTCATAAATAATGCAGGGCACAAACATAGTCATTCATTCCATCAAAGGCCCCTTTGTACAGTAGGCCTAACGAACGTCGACATTTGGCAAAAATTAGACTTGAAAATAACTTCACAACCTTGAGGGTTCATAGCACATCCTGCCAGCGAGTTTTACGAGTTCGCCTAAATAAACAGCTCTGCGGACGTGTTGTTTGGTCATGTTACTCCACGCAGTGCGTTCTGCGTTGCAATGAGCCTTTATGAAAAACAAACTTAAGAACAAAACGTTATTATCGTATATACCTGCTGAGCCAAAAGGACCCACCCTTTTTTAAGTAGAATTATGTGAATGCTCTCAACCCAACGCTTTCTAAATATTGTCTCGCCACTTCGATCCCAAAGAAGCTTTAGATAAGCTCCCTTCGTGTTATCTTATCGTCTATGCAAAAAAAAATATCTATATGCTCACTGAGCCTTGAGAGAAGTTTTAAAAGTGGACTTAATTTTACCCTATTCTTTTTATGTGCTATTTGCGTCTGCCTGTCCGCTGTCCGCCAAAGATTTCTACTGTTCGCAGAGTTTTTTTAATCTATACAAGGGTTTTTTTTATGATTTTTTCTGGTTTACATTGTACAATTATATTCTAAGTTATAGTATAATTTTTTTGAAAAGATTATATGTACTTTAATAAAGTCCATGTTTTTTAATCTATTTATCAATACTAATAATAAATCTGTAAGGGTCGGTCATGTAGTAAGTTATTTTGTTTTCAGAGATATCGTGTTTATAGGCTCTATACATGATATTGAAACTAAATTGACGATTTTTAGAATTTTTTTCTGTAAGTATGTATGTATGTTCCTCCATAACTGAAACGAATTAACTAATTTTCATGAAACTTGGTAGATAAACATTTGGACGTACGGGGCGCAGGATAGGCTACTTAATATTTTTCAACGCGGACGAAGTCGTGGGTACCATCTAGTATATTAATAAGATTAAGCGCCAACCAAATCGGCTTTTTTCAAATATCCCTTGAAATCCGAGGAAGGTTTTTACGAAGAGAAATTTAGATTTCCATTCGAAGCTTGGGCGATTCTCTAGTACATAATAAAGTAGTAAAATAGTAAACAAATTTATCCTGGACATTCAACAGATTAAATGCTAGCCGCGCCAGTTCGGTATAAATCAAAAGACTTAGTACGCATCCAGAGGTACTTATTTTCATCTTGGATTCTGTGGAAATCGAAAATTAACAATTTAACTATCTTAATAACGTCACTAAATTTATTGCGGTGATATTAAGATTTAATTTAAATCCACAAACAAGTTTCTTTCTTGGAATGTTTCTTGATATACTTTATGATATCTACCTAAAACATTTCATTTACTGTAAACTAATTTGGTTATTCCAAGTAAACCTATTTAAATACATATATTACGTCTCACTGCTGGTTAGGTGGTATTGGCTAATATATTATCTCCTCATTGAAAGACTTTATATGCGAAGTCTGCGAGCATCGAGCATATACACCTAGGTAGTCCTTTTTGTAGTGACACGACACATAGGGTTCCTCATCATTAAAAAGGACGGTTCATCTGAATACTGAAAAAAGAATACTTTAGAAAAACCCCCGAGGGATCGCTTAAAATTATTATATAAAAAATACGCAGCACTGTCTCCTTCGCCGCGCAACCGTAGTCACAGTGATAAAGATGTCAAATATTATAGTTTTCATTTTTCAACGCGGACGAAGTCGCAGGCACCAGCTAGTTTGTTATGAAATGTGAGGGTCATTTCACACTTTCACAAAATCACTTGTCTTGACGATAATCAGATTTGAGTTGACGTGTACAGAGGCCTTAACGTCACAATGAGCCATGTATCATCTTTGATCAGTGTGTTATGTGTGCCGGGATCATCGTCCGCTCCTGACCGTGGCTGGACCAATGCCACGATATATCGGCAGCAAGCTGCTTGGGCATCAAGCCAACATCAGGCCCTTCCGCGTACCTCGCAGAACCTAATGAACAACGCAGAAACTCGTTACAACAAATAATTAATTATAACTTTTTTACTTATTACACTCGAATAACGCCATACTGTATGTTTTTCTGGTTTTTGATGTTTTCTCTATACTTCTGATTTTGCTCAACAAGAACAAATGGTTTTCATTTCAAAGTATTCTGTTTCAATATGAAATATAACAACAAGAATGTTCACTGTTGTGTAAAGGGCCCTATTACGATATACTAGCGGTTTGCGAGCGGTTGCAGGCAGTGATAATTATGTTAAACAAGTATCTCGTCCATTCTAGTCGGAATCCATTTTGTTACTGAGTGTATTTTACGTCGTAAACTCGCTGCATAAACGCGACGAAAACTTTGCGTATTCGCCACGCGTCCGCGACGTCCTCATTTTGCAGCCGCGACGCGTTCGCGACGCATTCGCTGCGCGCCCGCTCCGCCCCGAAGCCGTTCGCAAACCGCTAGTATGATAAGGCCCTTAGAGATTAGGGAAATAATTTAAATAAATATTAATAATAGACTTTGGAGGCTAGTGAGAAATTGTGAAGTCTAGTTAACGTTGACAATTTGTAATTAATTCACAAAAATTTGTAAGTCATATAAGATACGAGAATATTTCCTTTTCATTCAGATTGATAATTGCAAAAGATTAGTGCATATGACAATTTTAGAACCTATAAGTGCGTTCTTACTGCAGTGTTTCTCCCAGGTTTCTCCCTCCAGTTTTAGAATTGTCTTTGTTCACAAAAGAAACAAAATACATATGTATAATCTGTTCAGTACAATGAATGTATTTGAGGGAAAGTTCTTGCAATCAGCATTTTTATAAAAGCTTTGCAAAGGGTTTTAAATTACAACTATTGACAATTTTACAAAGCCATTGCATTTTCAAGCAATTTTACTCATTGTTTAGCGAAAGTATTGGTTGGTTTCCGTTGGCGTTCAAATGGAGACCAATAATAAATTTATATGATTTTTATCACCTCATCGAAACGAGGAAGGTTTATGCGCAAAAAAATAATAATTGCATCCTCGCGAAGCCAACAGCGGGTCGCTAGTAAATTATAATGCAATTTAAATATTAAAAATGTCTATTTGATATTTCGATAAAAAGGTAATTTTGGAATAAGACCTAATAAACCGTAGCTCATAAACGCACGATGCTTTGAAAATAATTAAACAATCGTTATTGGCAGCTAGCACCGTTGGCATTGGCATAGGTTCAGGACGTTGAACTAAACCACACGTTAGCCACACTACGCATTGCATATTGCATACATACTCGTATGTGTAGACTCTGAAAGTGCAAGTGAGTAAATATTGAGTATTTATTTATATATGAACTAGCAGATGCTCCGACTTCGTCCGCGTTGAATTATATAGAGAAACCTTTCTCGTTTAACGATCTTTCCATTAGTGAAAACTGCATGAAAATCTGTTGCGTAGTTTAAAAGATCTAAGCGTAGATACATACCGAGGGACAGACGGTGGGAAGCGTTGTTGTTTTATACTATGTACAGATTAGGAGTTACGCTCTTTCAACTGTAAGTTATGATAGGTAAATGATGAGTCTTCAAACGCCTGGATAGATCTTTAGAACTTATTTATAGTTAAGAACCATCCCGATCACGTCAGCTTTCAAATAAAAAAAACCGAAATAAAATCCATTTGGGAGCTGCGATTCCACAGCTGCGATTATAAAGAGGTACTTAAAGTTTGTTTGTTTGTATCTTTTCTACTCATCTTCAATCTTCGAAACTACTCATCTGATTTAAAAAATGCTTTCACAAATAGAATAGAATTTCAGGATGGACACAGGCTAAATATTCCATGCGGGGGAAGCCGTGGGTACCAGCTATCTAAAAATAAAGATCCAACGTTTGGCAAAAGTAGGTATAACGTCAGGCGTTATATTGCTTTCATATTTTGTCAGGCGTTACATCTTATATTTTTCAAAGCGGACGATGCCGCAGGCACCAACTAAAATATAAATAAAAATATACCTATCGCTAATTGTGTTCATAAGCGCAAAACTCGAGAACGGCTGGACTAATTCGGCCTTTTTTTTAAAGCCGTGGGCGGATCGTTAGTTTGTAATAAATTGAGAGCACAACATTGTTTGTAAATGATGTATTGGAGAAGCGCGACTTACAAAAAGTCAAAGTACCTAATTTGGTTATACTATGATGTGCACCGAGCGTAAATATCGTACTTCCCACAACAAAGTTTTCGCTCACAATACGGAAGGACAAAGTTTACCTGACCTTCTTTGGGAAGAATAGGGTTTTCACTCTATACAAAAGATAATTGAGGCGTTACTTTCGTAAAATATTTTCACCAGCTAAGTAAAACCAGATATTTTTTAAAGTACCTATTAGGTTAAATTAAAAAAACTTTAAAATTCGAATTCTGATAAAAACTCAGTTGACGAAATTTCAAGTAAGTAGATACGAGTAGAGCATTGAATAATTATGTACTTAATGGAGTAGAGCAAGTTTTTAATATCGTTTTCTTTTAACACTTCAATATATTTTTAGATTAATGATTATTGCCTCTTGTCAAAAATGTATAGTTCGTACATTCAAGAGTGTGTTTTTTTTAACTTTTAAGTAGTAAGAGCAACCCTGGTCAAAATGTGTCTGGTGCCAAGGACACGAATACTGCAGATGTGCTGCAACAAATTACAAGTGAGGTAGGAAACAATAAAAAGTAGTTATATAGGTACTAGCTTTTGGCCGCGACTTCGTCCTTTTTTTTCTTAGGTGTTAAGACATTTATTCAATATTTATTGCTCATATGTTTTTGTCAGGCGTTGAATTAAGTATACTTTTTTATTTTTATTTTTATACCATACCTCGCGGGGACAATACTTTTTTCTTGATGAAATGGCCTTTTGATGATCGGTTTAGTAAAGTTGTGAAAACGTACAAACAAACAAACACACTTTCGCATTTATAATGTTAGTTAGGATTAGGTAAGAAATTTAAGAAGTAGGTATGTTTCATAACTGAGCAGTAAAAAATTACGTACCTACTTGCGACACTAGTTCGGGATTTTTTCAATGTAGGTATATAGTGTTAATTACTTAACACATCTTTTAACAGTTTTGAACGTCACATGTTTTTAATGACATAGATTAAAATATATTTAGGTCACCCAAAAGAAACTGATGACATATTTTACACATGTTAAAACAAATTACGAAATGTTTTTGTCTATATGTGAATTTAAAAAAAAACACTTTTTTTTTAATTAAGATAAGTATTCGATGCAAATTTCCAGTATCACAACTTGTTTTTAGAGGTTATTTGTGTGTCAGACATTAAAATTAAGCTTAGTTTAAGATTAAGCATCTATATTCGGGAAAAACCGATATACCCTACACGACCAATAGATACAAATTTGACACATTCGAAGTATCATGGTCTATCTTTTCACAAGTGCTGAAATGCAATGAAATCCTGGTTACAGGAGTGCTTTTAAAACATGCTTTTAGTACCATATCGCCGTTACTACGATATTATCGTAGTTATATAAATGTAACTATGTACTGGGAACGGACCGTTTTTTAGAGCCTATAAATTGTTTTAATCCTTTCGTTGCTTAAACACTTTACGATGACTAATCTTAGACTGATTTAAGATTACAGAATAATCTTTATTCTGAAATTTTAACTACTAATATTATAATTGTGTGTTTTTTTTAAAGTATGGGTGTAAAATACTTGTTACTCTTTCATGCAAAAACTACCGAAAGGATTTTGATGAAACCACATCAGAATATAAAGTTTCATCAAAATTGTTTATACTTCAGAATAGCACACGGACTAATCTACAAAGATGCGATGTCGACGCTGCGATAAAAGCTATTCTTTATAAACTTCAAAGTGACGGAATCGTCTTGAAATCGAAATTATTCAGATCTGTGCATTGAACGGTTGTAGTTTCTAAACTGAACGACATAATCTTCATTGAAGTGTATTAACACCATCGAAATAATAAATAAATATCTTCACACATTCCACACAGCACCATCTAGTTTTTTTTTGTATATACATACATATTATAAATACAAAACATCGATGACTCTGGTACAAAGGTAAAATGTTAACACATAAACATTTGCCCCTAGCGGGATTCGAACCCGCGACCGTTTGGTTAATAGTTAGGGTTACTAGCCACTACAATAGACCAAATGTGTCGTCAAAATAATATATCATTGCAAGCAAGTTCGCTGATTAGCATGAGTCTAATGTTTCTAATTAACATGTGTTTTAAATCAACTCATATTTTTAGAGAACCAAACGAAGTCTATATATAATAATTAATGACTACCGCATCTCCAGATATTGCCCGCTAAGCAGAAAAGCAATAATTATTATTATTATACTTTACTATTTTGAATATTGGTTTCCTCATTTAATTTCACTTTCAAATAAACGGAAGTCATCGGTCGGTCGCACGCACATAGTAAAATTCCGTATAGTTTTTGGACAACCGCCAGTATAGGTGATCATTCAAAATATACTACCTTGAACCTGCCCTTGCTTCTATTCGTACAAAATTATGAAGTGGAACGCGGTGGCTTGCCAGTGTGTCAGTCTTTTTGAAGCAAACCATGACATCTTGACAGATCCATATAAAAACCTGTGAATTATTATAACTGAAGAGACGCAAGATGTTACGTGTATCTTACCTGTAACGCGCTAAAGTTACATAATATTAGGGGTTAAAGTATGAAATTGCCGATTTGTACTGAAAAATAAAAATTCGTTTTTTTTTTTTAATTTAACATATTTATTTAATCAAAATAATTACCATTATTATCTATACATTGCTGCCATCTAATAGGAAGCTCATTTATGCCTTTGCGATAGAACTCTGGTGATCTAGATTCGACAAACTGTGTGAAAGCATTTTGCACTGCCTCCTGAGAAGAAAACTTTTTATCACGCAGAAAATTGTCCAAATCACGAAAAAAATGGTAGTCCGTTGGAGCAAGGTCTGGCGAATACGGAGGGTGACGAATGGTTTCTAATTGCAGTTCCTGTAGAGTCTGCAGATCAGTCAAATCATGAGGCACCCATTTTTCATATTTTTTTATTTTATTGATTTGACGCAAATGAGTCAATATTGTTGGTAAGGTAACGTTAAACCATGCCGCTAATTCCTGGGTAGTTTGGCTCGGATCGGCTTCCACCATCTCTTTCAAATCATTGTTATTCACCTGTGTGGGCGATCTTCCACGTGATTCGTTCTTCAAATCGAAGTTTCCATCACGAAAGCGTTTAAACCAAAATCGCATAGTGCGTTCATTAGCAGTCCCCTCTCCAAACGCAACATTAATATTGCGAGCTGTTTCTGCCGCGTTAGTTCCGCGTCGGAACTCGTATTCAAAAATCACACGAATTTTCGAAGTATCCATCTTTATTGTCTAAGCTGAATAAAAAAAACAACTGAAAGTTGATAATCGAATGTTGCACATTTTTTAAAAGAAGAACTACATAGGTACCGTATGAAAAAAGTTTCACTCAAAAATCTCAAACAATGAAGGTTCTATGTCAATTCGAAGTACCTATTACAATAAAACGGCAATTTCATACTTTAACCCCTATTATAACGGGAAAAAAAATCTAAACTTTTAATTATACGAAAATAATTTTTAGAACACCTCGACATCGGACTTTTAGATGTGTGAGTTTCAGCATTTAGTAGGTATACATATATGCTTGTATTTTAGTTCATCTATCTATATTATATAGACATATTAATTTTTAAAACAAGAGCTGCTCTGTGTATATATATGAATACATAGATTGTATCATTGTTTTGTATATAAGGTCCTTGTGCTTCGTCCGCTGCGGGAATCCGCAGGTAAACTGTTCTTGCGGACATAATAAATTTACAGGTGATTCTATGCTCCCAACGATATTGGGCGGTTTCTCGCAGCGATTTACCAGCGGTTTGCAAGAAAAAAATACGTTGTTGCGCTACCAAATCTCAGTTTATGTAATTGTATAAATTACCTTATTTTACTACACCCGTACAACCCGTACTTTGCAATATTCCAATTGCATATCCTACACTAAAAATCGATTAAAACAAGGGCTGAAAAAACTGGTATTCGTTTTTTTAGAAAGGAGAAGATTGCAAGAAATTGAACAGACGTATGCTCGAGCGAATTCAAGCGCTATGGAATAATTCCGTTTAATACTGAACACAAACGCTCCTGGCACACGGGGCCATAAAACGTTGGAGCAGCTTAGCCATCGGAATAGTGATGACAAGCGCATCACTATCGATTATGTAAATAAAACTTTCTTTTTATTACAAACTAGCTGGCGCCCGCGACTTCGTCCGCGTTGAAAAAGTAGCCTATCCTGTGTCCTGCACGTCTAAATGTTTATCTACCAAGTGTCATGAAAATCAGTTAATTCGTTTAAGAGTTATGGAGGAACAACATACATACATACATACATACATACAATACCTACATTTACAGATTTAATATTAGTATTGATATATTTTATGTTTTTTTATATTTTGTTATTATTTTGTAATCATATTTATTTATTTACTTAACAAAATCCTCAGCCTAAAATCATGCACAATTTAAAATATGAAACATCATATTCATACTAAAAACGAAGAAAAATCAAAATCAATTCCAGCTTTAACAAATTTCAATTGCAAATTTCCAAATAGTCTTACAAATGATTGAGGACTAAATTGAAAAAAAAAAAAAAAAAAAAAAAAAAAAAAAAAAAAAAAAAAGTCCACAATGCGTGCGGAACATGAACAACCCTAGGCGCTTGAATGGCCCAGTGTGCCAGAGCGTTTGCGTTCACTATAGCAATAAATAGGTTTTCACTATCCAATCTGTATCCGATACAGATACAGTCCACTATTTACAAATGCCCCCCCCCCCATTTGTAAATAGGCTTTTGGAATTTACTCGAGGGCGTCAGATATTGCAAATATACAATACATATACCCCACGTGTTTCCGATAAAGGATATGTGAATCTGACGGTTTGGATGGTGGGGTTGGTGGGAGTTGGGGTAAAAATTTAAATACTTCTCAAGTGTGTCAGATTTTCATAGGGGAAGTTAAGTGAACCCAAACTAAGCTCCCCAGTGATATGTTAACAACATATCACTGAAGCTCCCATTTAAAATACAGACGATTCGGATGTAACGCAAGCTCGTGGCAGCTTTTTGAAAATGCAAAAAAGATTTTTGGCGATTTCTATTTTGATATACTCGAGCGCGCGAGATTTTCATACATTCGGTTGAGCCTGAATTCCTGATCGTGCTGAATCTTTTCCTGTTCGTCATTTAAACTTAGCCTTAATCTGACGATTATTTGGAGGAATTTTTCTTAATACACTGTCTGCAAACTTTTAAACGTCTGTAGCTCAACCCACCGTTAAAAAGTAAGATATCATATAACCATCTTTCTTCCTACCATCTAATCTTCAAAATCCAATAGGTCCCCACGACGCTCGAGTGACTCTACATTTAGCATCGTGGGCTCCCCTACCAATACAAAGCTATTTTATTTTTGGTGTGAAATACTGTGTGGACGTTGCAAATCTTTTGAATTCAACAAGTATAGAGCCTACTCAGTTGTTTTTTTATTGTAAAGGTAGGCTAATAGTCCACTTGATGGTAGGTGGTCGTTGTCACCTAATGACACAAACACCACAAGGATTCAAATATGCTGCGGATCCAACAGGAATTTGCAGCTCGCTTGAAGCTAAGTAATTGTAGCTAAGTAGGAAAAACTTTAAAAGGAGATTGTTCCAAAATTTACGGTTAGTGGGAGAAATTCAGCGACACCTTATCTAGGCAATGTGGATGAATTACTTTATTCTTTATCTGTGGCGCGCAATATAGAAGTAAGAACTCGGGACAACTCATTAGAACAAATTGATTGGAACAACACAGAATTCAACAGTCGCTATAAAACACATGTCTTCTACGGGTTCTAACTAACCATTGTTGTGTGAGCAATAGATCGTCAACAAATTGAACAACTCCTTTAATTCTTTCTAATAAGAAAGGATTGGCTGCGTGCGCTGCGTGTTATATTATAAAGTGTTATATTATATTATAAAGTTTTAATTACTCATTTAATAATAATCATACGGTCCAGCTACATATTTTTATTTGAAGTTGATTTGTACAAGCGCGGCATGTTACAGTCGTGGCGAGCTCATCCTATCATTATGGCGGCTTATAAACATAACTGCTAATGACATATATCCAATTCATAACGTAATCTAAATGTGCGAGGGCTCGCACATTATAGTGTCGGTGGATTGAGTTAACTAAATAATATTATTATTATACACATCGTGTAATATGCATGGTATAAGATAAAGCTGCGCTCCATATGTGCGCTTGCGTTCGTTCCCACGACGCCCCTGGAACAACATGTGGCATCGACCACTCTAACCTGACCTCTTCTATCTTAAATTAACCCCTAAAAACGTTTTTACCCAAAACAACACAGCATTGCACGGTTCTAGTTATTTTGGTGGACGTTTACCTCCCGCGTCTACTGCAGTTTGTTAACTTCTAAAGCTTCACTTACTTACGGTAATTGATCGATGAATAATTAATTAACAAAAAATTTAATCTTAAAATCATGACGTGCTCAGTTAAAATATTCGGTGTAGTAGTGTAGTATGACAGTTTAATATTGGTGGTAGTCAGCTACCGTCGCCTCTCCTATCGACGGTTAAAGGTTAGAAGATAAGTAGAGGTGAAAGGGGAATGGGCTCTGTAGCTTAGCACTTCTGTATCAAGTACTGACGAACAAAAGCACACGTGCTGATATTTAATTGTGTAGGGAGTGGTTACTGTTGTCATGCGGGCTGCTCAGATTGTGATAAAGTTCTCATAAAATAACATCAGCGTATTGATGGAGGTAATCTGTATCTAAATTTTTTGGAATAGCAGAAAAATCGCTTTCTATATTGCCCCAAGTCGCAAAGCGTCAAAAGTTGTTTACTAAACAAGTGTATTCGGGACTGCAGTATATTAACATGTGCAGGCAGGCAGAAGAGTGTGCCACCTGACCTAACCCAACCCCGCACTTGCGAGCTAGTGTGTTGAGTTTCGACTCTACGATGCTCTTTAGTGATGTGCCATTTCCTTGTTCGATATGTCGACAACAAATTTTCGAAAAAATAACAAATTTAAGAAATAAATCGAAGTCGAAGTCGCAGAAACATTATGTATTTGTAAATTATTGTCACAATAAAATCCAAATTCAATTTATACGGTTTGAAGTATTTCTAGTGTTATTGATTGGTAATGGGAAGAAATAAAAAAACATAAGTTATTTGTGTCATGTGATTTCTCGATTAAAAAAAAGATTAAGTATAGTAAAGGCAATAGTAGGACTAGGTTACTAAAGTAAATACGAGTACTGAAAATACTCATAACGCCAAAAAAAATATCTTAGCGGTTACGAGGCTTAGAGGTAAGTAATTTCAACCAATAGATTTCCTATATCTATAAAAATGTCACTTAGTACACAAATCTGTTTTGCAATTCATAGTGAAGTATTAGCTGGTTGCTTACGGAATGACTATGTAAAACATAATTCCTTTGGTAGTTCGGCAGATTGACTTTTGGACATTGATCACAGAAACAAGTGAGAGTAGGACTTGAATAAACAAGACAAAAGTAAACAACACGTTGAAATGTAATTATTTTATAATGCACAATGGATGAAGGTTGATGATTGCAGCCAGCAAAAAGAAGAAGAAAATTAATAAGTGACAGCCTAGTTTTGAAATATCTTTAATGTCAAAATGATACATGTAATAAGCGGTATCATAATTAAATTTTATAGTACCAACCACACTGCATGCCCGATACTTGTTTTTAAAAATAGAGAGAACGCATGTCATAGACAAAAAAATTAAAATTTTGGAGATAGCTTGCGAACGATTAATGAGAAAGAAATGTAAATATTTTTATAAATATAATGTAAAAACTGATAATTTTGTAAATAAAAGATGCATGAATACTTCGATCACAAGGATCTTTTTATTTATTTGAGAAAAATTCTGGTACATCCCATGTTGCAGGTCAATAGAAAAGATCAATAGGTATCGAATTCGACGAGGCACGTCACTATAACCTTTGGTTTTGTTATTTGAGTGGGGTTGACAAGGGACTAACAAAAAATTATAGCTTCGGTATGGCGACAACAGAAAAATTTCTGAGTCCCTTTTTAAAAACAACTTGTCATTTTGTTATTGAATTTCTCGCCCTCAGAAATTGGTTGGTTGAAGCACTTCGTAACGGTTCAGATAAATAAACGTTTGACATTAAAAATCTCGTCTTTCACTTAAAAACTTTTAATTTATTACCACTTAGTTAGACACTTGGACCATTATGCATATTTACTGAGAATAGAACAAAGAATTTTTTTTCTCAAATATGTAAGAACTACAACCACATGGACTTTTGGTAAATCTATACTAATATTATAAAGAGGAAATATTTTTTGTTTGTTTGCATTGAATAGGCTCCGAAACTACTGGACTGATTTGGAAAATTCTTTCACTGTCTATATTATCAGCGAGTAACATAGGCTATATTTTATTAAGTTACGCGGGCGGAGCCGCGTGCAACAGCTAGTCAAATATAAATATACCTACGCATAATTCTTGATTATAAGCTTAAGCTTACTTATAAGGATTACTTTTCTACTTCAAATATTTAAATAGCACGTCATTCAATACTTTATTATTAAAGCATCTAATAATATAAAGATTTGACTATACGTATATCAATGTCTTGGTAGGCAAGATAACAATACAGGTTTAGATAGGATTCTCTCTCATACGTCTTGAATCTTTTTAAATTCTACTGACAGAGTTGTGGGCATGTTAAAATTTTCTTTATTGTGAAATGTGAAAACGTATTTACAAACGGATCTCTTTAATTTCTTTCGTACGTGGCTTGGCTCGAGACTTCATAATGCAAGCTGTAACCAAAAGGTAAACAAGTAATTTGGTTTGGCAGCCAACAATACTCATAAAGTTAAAGGGAAATCATTTTTGATTTTGCACATGCACAAGTTATCCGTTTGTTCTCTTCAGCAAATGCGTTTCTTATTAAGCGAACAGGGTGAACTATTATGAACACAGAAATATGAATTGCCTTTTTATTTCGATTTCTGTGATTATGTATAATATTTTAAATATATAATACTTAATATCTAAAATAAAAATTAAATGAAAATATACTTACCAGTACATAATCGTCTTGCATTTTAAAATTGTTATGAAAGTTTTTTTCAATTCTCATTGAAGTCCGAGAAAGGTTCTTAATGAAGAGAAAAATTGCAAAAAATGCCTGGAAAAACGTAAAAAATCCTATCTTACTTTTTCCATTCAAAATACGATTCCTAGCTGTGAATTTGAACATTTCATTCAAATATTGACGCCAAGTCAAACACATCAATCAAAAACATATTTTTTATTTAAACTGTGTTTAAACTACACATCAGCTGCCACAGACTAATACTATCCCTATAGAATATGGGATATATAGGGGTGTTCCTATATATCCCATATTTTACAGAATACGAAGTAGTCCAACCACATCCAGACAGCTTCGAGGTACTAATAAAAAATAAAATAAATAGAAATTGAAGACGTAAAACTAGGTACTCACTTATGTAATATTAAACGCACTTGTTACTCTGATTTTATCGAGTCGTGTTCATATGTTATGACTAAAGTAGAAGCCGGTCTGTTTTCTGTTGTCAGTGCATTACACTTGATAACATAAGTACGAGTACCTAGTATTCATATTTTGTTTTGTTTCGTGGAACTCGAGGTCGGTTGTCGCATTAAAAAAAAACTGAAGTTAGGCACATTTTTGACAAGTTCGAGAATTTAGTATTCATGACTTGTGTAACGTATTCATCTAACTAATATATTATGTACGTAGAAAAATAGTTGTTTTAACAAACATTGTTTTGTTTAATAGTGAAGACATACGTTCAACGGTACGTCAAAAGGGTACTTTTGACGTACTTATTGTATAAAAATATTGTTGGTTTGTGTACGCTCCAAAAACTCAAAAAGAACCATTATTCGGTTTTCACATGTGGAAAGAGGGTTAAACAAAGAAGGTTTGAATGTTACAAAAATTACACCCAGGACGAAGCCGGCAGCGGGTCTCTAGTTTTAAATAATTATTTATTCATATTGACAGTAGGGCACATTGCGTTTCGCAGTCATAAACTTAGCAGCTCTTCTACCGGTAACCGAGCCTCTTACAGAATACCATCGTAACGCGTGTGGTTTTCTTCCTGTAAGATAGTCCAGGGCACATTTCCTATCCTTTATCTTTGTTATGGAAATGACCTTGTTTATGTATCAAGCAATGGTAGTAGCAATGGTAGTAAAGATGGTAGCAATGTATCAAATTGGGCCGTCAGCCTGTCTGCCGATTTTTATATTATGCTATTATGTAAAAATGTTCTTTGGATGTTTCTTATTCCTACGAGTTACTACACTACTCGCTGGAATTTAACTCGCTCGAACTGGCGAGTTATCATGTTTGTTTTTACCTTTTATTTCACTAGACAACTCGCATGTCAGCATATTGTACTTTTTATTTTTTAAAGTCCAAATGATCTGTAGATATTTTGTAGATAGCTATTTTTTATAAAGTAAAAAGTTTTTAAGCAATTTTATCTTCATTTAACTTCTACTTCCCTACAAGTTAGGTAATACTAACTTAGTTAATCTAATGTTGCCACTCTTTTGTTCTAAAATGATAACAATGGAAAATAGAGTTTCCTATAAAGACGTGCATATATTTACAAGATAAGTTGGTGTGTATGTAAATTATTATTGTTCTTATGACGTAGCACGATTTCCAGGAGGTGTACAATGCACTTTTATAGTATGCGAACCGCGTGGAGCCAACCGCAAATAGTGTTGGGAGTTGATGCATGGAATAAAATCGTAAACGAGTAAAAAAAACATATTGTACTCGTTCCACTTATGTTACACAGGTCAACACGATTTTTGGGTCTGGCTTCTGCATATAAAATTTTGGTTTCTCCTACGTTAAAAATAAGGGAAAAAATATTTTTTTACCAAAGTTTGCTTTTGTAGAAAGTAGAGCAATTTTTAGATTTTTTAAGAAAAATTACATATTTATATGTTTTTATCCATAATTTTATTTGAAATTACTGTATTTGATTTTCTGTATGTCTGTGCGTTTGTGCACTCTAATCTCAGAAACGGCTTAACATTAATCTCAGTTATAGTATTCACCAATAGAAAGCGATAAATAAACGAGGAAAGTTTGTGTAGGTACCTATATAACTTCCAGAAAAAAATAGCATCCGTGCGAAATAACAATAGATATAACTTTTTAAACTGATACTGAAACCACCGATGTGATTGTCGCAATAAAATTTTAGTGTTATACTAATATTACTGAATTGAACTGAAAAATATTCAAATATTAATTTTAGGTATTTATTTGTAACACAATAAACTAATAACAAAATTATTTAGTGATGTAAATATAATAAGCAAATATATTTTTTGTGAAACAGGAACATAGGAATATATTTGTTAAATGCAAATTTGAAGAGTCAAATGCGATGGTACATCACTAGTTGACCGCAAGTTGTAAGGCCAGTCACGCACTTCCCCAAACGCGTCCCGTCACATTGTCTCCACTCCAGCCAGACGGTATAATCTTTTGTACTTTACAACACAACTGAGTTTTTAGCTATTTAAAATTTACATACAATTTTAAGGCTCCAATATACTTAAGTTTACTTACTTTATGTAATTAAAATGTAATGTAAATTTTATGTAACAGTAATTTATTCAATATTTATTATTCTTTATTAATTAAAAAAATAAAAACTAAAAAATTTTTTTTTTAAATCACATAATTGTTAATCACTCTATTTTATTAGTTTCTGAAAAAAAAAAATGCCAAGATGATGAATAATCTAATAGTTGTTTCATTTCCCCTTATTAAAACGAAGCATGAAACTGCGTAGGTGAACGTTGTAGTATATTATTGTAAAAATGTCAAGGCATCGCAGCTTCCTATTTGACATAGCGAATGAATGAGGTCAAGAGCTTTTTATTAATAGTGGCAATTTTGTATGTTAGTTGGACAATCCGTGACGATGTAGGAAACACAATTATTTATGCAGGAAGACTTTGTGACCTTGCCGACATCCGCATTACATGAGGAAGAGCCGTTGGTTCCTCTACTTTAAAATAGGTACATTTCTTTGTCATATTAATTATTCTTGGTATACAATGAGATTTATCTAAATATACTAGCTGGAGCCAGCGACTTCGTCTGTTTTGAAAAATAAAAATACAAAATATATGAGCAATAATTTATTAAATTTTTACTATAAGTGTAGTTATATTTTTATTTTTATTTGAACCGTACTTTTTAATGGATCCTTTTCTGTATCCGTGACAATGTGTATGTAAGCCTGGGCAGTCAGATGTCCAATGACTTACTGACTGGAATTGGAATTTGGAAGAAAAAATGTTTTAAAAAGGCACTTTTTTAAATAAAATATGATACTTAATTGTTGAAAGCAACTACTTTATATTAAAATTTGTTTTTATTTTATATATACTTTTGTTTTTTTTTTACAAATTATATAACATTAAAATAGTGATTTTAAAAGACAATGGGTAATGGTGGGCCCACCCCTCAATAGTAACATGTGATATACCGTTAGATAGGGCCTTTTAAGCGGAACATGAGTTACTAATAATCCTAAGGTCAAATGTTAGTACTTTCAGAGATATGACGTCTTAAAGTCGTCTCAGTCTACAATATGGATATTTATAAGGTAGAATATTAATAATACATGTATTTCACCTTAAAACAAGATTAATTATTCATCCTGTACATCTATAACAATAACATCATTTAAAAATCCCGCGGGGGCCACGAATGGTTGATATCTCCCAACTTCTAGGTACCAAATCAAAGATATGATGTGAGCGCAAGTTCCTACAGTTCGCCGTCCGGTCAAGCAAGTGCAATAATATTGTGTTATCGCGTTTCTCCCAACTTGGTTTCGATCAACTAATATATAGCAATAATATGTTCCATACATTTGTTTCCCATTGTCCTTTGTCGTTTTAAAGAGTAGATAGGTTCTGTAATTGCTACTCCCAGGAGGTTTCTATTAGAAGTTAAATTTTATTTTCTCGTGTAAACTTTAGCTTCCAATTTTGAGATTTTCAAAAATATACAACTTTCTGTTTATTGACTTTATTTTGAGAACACTAAATTATCGTTTTTACAAAGCTTTACAAGCCTTAAAAATGCTATTCGGACGGACAAAGCTGCCACATTGTACGTACGAATGCGAAACGTCTAAAACTAAGCCAATTTTGTGCACCCTAGCTAAGAAAACATTATTAGTGCTTAAAATAAATTTTACTTATATTATAAATGCGAAAGTTTGTACTGACAGATGGATGTTTGTTACTCTTTTAAGTAAAAACTACTTAATGGATTTGGATGAAATTTGGCACATAGAGCGTTAGGTGAAAAGTGTTTAGGGTCGCTGTTCCACTGTCGCCGAGGCGGGTGCCACCGTTGTCACAGAGATAAAGATGTCCGGCCGGCGTTGTAATACTCATATATATTTTAATAGGTGTTATATTTTTCATTTTCCAACCCGAACGAAGTCGCATGTACCAGCTAGTATAATATAAAGGTATGTGTATATTAATTGCAAATACTTCAGTAAAATAAAACAATCTACCGTCGAGTAAATAAGGAAAAATAATCAAAAGCGATATTAATCAATTCATAATTAGAATGCAAGACAAGAGAATTTTCCTCCGTTGTTAACGTCTTTGTATTACACATAATATATTGTGAAACTCGCATTAGCGTAGTAATCTAATAATATATTATGAGCAATTAAAAATGAATAAATTTTGTTTGATTTTTTTTTTATGTTAAGGTAGGCAGAAAGGCTGACGGTTCACTTGATGGTAGATGGCTACCGTCGCCTATAACACAAGCAACGCCACAAGTGCTGCAAGTACTGTGTCGACTGTATTAGGATTAAGGATAAGGAATTGGAAAGGGATAGCGAAAAGAAAGAAAAGGTGGCTACCGTCGCCTATAACATTCACGGTGATCTTCTGTAAGGTGGTGGTTACTGCCTGCCACTACTTGCCCCAGGAATCGAATCTGGGAACCCTGGAACAGAACGTTAAGGCAAGCACCTTAACCACTCATCTAATGGGCTGGCCCGTCAAAATTTTATAATCACGGAATAAAAAGAAATTTTAAACATTAATTATCATTTTAAAACCGGTTATTAGGTAAATATTTGTGCCCAATTTAAACAAAGCGGCTGCAAGAGGTGTCTAGTAAAAAACGTTGTTAAGCATAGGCGGGGTTTTTGCAGCATCCTATTAGGCGGTATTATTTAAATTGAAGAGGGTCTGAAAACTGGTTCTTCGGCTCGCGGACCTCTTTGATATCTCGTTTTAAAAGTATGCGGTGCGAGTCCCATTTAGATAATCAGTTTAGTGTCACTTATACATATACATACATACAATATATGCAGGTACTCGTATAGCTCGTGTATTATGTTTGTATATGTTACGGCTAAAGATAGGTGTGAACATAAACTTAACATTAGCCGGCTAAACTTAGGTTTATCTTCGAGAAGATGTTAATGTTAGTTTCATCTATCATTAGCCGGCTAAACTTAAGTTTAACTGCAGACCCTTGGCTAAAAATGTAGAAGCAAATGAAAAAGGAAACGGCATAATAATGTTTACTATTTCGACACGAAAACTTTTATTAAAAAATAATCACTCTCATTACACATACTTATGTAGCGTATACAAAATTACAAATTAAAACTTCTGCAGCGTTAATAACTTAAAACAATATCTATTCATTAAAATAAAATAATAAGAGGTTTCTTCTTATTACTTATATGTAATGAACAAATGGTTATTTGTTCATTACAGATACTTCTGTATTTAAAATTACAAAAAAAACTTCTGCAGTGTTAATAACTTAAAATAATATCTAGTCATTAAAATAAAATAATAAGGAGCGCCATCCCTCCCTTATCCTTAATCCTTCTATGGTCGGCAGCGCACTTGTAGCACTTATGGCGTTGCTTGTGTTATAGGCGACGGTAGCCACCTACCATCAAGTGGACTGTCAGCCTGTCTGTCATCGCGCATCGTCTCCCCTCCGCCCCCTCAAGCGACATGTTCGCCCCGGCGGCGGCGCATCCATCGAAACATTTTTAGCCGTTTTGTTTCGGTTAATGTGCACATTAACCGGCTAAAGATGGAAATTCACGACGCAAACTAACATGATATCGAACTTTAGCCGCCTCTAGAAGATTGTCGTGAAGCGACAGTTAAAATAAAAAAATGAAAATTATTTACAGATATATTTTTGAAAATATTTACAAATAATATATATATAAAAAAATGGATGAATTTTGAAAGTTGTGTAGAGTGTTATGAATGAAGTACAGGTGATTAAATAAAGATTTAAAAAAAACAGCGTCTGGGGTGCAGTGGTGAAGTGCGTCCGGGGTCTCAGCACTGACTCCCGGAACGATATGATGCAGACGGGCAGCGGCGATGGGTGCGTCCGGAGTCTCAGCACCGACTCCCGGAACGACACGATGCAGACGGGCAGCGGCGATGGGTGCGTCCGGGGTCTCAGCACCGACTCCCGGAACGACACGATGCAGACGGGCAGCGGCGATGGGTGCGTCCGGAGTCTTTGCACAGACTCGCGGAATGACACGAAGTGAAGCGTGCAGTGGTGAAGTGCGTCCGGGGTCTCAGCACCGACTCCCGGAACGACACGATGCAGACGGAAAGCAGAGATGGGTGCGTCCGGAGTCTCTGCGCCGACTCACGGAACGACGCGAAGTGAACTTTGCTGTAGAGAAGTGCGTCCGGAGTCTCAGCACCGACTTCCGGAATGACACGAAGCAGATAGAGGCAAGACAGGCCAAATTTTAATATTGTATCGCAGAGAGGAGCGACAACACACTGATTGATTTTCATCAGTCTAGCCGGCTGGAAAACCTTCGAAATAATATTTTAAAAATTAAATTTAGAAAATAATAAATATATATGGCCAGGACATTTCGAATTTAGAGGTGAGGTTGTATATAAAAAGGAATAAAAAATGAGCGAGAAAGCAACAATGTAATGAGAAAGCATGATGTCAAAATTTTATGGGAACTATGGCGACGAAATAAATAAACAAAGAGATTATGTCAAAAATATATAAATTTGCGTTTTTGAAATTGTATGATGACTAAATGCATGTAAAACGTATGAGAAAATGTAGGAAAAAGTATACCAGACATTCTGAAAACAGGCTGTCGGTAAGATAATAAGGAAACAAGGGAAAAATGTGATGTAAATGATACGTGAATGACATGTAGGCCGAAAAATATATAAAATACAGGATCTGAGGCGTTATCCAGGTTAGTAGCGCATCCAGCAGTGATGTATGAAGAGTATGAACACGCTACAAGATAAACTTAAAATTAGCCGGCTAAACTTAAGTTTATGTTCACACCTATCTTTAGCCGTAACATATACACTAACAACGGCAGTATACTGATTATTTCTAGAATTTCCTAACTAATATACATGCTTTCAAAATGTCTCCCAAATGAGATATTTTGACAACTTGCGCTATGTTATTTAAAGTATGAACTTCCATTAATTTTCATCTCAAAAAAATTCTAAATTCAACAAGTCAAACAAATAAAGAGAAAATATCAATTTTTATTTTATGTATATTACGAAAAACAATCACACAAGCTTATGGATGCACCACATCTATTTCATTAATACATTCGTTTGTCTATTTTTTTTATTGCTCTTATTATTGGCAACACCGGTGGCGAGAGGAAGGGCTGGTTGCCGGGCGACAGAATAACGAGAGAGAAGAAAGAAAAAATACGAATAAGAAAACCCGAATTGTATTCTGTTTAAAGAAGTCTAAAATACCTATATGTTGTTTTATCGAGTGAAGTCTTAATATTCTCTTGATTACCTACTAACTGAGTAAAATACAAGTACATTTCAGGTAGAAGATAACATCAGAAGTGACCCTGCACACGCCAAAATGGGCAGGAAAAGGAGGTGTCGAGCTTCGACAAGCTCGTCGAGTAGCTCTGCTATTGCTCTGCTAGCTCTGTCATCAGCGAAGGGAGGCCACCTCCACACCGTAAGAGTAAGAAAAAAAAACCGAAAGGCCGAGTCTGTGAGTAAGTTCAACCTGACTTCATAATGTGATGGCGGTGCTCGAACCATTAAAATCTAAATGTTAATGTCGTTACATGGGTTAATGTAATTTAATTTCAAGCATCAACGTTTCTCTGGTTCAATAGTATGGTTCGACAATAACGATCAGTATGGTGTAATTCTATGTTACGTAATAGTAGACAGCTCTTGGACAAGTTGGTTGTGGAAGGATTGGAAGAAAAGGGTTTCATCCAAATTCCGGGTTAAAAGATATGTGTTGCTTAAAGAAATCGTAAATACGAAACCAAACGACAATCAATCATTGTATGAGTTTTTTTTTTCTGTAAACAAAAATCACGAATTGACAATTTATATTTAAATTTCATAGACTTGACATAATGTCAATTATTTTGGACAACATAGGGTTGTAATATTTCAATGAACATAGGTGACAAATATTGGTTTAGTTGTCATCTCGCATGATTTTATTTCGTACGAAATGTGCGTAAAGCCAACTTTGAATTTAAATATATTTTAGTACCTAGTCGTCTCCGCACATAACACAGTATAAAAATGAAAAGTACAGTATCGTACAAAAGGGATACCTAAAGGGGAATATTAATAGTATATTTGTTTTAATGTGATAATACACACAAATTGATTGGGAAAAGGTTTATAGTGCGTCAGCTGAAGCGAATAGTTACAATCCATGGGAAGTTTAGCCGGATTTTTGCATGTTTAGATAAGCAAAATATGTTAAACAATCTGTGTTACGGTACAACAAGCCGTTATGGTTCACTCAACACACACCGGTAATGTCTTCCAATGTTAGAAAAATTAGTTGCAGTCGTAGAATCGTAAATCTACCGAATGTTTTAGTTGCAGAGGGAATCATAAAAGAATAAATTGCGTGTGAAACGTGAACTTGGTAATAAAAGAGGGCATACGGAATATGTTTCAATCAATAGTACAAATTGTTAACGTCTGCTATTTACGAGTATGTCGACTAAAGTTGATTAGAAAGAAAGTGCTGTGTAAAGTTTCAAAAAGAGGTGTTCATTCGTTCAGATTCATTCGGTGGTTTGATATTGAAAATGTATCAGACAGTTGAACAAACGCGTTCGCGTCGTCGTATGTCCGCACATCTTATATTTGGACTAAACATAAAGTGGCTTAATTAATGTACCCGAATTAGAGGGTGCTAACAAAAGGTTGAAAAATTTAAAACCAGAATTCAAATGAACACAATAATGGTTCAAGAAATAAATTTTTCAAAAACGTACTCAATATTTTAGTAACGATGCATTTATAATCACTGGAAGTAGATGTTTACTGATTTCGTATACCTTGGTCAAGATACTTTCATGGGTAACATTCCCCTTGACTACAGCAGTTACGCTGCAAGGTTTCTTCAAAGAATTCAAAAACTGTCAGGATAATAAATGACATTATATGACGGTTCATTTAAATGTACCTATTGATTCTATTCACGTTAAAGATATCGAGTTTTATGTGTTGAGTGAATTAGTTGGTTGTGACATATTGATTGTGCGAAGTGTAACTGAAAGTTCAGATTGGATGTACTTACATGTTGGAGACATTTTAATTATACGTCAGATTAAATTAACTTCTGGAATCAGTTGTTTATACCCGAGTTCTAATTTTGCATTAGTTCACGTCATAATAACTTGCAGATACTTATTCGGAAATAAATAGTACTAGCTTTTGTACGCGACTTCGCCTGCGTAATTTTATAAAATATAGCCTATATTACTCGCTGATAACGTGGCTTTCTATAGGTGAAAGATTATTTTTAAATCGGTCTGGTAGTTTTTGAGTTTTAGCTTTCTATAGGTGAAAGATTATTTTTAAATCGGTCTGGTAGTTTTATTCATTACAAACATACAAATCTTCTTTCTTTATAATATTAGTATAGATGTATACAAGAACTAGGTAAAGTTAATAATTGCGAAATGGAAATTAACGTAGGCAAGCGATTCTAAACCTGTTAGGATCGCGATCGTGTTCAATTTAAGCCATATACTCATTCAAACAGACAAATTATGGGAGAATGAACTTAATGAACTTTTAAATAATAAAATCATACGCAAAAGTAATTCCCCTTATGCAGGCCGGTCCAATATTATACGTAAATTAAAAAAAAATCGGAATAAGGGTAGTGTAATAGTTTAGCGTACCTTAAATAAAATTACATTTACCAATTTAAATGCAGGATTCCGAATTAGTGTGTATTCAGTATATTTTGTGGTCAGGAGATAAAGACGCACACAAAAGTATATTTCGTGATTATGGGCGATAAGGTGTATGTACAGGCGAACGGATCACAGTCGTCGGTGGGTAGTATCTGGCAAATCTGCATTTGTTTTTGTATCTGGCAAATCATAAAATTTAATCACGACGACCTTGCTCATGTCGCTTTGGATAAAACATTTGAGGGATATACACTCTTATACTGTTTCCCTAAAATGCGACGCATAGTAAAGGAGTACAGTGGGGGGTACGAAAACCTTTGCCAGTTTTCAAATTCAGTCCTTTATTAAGTAGTAGACTCTTAGTATTTTTTTTTTCTTTTGAAATAATATTAAGCAAACAATTTTATTGCATTTGAAAGTATACTTATTTGATATGAAGTTCAAAGTTCATTACGAAGATCAAGTCAAATATGTTCTATTTAATCATAGAGTTACAAACTGTTACTGTTACAACTGAATTTAATAGTCAGGTATGTTAGTGTCATGTGTTTTCGCTTATTTTTCTTGCGATCAACAAAAAAAATCGTATTGAATTAAATAGTGCAAAGGAAGTTAAGTTTCCATCAGAGGACTACAATTTGTGATTGATGCGAATGGCGGATATAATATATATATATATATATTTTTTTTCTTTTGGACAAAAACACGTCAATGGTTTAATATCATAATTGATTTCGGGATTAGTCACAGTTCCCTAGTTTTCTTATTAATTTACCTATCAGTGAACTAGCCTATTTCAATTGTCAATGCGATATTCTTTTTGTTTGAAATGAAATGTTGGTATAACTGATAATTGCCCTGGTGCAAGCAAATGTCGACTTACAGGCGTCAAACTTTTTCATATTTATTAAAAAAATAACTGTTTAAATTATATTTATTATAAAATTGAAGGGTATCGCTATGAGGTTACTGGGCTGCGAGGGTGTAAAAAGAGCAATCAGAGATATACAGGCAGTGCAGCTGCTGAAAATATGTAGCTGTGAGTTAACAGATGGATGAGAAGGGTGATATTTAGTACACATAATAATGTGTTTGAGGTAACAAATCAATGTACTTGTTTTACAGCTTTAGACGGGAAATCTGCTTAAATAAATGGCTTAAACCCATTCTTGTATTTTAAACGTTTTCTTATATCTTACATACTTATTAATCGAAAGGCAGGGAATGCTCGTATTGGCAATGGTATTCTGTGAGTAAAGGTGTGTACCGATATAAGTAATAATTATATGTAACGTCAAGTATTACACATAACATATACATATGTTGTTTTACAAATTTAATGGAACACTTAGCTAGTTATTTTGTGTTTATACATTAATTATAGTATATTAAAATCTTTTTCAAATTATTTCTTCTGTTTGTATGACGTTTTTCTGAGCCGGATAGACCGAAATGGGCCAAAAACTATATGTCAAAATAGTTGGACATGGACAGTCTTACGCCTGGAAAAAACGAATTTTAAAAGTGCCAGTTACAGATGTCAGACCGTTAGCCTGAAGCGTACAGGGACGGATCTAGGGGTGGTCAGGTCACAAAGCGGGATCGTTTGCCTTAACGTTGTAGGGATGGATCTTGGCGTGACCAGGACACAAAGCGGGATCGTTGCCTGAACGTTACAGGGACGCATCTTGGCGTGGCCAGGTCACAAAGCGGGATCGTTTGCCTAAACGTTATGGGGAGGGATCTTGGCGTGGCCAGGTCACAAAAGGGAGATCGTTAACCTGAGCGTTGCGGGGACGGATCTACATGAGTTATTTTGAGTCAATTTAAGAACTGGGAATTGTATTTCAGAATGATAATTTGCGAAAGAAAAGAAGAAATAATTTGAGTCAATGTTGGTCATGAACGGCCGAGTGGTTTGAATATTATAGTTAACAAATCCTAATATGTTATTGTTTTTTGGATAACAGTGGACACTGGCAGTATCCTGCGGATGAGGTTGGAGCACCTGGGGCATGTGCTCGGCAGAATGGCCGTATTGGCAACACCGGTGGCGAGAGGAAGGGCTGGTTGCCGGGCGACAGAATAACGAGAGAGAAGAAAGAAAAAATACGAATAAGAAAACCCGAATTGTATTCTGTTTAAAGAAGTCTAAAATACCTATATGTTGTTTTATCGAGTGAAGTCTTAATATTCTCTTGATTACCTACTAACTGAGTAAAATACAAGTACATTTCAGGTAGAAGATAACATTATAGATATTTGTTGTTATTGTTTTTTATTTTGTTTTATATTTTGTTTTGTTTTATCTGGAATATATTTTAAATTTATTATTTTATCTACATACTCGTATATTACTGTTATTTAATTTCAGTATGTGTCCAAAATATCAATAAAATAAAATAAATTTAGTTAACGACTGTAGTTAACGTACAATAAAATTAATACAACCAATGTGAAGAAGGACAGGGGCCTGATGAGGAACAAGTAAAAAAGAAAAATGAGAAAGAAAATTACGGATCTGGTACATGTAATAAAATAGCTCGACTCCGAGACTATTTTATTACATGTACCATTGATATAATGTGTATTATGTGTAATAAAATAAATAAAATAATTATACTGTTTCAATCATAGTGGGTCAGAAGAGCACTCAAAAATGGATCACAAGATTATCGCGAGGGCAATTTTGTCGAGTGGGTCAGAACTTATCAGTCACAACCATTGAACTATATGTTATTGGAACATAGAAATCATTGGTCACAACTAATCCTTTCAACCCGAAAGGTTGAAAGGGTCATCTTAATGCAGAATATGCTTGAGAAGATTTATCATCTTTTCAAGCATTTATTTTATTTTGTTTTATTTACGTATTTTGGTTTTCTTATATATTTTATTTATACATATACCTTGATATAAATTTAGGCAAAAACAGTTATTTTGACATTACAAAAAGACACTTCAATTTTAATTACTAGTATACCTAGATAATTTTTTAAATAAAAAATATACACCTTTAATTTAAATCTCGCCCTCACATTTAAAAAAATATATTTGCGATCTGGCGGCATATAGGTATATATTTTATCGACGAAAACCCTTTCATATGTTTTTTTTTTATAAAAAAAAAACTTTATCGCAAGCTCCCACTGTTTCTTTGCTAAACAGACGCAAGATAACAAATTCAGAGATATTCATTTCTATGCGTTAATATTTATTTGATATTCTTATTCTTTAATTTTAAAATTCATATTTGATTTCATCGTCATCGTCAACTTACAAGGGTCCACTTTTAGACATTAACAGCCTTACCTATAAACGTTACTTAAATTTTAAGTAATACTTAGGAACCACTTAAGAAAATTTTTTACTTATAAACGTTGCTTAACTTTAATTTGTTGCTTAGCAATGTCTTAATGAACTGTCAAACACTACTTAAGAAGATAAGTAGTGATTAGTTAATACGATGCTAAGAAGATGATTAGTTTATTTTTATAAGTAAGACAGTAAGTCTTCCTATTGAAATGGACGTAGCAACTCGTAGTTCACAGCATCCATCCACAGTCTTTTGGTTTTGAGATAATCGGTCCTTATGAGGTAGTCGGTCCAGCGAAACCTAATCGTCCCACAGAGCTTTTCAAGTTTCAACCGTGGTCTGCCGGGAATCTAACCCGGGAACCCTGGACCAGAGCGTTAAGACAAGCATAAACATCGATAAAGCACCCTAACCACTCATCCAATGGGCTCGTCAAATTAATATTATTATGATTCACTATTACTGGCTTAACATTAAAACTAAGATATTGGTCGGTGTGCATGCGTATGGGGCACCAGTTTTAAGTTTGCGGATCTTACACAAAGGGGCCTTGTTCGTGAACCACTGAAGGTCGACCGGTTCGTTGACAACGACTATCCTATATGCACGAGCAATGTACTCGCACTTACACTCCGAGAAGTTCATGGCTACTCTTATTTTTAACTAAGATAAACTCAGAACAGTGAGGTCAAGGATTTTATTTTTGGCGGATGCCGCACGTTTTGTTGCCAACCACACTGCGACTGTTTCAATTCGCAGTATATTGTTTACAGTTTAGCGACACGTACAATCACGTATAGTAAACATACACGCATACTCTGAACCTTTCATTCATTAATCAAACACATATATCTAGACTCAAATCCTAATCTAGTGCATTGCATTTGCATGAGAATTTGTCGTCACCTTTGTTTTTAATCTCAGATGACATAGAGGAAAATTTCCAAGGCTAGTTAGTAGATGATTAATTTTTTTAATATCTAATCTAGTTCTTACTAGGCAATCGATTATTATATAGTTAAAGAGATTAAAGAGATAACAGCTCTTAACATTTTTTAATGTATATTTGTAATATACCTATACATGTAATATATGGTTTTCTGTGCTAATATTATGAATACGCAAATGAGTGTTTGTTAGGATTTCACGCCTTAACTGTTCAAACGATCACCATGAAAGGGGAATGTCCTAAGCCATTTAAAAAATCCTGAGATGAAAAAAAAATTAATTATGCATTTAATTTTATTAACATTGAAATTAAATCATTATGTAAAAACCTGGTAGAGCCAGTTTTTGTCATTTTAGCTTATCTGTAACTAATAGGTTATGCTAGAAATAGTATCGACGCCCTCGTTTAAAAATGTTACATAAAAGTCTATATGCACAAAAGTATGTTCAGAGGGCAAAAACCTTTAGAAAATTAAATTAATTATGTAATGTTCTTTCCGAAGGAGAAGCAAAGGCAATTTAGGCCATACGGTCACGTTTAATCATACAAACGGTATTTTATTAGGTACATTAAAAAAATCATATAAGTTGGTACATAATATAAGACGTACAAATTGGGAAAACCGCCATGAGTGAAAGAGTAACAAACATCCATACATCCACCCTCACAAATTTTACGAAAGCGAAAGCGAAATTTGCATTTATAATATCAATAGGATAGAATTTAGGACTATTGAATTTAGACTTTAAATACTGTCCTTTTCAGGCATTTTATGGGCATTCTCTTTACGTTGTCAGGGAATCAGAAAAGGATAGGTAGGTAGGTAGATAGGTAGGGTACCTTTCATCCACAAAAAATTACAGTTCCCGAGGTTAAATAATTAAGTACATCTAAAAATGAATGAGCATTGTGTCAGAAAAATGAATGAGGAATAAATAAACATTGAAATTGAAATAAATGTTAACATTGCATAAATGTTTTTTATTAACATGTAGGTAAAAATCTTCTATTCCAAGAGAATTGGAAATAATGGCGGCTATAAAGGAGTAATGTTCCAAGTGTCGTATTTGCGCTTGTTAGTTAGAAATAAAGGAAACAAAAAAGCAAATCAAATGTGTGAAGTTTGAAACTTAATTCACACATTAAATTTGCCATTGGGTATATAAGTACCTAGTTATACAAAAAACAAGTTAATTGGACGCTAAAGGGGTAATCGAACGTTTTTATATAAATTGAAAGAAAATATCTTTTAATACTGTTTTTTTTTCCTTGAATCCATAATATTATAAATGTGAAAGTCACTAATGTATGTCTGTTACCTTTTCACGCCTTAACTACTCGAGTTACTATACTACTCGCATGAATTTAAATCGCTCGAACCGGCGAGTTATCATGTGTGATTTTTATCTATTATTTCATAGACAACACGCTCACAATAGATGATTCTGTACAGTTAAACATAATAATAACTAATTATATATTAAAGTGGAAACTAGATATTGCTTTTAAATAAAACAAGTTGTAAAATTGCTTTTATTGCTTTTAAAATTATAAATTACTATACATATTAAAAATCAATAACATTTACAATAATTAGAATAAAATATCATAGCAGATCATATCATATCCTTATCTTTTATCCTATTAAGGACAGCGGCACACTTACACCACCTATGGCGTTGTCTGGCGTTTTAATAGGCGACGGTAGCCACCGTCAAGTGGACCGTCAGCCCGCCTGCCGACCGTCACATAAGGAAAAATAAAAGACGTTCTTAGTGGAAAAATATTTGGGAACCTCTGGCCTGAAGTGCGTTCGGCATTTTCTATGGCAGCTTACAGTAATGTAGGCACGGCATGGCGGCAGTTTTTTTAACATCACATAAGGTATTCACCGTAGCATGCGAATTAGCATTTCGTTGGCGATTCGCAAGCGAGCCGCCTGTCCTTGGAATAAGGATGTAGCGAATGGGTGTCTTATCAGAACATTTGAGTAGTCATTCAGTAAGTTATGCCAAAAAAATATAAGTATGTACACAAAGTGAAGCTATTGATTAAGCAAAAGTCAATACAGCTGATATTTGATCACGAGTTTGTGAATCATACGATTCACACGGGTCTTGTTCGCGTTGCCTACCATTTTATTGTTGTGGATCTGTTGGCATTTTAATGAGAAATAATAAAAAGGTCAAATGAAAATATGTATCCATACTAAGATATGAGTAAGTACAGTGTGGCTCGTTGCATTCTGAAGACGTACACTGGGCAGTCCGTTTGGCTACCCCTTTAAAGATCACCACAGTGTAATCTTAATCCTAATCCATACTTATATTATTAATGTGAGTAACTCTATCTGTTACCTTTCACGCCTTAACTTTTCAACTGATAATCATGAAATTTTGCATACACGTCGTCAAAGATACCAGAAAAGAAGTACTGTTCCCGAGGCATCATCTAAAATTAAGAAAACTAAACCCCTGGCAAATAGCAATAATAATGTCAGGCGTTATATGCATTTTTTTTTTCAACGCGGACGAAGGCGCCGGCACCAGCTAGTAATATTCTAAATGCGATAGTTTGTATGTTTGTTACTCAATCACGCAAAAATGGCTTAACGAATTCGGATGAAATTTGGCACACCTGGATTAACATATAGGAAACTTTTTATCCTCGAAAATTCCTGTTTGATTTTCAAAAAAGAAGTACTACAACGCGTACGAAGCACAGCTAGTTAATATATAGTCTTATAGATACACATATATACCACAGACCACAGACTTTTCAACTTCAACGCTCTTTCTTTAATGTCTCAATTAATGACAAACTATTGTATAAGCACCTTAATACTTTGCTCCTTGTTAAGTACTCTTGTGTACTTCACGGAATTTATATACGTTTTTGATATGGAGTTCAATGTTCTCATAAAACATTTGCACCATAATTGCGTCGTATTCTAATCTGCGCGATTTACCAAAATATTTATCAGTATTTTTTTGCACAGATACTTGCAAACCAAAATGAAACTTATCTGTTTGGTATTATGATGTATTTTTTAATGATATTTCTTTATTTGCAATGCATTCTCATTGTTAGTCCGTATATTGTTTTAAAAACAATAAACAACTTAACTTATATTAATTTGTTTACAATTTTATAATAGCATGTCAACAACATTTTTATGTACCTCCCTTAAAGTTTTGCCTACGTTAGCCATGTTTTTTTTTCTATACTTACATAAATACGTCATTAGGTTTTATTAAAAATTATTTCATTGATGGTAAAAAGTGCGTCAAAATCCGTTGCGTGGTTTAGGAGGAGTTATCGGTTAGCAGACAGACAGACGCGGAAAGCTACTTCAAATTATACAACATAAGGAAGGATATGCATACTATGTATAAAGATGATTGTGTCGTGCGTTATTGTCAAAAAAGCCACACCTCAAAATGTAATAAGTGAGTTGTATAATGTGAACCGGAACATCAACTGAATACGGCCTCGTGGCTTGTGGCGACCCAGGAAGCAGAGCGCTTCCGATCGGAAGTAGGTGCAGACGGAACTGCGCATACTTCCGCAGCCCTCGTCGATATGCTATGACGATTTATATACGGCGTATATATTTATATTAGCTATATCTTAAGCAGCCATTGTATGGTCCATAAAAAAACTTATTTGTTTACCACCGAATTAAAAGTAGGTTGATTAAGGTTTTTATGGATTAAAGTTTTAATTTTTTAATAAAGATATTTTTGAATGATTTGTGTGCATTTACTTCATTAAAAATATAATATTAATATTCCTCCATAGTATTTCAAGATTTTTAAAGAAAATATTGTGTGTGCGAGACGACTATACTAAAAATATATTTCAATTTAAAGTTGGCTTTTTGCATACTTCGTACGAAATTAAATTGTTCAGGTAAACACTTTGGTCAATGTCCCATTATTTGATGCACGATTTTCCCATGAATAATGAAACAATCAGGAGTCGCATATACCCCAAGTTTTCAACACGAAAACACTTCACCATGAACAAGAATCAATTCAGACATAGACTGCAGATGATCTCAAAAATCAAGGATTTCACTACTCGTTTTCAGAAGGGAGGCTGAGTAACCACGTATAGTGGGACCACCAGCTATAACCAAACACACAAGCAGCGTATGCAATTCGCTGCCTACCTCAATAAGGATAAATGAGAAGATGGGGATAGCGGAATAGGCTCTGGCTCTTACGTACTGTTATTTCATAGCGATCTTCTTTAAGGGCATATGCAGTACTGACTGCGAAATGCAGTATATCCTGTTCCAACCAGAATACTTGTACCTACCTATTCTGTGCCTCTATCAAAGTACTGTTTTAAGGACAAACTTAATTTTGAAGCAAAAAAATATTCCTAGACATTATCGGATTCGTTTGTCTAAACGGTCTGACTCCATATGTACTTATATTTGATTTTTATACCAGAAAAAAATTAGACATGAGAAATTTCTTGAATCTTTTTCTTATGTTGTTTTATTTCTCTTCACACAGCAAAAGGAAGTTTCTTACCGTTATTCCGCAAAATGTTTTTGAACTTGGAGATTTTTTCTAGGAAAAACACCGTCTTTAGATACCAATGATTCAGTAAGAAACTTGCGGTTGAGGGATAGGTACACTACGAATCCACAACACTGATAACAACTTGCACCTTTGCGAAATATTTGTTGGCAATTTTGTTATGAGCTTAAACCATTGCTTCTTATTATTGCACAGTAAATATTAATTTAGTGTTTAAACAATCAATGGATTGTGTTCTCGTAATAACGTTGGGAGGTGATTATCTGGTAGAAGGCAGAGGCGGGCGTTGCGTGGGCTCGCAGGACAAGAACGAGTGCGACCGGTCCCCAGGTGTCTACTCAAAGATACCTAGGCACGTATTGTACAAGCACATTTTATATATAAGTCATCAGAGAGGCGAAATCTGAATTTGTGGGAAGGCGTTTCATGATGTCACTACCAATTCATGAAAAAAACTATTTACTTAGTACAAATTTGGTTATCCCACAGTAAGATCGCGTTATAAAACTGCCTTCTAAATTATTACAGATATTAAACAAGTATTAAACACTTACAGGATAAACTCTATAACAGTAAATAACTCAGAAATAATTGTCCAAGCAGTTTATATATACTTGTAAATAGCATTTTACGTAGTTATAAAATGTTTAAAAAAAATTTTTAGTTAAATATTTATAACTTAACAAATGTTTATTAGAAACTATACTTAAACTAGTGAATGCCTAAAGTAATCCTTTGATTGAACGATTTGTCATATATAGAATGAGCTGACACAGGGGCTTACTGTAATCCTTAAATCGGAATCCTAGAACCAACAAGCACAGAAGAGAACAATGTGAAATACATAAAAACAAAGATTAGATTCGCTGTGATATTTATTATTTTTTGATGACCTTTATTCCCGTTTTAACTATATCAACACTATAAACTTGCGTTTCTGATAATTTTGGCAAGATAAATTTATTGTTAAAATGCATTTTCTTACGAATGCAAATTTCATACCCAGAAGTTATTACTTTTTTTCAGAATCTAGCTATAAATAATAAAATACTTAAGAAAGTTTGTACTATACTTAAGTTTATAAGTTAAAGTACATGCCTGTGCAACAATCTAAGTGGAGTCGTTAAACAGGAAAGTCAATACGGTTGTTTGCGTAAACATTCGCTGCATCAGCTGGCTTATCTTGTAATACTTCTGGTTTTTAATACATCTCCCAAACTCTAAATCTAAAAAATTCAAATAATGCATTCTTTCCCTCAATATATTTAAACTTCTATCGATTAACAAAAGAGTTAAGAAGCGTTTAAAATTCGACAACCGAAATTCAAGACAGATTTTTCGCAAACAACCTATTATAGATTTGAATGAAATTATCTTAATTTTGACATAAGTTTTATTTATTAAACAGACGAGTGCAAAATATTAGTAAAATTTAAATAAATTATGTTTACTATAAATAAACATAATTTAAATAAAATTCTGAAAAGAAGATGAAAAAAGGTAGAAAGAGAAAAAGAATAGAAAGTAAGGAGATGAAAAAGTATTTTAGAGACTATGATACAATTCAGGAAAGCGATGACGAATTTTTTTTTTAATAATTAAAAAAACTAAATATTTTGTACTTGAAAATTATTTGTAATGATAAAATTCTTAGTTATCGGTTATCTTTTATCAAGCTTATCGTAATTATCTCCTATCTAAAGTCTCTTCCGTTTCTTATGTTTAATAAGGTTATTGACTTAATTTCATTTATTTACAGTGTAAATAGGCTTATTTACTGTTATATTATTTGTTAGAAAGTGAACCTATTTACTTCCTTGTCAATTAGAGTTTGTACCTATGGAAATATAATATGTAATATATTTTGTATTATTAAACGAACTCTTACATAAATATTACTTTCAATAATGACACGGTTAGGTAATTGCAATATTGTTAAGTCGTTTTACCTATTTTAATGTCGTAGGCGTGGCTCTATTAACAAGAACGTCTAGTTGCCAGTCATTCTTGCGTTTCGTCATTACTTTTTAGGACAGGTTTGAATTTTCAATGATTGGTAATCAATATGGTATTTTACATACAAATAGAAGACACGCAATAGTAGACGCTAGAAAAGTCCTGGGACCAAAAGCAAAATGCAAACCAAGAGGGGTTTTACGGAGGGGCACACTGAAATGATCGGGAATAGAATATTTTGGATTGAGTTACAATAAAACCTTTTTTAGAATTTGAATACTGGCCTCTTAGAATCTTAATGACATTCAAACAATTTAAAAAAATGATTAAAAACAAAAACTATGTTGGTTTAAAGTTAACACGTCGTTAACCTAAATGGAGCTCACGCGTGAACATTTCCGTGCCATAATTTATCACAATTTTCGTCGCGGCTTATCTCAAGATAAATGTCTCAGCGAACTTGTTTCGATTTATGATGTTGAAGCACCGAGTCAAACGACAATATACCGCTGGTATGCCGAGTTCCGACGCGGTCGTGTGTCCCTCAGCACTGTTTCTTCTGCAGGTCGACCAAGAACAGCTTTCACGCCTGAAAACATCGCAGCTGTGCGAACTATTATATTAGATGACCGTCATGTGACATACGAGCAGATTCGGGCTGTTATCAGTATCGGAATGACTGCAATTCAGTCGATATTACATAATGAGCTGTGTGTAAGAAAGCTAGTTTCCCGCTGGGTTCCCCACAATTTGTCCGAAGAGCAAAAGGCGGCTCGTGTATATTGGTGCCGGAATACTCTGCAACGCTTCAACGGAGGGAAGTCAAATGCCGTTTATAATATCGTCTCAGGTGACGAATCATGGATTTATTCATACGAACCTGAAAGAAAACATCAGTCAGCAGTTTGGGTCTTCGAAAACGAGGTCAAACCAACGAAAGTGGTTCGCTCCCGCAGCGTGTCAAAGAAAATGGTCGCTACGTTTGTCTCGAAAAAGGAGCATGTTGCTACAATTCCTTTACAGGAACGCAGAACGGTTACCGCCGAGTGGTATATCACGGTTTGTTTGCCGAACTCCGAAAAAATGAACCGAAACGTCGCATCATCTTACATCACGATAATGCGAGCTCCCATACGGCTCGGAAGACAAATGATTTTTTAAAGCAGGAAAACGTTGAGATGATGAGTCTGACCTGAGCCCAAACGATTTCTTTACATTCCCTAGAATGAAAGATTTATTACGCGGTCAACGGTTTGAAGACCCCGAAGCAGCTGTGGAAGCGTACAAATCAGCCATTTTGTCAACATCAACTTCAGACTGGAATTACTGGTTTAATGATTGGTTTGCACGAATGGAAAAGTGCATTAAGTTGAACGGAGAATACTTCGAAAAACAATAAAATACAATTTAGCTATACCGTGCATGTGATTTGTCTTATTCCCGATCATTTCAGTGTGCCCCTCGTAGTGCGTTAAGCGTCCCACATGTCCTTGTGTGTCCGGTCACAGATAAAATAAGAGTTACTGTCCGGTCACTAGTAATATTTAAGTAAATTACAACTAAGTACATATTTTAATAAATCGATCTCGTAAAAAAATATAAAAAGGGTTATCAAATTTACATTTGATTGTAGAAAATTTAGTAGTGGCAGGGCATACTGCGTTTTCGCATTCGCAGTTATTTCCGTCTGGCGGCAGTAACCACCACCGTGAAATTACAGCATATGTGCTGGAGTGTTTCGGTGAGTGAGTTAAGGGATGCCAGGGCCCATTACCCTATCACTTCCTTATCACTTATCCTCATCGATTTATACTTATCCTTAATCCTTCTATGGTCAGTAGCGCGACTTGCAGCATCTATGGCGTTGCTTGTGTTATAAGTGATGGTAGCCAAAAGTTTTCTCTACGTGTGTACAAAAAAAAACAATCGAAATCGGTCTATAACTACGTTTGGGAGCTACGATTCTACAGACATACACACAGATCTATATACACACATTTCAAACGTATAACACCCCGATTTTGAGTCATAATACGTCGGGGTTAAAAAAGAAACCCTCGTAAAATCTGACTTTAGCTAATTAAGCTCGTTTGTCTAATACTTATTTGTTTGCTAAGTCTGTTTACAATGAGCACAGGATTTTTCCAAGGCGAGCTAATGTTTATGCGTAAAACAAGACACGTTGTTGGATGCTTAGTAACACGATATCGCCAACGTTACTTGCAGCTATGGAGTTAATGTTCGAAGCACGTATTTCACCGTGATATGTCATCGCAGGGTAACATCCATCGTTTTGTAAGACGATAGGTAATTACACATTGTGTAGTTACGTTTGAATTACAACACTTATGTGTTATATCATGTGTAAAAACAAAGTCAAGGTTTGATCAATTCAATTTCATAACTTGGAAATCTACGTAATACCTAATACTATTATTTTATGGACAAAAATTCATCAGTGAAGCTTTTTAATTTTTTTAAAACGTTTGTTATTACAAAGCCCATTTTTTTATGTTAAAGCAGACAGACAGGTTGACGGTCCACTTGATGGTAGGTGGCTATCGACGCATATAACACAAGCAACGCCATAAGGGATACAAGTGCCTACCATAGAATAATTAAGGGTAAGGGATAAGAAAGAGATAAGAGTAATGGGCTTACTCACTCACCGAAACACAATAGCACACAGCATGCAGTTATTTCACGGCGGTGGTCTTCTGTAAGACGGTGGTTACTGCCGCCAGACGAGCTGCATTACTGCCGCCAGACGAGCTGTAATAACAGCTGCAGGGACACAGAAAGCAAGTGAATAAAAAAATTGGAACTCTTTCTTACATAGCCTACGCTCGCTAAATTAATATTCAATGAGCATTTCATGTAGATTAAAATTGCATTCGTGAGAAGCCTGTTCGGATCGCTACTACCATAAAATTAAATAAGCTATGGCTGACTATATTAGCCCACTCGAAAGGAGACCAAGTTTTATTACGAGTACAACAATGTATATAAAAAATTGGGAGAATTAGAATTAGAATTTTCATCTTCTAGGAAAATGAGATTGCGGAACGCAGTGTGCATTAGTTGCACGTCCCCAACTTCAGAAGAATTTCTTTCTGCAAAATATATACAAAAACTTTCCTCGTTGATCGCTCTTTCCGTTAATGAAAACCGCATCAAAATCATTTGCGTCGTTTAGCAGGAGTAAGCGCATATACAGACAGACAGACGCGGACAGCGACTTCACTTTATACTATATAAGGATATTAGTACCATTTCTACTTATCATATTACTTATCTACTTTCATCTACTTGAAAGGATTTATATTTTCAAGTAGATGATAGTAGATAAAGTACATTTTATAATTCTAAGATAAATACTAAAGTGAGTCAAAATAAACTAAAGCTCCACACTTATAATAAAGAGTATAAACAAAGAGTGTAATGCCACCCGATGAGAGTGACGTCTAAATAAGGCGACGCATAATGCAGGTATGTAGGTAGGTACATGTTTATGCGACGCGATAAGATATTCACGTGCATCTTTTTAAAGTAATGGTTCCGTACATATTTTTGAAATTTTTAATAACAAAGCTCTGTTCAATGACAAGATCTAGAAATCATCTGATCTAAAACATGCATGCATGCTGTGGTAGCCTGTAAATGTGATTTGTGCAAGCTGAACTGTGTTATGCAATTTGTTTTGAATTTTATATGTACACTATTACGTTGGCTATCCATAATATAAATAAATAAACAGCGCTCCAAAATAAGCCAATTATTCCTTCCTATCTCTATCCCTTATCCTCAATCCCACGATGTTAGACATAATCTGTGGCGTTACTTTTGTTATAGGCGACGGTAGCTCAGGTGGTAGCCTAGTTTAGAGAATGATGATGATGATGAGGAATTTCTATATTGGTGAATTTTTGGGTTCGACCAGTAATTACATTGGTCCCATTCCCCTAACCTTTTTCGTTGTCCATTACTCTTTATCCATTACTCGAGATCGTCAGCCTGTCTGTCGACATAATATGGTAGAAGAACAGTAGAAGGCTATCGTTGCCTGTAACAGAAGCAACGCCACAGATGGTGCAAGTGCGCTGCCGACCATAGAAGGATAAGGATAAGGAAGGGATAGGAAATTGCGCTCTAGCATCTGTACTCACTCACCGAAATACCACATGCTGTTATTTCACGGTGGTCTTGTAAGGGGGTGGTTACTGCCACCAGATGGGCTGCCCAAATGACTGCCACTATTACGTAATGTAAAACAAAAGAATGTTAATGAATGTAACTACTATGTAATTAAATGTAAAACAGAGGCTTGTATAATGTGTGCGGAACCCAAAGATTATGGAGGCTCACTGTACCTGTTCTTACTGGCAGCTAGTGTTAAGGATGCGGTCTGTGGTAATAAGCTGTATCAATATTCAATATGAATTACTCGTTTTATGTGCTTCGTAGTATTTTCCGTGTATCCAGAACTATTTAATGGCAGTTTTACGACCAATGCGCGCAATATCTAATACTGAATGCTTTTAACACTTTAGAACCAATTAAAACCCTTAAAGGTGTGATAATATTAATTTAGTAAGATCTATTGTTTTATAGATCTAAGCAAATTATTAGTTTTGACAGAGCTATTTGACAAGTTTGTTATTGAATCCTTCATTAACTAAACACAAAGGTAGATCAAGTCCTTTTTTTACAAGGGGAAATCCATCATGGATACCCACGGGCCTGGGGCGGCCGGTGGGTTATGTCAAACTCAAACCGACTAAAACCGCCTTGTGGTTCCTGCCTATGATGGGGGACTGGAGAAATGAGTAACGTCCATCCGAGACCCTCACCGGCAGCTGTCTGTAGTCGGACCTTTCGCGGAGAGCTTCCGCTCTCCTGACTAGGCGCAGAGTGTGACCTCCGCGCCGTGAAGAGACTCGCCGGAGACACCCAGCACATCTCCCCTCGTTGCCTGGTATTGTGATGACAGCGGACGACTCCGGTGTCCGCCGCCCCCGGGCAAAGCGGCACAGGCCGCCTATTTTCCATCTCTCGCAGCGGGTAGTCAGCAAGGTGGTTCACTTCTGAAGCACCCTATACCTCTTCTCTGCGGCACAACCTACCGCAGAGTCGGAGGCCGCTTCCACCTGAAAATCCGCCCGCTCCGGTCCTTGTGCCCAGAACCAAGACCATGCCTCAGTCCGACGCTCAACGACCGGGGGTGCCGTCTCTCACCGGTCGACACCCGATAAACCGAGTACGGATCTTCGGCCTATCGAGCGGCGACCGGCGAAGCTCCGGTGGACAGTTGGAGTCTCCAACTGATGCTCCGCCACGAGCTCCGATGATCAGAGCTCGTTCGGAGTATACGCATGTGGGTTTTCTTAGTTCCCCAGCGACAGTCCGATTAGTCAATCAGGGGCCGGTGGCCCCTCCAGCCCCTGCGACCACCCGGACTGCCGAGGGTTAAGCCCCCCCTACCACTTGCACAGTCCTGACCTACCTAGGGGGGAGGTAGATCAAGTCCAGTGTTATCTTTTATGTATGTAACTACTTTGATGTTCTTGATGTTCAATAGATGACGCGAGAACAACTAATGTATAGTTAGTTACACGTTACACTAATCTATGGCACATATTATATTAATGATTTTTTAAAAAAAAATTAAATAGACAGAAAATAATATATTTTCTTATCCATTACACTGAAAAATAATACAAAAAGATAATATACAATAATGGTTCTACACAAAAAATATAATCACAATATCTGTGAGTCTTAATGTATATTAAAACATTTTAGTGAGGGTTAAGTCTGGTTTTTTCAATTTTGTAATTTTTGTTTCTCTCACAATTTGTTGGTCCAAGATAATCTCGAAAAACGGCTTAACAGATTTTGATGGGACATTGATTGGCAGGTAGAGGACAGGTAGAGACTTTTCAGAGTCCTAATTTTAATCCCGGAAATATTTACAGTAAACTAAAAGAATTGTTTAGACCAAAATATTTGATAGGAACGAGATTTTTGTTATTACATTTCTCTTCTTATATGTCATTTATTTTACATTATTATTTGTAGGTAAACACACCGTTTGTTCCATTCACAAGTAGCTTACTATTCACAGACAAATAAGTAAACAAAAATAGTACAGAATACTTTGATTCCACCTATAAATAATAGGAAGCGTTAGTTCTTCCTACTTCTTGTCCTTGGATGTACGAAAAATAATTACAGCAGTAAATGGGCAAAAACTTATAAGTTTAATAATTGATACAAACGTATAACCACTTATTAAATATAAGTTATAAAAATTTATAACGCTCCATTATTTATTACTACCCGGATATTCTGCTATTTATAACAATAAAATTAAATATTTTGTTTAGTTATATCGAAAAAAAAACAAGGAAGAGCTTGTGTTGAATTAGAAAAATTATTTCATAACTATTTGCTAACTTTAAAAGATTTGCATATAAGCATCGTTCAATTTTTTTATGTTTTTATCTAAAATTTATGCACAGTCGTGCTAATAATGTTATTTATAATGCTATAAGTGTGAAAGATTACGTAACAACGATTCCAAACATTACGATATAATTTATGAAAATGTGCCACCAATTCCTTAACACATTCCTAATTCTAATTCCTGTCAACCAATATTCATTATTCAATTAGTAGTGGCGGCAGTAACCACCCCCTTACATAGGATCACCGTGAAAAAACAGCAAATTTGCTGTTGGTGAGTGAGTAAGGGTTGTCAGAGCCCATTTTCCCTATCCCTTAATTTCCAATCCCTTATCCTTAATCCTACTGCAGTCGGCAGAGTACTTGTAGCATCTGTGGTGTTGCTTGTGTTAGGCGACCGTAGCCACCTACCATCAAGTGGACCGTCAGCCTATCTGCCGACCTTACATAAAAAAGTTCCAAAAAGATATTTCATACTTGACTTCCTACTAGCCCAAAAAGATTATTCATCTATATCTATACTATATCAATACTAATAATAAATCTGTAAGGGTCGGTCATGGAGTAAGTTACTTTGTTTTCAGAGATATCGTGTTTATAGGCTCTATACATGATACTGAAACTAAATTGACGATTTTTAGAATTTTTTTCTGTATGTATGTATGTTCCTCCATAACTCTGAAACGAATTAACTGATTTTCATGAAACTTGGTAGATAAACATTTAGACGTACGGGATACAGGATAGGCTACTTAACATTTTTCAACGCGCAATTTTTTCAAGCTGAAGAGTTTTGTTTGTTTGGTTGAACGCGCTAATCTCAGGAACTACTCGTTCGAATTGAAAAAATCTTTTTTGTGTTGGATAGTCCATTTTTCGAGGAAGGCGTTAAGGATAAACATTACGACAACATTACATCTATAATTTTTAATATAATTTAGATTTGCGTCAACTCTAGCGCCATCTGTCAGTGAATACTGACATTAAATATAATTCTGGCAGATTGCAGTGACAAAAGTCTTATTTTCATCCCAATAGATGGCGCAAGTAATAACTGTTTTTTTAAATTTGTTTTTGCGTTATCTCATCGTATAATAATTACTCTTACGAGAGGCATGCCAAAAGTTTTTAGATACTCAAAAATTACTAATATCTATCTTTTCAAAGTATTCACCTTGAGCTTGTATACACTTTTCCATGCGTTTTGAAAAATATCTCAGACCTCTTTTTCATACCTTAGAAATTTCGAAATTATAGGCATCTTTGATTTTGGGAAACAAGTAAAAATCGTAAGGTTCTAGTCAGAAGAATATGTTGGGTGGGGAAGGATTGCAAGAAAATTCCCTCCATATTCTTACAAAATAAACCTTTTAAAGAAAAATATATTTAAATTCAAATATTTTCCTATTTTTATTTATCATTAAATAGTGTTAACGATGGTGTATAACTTGCCAGTATAAAATTATAAAGTAAAGAGTATCTAAAAACTTTTGGTATGCCCCATGTATATTGTCTTTTTCAACGCTAACGAAGTCGCGGACACCAGCTTGTACAAAACAATAGTAGGTACTGTGTATTTCTATGCTTGAATGGTAACTTCGCCTTGTCCCGCGTCCTTAATCACATCAAAGAAAGAAAATATCTTAGGCGGTTCTTGTCTTAGGCGACTTTAGCCACATACTATAACATGGAGAAGTTGATCGTCAGCCCTAGAATTGTCAGGTATAATAGATTTAAAACTGGTTAGATTTGACTTTATAGGGGTATGTTCTCTTTTTATTAACAAATGTGTATGACGAACGATTTAAGCGCTATAAAACATTTTATGGGCAATTATATATAATCGAGTCAGCATAAAAACTAATCTTAAAGTGTTGACTAAGTCATAAGGTAAACCAATATATGTCATTAAACATAAGCATTGTAGGTATATATTTTACCTATATATTTTGTTTATATATAGTATAATTTGAGTTCACTTTCTGCGTCTATCTGTATGGCCGCTAACTCCTAAACTACGCAACCGATTTTGATGCGGTTTTCACCATATGTTTTTTCACCATCCGTAATTTTTTACGGAATTTTTATATAAATAATAAAACCTAATTAAGTTTTTTTCCTTGGTGAAGCTGGGAGTGGGTACCTAGTAAGTATATATAATAACAAAAAAAATTTACATGTTTATAAAATAGAGTTTATTTGTCTTGAGAAAAACAAAAAAAAAAGAAAAAAAAGAGAAAAAAAATAAGTGGCCATTTTAGTCAGCACGGCGCGGACCGTGAGATTGAGGTCCATGCATACCACTAAGGTTGAATCGTCGTTCTTTCTACTTCATATACAAATAGTCCAAGATTTTTAGCTCAACAATGGGTTCGATCCGCAAAAGATCCTGCTATTTGATTTTTCGATTGGATTATGTGAGAGACTGTCTCCCAAGTATAAATCCAAGTTTGTGTCGTCCGAAACAGCGAGCGTTAGGCGACATCTTGAAAAACGTCTTTTTGCAAATATCTCATAAACGGTGAGTTTTACGTTATTTGTGAGTGCCTTTTTTGTAGAAGATAAAATTTCCCATCTTTTTTATTTAAAACTTTTTCCTTTATTGTTATACCGTAAGGTAAAATTGTACCACTTTTCAAAACTACACGGATTATTTCCCTTGATTTTTCCAATTTGACTGGGCTATCTGGCGCTTTTCAAGGATGATGGTGTGAAAGAAAGGGACTTTTCTACCATCATACTATCATCCATTATACCATTATCCAATTTCGAACACCCCCTTGAAGTTCATTGAAAATTAACAAAATCAAGGGCAATAAATATTCAATGTCGCTGGTCGCTATACCTTGCTATGAAATTTAAAAAAATCTTACTAACAAATAGTAGAGGTCAGCCACATTGTTCTTATAATAGCACAAATTTTTAATGCTACTTGTCATAGAAAGTTAACTTTCTAATCACATAGATACCAAACATGTCATTCGTACTTGTGGCACCTAATAGGGACCTGTCAGATGAATTACTACATCATAATCTTAACATAATTACAATGTAATATGTAAGTGATAACGCACATTTCCAATTATATGAATCATATAATATGTCCTATAACAGTTTTAATGTCCAGCAATTATCTACTGTGAATCATCACGCGATTTCAAATACGAGTAATAATATGTTCTTAACAAAGATAACGTTTTCTGGCGATGTCATTTTAAAAGAAGAGCCCATCTGACCCCTTCATCCACATTCATATCCATTTTTCGTAACCCGTTACGAAAAAGGAAATATTCTTCACTGTTTCACAACTACACATATAGTTAGGTACAATTAGTGGAGGTTTTTTGACTAGTAAAACATTTTTTTTTTTTACCATATTGAATAAATTTCACTTTAAATTTCAACATAACTTGACAAAGTAAATCGATTAAAAAAACAACTTTTCAACTAAAATTTGCATGTTATTGTTTTGATGTCAGTAAAGTGTAAACCCATGTAATAAATCACAATAAAAACCTTGAACAAAGATTAAAAAAACGCTTCAATGTTGAATAAGTATAATTTAAATGTTAATATCCAGTTGCCGACACCCAGTATGCATATTGCGTACTCACTACGCACTACGAATGCGAAACGGCGAGTTTTTTGCGACATTTCAATCCATCGATGGAATAAACAACTTTACCGGTTACGTGTCAGCTGTCACAGTCCATAAGATAAGTAGTTAACTATGTACACTAAATGGATTCTGGAATGCCCTGGGTCTGCGCGCATGTACTAGCAATAAAAGCTGTCTTGTATTCCAATATTAAAACTTTTCCTAAACACGTTTTTTAAATCTATTTATAATTCTCCCAGTATTGAAAATCAAATTAATTAAAATGAGGAGTTTTCTGATTGCAAAAATCAGTAGTGATTTTTAAATAAATACAAACATCTTGTCAAAATCCTTCTTTTACGAGTGAATAGGCATCTTCTGGTGAGCTCGCTCCATCGTCGGCCTCAACTTTGCTTCACGGCTAGATGTTGGCAAAGAGCAAAACAATCATTAAATAATAATAATAGAAAAATAATAATAGTGCCGCTGTCTATATTATCTTAACAATAAAGGAATTATTATTATTTTACTAGCGACAAGTCCTGACCACCACGATAGGCTCTCGGTCCATTTGGTGGTAGGTGGCAACCGTTGCCTATAATACAAGCAACGCCACTAGTGCTGCGAGTGTGCTGCCGACCATAGTAAGACCAAGGATAAGACCGAAACACAACAGCACATATCCTATTATTTCACGATGGTCCTCTGCAAAAGGGGTGGTTATAGCCGCCAGACGGGCTGCCCAAATGACTACGAAACGCAGTGTGTACTGCCACTTCCAGATGCAAACCAGAGCCTACATTGAAAAGTTCATTTCCAAAGGTGACCCAGCCGGGAATCGAACCCGGGACCCCTGAAACAGAGCGTTAATCACTCATCCAACGGGTTCGAAAATAATACCATCCTAACCATAGGTGAAAGATTTTTTAAATCGGATGAGTAGACTAGTTTCGAAGTTTACCTCTTACATACAAACAAATAAACAAACTTTACTTAGGTATCTTTATATTATATAATAAATCACTTCCTATTGTAAGAACCAACCGCAGAAATATAAACACATTTACTTTTACAAAAATATATATTATTCGATCACTTATGATTACTTATTTTAACAAATTCACTTTCAAAGTTCAAACGTGTCCGCTCGCTAAAGCTCACCGACCGGGAATGCCCCGTGCCACTTCTGTTCCCCGTCCTTCCCTTATCGCGGACGTGACGTTACCAGAATAGTCAATGCAGTTACTTTTTAATTACATTTAATTCCGAAGAAAACAATAAAACCTTACACTATAGAAATATAGAAGTAGAGAAAGACCTTCCTCTATTACATTTAATTATTGAGTCACAATGTCGAGAGGAAGTACGTAAGTATTTGTTAAATTTCATATTTTGTACTTTAGGTATAAAAACCTTGTGCGAGACGACTACTAAACCAAACAAAATATAGTTAATGAGACTTACCTTGTAACTTTTTAAGTAGGTATCGCCTTAATGCCTACAGCGATTCTGAATGGACCACACAGAATGCACACAGAACAGAAATGACTAATATGTTATTTCAGAAAACGATACTCTAACTAAGCCAAATAACTCTGTTTGCGATATCTTAAAGTATTTTAGTGTAAGATTGTTTTGAACTAACATCCGGAACCTTACACCATGTTTTAAAACGCACACATTGTATTAGTCGCTCGAGTACGGCGTAGTTTGATTAACCGTTAATAAATTTGAGTCAGTGAAATATTAGAACAAAGGCAAAAGCTTCAGCACATATCCGACATACTTAAAACGGAGGCACATATCGGACGTCTGTCTAATGACTGCCTTATACGGAAGTGACAGAAACCGAGCCTTTCTATTATTATTGTTATTCTATTATTATTATTATTTCTCTATTATTAATATATTATTTTATGTTAAGGTCGATAGACAGGCTGATGGATATGGATTGGCCAGGGATATGGAAATTGGCTCTGGCTTCCCTTACTCACTCGACGAAAGACAACAGCACACGTGCTGTTATTTCACGGTGATCTCTGTAAGGAAGTGGTTACTGCCGCCAGACTGGCTGCACTGTGAAATAATAACATGTGTTATCATTTCACTACTTGCTATGGTCGGCAGCTCACTTTCAGCACCTGTGGTGTTGCTTGAGTATTAGGTAAATGAATGATAGCAATATATTTGCATTTCAAGCAAAATATTAGTGACAATACAATTTCACAATAAGTATAATAAATGATAATAAATTTACATTTACAGTGCAAATGTTAGGCGTGGTTCTCATTTATCAGCCACGCAATGAAATTCAAGGCTGCGACTGGGTGTCAAGTTGTCTACGGTTTGATAAACTAGGAACAAAGCATACCGATCATAAAACGATTCAAAATAATTCCATAACAAGAAACACGTTTAATTTATAATACCTTTATTAAAAGCAAAATGTTTTTTGCTTAAATTAACAATGCATATTTGATTGATGTATTGTGCACTCATTTGATATAAGAAACGGTTGTTACAACTCTTTTTTTAAGTTAAGATCGACATAAAAGGTGACGGTTCACTTGATGGTAGGTGGCTACCGTCACCTATAACACAAACTACGCCATATGTGCTGCAATTGCTGACCATAGAAGGATTAAGGATAAGAGATAAGGATGGGATAGGGTAATGGGCTCTGGCATCCCTTATTCCCTCACCGAACCACAACCAGCATATATGCTGTTATTTCAGCACACAATGGCGTATTAAAATATTCTGTTTATAAGTTTTTATAAAATTAAAATATTAATTCCTGAATATTTTAATTTTATAAAAACTTTTCATCAGTTAATATGCAATATAATATACTTTTGGATTATTTATTATTTATTTATTTTTAGATAGCCGGTGCCCGAGTTGAATATTTAACTTATGTCCATGCTGACTTCAAACTATTATTGAAAGATTTTTTAAAATCGGATTAGTATTTCTTAAACATCTCTTCCTACATACAAACAAACAAACATACAAAATTTTCCTCTTTATTATATTAGCGTAGATTTATATTAAGTTCTAAAGCACATTCTTATTTTATGCTAGATTTAAATCGTGCTAGAGTGTGTTAAGTAATTTGCAATGCATCTGTTAATAAGGAAGCAGTGACATCCTGATAAAATAAATTTATGATTCAAACTCAATATAGTGTCACTTACAACGCAATGTGCTGATTTATTAGTTAGTAATCACATAAACAGTCTTTGACGCTTTAGGTACTCGTTATAGATTAATGACTCTTCCTCGGAAACATTGTTTAGTAAAGCGTTAAGCGTACTGAAATCAATTAGATTCTCTTTTTACTAATAATGGAATAAAGACAAACAAGGCATAGTACACATAGCATAAAACTGTGCAGATTTCATCAAGCTTAAGACAGATTTTTTTATGGAAAGGGATGACAGGCAGTCTGTCTACTCGATTGTAGATAGCTAATACCGTCGCCTATATGTATACACAATCCTATCTACATCATAATGGATGCAAGTACTCTGTTAGAAGATATGGAAGATGGATTAAAGATGCCAAAGAAAAAGGGTTCTGGCATACCTACATTATTTCCTCACAAAAACACAATGTGCTGTTATTTCAAAGTGGCCTTCTATAAGGGTTATTATTGTAGACTAAAGAGTGGTTTTTTCCTATCTCCTGGCAACATTGGCAAGTTGTGGTCATCACTTCTTACAGATGCATTTTCTTACAAGTTACTATGTTAATAGGTAATAACAAATTATTATCATATTTGAAGTATAATCGTAATTTTTAATATTGTATTAATATAAGGTTTCGTTACTTATCCGCCTAGTCAAACATAAATAGCAAACCGTTATCAATCATCAATCCTTTTAAATTTAATCTGTTAAAAACAAGTAACACTTAACTCCACTCAGATTACTTGAGCATGCACTTGAGGAAACAACGGCTCAATTGTCAAAGCATTGAACAAGACCACACCTTAATAAGTAAATGCGCGTACAACATTGTTTGCTTGTCGACAAGGAGTTGCTAATGAACGGGACGCTCGTGCTAGACAGGCCTTATTTATTGTTGCTCTACGAACACCAAGAAATTCTTATTAGACGAAGAATAAACAAAACATTAATCCTTTTACAACTTCTGCTCGTGCTAGAACTTTAAATTTTGTAGTAGGTACAATAAAGGAACTAGCTATCTAAGTTTTTCCGACTCAACTTTGTTATACTTTGAAGCTAAAACACAATTCATAACCAACTTCGAGGCATACTCGTATTTATGAATCGAAATAATTTCTGGCCCAATAGTGGGTCACATTATCACGATTTTGATTGCAATAACAAATAAATCACAGTGACTGCATATCTCAAAACCGGAGAAGTTTTAAGATTTCAATAATAGAATGAATACATAAATAAAATAGTAACAACAATAATCCTTATCCTTAATCCTTCTATAGCCGGCAGCACACTTGCAGCATCAATGGCGTTGCTTGTGTTATAGGCGATGGTAGCCATCAAGTGGACCGTTAACCTGTCTATCGTCTGTAAAATTAAAAAAATAAAATTAAAAAACTTTTTATTGCTTATAATAAATAATAACTTTCTATACAATTTAAATAAAGTATCTTACTGTAAGGATCTAATAAGTTATCTAATGAAATTATTAAAAAATCGTATGAATTATTTAGTCCAGTTAAAAATTCAAACTTTTTATGACCACGGGCACATTAACTGTAAAATTCGGCGACGTCCCCCGGGGGCCAAAATGAAATAATCGAAACAATGGACTAAGTCTGAAATAAAATCATTTTAATTTGAAATTAGTTAGTCATAGGAATCTGAAATCGTAATCAAATATAGCTAATTAAAAAGAAAGATAAATGAAAATATAATAGATAGGCTCCGTATCAACTGGGCAGATTCGCAACTAAACAGAACGTACAGTTCGTCAAGAAATACAAATAGTTAAATTTTGTTTTCGAAACTTAAGTTTTTGACAATTCTCATTTAAAGTGAAAACTTACCCATTTATGGGGGGTCATATTGTAATAAATAATGTCTCGTAGTCGTAGTTTTAAGTAGAGTAAAGTAAAGGATAGTAAAGTAGGTGAGTAACGAAATGTTGCAAGCGACAGGCTAATTCTGGTGAGAGGCGTTTGCTCAATCCAAGCTGGTTGCCAACAAGGAAGTGATGGTGCGTGGGGCGACTGACCTTGGACGTGCTTAGCAATCGCACGTTCAACCAGCTTTGCGTTTGGATGGACAATAGCTTCTGCCCAGCTACAATGTACGCATAGATACCAATCAGCTGACGTATCCAGTAGGTGCCTACCTTTATAATATAACAACTAGCTGTTGCACGCAACTTCTTCTGCGTGACTTTAAAAAATATACCCTATGTTACTCGCTGATAATGTATAACTTTCTATAGGTGAAAGAACTTTCAAAATCGGTCCAGTAGTTTTTGAGTTAATTCATTATAAACATACAAAACTACAAATCTTATCTCTTTATAATATTAGTATAAATAAATAGATCTAATTTAATAGATAGATACAGTTAGTTTAAACTAAAAGCGAGAGTACAAGCGGGCGTTAAGATAATAAGTAAACCTAAATAGCATTGATAAATATAATGAATGTTAAAACGGAATATATAAATAGTCTAAAGTGGAGCAAACAATAGTACCAATAAGCGTGAGTGATATAACACTTGCTAGCAAATTAATGCTAGCTAATCTTAAATTCAGAATAAACAATGAAATAGGTGTTATTGGGTTGCAATAATCTATCACGTCCACACTGATTTTCATATTCAAATATCGTTTGGAAACATTTGAGAAATTTATTTGGAAAACATGTCGTAGCATAAGTCGTAGTTTCTTAACACGTCAAGGGCGATTTCCAATATCAGTTCAACGATCAGTGTGTAGTAACGACAATTTTGAAATTTTCGAAAGGAATAGATAAGGCTGTAAAAATGTCATATGGTTGCGTGGACATGGGTTTGAATTATTTATATATTCTTTTACAAATATTTATAAAATCTTTATAAATATCAATACTAATAATAGTAAACCAATAATTATTTAAGAAAGTTATAATATGCTAGCTGAACCTGGCTACGCTTCGCTGTGGCTGAAATAAAAATTATATCAAAACACTCTTCTGGTGAGAAGCAATGTTGTGAATTTTTTTTTGTACACAAAACTCGAAAACTGTACCTAACAGTTTTCGAGTTTTGTGAGCACAAACGTGCGGAAGCTGATTTTTTATACATATATAAATATTGGTAATTTTCTTGATAAAATAGTGTTTCAAAAAAGGCACTTAATACAATTTTCTAATGCTATGTTATAAATTTATAAATACTTTAATTACTGAAACATAATATTCGTTACTTCATTTTTAGACAGTCAAAAATTTCAAAAACAATTTTTTTTACCTCTGTAACATAAGTACAATGTGTACAAATGGTTATTTTTAAACATAAGTATTTAATGTACAGACACGGCTCGTGTACGATTTTATTATGTATAGATTTAAGACTTATTTGTGTTTTTTTTTAAGAAAGAAAGTCACACCTACCTACACCTAGTAATTATCACACAAATATGTCTTTAATATTTTGAATCATTTACATCTTTTTATTGCTCCTTTAAGTTGAGATGACTAAGCAGACAAAACTGGTATAGCCGAGGATGATAATGGAAATAAGTGAGACGGAAACCCACCGTCAAAGAGATGGAACGAGAGAACGCTACCTTACTTAATCCCTCCTCTTTTTGTGAGGGAAGTGAGTTCGTCGCGGACGCAATGAAAGTAAAAGTGAACGATCACTGTATAAGAAACCGTAAACGTTACGAAGCTGAGTTACGAAGCCTTACGAAATTTAGAATTTCGTGAAATATTTTATTAACCATTTACTTACTTGAACACGAATTCAGAAGAATTATCATTATCCAAGTTTTTTACTGTTGTAGTCCTTTTGAAATTGCATCTATTATGTATTTTTTAACCTGAGACCTTAATAGACAATGTCAGAGGCAAAGAAATCTATGTTATAAAATAAATTAATAAAATACTATTACTTAGATTGCTAAGTTAAATTAAAACTTAAGATAATTTTTTTTTACTATGTTAAGGCTTATCCTTCCAAAAAATTAAATTTTTGCAACATTTTGTAACAGTATTATTCATTATATATACGCCTTTTCTTCAGCGAAAAAAATATATGTTTATCTACAAGATATGAGGAATGATTTGTTGGGATTAAAAATTTTATTTTATTGAAATTGATTCAGGAAAAAAATTCTAAACTCACCCCTTTTATTTTCAGTTGTAACAATCTCACTTCTACAATATTTATCAAAAGATTATGAAATTTTGTACACTTATGAAGATAACAATGTAGCATGATTTGTTGAAAGCGCTTTTTGAAAATTCGTAAAATTGAATTTTATATAATGTTTTTATCAAAAATATTTCCCCACTTACTCAGCGCTAGCCCGTTCTCGTCCATAAAATCAGTGCGGGGGCGAGTCGTGATGCTAGACGGACCTGTGCCGCGTTGCGCTTCATCAAATTATTTATTTTTACGTAATAAACAAAGAATAAACATTTTAGTGGCAGAACAGACAGTGCATGATAGTGTATATAATACTTTAATAGGTTTTCTTTTTTGTCTTTTTAATTAAATCTTTAAAAAACTAAATATAAATTATGTTGTAATATAATATTCAATTTATTAATTAATTAATATTAATAATAATTAATTATTAATTAATACATATAAATTAATAAGCCTAATAAATAAATAATAAAGCCACTATAAAGCCGGATTCCCACTCACGTATCTAGTGACTCATCGAATTGTTCTCCTAGAAGGAGCGGTGGGGGGTTTCCCTATTGTAGGTGGTCGCGTAGGGGACGCCCCCGTGACCTCCAGAAAAAACCGATATCCTCGGTACACCGTTCTGGTAAAAAGTAGGTGAGCGGTTCTCGGAAACTATGAGGGATAGAAGGGTGGCGTTTGCAGAAGGTCATAGAGGGTGATCGGTAGTCACCAAGGAAAGTGTCATGCGGTCTACCGGGACACCAAAAAAAAAGCCCCCTCCTTGGACCCCCCCGACCATAACTCGGAAACGGCGCGTCACAGCCGTGTCGTGTTTGGGCTCATCGGGAACGTCTGGACGAGATAAAAAATTTGGCGCCCCCCTCGGACCCCCCCGACCGTAACTCGGAAACGGCGCGTCACAACCGTGTCGTGTTTGGGCTCATCGGGGACGTCTCGACGAGATAAAAAATTTGACACCCCCCTCGGACCCCCCCGACCGTAACTCGGAAACGGCGCGTCACAGCCGGGTCGTGTTTGGGCTCATCGGGGACGTCTGGACGAGATAAAAAATTTGGCGCCCCCCTCGGACCCCCCCGACCGTAACTCGGAAACGGCGCGTCACAGCCGTATCGTGTTTGGGCTCATCGGGGACGTCTCGACGAGATAAAAAATTTGACACCCCCCTCGGACCCCCCCGGCCGAAACTCGGAAACGGCGCGTCACAGCCGTGTCGTGTTTGGGCTCATCGGGAACGTCTGGACGAGATAGAAAAATTGGCGCCCCCCGCAACTCGGAAACGGCGCGTCACAGCCGGGTCGTGTTTGGGCTCATCGGGGACGTCTCGACGAGATAAAAAATTTGACACCCCCCTCGGACCCCCCCGACCGTAACTCGGAAACGGCACGTCACAGCCGGGTCGTGTTTGGGCTCATCGGGGACGTCTGGACGAGATAAAAAATTTGGCGCCCCCCTCGGACCCCCCCGACCGTAACTCGGAAACGGCGCGTCACAGCCGTATCGTGTTTGGGCTCATCGGGGACGTCTCGACGAGATAAAAAATTTGACACCCCCCTCGGACCCCCCCGGCCGAAACTCGGAAACGGCGCGTCACAGCCGTGTCGTGTTTGGGCTCATCGGGAACGTCTGGACGAGATAGAAAAATTGGCGCCCCCCGCAACTCGGAAACGGCGCGTCACAGCCGGGTCGTGTTTGGGCTCATCGGGGACGTCTGGACGAGATAAAAAATTTGGCGCCCCCCTCGGACCCCCCCGACCGTAACTCGGAAACGGCGCGTCACAACCGTGTCGTGTTTGGGCTCATCGGGGACGTCTCGACGAGATAAAAAATTTGACACCCCCCTCGGACCCCCCCGACCGAAACTCGAAAACGGCGCGTCACAGCCGGATCGTATTTGGGCTCATCGGGGACGTCTCGACGAGATAAAAAATTTGACGTAACCATGGTCAACGGTTACAAATAGACCCACCATGTTAGGTATCATTTGAAAGGATGAGGGGTAATCTATCAACACCATCCTCCCAGCCCCCCTCCGCTCCCCCCTTACTCCCCCCCTCCTTTAAAATTACACAATTAATAATAATAAGACCCAAAACCAAACCAAAACAATTAGACATGGCAAAAGACAAGACAAAACGAAAACAAAATGAAAACGTGAATAATTTTCTACAAGCATTTGTTTTTTTTTTTAATTCTAAAAAATTCGTAATCTTTATCAAAATAAAAAAAAAACACTTTTTGTCTCAATTTATTGTCACTTCACTCACTTGGTGAATTTGAAAAAAAATATCAAAATTAAAAAAAAAATCATTACCGCCGGCATTAGCGTTACCCAAACAAAACGTACCACGCGAAGTTTGCACGGTTGGTGCAAAAACTCAATTGTTTTTATTGAAAATTAAAAAATTTGTTAGTTTTGATAAAAACTTTTGTTTGGCTCTTTTACCATATATTTTATATTCGTATAAAGAAAAATATATACATCTATACATATAAATAAAATTGGAGTGTCTGTTTGTAATATTGAAATAACCGTTTTTTACTACATGCATATGAATATATATACGTACATACACCAAAATAAACCAACCACATAACAAAAACAAAATTTTGGTTGTCTGGGTGTCTGTTTGTTCCGGCTAATCTCTGAAATGGCTGGACCGATTTTGACGGGACTTTTATTGGCAGGTAGTTGATGTAATAAGGAGTAACTTAGGCTACGTTTATTTTAGAAAAAATACACCCCGGGCCAAGCCGGGAGCGCGCCGCTATACACTCTAAAAACATAACCCTCGTTGTGGCGCAGACGGGTAAAATTTTTTACTAGGTTACATAATTTACTACCTAAATAACAAAACACGCTTCATTGTTACTGAATTATCCCTCTACATTGTAAATAATTATAAATTTGTAGGTATTTGCAGTAAAGTAGGCTCAGTCGACTATGTCGTGCCTTTGTCGTCTAGTCTCCATAGTACTCTTTGCCATCTCTGTGCGGTCGATCTCTTGTAGAGGGTGGCGCGGGGAAATCAGCCTAATAATTCAAGGCCAAATCGGCGTTATACACCTTAAAGTCGACAGACACTAATGGTAGGTGGCAACCGTCACAGGAGCTGCAAGTACGCTACCGACAGCAGTATGATTAAGTATATTATAATAAGGGATTGGGAACGGAGGGAAATGGGCTCTAGCATCCCTTACGCACTTACGAAAACACAGCGGCACTCGAGCTTTTATTTTACGGTGGTTTTTCTGTATAGGAGCGGTTACTGTCGCCAGACAGGCTGCCCAAATATCCTGCTACTACCTTTTTTCTGAAATTTTGTATTTCATTTAGTAGTTCGCTACATTTCGCAGACTTTTAGACGCCTCTCTGGCGGCGGTTACCATCCTGTTTTAAATTTAAGAAGGTTGTTTTATACAAATTATTAATTTTAAACATTACAGGTCTTCTTCGGTGAAAGAACTTTTAACGTATACTAGACCTCTTTTAGCGTTGTTAAAAATAGAAATTAATTGTATCTCTGATCTCTAAGTTACCTACCGGTTACATTTCACACATACATGTTCCAAATTAGGTAATCAGACAGCCACTATAAAGACTATCTTCATTTGATCGATAAGCAGAAAAATGAGAATGTTCTTCAAGTTAACACACGAACCTGTTTTTATATCATTGTATGAAGAACAGTTCTGTTGGTAATGTACACACTATAAATGGTATTACCTCGGCATATACGGATTGAGAACATGATAAAGAAGAGGCATAGTTGTGGTTTTACGGCAAATATTTCTTTATTTTTGAGTTTACATATATGTACCTATCTATTAATAAAATCGTAAAGGAGGCTGTGTCAGTATCTACTTTAAATATTTTAAAAAAATGTACGCAATCTACTTATGATACCGAGGTAAAAAAAATAGTTTTTAGAATTTTTGTCTGTTTGTCTATGCGTTTGTGTACGCTAATCTCACCTCAAAAACGGTTTAATGGATTTGGATGAAAATTGGCACACAGATAGTTTATTATCTGGATTAACATATAGGATGATTTTTATCCTGGAAAAATATTAGGTTCATGTGGGATTTTCAAAAAACGAACTGAAGCGTGTACTAAATTGCGGACACAGCTAATAATCTCATAAATTGAGTGAGTATTTATATCTGCCTCATATATTAAAATGCAAGGATCATTTTTAACCCCCGACGACCGAAGCAAAAGAGGGGTGTTATAAGTTTGACCTGTGTATGTATCTATGTGTTTGACCAACTTTACTGTGGCATCATGGCTCCCAGACGGATAACCGATTCATATCAGTTTTTTTTGTTAGAAATAGCTGACACGATCGAGATCGTTCTTATCTCTAATTTCTGAAGATCTGTTCAGGAGTTTGAAGATGATCAGCTCATTTCCTAGTTTACGAACGGATCTCACTACTTTCACAGGTTAGATTAGCTTGAAATTTGGTGTGCTGTTACTTCGGTGGTATATCCATGACACAGTAACCTTGACCTGATGCATCAGGTAGTCTGCGGGATACCCTCCTCATCAACTTACAGTAGATTAGCGTGTTTGGGCTCAATAGAAAGTCGGGGTTTATTTTATAACTTTTAATTATAGCTGGATTACAGACATAATTGACTTGGAACTCAAAAATTCACACAAGTGGAGATCCTGTAATTCTTAATTGTGTTTTCAGCCTACGAATAAATATAAGAATTAACATCTTGACAACAATTCGCACCTTCGGTAAGACAAGGGCACTTACAAAAAAATTTAACATGAGTTAAATATGCAGAAGTGTCTTAAAACATTATTAAATTTAAAAAAATATTCACAAGAGTATTTGATGCAAAAACAAGAATTGTTTCAAAGCAATATAAGCAGAAAAATACAATACTGAATGTAAAAAAATGGCTCCCTTGTAAAATTACAAAAAGTGCAGTCATGCCCTTGTCTTACCGAAGGTGCGAATTATAGTCTTTGGCAACTTAGTCTTTTTCCTTGTCAATATCTAGTCATTTGAGATTCGTCAGCTCCAGAGTGAGTCAGAGACATAAAGCAAAAGCGTCAACTCATGAGTCCACTGGTCAAGGAGTTTCTTTGACTTAATCAAACTCAAAGTCCAATTGAGTTCGATTAACTTAGTCAATTTTGATCATTGTTGACATGGTTTACATCAGTGTAAGTTATGGCATAGATGGTATACCATTTTTGTACCCTGTTACATGAGCCTACTTTGTATCTAAATTCTAACTAAAAAATGATAAATGTATATATTATTAAAATTGTAAGTTTCTTCATTATTTTCATCTTATATTCTTTAAGAGCTCATTTGCCAACGGGAGCGGTTTCCAAATTCCATACTACATAATTCCACGATTACTCCTTAGTTGTTGGTCGTAGCAATACATAAAAAACATGACATTTCTGAGATATAATATGAAGGTTTGAATGGAAACAAAAAACTGAAATTATTTCATATCTAGTACAATTAAAAATGAGCGTTAAAATTTGTGACATTTTTGCTGGTTGAATTTTTGTGCAGTAATTACAAAACCAATAATATTTTTCGATGAAAACATCTATTATGGTTTGTCTAAAATATTTGGATTGCTGGTGTATGTTTTATTATTTTCGCGAACTCAATAAGTGCCTTGCGTTGGATTCTGCCAACAATTTATCCCAAATACCTATTACTGACTTCACTCGCTCTTACAGCGTATCAGTCAGGATTGTCTTTATTTGTGTTCCATTCAATTATTTAAGTTTCATCCCAGATTTTTGCACTAAGTAATTAGCTTAAGCTGATAAAATGGTAGATCTGGAGTCGTTTTTAATAAGTGATAAGTTACGTGAAGAACTAGTAAAGTAACTCGTACACGTGTAAAGCATAGCGCTGGTAAATGTAACGTTGGCGCATCCTCCTCGATAACATGTTCAATTTCTTGGAACGAGTCAAGCGGCTTTAGCGACGCTAAACTAAAATGACAAGTTACGGAACTAGTATTTTGTGATGCCACGATCATACAACATCATGAAGACATGAGAAAGACCAACTCATCGAGTCTTGGAAATACTAGTTTTTGTTGAAACTTCGTTGGCGTATCTTTATAAATTATAACCAGTGTGTTACATATCCTGAAATATCACATCAAAATCCATTCGTTGCCACTAACTTTTTTAATTTAATTCAATTGCCCGCAAGCATTTAGGATGCTATGTTGAGCTTATTAAATTAGTATTATGATGAGCAAGAAGTACGCTACCAGTATTCTTCTGAGGAGTAATAAGGACATCAGACTGATAACATCTGTGATTGTTTCAAAACATCAATTTACATTTATATTCAATCAACAGCATATCAGATATACTCAATCAGAATAAGTAGTAGCACACTGTCCGGCAGTTACCACTTCTTTACAGTGTAAAGACGGTACCTAACTACTACCAAGTGGACCGTCAGCCTGCCTGCCGATATTTACATAAAAAAAGAAAAAAAATGATAGATATATGTGTTATTGATCGTAACTGTTTTAAGCCAAATGGCCTCTTGGCTGCGATATTTATAAGGAAGTAGTAAAAACGTCCACATGACCCACGGAGGTCGCGGTACCACAATCAGTTTTTTGTTTCGATAAATCCACAAATAAACAACGATATGCATTATTTACACAGACAATCCTTGATATCAGTCGTGTGTAGTTCGGGCTCAGTCAACTCAACGTGCGGTTCATGTCTTATCGGCAGATAGCCTCGACCTCTCTCCTCTTTGTGATACCCCGTAACATTTAATGATGCCAAACTATTTTCAACTTTATGTCAGAATGCATAAGGTACGTGACTAAGTACCTATGAGTTTTATATCCTCTTGTTGTGAACCTATATAACGATATCGAAAGTACATAATGTAAAGCCACGTACAAGAGTTAGTAATGTATGTGGATAAGCTATTTTTTTAGGATTTTTAGAATTGTTTTGTTGTGTTTCGGTTTGTGAGTAAAAGATGTCACCTACAATCAAGTGGAGCTGAGTTTGCTTGACGACATCTGTATAATATAAATATATTCATGTTTTTTCTTTGTTTGATTCCAGACTAAACTGAAACATTATATCTTGATGTTAATAGAATCTAATAGGTGAATTCATTAAACTTAAATTTAAATTGAGAATATTTGTTGTTAGATAAGACTTCCTCCCGCTTCCCGCATTGAATGCCCAGTGTGTTTTGCGCTTTATTACTTCACCAATAGCAAAAAGAATATTTTAATTTTATATTAATGCCACATCCAACATACTGTAATTGTATATCAATGTCACGAGTAAATCGTTCTTGTTTGACAATGACGAAGTTATCACTGGCCTACGCAAACATACAAACAGTCAGGCAGCTTAAAAACGTTCTGTAAATACACATAATAATTATAGTGGGAACGATAAGACCCCTTTTAAAAATTACCACTCACAGACACCACCTATTAATGGGGAACTGCTATAAACATAAAATATACGTTTTTAAAATATACTTAATTTAATTAACACGAGTTTAAAAAAAAATTGTTAAACCTATAGGCCACAGAAATGTAAAATTTTTGAATAAAACATCTCACTCGTACTTTAATCACTTTGAAATAACACCATGAGATATCCCCGTGAGAACACAACTTCTCCAGTATCCTTCATCCTTTGCCTATAAGTGTTTTTACTTGTGTGAAAGTTTTGTGGACAGGCTAACCGGTCTTCTAGATGATAATATAACCCGAGCTATATAACCCAATTCTTTTCAAAGTTCGAGTGAATAGGCACCTTCTGGGTGAGCTCGCTCCATCATAGGCCTCATCTTCGCTACACAGCTGGATGTTGGCCAAGAGCAAACCCATCTCTAATAAAAAAAATCTACAGTCGCCTATTAACATTATGAAACACTATAGATATTGCAATGTCTTGCCAACCTTTGTAACATATTATATCTGTAATATATCTGATTATCTGTGTGTATATATATATATATATATATATATATATATATATGTGTGTGTGTGTGTGTGTGTGTGTGTGTGTGTGTGTGTGTGTGTGTGTGTGTGTGCGCGTGCGCGTGCGCGTGTGCGTGTGCGTGTGTGTGTGTGTGTGTGTGTGTGTGTGTGTGTGTGTGTGTGTGTGTGTGTGTGTGTGTGTGTGTGTGTGTGTGTGTGTGTGTGTGTGTGTGTGTGTGTACATATTCACTGAAAAGAATATAAAATACAAAAAATGGGGTGTGGCTGTGTCGTGGACACGGCCGTCAGTTTTGCATGAATACGTGTACGTAATATTTTCTTTGAGCGTATTATTATTGTGTATATATATCCAGCGATATCTTATATATGTTCCATATACATATACCAAAAATAATATTGAACCTTTAGCTATCGAGTTGTATAATTAAATTTCGGATGAAGATGATAGATATGCTACAGCCAGCTGTATCATGTATTCATCGGTTTTGTTATTATCATTTTTTTTGAATTGCCTCCCACTATGGAAACAAATTCAAAAACGTATTCTGGTAAAAAAATATCCATACCTTACATGTAAAATTAAGTTGTACGATAAAATTTCCTATCATCTAATATCGATTATTACAGTTTATTTAAGTATACCGTAGAAGCTGTGCAACGAGTCTATTTTAGCTCAAAGGTATTAAACCACAGTGTAACTGTGTACAGAAGTCAAACTACCGCAGAGTTAAATCTGGTTTTCGTCTACTTCCAAAATTAACTTCTAACCCACTTCCAACCCTGATTAGGAATATGGTATTGAGATTATCCTACAAGCATATTTGTAAAATTGAAAAAAAAAAAATAGTAAATAAAAGTTTCTTTGTCAAAGCACAAAAATATCAGCTATGAAATGTTTATTTAAATAATATATTTTTGACTATTCCTTCAATTTTATTAAAATGACATAAATTAACGACACCAATACTTATTGCGTATTTTTTTATCTTAGGTCATCAGACAGGCCGACCGAAAACTTCATGGCTACCGTCACCTATAATACAAGTAACACCAAAGCTGATACAAGTGTGTTGCCGATCATAGTAGGATAAAGGATAAGGGATTAGAAAGGGATGGAGAAATAAGCTGTGGCGTCCCTTATTCACTCACCGATAAATACGGCACTGATATTATTTTATGTTGGTCACTACAGCCAAATGGACTGAACAATTTTTAATATTTTCAAAGTTGACCCAGCCGGGAATCGAACTCTAGTCTCGGGTTAAAACGCTAAAGCAAATACTTTGATTACTCGAGCAATGGGCTCGCTAACATTAAATGTGATGGTAATTAGTCAAGATTACCTACTGCATTTGTTTACACGATATATGCTAACGCATCGAGTGTTCTCGGAAAGCTGCGGTGCGGTGGTCGCTTCGTCTTTTGTTTTTCAAACGTGACTTGCATTTTAGTTACACGCAAATTAGCTAAATTTAGTTCACTTGCGCTTGCTCTTAAGATAATGGTTAGTTAACAAACACGCGCTAAGCACGCGCGAAAACCTCCTAGGTAGCTCCTCAGATATAGTATATACCGGACCACCAGCCCACTAAGACAACTCTGAAAAGTTTATCATGAAAACAAAGTTTTTACCTTGTTAATGTGTTATTACAGAAATTTAAAAAAATAATGGGAACAATAAAAAAAATCTCATACATTTTGTATGGGACGGGTTTTTATTCTGAGGCGGTACGAATTTCGTCGGGCCTAGTATCGCATTTCAAATATCGCTAGTAATCAATACAAGTGACCACGTTTCATCTATTTGTAACAATAAATAAAAAATAGTCTTAAGATATACAAAACAGATACAAACACACAAATGTAATGAAACATACAGGAAATACTAGCGCGGTTAAATGGCGAGGACACTTTATTGTTGGGCTCAAACATTGCATCACAATTTCAAAATTAGCGTAAGTATTGAAAGATTACACAAACAGATTGCTTAAAAGGGTATCGGTCAAGCATCGAGCTCGAACACTTTTATCGTATTGATAAAGCAAATTTATGTAGACGATTATAATATTCTATATAATTATCTGCCTTTTCATATTATGCTATCTTACTATACTAGTTCTTGAGATCTAGTCGTGTTACTACCCCTGATTTTAACCCCTGACGCCCGAAACGGGGTGTTATAAGTTGACGTGTGTGTGTTTCTATCTGTGGTATCGTATCGTAGCTCTCAAGCTGATGCACCGATTGTGATCTTTTTTTTTTGTTTAAAAGCCGACATAATCGGGATGGGGGGGGCGGGGCGTCTACCAAATATTCCACTTAAAAGATAACCTAAAGAATACTTAGTGCGGCCAAAAGTTTTATACCATTGTAATGGCTACAGTTTATACGTTATAACAACAATAATTTGAAGTGAAATAATTGTTCAGTAGTTAGCGACACCCTCCTTGTTGTAAATAGTCCAAGTGTGGGGGAACTGTGGGCTAGATATGCACCCGCTAATAACTTTTATGCGGGCAGCTCATTTTCAACGTCTCCCCATGCGTTTGCTCTGTTTTTATTCAAACGTTGACGAGCCCTCATTTGGGGTACAGCTTCACTGCTAGCGATAGAAAAATGTGGTATTTCGTAATGATAACAAATATAATTAAATGTCTTATTTGCTAAAATATATAGGTATTTAAGTATAAATATAAATATAAAATATAAATATAAATATATAAATTATAAATATGAATACAGCTGAATATAAATGTCGCTGAACCCGGTTGAACATATAGGCCTATTATTGATTTATTTTTAGGATAAAATTATAGCGTTTTCTTCAAAACGGTCATTTAATTATATGTTATCGCTTACAAACTGGCGCTACCACATAATTATCATATTGATTTCGCCCCGATAAAGGACGGTCTCGCCTTGTAAATTACTTACATAAGCTTGAAATATTATTAATTTACAAGCAGGTTGTCTTACTTCACATAATTTATGATAAAATTACGTACAATATGTTGAAAATTCGTAATAATTTTATATTAATACGTAGATAATTATGATGTTAAATTTTTATTTAAGTATAAAGTTTTAAAAATGTTCACATGGCAAATTAAATTTCCAATTTCATGTGATTTTTATAGTGTATTTCAGGGTTTTTTTTTTCTCTAAAGGGAGTAGCCACCCCATTTCGTGGGGTAACTGTAATCTGTAAAAGCGTATGGGGCAAAATATGCGGGTTATCAACGTATGACTCTATACGAGTGTTTTCTTTATTCCAACCTCAAAACGTATTAAAGGAATAAAATTCATACTGTAATACTAATAAAGTTAAATTTTGAATATATACGTGTCATTTGGTGACGGTTTAGCAATGTGCTGTTTATAGAGAAATCAAAACATAGACGATTATGGTGTCGTGGGAATGGCCGTGGGATAAAATGTTTGAATTTTGTCATCTATTTCGGTTAATTCTAAAATGCGTTGGCTCAAAATTCCGTCAAAAATATCTTATTAAATTTTATATACTCATTAAAATATTATTAGATATAGTTTAAGTAGTGAATATTCAGTATATAATTTGACTAATAATTTCTTTAACTGTATGGAAATACTGTACAGTTGACAATGCTATGGATTTAGTTCTTTTATTTTGTGTTGAATTAGGTATGTTTTCAAAAAATACAAGTAGAAAATAAGAAAGATACTTACTTACTATAGAACAAAGAAATGTAGAACAGAGAAAAGCTCAGCCTGTGATTTTAATTTTGAAATTCTATAGATTTTTTGATTTTTTTTTGAAATTTGGGTTTTAGGTAACTATTTGCTATAACTTTAGATAAGTTCTCTTTACCGAGGGAGGTGCGTCACGTTCCAGACCGAAAACTGGACCACCAGTCCCTTCGTTCTTATCTAATATAGTTGGATTTATGGGATAAACGGCCAAGCTCAACTAGCTCAAGAAAAAGAAAAACAAAATATTCATGAAGAATAACTAAATATATTCTAAATTTCCTTATGTTTTGTATTGTAAGGTTTTATTGTTTTCTTCGGAATTAAATGTAATTAAAAAGTAACTGCATTGACTATTCTGGTAACGTCACGTCCGCGATAAGGGAAGGACGGGGAACAGAAGTGGCACGGGGCATTCCCGGTCGGTGAGCTTTAGCGAGCGGACACGTCTGAACTTTGAAAGTGAATTTGTTAAAATAAGTAATCATAAGTGATCAAATAATATATATTTTTGTAAAAGTAAATGTGTTTATATTTCTGCGGTTGGTTTTTACAATATTAAGAAGAGAACTCCATTTGTTTGTCTCTGTCATTCATACATCGATGCATTCATAGCATTTTCTCTATGGAAGGAGAAAAATGCTGTTAAAAAGATGATCTCTGATTGAGTGCGATCAAATAAATCATCAGAGAGTTCTTAACAGTTTCTTAAGAGTATGTGCTCACAGGAATAGCATTTTTGAATTAAATTTCTTTCACGTTTTACGTTCAGACTGTTGTTGAACTCATATCTTCACGTCTACACGTAATAATCAATACCCACATAGCACTCAAACTTCCTTTAAGGTTTTTTATTCAATTATGTTATCGACTTCCAACGTGGAGGTGCACAAAAGCAATTACACGTTGCGGAAGTAATCTAGAACGAAACGAAACTTATTACGAACATTATACATGTACATAACTCCGAGTGTAATCTTACGTATTGTGTTTTTACGTCATCGTGTAACCTGATTATAAATCGTATTTACGATTTCGAACAGCTTTGTTCTCACGTTGTATAAACGGCCCGGTTATATTGTATAGGCCGGTGAACGCTAAGCCAGGCTGAATAATATGTTAAGAATTTTTTTTACCTAAAAGTAGAGTTGGCTAGAGATACGTTAACTTATGAAGAGAGCAGTATTTTCTGGTTATGAAAAATGGTTATGAATGTGGACGAAAGGTTTATTTATTTTAAAATTGCTATAGTATGGTTTTTATTTTAATTTTTTACTAGCGACCCCGCTCCCGATTTTGGCTGGGGTGTAATTTTTAATATACATGCCTATTCCATTCATCTCTCTTTCTGAAAACCGAATTAACATAGGTATAGAAAATCTTGAGTTTTTGCAAGACTAAACGAACAGTTATTGATTTTTATATATAAATATCGTAATATCGACAGTTGGGCTGCCGTCTGTCTGTCGATCCTTGATAGTGGGTGGCTACCGTCGCCTATCCGTAGGAATAAGGATAAGGGATTACAAAGAGAGGCAAATAGGCCACAGAGCATACCTTACTCACCGAAATACAGCAAAATGCATGCTGTTGTTTCACTGTGATCTTCTGTAAGGGAGTGGTTACTGTCGCCAGACGGGCTGCTCTAATGACTATGAAACGCAGTGTGCCCTGCCACTACTTATAATTTGGCAGGCAACCTTGCCATTTAGTCGTTGTAACCCATTTGTAACCTATCTATCGTTATAACCGAAGTCGTTAAGAATTTTTTTACAAGTAGAGTTGTCTTAGAGACGTTAAAACTAATGAATATAACATTATTTTAAAATGGCTAAAGTATTGGTTTAGTATAACTTAATTAAGGTTCATAGCAATTAGTGTCATTCTTTGCATTGACCAGTGGTCATCACTTACGCATCATAAATATAACTATTAAACATTCAACAAGTAAAACGTAGTAAAAAATCCTTTTGCAACATTACATGTTGCTTGAGCAAACTGTATTTAGCAAGATGCATACTTATTACTCTTTTAACTGCACATTATATTTATATATGACTAGGTTTTGCCCGCGACTTCGCGCGCGTCCGATCGCTACCAAACTTCACAGGATTACCCGCTGGACTAATCTGAAGATTGTCTGAAAATTTCATCAAAATCGGTTAAGCGGTTTTGGAGTCCATATTGCCTTTTGTATATAGATATAGGTTAAACAGATTATTGAAAAAGAAAAATTTTAAATCACTCAAAATTCAGTTAATATGGTCAATCAATCAGTAGAAAAAAATTCTCAATGCAACAGTTTGACCAAATGTCTAACATCGGCATCTATGAACGTATTATTCAAGTAATGAAGTATAATTATTTGTTATTAATATACATACTTGCTTTTACCAGCGACTTCGTCCGCGTTACTTTTAACATTTTGTGTTATTCCGACGTAAACACTATAATATTTTTCGTCAAAATCCGTTTAGTAAGTACTTCTCGCGTTTAATAATGAAAAACATTCCTACACTACAGAAAGAACATAACATATACCACATAAAACTTATTTTGTATCAACCTTTCACTAGAGGCAATAGTATTAAAGTACATAATTACTTACTATAAATCTATAAATATAAAAAATAAAGGTAGTAAAATATAAAGGTAGCCCACGTCTTGGTCCTTTATATTTTATTACCATATTTCCTTTTCTGAAACTATGACAACCTGCATGCACAGTGATCTGTCGACCGATTTTAGAGCACAGAAAATTTAGTACTTGAAAATTTAAATTTCTCATTGCTCTTACCATTATAAAAGAATGTTCTTCCCTAGGTACACCATTAGTATAAGTTATCTGGCACGTGATGATAATTTGCCAGGATTACCAGGGTATATCCATTTTTTATGATTGCTATTTGAAGGAGGGGTAAACAAATCATGTGTAACAGTTGAGTTTTGCTTTAACGGTACAACTGCCCCTAATTGAGGGGGACAAAGGTTAATGCGTGTTGTCAGAAGAGGGTTAAACTGACGCTTAACCAATGCGTTTAACGTTTTTTCAACAAACTCTTACAACATTAAATTGACATATTATTTTGAACTAAATTTAAAAATATCTGTAAGTAACTGAACAAAACTAGCATTTAAAGTATATGAGTTTCTATATATCCTATATACATATGTATATTTATTTTTATATTTTGTTTTACTAAAATTAAGTAACCTAAGTTACTCCTTATAGCATCGGCTATCTGCCAGTGCAAGTCACGTTAAGATCGGTCCAGACGTTTCGGAGATTAGCGGGAACATAAATACCGTAGGTATATACTTTAAAAAGCAGTGAGACAAATGGACTGTATATATAATGAGTTTATTAAAAAATTTACAATTGAAAAAATATATTACATGTTCTTCGTTATTGATTATGCAAAAATATATGACAGCAAAAAAGAAATTTCTTTTTTATTTTTCCAAAAAGAACACTAACCAAAATTCTTAAACAATATAATTTTGATTACAAAGGAGTTCCCAACATACTTTTTTATATACATTTAGTAAAAAAGCTGTTATTTTATATTACAAACAGACACTTCAATTTTGTTTATAAGTAAACATGATATTCTAACATGGGTACACCATTAAGTTTTGCTAAGTAGGTAAAGTTTAACTCGAATGTCAAACATTTTTGGCAAACAGGATTCGCTTATTGTAATATTTGCGATGAGTTGATTTGACCTTAACGTAGGTTTGTAATTACAGTTTTTTTTTATTTAACTAATTAGAAAACATCATTATACGTGATCCGGTTTATAAATATCAACCGGTAATATGTTCGCAAAACACAATTATGTAAATTTTGTTATTTGTGAACAGACCGCGAGGGGACAGCCAGTGTCCTCTTATGTGAATAGCCTTGATTTTCGCACCTTCCGTTTAATCGACACCCCTTTGAAATATCATATGCGTTTCCTATATTCAAACTCATTGTCATGTTAGTCGTCGTAAGTGGGTTTGAGCGGTTATTATGTTTTAAATTTGCGGGCTATGGGGGACACGCGCGAAGCACGCGACCCGCATAAGGAGAACAGATGAAGGGTGTTTTTTTTAAAGAATAATTCGCAAATAAATGTAAACTTTTATAAAAAACTCAGTAGTCATGGGAATATTTGAAAATTAGCTAGTGCCCGCAACTTCGAACGCGCTGTACAGTTGATATTTTGAAAATCCTACAGGAAAGTAACATTTTTCCAGGATAAAAAATAATACTTACAGGGGATCATAAATAGTGATCATCAGTGAAAACCGCGTTCAATTTGAGATTAGCGTGCACAAACGCACAGACAGACAAAAATTCTAGAAAAAATAGCACAGGTAGTTCATCATACAAGGATTAAAGATAAGGGATAGTATAATATGGGCACAGTAATGTTACAACAAAAATTTCAGAAATTGTCAGTAATTCCAGACTATTCTATGTTACGATGACGTTGGACTATTTATATATCACCTTCGGTCAAATCGTCAGTTATTGAAGTTCTATTTGTCCAGCCTATAAGGATGACCGATTATGAAATAATACCTACCAATAATAGAGATACGATAAAGCGATAAACACATAATGAAAATATTTATCGTACAATAACCTAAACACAATAAACATTTTTACTTCTGTTTGTCATTGTTGATTTAAGGAATCAATCATACAAAATTTAGGGACATTTTGATGAAAAATTATGTGTAAAAAATAAAGCCATATATTAAAGCAAAAAGCAATTATATCCTGCCTAAATATTTTATTATTTTATGTGAAAATGTTAAATTATTTTATTTAATAAAATAATTTAACTAGGTAATTTTTTTAACGCCTAAGGAATAATTAATGCGCAAAATTGAATAAATATACTCAAATACGCAAAATTGACTAAGTACGAATAACTATTCTAATAATATTATTAGTTTGGTGTGACTCATTTTATTCAGATGGTAAATGAAAAATTAATTTACAAGTGAAAGTGGTTACTTATAATTTCATAGTAATAATATAAAATTACAAAAGAAATAGAAATATTTAAAAGTTTTCTTCGTATCAAAATTCTTGTTCCCTGCTCGCCCAACGCTTTGAAATTAGTGCATAGCGTGAAGTATGTTTTATATACTTTTCTTACTTTTAACCACCATTCTGGGTTACCTCTTTGAATTGCTACATTTGATCTATGAAAGAGGTATAGCCAGTTTTTAACAAAGATATATTCCGTAGTTTTTTTCATATTATTGTCAAATGTAAAATAGTTGTTCCGAAAACTCGTGTATGTATTTATGAAATTCAACGAAAGATTTTATATTCAATACATTTGTCACTGTGTTTTTATATTCGCATAACTGTAAATAAGTGAAATCCCGTCCCCAATTCGTATTTCACAATTTTCATTTCAAAATGAGCACGAGCTATATAAATCAGTTCACTTTCTCTCACCTACCGATTTGTAAGGTTGTAAGCTGCACATTCACTGCCAATTATTTATTTTGCTGTAGTACAATCAATTTGCACTTCACTTCAGACGCCATTTACGGGAAACTTGCATTGTGCTCGTCGTTTTCGGCAAACTTTGACTGATGCAAAATAAACAGAACTCAATCAAAAAATCAGTAGTTGGCAGTCAGCCTGACAATCCACCTTATGGAATTCATAATAATAGACTATATTTATTTAGTTACTAGCTGGTGCCCGAGATGTCGTCCGCGTTGAAAAATAAAAAAAATATGTAATCAATATAACGCTTGACCTCTTGGTGCTATAACACTTTGGCTATAACACTTATTTTAGATGATCCCTTGGGAATCTAGATGATCCTATGTCCTTTCCTGTATCCTGACAATGTGTATGTAAAATTTAATGATGGTCGGTTGAGTAGTAAGGCGTGAAAAGGTAACAGACAGACAGATAGGCAGACAGAGTTACTTTCACATTTATAATATTAGTATTTTATAATATTATTATGGATTAGGTTGCAGTTTGGTTTGGTAAACCAAAATGCAATCGTAGTAGTCCCTTAAAAAGGAACTACAAATGCAATTAATTAAGAAGTGTGTGTCACTTACACAAAATCTGCAAATTTTTTTATAAAATACACGTGTTGTTATCATATTTCAGAGGGAATCCGTAAGAATACAATGTACAAGAGAATATTGCTTCCAAAATCAGAGTAACGGTTCGCATAATTTTGGGAATACGTTAGGTCCTGGCCGATCCGACCCGTTATAATGTTCAGGCGGATGCTTACAGAAAGATTGAAATTTTAATATACTGATTACCAAATTATGCCTCTTTTAGTAACATGTCTCCATATATTTTCAGTTGATCCTCAGATTATTCTCTAAAAACTGACCTGTTTCAGTTTGGATTTGCTCATTTTCATTCATTAAACGAATTTATCCGATACAAAATAATCACATGTCGATGTAATTAATTCGCTAACAAAAGATCAAGGTTGCCATTGGTAGATACGTTAACTTTTTGTCGTTTTTCGTGACTCGTGTTGAGAATCAAACTAAAAAAGTTGCGTGTTAAATTCTAAATGGATCAGTATGACGTGCACGAATTGTAACACTTGGAATTTAAACAATTAAAATTAATGCATTTTAGAACATCGATGACTTTAGACAAAAGTGATGAAAATTTATCGACACTGTTTAATGATCAAGTTAACAGTCCACTCAGTGGTGTTAGCAAGGTGGCTATTGTCAGCTGAAAACACAAGTGAGGATGTTGTACCACTGAACCCTAATAGGATAAATGGTAAAGGATAATATGAGGATAGCAAAATGAAAGGAAAGGAGAGAAGCTATTTCAATGTTGCCCCTATTCTAATTTATTTCCTAGTAGTTGTAGGCGAGCAGGTATCATCTACCCTGGTTAATAATTATTGTCCTATATCTATACTGTTACTGTCGTACGCAGTACTAGGACATAGGCGTGTATAATATATACACCTATAGTGTGTAGAGACCTATAATAGTTACCTATATACAGTCAATGTTGTATATTTGTATACTCTATTACTCTATCGTCTTCTAGGTATCACCTTTTAAAATTGTTTCTATGAAGAACATCAAGTTCGTCTCACTTTTATTTACCTACAGACATACATAAAGGTGAGCCGCAAAATAGAGGGCTATACTGGGGCTATATTATATATTTTTACATTAAGCACACACTTGAAACCACGTTTCAAATAACATTGTACTTGCATTCAGAACCGACTCATGTAGGTACTTTTGTTATCGAGTTATGTTTTGGTTTTACCAGGAATAAACCTCCGCTCTAGAAAATTTTAACTCAATTATGAACAATAATTAATTTCTAACTTTACTGCGTAATGTATTTGGAACTGCGCCATCAGTAAACGCCAGCTTGTTACCTGCGTTGTGGGATATTCCATTAATCACAATCGAAGAAATCTTAATCCTTAGTCCAAGGGAGGATAAAGACACCAGAAAAGTGTAACAGTTTATACAAAGAACGGTCATAGCGTTATTCAGTTTAAAAAAAAAACTAAAAATCGATATCCATACTTATATTATAAAAAAAAAGAGAGAGTCGAATTTGTAAGTTTATTTTTATGTGGAAAGTAATCTCCAGAACCACTGCACCTCTTGAAGTGGAGAAATTTTGATGTCTTCAGCCAGTTAATAAGAAAGCTAATACAATCATATATAGTATATACCTTCTCATTTACTAATCTTTAATTTATTACTAAATATTCATTGTATTTAACAGAAAAGTGTTTGTTGCACAGGCTAAAGATATTACAACTAACATTTTCATGTACATTATTAAAAACATACTTACACTGTTTGAAATGACACGAATCCACCATTCCAGCAAAGGCTTTTTTGGTTATTCATTTATTAGCGGACAGCCTGTATATTATTTTGTTTTTATTAAGCATTATTTTTATTTACACATATACATATGTATTATGTGTTGCAAATTACTTTAAATGAGCTTGTTGTTAATTTAACCCAATGAAATTACGTTTTTTTGTCATTAGGTTGTTATGAGTATACGCGCTAGTGGCCATATAAGTATGTAGGTATTCCATTTTCATCATCACGACACGGAACACTAAGAACGGAATAAATTACCGAACGAGCACAGCGCCAAGGCCGTTCGCTAGATGCCTCTTCACACATTCAATCTAACGTCGTCGCAATACCAACAAATTATTTCCATACTACTATTATGCAACGAAGCACATATCGAATCGATGTTACACTCTATGAATATTACAGACGAAGAGCAAATACCATACATCAGTGTAGCTTTTTAGCATCATTTTGGTCGACCACAAAATTGTCAGACTACAAGCGATCGACTCGGTAGATGCCGTAAATATATTATAATTATATATGATACACATACTTCAGTAGTGTAGGTAGGTAGGGTGTATCATGGCGTTGGTAGGTCATAGGTGTAGTTCCCCATTGGTGGGCCAAGACCGTGTCGTGGTGTGGGGGCTTAACCCTCGGCAATCCGGGTGGTTGAAGGGGCCTTTGATCAGATTGTCGCTGGGGACAATCTGATCAAAGGCCCCTTCATCAGTTGCGCTCCAAGCGGGCTCCGATCATCGGAGCTCGTGGCGGAGCATCATTTTAGAGGCTCCAACTGTCCGTTGGAGCTTAACCGGTCACCGCTCGCTGGGCCGAAAATCCTGTTTGTGCAAAATAATATTTATTTTAATATTTATTACCGCACAGCTTTTCTGGCAACCCAAAAATTATCGAAAGTAATTTTTATTCACATAACTAATGACTAATCGTCTATTGCAGTATGCACTCGCGTATCCTTATGCAACCAACCACTTTTTCAGGGTTACAGATGTTCTTTTGCGAAACACTGTCCGTACCATATTTAGGCGTAGGTAATTCGTATTAAGAATTTTAATTCCAACATGATTACAGTCAGTCATTTTACAGATTAAGTGCCTTGCATATTGATAGATATATATATACAGGGTGGAAAAATAAGTCGGGCTCTGGAGGGAAACTACCTTAAATCCTTAAGCTAGCTTATTTTACATAAAGGAGACTTCCTTTATTTTTAAAAAGAAACAAAACTGCATTCAAAGATTTTTTAAAACGCTTGGCTCGCCCGGGACTCGAACCAACTAAAATTAAAAAAAACAAACACAGTCTATTTTATTATACTAATCGATAGGATTATTATTCACGATAAAATTTCTCTAACAAACATTTGGTCTTAAAAATAAAAATGATCGTAAAATCTCACACTATTTTTATTTTGTTATCAATTTGTTACACTTAGGGCCAGTTTTATAAACGACATACCTTTTCCCCGTTCGTTACAGTGCTAGTAACCGAACGGTTAACGGTCTGTCAATAACGTTTACTGACGGTGGTTCTATAAAAGAAATTAAACATTCGGTAGCTGCCCGTAAAAATACGCCGAAGTTTATGAATATTGTCGATGGTTTCGTTGTAGTCTGTCAAGAACTGTCAAGTGTCGCGTCACAAACACATTTATTTACATAAATAACAAAATAAACGATACGTAAGATAAACCGACCTTATCATAGTCAGTAAAGAGGCAGTAAACGCTAGCTGTCAAATTATATTGTTGACTAACGAACAGTTGTTCATAATACACTATATTATACTATTAGATCATTTTTTCGTCTATTTGATATAAAATTTAACTAACGGATCGTTATAAAACTGGCCCTTAAATTATTTAACTGATAAATTGTTCGAAATGAACCCCCTCGTTCCGGATATACAAATTTAGTCTCCGTTGAAATTTATTTCTTGTAGCCTTCAGCAAAATGTTGTGGTGTATGCCCCTAATAACATTTTCTACAACCCTTAGTTCTTGCACGGTGTCATAACAGGTTTCATAAATAACATTTTTTACATTACGTTCAATAAATAACTTGTGTACTAAATAGGTATTCTTCATGGATATCTTGTACGACAGACGAGAGTAAGACCAAATGTTTGTTAGAGAAATTTTATCCTGAATAATAATCCTATCGATTAGTATAATAAAATAGCGAGTGTTTGTTTTTTTAATTTTAGTTGGTTCGAGTCCCGGGCAAGCCAAGCGAGTTTTAGAAAATCTTTGAATGCAGTTTTGTTTCTTTTTAAAAATAAAGGAATGTTTCCTTTATGTAAAATGAGCCAATTTAAAGATTTAAGGTAGTTTCCCTCCAGGGCCCGACTTATTTTTCGACACTGTATATCGTTTACTTTACAAAATGTCTTATGCGGAGTTGCATAAAACATTTTGAGCTAAGAACAACTCCGATAAGCTAAAATAGGAATACAGTTGGACTAGCCACAATTCGTCATTTTCTTGTCTTATCATCTCTCAATACTTTAAAATGGAGTACTGTAACCAGTTCCTGAATTAACCTGGCACGGCTAAATTAAAAAAGTGTCCACGGCTCAGCACCATGTGGGTGGACACTAACACAGCGAACTATGGAGAAGGCAATGCTCAGCATTTCTCTGAAAATAATGCTCTGAAATATAGAGATCCGTCGAAAAACTAAGTGATACACATAGCCCAAACAATCAGTGAGCTAAAGTTCTCTCTTCGCTTCCTCCTCCGCCCAGCACGTCAGTTCCCTTCCACCTTCCCCATCAGGAACTGAAACTTAATGAAAATCTTAGCTGATGCAGACATCTGTCGTGTCTGAGCATGTGGACTAAAATTGAACGAGCGAAAAGTCGTGGGCCGGCTAGGGTTGCTATACCGATTATATCAAGAGAGCGGCTGGTAGTGGAGTGATTGTGAAGAGCATAGAACTAAGTACTTGGACACTGTTTAGCTTATGATGATCATAATGTCAGTACTGGTTTAAAAACAAGTTTTGTTAAGTAAATAACGTTTTACGCTGGTATTAAAAGCTCATCTGTAATTTTAAAGAACATCAGAAATGAAAGTCATAAAAATTTAACATTATTACCAATAACACTCTAATTTAGTCCTTATTATTTGCACGCTAAGATTACCTAGCTATCTCAGCGCCTGCCCATCGCGTTACGGTATAAATTGTTAGGCTTACTTCCTATTGTGTGTGTAAATGTGTAAGTAAGGCAGTGGCGTGGTACTGGTAGTATTATCTAACAGTGAAAGTGCAAGTGTGTGCGCGGTGACGTAATAGAGCGACTGCGCGGGCGCCGCCGCGCCGGCTTGCCTTAGTCCCCGCCTCGCTCTACTCTCACTGGCGACGATTGATGCTGATATTCAACTTAACAACTAGGAAGTCCCAACTGGACTAGATATAGTTAATTCCGTGTTCTTGCAGTGTTCCTAGTAATTTGAATGTGATTTTTTAGATCGAAACGGACAGCGTCAAATGCGCAGGCTCGTTGAAATCTTTTAGTAGGGCGATGATTATTTCGATACAACCTAATAGCGTGTTTGCCTCCGATTTTATATTTAGTAATTGTCATAATTTTATTTTTATTTTTATTTTATTTTATTTATTAGTTCACATGTCCCTATTATTCTATTAACAAATATACAAATTATAGGTAATTTATACTGAAATACTATATTAAAGCAGATATTTGCTTTCAATCCAATTCTATGTTAATAGTTAATATAAATAGGAAATTTAAAGTTTATATGAACATAGAATTAAATTGTTATTAATTTTTTTTTAATATAAATACAAAAATATATTCTAATGCATCTGATCTGTCTGTCTGTAGTCATCCTAAACCACGCAACGTATTTTGATGCGGCTTTCAATAATGGAAAAAATGATAACGAGTATATAATATAATACCTACGCAAAATATAATATACTTAATATAATATTATATAATATGCAGAAAATAAATTGTATCATATGCCAAGTTTTGTTGGCTAATACAGATATAACTTTTAAAAAAAATATTATTCTGCGATTATAAGTAATATAATACTCGTATATAAATTAATTTGCGTATCATACATCAATAATCATATTGGATTATCATGCCCCAATTCTTGAAGCGATTAGCAAGCTATTTACATTAATGATGCATTAATGCGTTACAATCGCGATGACATCATCGATGTAATTAATAACTAAACCAAGTTACTGTGCTTTGTTACATATACATATTTAAATATTTTGACGAAGAACTTGTCCAATTAGCGGATCGTTTGTCCAACAGTCCAATGTGTTCTTGAAACTTGTTTGTCGGAGAAGATCAATTAAATTCAAATAAATACTTGTGTAATCTGCCAGACCAATCTACAGTGTACTGTATCCCAAAATTGCCTGAAAAAATTTAGTCCAAAATGATCCGTCATAGTCTATAGTCTACATATATACACACACCGCCTGTTATATATAAGATATTTGTTTTATAAACCAAGCATTCGCTAAGAAAGCATTTTTGAAAATTTTAACTCCATCCGAAGCCAGGAGAGGGTCGCTAGTATCATCATTATCATCAGCCTGTGTCTCTCCACTGCTGGTTGCAGGCCTCTCCCAAGGCTCGTTACCACTCCCGCTGCTTCCTGCGAAGCCTTTCGGTCGCTAATAAAACATATGTTATTTAACGTAATATAATATAGCAGTTGGTTTATGTTAAAACATAAAGCAATGGTTTAGCCTAGTTACTACGTGATCTTGTGTCAAGGCTTCGCTCAAAGGAGCGGATGATGACGCAGCAATCTCCTGCGCGGTGACTGAAATCCCACGTTGCCTCTCGCCTCTCGCCTCGCGCCTCGCGCCTCGCACACCTCCACGCTTCAACGCCCGAGACTATTTCTGTTAATTTTTTTTTTGTTTAAACTTTTTAAAGACCAACGCACAAGAAAATAACTATAGTATATCTAATACATAGGTGACTAATAAATAACTAAAAATACCTAAGTGGTAAAGAAAGACGTAACACAATAGACTTTTTAACACCAAACGTCCGACGCAAATGCGGGGTGTTATAAGTTTGACGTGTTTGGCTTTGTATGTGTGTATGGGTGTATCTGTGTGTCTGTTGTGTCTGTCAGTGGAATCATAGCTCCCAAACAGAAAGACCGATTTTGATCCGTTTTTATTTTCAAAGCTGACGTGATTGTTTTTAGCTATAGTTTATAAAGATATATTCAGGCGTTTGAAGATTATTTCCTAGTTGGCGAAGGAATTTTACTAACTTCCACAAGTTCGATTGATGTGAAATTTATAGGAAATTTAGTATCCTGTTACTTCGGTGGTATTTCCATAACACGGGAACCTTGACCTGATGCTGCAGCATCAAGAAGTCTGCGAATCACCAACTCCTCAGCTGATATAGCGTGTTTGGTCTTAAAAGTTGGGGGTTAGTTTTTAATTTTTATAATAGCTTTTTAATGTAATATTTCTATATCACATTTTTTTACGGTGGAAGAAATTTTTATATATTTTATGGTTATCTTAGTGTACGTTGCGACTGAAGTTTTTGTTTCAAAAGCTTCCGTTTATTTGTTACGGATGAGGCTCGCTCCGTATCAAACGAATTGAAATTGGGGCTGCTACCCTTATATTAAAGATCTTGATGATGAAATATAATATATAATAACATATTTTAAAAATGTCCATTGCGATTTGTTGTTTTTGTATCCTACTAATATAAACGCGAAAGTTTGTGAGGATGTATGGATGTACGAGTACGTTTGTTACTCTTTCACATAAAAACTGATTTGGATTTGGATGAAATTTGGCACACATATAGTTTATTACATGGATTAAGATAATATACTTATATTTTAAAAGATTTACAGCGTACATACAGAGGGACAGACGGCGGCAAGCGACTTTATTTAGCCTACCATAAAGAAAATCTATGTTTTGTCAATGCAGAGCCAAAATAAGAAATAATACTTCATTTATTTTATAAAACTTATGTAGGTAGCGCGATTTGCAAATATAAATAAAACATGTGCCGACTGAGTTGTGAATTGAGAATTCAAACGATTGTGCAGTCCTTTCTTAAAAACCACATTATCTGCATGTTGACATTTAAACTAGCTATACAACATGCCACGAGGTGTCAATGCATTTTAATTGCTTATTAACAATTTACAACATTATTTTTAAGCCAACAGGTAGACTGACTGTCCCAAAGATATATTATTTCGATGGACTGTCCACTTTCACAAATTTTACACCGTCCACAAGCACAGCAATAACAGGACATGTGGGGTTATTGCATTATCGTCTTGTGTAAGGGGTGGTTATTTCCGCTAGCTATAGCCTTGGCGGGGCACCGAAGTCGTGTCATAACGTCCCCGCGACCCCGCCCATCAACGGCTGCGCTAAAAAGTCGTTGAGTTTTAGCAGGTAGGAACCCCGCAGTGTCCCCTACACTGCCGGGTATCCAAGAGGATTTCCCAACGTTAAAAAAAAGATTGCGCTGACGGCTGAAAGCAGAATACCCTGTGATTGCTGCTAATGCTAAGCTAAGCTACTAGTGCTAAGCTGGATATTGGCCAAGAGTAAATCTATCCGTAATAAATAATAATAAATAATAATAATAACAATAAACTTTACAAACCATAATTAAAAATTATAAAATAACTTTCTATTGGGCCCAAACATGCTGCTCAGCTATAATTTTTCAATACAAGCACTAACTAAGTATATAAACAATCTCAGCTGCTCTACCAGACAAAATTTAAAAAATATAATATTTATACGTAACTTTTGTTTTATCATTCTTTCAAATGCCTAAAATTCAAAAATCTTGTAACACTCCTCTAATACGTAAAAATACCCATTTTTTGCTGCACGCCTCGTAGTATTTTTAAAATGATAAGATATTGATCGAGGAAGTATTTCGTGCTTAAGTTATCGATGTATTTTTTCAAATCCGGATGACTAAGTACTAAGAATGACGGTGTGAATTGACGCTCTGTTGGGTTTTTGGTTAAATCGAATGGAAATACAATTTTGTTAAAAAAATCGATGAATGAGACATATTTAATACTTACAGTTAAAGCCTCTGTTCGCTTTTGTTAACTAGAAAAAATAGTAAAACCACTGTTCAAAAACTACCTACTAGGCAGCATGAAGCTCTTATTATTGTAGTATATTAGCTAGCTGTGTTATAAGTAATTACACAAGATTGCAAATACAAGTAGTTAGTCTGCCATTCATAGTTGAAACGTCTTGGTTTCATAAAGTCAAAGTTTAAAAATATTACAATCTATAGCAATGTTTAAAAAAATCGAAGGGGATTGACGATTCACAGTATTCTTAATCCTAAGTATAACATTAGTTAATAATAACATGATAATGTATATAATTTAGTTTAGTAACATGATACTAACATTTTTATTGTGCGAATATGTGACTTTAAATGACATTAAATGGAAAGATAGAAGGTTAGATAGATGGATAGAATAAAGTATAGATGGAGAATGTCTTACTATCAAACCGAACCACAACAGCACATTTAATGTTATATTGCGATATGTGCCTCTATTCTGCCTTGTTTATCATGAATTAGGCAGTTTTCTTAGCAACTTACAATGTATGGCGCTTGATCGTGTATACGTAACTGCAATATTTCTTAATCCTAATGATCTGCTAGACCCGGTATAAAATATGTACATATTACAAAACTAGTAATTTTATTCAAAGTTAAAAGTAGGTTAAAAAGATATTATGTAAACAAATTTGACTGATTAACTATGTAACTGTAACTCCTTGCTGTATACATAAAACCCTGTGGGTTTTCGTAACTCAATACATTATTTAGTTACTTGTATAATACTAAATATAGTATTATACAAGTAACTATATTTAGTATTATACAAATACTAACACACAAAATTTTAACAAATAAATAAAAAATGAAACCAAAGTTTATAGAATCCTGTTACCTACTTAACCTTACGCACAGTTACCTAACTTAAGGATGACCTAACTTAAGCCCTAAAAAATCCTGTTTGATACGCTCTCCGCAAAATTAGGGAGAGATGGCGTTATCCATACGATTTCGTTAGTTACATATGTAGGCTACACCGGGAAAACCCATGGCAGTAATTCGGCAGTAAACTCATAACATTATCCGAAATAATATTACGCAATTGTTGTCATGCATCGGAGTTGACGCAACTGTTGTTTTCGTGCCGCGGCCATTCCGGTCAACCGATGGCCCAGAGAGCGCGGCGCTGTGACATAACCTAGCTTCCGCCACTTGCCAGTGAAAGGTGCATTCGTATAGCTCAACCTACTTACAGCTCGACGCTCTACAATCTACAATGCGTTGGGATTTATATTAGCTGCAAAAAACCTTACGCCTTGTCTTGCTGAAAAGCAACGGGTATTGCCCGTGGTCCATCTACTTTGTCCACCTCAATAATATTTCATTGGGAAATTTAAGACTCTTATTGCCCGTGGTCCACCTATGCAGAATAATTTCGCGGAAGCACTAATATATTTCTTTGAACATAATCGTATTAATAAAAAAGTAAATTCAGCTATCAGCTAAGTAATTGAAATTTGACCTTGAACTTCTAGGTTCATTTTATATTTTTAAGAATAATTCCTGAATAGAATACTTTGTTATTTACTTATTTATATCAATATAAACTTCTCACAGGAATGTTCATACGACATAGTAATATACTCTTGACATAACAGCTTAATGAAGTTAGAAGTTAGAAAATTGTACATTTGTCCTTTTGTCTCAAAAATAATAATAGATATGTATTAATTATTATTTAATATTATTAAAATTATTATTTAAATAAAAAACTACCACAGATTTGCCTAATCTACCAATTGAAGGTGGTATGTTGATGGATTATATTATATCGCTGTAAGTAACATCTTTCTTGGTTTCTTATCTATGTACCTACTTGTTTTATTGCATTGGTTATCTTCAAAGTGCGTAGATAAGTATAAGTAATGCTCCAAAATGATTATCCAATCTTTTCCCACTTACATTTTTACCTAATGTGACTCTTGTAATTGTCTAAAAATTCTAAAGCTAATAATATTTGTAGTTGTGAACGGGTTTTCTGCCTGTCAAACCCTTATAAACTTGGCAACAGTAACTATCATACAATACTTCCTTACAAATAATGTCCCATGTGAAATATTGAGAACACACAACTTTGAAACCACCGAGTACTATATAAACCAAATACTTTCGGTACATGAGTAAGGGATGTCAGAGCCTTATACCCATCCACCTTGTCCTTTATGACCTATCCACGATAGCAGCACACTTGCATCCCTCTGCCTTTGCAAGTATTTATAGGCGACTGTGTCCACCTAATTGAAGTGGGCCTGCATATCTATCGAACTTCTTTACATAGTATAAAATAAAGTCGCTTCCCGCGGTCTGTCCCTCTGTATGTACGCATAGATTTTTAAACTTCAAAACATATTTTAATGCGGTTTTCACTAATAGAAAGTGTTAAACGAGGAACGTTTTTATTTGTAATTTGTAGAAAAATATTGCACCCGTGTGAAGCCGGGAGCGGGTGGGTGGCTAGTTTAATATATGTATATAAAAAAAAACAAGTTTAGATAATAGATTATTTAGATAAATAAATATTTTTTGTAATTTTATATATGTAGACTTGTGTGCGTTTATATAGAAGTTTACTTAATAGACTAATGTGTGTGTACATCTAATGACAATAATGATTTGCACACTAACAGCCTCAAATTACCGCAACGAATCAATAAATCGGTATCTAATTAAGATGACTGTGTTATGTGCCGTTAGTTATCTTGTGGATATTATTATTTATTGGAAATGCAATGCTAATATATAAAAAAGAATTTATCGCCTATAAGCACCTCTGTGTTGTTCAGCCAGCTAACTACTAATGTCTACTAAACAAGCTATGGTTAAAAATTATAAACTAACCAACTACTTTCGATTGAGCCCAAACATCTGCTGTAAGTTGCTAAGGAGTTAGGGATTGTCTAAAAATGTAAAAAGTTGGGCGCAACTTGTCAGATATTTTCTCAGGTGTTATATTCTGTCGCCGTGGTGGCGCCACCGTCTTCATGGCGATAAAGATGTCAAATATTTTCACAGGTGTTATATTTTACATTCTTAAACACGGACGAAGTCGCGACGCCAACTAGTAATACATAAACTGTTAACTGTTGATATTATTACTTATACCGATTGATTCAATTTAAGAATACAATAAAATAGTCCTTATATGGGAATTTAATTTCGCTCTTAATGAGCGGTTTGTGTAATATTGTATTTGGTAATAAGGATTTTTGTGCTGACTGTACTTGTTGCGTTATGGTAAGGAAATGAATGTCGCCTAACGCATTGTAGTGAATGTTTCGTAACTAAATTACTGGTTTACCAACTAGTTACCTTGCTCTGCCGAACTGAGCATTTACCGGAGCATGCCACCGACTCGTTATCGTTACGCAGTCTTCGAACTCACTTACATAGAACTAAATTTTATGGAATATTGAAACAAAATTATATTTAAAAAAAAACATAACCTATAAAGATCTAAATATATAACGAGCTATAAATATACTTCAAATTCCCTTTATGGTATAATTATAATTTTAATCCAACAAAGGTTTGTTAAGTTTCTTAAGTATTAACTCGTTGTTTTCAATGATTGTACCTACTAAGGAACATGATACAAGTGGAACGGAATTTTTTTTTCTCATCGCAACGAACCGGCAAAGACATCTGTACTAAAATATGGGTTTACTCGATTTAAATCTTTGGGTTTACTACATAATACTCGTATATGGCGGTCACCACATAATAAGCGAAATAGCAACCCATCGACTATATTATCTGGTTTGCAGTATATTGTATAACATGATTTACCCACCAGTAGTAAATAATGTTATACAATAAATATACTTCGATAACATAAAAGGAGTTGTTCTCCATACCTCTTTATAGTAAGTAGATGTATCTAAGCCGAGAGCGAGTAGCTGGTATATTATATCATTATTAATAATAAAACATATCGGAAGAATCTAAAAATATTGTGCATATTAAATTATACTCGCGGACTAAGAATACGGGTCGGTACCATCGAAATACTACATATTTGTACTACAATGGAATTTGCGTCTCAAATGCCAAAGCGGCACATAAAAAGAACGCCTTTGACAGAATCATGGCGGACTCTTGCCTTCGCGCGTCAATGGTAAAAGGTAGTAACGACCAACTTCCACTATTCATTTTAAACTCCAATGTCAAGTCAAGTCACATTTTCTTTAAATGACATAAGTTTGAGTTTGGTTGGTTTTAAATGACAGTTCATGCTCTACGTATATGTCACTTTTAAATGTTCCATAAAGTTCGTAGTGTTTTGTATGGCACGCGGATTCCATGTTGCTGTAGTAGTTTGATGGTCGGTACGAAAAAATAGAATATCTCCTAAAATAATAGAGCTAGCGGTATGAATGAAACTGTGTGTTGTAGATAATTTCATAGTTAATAAAAAAAACATAGTTTGTTTATTAAAAAAAAACATAAGTAACAAAAAATAAAATAAAAAATTCGTTGAAAAATTTAAAAACGTTACCTCACAAACCACTCAAAATAAGCTGGAATAAACTCTTCGTCGGTAAACTCTTCGCCGCCCATCATGTGCATAGAGCATAAATCTGGATTCGTCAGAAAACATTACTCTTGCCCATTCTTCGTTTGTGCATGTTCGCAGGCGTAAAGTAATCTTGCTACTCGATGTTCCCTTTCAAGTTTTGGGCCATTTTCGGGTCTATGTGGAGTCAAATTAGTTTCTTGGAGCCGCCGCCTACAGTCCGTTGCTTACTTCGTCTCTTCGAGTCTCTCGAAGTTGATTTGTTACTTCGACTGCCGTGAGGTGCCGGTCGTAACAATAAATCGATACTCTCGAGCCGTAGTACATCCCGATCTGCTGGTTCCTGGTCTTCTAATGTTCTGCCTAGTCTCTCGGAAACGTTGGACGACTCTCTGCACCGTAGAAAGTGACACGTCCGTTACTCTCGCTGTGCTTCTCTGACTTCTGCATTCTTCTAGCATAGTAATGATACGTGTACATTAATCGCGTGTAGTAATTCAATAATGACTGCGAAATAGGACGATGCAGTTGCCTTTTATCATTTTGATTTCACAGATTGAACACAAAAGTGAGAAAACAAGCAAGATAAAACAAGCATGATTTGAATTTATTACCAAATTCGAGCTTTTTTTTTCAATTACGTTGTATAACATTTAAGGTTTTATGTTATACGATATTAAAATTCTCTTTAAAATAGATTTAGTTTCTATACATGTACCATAATTAATTTGCAAGATACAGAGGGTTTTGTCAGTGACCCGTATTCTTAGTCCGCGAGTGTATATTGGTACCTTATGCTTATATGAAGTTCAGTTCAGGACAAATTAATAAATAATAATAATAGTGTGCAAGAAAAGATACTTATCCATTGTTAGAACTTATGAATTCACGTCTGATGCTAAAATAGGCACAATGCATCCAGAATTGCAAATATAGACGCTCAAGGTCACAACAAAGTAGTGAATGCATATGATGTACAGTAATGCTCGTATAGTGGTAGTAGAGGCGCCGACAATCTGATGGAGTAGGGTCAATTGACGGCTAATTGCCGAGCCAACGACTGAGAGGAGACGAGACTTCCCTGTGTCGTTGTCCTACAATTGTACCATTGTCGTGTGCTATACATAGCACACAGTACAACAACAAGACACTTTACAGTTAGATGTCAACATATATAGAACTACTTATGCAGTTGCGAGACACAAGTATTGAAAGAACCGAATACGAACTTAATTGTATCATTAGATATATCTATCTTTAAATGCATCTAAGAATGGATCATGTACGTCAAATTAGCTTACCAATTCCATCATAATTAATTCTCGTTAGTAATGGTCGTATCAATACATAAAAAACGTGACATTTCTAAAAAAAACCTTTACCGTTACTTTGACTTCCAGGGGAACATTGACAGATTTTGGGGCTAAACAGGTCTCTTGGTGTCTTTATAAGTTCCATTGATTGAGCTGGCAAAGAAAAATAATTCGAACTTATGTTCTATAGCAAATGCGACTATCGTTTCTATTGGTTTCGCAAGTAATGGATCCAATGTGTCACTTGCAAGAAATGGGTGTGCGGAATCTGTAACAGATCCTAAAATCCGATGTTTGAGTGTGAAGTTTGTGAGAAATTCGACCGATTTAGATGACAGTTATTATTTTATCGCTGTGATTGTAATACTCTTGATAATAATTATTGCATAGAAGACAAATTATATTATTGAAGTTAAGTTTAGCTGATTATTTTTTTGGATCATCTCTGTGATTCGTTGACTTTGTGATTATTTACTTTTAATAATTAAAAAAAATGTTTAAGCAAGTACTCAGTACTTGTAAGTAACTGTACCTTTAATTATTCGTGATTACTGTAAGAATATATATTCCTAAGTTAAGAAAAAAATATGGTTCCTATTCCTGATAAGGGAATGTTGATAATTTTGGCCTTTTTATTCAATTTTCATAAAATTTTCACTCAAAATGATGAATATTGCTGCTTATTTTTGTAAAAAGCTTATTAATGTAAGCTTTTAAGCGATTACTTTCATTTGCAGTGCATTTTAATGCTATGTCAAAATAGCCCCACACTCTGGGTAACTTCGACACCAACAAAAAAAAATAGAAGAATTCATTATTTTTTTTTCATTTGAGCATTGGACTGTATAGCTAAAGGACTAATTGTACTATAGAAATAAAAAAACGCGTCGTAGGAACAAAAAACCTATCAAATTAACCCCGTTCGACGGTATATTGGTTTATATTCAAACAAAAAGCTCAAAAAAATCAAAATAAGAATTATTTCATAGTACAATTAATTTCAAAAATGTACAAAATTTGTGACATTTTCGCGGGTTGAATTTCTTATAATTACTGACTAAAAGCCAATAATGTGTTTGCATGATAACATCGTAGCTATAATGTACATTTATGATTGGGTTGTCCATAGCTACCATCTGTTTATCTAAAATATTGGCACTGATGGCGTGTGTTGACGACCTTTTTAGTATAACCTGGCCGTTTTCTTTTTTATTTCACTGTGTTCTTTTATATTTGTCAATTTTTATAATTTTCTCACGTATTGTTTAGTTAGCTTGTAAGTTTTGATAGTAAAATACATTCGGGTTTACTTGAAATTATCTTTTTCTTTCTTCCGCCCCTTTTTAGCTTAACAGCGTGTGTTATTATTTTCGCGAGTGCAATAAATGCCGCGAATTCTGTCTTCGGTTATTGGTATTATAGTGAGCAAAACAATTCTCCTGAACTAGCTCGTATAGTGCCCTTAAAGTGATTTTCTCTTGAACACTGGTCTTAAAAATCGCCCTATCGGATTTAAACTTGATCTAACAAGCTACTATTTCAGTCATATTCAAATGGGAAATGTGTCACAACTATTCTGACTGGAAAAGGTCGCCACGTATTGACTTCGAAAAAGACGTTCAAATCATTTTGCGTCGGGCAATTGATTGTGCTATATGAAACTAAATTGGTTGTAACGAAACGAGAAATGAGAATGTTCGTCACAGATGTGACCACTCGCTTATTACTCTGAGCCTATTAATGTAGTTACTAACTACCTATTATTAGCTATAAAAAGTTATTTATATTTTTCTAATTAACATTATACAAACATAAATTCCTGTGAAAGGTGAAATTCCGACATTCAAACCCCAGATTGAAAAAGTTCAAATTTTGAAGTATGTTTTTTAGAGTTTTTAGCTTCGCCCCTAAAGACAAAAGAAAATGTATTTTACGACAAATGGGGCATACAAACTGGGACATACTAGAAACTTTTTTTGTGGGACAAAGTGGGACGAACTAAAATACCAATAAACCAAAAAACTTACTTGCTAGCTATCAAGCAAAATTCATCAAATTTCACATAGAACCAATTTTACGTTTGAGGAACTCATTGGGAGCAGAAAGAAAAGTGCTGGAAGATTCCATATAAGAATTTCGTGTTAGAAAGGGGGAGAAGCGACCGCATATAATAATGTACCTGGTGGTTAATTGTCTTGCAACATTTGCAGCAAATAACGAGAGATGATGAAACGCGTGTTTCTTGCGTTGACGACTGCAATAAAGAGATTAAATGCATTACAAGAGTCACGTATGCAAGTTACATTATGAGCAAGTTCAACATTACTATCGCTAAGGGACATAGTGTATGCCCATAAAGTTTAGATAAGTTATCGGGCGACGCGACGGCTGCTCCTTTTCGTGTTAAGTATTCATACAACGTAATATGATTTTTTTTAGTCTACATTAATTTTGTTTAAATCAAAAGGTCGGTTGGCGGAAAACAGCAATGGGTTCTAAATTTCATTACTCAGTCATCAAAACACAACATAATTTCTATTAATTCACGGTGGTCTCTTGTAAGTCTTGTAACATAGTGATTATATAAAACTTAAAACTTTTATATTTCCCGCCTGATAAAAGTACTTAAGAGTGTTTTGTCGGGTGGTAATAAAGTACTCACCTTCAATAGCTGAGTTATGCCCTTGCTAACCTACTCCATTGGTATACTAAGATGGACTGAGACTGAACTAGATGCTTTGGACAGAAGGACAGGTCAACTTCTCACTTCTCATCTCACATCGGATGTTACACCCGCGCTCGTTTGTATGAGGCTGTATATCCTTCGGCAACTGGGGGCTGCGGTTTCTTGAATGCCAAGATGTAAATAAGTAGTAATTTGTTTCATGTCCTGTAAAATCTATTCCATTCTATTCAAACAGTTCCATAAGCTGATTTATTCCGTTAGTTCCCTCCGTTTATAACTCTCCCATAGCATACGCGGCTTACTTCTATGCCCATATCACGCACCGGTACTCAATTCTCTTTCAATCAACAATAAAATTACCTACACACAACCTGAGAGCATGATTAATGTCGGGTATTGTCCAGCTTTGTCTTTGCTAAATACAGTTCTCCACAATTATGAACCGTTTCACACCGCTACAATACTGCATAGGGAAATGAATATTCTGCTTCATGCATCTTTGCATGAGAAACTGCAATAACATTCGATATAATTATTATTTTAGTAAACTCTGTGATGTATTAAATTGTAATGAATATTATATTCTATCAATTACGATTTCGGTTCAATTTGTTCATTTTGACTTTTTGCATTCATTAAAGATTATAGATTACAAGCTATAATCTTTAATGAAGCTAACAACAACATCTAACAAGCTATACTTAGTTAATAAAATTAAAATAAATAAATTAAAATTATTAATTAATAAAACCGTGAAACAATTATTGTTTCGACTGGCAAAAGACAAGGAGAGATTTAAAAAACGATTTAAAAAAATCCATGGAGAGGCACGATTTAATTACCAAGATACTTTATTAAAAATTATAAAATAACCCCCGACTTTCTATTGAGCCCAAACACGCTATATCTGCTGTAAGTTGCTAAGGAGTTGGATAACCCGTAGATTAGGTACTTGATGATGCAGCATCAGTTCAAGGTTACCATGTCATAGAAGTAACAGTATATGAAATTTCACATCAATCGAACACGTGGAAGTTAGCAAAATCTCTTCGTCAACTAGGAAAAGGGGTTATTGTCTTCAAACGCCTTAATAGATCTTCCTAAATTATAGCTAACAATCATCCCGATCACGTCAGCTTTAAAACAAAATAAAGACCGGATCAAAATCGGTCCATCCATTGAGAGCTACGATTCCACAGACAGATGTACGACACAGATTTTCAGTCAGAAGTCGGAGGTTAAAAAAATCATGGGAAGAATGATCAGATCAAACGAATGTTATGTTACAGTAAAATTGCCCGTACTCTTTCTTTCTTCTTTACTTATCTTTAGGCATCAATTTAGGCCTAACTAATTAATTTTCATAGGTTGCGCATGTCTAATTAAAATCCTGTTTTACAAAATATATTAGGGGTTAAAGTATGAAATTGCCGATTTGTACTGAAAAATAAAAATTCGTTTTTTTTTTAATTTAACATATTTATTTAATCAAAATAATTACCATTATTATCTATACATTGCTGCCATCTAATAGGAAGCTCATTTATGCCTTTGCGATAGAACTCTGGTGATCTAGATTCGAAAAACTGTGTGAAAGCATTTTGCACTGCCTCCTGAGAAGAAAACTTTTTATCACGCAGAAAATTGTCCAAATCACGAAAAAAATGGTAGTCCGTTGGAGCAAGGTCTGGCGAATACGGAGGGTGACGAATGGTTTCTAATTGCAGTTCCTGTAGAGTCTGCAGATCAGTCAAATCATGAGGCACCCATTTTTCATATTTTTTTATTTTATTGATTTGACGCAAATGAGTCAATATTGTTGGTAAGGTAACGTTAAACCATGCCGCTAATTCCTGGGTAGTTTGGCTCGGATCGGCTTCCACCATCTCTTTCAAATCATTGTTATTCACCTGTGTGGGCGGTCTTCCACGTGGTTCGTTCTTCAAATCGAAGTTTCCATCACGAAAGCGTTTAAACCAAAATCGCACAGTGCGTTCATTAGCAGTCCCCTCTCCAAACGCAACATTAATATTGCGAGCTGTTTCTGCCGCGTTAGTTCCGCGTCGGAACTCGTATTCAAAAATAACACGAGTTTTCGAAGTATCCATCTTTATTGTCTAAGCTGAATAAAAAAAACAACTGAAAGTTGATAATCGAATGTTGCACATTTTTTAAAAGAAGAACTACATAGGTACCGTATGAAAAAAGTTTCACTCAAAAATCTCAAACCATGAAGGTTCTATGTCAATTCGAAGTACCTATTACAATAAAACGGCAATTTCATACTTTAACCCCTATTATTATGTCAGTATATGGATAAATAAATAATGAAAATAGTAAAATTAATTGAAATAATATAATAACAAATTTAGGTTACATTTATTTATTACCTACACTTATACCTGGTTCTGTTACTTTTTCAGAGAATAAAGGCTTATTTTATTTATTTTATTTTATTTCTTTTCATAGTTATTGATTGTGTACTTGCAAGTATTTATGTCGATAAATATTATAGAGTAGGTAATATACTCGTACCTAATAGATATTTATTTACTTCCTTAACAAAAGCGAAAACAATCCGATTCGAAGACGACGCAGATAAAACTTGTTTGTTGACTGCTCCAGTTTTCGTAGAATAATAATATATCGTAGCAATTTAGAAATATTTTATTGCTTTAATGTTTTGATTAGATTATTTTTATTACAACAAAATTAACATTAATTAAAATTTTCAGTTTCATTCGATTGACATTTAATAACTTCACTCATGTATTATTTTTTTAAAGGAGAATAATATATTAAACTTTTGTATCCCAAATACCTATTACTGACTTTACTCGCTCGTATAGCGTGCCCTAACCTTATCTAGAAGTAAAGTGCTTTGACAATTAACGAACAACTAAGTACTAAATCAGCAAGTCCACAGATGTTTAGAGAAATGTCTAGATTTTTTTGCGAACGTATTCTAAAAATTTAAGATGACATAATTCAAAAACAAAAAAAGATCATAGAACCACGCCCGCTCGAGAGAGAACAAAGCAGCCATTCGTTATGTTTTTTTTTTAAGTTCAGCAGAAGTAGGCAAGCATGGTCATTTTGAACATTAACATAAATCGCAACAGGCCCTTGAAAACAATAAGTTTGGGCACGCGGCACGGCGCTGAGCCATACCGTTTTTTTAAATGTGAAACTAGAAACACCCTTAGTGACATTATTAATATGAACTTTTGAGCAAAAACAAAAATTGAATGGAAATATCTACTTATATTTGACGTTCTATGTATCTATATTTTAACGTCGCTCAAAACGAGCTATGGAGAGGGCTATGCTGGAAGTTACTTTGCAAGATTATGCTAATGGAAAGAGTGATAAACGAAGGTTTGTATAAATAAATTGCAGAAAAAAAAGCAATCGTCATAAGCTGGGGGCGGATTGCTTGTTACATTAAATGAAAATTACAATTAAATTAAATGAAATTACAATTAAAACGAGTACCTTCTGTAGTCAGCCCACACAGTAATTGACACAATGGATTCCACATATTCTTGTCTTTCACTGTCAATCTTCCTACCGTAAACAATTTACAAACCAGAAAAAACCTTGATCTTTGCATCATCATAAATTACATATATTATTGTTAATGTTTAATGGTTGGATCTTCAAACGCAACGATAGCATTCAGTTTGGATTTAGAGCCACTATTTCTTTATTGGCTATCCGCACGTTTAAGTTCTTTTAACACTTTGAAACCAGACGAATGGTTGAGGTTTACGGCGTACGTTTATAGGCCAGCATGACCAGAATCCCTGTCGTAAATTTATGACTACACAAAATCAATGGACGGTCCCTTTAATAAGAAAAAAATCATGTATTATTTAATAATTACTATCCCTTCCTTATGCACTTGCAGCACCATGGCGTCGCTTGTGATATAGGCGACGGTTGGCACTTACCATTAAGTGGACCGTTAGCCTGTCCGTCGACCTTAACATAAAAGAAAAGTAAATTATATGCTTATTTCACTATTACTTAGGAAAATCTCAGCGCTGTATTCTATAAAAAGATCCGAGAGGACAGAGTCTGTAAATTAAGTCTCTTTTCACTATAAAAGACATTTAAAAATGTGTTACATATGAGCCATATAATACGTTACAAAACTGTATATTACTGTATATTTTTAGTTTTCTATTTAACGTATTCTATAGAATAGAATATTATCTACAGCCACTATATCCAATATTATAGAAGAACCTTTATAGTAGGTAGCTATTGACAACCCAATTTTAAATATACATTATGGCTAGGATGTTTTCATAGAATAACATTATTGGCCTTTAATCAGTAATTACAAGAATTTAACCAGCGAATATGCCACAAATTCTGCACATTTTAGAAATTAATTGTACTAGATTTAAAATTAATGTCAGTTTTTTGTTTCCATTCAAACCTTCATGTTATATCTCAGCAATGCCATGCTCTTTTTATGTAACTGTAGTTAACTTAATAAGAAGCTTGTGTCAATGTAGATAAGGCAGTCCGCTACAAGGAAGGACGTTTTCCTGTTCGATGCAAAGAGGTTGTCTATACATTTCTATGTTGTACTGTGTGCTACAAGCAAGCACTGCCCGTGCAGACTCGTTCGCGTTTGCGTGATAGAACCGGTTCTAAGGTTAACATTGTTCATTATTCAAATTAGTGCGTGCTGTAATTCGAGGCTTGCTCTCAGAGCTGGCTATTAGGTCCCGCGGGAGATCTTACTCCGTGATGCTTAAAGTACTTAAAAGGTTAATTTTAATGAAGTTTTTTACTGCCAACTACATAAAGTATTAAGTACCGATAAGTTTCCCCAGCCTAGTTTATTTTTAACTTTTAATGCCTAGTCAAATTTCTCATAACTCTTTCTCTGAATTCTCTAAGGCTAAGGTAACAATTTTTTAACAAACAATATTTTGTCACATAGGTTGACGGAGCACATGATGGGTGTTGTTACGCCATGCTGTTATTTCATGGTGGTTTTCTGTTTACTGCCGCCATACAGGCTACCCAATTTAATTAATGAATGAAACGCAATGTGCCCTTTTACTACTTGCCTGAATCAACTTTGAAAAGTTCTTCTCCAAAGTTTGCCTTGGCGGAAATCGAACGCGGGATCCCTGAAACAGAACACCCTTCAACCACTTTAATCAATCGACCAAAGGGGTCGTCTAAAGTGTGACTTTGTATATCTGTTAAAGTGTGAGTTGATTGAGTAAAGCATCATTAAACTAAATATAGCAAATATTATCTAAAATAATGTTTTCCTCAACTGTCCATTATTACTTTATTACCACGCCGTTGTTTCCTTGATATTTTAAGACGTGTAAACAACACTTACCTACTTTTCTCTCTCTCTCTCTCTCTTATCTCTTACTCCTTACTACTTTATATCAAGGATGCGAAGTTGTACCATTTTTATTAGCGACCTTTATCAGTTTCTTGGTGAAACAGACATGTACCATAGTATTAAATATCAATGCGTTGTTTAAATGTTAAGAAATTCCATCAACGTTTTCCTAATTACAATAATTAAAATTACTCGTATAACAGTTTAAAATGAACAATAATAGCTGCCATAACACATAAATAATATCCGATAAACTCATTTAATGATCACGTCATGTTCATATTCATATAGCTATACTTCCTCGTTGTAAATGTTTTCTAGAAGTATATAATAAATGGTGTGAGTGAGTTGGCGACACGACGACCGAGCAGAACCGGTTCGAGACTTCCTCGTGATCTGCGTTATTGGACCTATTAGCGACCCGCCCTACCCGCTTTTTAACTAGTCTTGCCAGGTGGGTAACTTAAAAACGGGACTATGCTTTTAATTCTAGCACTTACATTGCAGAGTCTAGGTTCACAGTTTTATGGGGGTCTTTAACCGCTAAGCTTATACACTAAACGTTGTGTTTACATTTGAACTATTTGACTGTTTGGTGATACCGGTGGTATATTGTTTTATCTTATAACAAAGTACTACAGGCAGACTAACAGTACTCTTGGTAACTAACTGACAGCTACTGTTCTCAAATAACACGAACTTCAACGTACACTAAAGAAGCTTTTTTTATGTTAAAATCGACAGACAAGCTGACGTTCCACTTGATGGTATCATCCCACGTCGACGAGGGATAGTACGTAAATGTCATTTCCCCTCCTAAAAGAAAAGATGGTCTTTAGTAAGGTGATTACTGCCGCCAGACGGGCTGCCCAAATAACTGAGAAACGCAGTGTGCATCACAATTATTAGCAAATTATATACATATATCACACCGAGTATATGAAACGATGCCTTATTAAATATAACCACAGATTTGACTCATTGGTGACGACGTAAATACGATAAGTTCATTGCTAACGTCGAACTGACGCTGCATTTCACTAACAAAGCAATAAACACGCGGATCTAATTACATTACTTATTGTTGGTTAAATGGAAAATAATTTTTTAGCTGTCACGGCACATCATATTAATACGAATGCTTACGAATCTGTAAGGTTGCTTGCTTGGTAATCTTGGTATCATTCATTACTCTGATATAGTCATACTTAAGAACTTAGCTACCTATGCACAAAATTTCAAATGAAAATATTTATGAGTATGAGTAGCTTCTTTTCAATATTACAGGGTCAAAAATAGGCTGTCGGCCTACTTAACGGTAAATAGTAGACAAACAAAACCAACAGAGATTTACAAGCACTGCCTATTTGGGATAGGTTCTGAAATGTATTACTCACTCATCCCTATCCTTTCCTATCCTAACCTAATCCCTTCGTAACCCTACTATGGTCGTCAACGCACTTGCAGCATCTTGTGGTGTTGCTTGTTTTATAGGCGACGGTTACCATCTACCATCAAGTGGACCGTGAACCTCTCTGACGACCTTTACATAGAAAAAACATAAGTTCAGTTATTTCACTGCGGTATTCTCTCGTTGTGGTTACTGCCACCATACTGGCTAACCAGTTTATGACTGCGGAATGCAACCGATCCACTATAAAGTATATACTAAACATTGTAAAGTTATATATATACTTATAATTAAACTACTGTACTCATCTCGTAAGAATGAGTTACCGAGAATATTAAATTATGTCCAAGTACAAGCGAAAACATACTAAGTGCCGCTTAAAATGCCTCAAGTTAACGCTTCAAGGCTAAATTACTCGTAGACACTACAATTTAAGCATTACTTACTTGTTCCATCTGGATAACTTGTTTGTTAAGTTTCCGTAAAAGCCTGGTTACATTGCGGACACAACAATAATGGCTGCTTGGACAAATCAAATTGGAACAGCTCATCGTAGACTATGCATTGAAATCGTATAGGTAATATTATATTTATCTGCTTTTACATTCTTAGTATAATTTGAAGAGTATTGAATTTCTGTATTAGAAACTTAGTTATATTGGAACATGGCAAAATAAACTAATCGAAGATTAGATTTGATAAACTTTATCTAAATCCAACATCTACAATTATAGACTTATATATCTGTGCATTGTTATAAGTTAGAACTAAAAGTTATCCAGACATTAGCAATTTGACTGATGAAGAAAATAGTAATCTTATTGTAATACTAGACCTGTACTAGACCAATACAACGATTGAAAAAGGGACTTGATTGTTTTGAACTTGACTGTCTAGTTTTTGGAAAAAATGTTTCGGGATCTGCTACTTTTTATTTGAATTTTAACATTGGCAAAATCATTTTGCCAGGATTATTTTTACGACTGCACTGGCAAAATCATTAGAGATCTGATGGAGCCAAAACATCTGTAAAGAAAAAGAAGAAGACTAATAATGCATCCCCAACTTCGCCCGGTTGTAATAAGGTCAAATCTACATAGTTCATCTCCATCTGCAATAAGGTATTCAATACGACTGTATAATATTTTTTGAATTTTCGAAGTGGAAAAAAATTCCACCTATGCCTACCAGGGCCCTAATTCTCTAACGCCATTTAGCGATTCCTTACAGCAAAACCACGTCAATCCCTTAAATTGTTACGACATCTGCTAAAAACTTATTATCTATGATATGTTGCACGAAATTAACGGGGAACGGCGCGGTATGAACTGTCAAAAATACCACGCTTTAAAACTTCGCGAAATCGTGTGTGAAATAAGTGTATTGCATAGTTATTTATCTATTTGTCTGCAAATTTTATTAAAATAAACACCAACACTAAGAAATAATTGTTTATAGATTGTTATATAATATAATCAAAGTTTTTAGCTCATTAATAGCTTTCTAGCTCAAGTATATTTGCTTTCATCTACTTATTAAGTCTAATTTTATAATTATTTTACTGTCCAAAAACGAGAAATAAAACACCGCACACACACACAATGTTAAATTCCTTCACCCGATATACAAATTAATTATGATAACATACTTTAGTTAGACAATAGTTTGGAATTAAAATGTAAACAAAACAAGCCGTCTGACTAACTGCGGCTACACACCGACATCTAGCGTCCTCCTTTGGCAACTGTTATTTAACTGTTTCTGTGAAATCATAACGTGCCATAGATAATTTGTCTTGGGGCATACAGAATACACACATAAAAATTCCATGACAAGACAAGGTAAGACATTGATGTGGTTTGAAAAAGTAAGACAAGAGTGTGGAATTGTAATTGCGATACAGAATCAGGGCCCTGGGGCCTGGGGGGATACTCGATGTGAGGGGGTACCGCACCATCTCTTTTGAGACGGCGTGTGTACTGGCTGGCACCCCTCCGTGGGAGTTGGATGCCGAAGTGTTGGCGGCGGTGTACCGTGAAGTCGCGGACGCGCGATCGCGCGGCTCGGTGTTGTCGTTGGAGGAGGTCGTCAGGTTGAGGAGACACTCCCAGACGATCCTCCTCGAAAAGTGGAAGGAAAGGCTGGCGCAACCCAGTGCGGGCCGCCTGACGATTGAGGCAACTCGCCCCTCCCTAGAGGAATGGCTGGCAAAGCGGCGCGGGGCCCTCACGTTCCGCCTGGTGCAGGAGCTCTCGGGGCATGGTTGCTTCGGGCGTTACCTTCACCGGGTGGCCGTGAGAGAGCCGACGGAGGAATGCCACCATTGTGGCTGCGCGGTTGACACTGCGCAGCACACTTTGGCTGAATGCCCCGAATGGGCAGAGCAGCGCGCCGCTCTAACTCTCGTCATGGGCGCCGATCTCTCGCTGCCGGCCGTCGTTAAATCGATGGTTGGCAGTGACCTTGCGTGGCAGGCGATGCTTACGTTCTGTGAGCACGTCATGTCGCGCAAGGAAGCGGCGGAAAGGCAGCGGGAAGAGGATCCTCTCTCCCAGCCAATCCCAGCCAGGCGGCTGGCCTATGTTCGCCGCCTTCCACCCTAACCGGGACCTTGGCGGTGGTCTTGGGGGAGACTGCCGCCCTTCGTAAGGTCCCCCGAGATGGCCGGCGTACCTCCACTTTCGGGTACGCCCAGGTTCTAACAGGGAGCACAGGGCTCCCCGCGCTGGATAGCCGTGGCGGGGCGCCGAAGTCGTGTAACAACGTTCCCACGACCCCGCCCATCAACGGCCGCGATCGAAAGAAAGTCGTTGGGTTTTAGCCGGTAGGAATCCGGCATAACCCCGCAGTGTCCCCTACACTGCCGGGAATCCAAGAGGATTTCCCAACGTTAAAAAAAAAAAAATGGGGGGATACTCGATAGGGATAGGCAACTGGCGTTATATAATAACTACGCCTATGCTGGGCTTATTTCATAATATGATAAGTACTAAAACTCAAATTTCTTTCTTTCTTTCTTTTCTTAAATTCAAGAAAACTTCCTATTTAAGTTCCATTCTTTAAGTTTCTATTATTTTTCTTTTTTTGACGACCTAAAATTTCTAATATGAATATCTATGACAAATGTTAAAAATAAGCAAAATTACAAATTTATATGCATTCGGTCTATTAACGAAGCAAGCGATCCGGAGCATTATGAAATAACGAAGTATGGTAACGTTGTTACCTAGGCGATATTGATCAATGATCGGAAGACCGAAGAATATTGCGATTTATGAGTTCTGTACGTCACACTTAACATTCACTTCACTGTGAAAAGCTATAACAGTTACGTACGTATTTACCCAACAATTTATTATACTAAATTAATGCATTTGAAAGTTATACATAACATGATAACATACGATGTAATGCAATAACAATTGTTGGTTATACATTTGTATTTTTCGATTTCATTATTAAATATTGCGCTTATGCTTGCTGATAATATATAATGATTATGATATTTTGTAAAAAAAATTTATTGTATACTGTATGTATTTTTTTATGAAAATTATACTTATACACAAACCTCCCTAGTTTTTCTCTAATATATCTCTGGTTTAGAAGAAATTAGCGGAATAGATGCGGGCAGCGAATTTCGGTATTAGGTATAACTTTTTGTTTGTTAACCGATTGGAATGAAACAAACACAAGTTACGGGAAGCATGCTACAATCAGTGATATGTTAAAACATATCACTGGCTACAATACAAAAAAAGATTAAAAAGTATCCTTAATGTTAATCCAGGTAATAAACTAACTATGTGCCAAATTTCATTCAAACAGTTTAGTAGTTTTTACATGAAATAGTAACAAACATACATCCATAAATCCATCCATCCTAATAAACTTTCGCATTTATAATATTAGTAAGATGTCTAGAAAGTAGATATTAGTTCGAAAATTTCAAGTGGGTTCCTTTTAAACTCTTTTCTAAATGACCAAAGATTACAGTAGCATGCACACGATTGACCAGTGAGGGGCATGCATACGTTTTTTTTTTTTTTTTCATAAATTTTGCATCATTCTGACGTACATGCGTTGTATGCACGATTTCGTACATAAATATTGCGGTGGGCATGTCGTAACTTGCAATTACACAATAACAGTAATGACAGGAACGCGTTTTGCATTACTAATCACAGCGATAACTAACTTGCACGTTGGTCATTCATTCCAAACCAAAAGTGGATGTTCATAAGAGTTGATATGTGCGAGGGCTTGCTTTATAAGAGAATTCTCGGCTAAATTGTAATTATAAATATATTTTAATAAATAAAATTATATAAAACATTTTTAATAGGAAACTCGATGAAATTCTTTTCGAAAACATACACCGTGTATACTTAATATTTGTATATTTTTTACGTAGGTACACAAAATAGAATGCATAGTATTAAGTAATTTTTAAAGAAACAACTGCCTGATATGTAATGGCGTGGTATATTTTTGGATTTAGCTTATGGAGCCCTTTCATTTGATACCCCACTCAATAGGTTTCTGAAGAAAAAAATTATTTCATAGAAAAATTGATGACGTCATAACTGGGTACCAGGTGGCATATATCCACCCAAGTCTAAAATACTAACTAATCCTAAAAAAAAACTTTCCTAAAAAAAACTCCATTCGCGAACTTTCCCACAGGACTAAATAGTCGATTTCGTAAAATTCGAAATGGATATAAGTAAGCAAAATAAAAATGCCAAAGTATGTTTTGCTTGTAAATTGCTGCGTGTCTATCGTAGTTTTGTGAAATAAATTGTGTAATTACGTAAGTAAATAATTTAAAAAAGATTATTTGTAATTCTTAAGTAACAAGCTAAAAAACTGTAAAACGTAATAAAATTTCTACTTTTAAAAATAACCAAACAGCTCTAAAATTACAAATGAATTTAATCGCATTATTGTCAAAGATAACATTGAGTAACCAGGGAACCTAATTACAAAATCTGTAATGTACATGATAAAAATTATTAGTTGACCCTATAAATTATTATTTTAATTTTACAGAACTGATAAAAAAATGTAATAAATAACTTAATTATTAGAGGTTACCAGGTTACCTCGAATATGTAATCTGAACATGGAAACAGTAAAATTATGACATGTATTGATAAATAGACTGCTCATTATTTCCTTTCTTCCATCGATTATAAGTTTAAATTTTTGTTAAGTAGTTAGGTATTTATTTTTCTTTTAATTTTCAAAAATTGACCTTCACCAGCTAGTAAAATATACATTTTCAATAACAATATTGGCTGGAACAAGTCTGCAAACATGTAAGTACGCATGGCAATTAATTACCATACGACATAAGGAAACATTTGGCTTCCTGGTCTGCCGAATACCGAACGCATTCACAAAACATTGCATTGGCCTTTCATCTTCTCGACTTTATGTGCTGTTATATTATTATTTATTTATATTTACCATTGATCCGAGCGAGGTTGCCAGCTCGATGAAGTCCATTTTCAAATTAATTTAAACGCAAACTTTATTTGTCCACTAAAATCCGAAGCATTGTAGCATATTTTCCTCGTTGTGATGAAGCTAGGAGCCATTATTGTGCCTAGATAATGGTCCTAGATGTTCCTGAGATGGCGTCATATACTTACGAGCTTACTTTATATATTCTTAAGACTTATAAACTCCTTTATCCTTTATAAGCTCCATATTTTAAAGTTAGAAAAATTAGACTTTCAGTTTGAGTCTAGAGTATTGTAACAATATATTCAACTGTGACATATTTAAAAAGAAAAAAGAAAAAAAACAATGTTCTAATGCATTACGAAAAATTCTCTGTTATTCTTTGCTTCCATATGGCAACATTAATTTCGATTGAGTGTTTATGTTTCATGCGAAAACCCGGCAGTGATCAGGAGGTCGCCGGCTCTAGGCTCGAGGTAATCAGCAGACTGCCCTTTTAAAACTGCCGGTCTCCCATAAAGGGAAGGTGGATTGAGCTAGTCATATATAAATTTTTATGCGTGAATTAACTACCTAAATGACCTCATTGATCTTATCGTTTTGGTTAAGCACGATCTTTAGACAATAAGTATTTTGTTCGTCGTATATTACATATGTATAATAGGAAACTATATTATGTAGATATAGGTAATATGAATTTAATTATTCTAGAACAAGCTTGTCTATGTGTTACAGTTAGAGTTCGATAGTTAGCCTGTTCGTAGAATGACTGGTTTAAGTTTTACCAAAATCTTTTGACGAACATAGAAATAAGTAGTGGGTATTGAATTTTTAACTTCGATTGATGCATTTTAAATAACCTTTTAGTATTGACTGATTTAAACGCGCACATTAAGTTACGGAGTTTGGTTATGAATTGATTTTGAGGATATAAAAAAAGTTGTTATTGCAAATATCACGCGTTCGAAGTACCGTGGGCAAGCTTAGTTCCTAATAAAATTCTTATGATATCGATATTATTATTTTTTATACTAGCTGGTGTCCACGACTTCGTCCGCGTTGAAAAATTTTAAGTAGCCTATCCTGTGTCCCGTACGTCCAAATGTTTATCTACCAAGTTTCATGAAAATCAGTTAATTCGTTTCAGAGTTATGGAGGAACATACATACATACAATACCTACACTTACAGATTTATTATTAGTATTGATTGATGATGATAACTGATATAACCAAATTAAAAAAAGTTACGTTTGTGTTTCGATTTCTTTATACTTATAAAATTTTATTAGAAGTAAGTAGGTAGGTACCGAACCAAAATTTACCTTTGGCGATTGTCTGCCTTCAATGCCCTTTCAACCTCAGCAATAAAAATTTAAAGAGCATTTGTAAGGAGCTCACTAAAAATGTTTAGGTACCTAAAAAAAGTTTTATTTGTTTATTGGACAATAAGAGATTTCGGAACTTTCATTAAAACATAGTCACATCTTTGTTTATTTGTTAGTGACGGTGACAATAAAGGCATTGTTCAAAATTTGTTACACAAACAATTGTTCAAAAACAGAATATTACTAAATTTTTGAACAAAAATAGTTTTTTGGAAATCTATTTGGATGAGTTCCGTTTCCTAACCTTACTATTTTTCGGATATATGGGAAGTAATTTTATCATCTTAAACGGATTAAAGGTCAGAAATCTTTTGTGGAATGCAGGAATACCTACAAAATAAATCTATACTATAATTATAAAGAGGTATTTTTTTTTGTAATGAGAGCCCGTTCCCCTGGCAGCACACTTCCATCCTCCCCTGGTATTGTTTGTGTTCGTACGCAATACAAAACACAATCTACACAGATTTATTTACCATTTATTGCAAGCAAATTACCCACTCATATTCATTGAAGGTTATAACGTAGAAATAGAGGAATTACAAAAAAAATTGTACTTTTAATTTATCGTGTCGGTTTTAAAGATTAATATTACGAGGCGTCATACATTTCAACTGAATAAACTGTACGTGACACTTCTTAGGTAGTGTGCCTACATAGCAACAAATTATATTGGTTCATGTTACAAAATTTTTCACATGTGAACGTTTCTTTATTGTTTAACGTTAAGGTACCTAAGGTGTCGTATCACATGACAATAAAAATGCTTGTTTATAATTTCAATTTAAAATGTAAAGATTATATTTGTTAACGACGAAATTACCTACTGTACCTATCAGTTTCTTTAATAGAAAGGAATTGGCAAAAAGGAGACTGGCCATTTTCGGGCGTCTTAGTTATTTATTTTATTTTATTTTTTGACTTTTGTTTGAAACATAATTTTTATTGCTATTTTTTTTTGGTTTAATTTTAATGTTAAGGCATTGATTGTTAAGGTCGACAGACAGGCTGACGGTCCAACTTATGGTAGGTGGCTACAGTCGCCTATAACACAAGCAAAGTCATGGGTGCTGCAAGTGTGCTGCCGACCATAGAAGGATGAGGGATAAGGAAAGAATACCACTACATAAAGTAAGTAAATCACAAAAAAAATCGAATTTGTTTACAACGCCATTATAATAAAACAATAAATTTTAGTACGAAGTTCGCCGGGTCAGCTAGTCACTAATAAATGAATATAGCAACATAAAAACGGTTACCTACAGTTTAAATAAAACATCATTAAGCGCAAAAGGAAATCAGGACCATAGGTCACATTTTTGTGATTAGATAAGTGAAATACCAAGTAAAACAATAATTAACAATATGTCGGGTCAAAAAGTTGTTTTTTAAATGTTCGACTTATTATAATGCAACTGTGTTTATTATCTTTTCCGGTCGTTATATTTTATTATTCTCCAAACTAGTAAATATGGTAACGTTATTTGTGATTATTTATATTTATAATACTAATATTATAAAGAGGTAAAGTTTGTATGTAGGTATGAGTTTATTTTGATACATATGTACTTACAAACAACATTTTTTTATCACTGGTTACATAACAAAAAGTTTACATAACCTTTTTTGCAAAAAAGGTTCAGTAACGAAATTCAGTAACATTCAATCGTTAAATCTTTGCTTTTATAATATTACTAGCTGTGCCCGCGACTTCGTAAGCACTATATAGTTGATTAAAAACTCCGCAGGGATCTAACATTTTTCCAAGATAAAAAAGTACCCTATATGTTAATCCAGGTAATAAATTATCTGTGTACTTACTAAATTCCATCTAAATCCGTTAACCATTTTTGCGTCATTGAGGAACAAACTTTCGCATTTATATTATTAGGATTTGTAATATTAATCATTGCTCAAATATCAGTCCTAATAGCAGAAAAATATATTATGGTTATAGATGGTTTGAAGGTATATTGCAAGTTGATTGCAAGCCAAATTAGCAGTGGTCCATCGATTCCCGTCGTGTGCAACATAGCGCATAACATAACCGTCAAACGGGTTTTCATATGTTATAAAAAAGTTGTTGGGTGTGCGAAGTCCGCAGGCAGGCCACAGATAGGTCCCCGCCAACCAACCAAACCAAACCAAACCAGCTCTAAATTGCAATTTTTTGCTAACCGCTCCGACCGCTTATTCTTTTTATTACTTCCTTGCCGAAATCGATACAGTATTTTATATAGTGTACATACTCGCAAATTCGATGTAAAATCACCAAGCAATCAACAGTAACACTGACTGACGTTGCTTTTACCAATTTAAACAAACTCAAACAAACTCAACTAAAAGTGCACAAACTTTAAACTTCTTGTAAGTAGTCTGTTATATCTTTTCAACAAACCATAGACTATATTTAATTTTGACGATACGCACGCCACCTTGACATTTAAACGTCATTTAAAGCATCTTCTTGTGTTTCGGTTTTGTCGTCAGATAAGTAAATTAACTGACAGAACCGATCACTATCATTAGAAATTAGAACGAAAAGACTAGGTATAAAGGAGATCAATATTATGTACTTACTTACCCATGTCTAATGTCTAACTATACCATATCTATAGTCCATCTATAGACCTATAGTTGACAGAACTTTGTCAATAGACCATCTATAAATATGTATAGATCGACATTAGACACGGGTAAGTAAGTACCATAATATTAGTCATGTCAATGCTCGTCCTTTAGGTATACCTAGTCTTTTCGTTTCTTTCTAATGATAGTGATTTATCAATAACTATGTAGGTAATCATTATTTACTAAGTAAATGCGTAATTCTTTAAAAATAATTTATTTCTAGGTAGATTTTATATAAAAAAATCTTATTGAAGTTTGTGTATTTTTTTCATACAAAAAAAAAGCACTAGCAACTATGTAAATAATCGTTTTTAAATACTTATTTTAAAATACCTACAATTAGGTACTAAATTATAATAAAATATCGCTAAAATGTTAACATCGTCTATGGTCAGTATTTTATCTTTAGTAAAGAGTTTAATAAAGTAGTAAATGGAAAATGGAGCACAAATATAATTTACTATGCCTATTTAATAATCTACCTTCTCAGATTTTATATTAAAATTTTTCATATAAAAAATAACAGCATAGGACAGGTCGACAGGATGACAAAGGAGTTTTGTTGGTATGAAGTTGTACAACGCGAATGTAGCCGACGTTGCCCGATCTTTTCCGAAACGAAACGAATCTTGCTCCAAAACGTGATCGTGCTATTTGATTTGAAAACAAAATTCACCCGCGCTCGGCCGGCTCAGTGCGCGAGCAAGCGTGATACGGAATTAACGTGAGGTGCATTTTGCGCGAGCGTTGACGCTGCGATTTGTTTAAATCTAACGATTGATTACGTCGGAATTAAAACAGTTCGGTTCGCCTAGAAAATTTTGAATATCGTTTCAAATATATTCAAGTGTAGTTCGCGCAAAATTTTGACCCAATAATTTACAATTTCCGTATAGACGCAACAAATTAAAACAGTGAGACTTTACGAAACAAAGGACGGTTTTGTACATTTTCGCAATACTAGCGAAATTGTGTTCAAAAATATTCCATTCTAAAAAAAAGAGGCGTATGAAAATTTCGCTCATAGCCTACTAGATCGGAGTTTCTGGTTCCGAACGAAGGAAAACAAAAAAGCGACGCTTTTACCAATTTACAATAGTTACATATTTTGTAAGATTTATAAATTCTCGTTTCTCGTCAACATACAAAAACTGATTTGATATTGTAGTGATTTGGTTCGCCAAAAATTCGTGCGACAGTGGATCAGCAATCTGCTGATTACTAAACAAGAAATAGCACTCAATAAATCTGGATTACATCTTGGTTCTGCATAATGTCTACTGCCATAATGCATCAGTCTGCGATGTACGACTTTGGTGATTTGATCTTGAAGGTATGTGAAAACTTTATAAATTATTAAGACTAAATATATCGTGTCAACCTATATATAATAACTTAATTTTTTTTGTTATGTCAAAGGAGAAAAACCTCTTACTACCTTAACTAGTTTGTTCGCATATAGTTTATTAGGGTTGACCTTTATTAGGTCTCCTATAAAACCTAAAACGATCCACAAGTAATTATCAATAATTATTTATTGATAAGCTAAATCATTGATTTGTCTGATTACAGCCATTTAGTACCTATTTATACCTCTGAATCATGCTACACATTATCGTGGCTGCTACACATGTCATGAAAACAATTAATGACGTTAAGTCAGTTTGGCAATTTTATTTTTATTTATTTGGATTATTTAATGAAATTTTTTTGTATGTATTTAAGTATGTATTATTTAAAAAAAAGTATGTATTTAAATATTATTTCAAATACAATTATTCAAATATTTAAAAAAAAAGTCATTTTATTATGATATAAACACATACATAGGAGCAAGTAACAGTAGATAGGTATCCATAATATGCAATTTGTCTTCAATCGCTTTTTTTTTCACAATTGCTCTTTTTGGTTTCATAAAAGAAAAATAGGACTTGAAGATAAATTTCACTGCTGCACATTAACTAGGTCCCCAACATAATTTTCCAAATGAAGATAGTTTTGGTAAAAACCAATAACAAAATATTTATAACACCTACCTCAGCATACATATTATATTGACTAGACATTTATACACTTAACAACATACTGTTTTATAAATTTAATACTTACACTTTTTTTTCCATGAGTAGGTAATTAAAATTAATTAATTTCTATATTAGGTTAGTTAAAATGAACTAACCTAATATAGAAAATATTTTATAGGTATGGGAATTAGGACAAAATAAAAAAATATGTATACAACTACCTAGGAAAGGTCTATTAGAGCTGATTTTATTATATGTTTTAGCTGGAATTTCTTAAATTTTGCTTTAACAAACAAACATGACTAACAAGAAGTAGGTAGGTATGTAGGTAAATATATGAAAATCTATATTTTTTATTTATTTATTAATAATTTCTTGGAGTAACCTAATTGATAAATAAACATTTTGATTTTTATTTTAGTTATATCTTTCGTGTAAACTAAGAATTCCCATCATCTTTTTTTTATTAAGAATTAAAATACATTTAATTTTTAATAAAAAAAGTGGGAGTTCAATTTAATTAAATATTCGTAGTTTCTGTTATTTTCAATATACAATCTATTTTATTTATCTAGTTAATTATCTGTCTCAGTTTATTATAATACCTAAATGTCAATACCTAAATACGGGTAAATGTAGGTAGGTAGTAATTTTTATAAGAGGTATTACTGAACCTACATTACATGTTGGTCTAGAATAAAAATGCTTGCATAATATATAGGTACCCAACTAAGGACAGAAGTAGTTTAGTTCACTCATGATGATAATGCTCTTTGAAAAATAAATAGTCTCTTCGAACAAGTAATTTATATACTTAGTACCAATTAAAAGTCTAAAATTTTTTGATACTAATGTCGAAAAATAAATTATTAATTACAATTTAAAATTAAAATATTGTGCATTTTAATGTAGGTTAAAAAATGTCATAGGTAAATTAAAATTCAGTTCATTACACCTATATATAGGCAATGATTTTACCGGTCACTTCTCCCGAAGCTTAGCATATGCATAAATAAATAGCATAACTATCTATAACTAGAGCTTGCTACATTTTACATTAGGAGTTTACCTAAACTTTTACATTATGAGTTTCAAATTCATCTAAAAGTCTCATAAAATTTTATGTAGGAACATTTTTTTTGTGTATATTTAATGGATCTTTGGAACATAAATCCTCCCTTTCCCTTACCATTGCAATACAGCTACAACTGTCTACCTGCTACCCATTTAAAACCTTGCGCCATCAGTCAATAGATTTTTTGTTCCACCATGGACCCACAATAAGGAGAGGTTCTTTGTCCCATGGTTCTTTGTTTGTCTCCCTTTTGCAGGTCTCATAGTATATTTTTACAATCAGTCAAAAGAAATTACAGGTGATCTCTCGCCTTTGCCATTTTAATATTGCAATTTTAAATTTATTATTATATAATACTAGCTACACGCTCCCGGCTTCGCCCGGGTTTAAAATAAAAACTATCCTATTTTTTAAGTTGGACTGAATTACACATACTCACAAAGTTTTATCAAAATCGGTTCATCGGTTTAGGAGTTCATCGGCGACAAACATGTGACACGAATTTTTTTATATTATAAAGATTAAATAAATGTAGGTACTTTTTTTACCTAAGGCTCAGGCTACAGAACAAATAATAGCTAAGGTTTAAAACTGTGATTTAGTCCACTCACAAAAGAGATTTATTTTTTATATTTGGATAGCAAACTGCTTCGTCCAGGGAAAACCAAATTCGGTTTTATTATATAGATAAAAATTCAGAGAAAAATTATCTGATGGTGAAAACCACATCAAAATCTTTGTGTCTCGGAGGAGTTAGCGGCCATACAGGCAGACAGAAAGCGACTTTAAAATAAGAATCATACTTCATTTAAATTTATTCGTACTTTGTCAAATTTATAAGAAGACATTAAAAATATATTTAAAAACACAGAAGTTGTCTTCTATTTTATACTTATTTTCTACAGTTTTTTTTTGTGATTGCCACTAACATATAATAATAATTAATAACTATTATAAACAAACAGATTCTCAATGAGATTCAGTAAATATACAGTAGAAGATAAAAAGAAAATTTCTTTTCCGTAATGTTCATTTGTTGTTAATATGTTATTTTTGTTGACAACCACGGTTGCACAGTTCGTTATGGTCGTTATTAGTTGGTCAGTGTGGCGTGTAATAACGTGGAGCGATAGACCGCGCAATCAACATGTAACATCATTCAATATCAAAATATTCTTTACTTTTTTATATTATACTAGCTGTTGCATGCGAGTTTGCCCGCGTAACTTTATAAAATATAGCTTATGTTACTCGCTGATAATGTAGCTTTCTATAGGTTAAGAAACTGTATAAAAATCCGTTAAGTGGTTTAGAATTAGTTTGTTCGAAGAATTATATTTTTAACATGTAATTAGGAGGACTGCGTAAAAATTGTCAATCATATGATATTTGTTGCAACATCTTAGCTGAAATGCTACTTATGCGAAAAAATTGTAATAGGTTTTATGCGCCACGCTCTTAACATTGCACGTGTTCTGATAAAAAACACTGTAACTACCGCACCATACGTTAATATCGCCGAATTATCGCAATGTAAACTTCCGTATACATGTCGGAAATGTTTTTTATTTTTTTATTTCAAAGATTTAACTAATAGTTAGTGTGAGTGTTATCTGTACTAACTAACCCATTTTTAGTTTATTGCCTTCGGTCCGAGGATCTTTATTATAGCGACATCATTCTAAAGCAAAACTAATAACAAAACAAAACCGTCTGTCTATTATACACAACAGTTTCGGTTTTGTTGAATTAAACGTTATGCAGATTCGCTACTGTTTTTTTATTTATTTTAAGCCTTTTCATGCGATCGAAGCCGTGGACAAAAAACAACGTAGCTAAATGCAAAAGTCTATATTTTAAATGTCTCTTAGGCATCATACCACTGTTTAGTTACCAGTAAGCATATTATTGTTTAGGTAACAATGTTTATGATGAGAAGTGCGGTTTAAGTATTTGCTCAAGCATTTCAGTTTCTGCATAAGTAAATACAGGCTTTCCACACCTTTCGCTGTATAAACTTGAAAAGGTTTCCAACGAATCCCTGTCCTAGCAAAAGTCGATACTCGGCGGTCGCTCGCGAGACGTTTCCCAACAGCTAGACGTTGCAGAAACCTTCGAGTGCACCGCAAACAATGTGTCGGTCGTGGGAGCATAGTAGTGTTAACTCAGCAATCGTTTGTGCACAATAAGTAATTTTAGGAGTATTTCCTTTCATGCTTCAAAGGCGAAATGTGATGCCAGCACCACACACAAGCTCCGTTCTCGAGTATGCGCTAATGTTCATACCTACTCTGCTGTTATGCGATTCTCTTTCGATATTACAATATTTCGCTCACCAATTTTAGTCTTCTACTTCTATACATATAAAATCGCCTGTCTTGATAAATCAACGCACAGCCAAAACTCTACTATGTTTAGACAGGTGAAATTTGGAACATACGTGCATTTTATTCAAGAATTTTCCTATACTAATCTCCTTTATAAATGAAAATGAATCCCTAAATGTGTTGCTAAGCGCAAAACTCGAGAACGGCTGGACCGTTTATAATTCTGTCACTCATGGATAGAAGGATAATCAGGGGAGGCTTTTACGTAAAAAAAAATGCACCCCGGGCGAAGCCGGGAGCGGGCCGCTGGTAGGTATGTAATATAAATGCGAAAGTTTGTGAGAATAGATGTATGAATGTTTGTTACTCTTTCACTCAAAAACGGTTTAATGGATTTGGATGAAATTTGGCTGACAGATATTTTATTATATAGATAGAATTAAATGGTTAATTCTAAATTAATGGTTTAGAATTAAAGGCTCGAAAATCATAATACTCCCAGATAGTAATTCTAATGGTCTTAGTCTATACTTGTCTACACTTGCATCAGCACATTTATGTAACCTAATGCAACCAACCATACCGACTTGGACCCCGTTACCATAATGGCCGGTAGGCAACCGGTCTTACGTTGTTTGATTAGCAACTCTTGTTTGCTTGATTTGCCTTTAAATCATCTTGCCTTACTAAACCCGCCGCGTTTATAATTACACACTTCTAGCTCGTAATGGAAGAAACCTATCCAGTGAGTAACGAAATTATTAGAAGTAGGTTTCTACGTCTTTATTTAAACCCCGACGCCCGACGCAAAAACGGGGTGTTATAAGTCTGACGTTTGTATATGTGGGTCTGTGTCTGTGGAATCGTAGCTCCCAAAAGAATGGACAAATTTTGATCCGGTTAAGTTTTGTTTGAAAATTGACGTGATCGGGATTGATCTTAGCTATAATTTATGAAGATCTGTGGCATTTCCTAGTTGACGAAGGGATTTCACTAACTCACATATTCCACATATTGATGTGAAATTTGGTATAACTACTGTTACTTTGGTGATATTTTCATGAGATGGTAACCTTGAACTGATGCTGCAGCATTAAGTAGTCCGCGAGCCACTCAATTCCTCAGCAACTTAGACCAGGGGGCCTACTATCAACTTTTAAAAGACGATTCAGTTCAATTTAGGTTCCTAAACAAAATCGCTAACATTCGTACCATCACCTTAGTAAAACAGCGCCTCATTTGAATCGCTAAAGAACCTAAAAGAACGAATGAAATCGTAAAAAAAACCACATTTGTCTCTGAATCACAAATTCCAGGGTCGAAGCGGGAAAGAAAGTAAGGTGATGGTACGAATTTACCTTTAAAAGAGTGAATGATATTGGAATGCGATTTTGTTTAGGTGTCGACCTAAATTGAATCGTTAAACGAAGAATGCAATTCAGTTTAGGTCCTAAATTAAATCGTATTAAGAGTTGATAGTAGGCCCCCAGGTATAGTTAGCGTGTTTGGACTCAATAGTAAGTCAGGGGTTGTTTTATAATTTCAATTATAGCTTGTTTTACTACGTTTACAAAGGGTGAAAAGTCCGGTTGTATAGTAGCCGAGCGATCTTAGCAACGGCCACTGTACTATTTTTAGCGCCGCTCCTTTCTCTTGCCACAGGACGTGAGTCAATTCTTTGTTCCCTCGAGGCGCAATGGCCTCGCACTAGGACGTTGAAAAACTTTTGCGTTCCAGAAAAAGGCATTTCGTACTATATAGTGGTCAAGTGGTCAGCTGAGACCCGTCACTTTCCAAACTTGTCTGGAAATCGTTTAGATTTGATAATATCCACATTGTTTACCTTGAACACGTTGCTCAACATGTGGAGGCGTTCGTAAAATGTTAATTTGAAGTAAAAGATGGAGGTCTCGCACCTAGTCTCTATCTATGGCTCTTGCGACAGCAAATTAGTTATTGTTCGTTGTTTTCTTAAGAAACGTTTAATTTACAATTTCTTAATTCCATTTGAAAAATGTTGATTGATTACTTAAGTATAATTTCCCTGACAAACGTTAAGTTTAAATAATCCCTCATGAATGAAAATTAAATATTTTTATGTTAAAATATAAATATTTGTTTAATATATAGGTAAGTACATATTTTAACTTCTATTTTAACTTTGTTTTGACCTTAAACTCAGAACCGATTCACGTTCATGTCTGTTCAAGTCGTTACTTCTTAAAATACCTACCTAGGTATGATTTATTTATTATAATATATAGACATTGTGTGAACGTAATGTTCAAATTTTAAATTACTTACTTCTGTGTTTAAATAGCGTGAACACTTATAAAAAAGTATTGGCCACGCTAAGTACAAGCAGTCTTGACTGGATGGTTTCGCGTTGCTAATTGTTTCGGCAGAGTAAATGCGAAGGTTCATTGCCGGCCAAACGTCATTGTCACACAATACACATATCTACGCCCACTATTACCATTACGAACGTGTGGCAACCAACCATACAAATGGCGTCAACTTAAAAAAATCCTTTGTATTAAGAATTACGACCAATAAATAAATACTGTTTGGAAATTTTCATAGTTACAACGTAATTTTGTATAGCTCATCATATTAACGTCTTGTCTTGTTATACTATCTTTTTATAGTTTGGTCCTTTTTATAAAATGTAGAATATACTACATAGTTCCACAAAACCCCCAAATGGGTATAAATAAACGTCTAGTTAGTTCACTTTTAGGTAGCATTACTTAATAATGAGAATTCATTTCTAACAAGAAGAACTTGGTAGTTTCAAATAGTTTCTTTCTACAGAGTATTAATTATTATGGTAATAGTTATGCATATTTAAGTTCTTAGTCGAGTGCTGTTTATAAACAAAGGGGTACTGTACTTTATCTTATCTATTACAGACGATAACATTTAAAACATCGGATGTTATTGTCGCGCTACTTTCCATTAGAATTTTTTTAAAATAAATATAGGCATTTTAAATCAAAACTTATTGGCATAAAGACCAGGATTTGATTTTTTTGTAAGTTGCATCATAATAACTATTAACATGGACAAATTATATCTTAAAAATGGTACAAGGCTAAAATTGTTTTAAGATCTCGTTCACAGAATGAATCGCCCAATGCTTATCCCCTTTGTTCAAAGAAACGGACAAATTAAGTTATTTTATTTTATGAAAAACTTGCTTATATAGGTGTACCTTCCTATAGTTCCTCTTAAATTCAAAAATTACGTGTTTTTTTTTCAACCACTTTCAGTTCATACTCTTCATTGAGTTACTTGAATCATCTGGTGTTATTAAGCCATTAGTTTGTGGACCATCTAATGCCTTCGTCTGTCAGTTTAGGTTGCAGCATTCAATTATTGAATGTTGACGTGTTTAATAAAATTTAAGATTTAGTTCAATTTGTTTAAAAACAGTTCCAAATCCTAATCTGTCATAGGTTCTACATTATGATAATTGGTATCGTAATAAAGAGCTATGATAGATTTTGTCGTTTCGCTAAAATTATATGTAATATTTTTTTAAATTTAAAAAAATATATACTTACACGATAAGGTATACTGGCTGTATTACAGTTTTGGCATACATTTGTCGAGATATTGCATAACAAGTCGCGCGCAGAATCGAGCACACCGCGTAACACTTTTACCATTGCTGCGGTGCGACCTCCTCTCCCCTACCTACTTTAGCTCGCTGCGATACACCGCTTTACATAATTGCTCGTAAAGAACACATCAACTTATGCAATACCAAAACAACACCGAATCTGGTATTCTTCGTTTGGTCGATTTGAGAAAAGTAGGTCAACAGATCTTAAACCACTTTCGGTGATGTCGGATTTGTATAACACCTCTATCACTTTTGTTCTTAGAGCATTTTCGTATATATCCTTTTATGGTAAACGGGCATAATGATAAATGAAAAAATAAAATAACCTAGTCGTAAATAAATTTTATTCATACCATTTTTTAGGTTGCATTAATTGAGCAGCCCATCATCGTCAGTAAACCCCTACCCCCATACAGACGACCACCACGAAACGTACCAGAGTTTAGATGCGTTATTAAGGGATGCTTGAGATATATCGCTAACGCACTTTCTTGTTTTTTTATTATCATTAGAGTACCATCAAATGGATTGCTGTTATGCCTGTCTGTGCAGCTCTTTCGCATAAAAAAATCCACTTATTCTAATTTGATTTTAAAATGTCTTCTAGCTTTGTGGTCATAATTATATGCGTGTTGTAACTTCAATTATATTAAATCAGTCGGTCATTAGAATAGTGGCCTTTTGATGGTCCATCAAAATGATAATTCACTAGTTATGCAATGACTTCAAGGTTTCATAAAATTAAAATGAGACCGGTGATCTTGATTTGAATGGAATATTTGGTTAAAAGAATTATGGCGCGTGCGTATGTGATGAGCGATTGGCGGGAGCGGAGATTACCGCTTCTGGTGGTTCGTGTTGTGACATGAGCAGAGCGACATTCACTCTGCCGAAACGTTTTTAACTTTCTTTTCTTGTTTCGTAACGACACGGCCGAACGGAGAGGAACTGTAACGCCGAGACGCGGCGCGGCGCGCGGCGCCCGCATCCGTGTGACACCAGCCAACCAACCATGGCGCCACTTTACAACTAAACTACAACTAAACTTGCTCCACTACCGATTTTATCGATTAGTTAGTTAACATTAATAACGAGGCCTTTTAATGGTGCAGCTCTATATGCACTGTCGACTGTTAAAAATGAACTGTCTAAATGAAACGTAAACCGCATCAAAATGGTATAGTTAATCTTCAAGCGGCCTCTCATATTATTATGAATTTTATTTTTAATAGGAAACTGGGTTTAGACTTATTTCACAATACGTGTAAGACATAATTTATTGCCGTGTCCTTAACGCGATTCCAACTTAACAATTGCATTAAAATAAGTAGTTATATAGGGCGGTAGGTGCGTTCATTAAGTCGCCGAGTGTATTAATACCTATTAATTAACAGGGACAAAAACAGGCAATCTGTTTTGCATTTTAAAACATTAGCTGCGCAATTGGGCTGCTATCATGCGACCTCGCGAACGCGTGCTGATGTGTCACCCTGTCGAACACATTGTATTGTAAATAGCGAATACATATCGTATGCATCCGGGTTCTACTGTCCTTATTGCTATTTGTCCCGTAATTTTTAAATGTCGCGACCTAGTCTTTTGTGATTCCTATCAACTTTTATATTTATTTATATTTGAATTATTATATTTACATAACGGGATCGCATTTATCTGTATAAAAAGTATGTTTACTTTAGACAGAATTTAATCTGTTTGATTGAGTAACATAATTACTACATTGATTACTAACTGATGCCCACGACTTCGTTCGCATTGAAAAATAAAAGATATTATTCCTGACATAATTTTGCCAGGCGTTGAATCTTTATTTTTAGATAGCTGATGCCCGCGGCTTCGTCCGCGGGTATATTTGGCCTATATGTCAATCCTGAAATTCTATTCTTATTAGATTTTTTTAAATCGCATGAGTAGTTTATAATATTAGTAGAGAGATTTAATTAAATATTATGCCATACAATCATGTTTGACAACGTATGTGTCTGCAACTGTATCGTAAAAGAGCAGGTACAAGTTTTTTTGAAACTCAAGAAATTAGTCGCTCCGAGTCGAGTCTGGTCGGATGGTATTCGTATAAGCGATGCAAGAAAAAAACCCGTCGCGGGAAATAATGCTAAGATTATGAGTAGCCGATCGACGTAACCGGTAACCATCTCGATGCTCTAACGAAAAACTCGGAAACTCCCGATCTGGTAAATATCGCTGGGGTTTTCAGAAGTTGTTTGCTTTGTTTTTACATGTCTATAATATAAAAATGAATCCCTAAATGTGTTGCTAAGCGCAAAACTCGAGAACGGGTGGACCGATTTTAATTCTGTCTTCACTCATGGATAGAGGGATATTCAGGGAAGGTTTTTACGTAAAAAAAAATGCACCCCGGGCGAAGCCGGGAGCGGACCGCCAGTCTATAATATAAAAATGAATCCCTAAATGTGTTGCTAAGCGCAAAACTCGAGAACGGGTGGGCCGATTTTAATTCTGTCCACTCATAGATAGAGGGATAATCAGGGAAGGTTTTTACTAGACTTGCAACGAATATTCGGTTACTATTCGGTATTCGGCCGAATAGGCCGAATACCGAATAGTAACCGAATATTCGTAATATACTTAAGTAATATATTTTGTTATAGGGAGATAATTGGTAAAATGAAAAAAAAAAAATCGATTCATTACGTATATATTCATCTTTTCATTTCTCTTATAATCATTTAAGTAGTCATTGGTACATAACACATGTAGATTATCATCTTCTGTATTAGAAAAGTTAAGGATTCTATGTATTTGAATTATTGTCGTAATCAAAATTTAGAAGGGTAAGGTTTTCATTTCTTTTATAATCATTTAAGTAGTCATTGGTACATAAAACAGGTACATAATCATCTTCTATATTAGAAAAGTTATGAATTTTTCTATGCATTTGAATTGTTTTCATAATTAAAATTTAAAATTTAGAAGGGGAAGGTTATGGTGCAGAAAGACTAATTTTTCTGCATTTTTAGGAAGTAGTTTACTTTTTTTTTCTCGTAGACCATCCCAGCTTCAGAACGTAATACGATATCCACGAAATAAACTTGTCTAAAAATGCTGTGCGTTAGCAATATACCTACAGAGCAAGTGCGGGCGCGCGGGCGGTGAGTACATTAGAACAAACGAGCGCGAAATAATCACGTCTGTACAAGTTTTGGCGCTAAAATCCGGCCGAATACTTTTGCCTAATATTCGGCTATTCGGTCAGGGGGCTCGCCGAATATTCGGTATTCGGTATACTGCCGAATATACTATTCGTTGCAAGCCTAGCTTTTACGTAAAAAAAGCACCCCGGGCGAAGCGGGAGCGGGCCGCTAGTATTGTAATAAAATTAGTTAGTATACTTTGATAATAATTAAAAAAGATTACTAGCGACATTTAAACAATGCAATCCTTCATATTTATTCTTTCGTGTAATGACATGATAATTAGAAAATTAATGTAAGTTTACCAGAAAAGTTGAAATCGTTTATTTAATACCCTCTTGTTTTTTTAAAATTAAAATATACCAAAATACCGGCATCGCACGGGTGCATTTTTTTCTGAAAATTATATATAAACCTTCCTCGTTTAACGCTCTTTCCACTAGTGAAAATCGCATGTTAAATTCGTTCAGTAGTTTTTGAGATCACCGCGAACAAAATATGTAATGGATGTTTTATTAAAATCTAAAGTCCTCTATTACGCTACAGCATCTAAACCCCTCAATGAGGTTAAGATTGTTATTGTGATATCACGTAACGCTCGTTTATTCGTGTTTTGATCAAGCACTGGGTGATAGTTGTCCATTTATAGATTGTGTGTCAATAATGAAAGGAAAGTGGCACGACCGGCTGATGGTGGTAGGTCAGTGTCGCCTCATTTGTGTTGCGTAATTTGTTTCATATTTGAACATCCATCGTTGTTTTGGTGGTGTTACCAATTCATTGTCGATGAACTTTATTGTTTGTACGCTTGCAACTTTAATGTTGCGAATAGATATTATCGTTTGTACATTTTGTCTTTACATAATGTGATATATTAAGCGATTGCATAAAGCAAGAGGGCATGACTCGCGGCTCAGAGGCCAGATTTCTCCGCGCCATTTTGCGGAAGCGTATATACAAAACGCGGTGGTAGTAGGAAGACAAGGCGGGCGTGGGTCTGGCTGTCGTCACTGATGCCGTTGAACTAAACAAGGTCTTGCCGACACTTCCTACTTCACACGCAAACAGATCGACCGCGAGCTTATCGAGCATAGTGTACACTGGCGGGTGCGGTGCTTCTTGACATCCGTTTAAGCATCGTTGATATGAACCATTCGCAAGGAATTACGTTACAGGGCGGTTTAAATGATGACAGCTCGAGAGGCATGCTGCGCCACATATGCCGTTGATTAAACTATAACTCGAGGTTGAAGAACTGTTCTTATATATCGGGTTGGCACAAAAGTAATGAGACACTTGGTTTACGTTTTATATTTTTTATTATTATTACAATACAAAATTCTTAGTCAATGATGTAATCACCATTAGCATCTAAGACTTCTTGCCAATGATCCGGCAAAGTTTGGATGCCTCTCGCCCAGAACTCTAATGGCTGTGCCTCAAAAAAGTTGTTCAACTCCGCCTCTACATCAGAGAAATCATTAAATTGTTTACCCCGCAAATGTTGTTTCAGGGCTCTAAACAAATGATAGTCTGATGGGGCGAGGTCTGGGGAATAAGGTGGGTGGGGTATCGTCTCCCAGTTCAAGTTCTCCAGCTGTTGGCGAACGGCAGATGCGACGTGAGGTCGAGCGTTATCGTGTAGTAAAACTACATTGACTCGTCTTCGTCGTTTTTTCTTGATAGCAGCAGATAGTTTGGTGAGCTGGGTTGAATATTTGTCAGTGTTTATAGTTTGATTGTGTAATAGTTCATAAAACAGCATGCCTTGCGCGGCCCAGAAACAGCAAAGCAGAACTTTTAAGCGGCTCTTTTGATTCAGCTTCGGTTGAGTTGGTGGCGTTTCTTCTCGAGGCAGCCAAAAAGCACTACGTGTGTCGTTCTTGTAATGAATCCATGATTCATCTCCAGTAACCAGAAAAGACAAAAACTCTTTACGTCGAAGTCGCAGCAAAAGTGATTGACAGATAGCGACACGGACTGCACGACTGGCGAATGTAAGGATGTGCAGTACCCACCGAGCCAAAACTTTTCGATGCCCAAAAACCATGCAGATGATATTCCACGGCGTGGTGACTGCAGTTAAGTGCTTCCGCTAATTCACGTGTGGTAGCATCTGGATTCGACTGCAGTTCGCGGCGTAAATCGTCATCATTCAATGCGGTTGGTCGTCCTGAGCGTGGCTGACTTTCAAGGCTCCTGTCTCCTGATTTAAAACAGTCAAACCATCGGGACACCGTGGCATGGCTTGTACTTCCAGCGCCCAATGCAGTGTTGATATTGTCAGCCGCAGCCCGCGCACTGTGGCCTAACAAGTACTCGTATAAGTATAGTGTTCGAACTTGTCGCTCGTCCATTTTTTTTTCAAACTGACTAAACCGATCGCGAGGGCGACTTTATATACCCCCACATCTGAAGTACCTAGAATGTTCTACAACATACTAGAATATTATCGAAAATAATTAACTTGAAAAAGGAAATGTATAGAGTTTTGTAGTGTCTCAATACTTTTGTGCCAACCATATAGATATATATTTTTTTAATATTAAAAACTAATTGTTACTGGCGCAAAATCACACTGGTGCGCTTGTCTATTACAAAATTGTGCTTTTTTCTACCAGAAGAAATCGGATAGAGGAAACCGCATAAAAATCACTTGCATACTTTACGAATAGTGACACTGTTTCTTTTAAATTAATACTATTTACAGATACTAAAATAATTTCTTACACGTGCAAATTTTAAACTGTTTGGTCTTATCTAAACTTAGCTTAAGTTTCTTGTATAAGTACTTATAATACGCATGACTTAATCTCACCTGGGTACGACAAAAACTATTGCACAGTCTAATTACGTAATATTGTTGGCAACTGATTTTTTTTTTTTTACATAGAATAAAGCCGAATTGAGTTTTCAAATTATGATATTTATAGCAATTAGAAGATTATTAAGGTTTATTAGTATTCGATAAGGATCCTTATTTACAAAAGCTTCAATAAAACATACGTCATTGTCAAGTAAAGTATTTGAACATAATTATCTATAGAGATTGATGTATTTTTAGACTGCAAAAAAACCGACACCGTTTAGATCTCAGTACTCCTCAAAAAGTTAAAGAGGACTGGTGTTAAAGGGGCAACATTGGCCTGGTTTCTAAGCATCTTGCTGGCAAAATTGATGGCAACTTAAAACAGGAAGAGGCACATTACATACGGTGTTCCGTAAGGTAAAATCCTTTGTCCCACGCTTTTCATTCTAGACTAAATGATATTTCACAAATTGCCGTCGGATAAGCGGATTTTATATGCTTTGCTATCAGTTTTTTCATAGTCTAGGCTGGAATAGTGGTGACAGAAATATCAAAGAGGCATCCCTATCGGTTTGACTTAACGGTAACCTAATCTATACTCAAATAAAACCAAGTTTATTCAAAATTATAATGCCACAAAACAAATATCAGACATCAAACATTTTGTTCGAAATTGGCTTCTTGGACTTCAAAATGACGATATAGAGCTTATAACATAATGAAAGGCAGCCTAACTAAGTCACAATATTGACTTACTATCTTACGTAGGATTTTGCTAGCGCGCACACGAGTTTTTGTTTCTGCGATACTGGCTTTGTTTATGCTTAGTGCAAAAGCCACTGAATAATTCTATCTGTAATGTTTAATGAATAAATAAAAAAATAAAAATGCAAAAATTCTAGACTACCTAAGCAAATTAAAGTACGTTTTCTCCTTCCTGTATAAAATAATCATAATTAGGATATTATAATGTGCCCCAAATAACAGGTTGGAACATATTCCCCCAACTGCATAGTGTGCAATGATATTGTGCATTATCAAATCGGTGTTGAACGCATCAGTGATTGCTAGCGGAACGTTTTTATGTGGTCAAGGGCCGCGTCCTACTGCATAATATGCAGATACACGTTATAGTTATTAGTAATATAATTACTATTTTGATTGATCTCGTAACTTGATTACAACCAAAATGTCTGTTTTAAGTCGATTTTTTTTTCTAATTATTCTTACAATGCTGTTGCAAGCTTTGCTTAAGCTAGTTGCTCTAAAAGCATTTTCAACCGTTTATTAACCCGATAATTAGTTTTTAATCAATTGCTGCTACTTGTCGACATTTCAAACACATTTTCTTTCTAAACCTCTGTTCTGTTTCTGTCTGTGACGATTATTAGATAAAAGGCTGTAGTGTTAAAATATAATTATGTTTTATTTTAATTGAATTTTAATCCATAAATATGTAGTCATTTATGGACAGTGGCTGCATTGAGATTAAGTAAGTTTATGTAAGATACATATTTAGTTGCCCCTTAACGTTTGTGACATGTCATAAATTGCGCAAAGCAACTAATTAACGCTTATTACGACGCGTTAAAGCGAAATCGTAATTAATTGTATCGATAGTAAACAGCTTTAAGTGCGGCCATGTCGTAACTTCCATTACGCCATTCTGGCTACCCACTGCGTAGACGGTTGAATGGATGAGGGATAGTCATCACCATGACAAGTGGGGTGGTCTATGGCATGACGTAAACCGACATGCTCGGCTGCTCTGAACTCGGGCCGCATGAAAAAAATGCAATAATATACATTCATGTCTCATAGTGTAAGTAACGTCTGTCCTCAATTATCAGTCTTACATTACAATATTGTGTTTTGAGTATTTTAACTATTTACTTATGTATATCTAGTCTTATCATTATGACGCACATAAGTTATGTGGAATTTATCCAAAACTTATACGCAGCATGATCAGTAGTTATCTTAAGTTGACCTGCGCTCATGATAATGTGACTTCAATAACACCGATGGTGTTGAAAATGAAGTACTTAATACGTTTCATATTAGGTTGCCATATCTAAAAATAAAGTTCCAACCGTCTTGTCTGTCCGCCTTCAGAGGGTCTTTCTCTGAATTGTCTCATTGAAAGCTAACACAAGTTATAAATCCACGGGATTGTGTTTGCGGCGCAGTATATAATGCCGCAGCCATATTATCCAACCTTAATGAGTCTCGAATGCGTGTTATTTATTGACATGTTATCCGAAGTCGTGAGAACGGGGCATGTAATATAATGAAGTAATACATGGTTAATGACTCGGTAACGTTAAATGTGATGTCATATTTACATAGTGTACTGGCTACAATACATGTAATGTGGTGCGTGTAGATGCATAGTAATAGTCGGTATACGTAGATAATCGTATAAATACGCAATCTGAGTAAACCTCGCGCTGCGGGCGCATCGCTGCATTGCTCTGACCCGCATACGTTCCAACAAAAGTGAAACTAACCCGGAATCATCACCAATACATTCACTATTTTCTTATATGACGATATAATATCAACTTTTTTATTCACTGAAAAAAGTGTCTTTAAAGCCAAGTGCCATGTCAATATCAACCTTAAAAATATTATTTTCTACAAAATATTAGCTGTTAAGAGCATTCATCAATTAGAATCACGCTGGAGTCAAAATTTATGATTTCAGTAGTTTCAGATGTTTTAGTTTGCAGATAAGATGTTAACGTCATATTATTTGTAGTTGTATAATCTAGTAAATAGCTGAAAAATATTTTAAAGTGAATTTTCATTAGAACATTTTTAAACAGCCCTTTTTTTAAACTGGCGGTCGACGGCCTACGCAGATAAATATACAAGTTATTAAAGAAATTATAACACAATCTTTTAGAACATTAATGACTTCACATACTAGGTCCAAGAAAAAACAGACATATCTCAAATTTGATCCTAAAATAACACGTTTAATATAACGAAAAATTACTAAAAGTGACACTTTTGATTATACTTTTCTTGAATGAAAATTAACAGAAATCGTTACATGTTTTTTTCGACTATTATCTAATAAATGATATGAATTTTTGGAAAATCAATATTTATAATTTGTCGCATATAATTTTACTAATATCTCGCTTCTGCGTCGACCGTCGACCGCTAGCACCGCTAGTTTTAAAAAAGGGTTTCTTAAAAACTGTTCTAATGAGAAAAGTATCCCAATATTTTAAAATATTTTTGGACAGTTATCTAGATTATAAAACTACAAATAATATGACTTTAATATCTTATCTGCAAACTAAACACATCATGGCATTATGATCCGCCGGGAATCATAAATTTCTGATTCTGTCTCTAACGCTCTTAAAGTAGAAATAAAAACGTAAAAAAAAAGTCGGTTAAATATTACACAATAATGAACATTGTTTCATGCGTAGTAAATTTTCCACGAAAACAAGACCATAATGAATTATAGGAATTTCATTTATTAATTTTGCTTAAAACTTCACATTATAAGATGGTATCACATAAAGATAAGATCTGGCTTTAACTGTATGGCTCGCTAATACATATGGGTAAAAATGTTCTTTGTCTTGTCTTTTTGTGAGACAGGTAGTTCTATTAAAACCATGAATAATTTGATTTCAACGCAAGGCGAGACTAACCTCCTCGCAGCTCGTACAAGTACCGTGTGATTTAGCACCCACAACCTTCACGCGGAGTGAGTGATGATAAATTTTGTTTTTTCTTTGTTTTTCCTCGAACCACGTCGTCGTGGGCGTCAGTGAGTAGTGTAAAAGACCGATTATTGTGTGATAATATTAATGTTTAAATAGTGCCATTTATATCAATTTGAGTAAAATGTTGTCAAGTTAGAAACGGATGTTGCACATCTGGTGCGTCTGAGACATAATAACAAGCAATTAGCGAAGGAGTCGGCGACCAGAGTCAACTTGGCGGTTGAGCAATGTTCGCACAATGTGTGCCCCACACATTGGCCCGTTTCCGTTTGAAGACCTCTCCTCAATCCCGCTTGAGGGGTTATTCTTGATTGGGCAAACGTACGCACATAATTTACTAATCCACTCTAGACTTTGTTCTAAATTTGAATATATAACTGCCTATTTGAATTAAATTGAATTGCCAAGTTTGAAAGGTTTTTCAAAATACGATACGGTCTATGCAAAGCTTTCAACACTACGGCATATTAATATTTGATTACTTATTTTAAAGCCGGTTATTGTAAGTTGTAGCAGCGGCGTCTTCGATTCGATCTCCTACGAAGGTCGCCCGCTCGCTCTTATACATATACTTATTATATACTCAAATTACCTAACAAAACTAAACTCAAATAACTAAAAACTTAAGCTTTTGGTAATAAAATGAAGATGTAGCTTAATACTTAACATTTCGATTTGATGTAATTGGATAAGAAAAGAAGTTATAAGATTATTTGGACGATGAATATTGTAAAAAGTGTTCTTGTAATTCTAGGCAACCAAGACCGTAGCCATATACCATATCAAGTGGTCTGACCGTTTCGTATCATAAAAATAAAAACTAACAGACTTCCTTCTATTTCTAATTTCCATTTAAAAATCTCTCTGTGTAGTATTTCATTAGTTGTTAAGTAGTTATTAGACACTATTTACGATTCAGGCTCGCGCGTATTTTTTATATGCTCGTTAAACAAGCTTATCTGCTTGCGCCGTCTTCGAAACGCTTCCTCAATACATGAATTTATAAATTAATGTAAACCCTCCTTAATATCCTGGTGCTTATTGCCGTACGGACAGTTTTATTGCGGTGTCTCCATCCCTCTCGTTTTGCTTGGAAGTAAGATTTACATCGCTTTCATGCTGATAAGTAACTTTTACTTTTATTAAGGGTCAGGTGTGACATCGGTAGCGGAAAGTTAAAATTAAGCAATTAGCATAATATCGAAACTTGGATTATGCTTTTACGAACACTGCCTGTAGTGTGTGTGTGTGACATAAACGTTGGGGTCTATGATCATTTCATTTTCTTTTATCGAACAAAGTTGATTTCATTGCAATGCAGATTTTACTTTTATGCCAGAAATGCGCAACACGGTGGGCGGTTATCGGCTGCGCGTGGCCAATGCGGTTAATCCACAATTTCAGTCGAGCGTTGTGAAAACTCAAAACATTGCTTAACCCGCTTCGGCAATAGCGCCGTGCCACGTACCGCCATCTCGCTTGCTGAAACACAGTTGCGATGGCAGGCGCGGACAGGTGTTAAACAACCTTCGATTTCCATTATGACACCATGCAAATCTGTTTGTCAAAACCAATTTTGAATGTTTACTTAAGTCGCGGTCGCGTCCATTGCCCAGCTAGACAACCAGTTTCACAGATTGATGCGACCCACATTACTTCGAGTCCGACTCTTAACATGGTCAGTTACGTAAGGTGTGCTCTGTGCAGTGATTTGGTGGCCGCATTTACTGATATTAGTATTCAAATTGCTGTGCGCTAACTGGGCATTGCTAAGAAATGCATTTAAATCAGCAGTTTATTATTCGTTTCGGCCACCAGACACACTGCCAGAGATTAGATTGACGTCTTAATGTATATGCAACGAGGAATTAATTTAACGTCGTTGTTCAGTGACGACTTGAATTGATTTTTGTATCTTATTTACGATCAGAATTATCAATGGTTGTTTTTAATAGAAAGCAAAAGTTTAAATCTTTTTCGTTTTGTAACGAAATGTCCTTACAAAACACGATTGCTTGTCTAGGCACCTACAGCTTGACTCGGTATTCAACAATAAAAAAAATAAAAATACAACTATTGGTTGTAGGTTGCAGGCATGCATGTTTTGTTTTTATACTTACCAAATTATTTATTATAACTGAGAACCAGGAGTGATTCTTATATCACATAGAATCCGGAATCAGAAAAATCCAATAGTAACTACCCACTGCGTTGTTAACTCATCGTGTTTCCCCTCCCCGCCTTTACTTTTATGTGTATTATTCTAATTAGATATTGTTTTGCATAAATATCGGTCACAGTTTGAGTCAAGGCTTTTGCTAGATTAACATTTGAATACTCCTCCGCTGTTTAATATAAACCCCGTTGTATTCGTCTTGTTTGTAACTAATTTTGGACGATTATGTCAGCTGTTGTACAAATAGCGTCGGCGTAACGAAGTTCGTCAAACATAGTATTGTTTTGTGTTAGTACGTAACGATTGGTGGGCTTTTATATGCAGCAGAGAAAGTGGCAAGGCCGTCTCGTCAATCTTCGACCTTCACTCGACACTTCCGGGATCTGGTTGTATCCGAACAAAACCATAAATAACAACAGAAACTATAAATAATTCGGACCGGACGTCCACGGACAGAGCACGGGCACAAGAAATATCGCTTGGAAAGTAAAGGAAATGCGAAGGTCACAGATAGGCACCGGCCACCGTTCGCCCTTATCCGCCTAAACATGTTGCGTAAACGGCGTCTTTACGACTCCTTAATTGCTGCGTAAACGAATGTAGAGGAACTATTGAAATCAATTAAAACGTGCTTATAATTTAACTTTCAATTTAATAGATTGTACCATTCTCAAGTTAAGAGACGTAAAAAAAAATAAGTCAATAAATCAAGCGATATATAATACTCGTTGATCATGGAAATTTATTTTACGTAACGTTGCGTTCGGAAGATTTTGAGTTTTGCTTACCTTTGACATTTGTGTGCAATTGTGAAATGTTGCATGGCATCGGTTACCTGAGGCTTCGGCACATATCGGACGGTTAACGTCAGCCCGAACCCCGTCCGTCATATCCTTATAAATCAGTAAGTTACATCCACTAACGACAGTTTGGGTCACATTTCCATCCTGCCTCATCGTCTGTATCTAATCCTTAACAATTACTCAAGTCCTTAAAGACGTCTTTCTCAGAATGGTCTCAATTTAAGCTAAAACACTAGTTTAAGCTAATCCAAGACACAGCAACTACCAGCGACCTATTTTTGATGAGACACTGCGCCTGCCCCATCAGATATATGTCTAAAACTAGATTTCGATGCATGATGTACAGTGGAGTCGCGTGATAACCGTTACATGATTGCGACATCTGCACTGGCATCACCTCGCGTGCAGCACGCCTTGCAACCGTATTCCATACAAACAGCAAATCCGCATTTACTACTATATATATTACATGTACACATCTGTGTTATCTCTCAACTAATTCATTAGTATTCTCAGAGGCAACTCGATTCAAGAGTTACGGTCTGCAGTTAGTAATGAGAAGTATGATTTGTGTTCAGCAACAAAAATTTTTGTCCAATTTTATGTATGTCAACAGCATCGAAAAAAAAAACCAATGCAACATTATTTTATTCTAATTTATAAATGATAGCATATTAAAAGTTCGTTACAGCAATTTTTTTTTGTTGTTAATTGTTACTAAATTTGTAGTTAAAATATACTTTTTTGTAGTTACGAAACTTTGATCCAAACAAAAAAAGAATTTTCAGTTTACTGAATTTGAATTGAGTATATACCACAGATTTGTTGCGACAGATATTACAAAAAAAATATTTTGAATCGGTTATACTTTAATATACCTAAAATTAGATTCTGATCAAATTTACTTTTTTCCAACATAATTTTGCATGTACCAATGAGAGCCGTTAGAAATTACAATAAAACATGATTTTGTAATTTTATCTGAAGGGGTGTTTCTAATTAAAATAATCTTTGTTAAGGGTGGAAGACAAACCACAGTTTACAAGATGTATCGAGTAAAACCTTCACATTTACTGGAACTAATATTTATTGAAGTTGATTTGAATTGGCAGTCCTGGCATGGAGAATCATTACAAGCCACGGACGTGAACTCGCCAAACAAGTTATAAATAATTAATTAATATTTTGCTGGCGAACTCTTTTTGCGGCATCAAGGTCTTTGCGTTCACAGACTCCTCAGATGGTTGATTTTAAAATTATACTTTTCTATTTTTTTGTACTATTTTCTAATAATTAAACAGAAAGCTTCATACGAAATCTTCAAAGTTGGCCCTGGTCTGGCAAGTTGTTTGGTCTGCGTTTCGCAGTGAATCGCAGAAATTCCGCCTGGTTGCAGTGACCATGCCCTCACAGACCACCGTGAAATAACAGCAAGTGTGCTATTATTGTGTCAGATCACATTTCTCTATCCCTTCTTAACCCGTTATTCTTAATCCTATTATGGTCGGCAGCGCATTTGCAAGCACCTCTGGCGTTGCTTGTGTTATAGGCGACGGTAGCCACCTATCATCAAGTTATAGTGGACCATCACCGTCAGCCTTTCTGACGACCTGAACATAAAAATATTTATAAAATAGTATCTACATTAAAATGTGAACACATTTTTCTAATAGTTTAATGCAAATTAACATACAAAAACCATTATGTAAGCATGGCCTCAATTATACGAAACCTAGTTATACAACATACATTTATATACAGTGCGTACCTAATAACAAAAGTTTTTGTTGCTATGGCCTCTGTTGAGTTCGTCGTCTCTCGCGTTCTCGATTCCACTAACGACCTCATATCAAAACGAGAATATACTTAGATATAAAAACTCATAAAGTAATTAACAACGAGCTAATGAACACATTACTATCTAATCGTCAACGACAACTCTTGAAAATATTGTATACATGTATTTGTATATCTGCAATTGTGGCAGAGTTGACTCAGAATAGTCTCGCGACAATTCAGTAGTTTTCCATATACACTATATTTTTATTTCATACGAATGTAAACAGTAGAAGCGATACACTCACTAAATTAATGTCCCCAATTCAATTGAAGTGTTTCATTAGCACAAGTGGCCCCGATTGCTTCGTTGATCGAGACCGAGGATGGTCGCGAAATGGCATACGTAATGTACTTACAACATTCTATAAATCTTCATGCATTAGTTATTACATTCACTATGCATAGACAACAAAAGTCACCTATCCATTTTTAAGGTGAATGTACATATTTTATAAAGACGTTAGACTTCAAAATAGAAAATATCTACAAATCCTTGACATGACAGAAGGACCCGCCAAGTTCTAACCGAATAATTTAATTGCGCATATCAGAAATTATACACGAATTGCTTTTCGTATTGTTATATCTCTCGAAATTTTTATGGGGTACTGTATTTCGAGGTACTTTGACTCAAGTCTTTTTAACGCACGACGTAAAAACGGGGTGTTAAGTTTGACGTGTATGTCTGTCTAACTGTGTGTCTGTCTGTGGAATCGTAAGCTCATGAACGGATTTTTCTCTGGTTCTTTTTTTTTGAAAGCTAAGCGGTGATTAAGGTCGTTCTTAGCTATAACTCATGAAGATCTGTTCAGCGTTTAAAGACCATCAACCACATCAACTTCCACATGTTCGATCAACGTGAAATTATGTATACTGTTACTTCGGTGGTATTTCCTTGAGATGGTAACCTTGATCTAATGCTGAATCATCCAGACGTAGTCCGCTGGTTTGGACTAAATAGATAGTCGGGGGTTAGTTTATAATTTTAATTATAGCTTGTTATTACATTTAAAACAGTTTTAATTTTATTTTCATAATATCTTTCAAGAAATTATGTGAACTGCCCTAGCAAAACTAAATCTACATATTCATATTGCTGTCTCAAAAGATATACCGAGACGTGTATAGAGTGGTTTAATTGCGAAGTTTTGGTCTAGAAGAGGTGTTCCATGAAATATAGTGATTAACACAAGGCAGCCGCCAGTCGTGCGCTGCCGGGTTCAATTAGAGATCACGCTGTTGCGTTAGAAACGAAGTTTTCCATTATGAACTCGGGTCGTGACACCTTAAGCTAACTAAGTGCGGTGGTGTAATATTTACTTTGCTGTCAAGCAACTTGCAAGAATCACTATTGAAATACATAGGTGCATACTGTGTGTATGCTCAGTGGACTTTATTATGTAAAATTTTAACGTGGTCCAGAAAAATGTGGGTATATTATCTCATTATCGTTACGTGTCAAGGGCGTCTAAGTACATATGTGTACGTGTCCAGACAAAACTCGTAACTATTTAGTATAAATTTAATAAAATGGGTACTTTGTACTTTGATACTTTGCTATGCTAATATAATATTATGGTTTTACATGTGGGTCAACAAAGCTTGCAATTGTGCACGTTCCTTATCAGAATAGTCATCCTTAACAGCAATTTATATTGAGATAAAATTGGGAACTGATTGCATGACAGTAATTTTTATGACTGTATGAAATAAAGCAGTCCAAAAATGATATTCACAACTAAAGTAAATTAAAACATTGTTAATACAAAAAATGTATCATAAGGATGTAAACATCGATAAGTTTTACATCATTATAATTTAAATCGATAAAGTTTGTAATGGCAATATTATTCAGGCAGTACCATTTTATCATTAAGTTTCACATTTTATAGCCTCAAATAGACATTGTAATAAAGAATAGAATAAACAACGATTATTATTGTTAAATACAAAGTTGTTACAATTACAGTACAAATACAAGTTGTTAATTATTGTTAAATACAAAGTAATAAGTGGAGAATGAATAACACACGAAACAAATGAAATGAAAAACGACCAAGCTAACCGCATAATTGAGTGGAGACCGGTCTGACAAAATCGTTCGCATAAAGTAAACCGGCTCCGGGACTATCGCCAGACCAATGTTGTTCGTAATAGTGCAATAACTAACTGAATGATTTCATAATACTTGTGATAGTCTATTAAGTATAATGCAACTCTGTGTCATAAAACATCGATAAGACAATTATCGCTAGTGGGGTTATTTTCAATTTCATTTTAATGATGATCGACTGCTCGGTAGCGCGAGCGGTCCATATAATTTTATCTAGCGAACATAATAACGCAGTCTACATAAGTTTTCCGGCCGGCTAGCGGAGTATAAGTTTTACTTTCTTGTAGGAAGTGCTGTCGCTTTCAACGAAGACCGGTTGAACGTAAACTAACCAGTAGGGAACATTTTACTGAAGTACTATTGGAACGTTTTGTTTACAGAGTTAAGCTGGTTAATATGTTTATCATTGTTTATTAACTAGTTGTTTTTTTTATTACCACATTTAACATATTAAGATAAAACGCTGATACATTGAAATGCTGATCGCTGATAAATTGCCATTATAATATTTGTTCCCAAACCAGTCCCGTAAATATGCTTTGTTTATAATTCGCCACTAACGAAAATATTATGTTCTTAGCAAATTAGCAAATTGGTAATTTTTAAAGATATGTCCAAATATTCTTTGTAAATTTTAAAGTAATAATGAATTTGTTTAGCTCCATCTATCGTTGGATTTAAATAAAATGTTTAAGCTTCTAAATCCGAGGAAGAAATTATTTTTTTTCCATGATATGTACCATTGTCTGTTCTAAACACAAGCAAAAACACCTTTAGAAAAAAATAACATAGTCATTGAACACGAGATTTGCAAATGCGCTTCCCATCCTGACAGCTTAAGGGAAAAAAATGTCGATTAGAGTATAAATTCGTATCCGTTCTTTTATTTCACTGTGGTCTTCTGTGGGAGACGATTACTGCCTAGTTGTTAGGTGTGGCTTGATTGAGTTGTAGACTAACAAAAAAAAAACATGTAAAGCATCACTTGTTTCTTGATATTACGCAGGACACGGAAAAGCGCGATTCATTCCTTCATAAAACTGTGTTCTATTTTTAATTAACTTTATTTTCTATTTTGCAGGTAAGACCTAAGTTCCTGTTTGATAACGGAGAAACCATCAGCGTAAGTTGGTTTAATTTACTAACGTTTGCATTTATAATTTCATTTAATAAGACCATTAAAATCACTTAATGCAATAGTGACTCACAAAATTATGTATGGCACTTCTTTGTCATCGATAAAAGCCTTATCTTGTTCGCGTCTTTGTTATTTTATAAATGAGACGTAGGCAGATAGTTGTTATTCGAGAAAAAACACTGGATTTGCTAATTAGCAATTATAAAATTTTATAAGGAAATATGAAGGAAAGACGGATCTTCAACTTATATAATATTTTATGCTAATAACAAAGAAACGTGCGATGTACTGAACGCGTAATATTAGTAATGCGTTGTTTGAGTCACACAACCGCTAAAAACAAAATTTATGGGGAAAGTAGTTCAACGTCGCCATGATGACGCAACGTTGAAATTGCACGGACAAAAGAATTGTTGCAACTAGAGGCACACTGATTGACGTAAGGGCCAGTTTTGTGCACTAATGGCCGTCACACAATGCCTTTGTCACGGTCTGTAATTGCGCATATAAATTAAGATATACGTATTATGATAACAGATATTACACGCTGGTAAGTTTGTTGTATCTATGCGTAGATGGAAGCAAAAAGAAAGATTAGTAGGTAACTCACTATCCACCCTTGGACCACATATATACTGAGTCCAATGAACTGATACTGATACGTTGGACCACACATACTGATACGGACACAGTTTTTGTGAAAAAAATTGAATACATTTGTCGACTCTCTATTATTACACGTTGTTGGAATCGATATTGGAATTGTAGTTATGGGGATGAGTATTTAGGCATTTAGTTTAATGTACATATTTCCTAGCTTATAGAATCCAAATCTTTTCAAATTTCGAGTGAATAGGCTAGGCATCTTCTGGGTGAGCCCGCTACACATACACAGCTGGTTGTTGGCCCAGAGCAAAACCAAATTTCTAATAAAAAAATAATGCAGCCCATTTATCGATTACGTAATGTAAGAATGTACCGTATCTCTGTCTTTTTCCATCTACGTATCTAATCGTCTGTTATGAAATGTGTATTTCGTGTGGCCAAGTAGGTACGATTTCCTAAGAAGACCTAGCCAATCACTAGTCGTGAGCGACAATGTTTACTCGCTCGGTTCTGCAAATCAGCCTCGAGGCAGCGTTTTGTTGTTGCGTCTATAAATAAGGAGGTGCTAAAAGCGGCCCGGCCCGGGGGACGTGCTTCCTTCGCTTTGAGCGGCCGAGGGGTAAACATCGCGGAGCTGAACGGAGCCCTTTGTTGACACTCGTTTTACGGCCGGTCCGTCTTTACCGGTTACGTCGCAAGAGTCATCTCGGTCGCCCGCCGGTTTTATAGCGTGTACGCAATAAACAAATTACAACACACCCCAAGCGAACGTCTCGCCTCGTACCTTTTGCCCTATTGGCTGAGCTTGACCTTACATTAACTATATAGGTACATGCATACTATGTGCTCCCCTGACTTATCGAATGACCATTCAGTTTTCAGGAAAAATTATAACGCCGGAAACTTGATAAAATACTATTTACCGCACAATGTATATTTATGTAGGTATTATTTATCTATCTATCTATACTAATATTATAAAGAGTTAGTTTGTATGTTTGTTTATGTGTAGAAGGTAATCTACGAAACTATTCATCCGATTTAAATCTTAATAGTTAGCTTAGTATTTCAAGATTTATTAATTTATTTATTACATTTTTTTTCTAGTAGATGATATTTTGTTTTTCTTGTTTGTAAAAATATAGGTGTTTTTTGAATTATATATTTATAGGTTGTATTTTACTTTTTACTATTTTATTTTTGAAAACTTTCTTTGTTTTTGGAGCTTTTATGTATTATGTTTTGTTTAGTAAATGCGTAACCTCAGCATCGGCTCTAACGGAAGACCAGGTTTTTACAACCTGCATTATGCTGAGTTGGAGCCGGTTTGTGGCGGGGGACGTTTTGTGTTTGTCTTTATATAGGTATGTTATATGTCTTTACATCTAAGAAAAAGAGGCGCGGATTAGGTCGCAGGCAAAAGCTCTACTACCTATATGATAACTTCAATATTTCGTAGAATTAGATAACGTAAAGTAATGATATTTCACAAATATTCCAAGACAGTTAAATTTTCTCTGTATACTGAGTAGATGGACGTTGCCACAGCGGGGAATTTAGAGCTCATCACAAAATTCTTTATGTATACTTCTAAAACATTGTGTAGTTTATTCAATATATCGAACTTACTTCACTCTATCCTTGCGGCTCAGGTCAAGACGATTAATATACGTAACGTTAGCGTAGATAAAAATTATTCAATGTTTATAGAACTGAAACTAAATTTATTGTATGGACTATTATTATTTAATTGTATTTTATTGTATTTAGTTTTGTAGGTTACTGTTATTAGACGACGTTAGAAAAGATAATTCATAAAAACAATGTTTCTTATCGAATAAATAAAATAAGTCTAGACACATATTTAAAAATAGATAGTGAAACATTATTTAGAAAAATAACATGAAAATTCTTAATCGCTTTAGTCTTACCCATATACACGAATTTTGGACCTTCAATATGTATGGCATTTTGAATAAAACATGTAACGACAAGTATTTAGTTCTATTCAATTTTTACATGGTCGGCACTTTTACTTCAGCAATAAATTGTACTCGAGCAATCTGCGTTTTCTGCTTTTGTTTGTGTTGATTTTTATAATTTTTACAATAACAAAGGTGAATGTCTGATTTGTCCTATACTCGTTTGTACCTACTTTAAAAAAAATCAACTATTGTGCCAAAAAATTTTCAACAGTAGGTACGCTGAAATGTCAACGATCTTTCTTTAGTAAAACACAAATTTTAGCAATTCATGATCATAATTATTAATCAGTCGTAAAATGAGAAAAATATGACTCCACAATTCGCCGCGTTGAAACTACGTGATTTCCTTTTATATACTATGATAATGATTTACTTGGATTACAATTACAATGGCTTTCTATTGTTTCGTCTAATGTAACCAGGAGACAATCGTTTCGTAGATATTCGAATTATAAATACAGACAGGCGAGCGCGGGCAACATGTGATGGCATTTATACCATACCCGGAGTGTTCTTGCATTACAATCATGAACATCGCCCATCTGCATGCTGGCTGTACGCGTCGCGTCCGGTCCGTCGCTTACTCATCCCTCCCTTTGTACGTAAAATGTCCACTATAACGTCCAGGTTTGAAATATTATTGTTATTTGAATTTTTCTGCTCTCCACTTTAAAATATTCAAACAGTGTTTATTTGATACTTGATCTTGATTTGATCTTAAACTTGGTCTTAATTTGGGTCTTTTCCTAATTTTTCCCTTCCGAAAATTTTATCCACAAATGTTAATAAATGAAAAATATTAAACTTTTTAAGTAACGGTAGCCACTAAGCCACTAAGTTGGTCGTCAGTGTTGCTAGGTTTGGGACAGCTAGGTATTCTTTTAATATTTTTTTAAATTAAGTAGAAACTTCACATAAACCCGAAATTCGAAGCATCTTATAGCTTCAGCAAAACTAACTTATCAAATCGAGACACGGTACAAATAAGGATAATAATTTTTTTCTTAGCGATATGTCCATAAGCGTGGATTATTAACAATTATTTGATGGATATTACACAAGCCTGTTGGTAATTACAGGAAAAATACAAGCATTTATTACGATGCCGTATTTTTTTTTTTTTACACACCTATCAGCAGCGAGACAAAACAGTAAAGGCATTATTAACTACATTACCATTATTGGGAGGTTGTTAGCGAGACGCCGTCAGAGGGGACGCCAGTATCTCGACGTTGGTTATTTTCGCGCAATCATTCAATAAAGTTGATAGGATCAATCGACAAGACCCCCGGTTGTGCTCCTTAGAGAAATGAACAAATTTTGATAATAATCTTGCACGACCTAAAAAGATTTTTACTTCATTGTTCTTAACAATAACTACAACACTTCGCTGTGACATTGATAAAGTCGCGTCTTTCCAGACTACATCCTTTACAAATGTAGGCCCAACAAGGGTGGTGAACTATTTTATTAAAAAAAGAATGATCAATTAATTGATAATTTCCTTTTACCATTCCATTTGATTCCTTTGTTAATCAACAAAATTTCTACAAATGGTTTTGTGTATAAAAATTCAAAATAAGGGTCAAAACCAATTGTTCCTGGAATTATGAGCATGTTTTGAGACTCGTTTAGTTAAAATTGTTTACAAACAAAATAAATTTCCGCCACTCTTAGCCCACATGATATTTATTATGTAGAATCTACATTTCCAATTTAAAAATACTATCTACATTGTAGATAGTATTTTTAAATTGGAAATGGTTGTTGCGAGTTGTGACTTCGTTTAAATATAGAATGTATTTGATTAATAGCAATTAACAGTCAATTAAGCATTCATTTGTTTGTGTCGCAGTATCAATTTGTTTCGTGGTAAAGTCATGGTTGGATTTTATTTCTTGTTTAATAATCATAACTATAAGTTTAATTGCTTACTACATAAATACCACAGAGAAATATCGCCATCGATCAACGAGCCTACACACTTTTCAAATGAAATTAACTGTAACTTCAGGCCACCCGAGGACCTTAAAGTTGGCCTCTTTCTCCCTTCAGGATTAGTTTAAACCAAGAATGGTTTAGAGTGCCTAGAAAGGCATTCTTCTCTTAAGCGTCCTTTTAACACGTGTCTTGACTACAAATGAACAATTAGGTTTAACGTGAGATTGACAAAACACCTTTGCAGCACATATCGATGTCGAATATTATTGTTACAAAGGCTGAAATCTGCAAACACGATGAAGCCAGTTCAAACTTTACGTTCAAATAACGACAGAAGGTGTAAATTTCCATCGATACAAACGCAAATAACTGCGCTCACGTTTTTAGTAACTCTGTTAAAGGAGTTCGACAACCTTCCATAAATTAAAGATTTTTAATTTTCCTTATTCTTTCGAGAACAATACTCTTAAACATACGAGAACATGTTTCGGTTTGGAGGTTTTAAGTTACACTCATTATGTTAACGACATCTATTGTGCATCCGTATTTGCATCACTACGTTCCTAAGCGTGCCGCATTTGTTTCGTTAGTCGGTAAGTCGTTGCCCTCTATACTCGTTCGCATACCGAACGCACCACTGTTTACTCTTTCAATATTCTGCCACTGTAATTTTAGGTTGCTTATGTCATGCCAAACAAAAGTAACATTATTCGTTTTCGCTTTATTATCGGTTCAAATAAACAATTTTATAAGATCGTATCAAGGGTATAGGATAGGGGGCGGTCGCCGCACTCGCAACTACTTATCAAGAATCCACCTATTAATAACATACATTGACACATTGTACAAACTATATAGTAAGTAGTGAATAGTGACGCGGTGCAGTGTTTTATGATTGCCCTCAGTTTCAAACGCACAGACCGCGGCCGTTTGAAATCGACAGTGATTACAATTTTCCCTCTAGCTCAATTGCGCGAGCGCAACGTCCGATGGAAAGCAGCATTACACCAATTTTCTGCTCTGATAACTCTATGATTACGACTCGGTTGCTATTTTCCTTCGACACTTGGTGGTCACTGGTCACAAAGTTAACCCCTGCGCTTTTCACTGCAACATTTCACCCGCGAATTGTATCGCCACGGCTCCGGCTACACGCTCATTTATTTGCCACACTTTCGCCTCCGAGTTTACCTTCATAGGCATTGTTTTATTTGACAGGAATATATTGTTCACCATAATTTCCCTAAGCAACTACATCCTTGTTCTAAAGACGCTTTTAGAGTAGGACAACTTTCAAGTCTTGCTTTAATTTGTTAAATCTTTAAACACTTATTGACACGATACCTAAGGCAAGGCTTATTTGACTTTAGTAAACTTTTGTATATAATTTTCAACGAGTAAATAGTTTTCGTGAGAGCTGGTTTTAACTTATATTAATTCTTCCGAATTCATTGCATTGAATCCGACCTCATTGCAAAGCAAATAGACTCCAGAACGAAGAGTATTACCATTTGCAGAAACCGGTCTCGTCACAATAAACGAAGACAATTAAAAGTAAACGTTTTCCATGAAATATATTATTATATTATCGGTGTTTCTATAAAACGTACTCACAAATTGCCCGGTGTAACAATAAATTTGTTAGTTATATTCTAAAACACAAGTCTTTGCGTGTTTACGATCTCCGGACGAGGCGGAGGCGAATAGAATATACAATAACGTGTCATTCACATCGATTGAGGTCGTATATAACGTGCAGTGTACATACATTATGTATGTATTGAATCCGTCAGCTCGTGTATCATGCGCCGGTCTCATCTATACACTGCCTACTGCCGCTCCTTTGCCAGTCAGTAAACAACCCGCGTCACACACTTGCCTTTAATTTTATAAAATCTTAATTCCTCATTAACAAACAATGGCCAATAATTGTAAAAATGTGTTAGAAATGGCATTGTAGACTGGCAAATATTTACTACGTGTTTTTGTCGCTCACCTCTGTTAGAATTGTAACGCATATTTTTGTATTATAATATGTATAAATACATACTTATACATATTTATACACTATTACTAAGTGACACGACTCAGTGCACTTGCATCCAATAACATGTGGTAACGTACTCATGTGCACTGGTATATTGTATACTGTTATCTAATACGGTGATTGTCGCCGACCATTGCCCTTTGCGTATTATTGCATAGGTATAGAGGTAGTGTGGAGTGCGAGAGATGTTACGGTGCGACAAACTATTATTCTTAACTGCGGCGACAGACGACGACGCTTGTTGAACAATAGTGTACAATCACCACGGTTGTGGTCACAATGTCAACTGGCTCTCGCGTGAACATCAGCATTGTTATGGTGATGCTCTGAAGTGCTAAGTTCGATGCACCGTAAAACAAACTGAAAAACTATAATACATACTATGAAGTTATATACATGTCTAAATGCCTTGTCACAAGAAAGAAGTTAGGAATCATAAAAAACAATAATGAAATGTTTGATGGTAGACTACAGATTTCATTATACCAACCAGCTTATTAAAATTCTACACGTCACAAGGCTCCCAAAGCACCACTTTAGACAGTATTAACGATTCGAATGTAGTTTGTTAGTGAAAAAGAGACGCGAGTTCGAGCAGGTAGACGATAAAACCAGCTTCCCGGGTGTATTTTTTTTGTTAACTTTTGGCAGGTATCTACCCAAGCCCTCATGGGTTATGCTCCGCTCGCAGGAAATATCTGGCACGAATAATTTATTCCCCTTTGCCACTAATAAGTATGCTCTACTGCCACGAATCAAAATCTTTTTAAATAATTTCCCGTTTGGCACGAATACATATGCTCCGTTGCCACGAAACTTACAATTACTCAAAATTTGTATAGTTAGAAAAAAAATATTAAATTTTACCTAGCAACAACAGAAATAATATTTCTATTTTGCTTGTATCCGAATGCAACAAGATGCACGTGCATTTAGGTACAATAGATAAATTATAAACAATAGGGCGCCTCGACGGCGCACAGATTTTTACAAATATTTGTTACCTATTATAATAGAAAGATTGTAAATTATTTTTTTTATAAAATTGCAAATAAGTTTTACCTGCCTTTAAATCTTTCTCCCTTCCTTCAGTCGATATTCACGCCTCTGTTAGACAACATTAAAGTTATAAATATTTGTTAAATTGTGCACATTCGTTGTTTTGTCTAATAATTACAAAATAGTGTACAAGTTTAAAATAATTCTATATCGCTATGGATCTGGATTCTACACCCAGATCAAAACAAGTAATGAATTAGTAAGTAAAACAAGTAAGTAAAACAAGTAAGTAGATCAAGTAGTTCAAAACTTAATGAATTAGAATTCATTGAATCGCAACGGAAAGAAGTTATATTATTACGTGGCTGCTATCAATTTTATAAACAACGTTTAAATAAAACAAATAGAACCACAGTTTGGTATTGTGAAAAAAGGAAACAATTGAAGTGCAATGGTGTTACAGTCACAAAGAATAATGTAGTGGTAAGTGATACACCTCACACTTGCAAATCAGATGTTGCTAAGAATATTTTTAAAATAACTTAACAAATGTAAGAACGGGGCGACTTCAGAAACTACCGATATTCCTACCGTTATACTATATACGATGCAGAGAGATATTGGCTTTAAAAAACAAAGGCTTAGATTTCGTTACGCCCATTCCAAAATTTCCATCGATAAAACATGGTCTATATAATGCAAGGAATAAGGCACTAGGCGTAAAAAGACAAGATTTAAAAACTTTAACGACATTGAAATTCCGAAAAAAATCGAAGATTTTTTGATAGCTAAATATGAAGAAGATGGCATATGTAACATTTTAATTTTTTCAACCCCATATGCAAAATCTATAATGGGAAAAATAGATAGTTTTCTCTCAGATGATACTTTTAAAATATGCTCTAGACCGTTCAAACAATTGTACAGCATCCACGGAGATCTGGGGGCCTCCTATCAACTCTTAATACGATTTAATTTAGGACCTAAACTGAATTGCATTCTTCGTTTTACGATTCAATTTAGGTCGACACCTAAACAAAATCGCATTCCAATATCATTCACTCTTTTAAAGGTAAATTCGTACCATCACCTTACTTTCTTTCCCGCTTCGACCCTGGAATTTGTGATTCAGAGACAAATGTGGTTTTTTTTTTTTACGATTTCATTCGTTCTTTTAGGTTCTTTAGCGATTCAAATGCGGCGCTGTTTTACTAAGGTGATGGTACGAATGTTAGCGATTTTGTTTAGGAACCTAAATTGAACTGAATCGTCTTTTAAAAGTTGATAGTAGGCTCCCTGGGCAGCACCGAAGAATATTGTAATATAGTACCACTCATATATGCCTTATTGCCAAATAAAAGGCAGAAAACTTATGAAATTTTATTTCAAATTATAAAAAGAGTGATACCAGATTGGTCTCCGAAGCATTTTAAAACAGACTTTGAGTTGGCTGCCATGATGGCTGTAGAGAAAATTTTTCCTCAGTGTAATGTAACAGGATGTTACTTTCATTTTAAAAAAGCATTATATAAAAAGGCTAAACAGTTAAAACTTAATAAAACAGTTCACAAAACTCATGTAGCCCTCTGCGGTACATTATAGTTACTCCCAAATAATTTAGCTGAGGACAGATTTTTATATATAATGGAAGACTGGTCAAGTGTTTGTAATATTTGTTACTATTTTGCTATCTGTACTTTGTATTAGTGGCAGCGAGGAATTCATATTCATACTCGTGCGAAAGAGGAATTCTTTGTAGGTATTTAAAAAAATATTGGTTTGCCACGTGCGAGTGGAGCATAATCTCTGTCCAATGTATGCATTTTTTATCTAAAACTTAACACATCATATTATAAAGTTTGTAGTTAAAGAATGTACTGCAAGGATTGTTTTTATTGTATCACTAAAATCCCACACAAATTAATATTCACTTGAAATATTGTAATTAATGTAATTGTTTTCTGTTTTCCAGAATCAAACTCGGCCAGTGCAGACAGTAAATACACTGAGCAGTGCACTGAGACCAGTAGGCGCCGGGACGGTGACCGCAGGCTCGGTGAGCTGGGATCAACATCCGGTGCTGGCTCGCGCTACATCCGTACCTGCACACCGCGCTCTCGTCGTCGGGCTGCTCGACCATCTCGAGCATCGCCGTCTCGAAAGAACCACCAGCGAACCAGCGCCGCCACCACCGGCTACCAGCCGATACAAGACCGAACTCTGCCGACCGTTCGAAGAAGCCGGCGTTTGTAAATACGGCGACAAGTGTCAGTTTGCGCATGGAGTTCGCGAATTACGTAATCTACAACGTCATCCCAAGTATAAGACGGAACTGTGCCGCACCTTCCACTCGGTCGGGTTCTGCCCGTATGGACCTCGATGCCACTTCGTGCACAACGCCGAGGAAGCGCAACGCCAACGCAACGAGACGATGTCGCCTGGTGGTTCCCTAGCGTCCTTGTCTTCGGGTGGGTCCCTGGCCTCGTACATAAGCGACGGATCCCGTTCCCCGCGTTCGCCCCACTCTCCTCTCACACCGCAATCGCCGATCACACCGCGCTCTCCGCCGGCGCTATCGCCTCCCGCTCACACCACTGCCTTCGCATTTCGCGGCTCCAACTCGCCCGATCCGGAAGAAGAGCGGCTGCCCGTGTTCAATCGCCTCGCCGCTGGAATCGGTGATCTTGTCATTGTCTAAGCCGGCAAACAACTAGTCCTAAGTTAACTTATGTCCGAGCTTAGAATTAGAATTTTATGAAACTCCATTGTGCCTTTTCAACGTCTTCCAGGCCACACCCGAGCGCCGCGCCTTCCCGCTCGTTGCGCCTCGCGCATCCCACACCTGCTCAACGTATGATCTCCAGTTTGCTTTTTCTCTTTCTCTACTTCGACTTGTAATATATAAAATTAACGAAGTATTCACTGGCGTCTTTTAAAGTTTGCGGTGTGATTATACTGGTTCTCCATTAATACGGTCTAGATATCGGCACGCACTTGTAAATGGCACCTTTTAATATTAGATATTTATTGCGTAGCTCGCGAAAGTCTTCCCGGTACGACCCTCCGCCGAGTGGTGGTATCTTGTAAAGTTAGTTTATAGAACATTTATTTATTTTGTACTGCCCGACCGCGCTCGGTTCCGTGCCGCAAGAGGGCGCTCGTGATCTATTTATTAAGGATTTAAGATAATTTATTATTTATTCGAAGTCTTTTTTTTTATAAACACTTTAATGCTAGCAGTTGCGATGCCGCACCGCACACGAACGGGATCCGTGTCGTCGGACGACCTTACTACACGAATTCTTTTAATTTAAGTTGTAAACATTTTTATTTATTAAACATAACCCGACTTGGAGACTTTGGGAGCTCGGCTGACAGTATTTTTTGTTTAGCGCCCTTGGCCCGTTCGGGAAATACGATTGGGATCCACCGCGATACCGCCTCGCCTCTAGCGTCTCGTCTGCGAACGTTTTGTTCGTTTTGTGTCGTCGCAGAGGAACTGGCTCAGCGGTAAACCAGTTTGGGGCTTTCGTCATTGTTTTTTTATCCTTACACGCCGAGCTCGCACAGTTCCCCTAGTATCGTTGCTCGACCAAACCTCCGCGAAAATGAATACAAAAATGTTTGCCAAACACCCAAAGTACCAACAGGTACTTGTACATTTTGTAATTATAATAATTGTGTAACACTACATACAATTGCCTATCTATGTTATATATTATGTGAGTGTGAGTGAGTGACCTGACCATTGTGGCGAGCGGTCGCCGGGGATGCGTTTGCGTCGGCGGCAAAAACCAAACCATCCATTCTCCCGACTTCCCCATTTCCCAACTTCACCGCCTCAGTGACCTCAGTCCGCTCAGTCCCGGCCTCGGCCTCTAGCGCTTCCAAAGCCGTCGAGACACGTTCGCAGCCCCCAGAAACAGAAGTGCCTTTACATTTAAAGCAATAGAGATGACGAAATCTAATATTTATTATGTAATTATCCAACTAGATTGATATATTTATTTATTCTCTATTTTTAATATAATCTTATCAGCGACAGTTATTACTTTTGTAATTGACACAGAATTAGTAACAGTTAGTATGTTTCCATATAGGATATTTTTGAATTTTAAAGTGTGATATTATAATTACAAATAAATATTTATAAATAAACAAAGATTTAAGTTTAAATTAAGGGACCAATAGGAGAAATTCTGATATACCTGGTAGTGTTAGTTTCCTCATTGAATAATTATGTTTTTTTTTCTCGATTATTGTTGTTTTTATACGTTTACCGCTAATAAATTAACGTATCCCACACCAATATATTAGTTTTGTTTATTGTACAGCCAACCAGAGATGGGTATCTAATTTTGGTTCTTGCTCAGTTTTTCTCCTAAATTAGGTAGTGTCATTGCGTAACCAATCCATTATGTAATGAAGGAATAAGTGTTTTAGTTTTAAGATTTTTTTTTCATAACTATCATAAATATTATTTATTATCAGTTTCATTATTAATGTAAAAGCTGATTTATTTAATTTCTTTTGTATTTAAACGAATATTTAAGTACATGCTTGCATGTCGATTAATATAAGTTATGAATATCTTCAGTCATTTGTCACTCGTAAATAAGTATTTAATTTTTTTAATTTAATTTCACTTATTGTAAGTTGATTTTGAATAGATTGCCTACCTTTGACATATGTATAATTCTCAAGTCGACGAAACAAACTATAGTGTGTTTGTGACATTTACTAAGTTTTTCTTACTTTCAAGAGCATTTTTTTTGAATTATAGTCAAAATATGTTTAACCACTTTTTTTATTTTTTTTTACCTTGCCCATATTGAAATTATTATATTATTTTATAGAGTCCCTTCAGTGGCCTTAAGTCTCTAAGGCTCTTCAGACTCTGTTTTCTGAATAGATTACAGAAAATTCATGACTTGAAATGAAAACTAAATTAAAAAAATAATAAATATACATTATGAAAACCACTTACTGGTTGATGATGATGAAAAACACTTGTCGCCATACTTACAAGCGTGCTGCCAGCTGCGATAGGAAAAGTTATTCTGGTATTTCTTACACACCGAAACAGAACAGCACACATGTGGTCTTCTGTTAAGGCTACGTACTGCAAATGTGTTTCCTCTGCGTTGTGAAAAATTTAGGTATAGTAATAACCCATTTAATTTGGTTGATAGAGCTGATTTAACAGCATATATTTGTAAATACCTCCGGAAAGCTGCCTATATTTACAGATAATCGAATGACATTTGTCAATATTTGAGATGATTGAGTTAAAAAAAATCTTAAAAATATTGATTGTAAATAACTTCCTGGGAACAATTTGATAAAATTTAATCCATAGGTTAAAATAATATCAAATCAAACAAATTCGTACACTTACAATAGGTTAGTTTCGTAAATACATATTAGGTTGTAAAGAAAAAAAGGTAGGAAATGAAACATCAACATAGGCCGGGATAGGCATAGGTCTCGGACCGGTTAGAAGCAACCTGGATCCAGCGTAGATTCGCCTAATTAAGTCGTCTGTCCATCTTGTGGGTTGTGGTAAGAAGACTTTTTCGAGTGCACCTTCGCAATTTAAACCCAAAACATTTGTATTTAATACACATTCGTCAGATTCCGCTTTCGTCGGATTATTTTATTTTTCCGTATAGGTCAGAATTTTAAAACTGATGACGAAACCACACTTATGGTTCCACATTCGACAGATTCCGCTTTCGTCAGATAACTAGTTCGTCAGATACTTAGTCATAAAATTGGATTTATGACGAAAGTGGAATCTGACGAATGTGTACTAAATCAACATTTGGATGGTAAGGTTTATTATAAGTGAGTATAACTTTTATAATTGTTAGTGACGATAAAATTACAGATGTTTTTTGATAGCATGGGAGGGTAATGCCCATGCTAAGAATGGGTTGGGGATCGCAATATGTATAAAGTTTTAAAGAAGACGTCGCTGCCCATAACCTGCTAATCGGTGGTAACTGTCGCCAGGTGACCTGAACGACATGAAAGGCATCGCAGGAAGGGCCGAGTGACCGTGTGGTAGAGAGCCTTGGGAGAGACCTTACAATATCCAACAGTGCTGGGAGAAGACCCAGGCTGTTGATGTTGAATGTTCTTTTTTTCTCTCCAATTTTTCACTTTATTTGAAACCCCTGAAGAGATATGTACACAAGCAAAGGAGAGACCTGTGTACAGTCGGGCTAAGAAAAGGTTCGTCACATCTAAAGTCGACATTTGCTTGCATCAGAGCAGTTATCAGTCATACCAAAATTTGATTTCAAACGCCTGTCAGTTGTCTGCTTAGTGTTTTAGTTTTAAAAGGTAACTAAGAGTCTACGATTTGATAAATCAATTTGGAAACTGACGAAGGGTTTCGTAACGGACTGTACATACAATAGCTCACAAGAACATAATAAGTAAGAAAAGTAAGGTATATAACCTTAATAAGAAAGTAAATTCGTGACCAGTTGTTAGTACAGAGATAATAATAATTGCTGCTGAATGTGTGTGATAAGAGGATATATATTATCTAATATTTACACAGTTAACATTGATTAGATAAGTGCACATAAATAAATGTAATATACTTTATACTCACACTCCAAACTAGAGAGACGACATGCCTTTATATCAAAAAATAATAATTATGGTTTAGTAACTGTACCAAGTAGACAAGATTGCGCCGAGCGAGATTCACAATTTTTATTTATTTGCGTACCAACGAGTAGGTATGTAAGTTATTTATTTATTTATAATATTATAAATGTGAAATTAATTGTCTGTCTGTCTATTACCACGCCCGATCATCGTGAAATTTTACATACACATTGTCAGAAATATATAATAAAAAAGGACAGACCTTTCATCCAGATAAAAAGTACTTTTCCCGAGGGGTCATCTAAAATTAAGAAAACTAACGCCTTAGAAAACTAATGGCAAAAGTGTAATAGCAATAAAAATGTCAGGCGTTATACCTATTGCTTCTTCATTTCTTTTTATAGCGAAGTCGCCGGCTACGAAAATTTTAAAAACTATTTTTTTTGAACTCGGTAACATAAGTATGTAACAACGTGTACAGATTTTTAAAAATATTTTATACAGACACCGCTCGTTTGCGATTTTATTTTATGTATAGATGTTATCCTAATAACGACCTAGAATACATATATATATATATATATATATATATATATATATATATATATATAAAGAAAGATATATAAGATAAAGAAAGATAGTAGATAATAATAGGTATATAATATTATATACCTATTATTATCTACTATCTTCCTTTCACTGGGATTATATTCTAATAGCCGTAAAAATATTTGGAAAGTATTATTCTTCAAGGGCACTATCGCACAAAGAGGAAATAAAAGTTTGCATTGTATATTCTCTGCGATGACTTTTCCGTATTTACTTACGTCTCTCCACTACTATCATTAGGTGTTATTTTTAAAAACATGTCAATAAAAATCGTCAGATCGTTATCAACATTGCATATGAGTAAGGTTCTAGCAGCGAAAAATATATAGGTATTATTTCGATGAGTTCCAGAACCTTTTACTCTTCTAGAACTATTGCAACTATTTGAAATATTTTTTCGCTATTTGAAATGAACATAAATTTTATTTATAATAACATCCTACTAATATGATAAATGTCTAAGTTTGCTGAGGATGAATATTTCTTGCTCTTCACGCAAAAATAGGTGAACAAATTTGGAGGAAATTTGGCACACAGATAGTTTATTACCTAGATTAACATATAGGATACTTTTATCACAGAATTTGTGACATATTAGCGCATGTTAAATTCTTGTAATTACTTATTAAAATCCAATTATGTCAGGCGTTATACGAGTATTGCTTTACATATTTTTTGAGGCGTTATATACCTATTTTATTTTTCAATGCGTACGAAGCCACGGGCACCAGCTAGTATACTTAATATTTGCCAATTTGATATAGGAATGCAATACCTATGTATTAAAAATTAGTGTTGGGGCATGCCGACGTCGTTGCTTGACCTGCTGTTGCTACTACATGCATGCATTATACTTTAACTACCACACCGCCAGTACTGTTGTGCACAAAAGTAATTATATAAACATTATTATTTTACATCGTTTAATATCTTTAACAACCCTCAACTCATTCTCGAATTGAGATTTCTCAGATTTAAAATCGCTTATGGAACTTAGCAAATACTATGACAGGAAGGTAATCACATAGGCGCCATTGATCACATAAGAATCAATGTGATGTGGAAAGAAATAAAGAAGAGAAGACAGAAAGCATTAATTAGAAAAATGAGAATATTTACACCTACAGTGGATCCCACACTAATACTTTAGTGATGATAAACTCTATGTGTTACCTGCAATTAGTTAATTTACAATTTAAAAAAAAAGTAACTATAAGTTTTCAGATGTTTTCATTTTGTGTTGTGTGTCTATTCTTTTTTCTTAGACCCCAAACTTTGAAGCAATATGCTTCCATATCGATTTAAGGATCTGTTTAGTTCGACCAAAGTCGAGGATTTTTGTAGGTACTCTCGCAAAGTACAGAACTTCACCTTACAATCTTTGGTTACGCGATTGTAGACTGTTGAAAAGATTAGGAAATAGACCTTTTCACTAATATAATATAAATATTATAAATGTGAAAGTAACCGTCCGTCTGTCTGTCTGTTACTTTTTCACGCCTTAACTACTTAACAGATTACTTAACATTACGCAACTAATCATTATGAAATTTTGCATACACATTGTCAGATACAGAAAACGACATAGGGTACCTTTCATCCCGAAAAATGATCCCAAGGGATCACCCGAATATAGAAATACAACGCCTCGCAAAATTATAACAGCAATGAATATTATGTCAGGCGTTATATTGCTCATATATTTTGTCAGTTATGTTTGTTTTATATTTTTCAACGCGTACGCAAAGTAGCGAGCAGCAGTTAGTCTAGTGGTAAATAAAATAAAAATTACCATTTTCCAACTGACTGTACGCTTGCAATAAGGCTGGCAGTAGTCAAGACCAAGACAAAGGCTCGTAAAGATATGCGACATATCGCGCTCCACTCACAGTTTTGCGTAACAACGTCTGCCAAGTACGACTAAGACTAACCCTTTAGTTTCACGCGACCTATTGTGACCAACCACTTCAGACTAATTTGAAAACTTACCATGCCAATAACTCAGTCTACTTACGCCAACCTGCAACGCGATTAAAGTATACAATCACATCTAATGATGGTTAGATAGTTGAAGTGTTAGTAAAGTCAAGGTTGTTCTTTGTGTGCTAGGCTTTGCCTCCAGCTGTTGCGTGACTTCTATACCTAATACAAAACTTGTATACAAAGACAGTTCCATAGTAATCCATAATAAAATATGTGCAAAAACAAATACTATGACAAATAAATTGATTCTTGACAAAAGATGTACCTACTTAAACAGATATTTTAACAGGTAGGAAAATATCTTGTAATGCTTGCTCATGTGTCTTCTTCATTACTTAGATTTCAGATTATGATTATCTTTTTTAAAGCTCGACACGATATTTCGAGTTTCGGAAGGAAAAACAACGTAATCAATTTAAAATACGACACTGTTTAGGTAAAAATTTAACATCTTACGTCTTTTTCAGTTTCTCATCCCATCCATCTTTACGCCTATTACCTTCTGGGGATCGAAATTCGCCAAGATTCTGATATGGGTCTGACATGACATTTACACCTTCGTGTATGCTTGTCGGTTTCGAGTATATACCTACTCCCGAAATTACCTTCATAATTAAAAGTATAGCTACATACCAGCTACATCATAGTAGGTTTAGGTACATACCTATTAAAATAAAGTAGTATTTTTACAGTATTTAGGTAAAAAGTAAAGTAATTTTTGGTATTAGTCTTTTATAATAAATGTTTTTTTATTCAATTCGCAGAGTAGTTTGGTTTCCAACCGCAGGAAACCTTGTAAAAGCAAACAGATGTTTCCGAACGAATTGAATTAAAGAGAATTGTAATTATTTTTTCGCACAATTTGTTGGTTTTGAGTATAATCGCGCACAAAATGTGGCAACATTTTTATACTTTTCACTAATATTTATGAGTGGTCGCGTTGAAAAATAAAAGATATAACTTCTCACAAAATATGTAAAGCAATATAACGCCTCACATTATACTTTTGCCAAGCGTTGGATCTTTATTGTTAGATAGCTGGTGCCCGCGGCTTCGCTTGCGTGGAATATATAACTTATGTCCACTCTGAAATTCTGAATCAATTCTGAAACTATTGTGGTGAAAGAATTTTTTAAATCGGTTGAGTTCGAAGATTACCCCCTACATACAACTTTAGCTCTATAATTCCTTACATATTTCAAAACAGTCCCCCGCTGCTGCTGTCTGTCTGTATGTTCGCGATAATCTCAAAAACTACTTAACGTATTTTCATGGGGTTTTCACTACTGGAAAGAGCGTTAAAAGAAGAAACGAAGAAAAAAATTGCACCAATGCGAAGCCGGGAGCGGGTCGCTAGTATTAGAATCGTTTTAATTCCCTCTGAGCTGTTTCTGATCATACTTCTGATCACCTTATTGTAGTTTAAAAATATGTCTACCTATGTATAAAAATAATAAATAAAAAGTTCTTATATGTTTTGTAGGTTGTATTGTATTTAATTATTTGCGTTATAATGCGTAGCTGACTGTACTTAGTTACATTTGGAAAATTGATCACAGCTGCGACAACAGTGAATGGGACGAAATTGCGTATTACCATAGAGAAAATAGTACTTTAAAGTACTATTTACTCTATGGTATTACTGACGGAGACATATCAGAGTCAAACGCACATTCATGCATGTAGATGGATTCCCAGGTATTAATTTTATATTTATGAACAATTACTGTTTTATTATCCTGTTTACAAAGACACCCACGTATTATTTTCTCAGGTATTTCGTAGAGAATGCAATAAATTCCGTATGATTTAGTGCGAATGACTTACATACAGTAGTTTCTTTGTAAACATTGCAATTTTCATAAAGATGTGTGAGTAAAGACGAATGTTTATTATATTAATAGTACGACGCTTTATATTTTCCTGAAATTTCTACGCATTGTTTAAACTTGTGTTGTGATGAACTCGTTATTATTGGAAATATTCGACCACACAAAGCAACTGCGTCAGCGTAATACATATATCTTTTTAACCCCCGATGCCCGATTAAAAAACTGATGGGTGTTTGAATGGGTGTATCGGTGTGATGTATGGCATTGTAGCTTCCAAACAGTGATTTTGATGAGTTTTTTTGTTTGAACTTCCACAGGTTTTTTTTTTTTTTTTTTTTTTTTTTTTTTTTTTTTTTTTTTTTTTTTTTTTTTTTTTTTTATATAAAATACAATCCCTCCGACACAAGTCGTAGCCTATTTTTGCTAAACTCCTTCCATACCAGTTCTCGCTTTTATACTGCTCGCACATTTATCCTACATACTTTATCTTTCTTTTGTCCATCATCTTTCGTTCCATTACGGGTGGGATTCCCGTCTATCATTATCTATTCTGCTAATCTATCCTTATTCTATATTTTATTCCTTTCTTTTCCTTCGTCCTTTAATCCTTTATTCTTAATCCTTATTCTTTTCCTTTCCTTTGGTAGGGTTCAGGGTATAAGAAAATAATTGTACACATCGCTCTTATTGTAGTAAAACCTCAAATACATAAAAAATTTAAAATAGTCGAATTCGATCTAACATAAATTTACAAACATTATAATAATACAGATATAACAAATACCAACATTATGATTCGGTTACAGGTAGATGAGCTGTAGATGGGCTCTGTTAAAGTTAATAAGAGATTAAATATATTGACAGGTTATATAATACAAACTCAATTACAATTATCAACAATTAAAACAATTATAAACAATTAAAACAATTAAACGATTCAACGATTCACAATTTAAAACACATTTCTATGTACAATTTCACGTTTTGTTTCTATCTATCACCCTAGTTGCTACCAGTCTGCAATATTCTACAAAAACTTCTCTCCGGCTACTCGCGATCATCGCGCTAAGATTGGCTGGGCACACTTCCATATCCATCTTGTATTCTAGCTCCATTCTTTCCGTGGCGAAGACCGGGCACTCCAGCAGAACATGCGGGACATCCTCGTTCTTGCTGGAACAAATGCACGATGGGCTCTCCTTGCACTTGAACCGATGCAAGTACTCGGAGAACCCACCGTGCCCCGTCAAAACCTGAGTCATGACACCTTCAAGTTTCACCTTCCTCAGGGTCTTGTAAGCGTCTATGGCTCCAGGGAAGAACAGCTTGGTCACTCCAGCCGTAGCACCGTCCCTGTATCTTTGGTCCCATTCGTCAAGCGAGCGCATACGAATGCACCGCTTGACAAACGAGACCGGACACAGGTCGTACGCCGGCTTTCGTTTCCACTTCAGTGCGGCCTCCCTCGCGAGGCAGTCCGCCCTCTCATTACCCTCCAGACCAGCGTGAGCTTTAATCCAAAATATTTTCAATATTCTGTCTGTCTTATTGATTTTGTATAAGTTGGCTCTGGTTTCGGCTGCTAGAGGGTGTGAGCATTTACTCGCCGCGACGGACTGCAAAGCGGACCTCGAATCGCTGTATATTGCGACGGTTGTTTCGCTGCGACGGAGGGCTACCCTCGTCGCCTCACATAGCGCCAAGAGCTCTGCCTGGTAGACGGTGCAATACGGCGCCAGACCAAGCTTGACGGCCTTGGTTTCGGCGTCGCCCTTCCATAAGGATAGAGCGGCGCCAACCCGACCGTCAATCTTGCTGCCGTCCGTAAAGATGCGAAGATGGTAATCGCTGTTTGCATTAAGCTCGTCCTCGTCCACCAGGCTTCCGAACTCAAGGCTAACCAGCTCGGCGGGGTGGGGAGCCTCGGCCGCAAGAACCCCCCGCTCGATATCCCTGTCCTTGAGTTCCGGCTGTGGTACTCCCCTCTTGGCCTCATATAATGAGGCAGCCTCGCGAACTCGCAAGTCAAGGGGGAGTATCCCAGCCAGTAGTAAGGCTGAGTTCAGGGACACCGTTCGGTAGGCTCTGCAGATTTTCTGCGCGAAACCCCGCTGCACAGCGTTCAAGATCCGCATAATCCCCACTCTGCGGGTCGCAGGTGCCCACGCACTCGCAGAGTAGGTGATTATTGGTTCCACCGCGGCGATATAAATGGAGCGAACGACCTCGGGATGGAGGCCCCAACTGACTTTAGCTGCCCTCCCGAGCTGCTTATAGACCCCGAGGGCCTTCTTAGTCACATTTTTAACGTGATCCTTGAAGGTGAGACCCCTGTCTATCGTCAGTCCCAGCAATTTGATTTTGTCCCTCATGGCAATGTCAATCCCGCCCATGGTAAGGCGTGGCGTGTCAAACTTAAGCTTCCTGGTCAGCACCATGGCGTTCGTTTTGCCTGGTGCGAACCTCAGCTTATTTTTGACACCCCACTCCAGAACATGCGCGAGAGTGGCATTGGCATTCTGCTCTATCTGGAGCGCTCCGTCTCCATCAAAGACGAGGACCACGTCGTCCGCGAAGGCCTGGCAGTAGACGCCTCTACCGTCCAGGCTCCGCAGCAACGGGTCGAGCGTCAGGTTCCAGAGCAAGGGTCCGGCTATTGACCCTTGGATGCAGCCCCTGCTTGGCTCGGCATTATGGACCTCGCCGCAGTATCTGACGCTAACCGTCCTGTCGGCGAGGTAGCTGTCAAAGACTCGCCTCAAGTTTACCGGGCAACCCGCTTTCGCCAGTCTGACTCTGACCATGGGCCACCAGACGCTGTCGAAGGCCCCCTCTATGTCCAATGACACTAATATTACTATTTTCTTGTTATCAAGCTTTTCGTATATTCGCGACATTAGGTCATAGAGGGCGCCTTCGGTGCTCTTCTGGGGCACAAAGCCATACTGGCGGTCGCTTATCCCCGGCAAAAGATGGTATTTGAGGCGAGCCACAAGCATTTTCTCATATACCTTTCCAAGCACGGGCAGCAATCCAATTGGTCGGAACGACTTGGGGACGGTGTAACTATCCCTCCCCGGCTTCCGAAGGACGATCACTGCTGCTTCTTTCCATATTTTTGGAAAAATATGGTGGGCCATACAGCTGTTAAGTAACCCCAAGAAAACCTTGGGGTTACAGCCGATGGCCCTGGAGCAGATGTCAGCAGTGAGCCCGTCGGAGCCAGGGGCCTTCTTCGGATTGAAGGACTTCACCGCCATTTCCAGCTCGGTCAGCGTGAACGGGGGGTCGCAGGGCGAGTCTTGCTCCCCTACGTTCACCCTGTCCGCCTCCGCTCTGATCTGGCGGTGAACTCCCTCATCCGAAGTTGCGTGGTCTTTCGGGTAGAACACCTCCGCAAGCCACTCCGCCGATTCCCTCGCGTCGAGAACCCTACCGTCTCGAACCAGCGGCGCGTCCTCCCCTCTGACTGCCGTTCTTCCAATCACTCTATAGATGCCATCCCACACGCTCTCGCCACTCTGCCGCTCGCAGAAGGACTTCCAGGAGTCTGTCTGAGCCCGCCTCACGGCCTCCTCATACTCCGCCTTCTTCTGAACGTATTGCTCTACGACCCACGCCCGTCGGACGGGTGCGGCGTTCCTGATTCTATTTTTCCTGGTGGCGACCTCCTTCTTCAAGATTTCCAGGTCCTGCGACCACCACGGCAGCGCCAGCTTTTCCCTCGTCCCCCTCCTCGGTATGGCATGGTCAGACGCCTCAATTATTAATTTGGTATAATTTTGTACAGCCGAAATAGTTTGTTCCCTATCCGGTACAACACCCTCTTTAACTTCGTATTTTTCAATAAGTTCTAAAATTTTGAATCTAAACTTTTGCCAATCTGCTTTATTGGTGTTGTACCTTCTGGTCGTTCTGACCACTTCCATTCCTCGGGAAGGTCCGAGGTTCAGCCTGAATGCGATGCCGTTGTGGTCGGAGCCCGTCAAATCGTTGAGGACCTTCCAGCCTTCCACCAGGTCTAATAGGTCATGTGAACATGCAGTCACGTCCACATGACTACAGAAACGCCGCCCCCCTCGGACAGTGTCGAAGGTCGGAGCATCTCCGACGTTCAGAATTTCGAGGCCAAGCTCCTCCAAACTACCCGAAAGTTCCTCCCCCCTCAGGTCAATCCTATCGCTGCCCCACCATGGACTCTTTGCATTTGCATCTCCACCCACCAACCACCTCCCAGCTCCCAGCTTGGCCCCCACTCTCCTCAGGTGCCCGATGTAGGGTTCAATTGGCTGGTTCGGCTCGAAATAGAGGGAGGTAAGCGTTGTCGTCCAGCGCCCCATCCGTATCCCCACCACCACGATGTTATTGGTGGTGAGTTCTGGGTACTGTATGATTTTAAGGCTGCTATCGAAAACTACTATAGCAGCCTTAACAGTACCCTCTTCTGGAGTAGGGTTTTGGAAGACTCGCATCCCCCTCCGACCCCGAACCGTGCCAGCCGCCCCCACATAGGGCTCCTGGAGGAGAGCTACGGCCGTTCCTCTCTTTCCTGCTTCCACTAGGAGCTCGGAGGTAGCTAGTCGGCTTCGTTGCAAATTGACTTGCAAGAGCCCATAGGTGCGGCCGCCGCCGGGGGTGCCCTTAGCAATACTGAGTGGCGGAGCGTGCGATGGCATCCCATTTCACTCTCACGGGGCACGCCGGACTGAGTGCATTGTGCCCGCGATTTCCGAGCTTGGCCACAGCACAGTTATGACAGGCTGGGGGAGTTCCCGCCTTCCATTCGGGGCACATCATCTTCAGATGATGCCCCCCGCAATGGCTGCATAGGTCCTCCCCCCCCGTACAAAACTTTTTGCTGTGGCCATAGCCCAGACATCTCGTGCACTGCACCAAGGGCGACTGATCCGCGACCCTGACACGTTGAAGGTCAACGTGTAGGACCCCCAGTTCCGTCGCCCTTCTCCACACCTCCGGGGAGGTGCTCAGGACGATGTGCCCCGTGAGCGGGTTCCTCGCTTTCCTTCTATACTTTACTTTCATCCTCGACTTCTTTTCGTCGAGGCCCTCAAACAGGGACCTATTCTGGTTCCTGATCGCCTTTAGGACGTCCTCGTCGTTATTTACCAGGAGAACGTCCCAAAGGATCAGCAGAGGGTCCCTGTTTTCGACCTCGCCGCAAAGGAGTCGCTTTCCCGAGTTCTCGATCCTATCCTTTATTTTCTTCCTTTCTTCCTCCGTACTGCAGCTCATAACTATCTTTCTGTCTTTAGCCTTTCGCACTCTTTCAACCCTAACCCAGCCTTCCCTCGCGTTGACCGCCTCCCTGATTTTTTCCAACACCTGCTCCCCGGTGTCCGTGACGTCCTCCGACGTCACGACCACCGAGTGCAGGGTTGGTTTTTCCACCGGATTACGTGCTACGGCCTCCGCGTAGGACCTCACGGGACCAGCTGATTTTTCCTTTCTCATGTTCTCTTCAAATTGCTTTATTAATACTGCATGGTCCTTTAGGGCGGCTCTTAACAAGGCCGAGTGTTTTTCTAGAGCTTCCAAAATTTTGTCATCTGTCTGAACTACATGTGCCGGGGGAGGAGGGGACTTAATCTCCCCCTTCCCCGACCCCGCTTTATTGCTACCTTTCCCTTCGGACTCCACCTCCTTCACCAGGGCGAAGAGCCGGTCGAGGGCCTGAAGCACGCTAGTTTTAATTTCTGCCTTTATGTTCCTAGAGGCACTGAGGCTGAGCTTTGCCACTTTCAGGCATGCTCTCGCCTCAGTGACTCTGTCCGGATAGTCTATTTTTTGCGTGACCCGCGCCGTGCTCGCCGCCGGGGGCAGAGGGGAGATGGAGACTTTCCCAGTCTCCCACTCCCCTATGCTCCTCCTAACGTTCAGTGGTGGAGGAGGCGGAGTCCCCTGGGATTTACCGGCTTGAGCCGGTTTCGCACGATCCGCCGCTGGAGACCGCAGCATCTCGGAGGGATTTTTGTCGTAATATATGAAGTCGGCCGTGTAAGGGCCTCGTTCCAAAATTTTTCGAACGAGCTGTAGAGGGGCTCGTCGAATGACTAAAGACTAAAGAGCTGTATAGGGGCTCGTCGAAAAGTTTGCAGCCGGTTGAGTCGGTGGCCCAAACGGTCGAGGGACCCAAAGATTTGGGGGCCCAAAAGTTCGGCAACCCAAAAATTTGGGAGCCCAAAAGTTTTTAATTATACAATAAATTTAAATAGTCTATAAGCTATTACAATATTATTCAAAGTGATGAGCTGTAAAGGGCTCTGTCACAGTACAATATGTATAACACTTAATATTGAAATTAAAACAATTAAAATAATTAAAATAATTAAATAACAGTTAAAATAATGTACGGGATAATCAGTTAAAAAATATAAAATTCAATGTCAGTTATGAGTTAAAATACACACAAAAATACGCTAAAATAGTATACAATACAATTTTTTTAAACAATAAATAGTCAAATTAATATCAATAATAAGTAAAATAAAATAAATTTACATTCAATGTCAATTTAATTTTTATAAAATTAGAGCTGTATATGGGCTCCTGTCATTGATTAAAATAGATCTTAGCTAGTGCTAATTTAATAATTAGCCTAGCAAGTCTAATAAAACTTAAACTAACTTATCCTAACTTAACCTAAGTCTCTGTGACTATTTGGTCAGAATCCAAGTCGGGTCCCCCGGCCACCGAGACACCCCAGAGGTTTGGGAGGGAAGGAGGGGATAGCCAATAGGGGGGAAGGAAAGGTATCAGAGTGAGATCGGTTTAAGGAAGATTTTGAATAAATTTAGTAAATGCCAAACGAAACCGGGTGTGGTAGTAGCGTAGTGCGACAGGTCACCGGACAGGCCTCGTCGAGACCTATCCAACAACGTACCACACGTCCACGTACCACCAAGGATAAGGGAATTATTCGGTTTTTAAAATTTTTGCAGGCAAAGCCAGGTGGGAAAATAGTGTTATCCACCAAGCTGGGAAAAAAGGTGGTCTTTTTCCGAATCCGATGACGCGTCTCGCCGAATTTTAGCTCTTCTAGTTCCGAAGTTATGAGCGTTTAAAGATGTTAAAATTAAATCCGGCGGACACGTCCGCGTGCAGGCGATAGTATGCCGCGGATCAGCTTGGATTGATAACAACTGCTTGTTTTTCTGGGTTTTCCCGGTCCCCGTTGAGCCCGAGCCTGGAGTTGCTTGTGTTTTCTAGTCCAACTTTTCGCGAGGAGTCCAATGGTGTGCTTCTTTCTTCAATCCGACGTTCCTGGACACCGGGATAAGCGTCAGCAACTGTGCGGGTTGAAGAAAACTTCAACGTCTTATGGCGTTATAACCAGACGTCCGATTCAGCTGCCTTTTCCGGTTATCTCACTTTTTTAAGATTGTCTATCGATCTGTATAGATTTTAATTGAGAATTTTGAATTTTGAAGAACTTTGTTTTGATTTTAAAATTGCGTCTTCGATTTTAGCACTATTTTCACTTATTTTGTTTTAGTCGATATCTTCCTTGTTTGTGAGCCGAAAAATCTGATTCAAAAACTAAAAAATAGAGCGAGAGACGCTGCACACCACTATATAAATAGTTTCTTCGCGACTTCTTCCTCTGGAGGAGTGCTGGCTTCCGAAAACAGAGCACTTTTCCGGAAAACAAAACTCGCGATTTCTCCGGGTTCCGTGGGCCGATTTGCAAAATTCCTTCACGGGAGCACTCGTCTGGTCTATCCGCTGCTACCCGTCGCTATGGTTGTTTTCTCCGGGGCCCACTAAGGGGACCCAATTTTGGGACCCGCGGAATTCCGATCGTACCGCTGCTCCTAGGACCGGAAAAGTCCGGGATATTCGGGACAAATAGTATGAAGGTACCGGCTATAGGGTGGTACCTCTCACTACACGATTTCGCACACAAATCTCACGGCATATGCACTCAAAGTTTTTAAAACGGAATTTTCACTGGTTTTTCCTCTGTAACTTTCACAATTTTCTTCTGATTTTGAAAATAAATAGAGCGCCAGATAGCCTGTGCTTTTCCGCGTCTAATGATGTATAGCACTTGTATTTATCTGATTTTTTGCCACGCACATCTATTTTTTAAACAATTTAAACGCCAACGGAGCAAGATACCCGTCCGGTCCGAATCTATGTAGGAGTTGCGATTAACTTCCACAGGTTGGATTGATGTGAAATTTTGTATACTGTTACTTCGATGGTATGTTCCAAATTTCAGCTTTTCAGACTTGGAGACTTTTGGCTGTGCGTTGATAGCCAGTAAAAAGTTTCCAAGTAAGTATATATATTATATTACTTACTTTGAATCCAGTAAGTACTTAAGTAAGTCCAGCCAAAAGTATAGTTATATATTACTTTTACATATTCAGTAGCACTACCATGAGTTGCTATCGAAATTTGACGTTAGTTTACTTCTGTCGATAACGAATAAACTAGCTTCGAATTGTTTACAATATAAGTCGCACCATGAGTTTCGCTAATGTTTACTTTACTCGCTAACGCTAAATCGATTGTATCTAACTTCATTCTTAATAAAGCTATCTCTTTTTAAATGTACTTGAACGAAAGAGAAGGATATAGGATTACCTACGTTCATACCATGGAGAATAAAGGTAAGGAGGCCCAACTCTATACTTGAGAAAGTGTCCGTCGAATATGCTCAATTAGGCGGCGCTGTAATAGAATTGGGATGTGACACACTAGTAGCATTTTATTTACGGTTATTACATGAACTACGCAACCAACCAATCATAAAACACCAAAAAATAATATTATCATTGAAATGCCTACTTAAACAACAATATAGAGTATATAAAAATATATTCACGACTTTTCACCCTTCAATTTGCTAGTGAAACATTTAACTACTAACGTTACGGTATTTCTCGAGACCATCAGTCAAATTTGTAACTCATGGTACCGATTTTGTATAGAAATGTTAAGTTGACGTTAGTCGCTAGTGACTACATTCGATAGGTTTTTTACTTATGCAACTCATGGTACCGATTTTAGTTCTTTGAGTGACCGCTAGAGGCGCTGTACAATTTTCCATACAAATATTTTACGTTCTCGCTCATCTCTCGCTAGCGAGTTCAGTCGTCATAAACTCATGGTAGTGCTACAGAATGGATAATCACTATGTGGGTGTTTCTTTGTCCGAAATTATTGAGGGATGTACTTTTATTATTATTATTTTTTAAATTTAGACCAGTTCTTGTGTAAAAATTAAAAAGCTGAGCTCGATCAAAGCTGCGGGTGATGACTATAAAAATAGAGACATGACTTACATTTGAGAACATGTCTAAAGTATAAACCATTATTATGCGTTTTAAGTAGATGCGTCTTTTACCATGCCGTTGGTATGTGGGTCTGTTTCTTTGTCCGAGATTATTGAGGGATGTAAGTACTTTTATTATTATTATTTTTAAAACTTCGACCAGTTCAGCCGCAGCGACCACAACGTTGAGTACTGGATAGAAAGAAGCTTATGTAATAACTGCTCGTAAAATCATTGCACCACTTAAGTGGTAGGAAATTTTTTCGTTTTGAATTGTTATCTTTTTAAATTTTTTTCTAAGTTAAGAATGCTATATGCTCTTTACTCTTTGGGTCCGATGTCGCGATCAACATGTCAAATATATCTTAGATTTATGTATATTCAATGGTAAAATGAATCGGCTTTAATAAACATCGGACTGGCGTTATCTACAGACCAACTAGTTATCGCCAACAACCCACATAATTTTACCGTTATCGGAAACATATTATGTGACTGGTAGTTAGATATGTATTCGGTTTACTTTTATATAACATTTAATAATAAAAATAGGACATCTAATGCCTGTGATTATAGTGATCACAAAAATATACAGTTTCGAAAAAATATTACCATATAAATATTTGTAGATTTCCATAATGCTTGATCTGACTGAATCCATCAAAGTGCGAGTTAAAGAATTAAAATGGACATAAAATGCATGAATTTTCAAAGGACTTTTTAGTGGACAAAGGTAACTGGGAGACCACCATCAAATGTGTTTGGAACACAAACACATTAGTAATGTTTTGTTGCGTTTCAATGTTAAAGTAATGGATGCAAGAGCTCTATCCCTTCAACGCAAGTGCGCCTTGCTCTTGCTTGTATTTATAGACGACGGCAATCATCTAAACCTCTTCGACCATGTCTGAAACCTGAACATGCTGGAAACTGTCTGCCCGCGGTTATCACCCCGCTACAAAATGAGGCTGTAATAAATTCTTATATCTGCATCCCTCCTAGTATTGCTTGTGTTCTTGTTTAAGGACAAGAAATACTGCCACCTACATGCCTTTATCTCTGGAACCCTTTTTATTAAAATACAAATATTTTTCTTGAATAGTTCTCAACACATTAAGCTATCAGCTTTTAAAAGCTTGAGGGCTTAAATATCGCGGATCGAAGTATCATTTCCGATTACTGCGATGAACAGTCTGCTAACCTGCATCCACAGTCACACTGCGACCTTTGCTATCTTGTCGCTACGTGCGTGGCCACTACCAAAGACCATGTCCTTGTACTACGAATGAAGCTTATGTGTGGTCTGCGCATTTGACTCGATAATATTGTAACTTTAATTCTCTGTTTCGTCTTCATTGCAGATTTTATAAGCTCATAAATGTAGAACCCCGTTATAGCTCTTGTTTTTTTACAAGGCCAACAAGTTAGGGACCACGTCTCTGGACCCAATGATATTATTTGAACTTAAAAATGTGGTAATGCCGCACGGTGATACACAGAGAGTGCCTATATCAGTACTTTGACTTTCTCATGAGTATTTAAATCTTGGGCTCATGTAGTCAATATCATTTTGAATACAAACCAATGAGCGCAATGAAATGATGTGAAACGAAAACTTTGGATTCCATTCGCCGACTTTATTTGTGATAAGATTTCTTTTTTTGTTAAGTAGCTATTGACAATCTCAATTAAAAAAATATAAATAAATAAAATATAAAATAAAAACATTAAAAAATTATGCTGTCTGACCTTTAATGTAAGTGCAAAATGTTTAGCTAGTCTATTGCCTACTTACTCATCTTTAACAATAAAAAATAAACTAATAATTCAACAACTAAATTGAATTGCGCAATTAGCTTGGTAATAAATAGTACATAATACGATATATCTTTTAGTATATAAAGTATTTCTCCCATAATTATCCTTACATAGTGTAATTGAGCCTATGTAGGTAAGCCATGTAAATTTATTTTTCGGCTTGGTTGCAAAATATTGTTTATTTTTCCTAGTTACAAAAAACTTAGTTGGGTTTTATTATGTATATATATAAACCTTCCTTAAAAATTATCAATTGTAGTGAAAATCGCATCAAAATCCGTTGCATGGTTTAGGAGGTTAGCGGATATACAGATAAGCAGATGGAAAGTCGTGTGTTTGTTTATAATTTTTGATTACAGCTTTTATATAGATTTTAGTGAAGAATTTAACACTGTTAACTTCGTTAAGAATCCAATATATCTTTTTTTAACACATTGTGTTTCTCACATCTTTAAATTAAATACTAAACTAAAAACAAGTAATTACATCTTAATGTAACCACTCAATGACTAATTACTTAAATTAACGTATAATCCTATGCTAGTTACACAATTATTTACATTTTAAATTATGAAATATATATACACGACTAACTATTTTATCGAGAATGCGATGTCATAGGTTATTAAACGTTGTTGCGATCCGATAAACCTGCGATTACTTTCTAAACGAGTGAAAATTTACTAGGTTTTCTTAGTTGATAGATACTTAATTAGATTGTTGAAAAAGAAAAATTATAATATCTCAAATTGTTAAGATTACGTTATTTCTTTTTTTTTTTTTTATTTTATATAAGGGCACCTGTAATAGGTATCTGAAAGAATTGGTGGTCTTAACTTCGCGCCACTTATTTAAATCGCGAAAATAATGAAACATACGCCAGCAATACCAATCTTTTAGAGAATCCTTTATAGATGATTGACAATGACAATCCAATTTTAGATGTTACATTATAGCTACAAAGTTTTCATGAATATAATAGCGATACAAATAAGATTTTCAAAATCCAAGTTATATCTACATTAATCACTCTTTTTCACAGTGTGACCGATTTTCTAGACCAGCAATCTTCGATAACCTGTGAAGTCCTGACAATATAATTTACAATAGTACAAGTGCTATGCGATATAAAATATGTATATATTGTGTGCCATGACTAAACACTGTGGGTGACAAACATCTGTGTCAACTAACATCGTTTATATAGACCTTTTTTATTAAGTTCAAAATTCCATTCATTTCTCGTACATTTGAATTTTTATTTATTTAGGACAAACACAGAATTTGAAACAAAAAGAGCATAGTGACTAAGATTGATTCGTATTAAACGAGAGTATGGGTATAATAATAAGAATTATTAGACTTACAAATCCTGACATAGTATAAATTGAAGTCGCTGTCCGAGTCTGTCTGTCTGTATATCTACTAACTTACTCCTAAAACACGGAATTGAAATTGATGTGGTTTTCAACATGAGTTAGATAATTTTATTGACGGAAGGATAGTTTATAATAAAAATCTTATTAAGCTTGAAAAAAAAATGCAATTTGTGAAGAGAATATGCGACAGAAGAGGTTCGTTATAAAAAAAAATTAATATACTGTGAAAAGTAAATACTCGTAATATATTATTAGGGGTTAAAGTATGAAATTGCCGATTTGTACTGAAAAATAAAAATTCGTTTTTTTTTTAATTTAACATATTTATTTAATCAAAATAATTACCATTATTATCTATACATTGCTGCCATCTAATAGGAAGCTCATTTATGCCTTTGCGATAGAACTCTGGTGATCTAGATTCGACAAACTGTGTGAAAGCATTTTGCACTGCCTCCTGAGAAGAAAACTTTTTATCACGCAGAAAATTGTCCAAATCACGAAAAAAATGGTAGTCCGTTGGAGCAAGGTCTGGCGAATACGGAGGGTGACGAATGGTTTCTAATTGCAGTTCCTGTAGAGTTAAAACGGTTTCTCGTGCTGTATGAGGTCTCGCGTTATCATGGAGCAATAATGGTGAAGATCGATTCATAAGTCGGGGCTGTTTCACTGCTAGTTTCGCTATCATTGTTCGGAGTTCGGCGCAGTAGACATCTGCCGTTATTGCTTGACCAGATCGGAGAAAGCTATAGTGAATAACACCACGCTGAGACCACCAAACAGTTACCATTACCTTTTTATTGGTAAGCTTTGCTTTAGGACACTGTTGCGGCGTTTGACCTGGGGTCAGCCATTGCATTTTCCGCTTACGATTATCTTAAAGAATCCATTTTTCATCACATGTCACAATTCGATCCAATATTCCTTCATTTCTGTATCGATTCAACAAGGCAACGCAAGTTTCAACACGCGTTTCTTTCTGCAGATCAGTCAAATCATGAGGCACCCATTTTTCTAATTTTTTTATTTTATTGATTTGACGCAAATGAGTCAATATTGTTGGTAAGGTAACGTTAAACCATGCCGCTAATTCCTGGGTAGTTTGGCTCGGATCGGCTTCCACCATCTCTTTCAAATCATTGTTATTCACCTGTGTAGGCGGTCTTCCACGTGGTTCGTTCTTCAAATCGAAGTTTCCATCACGAAAGCGTTTAAACCAAAATCGCACAGTGCGTTCATTAGCAGTCCCCTCTCCAAACGCAACATTAATATTGCGAGCTGTTTCTGCCGCGTTAGTTCCGCGTCGGAACTCGTATTCAAAAATCACACGAATTTTCGAAGTATCCATCTTTATTGTCTAAGCTGAATAAAAAAAACAACTGAAAGTTGATAATCGAATGTTGCACATTTTTTAAAAGAAGAACTACATAGGTACCGTATGAAAAAAGTTTCACTCAAAAATCTCAAACCATGAAGGTTCTATGTCAATTCGAAGTACCTATTACAATAAAACGGCAATTTCATACTTTAACCCCTATTATTAACACATGACCCAAATTGTATTTATAGGAACAAAAACAATATAGTTGTTTTCTATAACTGTAAAATGGCAATTTGGCTTTACAATGTACCAAATAAACATTTTTCTTTCTTTCATTCTTTTCTTTCTTTCAGTATGGCCGTAAGTATTACTTAAAATTGGTTTTAAATAGATAATTTTTTTTCTCAATTAATCAGCAAATAGCTTTCAGAGCTATAATGTAATGTTTTTGATGTTCCAGCGAGCATAAGCTCAACATAAGTTGAGTAACATAACATAAATATTGAAAAATGATTTCAATATTAATTGACCGTGTTTTCGTGATTGAATTGTGTGCTAGATTTTTATTTTACATGTAAGTACACGTCATCAGTCTTGGACCACAGCAGTGGAATTTAGTATTTTCCAAATTCTATTTTTTTTAAATATTCCTACTAATAATACGCTAACGTTTGTGAGGATGGTTGTTACTCTTTCACGCAAAAACTTCTCAATTGTTTAGGATGAAATTTAGTACGGATTGAATTATAGGATACTTTTTATACTGGAAAATTGTTAGGTCCCCGAGGGATCGTCTAAAAATTTTAAAAATGGGCGCCACCGTCGTCACAGCGATAAAGATATATTTTCTCAGGTGTTCTCAGATGTTGTATTTTTCATTTTTTAACGCGGACGAAGTCGCGGGCACCAGCTAGTCTCACATACGAGTAAATAAATACTTTTTCTATATCTTTATATATATAAAAATTACGAGTCATGTTGTGTCTCCGGTATGAACTACAAAACTACTGAACCGATTTTGATAAAAGATAGTATAGTTTTTATTTTGAACCCGGGCGAAGCCGGGTGCGTGTAGCTAGTAATATAAAATTTTATTACGGTAAAGACTGTTAGGCGTTATATATGGATTACAAAAGACGACGATTCGCACAATATGGATATTTAATCAAGTGCACTTATTATTTATCTTACAGTTTGTTTTGTTTACTCAGTGAATGACCTCGAAACTCTTCATTAAGTACATATTTAATAAATTACTTTTGGCCAATTAATTAAATCTAGTGGTACACGGATAGCATGATTATTAGACTGGGTTAGCACATGTACCTACTTTGAAAACATAACATAATATCGATGATAATTAATATTACCCATTTTTGGCGAATCAATATTATATGGATGCCAATATCTATTATTCGTTTAAATAAAACTAAAGTCCACGCCACCAAACAAGTCTCGCGGCTAAAACATGAACTAAAATTGGCACAAATAAATTTCGCAAGAATATAAATAGCAATTTTTTTCGCCTTCTCTGGATACAAACTATAGTTGTTTTTAATAATTCTAATTTAATCCGGGCAAATACGCGGACAGAACATTATACCCACTTTGTCTAATTATAGACTTATTCTAGACGGGTGTTTGGTGAACGCACGGCCCAAGAGTCGGGTCTAGGTTTATTGTCGTCCACGCTTGTATGCTATTCCATTGTATTGTTTTGTGCGTGCATTCGATAAACTTTGTTTATCTTAAATGAGCGATACACTGGTCAATGACACCGCTCTGAAATAGTGTAGTGTAAGTATGTTCATTATTGCGATGTTCGTCGATAGCTCACTCGCAATTACATGATCGCTTCGCAGGATAACTTCATTAACAAATACAATCAATTCGACTCCACTGTGTTTCCGAGATAATTCACTTTTCTTTTCGTCACTTTCTTTTGTTCATGCGTTTTTTAATTTATACAACCGCTACAGGAAACATGATCTTAATCTTTTTTTAAATATTTTGCATTGTGCATACCTACGTTTTCATGTTGTGCATAAATTGTTCTTACTGATATTTCTGAGCGACTATCAACGCAAAGTAGGTAGGTACATATACCTACTTAAAATTCATTCAATACATGCAATACTCTCTTTTATGTTTAGTCATAAATCTCTATGAATAAAAATCGATGTGTGTATGTTTGTTTCCAATGGACTTCAAAAATCGCTTAACTGCTCACCGTGAAATTTTGTATAGGTAAAGGTTGTCAGGGTTTTAAAAAAGGATGCCTGGTATCTTAAATTCAGGGATACGGGCGAAGACGCGGGCAAAATAGTTTTCTATGATGACAACTAATTTTTGAACTTCTTTAAGCGCGTCGGGCACTTCTTGTGTGGGAAAAAACAGTGAACTCGCAACGTCACGCTCAGTGACGTTTAATTGTACGAAATAAGCGCCATCTATCCGAATTAATACGCACTTCTTGGTGATATTAGCTATCTGTATGAAGCTCGCTAATGGTAGAGGGCGCCTTTCCATCGGTATTAGGAAAAGGACCATTCACAGTGCCCGTACTCTGCTGACAGGTCCGAAGCATCCATCGATAGGTAGTTTTCTAATGTTATATACCTACACATTATATACTTTGTATATTGTGTATACAAATAGAAGAAGCCGCAACTACGCCTTGAGCGTTATCAGTCACCGCAGGTAATGAGACGATATACTCGATGATAGTGCGTTTTAAGTTAGATAACACACTAACTTAAAACGCACTATTCATCAGGTTTCTTGACTATAAAAATATATAATACAGTTATCTATTATATCTACTTATATTTTTATATATACTTCATACATGCAGAGTATTCTGAGAGATACTCTGCATATAGAAAATAATATTTGTGCGAGACGACTACTAAACCCCTTTTGGAGTTTATTGGAGTTTACTCCCTAAAACGGGAGCGGGAGCGGGGCTCCCGTTTTTTTTTTGTTGAAAGATATGAATAAACAAGTTAAGTGAAGAATGTTAGTTTTTTTAGGATAATTTTCCATATACCGAATTTCATGCTTACATTTACAAATGAAAGTAAATAGTAATGAAATTAAAGTGTTAGGGCTTATATACCCATAGTAGTGGTAAACACGCATCTTTAACCCATGTTGAGAACACTCAAACATTTTTCTTTAAGTTAAGGTTAACTCAGACAAACTGACGGTCCACTTGATGGTAGGTGGCTACCGTCGCCTATAACACAAGCGACGCCACCAGGTACTGCAAGTGCGCTGCCGACTATAGTCAGGTTAAGGATAAGGGATTCGAAAAGGATAGGGAAATAGGCTCTGACCCTAACTCACTCCCAGAACACAGAAGCACACATGCTGTTATTTTACAGTGGTATTCTGTGAGGGGGTAGTTTCTGCCGCCAGTCGCGCTGCCCCTACCTTCACATCCAGACCAGAGCTAGCTTTGAAAAATGATCCTGCCGGGAGTCGAACCCGAGATCCCTAGCTTAACCACTCATTCAACGGGCTCGTCAAAAAATAAAAACATTTATAAAAAGACGCAATTTATAAAAAACATTTATAAAAGACTAGAAAAAGTAATCCCTATATACTTACGTTGTCTTACATTATTTCTATCTACTTATACCTAACCGTCTCTATGGAACATCACAGACTAGGGTTATCTTCTGGGTCTGACACTTGACCTATCGCATCGGCTTATTTTTACGTCACTAACTATATTACATTATATTGGTAACAATAATTTATTATGTTGCAATGAAACTCATCCAGCATGCGATTGTATCTTTGTTTTTTATCAATCTAATTGAAAAATAAAGTAACCTCTCCAGTTTAATTATTAATACTAAGTTAATACGTGGGAGGTCTAAAATACGTGGGGGCCCAGTAACCATTCTCTTGATAATGAAATTTAAAATGACCCTGAATCTGGCGGACATCCGACAAAAAAAAGTTTGCCTAGGGATATCTAGAGAAAAAATAAAGTTACTGCAAATGTTATAAAAATGGATGTTGTTCGTTAACTCGACATCTTCATGTGGTTAATTTCAAATTATTATTATTATTTTTGATAAAGAATTTTTTATAATCAAAAATAATTTAGTATTATCTCAGATTATTAAATTATTGAAAATTAATTTCGACTTACTTATAGTAATTATAAATCGACTTTTTAAATGTGTTTTTTTTAATTATTTGAAATTTATTTTAGATTTTTTGATGAGATATATCTACATTAAAAATCACTTAAAAATAAATTTAAAAAAGAAATTTGAAGATTTTTTCAAGTTTATTACCTGGATTAACCTGGAATAACGTTAGGTTCCCAAAGGGATCGTCCAAAAATATTAAACAATGGCAGCCTGTGTGTGTGTGCACTTTTCTTCTCTTGTAATATAATCTACACTGCGCCGAGTATGAACGATAGCTGGGGCATTAACCCCGCACTCTTATCAAAGCTACCCATATTACCTACATACTACGAGTATGTGCGCCACCAGATCAAGCTTTATGTTTGTAATTTCAATTAACTTATTTCAAAGGCACGACTTCTGTTATTGAATTTAATGGATCACAAAATTAAGTAGGTACTTATTATCTACTAGTTATTAGACAGTAAAAAAAAGGTATTTAGCTGACCTTTTTCCATTTTAAATTGGTTGTCATTTTTTTATATATCATCTTGTCAATATTCAGTTCGGTTAAATTTTTCATTTAGTTATTAAAAATAAGTCTTTTTCCTTCTTCCACCATTTTCAATTTCAATTATTAAAAAAATCTTCCGACAGCCAGTCACTGCTACACTACTATGGAAAGTTTCCAAGTAAGGTACTAAGTAGGTTCACATATATAAATATGTATATGTAAGTTATATTTGATCAAGTGTCAACATGTTGTTGGCTTATCACACTGAGCTCGCTGTGTTCCTACAAATAAAGGAGCCTTTGTGTCTGAACCCAACCCTACTGACAACCCCACCGGATGCGACCTACCTGAAAAAAAAAAAATCTTCGCTACCTATTCGCTACTAACTGAATCAAACACAATAGTAAGTAATATTATATACAATCTAAATATGTAAGTACTAAGATAAAATTTAATTAAATATTTTATTAGCTACCTTTGTGGAAGGGGCGAATATTTTGTATAAAGAAATTCTTACCATTACCTACGCTTACCTACTTATATTATATTTTTGTAACTACATAATTATGTACGATGCGGACCCACCGTTACCACCGGTCATACCACTGGTCACGTACGATTGAACAACAAGCAACGCCCTAAAGCGGTCCCTAGACGATCATGCGGCATGACATGCGTTTACGTGAAATATCATGCTGCATGTCATGCCGCAAGATCGTCTAGAGACCGCTATACAATCATGCGTGTATGTCAGTCATAGATTGCAGGATGAAAAATAAAAGGAACTATCAATCAATTGCCAGCACGTAGTTGGATGTCATTCCCATCAATCAATACAATTAAACGGTCACGTATGCATGACAGCACGTAACGCATGTCATGCTGCATGATCGTCTAGGGACCGCTTAACACTGTCTCAGGGGTCTCGAGTTCGATTCCCAGCAAGGTCAACTTTGGAAATTAACTTTTCAAATTTGGCTCTGAGGGCCTAGTGCGAGTTTTACTCGATCAAACGCGACGAACAAGTAAATGTCAATTTGTATGGGAATGAAGCAGCGCCACCTGGTGGCTCACATGTATGTCTGCTTCATTCCCATACAAATTGACATTTACGTGTTCGTCGCGTTTGATCGAGTAAAACTCGCACTAGGCCCTCTGGTCTGGATTTGAAAAGTAGTGGCAGGACATGCTGCATTTCGCAGTCATTTGGGTAGCTCGTCTGGCGGCAGTAACCACCCCCTTACAGAAGACGGTAGGTGCAATATCAGAAGATGAAAAGATCAATAATGAATAAGATCAGCGTTGTAGCTGCTACGACTACATTCTGAGCGGAGACCATTTTGGCACACTCCGATAAATTGTAAAATAGCAATTATGGTAAAGTACCACATAAACATTTTTTCTTTCTTTCTTTCAATATAGTATGTGTGGAGTTGTGTTTCGGTGAGTGAGTAAGAGACGCCAGACAACCCATTTCCCCATCCTTTCCTAATCCCTATCCTTAATCCTACTATGATCGGCAGCATCAGTGGCGTTGCTTGGGTTTAGTTGTTATTTCGCACGAATTTATTTCGTGTTACAGACGACCGCAGCCACTTACCATCAAATGAACCGTCATAAACCACAAAACAAAATTTTAGAATTTATCAAAATATAGGTGCTGTAAGAAAGGCTTCTTCTTAATCGTGGGTCGACAAAAATAAGATTGTATGGTATGTCGAAATTTTATTGTTACACAATATTTTTCGATAGAATTATATTAAAGTGTTTTAACAGTTATTTTAAAGTAGGCAATTTCTAGGTTCATGGTAGGCAAGTATTTAAAAAAGACCGCTGTTAACGACAATAGATTATCTTTTATATCTGCTAAGTGTAATAGATACCAAAATGCCTTTTCATAGTAGATTCATTAGCGTCGATAAAGCATTATATTTATAAAATTAAAGGCGCTATTTGTGCATGTTGTTGATTTGGATACTACAATATACCTAGACGCAATGATTTCAAAAATGTATTCGTATATAAGAACTGCACTATATAAAGTTGCCAGTTTGTTATTTCATGCTTTTTCTAGAACTGACCTCCGACTTACACATAATATTATATTTATCAAGTAAAATCATCACAGATGTATTTTATAAAAAAAGTCACAATTAATTAAATAAGTTTTTTTATATTGCAACTACGCATATTTTCTATCAATGTATCATACGTAAGTATCACTATATAGTTTGTGAATGTATCGCTCTGAGCCTGAGCCATGCCTGAGCACTCTCTTGCTTGTTCTCACTCAGCTAAAATGACAGATGACAATGAATAATTTTGTAAGTCCTTTCCACGCAAACAATTAACAATATAAAGATTTTTGAAATAGTTAGTTCATGTCAATATCATAAAAAATAGAGACAATAACAACTACTTATGTACGTTTATTAAAAATATTGGTAATTCTCGTTCCAATCGCCTATTTGGCTTCTTTGAAACGTTTCGTTTAACGTAATTTAACGCAACAAGTAACTGTCAATATGTCTGATTTGGCTGTCATCTGTCACTGTCAAGTTGCTACCATGAATTACACAACGCACACATATTCAATCAAACTTCAAAACAATATCAAAACAGTTTAATTTAATCTCGCTTCGCATCGCATTTGTTCTTCGACGTCAACGATTTAAATAAATTTATCAATTCAAGGTCAAAGAGCTCGTATTTTAATCAGTCTAGTCTTATCAAGCCACCCCACTAGTGCTGCCGGTCGCCATCCTGTAAATAGTGTAATTATCACGATTATCATGTCTTCGACGATGCTAAAGTTATTAAAATCAGAAGTAAGTTCAAACTGTTGACCTGTTTGTATTTATTTTAATTGTAAATCTTTTTCTTCGATTTCCTTTATACAATATCTCTCACAGGAGAGGTACTATATAATATTGATACCTAGTAACTTACATTTTTTGTGTTTACAAGCGGCTTCACACTGATTCAATTTTTTTTCTGTAAACTATTTGCACAAGCCTTTCTCATTGATCCTTTTTTCCACTAACAAAACCGTATCAAATCCGTTGGGTTTTGATACGGTATATCAATTTATACCTATGTGTAGATGTGCTTGTTAAATGAGATGTTGTTATGTTAATTGTGTATCCATTTCCTTCTATTCAGTATTTCAATCATTTTCCAGACAAACAACAAAGTTCTTATATATTATGATGTATTCATTCAAGTTAGTGATTTGGTATTTAAACTCATTGCATAATTCATATGTGTTCCACTGTTTTATTACGCAGTTGAATATTTGCCATACCCTGTTTCATCAGTTTATCAATTATTCAATACTAGCGACACATCCGCAGCTTCGCATGGATGCATTTTTTTTTTTGAAAATTATATAACTAAACCTTCATTATTTATCGCTTTTTCAATAAGTGAAAACCTTATCCAAATCCAATGGGTGATTTAAACGAAGTTAGCGGAGAAAATAACAGTGACTTCATTTTATAATATTATGTTAGCAGCCTGCCTCCAGCTTCGCACAGATGCAATATTTTTCTGAAATATGTGTACACAAATGTTGTCATTGATCACTCTTTTCATTATTGTATCTAAATAATTGGATGGTTTAGTTAGAAGAAGTTAGTGGAGAAACAGATGCAGACAGTTTTTGGGCTTGGTTGCAAAATATTGTATTATTATTTTTTTTGCTACTTACAAGAAAACTTAGGTTTTATCTTTATGAAAAATTATCTGAATGATTCAATTCCACTATTATCTTTACTCGATTCCTTGATAGTGCTTATATGGCCTCCTTTATTTATAGATCTTTACTACTAATACTTATTGTATTAAATAAATGTATATAATAACAGCCATGTTTCTTTATCATAGTTTGTAAATAAGCTGTGGCATTAAAGTATACATTTAAAATTCTGTGCCCAATGTTTCCTTATTCATTTATTAGTCAATCTGTGTGATACATGAATTTTTCAGTTCTATAGATATTTATTCTAGGACCCTAGTTGTATAGTAATGAAAAATTCAGATAGTCTAATGAATACAACATGAGTAAATTAAGGCAATAAAAATCGTGCAGCAATCATTTTGCTTTCAAATTCTATTTAAATTTGTTTGGTATGTTATTTTATTGGATAGTTGTTTATCATCACTTGCTCTTTGCTCAGTTTCTCTTCATCCGGTCAAAAACCTTGAAGTTTGTGTACATTATGCTCCCTGTATTTGGGTACTATAAGAATCTAATTCTTATTTATAACTAATAAGGCTCATGAAGCTTGTATATTATCTTATTGTATATTTTTTTATCTTTTTTTCTATTTGCAATTACACAAATAAAGAAAATATTCAATATCTAATACACTTGGGGGTAATGTGTAAATTTTGTTAAGAACTTAACCATATTGTATGTAACCTTACACTTGAATGCATTTTAATGTGATGATTTGCATTACTTAGCATTAAATGTTCTATTGCTATATATTTTTGTTTTTAACTTCCAGTCTCACATACTGCTACGTAGAAACTATAGCAGCTCTGCACCCACAACCAAGCTCTATATTGATGGACAATTTGTTGAATCAAAAACAAATAACTGGATCGAACTTACAAACCCTGCCACTAATGAAGTAATCGGAAGGTATAACATGTTTTTAATTCTAAATTCTTTATACTACTCTGTATCTGTGTGTGGAACGTTTAAATGGAGAAGGTTAGATTTGTAAGAGGTTGGATTCCGAATAATATGCTTAGTTTGATTCTGAGTATGTGCATTTCGGAGAAGGTCAGGCAGTATAGTGTACAGTCAATAACACACAAAAAATTATATTTTTATTACTTCGCTATAATTTGTGAAGATCTATTCAGGTGTTTGAAAACCATTAGCCCGTGTGCTAGTTGATGAAGGGGTTTGACTATCTTCCACATATTTGATTGATGTTAAAATGTTGTATACTGTTACTTCGGTGGTATTTCCATAACTGCTGATGCTGCAGTATCAAGTAGTCTGCAGGATACTCCTTAATTCCTTAGCAACGTACAGCATCTTATTATCAAGTTTAAACATTGATAGAATGAAAAAGATTGTGACAAATAAATTGTACATATAGATGGATTGACATACGTGAAAATATATATGTCTTGTAAAAATATAATATCAGGAAAATATTTTTTACTATTAATAAACAGCATATGATGATTAGATTAAAAATATTTATGAATCTACCATAGCGACAAGAACTTCAATATAAATTGTTATTCTGTATAAGTATTATCATTTGGTGACATAAAAACTTGATTGTCAGTCTTATCTTTATTTTTCATTATATCTCTACACGTTTCTCATGTTATCTTTATTTTCTGTTAACTCGATACTTAAATGATTAATTGTAATTGTTGAGGGGGGGTCTTAAAACTGTTTTCCATATATATTTAATGTATGTCCTCAGAAAGCAATAAATGAAGAAATATAAACTATAGTTTTTTTTTAATCAAACTATCTTTTTATTATATTGTCAGTATCAATGGAATATTTGAACGACGATTGTCTGTTAAAAAAAAATCGCATGATACTAGAGCCCTAATTACGATAGTTACTTCTAAATATTCTGAATTATTTTGAAGTATCTATAAGAAATATATATTTAATTTTACTTAGAATAAAATTTAGTGTTTTGACATTTCTCCACTTGAATTTATTTATTATTAATTATATTTTACTTACAGAGTACCAGAAGCAACGGCAGAAGAACTCAACGCTGCATTAGAATCGGCAAAGAAAGCATACAAAACATGGAGTCAAAGCACAATCATGACCCGACAACAGCTTATGTTTAAGTATGTCATTTTTTTTGTAACAATATTTTTGTAATGAAATGAGAAAAAAATCGATTTAACACGTCACCAAATAATCGTTACAGATTTGCCCGGTTACTGAGAGAGAATCAAAGCAAACTGGCGGCAAAAATCACCGAAGAACAAGGAAAAACTACCGCCGATGCTGAAGGAGATGTACTCAGGGGTATTCGTGAGTACCAAATTTGACAATATTGAAAATATAATATAACTTTATATTAGCTGTTAGTCCGTGTATCTTTATAAAATATAACATATGTTACTCGCTGTTAATGTAGCTTTCTATAGGTGAAAGAATTTTCAAAATCGGTCCAGTGGTTGAGGTTATTCATTACAAACAAAAATACAAATCTTCTTTCTTTATAATATACTAGTGGCCCGCTCCCGGCTTCGCCCGGGGTGCTTTTTTGCAATCCAGCCGATAAATTACTTTAAACCGCCATCTGTGAGAACCTTATGGAACTCACAGATAAATAATTGCTGTATTGAATAAGTATCAACAGATGGCGCTATGTTAATAATATTATATAATTTTAAAAAAATATATAATAATAATAAACAAAATGAGATATAATAAACTCTCACAATGCCTTTTTAGGTTAGGTATTTTGCAACAATGTATATCCAACTTATTTTATGAATTTTTGCACTGATTTTATTTCTCAGGCTTTCTGGGCCTTTAACCTAATATTATTAAATGAAAATATACTGGTTTTGTAAACGATTTTATAATATTTAAATTAGAAACGAAATACAAAACTGTTCACTAGTGATGCTACAGAGCAGAGAGAAAAATAAACATAGACTATATATAAAACTAATGATGCTATACATTGCAAGGAATACTATATATACACAGACTACATACTGAGAGAAGGCGCAAATTTGGTTTTATTACAACAATATATATAGATAGATAAGGATAAGGATTAGTATGATACTTATTAAAAAAGTTTTAATAACTTTCAAAAAATAAATTGGCCTAACGACATTTATCTTAATATTTGTTCCACATTAATAAAAATATTGAAGAAGTAATTCAATGCTTGTTTCTTGAGAATAAGCTTTTTTAATGTTAAGGTTGACAGAAAGGCTGACGGTCCACTTGATGGTAGGTGGCTACCGTCGCCTGTAACACAAGCAACGCCACAGGTGCTGAAAGTGTCCTGCCAACCATAGAAAAATTAAGGGATAAGGAAAGGATGGGGTAATGGGCTCTACCATCCCCTACTCACTCACCTAAACGCAACAGCACATTATATGCTGTTATTTCACTGTGATCTTGTGTAAGGGGGTGGTTGCTGCCGCCAGAGGGGCTGCCCAAATGACTGCGAAACGCAGTGTCCCCTGCCGCTACTTTCAAAATCCAGACCAGAAAAGTTCATTCCCAAAGTTGACCCAAAGTTGAGACGTTAGGCAAGCACCCTTACCACTCATCCAACGGGCTCATCAAAAGATTAACGAAGTTAGTACGTGAACAATGATATCATATCAACTTAAATGTTATTTCCTCAGAGTTAGTGGAGCACAGCTGCAGTATAACAACTCTTCAACTCGGGGATTGCATCCAGAATATTGCAAAGGATATGGACACGCACAGTTACAAAGTGCCTTTGGGTGTTGTCGGGGGTAAGTACAATTTAACATACCAGTCATCTTATAAGGCAAGTTAAATTATAATTTTATATTACAAGTTGCTCTGTTAGACAATCTGTCTTTTATCCTAAGATAATATCCTATTATAATGAAATAAATGTCATTATAATGATTTATTTGCCCATTTTTCAAAAAAAACGTTTAAATTGATTCGGTTTACTTTTATGGAAAGAGGGATAAACGTTCCTCGTTGTGTTTGTGTAGGTATATAAAAAAAATTGCATTCCGGGCGATGCCGGGAACGGGTCGCTAGTATATTATATTTATTAATTTGTTTAGGTGTAAGCGCGTTCAATTTCCCCGTGATGATCCCTCTGTGGATGTTTCCACCTGCCCTGGTGACCGGAAACACGTGTGTGGTGAAGCCGTCCGAGCAAGACCCCGGCGCCACGCTCATGATGATGGAACTGCTCCAGGAGGCGGGAGCTCCACCTGGACTGGTCAACGTATGTAGCCACTTGGAATTTTTAAGGTTGTCTTAGAGTTCTACTCAAGCCTCTGCCCAGCAGTAGAACATTATACATATACGTAATTAAACTAGCAATCCGCCCCCGGTTTTGCACGATGTTTTTTTTTTTTTTCAAATATACTTTCTTAGTGGATTACTTACGTTATAAAATGAACCTATATTCCAACTTTCAGCTTTCAAGATTTAGTAGTTCACCATGACTTTACAATGATGGTCACTGTTGCCAGACCCAACAACTGCTAAAACGTTTCAGTCTAAATAGTTCAGTCACCATTATATTACAATATGTTTTGTCCTTGAAAGATATTCATTCGATTTTGTTTGCCTAGGTGGTTCACGGAACTCACGATGTGGTGAACTTCATCTGCGACCATCCCGACATTAAGGCGGTCTCGTTCGTCGGTGGCGACGCGGCCGGCAAACACATTTACACTCGGGCCTCTGCAGCAGGTAACAACACATTTAGAACAGTTAAATTAAACTCGAGGTTAATAGAAAAATACGTGTTTTTTTTATCTTTATTTATAGGCTTTTCCTAAAGAACTGTCGCCTCATTGGACAAGGTTATACATATCTCATTGGACAAGGTTATGACAAGGCTATACAGGTTGAGATATATACATATCTCGAAATTATATCTTGTCACTAAGTCTTGAATAATAAATATTCTTCATTTGTAGCGCTCGAACAGAGCGCCCTAATGCACGTTTGATGGTATATGGGCGAAGGACGACCTCTATTGGCATCTTAGAGCAGTTGTTGCCAAAGGGCAACCAGTTTATGTATAAGTCAATTGCGTGTTAAGGTAAACGAGTGCAGAGCAACATGGGCGCGAAGAACCACGGCGTGGTGATGCCGGACGCCAACAAGGAGCACACGCTCAACCAACTCGCGGGAGCCGCTTTCGGCGCTGCAGGTCAGCGCTGTATGGCGCTCAGCACCGCTGTCTTCGTAGGTACGTACTATCAATTATTTTAATTCGTTAAAGGTAGACAAACTGCTCTCACGCACGCCACATATGCCACGCATTATGACGTCTGAGGGCCTAGTGCGAGTTTTACTCGTTCAAACACGTCAAACGCGTAAACGTCAATTTGTATGGGATTGGAAATGAAGCAGCGCTACACGTTAGCCACTAGGTGGCGCTGCTTCATTCATTGCTTCAATTGACGTTTACGTGTTCGATGCGTTAGATCGAGTAAAACTTGCACTAGGCCCTCTGTACCCCTGAATTTATATGAAAACTCTGACGTTGGAACACTTTTTTTCAATACTGTGTAACCTTTTCTCTTTGTTTATTTAATGTTCATTTTCAAAGTTGTCCCTGGCGGGAATCGCAATCTGACCACTCAACCAAAAGCTTGTCAAAAGAGTTTTGATTTAATTTGATATTTGATATTAATTAAAATATCTAATATTGAAATTGTTGCAGGCGAGGCCAAGGAGTGGATCCCGGATCTGGTGAAACGCGCTCAAGCTTTGAAGGTGAACGCAGGCCACGTGCCCGGCACAGATGTCGGACCCGTCATTTCAGTTAAGGCCAAGGAGAGGATACTCAGACTTGTTGAATCGGGTAAGGACAATATATTAAAAAAAAACTGATGGCAAACAGGCTGACGGTTCCACACGCTGCAGGAATTTTTTTATGAAGAAACCCATATTGTAGCTAGATGGAAACATAATTGATATCGTTACAAAGTTCGGGTTAAAGTTACTACTCATCCGGACTGTGCGTAGTGGCAGCTATAACTTAGATTAATCAATTCTTTCAAATTTTACCATAGTTCGACTAATTGCATAAAAAATCTAATAAATTTCAAAAAACTCTCACCCACACACATCCTGATAGAAACCCAAATAATGTTTATTATCGTCCATATCTATTTTATTTTATTCTTAAAATAAATACCGTATACAATCTATACTTAATATTATAAAGAGGAAAGATTTGTTTGTTTGAATTGAATAGGCTCCGAAACTACTGGACAGATTTGAAAAATTTTTTCACTGTTGTGAAGCTATATTATCAGCGAGTTACATAGTCTATATTTTATAAAGTTACACGGGCGAAGCCGCGTGCAACAGCTAGTATCTTATATATTCGTTTCCCGTCTGGCCAGACAAAAAAAAAATGTCTTTCAATTACCAACAACGTAATAACCTTAATACATTTAAAAAAATAATAATATATAAGTAAAAGTACAAAAAATAATACATTCCATTTTTTCTATTACAGGTGTGAAGGAAGGCGCAAAATTAGTTCTGGACGGTAGAAACGTTAAAGTACCCGGCTTCGAGAAAGGCAACTTTGTAGGTCCAACAATATTGACTGACGTCAAACCGAACATGGAGTGCTATAAGGAGGAAATCTTCGGGCCGGCCCTAGTGTGTTTGTTCGTCGACACATTGGACGAAGCAATAGAACTGATCAATAGAAATCCCTACGGAAACGGGACGGCAGTGTTCACAACGAATGGAGCGACAGCGAGAAAGTTCGCCTCGGAAATCGACGTCGGCCAAGTGGGAATAAATGTTCCGATACCTGTGCCCCTGTCTATGTTCTCGTTCACGGGAACAAGGGGCAGTTTCCTGGGAACGAATCACTTCTGCGGTAAGCAGGGTATAGATTTCTTCACAGAATTGAAAACAGTGGTCTCGTATTGGACGCAAAGTGACGTGTCGCACACGAAAGCTGCCGTTTCTATGCCAACGCAGCAATAATTTTGGGTAAACACATCAATATACGACGACTATGGATTTTGCATCACAAATGGCAAAGTGGCACATAAAAAATACGCCTAAAACGGAATCATGGCGGAATCTTGCCTTCGCGCGTCTATGGTAAAAGGTAGCAACTTAAAACTAACGTAGTCAATTTTTTTTTAAATGACAGATGTTTGGTTAGTTTTAAATGTCAGATGACTAGAGTTCAAACTCTACGCATATTATGTCATTTTTAATGTTCGTAATGTATTGTATGGCGTGCGAGATCTATAGTTGTAGTAGATTTATGGGTAAACAGAAAATAGTAAAGACATACCATTGATTTTATTTATTATAACATTTTTTTTTCCATGAGAAAGTAATATTTTTACAGATCCTAGGGTTAAGAATAAGTATTTGGAAGCATTTTATTGAGAATATTTATTATTATTAAGGATAAATGAAAATGTATTCACTTGTTATTTTTTGATACTGTTTTAATAAATGTTTATTATTTTATTTAATTTTTTAATTTGCCGTTTAACTTTTATTCTAAGTATTGTAGGTGAGTTATCAACATCAGCAATTTGCATCTGCATCAGCAAATGCGAAACTTCCGCATCTATTTAGACATCCGTAACCGTATCCGCAACCTCAATAATTAATGTAAATCTTTTTCGTATGCGAATATGGATCTAGTACTAAATCTGGCAGATTTCCCCAGGATGAATTATAAAATTTCTTAGTTTTTTAAATTTCAAATGGTTTAAATTTTCTACTAAAAAGAAATCTAAAATCTAAAAAGTTAAATTACCAATATCAATAATTTATTTCTTCATTAAAAATTAAATTTATAACTCGAAATCCGCATTCGCGGATAACATTGTCAAAGATACAGAAAGGGAAGGTTACCTTTATCCAAAAAAAAGAGTACTGTTTCCAAGAGATCGTCAAAATAAAAGTTCAACGCCTGACAAAAATGTATGAGCATGTTTCAACGCATTAAAGAAAGGGACGAAGTCGCCATATCATTACTATGGACTGGTAAGTAGGTATAGTAAAAAATGCTGGCTGACATATGACCTAGATTGTCAACGAACATTTTTTAATCTATCTGCAATGTGCAATTCTTTACAAGTCTGCCTATCTGTTATTAAACGATAATAGTCGTCCATGTATACTATTTAATACTCGTATTATAAAAGGAAAAACAACTGTAATTAAATCGATTTAAGTGGAATTATTTCAGGGTAATAACATCCACTATTTGTAGTGGCCTAGCTAGTTTTGAAAAGAAAATTCATTTAAATAACGGCTACAAGCTTCTATTTCTTTAGCTCCTGCTATTCAGATTGCTTTGTGGTTCAACAAAGGATATTGCTATCCTTATTTTGAAAGTCTGTTAAAAAGGGACACCATATAAACTAAACATACCTCGAGACAACCAAACAGCTGTCTGCATTTGTATATAGTCATCGACAGCGTAGTAGAGAGAAATAATATTATAAATTTTCAAATTTAGCTCAATGTTTGTCAAAATAAAAACAAATTGTTGCGATTGTTTTTAAATGAAACATTTCGTTTTGATTGAATCGGGATGTTGTGATTTGTGATATTTTGTGACGTCATTAGTAAACTTGCAATACGAGTATCCTATTATTCGTTCATGCGTTACTTTGTTCGAAGTTCTCACTGTAGGTAGACGCGATGTCTCGGTTTTTTATCCTTGTCATATTATTAGTGGTTGTATCGTGTTGTTTTTCTCTAACACCACAATGTAGGAACGAAAAGGGGGAGCCAGTTGATTGGTAAGTCATTTTCCTACTTAGTCATTTTTAATATTTTATATGATCATAGGTTTATTTATTTATTATCAAACACGTATTTATATACAAGATGATAACAATGTCTGTAAATCTTTATTAGGTTTTAGACATTTTATTTCACGCCATAACAACATTACAATATATCAACTTGCCAGGCTATCTGCATACAATATGCAATTCAGTTAGATATTACCTACTAGCGACCCACTCCCTGTTTTGCACGGAATGCATTTTTTATACGTACCCACAATCCTTTCTCGTTTTTCCCACTTTCTATTAGTGAAAACCGTACCAAAATCCGTTGAATAGTTTAGAAGTAGTAAGCGAGAAACAAGACAGACTAGGACAGTGTCGGCGACTTGATTGCAAAATATTGTTTTTTTTTTTTACTTAAAATCTTAATTAGATTTTATTGTATATATAAACCTTCCGTGAAAAATATTCAACTGAAGGTGAAAACCGCATCAAAATAAGTTGCGTGGTTTAGGAGGAGTCAGCGGATACAGACAGACACGCGGAAAGCGATCAAATTATATAGGTATACTTACTATGTAAGGATTTGTTTCTTCTTAACGAGCCCGATGGTACAGTGAATGTCGTTCTCTCGATGGTCCTGGGTTCCATACTTGACAAGGTTATCTAACTATAAAAATATTCTTGAAAATTAAGGTTAATATAGTGGTATTTTATTACAACAAAATAATTGGATACCGTTATCTACAATACAAACAATGAGTCATGTACAATATGCGTAATAATTTTATTTTAATATAATTTATCCACTAAGAGAATATATTTTACATGAAACATTGTATTATCTGCTTAATATGTTAAAGTGATTTACTATTATGGGTATCTATGATTGAATGAACTACTATATAAAAACATTGGTTGTTATTCAAAATTTTATTTTACTAAAATATGTATTTTTTATCGATCTCATATTTAGTTTAAGATTGTCGTTGTTAAGATACTTGACATTTTGTTTTAAATCTTTATTTTAATTTAATTCCTGTCGTACTTATTTACGAAATATTACTGTGTCCGCCTATATATTCATATTATTATTATTTCCCCCGGGGGTTACACCACCCTCGTGGCCCATTTATTTTGTAACAGATCAACAATTTAACATAATTTTAACATCAATAAACATATAAAATTAATCTCGACCAATTACTAGGGTGGATTAAAAAAGGGGGGGATGGTCCAGTACCCCTAACTTAATCAGGGTCTTTAATTAGGGTCTTTAAATAAAAGTCTTGAATAACGATGCTATGGTTAAATATTTTTGAAGTGTTTGGATGTCAGTCAAAAAACAAATCAAAATTTGAAGAAAAAGATATTGATCATTTAAAGCACATTTAAGTCAGCGGCTTTTATCGCAATTACTTCAATGCATTATATTATGAATAATAAAATAAAAGTTTAACTTCAGCCATTTTGTTAATTTATTGTTCTTTGTTCAACCCTAACGTTTTCTCTCGATGACGTAATCGCGCTGTGTACGCGGGAATCTCGATTCTCGGGACGCGTTCGTAGAGTACGTTTTTTCTTGTAGCGTCTTTTGTAAGTTAATATAACGTAGGTATTTTAACTTTTGTATGGGAGTGATGAATCTGTTACGAAGTAACATCTAATCAGAGGTTCAGCTACAGGCTTGTGTCAGGCCTCTTTCACTTCATGTACTTGCGCGCGCTAAGTGCCTACGCGCCGCTGTACTTTCCAAGGTACACATTCACGCGGTTGCCACCGACGCGAGCGCGCGCATTTACATTTATTTTTTTCTTCTTTGATCTCCGCCAGGAGTAATTGTGTTCCGTGTCTTTGATTTACATTTCGGAAAGAATAATAGGTATTATGCCTCGTAATACGTGTGCAGTGGAAGGATGTAAATCCGTGAAAACTAAAAAATATAATACGGAGAATGATATACACAATTTAACTAATGATATACACAATTTAAGCTTTTTATTTGGTCTCGTCAGTGGAAATAGGAATAAGTACCTACCAATATGAAAACCTTTAGGTACCTACAAGGTTTTTTATCATTGCTCGTTACCTACTAGTACTTATTTACATCTTAAAAATCATGTTATTCTGATCAACTTGAACTGAGAAGTTGTAAGCTTATAGTTACTAGTTAATTACTTAATAAATAGTTACTAGCGGCTTAATTAGCTTTGTATTTTGGGACGGCCTAGAAAAACTCAGTAGTAGTAGCCCTGACTTTATTACTATTACTTCAATGTCACGCGGGCGCGTGCGGTTGCAGAGCAATAACAACTCAACGTTTGAACTATAAGGTATATTTTTCCGCTAAGCAGTTGGCGAGGCAAAACGGTAGGCATTTAAAAAAGTTGTGATGGTCTTTTTGTTAGGGAGTGATTTATCTGTTACGGAAGTAACTACTTATTAATCTGTGCTTGTGTTGACTTTGTATCTATAGTTACATAATTATAAAATAAATTCTCAGTCCGCCTAAACCAACGGAGTTTGATACGGTTTTCATTAATAGAAAGAGCGATGAATGAGTAAGCCAGAGGCGGATCGCTAGTAGCGTATAAATTATAGACTATAGAGAGAGTCGTTAAATTGTTATCCCAGTGGCTAAATTGTATGGTCCAAATCTTTAAAGTAAATCGATGATTATTTCGCAACGAAATTCAAAAACGAATGCAAAAAAAATAGCAGGAACTGGGGGAGGCCTTTACCCGAGAGGGGTCCTTACCAACTTGAAAAACTAACAAACTGGTAAAATGCTAACTAAAAAAATTGTTTTAAATATTAACATAGGAATAAATGGGATTTTCTTTTTAATTTTAATTTTATCGTTATTTATTTATTTATTGCTTACAATAAATCTGTTGATTTTATATAATAGATTGTCATATAAATTATAATAAAAAGATGTAAGTACTAACAAAACAATATATTTTTTTATTAATGATTAAAGTTTTGATTATAGTGCCTTAAAAATGAAAGGATTCATTAAATAAAGAATTTCATTGTCTTCTTACAATTTTCTCAGGTTTTACATATACAAATTGCCAAGAGAGAAGAATCATCTGAACCCGTTAATAAGGAGAGGCGTCGCTTACATGTACCTAACACCGTCCAAATTGCGAGGGGGTTGGATCATGTCCGACTTGTCTATAGGCGATCCCAAATCTATGCTCGGAAGTACACTTTCGCCTTTTTATCAGGTTTACTTAACTTTTTTATATTAAGATAGAAAATAGAAAGCTGATTTCTTTTCTAAAGCGATTATAAATTTATTTTAATGGTTGGCAAAGTAAACGATTTATAACAATAAAACCCTATATTATGTAGGGACATGAAACATTACATGTTACTGAATACAGCTTGACCATTTAAATGTATCTTTCTATGCACACTAAAATCTAAGTTTATACTTAATTAAGTTGCATTAGTTTTAATTTCTGTACACGATCTTACTACAAAAGAGGAAAAAATCACTAACGCTAGATAACCCACTCCAAAAACATTGAATGACCACAAAATAAATTATTTGTATCGAATATTCCATACTATCATTACCTTTGTTGTACCTAATTGTCAAGAATGGTTATCCTCGTTGTAAGTCCATCTACGTTAATACTACATAAATATGTGTGTTGAATAATTTCAGGATAAAAACATAATATCTTTAGTGTACAACGATCAGCCACCGACAAATGGGAACCACCCTGATGTATTGCAGACTGTAGCGGAGATGTACGCAAAAAACAAAAAAGGTTTGTTGGCATTACAATTTAAAACAATTTATAACAACTTTATTTTATATTCACTATTTAGTTTTATTTCGTACAATTTATGGTTTTTTTTTATACTATACTATAAATGGGCTCCATTAAATTATATTTCCATCAAATGTTGGCAGTATGGTCTCAGGGATAATATTTTGTCCATTACTTTGTAGGTTCCTTGAAGCATCCAGACGCCCAGAAGTATAAGAAATTCAAGGTAGGCGATAGATATTACGACGACTACGACCTGGCTGAGATGTGTAAAATGCATTCGAATTATATGAAGAATCGAGTTGAGAGCGGACACACGAAGGGCGTTATTTTGGGGGATAAGTTTACCTCTCTGTGGCTGGTTCATTCTGTGCCTAGATTCCCACCCATACCCGATAGTAAGTAACTTACTCATTTTGTAGAATCGCCAGTACACACTACATACCCTCGCTTTCATGAGAAGCCTATTCCTCACTAGTTGGTGCCCGCGACTTCGTCTGCGTTGAAAAATAAAAAATATAACACCTGAATAAATCTTTGTCGCAGTGACGACGGTGGCGCCGAGTTCTTTATAATATATTCTTAGATGATTTTTCGGCATCCTAACATTTTTACAGGATAAAAGTATAAAAAAGTACTTAAAAATTGTTAGGTATGTAATCCAGGAAATAAGCTATATGTGTGACAAATTTCATCCAAATCCGTTCAGCCGTTTTTGCGGCATCCAAATATACAAAATTTCCAATACATAATATTAATAAAATAAAATAATAATTTTTCTAACAAACATTTAATTCCTTTTCTTAATTTCTTTTTACAGTTAACAATCTAAACGCAACTTCGTATTCGTATCCCACGACCGGAACTAAATACGGCCAAACACTTTTGTGCGTGTCAGTACAAACGTCGACTCTGAATCAAATAGGGATGCAACTCAAGTACAATGAGCCGCTGATCGTGTTCAGTCATATTCCTCACGAGTTCGAGCCCGAATTGCCGAATTTGGTCGACGTTGTACGCAATAAGACGATTGATGTTGCGCCTTGGTGAGTTCTCGGCAATTTTAAAATACATTATACTCTGTATTCAGTGCCGGTTTTAGCACTACCAGCGCCCTGGGCGAGATTTCTGTGGCGCCCCCTAACCGCAATTCAAACCCATACGAAAAAAAGGCAAAGAACATAATGAAATAACGATTTATTAAAGAAATAACCATTTCTTTAAAAACTAATAAAATTTTGCCTTTCTAGCCTTTCTATCGGCGAACTCTTTTAGTAGGTTATCAAAGTCGATTTCTTCAGCAATTTCATTTTCGATCGACACAGTTGCCAAAGGGGGTAGCGGGGTTAAGAAGGGTCTGGCGGCCCCCACCGGTTTTGATACCTTCGTCCCAAAAATCTTGGAGGGCCAAAAAAATTTTTTTTTTTTGAGATTTTTCCCAACCCCATGGACCCCTACGAAAACCCCATAAACGAGAAAAGTGTGTTTTTTTGATAATATATTTTTTTAGACCATTTAAATTAATTTTTTAGCTGTTTCAATGCAAGTAAAAATTTGTTTAGGTTGTGTAGATAGTCCTTGAATTGTTTCAGATTTTTCTGTAAAGTTAAACCAAGGGAAACATAACTTTAAATGCAAAAAAATCGTAAAAAAAAACTTAAAATCGTAAATTTTAGAAATAAGTCCATGGTATTTAGGTGCAGACTTGATCGATTTTTTACGTTTATTTTGCATTTAAAATTATGTTTCCCTTGGTTTAACTTTACAGAAAAATATGAAACAATTCAGGGAATATTTACACAACATAAACAAATTTTTACTTGCATTGAAACAGCTAAAAAATTAATTTAAATGATCGAAAAAAATACATTATCAAAAAAACACACTTTTCTCGTTTATGGGGTTTTCGTAGGGGCCATGGGGTCGGGAAAAATCTCAAAAAAATTTTCTTTGGCCCTCCAAGATTTTTGGGACGATTGTATCAAAACCGGTGGGGGCCGCCAGACCCTTCTTAACCCGCTACCCCTTTTGTTAATCTAGATTGAGATATTGTCGATCGCAGATAGGTTTTTATCAGCTTAAGCTTAGAAAAACTCCTCTCTCCACTAGCAACCATTACAGGTATAGTCAATAATATTCGCAATGCTATCCATACATTTGGATACAGTTCTTGGAAGTTGCGATCTTTGATAATATTTAAAACAAAAACAGGAGTAACGACATTTTGGTCAGGCAAAAAAGATTTCAGACATAAAAGTTCATCACACAACATACTACCATATATATCAGATTTAGAGTCTACAGTTAATTTCAATTGGATATCAAGTGTTTTAAGTGCGTGCATCTGCATCGATGTGATGAACGATGAACGACGAACGAGAATTAGCCGCTTCGTCAAAAATAACGCCAACTATTTTTAACTACAATGTTAAAAAGGGATAGATAATGTGTTTCTCTATGGTCGGGGATTCCCGGTAAAATGAACTGCATGCAGTGCTCCGATCGAACGGCTTGAACACTGCGGTCCATTCTAATTTTGCCAACATAACGGCTTTTTCGCTTAACTTGTCGAAAAAATAGGTAACTGCGTTTGAAGAAACTATCTAGTCAGTTAGCAGTCGAAAAAAAATCTGTGAAAAATAGTCTAGTTGTGACCGCGGCGCCCCTGTATATCCGGCGTCCTGGGCGGTCGCTAAATTAACTAAACTTGGTACTTTGAGATTATCCCGTCGACTTTTCAATGTTTGCGACAATGAAAAACACAAAACATATTAAAAATTTACATTCCTAGAACCTGACCTAGCTCTAATGTGTATAAATTTAATTTATAATTTGTATTTCATTTTTGATAAAAAAAATAATACTAAATTTTCGACGGGATAATACCAAAGTTCTGTACTGTACTGATCCTACACATGCACAACTATACTTATAAAATTGTTTGTCCTGACTGACTATTAAGTCTAGAAATCTAAAATTTGAATTAAATTTAATATTATTATTAATTACAATATTTATTCTAGTAAACATCTCTAGTAGGCACGTTCTAGGGCCACTAGGTTCTTAATGAATATCTACTTCCAGGTACCACATAGAAAGCTTTGAAACCCTTGTAGGCAGAAAATTCCTGTCATTCGCAAAAAGTGCAATGTTCAACGACGACCTTTACAGTGGTTTAGTGGCTGAAGTACTGCAATCTGATTTGTTAGTGGAATCTTGGACGAACGGCCCGGGAACATTAGACTCTGAATGCACTAGGAATTTCCAGTGAGTAGTACCACCAACCTATATTTTTATTAGTTTTTCACATTGGTTTTTCAATGATATTTTGAGCAACAAAATTATTGTACTCATACAATGGAATATGGATGTTTGCTCGGAAAAAAGGAATCAGCACAAGATTGAGAGAGATTTTCTTCTATCCTCTCAACGTAGGCAACGACTTGTATCTGTAAGGTATTCTGTAAAGGCATAGTTATTGCTTCCAAAAGGATCAATTGCAAAACCCGGTCTCTAAATGATGAATTATATTATAGGTAGGTTAAATAAAGCTGGCGCGTGCAACACGTAAAACACGTGTTGTAAAACATTGTGTATGTGAACAGGCGCTTGACAATGACGTCACACTGCAAACCGAACACTGTCTGTCTCTTTCCCACGCGAACCCACTTATGAGTGTGACAGAGACTACTGCTTCTTTGTACGTTCTTAACATATGAAATACGGAATGCCGCCAAACCAAATATAATTGTATGAGTTTTGTGAACGCGCCAACTTTAGTGAACTGACCTATATCAAAGGACATCACCCAGCCTCCATACATTTTTGGGCTAATTTTGAAAGTGCCGGCCAACAAAATTAAACTTATTATTATAATAGAACACAATATTTTAAACATTTTTCAATATGACAACAAAGTTCTAACTATTATATTTATATGTAAAAAGTTAACTAAAAAAACATAATTACGTAGTTATACTTGAAGTAACACAAAAGGATCTGCAGGTAAAAGAACGATTTTGCCGGTTGGTTTATGCCATTGTTTGTAGATAAAAGAGACTGAAAAAGCACCACGCTGTCTCGCTCGCACCATTCGAAAAAACGGGTTTTGGAAATGTGCGGGGGACGAGTGCCGATCACCATAAATGCGTCATTGGCGTTCAATCGGTTCTCCGTGCAACGGCTACTTTACTGTGTTCTTAGTTTCTGGTTGTTATCATTTCTGTTTAATTTTGTTGTTACTGTTAATGTTGTTATTGTTGTTTTTTACTTGTTATCATGGCACACATGTTGTGTATAAACTGTCGTGAACCGTGTGAAGGTCGCAGGAGATAGGTATACGTGGAATTCTCGTGAAGAATATCACATCGATGTAGCGCAGATCGTTATCGAAGAACTGATAGCGAGACAGGTATATATTTTAAAATATTTCTAATGTGGTTTTCAAGAATTACTTTTAATATTTTACTTAAGAGTTTGGTCGAGTAATCGAGAGGTCGATTTTTATTACTTTAAATATCAGAATACCTTTTTTGATTACGCACGTCTTTGATGTTAAACCTTAGCCTTAGAAATAGTTAGATGTTTGGTTAATATTGTTTTTAGGAAGAGCCTACAGACTTCATTTGCCGACCGTGTTGGCAGAGAGCTGAAAGGACCTTTCAACAACGCGTACGTTAAGTTCGTCAAGCAAACGACGTTTTAATGGACCAGCCTGTTGAAGTAGTTAATTATAACAATCCGACAATAACATTACCGGGATTTGTTCGTACACCAAATTCAAATGCGATTTGTGTTTTTCAAAATTTTCAAAATATAACCCGACTAAGAATACCCAATAATGTGATTATTCGTTTGATTGTGCGCTACAATTTATTGATACCAGAAAATGCTCGCGTGTGTCAAGAACATGTGGAACAAAACCTTTGGCATCTGCTTCCTCTACAAGATAATCTCATAGATCGTTTTTCGGCCTCTCAAATAGTGAGTGCTTTGACTATCATGAGAAATCATATTACAGACGATGTATTGAATTTTGAGGAATACGATCATATAAGCCCCAACGAATTCCACGACTGGACGGGACTTACGCACAATCAGTTTTCTGATTTACTGGAATCCACGCCAAGTTTAGACAATAACCGCTATAAGAAAACTATACTGGCTGCAGTTCTAGTTAAACTCAGATCAGGCGACTCCAATAAGAGGCTAGCTTTGATTTTCCGAACGAGTGAGTCCCGTTTTCAACGGTTATTGACTTTGGGACGTGATGCACTGATAAATGATTTTGTTCCCTTGCATGTGGGATTTGATCATTTAAATCGTGAACAAGTGGCACAGAAAAACTTGATGCTTCCAGAGACATTGTTCGGAAATCCAGGAAGCCCTTTAGAAGAAAGGAACGCTATTATTATATGCGATGGGACATACGTATATAATCAGAAAAGCTCTAATTACTTTTTCCAGAGACTTTCGTACAGCCACCACAAATACAGACATTTGACAAAACCTTTCTTGTTTGTATGCTGCGATGGGCATATTATTGAGGTTTCCGGCCCACATGCTGCAACTACTTCTGACGCGGAAATATTCAACGGAATGATTGACAACGAAGAAAACATATTTCATTGGTTTTTTAGACAGGGAGATGTATTCATACTTGACCGTGGTTTCAGAGATGCAACACTTAATTTACAATCTCAAGGATATACGGTGCATATGCCTGAAATAAAACATCCCAATGAAACACAACTTACTACAGAACAAGCAAACAAATCGAGACTTGTAACCATATGTCGTTGGGTGGTGGAAGCCGTTAACGGACGATTTAAAAGAGATTTCCGATTACTGAGGATTGTCCATTCTAATCGCGCTTTGCCCCATATGATGGATTATTTTAGAATTGGTGCAGCATTATTAAATGCTTATTGTCCAGTCATTGTAGACAATGTACGGGCCCCGACATTCTTAGCAATAATTCGAGAAAGAATGAACATACCAAACACATTGGGCGACCTAGTACAGAGATATAATTATAATAGAAGACGCGCAGATTTTCAAGCAGTTAATGCGAATATGCACGACATTCCATTCCCTAATATGACAGAGGAAGAGCTTGTTCTTTTTGCTCTTGGGGTGTATCAATTGAAACAGGCACGGAGCTATTATGCAGAGCACCTTTTGCCTCGTGGCATGTTTGTAATTGAACTCGGAGGTCTAATACCTGATGATCATGTACAGGAGTTGGAAGGTAACGATCTCTACTTGCTTCGGGGTCGCATCCAATCACGACATGTCCGGTCACGCACCTATTACGTGTATATTGCATTGGATAGAGCTCTCCGTGGGCGACAAGCTATTACACATTATTATTGCACTTGCCATATTGGCAGAAGAACCATTGGTTGCTGCTCACATGTCATGTGTATTGTGTGGTACATGGCATACGCAAGGCATGAGGCTGTGATAAACATTCCCGCAGAAGGTTTAGAAGACATTTTTGTGACGTTGGGAGAATTATAAGGAAATATAATACATAATATATCTTTTTGCCTTTTAATATTCCTTTTTAAATCATGATCAGCTTTAAATCATGATCAGCAGTTAATGATCATAGCTACTTTTAATGTGCCATAAGGACATTATTAATAAAACAATAACGACCGTTAGTAATCTTTCTTGTAATCGTCCACTTGTCGAATAAGTAAGTGTTTTCATTATTTATACCAGAATATCATCTCGGAGAAAACGCTTAGAACCTTTGCGCCATAGTAAATAATGTTTGGATCGTTATACTAAATAATAATAATGTGTAAAATATAGCTGGCCGCCAAAAAAAAAATTAGCCCAGAATGGGTGATGTCCTTTCTATTTATTCAATTATGCTTCTAGTGATCTTTGTCTTAGAAATAATAAATACTTAAATTGTAGAGTTCGCAACATAGAGCGGTTAAAATTCTCAATAGCTAAAATGTCGTTTACGTCACACGACGACCACTCCAAGTGGGCAGTGGCCGTCGCTCACAAAATGCACAACAGCCAGGACACGAAAGTAGCTGACTACTGGGTCTGTGTTGGAGATATCAATAGAGCTGTGAGTACATGTGGATGATATTGTTATTTTACTCAGTGTTACTATAAGAAATGTTGCAATAGGTATACGTAACACTACTGCAATAAAAATATATTTCAAACCTTTTGTAACAAACAAATGAATATTCATTGTGTTTTCTTGTTTACGTGCCAATCTGTGTTAAAATGGAGGGGGGAGATTTAGATAACCGAATGTAAAAGTTATGAAAATATCACTCCAAATGTATCAAGATGCGGTTCTTTAGAAAGTGGTGTGTGTTAGTTATACTTAGTGGTACAACTATAACTAAGTATAACCTCTATTCTTTTTTTCTCTCCGATTCATTTTGGATCAATAAGTATAAACTAAGGCTTATAATTCATAATAATAAACGTGCATTTTATACTATTCCAGTTATCACAAGAGTCCCGAGGGGGCGGCACTGTATGTACATCCGGCCCCATACTGTGGGGCAACTTTGCACATCTCATAGACTCCGTCCAGCCTTGTAACTAGTTACCTTTTACGAATTGGACCTCGATAATACATTCTTATTATCAAAAACAAGAATGCAATAATACCAAATAAGACTAAGAAAACTAAATGTAGTTTTTATGGTACTTTAAGGCCATTTCATAGAAGCTATAATTAAAAATTATAAATTAACCCACGACTTTCTATTAAACCTTTACACTGTATATCTGCTGTGAGTTTCTGAGGAGTTGGGTGTACTATCCCGCAGACTACTTGATGCTGCAGCATCAGGTCAAAGTTACAATGTTAGATTTTGTATGAACTATGCTTTAAGGAGGAAAGCCAAAAAGAAATATTATTATAAATGAAAATATTTCATTTTTCTTCGAAGTATCGGGCAACTTACCGGAAGCCTTACCACACGAGTTGAGGAAAAACAGTAAATGCAGGTTGCGTTTTGGTGGGCTATTGGAGAAGATAATGTCTAATTTCTTATTTACTTGAGTATTACAAAAAGTGTGTATTAAACGTTTTTTCAGTTCACATGCAAATAAATAGGTACTCAAATATTCTTATGCACTCGTAGGTAAATGTGTTTTGAGATGAACTATTTACTTTTATATTTTACAGCAATTTCAAACTGAAATTTTATTGCACCATAAAGATATGTAAGTTGGCCATGAGAATATTGGGTGCTCTGATTTTTTGTGTATTACATATTTTTCTTAAAGTTATTTCAACAAGTTCTATCGAAAATAAGATCACTTGTAAGGACAACGATGATAACTATGTGGATTGGTAAATTATATAAGACTTTTTCACTTAATTTTAATATGATTTTAAATCAGAGAGAAAATAAATGCATTAAAATAAGAGCCATCTATTTAAAACTTTATTATTATTAATATTCCTTTAAATAAAATATGTACGTTTAATCCAAATACTTCCTTACATTACAGGGTGGGTTGCACCATCTAACTTTAACGGTAACCATATCCAAACCAGTCGTTAAATCTTCGGTTAAGCATAATATGCGTTGCACCATTTTTACAACGGTAAAAATGACGTCATAACTTAACGACAACCGTAACCGCTCGATATTGGCCGGTCAATGTTATTGTTACGGTTAAGTCAACTGTCAACTTAAGTATTTTGTTTTTGTCTGAAAATTTTGATATCATGTCTTTAGTCCGTGATATACTATGGGAATCTAGTTCTTCTGATGATGACAGTGAATACAATATAGTGGCCGAAATGCGAAAGAAAAAAGTTTATCAACCTCGAATTGATCGATTCCGAAAATGTATACATTTTTGTGTTTATCCAATGTCCACAATTATTTGAAGTCTATTAACTTCTTCCTTGCGTTCTCTAAAACCCAATAATGTAAAACAATGAGTAGAGTAGATGTACCGGATTATGAAGGTACGTAATATGTCTGTGTGCAATATAGTATATTAATGTATTTTATTGTAAATTAAATACAGCTGGTGTATTAAGATCAATTTATAATTAGGTATTTATTATAATAAAGCTACAGCTTAGTACGCGTAGCGTTTATTGCACTTATATCTAAAGTAAGTAAATAAATCTAGTTAATCAAGGTCTAACACATTAGAAAAATGCAGGTAAACTTACTTTAAGCGGTAGTCTGCCATAATAATTTCATCGGTGCTCGATCCGGCACGGTCCATTATTTTGATGTACAAAATAAAATGCTTTATTTACTCCTTCAACACGTTAAAAACACAAAACCTCAAATATTCGAATTTGTTTTGTGACAGGTGACTGAATGTTGCCATAATAAAAAAATTATTACCACAACAACTTACGAAAATTATATGTTTTTATAATGGCAACCCCTTTAACTTTGACAGTGACGAACAATATCATGGTGCAACATGCGATTGTTAATTTCGACTGTCACCGTTAAAGTCACCGCTAAAGTTAGTTTTGACTTTAACAATAACCAAGCCTACGGTGCAATCCACCCTTAGTATTGTACCTATCTATACCTATAATTTAGACAAATCTCATTTAGGTACTGAAGGAGCGCTTATGTTAAGAAAATACCCCCACTGACAAAATTAAACTAAATTCCAATTAGTTAATATAAACAAATTGAAGTTTTTTTAAAATTTATTTATTTATATAAGTACCTAATATAATTAATAATCTTTTGGATACACATTTAAAATTCAATAGACAGATGTTTTCGTTCGATAGAAAATGAATTGGAAAGTTAACCAATTTAATTTCATATTAATTTAGGCCATCAAATAAATATATTTTGTGGCTTTTTATTCACATTTTAAGTGTATTATTATGCTCTTGATAAATTCTAGTCCTTTTGGAAGTTTATTTTTAAATCGGATATACATTTTGAAGAAAGAAAGAACATCAGAAGGGGTACGAAATCAAACCGATTGAGCAATCCTATACTAGGTTTTTAGTAGGTAGAAGTCCCACATACCACCCTCCGATTTCCCCATGCTGTGGGGATCTGTTTCGCAGATTTTCCCACGCAAAAAAGAAGGTGTATCCAACTTTATTTCTATAAATTGTTCATAGGTGGCACATTTACAAATTGCCAAATGGAGTGGGCGCAGAAGAGACAGGCGATAGGTTTGCATACATTACTTCAGATACACGTCGCTGGCAAATGACAGAACAATTGATCACAGATGATACCTTGTTACAATATTCACTATTACCAATTTATAAGGTAGGTTTTAAAGAAAACATTCAAAAATACCACATTTCTTCTGCAAATTTAGATGGTCGCAATTTCACTCGTGATCCAAGACCTGGAGAATCCAAGTGTACTACTGTGGGGAAGTTAGCATATGGAGAATTATTATTTCAGGAAAGCTTAGTAAGAGTCTTAGTAAGTATTTTAGACTTGGTTGGATATCCGCCACCTGGTACACTTTTCAGGTATGACATCATAAATTTTTTTGTATTAATTTTTTTTCTTTAGAAACCTTTCGAGTGGGGTATCAGACAGGCTACCCAATGAAAGGGCTTCATGAACTGATTCCAAAAGTTTACCACACCATTTTTTTCTGGCTCGTTATATCCTCAAAGGATACCGGAAAATATTACCTAATGCTTACTATGTTTTTTTTTTAATAAAAATAAATGAACAATGAAACAAACCCATTTTACAATAAGACTAAATATTTAGATAAACAAGTAGGCAGCTAGTTTTCATGAATATGAATAATTATTTCTAATTTACACATGAAATTATGTACCTAATTACATAATTATTATAGTTTTATTAATATAAAAATGTACGTACGTGATAATTTCTTATCACTAAACGATGGCACTAAAATAAGTAATGGAAGGCTCCATTTTGTCTCACTCATAATCCTTCAATTTTAAGTGTTAGATAATAAATACCTATTGTTTAGCATGCGCACACAGATACATTAGCTCTGCTGGTATATGAGAGGTCAGACACCTCTTCTGCTCACGGTGTCTTAATGGCAGACGAAGGAGGTGGTTTGTGGATTACGCACACTATTCCTAATTTTCTTGATTTATCAGGTTAGTGCGTTTATCGTTTGTAATTATTTTAATTAACTCTTTATTAAATATTATTTTTCAAGACGTTAATTAGACGTTTTATACTAAGAGCTTCGTGGCCCCAAACATACCTCATTTTGGAATGGCTGGAATTTCAGGTATAAATGCTATTTTATATGTTATGGCTAGTTTGGGTAAGCGGCCGATTTTCAGGTAGGTATCAGGCGGTAAAGGTACAAAAAAGTCTATTGAATTTATGATTGCATTCAATAACACGTTTATTTGGGATTTCACACAGAAAAAAATAAGCGCAAAATAAAAAAAAAATGTGATCACAGTACCTACCCAAAAATCAAAAATTTTATCCCATATCAAAAATTGTTCTTTTTTTAAAATTATTTTAAATTAATATCTAAAAATATACAGAGATGTCGCGATAATGTCGCGAGTTCAATTATTTTATCCCATCTCAAAAATGCCCGACGCGCCTAAAGGAGTTTTCACTTCAAAAACTAACGTAAATGTTATAGCAACAAGAGGTCAAGCATTATATGTATTGCTTATTTATTTTTTAAGTTTGGACGCGGACGAAGTCGCGGGCACCAGCTAGCTAATACCATCTGATCACTTAGGGTTTATGTATGACGACCATGATGATTTTTAAAATAATGATATTACAGCTGAAAAACCAATTTTTCCAAGAGAAGAGCTGGAAAACGGACATCTTATCATGTGCATGTCTCTCAATATAACAACTCTGAACAATTTAGCCACTTTACTGCAAATTGTTACTCCTGTGTTCACTGACGTCATTCTACCTGAAAATTTGAAAAGTTTATTGCCTGAATGGCGATTTGTTAACAACAGCATATTTGTCGAAAGGTAGATTTAATTATTTATTTTTATTTTTCTTGATACATACATATCTATACTAATATTATGAAGAAAAATACAATTTTTGTAAATAATGAATAAACTTAAAAGTTTTTAAAAATTCTTCCAACAATAAAAAGCTACATTATCAACGAGTAACATTGGCTATACTTTAGTTACGCAAAAGAATTTTTTTTTAAATAATTAAAATCATGGAATAGGAAAAAACTTACAATTTCATTACATTCCTCGCCAAAATTTCATGTATTTTTTTTAGAAATATTGATTATTTGTTCGAAATTAACGATGGAACTAGAGTGTTAGTAATCTCGCAAGCTCCTGGCGATAACCGTTTCGTGTATAGAAGTTTTGCTAGAATGATGAAGATCGTGCTCGATGTTTACAGTCCTAGTGGAAATTTTAATACCTTGGGAGATTGCGGACCACATTATGGGTAAAAGAAGTATCATTTTTATTACTTACATTAAAAAAAATGAGGCAGATTAACGGTCCACTGCAATGATGCTGCTGCTAGTTGATTTATTTATATAAAAAATACCTACCAAAGTTTGGCGAAAGTGTGCCCAAAATTGTTTAAAAAATTAAATAATTCAAAATGTTTGGCGTCGGCCCCTTACTGCCGCAAAAGATGTTTTATGCTGGCACTTCACATGGCTATTTGTATTTGTGTATTTGGCATATTTGGCAAACAATTACCATGTGTGGACAGTTTATTTGACAAAGTGTTGCCCTTATTTGTCTATTTGACAAATAAGGCCAATACCAAATACGCGGATCCGTGCGCTTGTCGGTTTTTCGAGACACATCAATGGGATCAAATAGGCAAATACGCAAATAAACCGTCCACACAATGGCCATATTCAGAAGCGCGTACGCCGTGAACCTGTACGGACGTGCAGTATTTTTGTGTTTGTGCTGTTAGCAAGAAAATAATTATTCTTGAAAATGAATTGGGACAATGAAACAGTGCTAAAATTTTTGGAGTTGTACCAAATGAATTCGTGTATATGGGACCTCCAGAATGAATCTCATAACAACAGACAGCGTGTCAATGACGCTTGGAACCACACGTCCATAGTGTTGGTAAACACCTTGCGTTCTGCTGCCAAATGTTTGTGTGTTTGTTATTTGACTGCCATGTGTGGATGGTGGTATTTGCCGTTATTTGCATGATTACCAGAACGTCAAATATTTTGCCACATACAACAAACACCCAATAGCGAACACAAATAGCCATGTGAAGTGCCAGCATTACATTAAAAAGTTATACTCACCTCGAATTCTCTTTTTTATACCTATGAGTATGTCTGGTAAGATGTATATCATATATATATATATATATATATCTTACATAGATAGTAGGTAAGGTACAGATATATATCTTACCAGACATACCTAGATCATGATCCATGATCAATATATATTTTTCTTTTAGCGTTCGACAAATCCCAAATATATCGTTAACTTTTCCAAACGGAATTTATTACATAAAGAACTCAATAGATTTCTCAAGGTTCGCCGTTAGTACAGCTGCTCACTGGCAAGCGAAAGGTTCTGGTCCCATACAATTCTGGGCATGCACGAGCAATCTCGACATTAACGATGAAACACAAACAGGCGGTATGCTGATATGTCTACAAAATTACAATGTTTGGGTAAGCTTCGATAATCTTAAAGTTAAAGAACCGGATTGCTGAATCAGGCTCGAAGGATAATTAAATTCGTTTATAGGTACTATATTTGTTTTTTTTTATTGCCTTTTGTAGTCCGTGTGTAATATTTATAATCTAGATCATACGTGATCTAATAATTGGATATAAAAGGTTCTAAGTGTGTATAGGAAGTTGACAAACTTTGTTACAGATAACAGATTACACCGCAGTGTTAATTAAAGAAGTTTGTTTACCGCTGCATACCCATTGGTCATCCAGCCAATTGGTTTCAAAAGATTTTTGGTTCTTGCCCTATTGCCCTCTGACTCGAAAGTTTCGGGTTCGATTCCTGGCATTAATTTTGGAAAATAACTTTTTAAAGTTTTGAAATAACTTAACTTCACAGTAAAAAATAAATTTGGCCATATGTGTTTTTAAGTCTTATTTTTGGGATATCTTTGAGTAGGTTTGGACGTCTATAAATAAAACATAATAAGTGTATTAAGGAAGACCGTTTAATATACAACACAAAAAATATTTACATACAAATGTTCATATCGTTGAACACAATTACCAACGATTGACGACATCTGAACAAGTACAAACACTCATTTGAACAAAAGGAAACTGTAAAAATATTCTACTTACTGGCGTTTCAATGTGGTAGGCACATTGAAAATTGCACATTTGAAAATCAGTAAAGTTTCAAATATTTGTGGCATCGTTATATTTAAAGCGGAGTTGCTAAATGATAACTCGTCGTGTCAAAAATGTGTGACAGAGTGTGCGTTTTTCCATCACCGTCGTACAGTCGAGAGAAAAGGTACTGATGCAAATCCCCATTGCTTACAACAACTGCAATCTCAAAACTTTCAGTACCTTTAGTATTTATTTGGCACATAACATCCACTATCCCGTGCCCTCGTAGGGATAAGCAGGTCGTTAAACAGTAGACATAAGAATACAGAAATTACACTTAAAAGAAACTGTACTTAGATACAAATAAATACACATATTATTTAAATGTTAAAGATAATTTGATTTTATATAAAATAATGTTAAATTTTAAATGAATTAGATTAAATTTTAAAGGATACATTGATAGATTCCTAAAGCTAGTACGCCTGCTTTCAAATTAGAAATATTATGTGGGAAATTATTTGTAAAGAGTAATGTTCATCGCAGATTTAAGCAATGTTTCAATATCAATTTCGTGATAATAAAAGGGCACCATCACCGAAAATATAAAAAATTTAAGAGATTTTAACAGAATGCCTTTATCTCAATTAGGTATAAGTAAGTAAATATATTTATATCAAAGTACAACAACTTTAACAAAATTAAATAAGTCGAAGAACATTTAAATTCATGTACAAAAACCCATCATTCTTTTACAATAAAGGCAAACTGTTTGGGGTCAAGAAAAAATATTTTTCAATGGCCAACTCTCAAAGAAGGCATTCTAGTGAACCACGAGTCTGGTTTCATTTTTAAGTAATACGCGTCTTTCGGCGAGGGGATTGTAAGGGCTTCTTCAAGGACCTTGAGAGCGCTTGTAGGCAGGACTTTCGCACTATACTCGGCTACCTCTCCGGGCATTGTTACAGCACACGTGCTTGTGCTACTGCTTACTTCAGAGCTGGGGGTGTCTGGGCGACTGAAAATGACAAATCATTTGTTAACTCTTTGCTCTTATTTTTCAACTATGATTCTGAGCCTCATGGTAGTTAGGTATACCACGGATTCTTATAAATCTATTGAATCAGAACATCATGGCGTATTATAATAAAAAGGTAAAGAGAAAAAATAAGAAAAAACAGATTTGTTCTCATGTTTTTTTTACGTGAATCATATGTTGAAACATCGAAAAGCCTGCCGTTGTTATAGGCCTACGGTACATTACAACCCAATCCCGAATAGAACATCGAGAAAGTTTGATTGATGCGTCCATAAGATCCAAGTCCACAATTAATATCTAGGATCCCATTCAAAGCTGCTTATCTAATGAAGTATTGGCAGGGCATGCTGTATTTAGCAGTCATTTGGACAGCCCGTCTGGCGGCAGTAACCGTTTAGCTCAGTTTCAGCTCAGTTTCATTCAATACCCACAAAATAAAGTGCACAGCGTTCCTAAAGAAGTTTTCACTGCAATAAAAAAAGCTTTGGGTTTAATTACCTGGCGGGTTGACTCGGGACAGAGAGTTGAGTTGGCGGCGCATATATTTGGTCTGTGGAGACATCGGGCGCGTGCAGTAATACTACGTGCAAAGCACGAGCGCGCAAAGAAGAGCGCAATGCACGTGCAGCGCCCCACACGCCCCACCTGGCTGCCGTTGACACCGCTTGTGATTCCTCTGAACTGCTCACGCGGGACACATTCTCACAGGCCGTGTCTGATGTTAGTCCTGCAAAGAATGTTTTGAAGGATTGTATTGTATGCAGTTATTCAGTTATGAAGTACCTATATGTAAGTTATTCTCATCTCTTATAAACCAAAGAATAAGTACCACTTTACAATCCATAGAACAAGCGGGATTTAGGAAAAGCTTTTCGACAATTCCAGGGTATGACATATGAATATGTCATACCAGGGTATGACCAGGAATTGCTGATTAAATAATATCAAGAAAGGCGGAGAGCTCTATACATAGCATATATAGATTAAAAAAGGCTAAAAACAATTGGTTTTCTTTGGAGGAGGCCTTTATTCAAATTTAAATTTTTTAAACAGTATTAAACTCAAAAATTAACTCATAAATTTACCTTATCTATATAAATAAAATCAGAGTGTCTGTCTGTGATTTGCGAAAAACTGCCTCAAACTAAGCTTAGAGAGTCATTCGCATGCTGTTAAAACGTAAATAACTTTTTTTAGAATTGTTGTCTGTCTGTCTGTCTGTCTGTCCGGGGTAATCTCAGAAACGGCTGAAGCGATTTCGATGAAACTTTGCAGACATGAAGAGGGGGTCGTCAGGAGTAACATAGGCTCTAAGAATAAATAATACTCAGGAAATGTAACTGCGCTCAAAAAATGACCCAACGAAAGTTGTGTACAAGTAGGCGGGGCTTAAAAATTGTGTACAGCGCTCCACTAGTCGGACATTTTTCTTGCAAGAGAGCACACGTCAAATCTTCGTGTACGTTTTCGTTTTTATCAATGTAAATCAGTTATAATCATCATGCCAGGTTGAGTTGTGAAGTGGTGCAAGAGCCATACGAGATTTAACTGTTCAGGGATCACTTTTCACTCGTAAATAGTCGCTAAATTATAATTATAATCAAAAATGTTCAAATACGCTATTAAATCGGGATGGTCAATATTATGCAAAATGAAGTCAGTCAATTTTTGACTTTATTCAGTAGGATCTTTTTTCTTCCTGATAAAATGTATATTTATCAAGAATATAATGTATATTCTTGATAAATATACTATAATATGATAATAATAAAAGCCCCGGGCGAGGCAAGCTAGTTTCAGAAAATCTTTGAACGCAGTTTTGTTTCTTTTTGAAAATAAAGGAATGTCTCCTTTATGTAAAATGAGCCAACTTAAGGATTTAAGGTAGTTTCCCTCCAGGGCCCGACTTATTTTTCCACACTGCATATAAGAAATGACACATATATATATATATATATATGTGTGTGTGTGTGTGTGTGTGTGTGTGTGTGTGTGTGTGTGTGTGTGTGTGTGTGTGTGTGTGTGTGTCATTTCTTATAGCTTTAGGAATGAAGCTTTAGTACGGAAAAAATCATGAAATAATTCTCTCACGTCTCATTAAGAAAATATTAATTAAATAAAAAAATTAAATTAATAGCTTATAAAACAAAAAATATTATAAATGGTAAAGTTTACACTTTTTATAATTTTGTGCAATAAAATGATTACATACATACTTCTATTTAAATACTTTAGAATCCATTCGTATTTAATAAAAACAAATAATTATAATTAAATACAAAAAATATTGTTTTATTATTGACTTAGTCTTTTTCACTTATAGCATAACATCATCCACGCCGCTATGACAACTGCCTACCATCTGACATTGCAGCACGCGCGCGAACCAATCCCTGCTCTCGTTCTGAATTTAAACCAATCACTAGGCATGTGTATTAATAACCTTTTAATTGATTGGTATTTTGAATATACGTCGTTTTGTTTCCACGTAGGGCCACTTTTTGTGTAGAATTTGTTCCGAGTTAGAGTTCCTGAGTATTATTTATTCGTAGCATAGGCTACTTTTTGTTTTTTAGAAAATTCTAGAAGTTTCTCGAAAATTTCAGAAGTTTCTAGAAAATTCCAGAAGTTTCTAGAAAATTCTCGCATATATGAAAACTTTCTTTACTTTTTCAGATAATTTAATAAGATTTTTTGAAATTTCAGAACGTCAAAATTTTTAGAAATTTAAAAATTTGTTAAACCTGATGGGTGATTTGTTATATTTATTTCGAAGGAAGTAGAGTGAGGCTATCTTAATGCATAAGCATCATTCTCATTAAACTCGAAAAGTCTATGTACACGAATAAGTTGAAACATTTATCTTTTCTGCCTAACGATCATCACTCAGCTTGATACAGCTTTAGTATTCATCATCGAAGTTTTGAGATAGAATATACCCATATTTCGCCGAACTGCGTTCTCTTATCTCAGTTGAACTAACTAATATACACAGGAAAAAGACAAAGTTACGCACAATTAAACAAAAATCAATTCGCTCACGCAGACAACATTATTAAATTTACGTTTTTTAATATTATAAAACAAAGTCCCCCCGCCGCGTCTGTCTGTCTGTATGTTTGCGATTCTCAAAAACTACCGAACGGATTTTTATACTGTTTTCATAAATGGGAAGAGCGTTAAACGAGGAAGGTTTCTACGTTTAATTTGCAGAAAAAAATTGCACCCGTGCGAAGCCGGGAACGGATCGCTAGTATATAATATTATTATGTATCTTCAATATTTTCGATATCGTCTGTGTAATATTGTTGTCTGAGTGATTTTTTTTCGCTAACATTCTAGAAAATTCTAGATGTTTATAGAAGATTCTAGAAGTTTTTAGAAAATTCTAGAAGTTTCTCGAAAATTTCAGAAGTTTCTAGAAAATTCTCGCATATATGAAAACTTTCTTCACTTTTTCATATAATTTAATAAGATTTTTTGAAATTTCAGAACGTCAAAATTTTTAGAAATTTAAAAATTTGTTAAACCTGATGGGTGATTTGTTATATTTATTTCGAAGGAAGTAGAGTGAGGCTATCTTAAGGCCAGGCCCTATGAAACTAAGGGAACTTTAAATAAATGTGCTGAGTCAACCACATATCTGATCAATGTGGAATTTACATATATATATTTTGAGACCTTTATCTGTAGATTATCAAGCCAGAAACATAATTAGGTACATTTCATTCGATACATTTTTTGATCGAAATCGGCGCCTTTTCCGGAGAATATTACATTTTTCTACTAAACGGCTTGAGTTATATCGCCAAAAAACTGCTCGTAGCAAGGAAACATTGTTTACCAGTGATTGTCAAAATAAAATAAACTTAGGTTTATTTTTACTCCTATAATTAACGAAAACAATTTTGAGACTTACGTTGTTTAGTTCCGAGCTAGTGCATACCAAATCATGCTTCAAATAATGTACGCAATATTCAACCTTACGTAAGCTGTATCTTGCGATATATTAAAAAAAATCCTAGAGAGCCGCCGAGCAACTTGTAACTCTCGGGTGGCGGGACGTGGGCGGAGCGAGCGTAGGAATTTTTTTCGTGGGGCCTGCTCTTAATGCATAAGCATCATTCTCATTAAACTCGAAAAGTCTATGTACACGAATAAGTTGAAACATTTATGTTTTCTGCCTAACGATCATCACTCAGCTTGATAGACAGCTTTAGTATTCATCATCGAAGTTTTGAGATAGAATATACCCATATTTCGCCGAACTGCGTTCTCTTATCTCAGTTGAACTAATATACACAGAAAAAGACAAAGTTACGCACAATTAAACAAAAATCAATTCGCTCACGCAGGCAACATTATTAAATTTACGTTTTTTAATATTATAAAACAAAGTCCCCCCGCCGCGTCTGTCTGTCTGTATGTTTGCGATTCTCAAAAACTACCGAACGGATTTTTATACTGTTTTCATTAATGGGAAGAGCGTTAAACGAGGAAGGTTTCTACGTTTAATTTGCAGAAAAAAATTGCACCCGTGCGAAGCCGGGAACGGATCGCTAGTTATATAATAAGTCTATGGATGTAACTTTAAAACAGGGTATTATGGAGCTCAGTAAATCAAACTATCGGACTATCCGCCCCTATCCGAAAGTTTAATAATTTCGGATAGGGGCGGAGTCTGAATGAGAAATAATAGGTACCTACATTATGACAGATTTTAGTTTTTGCACAACATTATGACAATTTTCTCAAAAATTTAATATCTGTAACCGAAACTAGCGAATAATACGAAATAATTTCATATCCGATATTTACAGTCATATATCCGTATCAGATCCGAAATATCATCTCCATAACACCCCTGTAAGGTTCAATTAATACTTTACAAGTAAAATGCTGAATGTTACCAATATAGAAGAGTCTGCCAGCATTAGGATGGTCAGCGGCGGCAGCTGCCAACAGTGGAGAGAAGGTTCGAGCGACCCGAAGTGAACCCAAGACATTCGCGCGCAGAGCTCCCTCCCAGCATTCTGCCCCTCCGCGCCCGCTACACCCGGCAGTGTTTATTACTGCCCATATACCTGCAAATTACAATGTCAATTATACATTTTTGGGCATATATTAATGGACTAATACTTGAAGACGTGAGTGGATGGTGATAAGTCGCTTAATTCCAATTTTGAGTAAATCGAGGTTAAAGTTTTACTTTTAATTTTTGAGATAAGTCGCCATGGAACTGATTTTTGTACTAAATTATGATGCAAAGTTGTGTAAACAACCTAAAATATTAATGGTATGATAGCAATTAAACATTTGTATTATTTTTTAAAATAAAAAGTGAACATAGCTCCTAGCAAAATAGCGTTTGCCGGGTCAGCTAGTTCATATAAAATCAGAGGTCAATATTACCGCCCTCTGTAGCGAAATGTAACAAACTGTCATGTCATTGAGGAAACATTTTTATAGTTACTGTAAATAGCTCCTAGGTGGCGTTTATTAAACAATGATATTCAGATTTGTTGGGGCTGAGATTTTTAATTATATTATATTAAGTAACAATGTTGATCGTAATACAAAAACATAATAAATTATACATTTATATAATAATATGAAATGGTAGTGAATACATTTTTGTCGAATATATAACAATATTTAAAGCTCAATGTACGAGCACTGCTGGTGTAGTGGTATCATGCAAGATTCCCATTCTTGCGACCCGGGTTCGATTCCCGGGCAGTGCACTGTCTTTTTCATTGATTTTGTATTTTTTTTTGTATTTGCACCTATTTTTAATATTATAAATATGTAAAAGTAACTCTGTCTATCTGTCTGTTACCTTTGCACGTTGTTGTCAGCGATACAAGATAGTACATAGGATACCTTTCATCCAGAAAAAAAAGTAATGTTTCCAAGGGATCAATAAAATAAATAAACTAACGCCTGGCAAAAGTGTAATAGCAATAAACTGCTAATTTATTTTTTAATTTTTAACGCGGACGAAGTCGCGGGCACCAGCTAGTAAGCATGATTAAGTATGTAAGGACAATGGTCAACACAGGAAAACCTATCATCATGTTTTCCTACAGCGCAGAACAATCTTTAAGCCTATGGTCGGCAGCGCACTTGCAGTGCCTGTGACACCTGGTAGCCACCTTCCATCTAGTGGACCGTCAGCCTGCCTATAGACCTTAACATAAAAAAAAAGAAAAGAAAACTTACCGTGTTCACCGGCAGGCAAATGTTGGGCAGTAGATCGTGCGGCTTCTTCAAGCAAATCCTCCCGTGCCACGTCCAATTCCAAGGTGGCCAGTCTGGGCGCAGGCTGGTCTTCAGGCGTTGTTGCAATGTGAGCTTGAAGCCAAGATTCCGCTAAGCGAGCACCAAGCCCGTTTGATTTGCAACCAGCTATCACCCGCCATCCTCGTCCGCTCAAGTATGTCGCTATCTGGTATTAAAATTTCAAATATTATAAAGAACTAATATAAATAAATAAATGTTGAATATATTTTTTTATAATTATAGGTAAGTAAATTAATTAATTAATATTATATGTAACCTGCAAGCCGAGCGCTGTGTCCACGGAAGTGACGAGCACAGTTTTCGCACTGTCCACTGGAATCACTTCAGCGACTCTTACTTTTCGCAGAAGATACAGCAGTAATGCGCCTACAATAGAACACAATACCGCCAACTGCAGTCCCAGGGAGACCCACGTCAGAAGATCCATTGTTTCACAGTGTCAACATTTTTTTAACTTTTCTGAAACAAGGGAAAAACATTTTATTCATAGTTAATCTTTTTTAAACTTGTTAATAGGTTCGACTATATTGTTATTTCGGCTTGTGCTCCTTAGCCACGATTTCTTTCTTTTTTAACCCTTAACGCCCGCCGCAAAAACGCGCTGTTATATTACTGACGTTTGTGTCTGTGTGTGTGTATGGGTGTATTTGTGTGTCTGTCTATGGAATTGTAGCTTCCAAACGGATAGACCGATTGATCTGGTGTTTTTGTTTAAAAGCTGAGAATTATGATCGCGTTGGTTCTTCTTAACTGTAGTTTATGAAGATCTCTTCAGGCGTTTGTAGATCATCAGCCCATTTCCTATGTGTGAAATTTGGTATACTGTTACCAAATTTCAGTAGCTGCCTCGATCTGATGCTGCAGCATCATGTAGTCTGCGGGTCACCCAACTCCTCAGCAACTTACATCATTAATAGCGTGTTTTGGCTTGATAGAAAACAGAGGATTATAGTTTATAATTTTAATCATAGCTTGTTGTTCGTTTTTATTATAGATTTTTTTCATTTTGAAATTATTTTATTATACACCATAGCTTTACCGAGAGAACAATGATTATATAGGTATGTAATGTACCTACTGTTTATAATCGTCCCTCAGTGCCATCTACCGGATTTTGGCTATCATCATGTATATTTATGGTTTTCAATAAAGGAATATATATTTGATTATATAATCGAATCTAAATGCGAATTGAAAATGAAACAAAAACTAAATGCTTGCAATGAGATCTAAACATGCGAATAGGTATGTGGATTTAAATACAAAACGAAACATTAAAACCGGTCGATTCTCGAACACTTCTTCGAACAATTCACTGAACGCTTCTCGAGCTGCGTTTTATTTTCTTATACAATTTGATGACTTGGTACTTAAATGTCTGTAAACTGAATATTTTAAAACATGTGTACTTGTTTTCTCGTATTTGCACATATTTACGCTTATTGAGGGGATTAATCACGCCAGGATTATAGGATTTTACTCCACCCTTTGTATTAAAATTCGCTAAATCCCATTCACATTAGGCAAAAGACTCGCAGCGGCGCGGCGTAGATGCGATGATGTGGATGTATAGATGTATATTTGTTACTTTCACATAAAAACTACTGAACTTATTTGAATTAAATTTGGCACACCGATAGTGTATAGGATACTTTTTATCCTAGAAAAGTGTCAGGTTTTCAAGGGATAGTATAAAAATATAAGAAAATGGGCGCCACTGTCGTCACAGCGATAAAGATGTGAGATATTTTCTCAGGTGTTATATTTTTCATTTTTCAACCCGGGTAAAGTCACCAGCTTAATATGATAGCAAGAACATCCCAAAAATTTGTTCTTCTCATTGAATATGCCTTATCAAAGATAACTGTTATTACGTGGTCTTATGCCAGTAAGACATGCGTATGCATACAAAAAAGTGGGAGAGACCTCGTATTGTTTCGTGTTGGTTCCGAGATAAGACAAAGGCCGGATCATGATTGAATGCGGCGACGTGACTTTTTGATATTAGTAAGTTTGGCCCATTTTATATGACCGGCTCTATAGGCATACATTACATACTAGCTGTTGCCCGCGACTTCGTCCGCGTTGAAAAAAAAAACTGACAAAATTAACGCCTGACATATTCATTGCTATTATACTTTTCCCAGGCGTTGGATTTTTATTGGAGTTTACTCCTTAAGAATCGATATATATAATGAGGTACCTATAATGCTTGAAATATATATTGATCGGTTCCTTGAACAATGTAGGTACAACTAAAGCAACGAATGTAAGCATTTATTATAATAAGACATTACAGTCCGACGACGTGTGCAATATGCAATCATACAGGCTCACTAGCCAAGCATAGCGAGCCATTTCAATATAGTGCGTTGTTGTTGCTCAACGGAGTACCGAGGCGAGGAAGGTAACTACCTACATGCTTAGCGTTTTGCTCCACATGATCGACTAATAGTGGTTCTCTATTTTATTGTGTTGCCTTGAATTTCAGAACCTAGTCACGGCCGTAAAATAACACAGAAAAAGGAAGTGCGTAAACCTAAATTGAATGAAAAAAAAATGAAAATTTAATCCTATAAATCCTGTTATCCTGTTTATCCTTTAATATTATAAATGCAAAAGATTGTATATTTAGATATTTAGATTTAGATAAAATTTGGCACACATCTAGTTAATTAAATGGATTAAAATATAGGATACTTTTATCCTGAAAAAATGTTAGGTTTTCAAAAAACCAATTACAGCGTGTACGAAGTCGCAGGCACAGCTAGTAGTGTTATAAAGTAAAATACAAATAAAAATCTTTTTCTTATGCTTAAAAAAATACAAAAATATTTAAACTTCTACCTAAGAAAATATAAATTTACTGATTTTGCTTTGAAACTTAGAAGCTAGAATTTTTTTAGTAATTAGAATTTTTTTAACTCAAATGAGATGAATTCCATGCACACTAAGTCTCCGGCATCAAACAGTTCTAAATTAAGTTTATATTGATTCAATTTGTTACCCTTAGTTACCTTAAACAGCGTTCTGTTGTTATAGCAACGTTGGAAACAGTCAATTGTTTTCCTTATTTTATCAGCAAAGATTCTCGTACATTCCCAACATCAATATTAGAATCCACAATGTCTTTAGTAGAAATTGCCTACCACGATGAAACTATTTATTCAATACTCGACACCTCATCACCAGAACCACCAAAAACGCCGTTGTACGAGTCAAAATTAGAACAGCAGTTAAAATCGTATAGACAACCACAACTGTGTCGCACATTTGGTTACCCAGAAACACCCCTGAAACCTGCGGAAAATTTTCTCAAAAAAGGTGAAGGCGTTAGTCATCCAGCGAAAAAGACTAGTCATCGGTGTTGTTTTTCTGCACACAGGCCACCGGTACCGAAACGACCAACTTCAACGAAGAAACAGGAACAAAAGAAAGTCAATTTTAGAATTATAAACAAAGAACAGGTAACGGCATCAAAAACGAAATCAATCGAACCAAAGTGTGTGGATACAAAAAATGGTCACACTGAAAAACTAAAAGGCTCTGGTAAAATCATAGAATATGGAATGAAACCTGACTTCGGCAAGGTCCCGTCGTATTTGGTGAAGAGAAACATGAGAATTCAGAGAGCGATTGACAAGTTACGTCGAGAGGAAGAGCGTAAAGAAAGTATGTGCAAGATGATTTCTGAAGAAGAGAGACAAAAATTGTTACACGATTTGAAATTGAAATGGCAAGAGTTACAGAAATCTTTCATTTTACTGCCTGTGCTCACAGATACTATCCCAAAAATATTAAAAAAGACTAAAATGGAACAAGAATTGAGGGAATTAGAAAAGGATATAGATATTATTGAATCCAATCCATATATCTACATTTATGATTAAAGCGGATTCGAATTCGGATTTTCTGAAGAATTGTAGAGAATAGTGTTTCCACATGTGAAGCCATACTCAATAACCGGGTGAGAAGCATGCACTTATGTTCCAAGACTAAGATTAATAGCCACAGAAAATTATTTGTCATAACTATAGAATACTAGCTGTTGCACGCAACTTCGCCTGCGTAACTTTATAAAATATAGCCTATGTTACTTGCTGATAAAGTAGCTTTCTGCAGGTAAAAGAATTTTATATCGGTCCAGTAGTTATTAAATTTATTCATTAGAAACATACTCGTACAAATCTTCTCTCTTTATAATATTAGTATAGATTTCAAATAGAAATCGATTATAAATAAATTGAAAGTGAAATCTGCCAATAACTTATTTTGCTTTGATATTCATAATTAAAAGTGTAGTAACTTTCAAAGTTGCAATTTTGTAACTCTTTTAACATTTGAAGTTTATCTTGCAGGTTTAATTGATTCCAGTGAAAGTGGTAAACATTTTTACAACCAAAATTACTTGATACCTTGTGTTTTTTTTTACGCGAATTTGTTTTACGGCTGAATTTATGACGGCCAAGCGGTCAGTGCATTATTAGAAGGGTGTCTATAACACTGTAAATAAAAGGTGTATGGAACTAATACTATAAAGGGTGAGGGCTCTGATTATAATGAAGGGTAAAGGTTTTATACTTGCCGGATAACATTTCTCAAATGATGTTAATGTGTAAAATGTATCCATTACGCTTAACAAACAGACCTACGGGAAAAACAAGAGGAATTCTGAACTAATAGAGGTGTAGAATATTTAATTGGACACCAAAAATATACCTACAACGCGGATTTTAATGGATTCGCTGATGAATTACTAATCTTTCAATAGAATCGCTAGAATAATTTGTTCAAAAATAAACACTGTTTTTAACCCCCGACGCCGGACGCAAACACGGTGTGTTATAAGTTTGACATGTGTGTCTGTGTGTCTGTGGAATCTGTAGATTTATCCATTTTGATCCCCCATTTTGATCCAGTTTTTTGTTTGAAAGCTGACTTAATTAATTTAATGAAGATCTCTTCAAGAGTTTGAAGACCATTTTCTAATTGACGAAGGGATTTCACTAACTTACACATGTTCGATCGATGTGAAATGTTTTATAGTGTTACTTCGGCGGTATTTCCATGACATGGTAACCTTGATCTGATGATGCAGCATCCAAGTAGTCTGTTGGACATCCAACTCCTCAGCAACTTACAACAGGTGTAGTGTGTTTCGGCTCAGTAAAGAGTCGGTGGTTAATTTATAATTTTGATTATAGCTTCTTGTGATTAGCGATTAAATATCTCTTCAAAAATACAAAGTAAGTAATTAAGTAATGAGAAACCACGATTCCTTATTGGCACAATTTTAATTTACAAAACACAAACGTTCGCATAATAAATTCAATTACTTAATGTTTTATTCGCGAACGATACGAGTTATACGTAATTAATTTTTGAGACGTTTAATTGTTTAAATTTAATTAGGCTTGTTTGCTTTAATTGACTGCGTAAGGTAAGAGAGAGTACACGAAGAGTCTTGGTTGACTTGTTTTATACAAATATGTTATAACTTACTCTATCTGAAATATTCTATTCATGATATACTTACTAAAGATGGTGACGTAATTATATACGTCTACATCTACCACCAGGTACTTGTTGAATTAAACTTTTTGTAATGAAGTGCAGAGTCCACATCTTCTTCTTGTTCTTCATTATTGTAATTTGAAGCCATAGTTACATAGAACTTGCTTATTAAATATTATAAAATAAAAGAAGCGTTCATTGTCTGACAAGTTACAGAATTGAACACCGGAATATGCTTCTAGAACATATAAATGAAAATAAATATATAAATCTAAATTTGTTATTATTAATCTTATATTTATTTGTTTATCCATATTTTGACATATATTTTGTAATTCTAGTTAAAGTTTAGATTGTTCATCTGCAATTACTTACTTCAAATTTGAACTTACTTCAAATGTAATATTTTTTGAATAGACGAAAATTTTTCGGAAGTCTGTGCTAGATGTGCATTATTTAAAGTATTTAATTAATATCTGCAGTCTCTGCCATTTACTTGATGGACCAATTAGTCTGTTATAGATACAGGTGTCATTATGGTGTCGTAACATGTTTCTATTGTTAGTTTTGGTTGGTTAGGTGCGCCCGCGCAGTGACGCGTGCCATTAGTCGGCGGGTGAAAGTCTCGAAAGTGAAGGACCGCAACTTTTCTACTGGACAATCGATTAAGTAAATGATTGATAAAGTATATGTGCATAAATTTACAACTTATTTCTTGTAATAATAGTTCATTTCTGCGTTATTATAACGTAAACGTAAGCCATTCGAACTTCTTTTTATTTAAGGATTTGTAATCATACTAAATTATACTAATAAATTATACCTACTTAGTTTATACTAATTTAGATTGAAGGATCATCATAAATTAAAGTATCCTCCTTCATCTCTCTTTGAATTATAATCACAAAAACTAGTGAACGGACTTTTATGCGGTTTTTACTAATGGAAAAAGCGTTAAATGAGGCAGGTTTTTAAATATATTTTAAATATAACAGGGGATAAGAATGAGAAACCGAGGCAGGCCACTAACATAAAAATTTGTTTGAACCACTAAGTCCTAATTCTTCTTTATTTAGTTTTATTTTTGTTAACTGTAAGTACTTTAAACTTGTAAAGTTTTTGGGACGAAACAGGAAAGTAATAATGTTATGGGACGGAGGAGGAAATTTTTGGAATGTGGGACAAAATATAGGGACGAAGGAGGCATATAAGTCTTTCTTAGCTATGCGATGCCTTTTCACTTCAAATTAGATGCGTCATGTGAATGGTGTTGAATATCTATGTTATAATGAAATTTATAATTTTATTCAATCATTATTTAAAACCTTCTAATTGTAGCCGCGCAAGGCCGCTGTCCGTCGATAATAATCTAACTCCGGAAAATTGCACTTTATTCAATTTAGAGTGAATATATAAAAATAAATTAGATGTACTATGCATCCAAATGACAAATCTATGATTCACGAAAATAAAACAGTAAAAAATTCATTTGTGTTTTTTTTTGCAAGAAAATTGACTTCAAGTTCATTCCCCTTATATGCATTTGATGAAGCGAAGTCGACGTTTTTTAATATACTCTTGAACACATTTAATACTGCAGAATTTGGAAACAGACTTAATTGAATTTTGAAAAGGGAGTCGTCGTTCAAAACCAGACTAATGTTTTTCTTTTTATTTACACTTTGAACATTTTGGTAATACCTGTGTCTTAATTTTAGTGATTTCCTGTGATTATTTTCATATTTTGTAAATTGGGATAACATTCGAAAATTAAAAAGAATTTCATACTTTTTATACATTCAAACTTTTTTAATACTTTCAAACTTAAATATCTACGAAACCTCATTACCAAATTACACGATATTATTCCAGTAAAATTTATAATTTCTTCTTACCTAGGTATATAATGGTACAAGTTTTAACCGCTAAAAAGAAAATAATAAAAAAACTGATGGCCTGTTCATAGAAAATTCCTTTGACAAAGATATATTAGTATCTACTATTATTTTACAGACAATTGTATCTACCAATAGGTTCATGTGCGATGAATTTTAATATCGAATTCTAAATATACGAAAGAAATTGAGAATGTCTACATAAAATCTACATTTAATAACATTTCCCTATAACCTGATAGTTGTTTATATCTATTAAAATATTCACAGTATCGTCTTCTTTGTGATGTAACTGTACTTTCACAAAGCTTTACAAGGCTTCGCTAATGTTTGTGAGAAAGTAGTTAAGACATGTTTGATACATACAAAACATAGGTGGAGGAGTAACATAATATTTATTTATATTTTATTTATTTATGTCAAGCTTGGAAGAATGTCTTATGATTTTTTCCTAACAAAACAAGAAATTAGATATCACATTAGGAAATATATTGATGTCAATCTAGCTTATCTAAAGTAACTATTTATATTATTTCTTAATATGTATAAATATTTTATGTATACCTAAATACTTTCTCATTCACACACACACTCACCTTACAAATTTTATTTTATTTTCCAAAATTAAAATATTACCTATGTTATTTTTTGTTTGTACCTACATAATTATATTATTGTACAAAACATACATATTAATATGTATCAAAATAGTTCACTTGCCCTATAGGATAGGCAAAGCCTAGTCTGTTTTGTATGTATGTAATTATTACTTTCTTTCTTCTTCTTATAAGTATAATTTTTCAGTCTTGTTATACATTATAAGTATAATTTAGATGTAAGTCTTGTTAATGTTGTTAATGTACGGTTTCTTAATAAGTAAATATAAAAGACAAACAAAAAAAAACCATTTATAGTAGTACCTATCTGACATGACGTAAAAAAAATAATATTACAGAGAATTAGTTTACCAGTAGCTAGTGGAGTGTAAGCACCTCTATTCGATGACTAATAAAAGTATATACGTCCTCAGAAGAGCTGTTTGGTTATTGACCCCAACTTGATGAAAAGGTAATAAGTTCCAGCACCGTAGTTATTGTATTATGTCACGTAGCCGTTAGCGAATCTGTAGCGTAACGAGTCGTTTTTTTTTCTATGCAATTAATTTGTTAATAAAGTTAATAATTATTAGGAGACGAAATCCCTCTTTTTCGGACCAAGCGCTTTAAAACATCCTTTATAATGCGCCTTGCCAAGGTTTGGAACTCCCTGCCGGCGCGCGGCGTCTGTATTTCCGAGCTCACATAACCCAAATCTTTTCAAAGTTCGAGTGAACTTTGAGGCCTCGTCTTCGCTACACAGCTGGATGCTGGCTAAGAGTAAACCAATCTCTAATAATAATAAAAAAAGATTGAAATAGATTTTTAAACGTCAAGAGTCTCCGCAACAAGTGTGCAGTCTCGGAGCAATGAAATTATGGCGAATGAGAACTGCTGTAAACAAGTTTCTTAGCGCCTAGAACTGCAATTTTATATGGAGGGGCAAGGAGTTACAAATGGTTCTGCAGGCCCTTAACGGGACCTGTTGAGACTTTTCTCGTGTCGGTGAACTGGCTATGTTTAGTAGCATAGGTACATACTTGGAGAAACCTATTTAGTATAGCGCGCTCTGTTAGTAACGCTCTATTGGGACCGTTGTACATAGACCGAACTTTGTCTGACCTGATATTGTGGTTATCGACCGATTTGAGCACCGGATAAAGCTATTCGACAAAGTAATTTCACACGACTAAAACTTCCTTAAAGCAAAGGACTAGACAATGTTTCAAAGACCATTCTACCGATGTTTCTGCTTGAATAGTCGTTTCTGCTAATGTTTTAATAGTGAGAATGTCCCTACGGAACCGAAATATCAAGTGGATTTCAGTAAACTGAAATTTAATTTAATTTTTAACGAAATAAATTAAAGATTTACATAAATTTAATGAAGAAAAAGCTGTCCCAATGGCTAATAGACAAAATGTTTTTACAGGTACTCAAGGAATATTTTAATGAGCAAACCTCGTAAATTGACAATTTGTATTAATTTAATATAGGTATTATACTAATTAATTTGTAGTGTATTGAAATATTTTGTATACATTTACAATAAAATCGTAAACGAGCCTTGTCTGTACATGATTTTTTTTTTTGATAAAAAACAATTTGTACCTACACGTTGTACCGACTTTGTTACCTTTTTGACTTTACTACATACTTTTGTTGCAGAGATTTAAAAAAAAATTGTCTGTGCGTTTTTGCACGCTAATCTCAAAATCAGCTTAGCCACTTTGAATGCAATTTTCACTGACGTATTGATGATTACCTGTATTAAATTATGGGATACTTTTTATCCTGAATTTTTAGGTTCCTGTGAGATTTTCAAAAAACGTACTATAGCGCGTACGAAGTTGCGGGAACCACCTATAGTACTATAATATTAAAAAAATATTATAATAATTAATAAATATAAAGAATAATAAACAACACTTGCTTCGCAGCATATCGAATGTTGTGTTTCGGTGTGTATGGTTAAGGAATTGCCGGCGTACTTTAATCCTTGCTGGTACATTCATTCAAGGCAACGGTAGCAGCAGACAATATTTATATAAAAAAAGTAAATTACAATACTTTAACATTATGTTACTCACTTAACAAACGTTATAAGTCTGACATGGGTCACTGCACATAATTGAGTCGGCAGTCTAGTTTGGGTTCATGGCCGACTTAACTTACTTTATAAAACTCCATTCAAACGAAACAAAAATAATAAAACTTACAGCGCTCCCTGTAAAGTGTACGACAAATGCTTTCTATTGAATTATATGTAGCTACGTGTGTGTGCATATTGGATATGTATACATACATAAAGTGACAGAAAAAAAAGAAGAAAAAAAAAATAGCGCAAAATTAAAAAAGAAACGTGAGAAAAAAAAGACCTTTCGTTTTCGTATTTATTATTCATTTGCTTAAAAAAATGCGGCCGATGAGTAAGTACTCTGTACCATAAGTATAGGCGTACTTTCACATCTCAGATTAAGTAAACACTATGTTATCTACTCTGCTAGCTATAAAAGAACTCTGACCTGTGTCAGAGGAACCCTAGCCGGTAGGACAAAAAAAACTGTCTTTATAATTCTATCGGGATGAATATTATAATCGTTATGTATTTGAATATCCATACAAAGTAGGTACTCCATTCAATTATGGGCGTGGGTTAAAGTTGGTAACGGAAACTGTAGGCGCAATGAATAGAATATACTATAAGTTACTTCTTACATGTATGTATTCATCAATGTCTTCGAACATAATAGACTCAACTATTTCAACATCTAACAATCAATTCAATTTAGATACTTATCTTTTTCGAACTTATTCATTGTGAATTATTTTAAGTATAACGCTAAAGTAATGGATCGATGTTATTCGCTTTTTAAACTAGTATAATTATATTGTAGAACAAACAAATCCTTCTCAATTTTATGTACTTACTTGATAAATAGAACAATATATGGATGTATGTTTGTGAATTTAAAATATAGATATATTCTACCTATTTTATAATCACTATCAACTAGATACCTATTATAGATTCTCAAAGTATAAATATTTTACAATGTTCAATATTGAATTATTAAAACAACTACATATTAAAAATGGGTTTGGCTATATTGTGGACACCGCCGTGGTTTTATGTGAATACGTGTTCGTTACGAGTAATATTTTCTTTGAGCGTATTATATGTATATATCGAATTAGAATATACTATATATACAAAAAGATCTTTTATCCTTTGCTTATCGAGAGATGTAATTAAACTTTGGATGTAGATGATAGATATGAAGCTACAGCATCAAACTGAATCTCACGATTTCGTTATCATCAGTTTTCTAAATTTCTCCCCACTAAATGGAAACAGATAGAAGTAAAAAACTAGGAAGAAACTCGGTATTAATTCCTTTCATCAAAAAATAGTCTATAATCATTAAGACATGCTTAGTAGCACTAACATCAGTTACACAAGAGTTACACTTAATTAACCATAATGTCTTAAGTTCATAGTTCAAAGACTTAAGTGTAGTCATAGAGAAAAAGTTTCTATCAAAATGTAGTTATTTAATAATGACCTGTAGTTGAAGATGCGGTGTGCGCTCGCATGTAACGATAAACAACTTACTATTATACGGTGTTTGACCACAGACACAGATTACATGCTTGTTTCTAGGCACGGAAAGTAGATACTCTGTAGCTCTATGGTGTAGCTGTAATTTTTGAAACACTTGATAAATATATTAAAAAAAATTGGATTTGTCAAATCCAATTTTTTTAAGGGACTAAGGGACTAATGTCATCATACATACCGTAGAACGTCGACTGCTGGACATAAACCTCCTTCATAACTTTTCAGTTAGACTTGTCAGAAGCAGTCAGCATATTCGAACGTCAACCCGTTTTTATAATTTGAAAATCGGAGTAAGCAAAGATATGAGACAGAGAATGACATTAAGCGTACTGTGTAGTGTAATAGAGAAGGACGCAGTATTTTCAACAGACTTCTAAAAAGAAGGAGGTTCTCAATTCCACTGTATGTTTGTTACGCGATTACTCCGCAAATTATGAATTGATTTTGATGATTCTTTTTTTGTTTGGTAGGCCATACTTAAGAGATTGTCTTATATAAATTTTATTGAAGTTTTGTATTTTGTATTTTTGTTACGCAATTATTCTGCCAATTATGAATACACATTAAACAAATATACACTTACTTCCCACTAAAAATTAAAACTTAAAATTTTAATATTTTTAAGAAAAAATAAATAAATAAACAGAAACCGACTTCAAGACTATAGTCGAAAATAATATTTTAATTACTTCAAAGCAAAGAGCAATAAAGGACAATCAACGAAATTATTGATACTTATAATATACCTATTTACAATTCATAATAAGTTTATATTGGAACTAGTCTTGAAGTCGGTTTATGTTTATTTATATATATTTTTTTAATTAAGGATATTAATGAGCATATTAGGCAACACAATTCCGATTTATTTTCTCATAGATAACAATTGATATAATATACTTTTCATGGGTGAAGTACGACGACCTCTCTTCGGATCTGAGACCATTATGGATTACAATGTTTTCAGAAAATGTGGAAGTTGAAAACACGTCATAACAACTTAATATAACAAGTTATTCATCTATAAAATTAAACACAAGGCTGTATAGTGTCATTCAGAAACAACTGCGTCGGCTATTTCTGATTATGATTGCTTTAACACTTTGTAGCAGTGCGTGATGCAAAACAGAATGTGACCGTTCGTGAGTAAACACTTAGTCGAGATAGATGTTGCAAAGGGGACACGGCGGGCGCTCCCATACATTCCGTCGTTCGACACACATTCAAACGCGACTTGAATAATAAATCTTACAATCAATGAAGAAAACACAAGCAAACAAACTTACAAAGTACTTTTATATACCTGTATCTACTCAAAACAGATATACGAGAAGATTTCCATGTGAAACGGAAAATATTTGTGTATTTTAAACAGCCCATATGCTGAAGATCTTCAAATTTATAGAGTAATTTAACTGACATTGTTAATGTTAGCGTGAACATTAACTATAACTACCTTATTCCAACTAATATATATGCCAATATAATAAAGCTGAAGAGTTTGTTTGCTTGTTACTCTTTCACGCCTTAATTACTTGACCGATCACCTTGAAATTTTGCATACACGTTGTCAGGGATACAAAAAAGGACTGTTCTCGAGAATCTCGAGGAACCATCTAAAAACAAAAAATAAGAAATTCAACGCTTCAGAAAGATAGCTTATATATTTCATCAATGAATGAATAAAATTTAAACAAAAATTTTGATTTTTAGTTTCCTGCTTTTAATATTAATTATGCTGTACGTAACCAGTGAAATTAAAATTCCTTTCATTAGTTTGTATTTATTTATTTTGAATTCAATTTTGAAAGTTTATTGAATGCAATAAATTGTTTATGGTTAAAAAAATAGATTAACAACTTCTGTTCTTTTAATTTTAATTTATTTAAAACCCATCATCATCGTCAACCTGCCTGTCGACTTTAACAGAAAAAAAATTTACATTAATGTTGCATTTTTTTTTCTACCAACTAACATAATAGGCAAAAAAGAGTGATTTATTTTAATTGCATGATCGGTTCATCTCAGTCTACAACTACGTGGGTACATACAGGAAATTATAACGGCATGTTTTTATTAAATTCTTTACCATAATCTTTACCGTTGCGGCTTTCTCTAACTTTGAATTTCTCATAAAATTTACTTTGTATTTGAAATAGCGATACACACAACCGAAGTGTGAACACAACTAATTTATAGTACATTTACTACGTAATAAAGTATACCGTTCGAGAATCTGTACCAACACGCTACCTTTATTTACTTGTGAAGTGTTTTTGTCTATAATACTAACAGTACTACCCTCTTAATGCATGTATCATATGTTACGTATATCTACACTCGTTTAAGAACAATTTTATTTTCATCTAAATATAGCTTTGATGAACGGTTATACTCCTTGGTCAAAGAAATATTGTTTCTTTTTTTGACAAACAGGCTAAGGTTTCATTGATACTAGATGGTTATCGTCGTATACAAAAACTAACGCCTCCATCCTGAAACAAAAACTTTCGTCGATAGTGCAAGTGCAAGTGATGTTTGGACATATCATTCGCAACGGGAGCTTATTGGATACAAAAAGAGTGTCAGCCACAAGATTGACATATTAATTAAGTCTATGATTAAGTCTCTACATATTAAGTCATTAATATGTATTAAATCTATTAAGTCAGCTACATATTGTTTCCCTACAGGGTGTACAAATACATCTACACTATCTTGTTACAATAGTTTAACAACAACTTTTATCCTTGCTGAGTGAGTAAAGATTTCATTTTCGAGTAAAAATAGACATCTTCTACCTCTTCCTATCCTCTCCGAGTAGACAAGTGTGACAAATTTTGCACAGACAAACAGTCAAAAATTCTAAAAACTATTTTTTTTACCTTGATACATAACTAAAGGGTCTACATTTATTCCTTTTTTTATTTTTTGAAAAACAATTTGCACGAGACACGGCTCGTTTACGATTTTATTATTATGACAAAATTCAACAATTATTACCGTCTTTTCTGTGAATGCAAATTTTAGTTTGGCTTAATACAAATTAAAAGAATGAAATTAAATCTCTTCTAAAATCACTTACAAAAAGTAATTTCGTTGTTAACCACAAATTCGCATGTGATTTCTGGCAACCGTACGTTGGGTATGAATAATGATTCTTAGCTTTATTTTATCCTTTGTTCGTTCCATGCATTATTATGGCATGTAGTCATTAGGCTTAATAAGGTGGTGTGGCATTTGGTTTTGTAATGCTGCAGGGTATACAATACCCATATATTGCATCGGAACCCGACTGCTGTACCTACATGCGAATTATTGAAAGTAACCACGAGCTTTGTAATAGATACCTGCACAAGTGTAGGCGAAAGTAGCATTGATTTCTCTTCGTATATACACTTACTCTACTGAACTACGTGACAAATTGTGAGGTTCAAAATTGATATTCTAAAAACATTCGTATTTACTCATAAAACAGGTATAAAATAAAATGGTATCGAATAAAAAAGGTTCTAGTTCGAAGGCATGATAGAATATTTCACTGAAAAATATCCCTTGAAAATCCCGTACTTATCCTTAATCCTAATATAGGCAGCGCATATATAATATCTATAACTAGTGACGTTGCTTGTGTTATAGGCGACAGTGTTAATAGATGACGGAAGCCGCCCTTTTTTAAGTGAACCGTCTTGTCTGCCGACCTAACATAAAAACAAACCAAAAAGATATTTTTTTATTTAAAAAAGACAGGCTGACTGTCGACTTGATGGTAGGTGGCTCCCGACATCAATTATTAACACTAGCAATGCCACAATAGTGCTGCAAGGTAAGTAGCGCGTACGAACAGCTAGTATATAATAATTTAATTTAGTGCATATTTATAATAAATAAAGATTCTAAACAATGATTATGTGATGATCGTGAGACCAGCGGGACTAGTGCGAATGCGACGTAGTAAAGTTGTTACGTGTAATTACGAACTGCACCAAGGTCGAGTGTTACGGTGCCAATGGCTGTTGTTCACACCACTATATTATAACTATCACGCTGTTTTATTTAGAACAATGTCATATTATCAAATTGTTTAAACTTCAATTGTGCTTCGCACACGTTCGTATTTTTGTTTGTCTCGTTTACAACCAAAAAGGAAGAGAACTTTTTATCTACTTTTAAACTTGCTGTTATAGAAGTAGAAAGTTTCGGTAGTGTGGGCAGCAGTTTTGTGCAAAAAGCCATTAAAAAGGTATTTCGAAATCAACTCCGAAGAAATTATTCTCTTATTAGTAACTAGCTGGCGCCCGCGACTTCGTCCGCGTTGGAAAAAAAAAAGTAGCCTATCCTGTGTCCTGTACGTCTAAATGTTTATCTACCAAGTTTCATGAAAATCAGTTAATTCGTTTAAGAGTTATGGAGGAACATACATACATACATACAATACCTACACTTACAGATTTATTATTAGTATTGATTATATCCCTATAGTGATACTAGCTGGTGCCCGTGACTTCGTCCGCGTTCAAAATTATAAAATAAACGCTTGACCTCTTGTTGCTATAACATTTGACCAGGTGTTAGTTTTTTATTTTATTTTAGATGATCCCTTGGGAACAGTCCTCTTTTTTTCTGGATAAAAGGTACCCTATGTCCTTTATCTGTATCCCTGACAAAGTGTATGCAAAATGTCGTGATTATTGGTTGAGTAGTTAAGGCGTGAAAAGGTAACAGACAGACAGAGTTACTTTCACATTTATAATACTAGATAGGCAATATACACTTAGCCAGGAGTAAGTTTCCTTAATTTTAGATGATCCCTTTTTAGATGAGTCCTTTTTTTCTAGATAAAGGGTACCCTATGTCCTTTCTGGTGTCCCAGACAAGCAACGTGTACAAAATTTCATGGTGATCGGTTCAGTAATTTTTGCGTGAAAGAATAACAAACATCCACACATCCATACATCCAAATATCCAAACAAACTTTCGCATTTATAATATTAGTACGGATTATAAAGTAGTAGTAGTATAGTAGTAAGTATTAGTACAGTGAAAGTATGGAAAGTATATTCTTATAGTATAGTTATATATAGTTATATAATATTATAGTTATTGTAGAGGTTTGTAAGGCCTCACTACATGTTACCTATAGTCCATTTGTTAACGACAAGTGCGCTAAGGGAAATCGAACCAATACTCTTTTGGGATACAATTTACTTGAGGCACTTGTAACTAACACAACTTATAACAATTAGTATAGCAGTTGACTGACCCAGAGTAACAAAGGTTTAGCTTGATCACTCGTCTAAGAAGACTACCAACTATCGTTAGCTATAGTCAACTTGGCTATTAGGTAAACACTAAATTTTGTATGCATAATTTTTCTCATATTTTATTTTTTAACTCTCTTATATTCACGTTTCCACATTCCAATAGTGAAATTTATTATAACAGTTTATCTAGCCTTTATTTCCTCATCATCATGTACCAAACATACCAACGTGAGTTTATTCTAACATTTTCCATATTAATCAGATTGATTTATTAATCAGAGAAACATTCCTACGTGTCTTTACGTTGCATTCTTATGGACAGTAGTTCAATCTGTTTGATCAACTAAATTTCTAAACATACTTTATATCCCGGCTTTTCTCAATTAACATAAAGTACGAAAGATCGTACAGTTATTTTTATAGTAAATTAATTCTCAAACAATAAAAACAGTAACGAGTAATAAATAATTCAATAAAAAGTGTTTATAATATCCATTTGTCCTACCTAAGTTGTAATCATTTTGGCATTAAGGCAGAATTAGTTTCTATAACGACTTAATAATGATTATATCTATAACTGTAACAACCTGGTTGTACGCGAACATATAAATGTAAGGAGGTATAGGTATGTATAAATAAAAATTTTAAAATTTTGATGGTGATGCAACTCATTTAAAGGAGTTACTGGAAATTAAGTACTCCTGAACATTCTGAACCTGAGCCGTTTCCAGGTATAGCACGAAAATATTTCGGCCACAAAATTTTTGATCACAAAGTCACAAAGTAAAAAAGAGAAAAAAATATTGAAAGACAACAACAAATACAATTTACAGAAAAAAAAGCATATGAAGTATTGATGAATGGAGTAGCTAAAAATGAACGAAATAGACTAATTATCAATAAGAGGCTGAAAATAAAAACTAAAAACTTAACACCTGAAAACCAAAAATTAGGTAAAATTAAATTAAGTCTTTTTTGTTTTTGATAAAGTAGATGAATGTTTTTTTTTATTATAACAAAACTTCCACGGTTTCACTGTTATCAATTTCCTAACATGTTAAACCAGTTTTCAAACATTTCCCATGTTTGTTTATCGATTTAATCTTTTGCCGTTAGACATTAGATGACCGCGTTCGCTAATATATTTGCTTGTAGATTAAAAGCATTATGCTGTATAGGTAAATTAACTAAATATATTCACGATTCTGCATAGGAATTTTCCAATAAATGTAAAGTTGGTAAGCGAGCCAAGTACATAAAATGAGCTACTATAAGTTTAAGAATGAATTTATAGAAAAATATAAGTTGTAATTATACTTCTTAACTACGGTTAAGTTGTATTGTTGAGAGTTTCTACACAGATAACAGTGAAATAAATTGTAAAATAGCTTGATATTGGCTCATAGTTAATTAATGTGTAATTTTAAATTATGTCATAATCTCTTTAAAATAATGTATTATTTATTTCTTTTAATTTGTGTCTGTATGCTAATTTTTAACCAAATCCTTTCAAAAGTTTACAGTTTGTTCAATAATTACCAACTCAACTACTTCTCCAAAAACAATTCAAATATTGTGACATATATTTTTAGAACTCTTCTCAATGGTTTTCATGGCGAAATAATAGTAAAGCAAAATTATAATATAATAATAATTTATTCGTCGGTTTAACAAAAACATACGAAATGCTTTGCGAACATGTTGCCTGCCTTCCACCATAATAACTGAACGCAATGGTAGATGTAGCGGTTGCTTCCCCGGGCCGTCACGCAACTCATCCATATAAAGGCACATTTTAAATGCATGCGTTCTTAAAAGAAAATCAACTGCAGAATAATAATGTGATCTGTAAGCACATAGTAGTTTTAACACTCAGTTTCTCCCTTGCATCTGTCATACTTAAACCTTGTATAATAATTATATACTGCATCTTAAATGTTAAAACTTCTCAAGGTATGGTTTAGTTTTACTGATAATATCTAAATACAAATTATTATCAGTAAAACTATAAGAACTATTCTAATTGAAAAATATACCTACTATCTTTATTAAGTTGCGGATGGTGGACGCTTTGTTAAAAAAAGTCTAATGGAGTTAGATTTTTTTAACCAAGTAACAGCTCAGAATCGTTTAAAACCATGAAGCCTGAATTTTAACGATTCTGAGCTCATGTTAATGATTGTAAACTATGTTTATTATTATATTATAATATATACCATACGATTTATATTTAAACCTTAAACCCTGGTAAAAAGCGAACTGACGATTGTTTCATTAATTAAAAAAACATATAAATATATGATGCCTTAATTCACAGACACCTTTATTTGCATTTTTTTTCATCAATATATAAATACCTGAGTCTGCGTCTTTTTATGGTATTTCCTACTCCTATGATAAAAAAACTAGAAATAGAATCTATAACCAGTCATTTCAATCTAACTGTTATTTAATGCTATTCTGCACGCATTCAAAACAAACATTTGATTTTGATTTCATGTTACCACTTAACTTGTGGCGAGGCAGCCGTCATAGTTATTTGCGTGTAAAAACACATTTCCTTCATTGTACATAATATAACTTGTGTTAACAGTCGATGACAATCATTTATCTGATGGATTAAAAGAAACAAGTTTTGCAAATTTTGCGCCACTTTCACTGATATCTATATCTACAATAAAGTTGATTCCTACAATATCAAATTAAATAACAAATTAAAATTCATGTCCATGAAGTCCTAACTAAGTAATAATGCTCAAACGAATAGATAAAAAAGAACCATTGCAAAGCCGGAGGAAGTGAAATATAACTATTTATAATCTCATTAATCCATTAACCATTAATCAAAAATACCAACACAATCTATTCTACAAAGCACAGTGATAGGAATTTCGTTCCATTCAAAACAGTAAATGTCAATAAGGCAACAGGTGACAGGTATGTGTGCATATTTAATGAACAAATAAATGCCTTAAGTCAATGCAAGAAAGTCTAGCATTGTTTGGCATTAGTTTTGGCATATACAAGATTAATTTTGTTGAGGAGCAGACTTGAACTAGGTCAGAGTCTATTGACGGACGTTCTGTGTTTACAAACAAAATTGTTTCTATAGTTCCATTGTATTTTGTTTGACGCCTATTAAACACCTACAAATTCAGTTTTATTTGGTTTCAATGCGAAACTAATTAATGCGAAATAAATAATGTTGCTTACATTTTTATTTTAAATAAAATTTGTACCTTTGACAAGTATATTAGTGGTAAAAATGCACATAGCATGAAAAAAATAAGATCAAAAATCGTCTTTGTGACAAAAATCGTCTACTATATTTAAATTTATTTCTGTATTTCCGAGCTCATATAACCCAAATCTTTTCAAAGTTCAAGTGAATAGGCATCACCATGACTCAATGTAATGCTGAATTAAATTTTTTCCTAGTAAAAAACTAAATACAAATAGAATTTATTGAAAAGGTTAAACTTAAAAATGATATCAAAAAACTAAATAGATAGAGGCATTTTTTTAAATCAACTTGCAAGATGGTTTTAAAGAAGACAAACAAAATAGAGGCAATCACTAATTAACGTGAACTAACGTAACGCATATTAAAATGGATATTGATACGAAATGCATTAATATTCTACGTATACGAGGTCGACATACGCATACCACTGGACTGAGAAGGCCGCTAGTTATCAATTCAACGAAGGGAAACCAGCCGCGAATTACCACCGGACGAACGCATCGAAACTGATACCTTTACTGACGAGTAAAAACGCTTAGGAGCTAGGGTTAAATAATGAAAAAACCCCTAAATAATTATAATTTCACTTTAATTAAAGATAAATGTAATAAGTAAATGCAGCGAATAAATTTGATCACATTATATTCCAGATTTTATATTTTTTCAATTTTTTTCAAACTTTTACTGTGTTGTGTTCTTATTAAGAAGACTGCAAAGAAAACAATATTTTCTTAATGCTATTTATAAAAATAATAATACTGAATTAGGCAGAAATATAATCATGAAATTTTGAATTATACTTCATACAAATAAAATAACGGATTTAACGGATTTTGATATGGTTTTGATTTTGATATCGATAAACGAGGAAGGTTTGTGTATAAATATGATATGTCGCAAAAAAAATATGTTATAATCTAACCACAAGCATGCAGAAGAGTTACTTCTATGAAATGCGCGTTAAACATAACATGTATCCGCTCCCTTTACGTCCCAGATATGGAGAATTTAATTTAAAATAGAAGTGACACATTCAGAAACAAACTTTAATTCCGTTGATAGTTGTTTCAGAACCCAAACAGAAGTCGCACAACCAACGTACCGGCTGCTTTTATTCGACCAACTGTTTCGCAATGTGCACTTCGTTAACTTATGAACATTGTAGTTCATATACTTCATACATAATAATTACCGTAAACGCTGCAATGATCGTTGTTTGTTGCACGTTATTTTGATGCCGGATTTATTTAAGTATACTTGGCTATTTTACATGTTAATGAACATTATTACTATTATATTTACTATTTATTTTTCATAATACGCACTGCCAAGGATTGGAACTCCCTTCCGGCATCTGTTTTTCCGAGCTCATATAACCCAAATATTTTTAAAGTTCGAGTGAATAAGCATTTTCTGAGTTAGCTTGCTCTATCGCCGGCCTCGTCTTTGCTGCACGGCTAGATGCTGGCCAAAAGGAAATCTATAATAATAACAATACAAGACTTTGGAAATAGTGGTTGATGGTACCATGTTAGAAAACTTGACTTGTACATTTTTTTAATTTAACTTTTTTTAAATAATAATTTTAAAAAGTTTATATACATATATAATATAATAATATATGTGTGTGATTGTTAGAAGAGATAAATCATTCAGACATAAAATAAGACATAAGGTTATTACAATTATATAATAAAATGATACTAAAACACAGTAAATGTAGTCTTGGCTTAGTACAGTAGTTTTCAAAGTAAGCCTTAAGTAAGACATTGTTGAGTCGGAACAGTAAGTAGATGCAGTTTCTCTATTAGAGTCCACTTAGCTGGCATTAGCTGTCTCGCGACAACAATATTGCTGGCGCAATTTTATCAGTGTTGGAATAAAGAACAAATACTTTTAAATTGTCAAACCTTGTACAATAAAATGGGAAAATATATATGTGAGATTAATAATATTACACAAATAAGCCATTATAGGAAAACCATTATACACTGAAAAAAAAATCTGACTATTGACGAAGTTAAGCTTGTTATGAACAAGAAGAACGTACTAATTCGGGTTTATCTAAAATCATACAATTAAACGTCACTGAGGGTGTCGCTCAAAAGTGCCTAACGCGCCTAAAGAAGTTTTCACTTTAAAAAAAAAACAGGATTTATGAGAAATAATATGTAAACTCCAATATTGTCGGTTAAAATAAGTTGGCTTTATGTCTAATTGCTCAATATTTCTCAGACTAGTGAATTTTATTACTTTCATTACGTACATCACCTTATAACAAGTTAGGTATTTATTACATTCGATTGCGGTTTACGTAACATAAAATTAATAATAGGTTTTACTAGTTTCATTATACGAAATACTTGAATTCTGACAATCACGTTCATTACGTAAACGCAACTAGCCAGTATCAAATACCTAATTATATTTGGAACAACGTCCGCTAAACGTTTAATTAGTGATGTACAAACAATTTACTACTGACCGTATGTTTAAGTAATCGTAGATTCTAATTACGAACATAAATATAGGAAACAGTTTTATTTTTAGAGCGTAATTTTTTACTTGTGTAAGCGCTTTATAGTTATTATTATTATTCAAACTGAAATGGCATGAATGCAGTGTTCAGTTAACTTATAGAATCAATAATTTTAGTTACGAAGAAGAGAATAGGTACGCTGAAATAATGAAAAGAACTCGCGGATTTGACCTTTATAAACATCGAAAGATTTAAATCATTACCTCTACCATGAGTTTACAAAGACCGCACTCGCTAGCGAGAGCGTAAAAAATTTATATGAAAAATTGTCAACTGTCAATGTCAAATAAAATTGATAATTTTCCATATAACTGCCGTGTCCCACCGATAGATTATTGGGTCTTTTTTATATAGTGTACTATCATTTATATTTCTATTTATGGTTTTTCATATTATTTATTAATATGGCACTTGCACGTAACTCGCATTTTTGAGAGTTTTGTAATGGCGCATTGCTGTATCCTTACATAAAAGAGATCGGCATTACAAGCCATAACTTTCTGAAGGAAAACAGAGTATTTCCTTAATCCTTAGAAGTCTGCAATTCATAGTAATAGATTATTTTTTAAACTTATAAATGACTATTTCGTAATAAATAGCTTTTTGTCTAATCACAAATTAATAAAACCTATTTAAGTAAAACCTATTTTCTGTACTTTATATAAAAGATACAAGATATAAGTACTTTATATTTTATATACAAGCAATAGCAGTTTCAATAAACCTCAATAAACTGTGAACAAAGTAACGCAGTGTCACGTATGTCGAGATACAACAGGGCGTTACACGGTTTGTATGGGATCCTATGCCGCTTCAAAACTAAAACAGGTTATTATATGAAAAAATACATCCAGTATTACTTTAAAAAAAAAACAAAAACCTTTTGTAATGATAGTAAAGACCTAAAGACCTAAAAACCTAAAAGCAAAAAAAAAATATGTTAACCCCCAAATATGAGGGAAACAAGGAAATTTCCTTGTGTCATTTTTCTCAAAATGCTATTTTCCGAGTTACGTGAGTTTGGTGTGATACGGTAGATAAATATTTTACGCTCTCGCTAGCGAGTACGCTCATTTTAGACTCATGGTAAATGTACAGTTCTTGTCACAGCAATTTATACTAGTTGTCACGACAGCTAAGAAGACTAAATTGTGTTTTTTTTCTTTTTCAGATTCAGTATCCACGAAAAATGCAAGTGGCAAACACTAATCACTATAATTATGTTAATTACAAATCGTATGTATGTCTATGTATATATACAAGTATCAAACAAACATATGACCTTCGAAGTTTAAAAGGTGAATCAAGGTTGAAAGTGCGATTGAAAAACAGGATGACGCCAGAGAATGGACAAAGACTTATGAACGTTAACACAAGAAGTGATAACAACATTTTTGGATAAACTAATATGAAACATAGATATATATATGAACACTAGCTGGTGCCCGCGACTTCATCCGCATTGGAAAATAAAAAAATATAAAAGCAATATAACGCTAGACCTCTTGTTGCTATAACACTTTGGAAGGCGTTAGTTTTTATTTTTATTTTAGACTAGCGGTCCGCTCCCGGCTTCGCCCGGTGTGCATTTTTTTTTACGTAAAAACCTTCCATGATTATCCCTCTATCCATGAGTGAAGACAGAATTAAAATCGGCCCAGCCGTTCTCGAGTTTTGCGCTTAGCAACACATTTAGGGATTCATTTTTATATTATAGATGATCCTTCGGGACCGGGCTTTTTTTTTGTTGAAAATTATCCTATGTCCTTTTTTGTATCCCTGACAACGTGTATGCAAAATTTCATGATGATTGGTTGAGAAGTTAAGGCGTGAAAAGGTAACAGACAGACAGATAGAGTTACTTTCACATTTATAATATAAAAGTATGGATATAGATATTGGTTGGAGCGAATCGTACATTGACATTTTTCAATGCAACCGTAGATTTTAATATTACGCGGAAAAGATGATATTAAATACAAAATCATAATTGAAGCCGTAAAACACTACTTGTCAGATTTATTTGTAACATTTACAGATTTCTAAATCATTAAAAGAATGAAAAAAATGTCATACGTTTGTACACTTGCTATGGTAGGAATATAATTAGCTAAAGAAAACTCTACCCCAGACATAAAATAATGCATATTTAGGCGCAGCCTGTCTAGAGGCTGTATTAACCATCCGCTTACAGGAGAACACCGTGAAATAACAGTATGTGCTGTGTATATGTGTGCTGTTGTATTTCAATAAGTGTGTAAGGGAAGCCAAAGTCCATTTCCCTATCCCTTCCTTATCCCTTATCCTTAATCCTACTATGGTCGGCAGTGCATTTGCAACGCCTTATTTGTATTGCACGCGACGATAGCCACCTACCATCAAGTGGACCGTCAGTCTGTCTGTTAACCTTAACATAAAAAAGATGGGTCTGGCTGTTAATGTTTGCAGTTTTGAGCAAAGCAGAGCTAAGTATGCTATGATTCAGTGTTAAAAATAAACGGGTCCATGTTGAATAATATGTCATAGTTGACTGCTTTATGTTTCTTGCTAGTGTTCTTGTCACAATCAAGTTCTGTTTTATTGTAGAGACGTACCTATTTGTCAGGAAAGACATCACGCGCCGCTTTAATGTCCACGTATTTGTAGCTACTTTAATCAGGTACCTATACTAGGCCTTCGAGACGTAATGTTTTTTTTTTCGGTATGGGAATTTAAAAGAGTAAAAGCTTATCTATTTTAACAAATATATATATATATATATATATATATATATATTAATAGTACGTACGTACATAGCAGTAGTACTTACATTTAAAAAAATAGACTCAAAAAATTATTAGTCTGTGAAAGTTTATTTTAAGAGAGTCTAAAAGTTGTATGTGTAAATGAATGTTTGGTTCTGAGTTTCCAGAATAGAAATATTACGGTATTGATTTTGAATTATTATTTCCAACTCTTTCTGACTATTAAAAAGTTTAAAAGAAAATCCTATAGAAAAATAAACTTCATTGGTAAGTTTATGTAATTCTTTAAAAATAAGGAAATCTATCTCAATACGAAAGAATTTAATTCGATTTTCAGATATTTTTCAATTAATACCTACTAATAAATCACATAAAATGTAATTAGTTATTGTGATTCCGGTAAGTTTTTGTTTAACTTCGTCATAGCCGTAGAACAACGACGGTTCTGCAATTTTGTAACTTTACGTATGGCATCGGCGAAATGATTAATACGCCATTTTACTGTGTTTAGAAATCAAATCTGTCAGTATTCCAACTCTGTATCTAAAAGGTTTTAAATAATGTTTGTCAAAAAATGTTTTTGGTCGATAAAACACGACATATAAAGTCAGTTTACGCAAAAAAATAAAAATTGTAAATTATCAAAACCGTCGTTGTTCTACTACTATGACGACTTCTAAATAGGTGCAAAAAACCTTGACCGATAGTAAAAAAAGTAACTGCAAGAGACACCTACTAATTATGTTTAAATGTAACCGGCAAACAATCACGTATGATAGTTAATTATCAATTGGCAATGTCAATCGATTTCCTTCCGCAATTTTGCAAATTGTTATGCTTTGTGACTATAAAGCGAAAGATGCATTAAGCATACCATGTTATTGTTAATAATATCAAATGCAGTTAATTAAAACTACTTTCTACTTTAATTAGAGAACTAGGTGTTGCACGCGACTTCGTCTGCGTAACTTTATAAATTATAGTCTATGCTATTCGCTAATGCAGCTTTGTTTAGGTGAAAAATAAATTAAAAATTGGCCCAGTAGTTTTTGAGTTTTTCATTACAAACAAAAATATAAACATAAAAAATACAAAAATACAAATCTTTCTTCTTTATAATATTAATATAGAATCAGTATAGTAAGTAGTAGTTAATATAAGTACAGGACTAATTGGCTGTTGACTCAATGATCGAGTGATCACCAAAAATGCGAGCTGCGTTTTTACATATCCCGCAAAAATATGGATACTTTTAAACAACGCAACGGATTTTAATGCGGTTTTTACTAATGGAAAGAGCGTTAAACGAGGAAGCTTTTTATAACTAATATAAAAAGTCGAAGTTGCAGGGACCAGCGAGTTATAAATAAAACTGAGAAACAATACTATATATGCTCGTGCATACTTCAGAACTCTTGACTGCACGTAAATAAGGTTAGATCTTAACTTCTCCTTTGTATATAGCAAACAAAAGCTTTTGCCATATTGAGGTTAATTGATTAGCCTCTTGACTTCGGAGAGAAATTCGGGTCTTTGAGAGAAGAGACGTGAAAGTGTTTTTATCTGCATTTGCGGGTAATTTCGATAATGATCTTTTTACAGTGCAATGTTGGCTCGGATGTTTATCAGGCTATCACTGGATACGTGAAGAATATTTGTTATTTAAACAGTTGCGCAATATGCTGATGTTGTGCAATGTAGATGTTTGATTGCAAAACCGACAGGATTGTTATCAAACGGTATTTACGCACTGTGATCATAGCAAGCTCAGATTACTTAACTTCATATCTGCGACCATGTCTTTAATTTAAATAATTATAATATATTTTAGTTATTATATGTATTTATCTAATAGAATATATATTTATCTCTCTTGCAGATGGCTATGTTGTAATGGGATCGAAAAATATCAGTATGGTAAGTTATTATTGTTGAAAATCAAGGAACAATATAATTTCTATGCAATAGCATGAAAGCATAATCTGTCAATAAACTCTGCTGCAGTTTGGCAGAATCATATAATATGTACCTACGATCTAAGTAGTGAGTGTTGTTAGTGTTTTTTTGTTTAGGTAAATAGCAGTCAGGCTAACGGTTTACTTTGATTGAGTTCAAGCATTGTAAGGTTTAGAATACTCAAGCCTAGGAATTTTTTTGAATAACAGAAATTAAGAAACTTTTTCAGTAAAATTAAGTAAAATTACATTCAGTATTAAGAGCATTCATCCATTAGAATCACCTTGGAGTGAAAATTTATGATTTCAATAGTTTCAGATGTTTTAGTTTGCAGATAAGATGTAACGTCATATTATTTGTAGTTTTATAATTTAGTAAATGGATTAAGAATATTTTAAAATGAATTCTCATTAGAACAGATTTTAGACAGCCCTTTTTTAAAACTAGCTGTCGACGGCCTACGCAGATAAATATACAAGTTATTAAAAAAATATAAAACAATGTTTTAGAACATAAATGACTTCACATACTAGGTCGAAGAAAAAACAGATATATCTCAAAACGTGTTATTTTATTGATCCTAAAATAACAAGCTTAATAGGTATCACGAAAAATTATTAAAAGTGACACTTTTGATTATACTTTTCTTAAATGAAAATTTACGTTAAATCGTATGTATTTTTCAGCCATGTACTAACAAATTATATGAATTTTTGAAAATATCTTGCTTCTGCGTAAACCGTCGACCGCTAGGTTCAAAAAAGGGTTGTTTAAAAACGGATCTAACTAGATTATAAAACTACAAATAATATGACGTTAATTATCGTATCTGCAAACTAAACATATTTATGATTGGTTTATTTTCCGTCGGAAATCATAAATTTTGTTTCCAGCGTGATTCTGACGGATGAATAAGTTATGTGATAAGAGTGAAAATTAATTTTACAAAATATTCAGAGCAGCAGATTTCTATCTTTTCAGAGATGGGGTGGTGTAAAAGTGGCAATTTATTGGCACATTTACCTCGATATCTCCCAAGAGGCGCTATAGACGCCGTGTTAGTACGATAGTCCGCTGAGCGCATGTTATCACGTACTGAGAGAGCAAATGGCTTCACGTCTACAAACCGCACCGGCCGTCGCAGAAAATGCCAACTTTTCCGCTTTCTCATTCGAATGTCGTTTTGTTTTAAAAAAAAAACAACGGAAGCCACAGATGATGGGATAACTGGAGCAAATGGTATTTATGATAATTGCATGACATAACACCATACATTATAAGTAAAAAAAATAAGAATTTATCACTATACATAAATATATACAGCCAGCCAAGAATAGTTTAATCCTGCGGCTTCTTCGACTCTAAAATTAACTGATTATAAGTTATATAAGTGTATATATATAAGTATCAATAATTTCGTTAATTGTCCTTTAATGCTCTCTGATTTGAAGTAATTAAAATTTTTAATTTAAGTTTGTACCTACATATGTATTAACTTTGAAGTCGGCTTTTTTCTATAAAAAAATATTTTATCTTCGTTATCGTGCGAATATTTCGTCTATTTATTTTATTATTATTTTATTTTGTTCAATTAAATATTAAGACTATTCAATATTAAATAAAACTATATTTTATAAAAAATATAGTTGCTGTAAGTACAATATATTAACCATATATTAACTAATACCCATTACAGCTAAAATAAATGTAGAACAAATTGCTTGGTAAAAATTTCACTGGATAGAAAAGCAGCAGTTATTAAAGTTTTAAGTTAAGAATACCCTAAATTAGTTTATTTTAGTCAGGTAGGTGCGCAGTTACGCACTAAATTTCTATGGCACTCAATGAACTTGTAGTTTTTTGTGGTCAAGCAACACGACTTGAAGACATGAATGAGGTCAGAACCGTTGTTTTACTGCGCAACGTGACTTTTGGTGAAGTGTTAAAACTTACAATTAGCCAAGTAATGAAGCGTGGAAATGAATAATGCTTGTGTTAAAGAGCCTTTGTTATAACCAATACTCATAGGAAACTTAAGTCTGACTTCAGCCCGATAAATTTTGGTTCCATTAAAATGTAGATAATACAAGTAAAATATCCATACCAATCCATACTACATACGATATATTACTATATCGATATTAATATTATAAATGTGAAAGTAACTCTTTCTGTCTGTCTGTCTGTTACCTTTTCACGCCTCAACTACTTGTCAGATCATAATGAAATATAGCATACACGTTACAAGAAAGGACATAGGGTACCTTTCATCCAGAAAAAAATTACTGTTCCCTAAGGATCATCTAACATTACAAAAAAATAACATTATTAAATAAATTAATATGTTAACACTGTTAAATAAAAACAAAACAGACTTTCTAGAGAAACATAAGGATTACGCTAATACGTGCAAACAATTTTTAAATGAACATTCGCTAATGGAAATAGATAGGAAGTGAGATGTTCATGTTATGTAAAATGTGGTAAGTGGTAACGCACTTTGCAAATTGAACCCAAGGCCCAAGTATCTGTTGCAAAAGATGCGGACGTCAACATTTAAACTGACTTTATATTTTATTTATTCAGTATTCAGACTTATGTAATTCAGTTTTGATTAATTTCTAGGTAGTATTAATTAATTAAAGTTAAGTTATAGTATAATGTTTTTTTAACCATATTTTATATTTTTTTTATTCTAAATAAATAAATAAAAGAAGTCTTTATTGAATAGAAGAAATTTTATTGTTAGTTGGTTATACTAATATTCGCTGATTCGGAATAGAGATTCTTAATGATACGCGTAAATGCTCATGAAATTTTTGATACAATATTTTATAATACCTACACAATGCTTCTGCTTGGCCAGACAAATAATCATTAAATGAGATTATAATACATACCTTTTAAAAAAAATACTGCATCATAAAAATAAAATAAAAGTAGCCTAAGTACTCCATATAACATCAGCTATCTGCCAGTGGAAGTCCCGTGAAAATCGGTCCAGCCTTTTCGGAGATTAGTCGAAACAAACAGACAGAAGATCAGTCGAATTTTTTTTTTTTTTTGTTATAAGTACCATATAATACTTTAATATTATACATATAATAAAAATCTGTTATTTTCACATTAGAAGCGAACATTTCATTTTATATTTATTAGTTGACGTTAATTGACGTCAACTAACGTTAATTGACAGGTTAATCATTATTATTAATTAAATTGATTACCTATGGCGATTACAGCGTATAAAGTTGATTTAATTTAATTCTATGTTTAAGTTTTAACATCATTGTAAATATATAAGTTTTATCACAGAAATGTTGTGATAATTATCGCAGGCTATTTTCACTGTGGGTATTGTATCTTTACATAGTATTATATATTTTGCGTCTGTCTGTATGGCCGCTAACTCCTCCTAAACCATGCAACGGAGTTTGATGCGATTTTCACCATCAATTAGATGATTTTCTGTGATTTTTATATATATAAAAAAAACTGAGTAGTACATGGTAATACTGAATTTATTGGTCACAAATCTTTTTTTTACTTGTATTTCAGCCGTAATAAAAAACCAAAGTTAAATACATATATCGGGAGCGAGTTATACCTAAACACGGCGGGATTACAGCCGAGCGAATCGCAGGAAATTTCTATTAATACTGGCAAATATATAGTTATACTGTAATATATTATAGTTCTAGTATAATTTCTAGAATTATAATATATTAAGCAACAATCATAAAAAATTTATGTATGTACATAAATTTTTTATTCACAATTTCACGTAAGTAATTTAAAAATAAACTCAACGAGCCATATTAAGAATAAATTGTTATGTCATCGAAGACAAAAACAAGTTATTATCAATCGATAAACGTGACTTGATCATTAAGTAGGTGTGCATGAAATGTGTACCAACACATCTGTTCACAATAAATGTTACGCTCGCGACAGTAGTTAATAAAGATCGTAAAATAAATAAAGTGATATTGTCCGTTATATACCTACTTAACGTGAAATAGATATAAAACTGTATCTACAATTTGTATTTTTGTCGAACTATTTACATCAAAAACCCCGAAAACTGGGTAATATAGTCCATACTGAGTATACTCTAAGTATACCTACTTGTTGGAATTTATACTCTAAGAGTCCATAGTATAAAAGAAGTATTTACTTTTTTTTATGTTAAGGTCGGCAGTCAGACTGACGGTCCACTTGATTGTAGGTGGCTACCGTCGCCTATAACACAAGCAACGCCACATGTGCTGCAATTAGTGTGCTGCCTAGTACCTACAGTACGATTCAGGATAAAGGATTGGGAATTGATAGGGAAATGCTAGGGGCTCACTCACCGAAACACAATAGCAAACGTGCATTTAAGTATTTCACGGTGGTCTTTTGTATGGGGGTATTTACTGCCGCCAGACAAGCTGTTCAATTGACTGCGAAAGTGTGCCCTGCCACTACTTTCTAGATGCAGACCAGAGTCAACTTTGAAAATTCCAAAATTGACCCTAGTAGGAATTGAACCTGGGAACCCTAGAACAGAGCGTTAAGGCAAGCACCCCAACCACTCATCCAACGGGTTGGTAAAATTGTTCCTATCATAGTTATCATAGATAATATATCCTTAGGGCTGCGGCGTACTTGCAACACCTGTTATTTTGCTTGTGTTAATTAGCGACGGTGGATACCTGTGAACCGTCACACAACAAATATATGTTCACTAAAAAGTTTATGAACGCAATTTTATCTATCCACCATTACAACATTTTATTTCAAAAACTTCAAAGGAGAATTAAAAATAAGACACTATATAAAAAGTTGTTAGTAAAAACATGTGGTCAGACAAGTATGTTGATCGGATATATGTGCTGCTTGCCTATACCTTAAACTACTTTGTCGGCATTTCGCTCTAGGCAAGACTTGTAAATCCACAAGGTCATGACATACCCGTTAAAGAAGTAACATTTAAGTACCTATGTACTGCAGGCTGTTTCGTAACTGAATATCTCGAGAAGCGTGGTATAATTATAATTACTTAACTACTTTTTGCTTGCGACTTTGGCCGTGTCGATAATGTTTTATCATCTTTCTGTATGTGCATTTGCCTATAAATATTAAATTACATACTCTAGATTTATATTTTATCTAGCGCACTCCGCATCGGTAGGAATTAAAATGTCTACTTATTTTCTTCTTAGTTCTTAAAAACTCGATCTCTTAGGAGAAAAAGAGTTAAAGAATCCTTTATACACCATTGTTTTTAGAGTATGTTTTTAGGGCTTTTTAGGGATTCCTTGTAGGATAACATTTAGGATTACTTACCTATATTTTTAAAAGAATCTTATTAAAGAATCTTCCAGTGCCCACATCTTCCCTACATACGAGTACCTACCTAGGTAAATCGTTGACCAATCAAAACTTGTTATTTTAAAGGTACGAGTATCTAAAATTAAAAATAATCGTGAAACATGAAGGTCTATGGCCCCAGGGGCATGTAACAAATACATGCCGGGTATTTGTAATAAATAATAATACACTTCAGTGTATCTGAAGTGTATCTTGAGTGTATCGCATAATGAAACATGCGTTGCTATGCTCTGATTGTTAATTTTACCCGTCAACCACACATTATTAATCTCCATTATCAATTAGATTAAAAATCGAGGTCTATCTTTCGCTTTAGAACAGTTTCGCTAACAGGCATCAAATACTTAGATGAGAGCTGAACTGATACTTTTAATGGGTCCGGCGATGGCGATAAATAACTACAACACAAAAAAATCTATAACTACTTAGTATCTCTATGTATAAATTGTCACCTATATTAGTTTTATTTTTTCCAAATACACAAAGTTAAAGATAATATATATTTTTTTACAATCAAATTTTAATATTACTGTATTAAAATTTAATCCTATGGCAACTATGGCGTTGTTCGTGTTATATATAGGCGACGGTAGCCACCTACCATCAAGTGGACCGTCAGCCTGTATATCGACCTTAACATTAAAAAAATTATAATACCGACTGAAATTCCAATTGACAGTCTTTTAATGAGGTGTGAATGGCGTGCATTTATACAGAAACTTATTATCGATACAATCTCTATAATTTTGTTGTGATATATCGTAGTCTCACTCGCTACACCAAACGTTCCGCATAACTTAATTGGAAACCGTTGGCTGTAATTTAGCATGCAAGTAACATATTGATATGCCACATAATGGATCAACTAATTAGAGGAAAGGAAGATCACAATGCACTGCTTTAATTAGTTTAATGTCGACTTATTACAAACTGTTGCTATGGAAGGCGTTTTCAACAACACTGAACAAAAGAACAGTGACCTGTGCTGAACTGAGATATAGACATACATTGGAGAAAACTTGTGCAATGTTGATACATAGATTGTTATACAGTTTAAGCTGAAAGGCTATGCAGTTTAATGCGAGTTTGTAGTTAACTAAAATATAGACAAATAGAAAAAACTCATTTATAACTAACTACGACCCGCACCCGACTTCGCAGGGGTGCAATTTTTTTCTGCAATATATATATAAAAACCTTCCGCTCATTTTGGGAATAGTAAATTAACATTTTATTGTAATTTGCAAAATGTCCACAAAGTTAATTCAAGTGGAACATTTTGGGAAGAATAAAAATATTTATTTTTGTAATTCTCAAAATGTGACATTTGAGATCTATGCGTACATAGAGAGGGACAGACGGCGGAAATCGAGTTTATTTTATACTATGTAAAGATAAAGATTTTTAAAAACACATATTAAAATAAGAAACATGGATCTCTGGAGCGCAAAAAGATAGATGCCTTTGAAATGTGGTGCTGGAAACGGATGTTGCGCATTCCATGGACGGCCAAGAGGACAAACAGCTCGATCCTCAAACAATCAGCTTGCGATTCGGACAAGACTATCCGCCACCTGCTATCAAAGAGTTCTCAATTACTCTGGGCACATAGCCCGCAGAGAACCACAAAACTTGGAGAAGCTAGTGGTGGTTGGAAAAGTGGATGGCAAGAGGTCTCGTGGCTGCTCTCGTAACGGATGGACAGACCAAGTTGTGCATCTTACATGCTTTACAGTTGCGAAGGCTATGAGAAAGGCTGAGGACAGGGTGGAATGGAAACAGCTGGTGGTCGATGCCACCAAGGCATTTCAAGAGCGGGCACGACCTTCAGCAATGAAGAAGCCCATTCTATCTCTAGATATCAATGTAAATTAACCCAAATATATGTCAGCGGAAGGCAGTGTTGTAGTAGAATTTCATTTCTAAAAAATCTTTATCTATATGAATTCATGTTCTATATAATTATAGATATTTATTTAATTTAATTCACATATAAATGTGAATACATATTTATATATGAATTAAAGACAAAAAAGTTCAATACCTTTCTCTCATTTCATTATTATTATTATTGTTGTAGCTATTTTGTACATACGAGTACATTCACGAGTTTATACATTGTTATGTTAATAATAAAAACATATAAAGACACCAAACAAATTAATACTCATCGACCAACTATATACGTGTATTGTTTTTGTTTTTTGTTGCAAAACCTTTGTGCATTCCACAAAACAATAGCAAGCAATGAGAAAATATTTATTCATACGTAGAGCTATATGCATTCATCGTCACCATAATAACCACCGCCGGAAATATGGACTAGCGGCCCGCACACGGCTTCGCCCGAATTATATACAAAAAGCTTCCTCGTTTAACGCTCTTTCCATTAGTGAAAACCGCATTAAAATCCGTTGCGTAGTTTAAAAGATCTAAGCGTATATACAGGCGGACAGACTTGGAAAACGACTTTAATTTATACATGTAGAGATATTAATTTAATCTCACCATATGCCCACGGGACAATGTTTATGAACGGGCTTGAATAAAAAAAATGATATTAGATATCAAATTAAGAAAAAATGGTTTTTTTTTCTCGCAGTTTAATATGGTTAATAATGTTGACATTGTAATTTTTTGAAACCACGAATTTGCATTTAGCTGATTATTTTATGAAATTTGATGACTAATAAATTCTAAAATTAATACAGTTCAGCGGAACGAAGCTTCATCTGATAACAGTTACTTGGAAAGGATAAAATTAGCTACCACATTCGCCACGAAGAACTACCAAGCATTTACGGTCTAGAATTATTTCCTACCGCTAATACCTATATGACCGCAGGATGCAAGCCGAGTCGCTAAGCGAGCAACGCATATGTCCCTCGACGGATATACTTGGCTACGTGCCATGCATTTCATAAACAGAATTGTTCAAGAAGGAAATCCTTTTGTATTTATTTTCATATTAAAAGGATGTTTATTTTAGGCGATTGTTAATTTAATGCAATGCTGATAAACTAAGCTTCATTGTAATGTTTAATAGAACGGTTGCTGTTTCATAGTGGACCATAGGGATGGCCATTCTGTAGGGAGCCATAAAATGTGATTTCCCCTCCTCAAAAAAAAGCCATCACATCATGCTCTCTTTCCGACACAAGTGTCATTTATTAGAAATACCTACCTGTGAAGAAACGAGGGATAAATTACAATTTCACAATCAAGTATAAACCACATCTAGGCCAATCTGTGTCCGCTCACGAGAAATCGCCATCGCTTACATATATTATATTTATTGTCAATATACGAAACTACTGGAATGCCAGACACGGTGAAAATGCGGCGTGTTTACATTTGTGAGTATCAAGACGACCAATACGAAGATCGGATAAAATATTATATTAGCTCGCATCAAAGATCATCAGCTATAGACGCCGAAGTACTTGTTGCTGCTAGCTATAAAATGCGTAATTTAGATTTCTCATTTTGCAATGCTAATTAATAATTCTACCATCATCTTTACATTTTCAAATTTTTCATCAAAGTTGATAGTAAGGATTAACGTGCAGGCTGACACACCACATGAGATATCAAAGATGCTACTAACGTCGTCTATTAAAAGAATCAACTGAATGGGAGCTGCAAGTGTGGGAATAAATAAATCTTTATTATCAATACTAATAATAAATCTGTAAGGGTCGGTCATGGATCTTTGTTTTCAGAGATATCGTGTTTATAGGTTTACATGTCACTGAAACTAAATTGACGATTTTTAGAATTTTTTTCTGTGTGTATGTATGTATGTTTGTATGTATGTATGTATGTATGTTCCTCCATAACTCTGAAACGAATTGTTAATTCATGAAACTTGGTAGATAAACATTTGGATGTACGGGACACAGGATAGGCTACTTAATATTTTTCAACGCGGACGAAGTCGTAGGCACCAGCTAGTACCTAAGTATATAAAAATCAATCGCTGTGCGTAGTCTCGCAAGAACTCGAGAATGGCTAGATCGATTTTATTTTTTTATTTCACTTATGGAAAGAGTGATAAACGGGGAAGGTTTATATAAAAATTGCATCCCAGATGAAGTCGGAAGTAAGGAATAAATTTAATAATAAAATTTAAACAAGGATACGAAATAAAGGAATAACTCGGGGATAAACATATCAATGGTATTGGCCCATATCCGAGGTCTCATATTAACTAAAAGTCAACATATCTTTGAAATTTCGAACGAGGTACTCTTGAGTAGGGAACTAAAACTTTTACCACTCGACTAACAGGCGTCAAACAAAAATGAAAAATCAAAAACTAATAAAACCGTTAACGCCGGTTGAGTTGGCAACTAGAACTGCAATATGACCAAATAAAAATTCTTTGTGATATAATTTTTCGATCTCTGCGGTAACTGTTGTTTTGTGTTTAGGTAAAGTAGTAAGTTAGCAACTAAATTCAAAGTTTCAAAATGTTAACAAGAAAACTTGATACGTACTATAATTTCAATAAATACCTACTAAATTAATTGAAATATGTAGTTACAAATAAATATTTATACTTACACTATAAGAAATCCAAAATTGTAGAAGATATAAGTTAATAAAAATCCAATTTTTAATGCACTAATTCCAATCACAGCACAGTTCGCGTAAATTTTTCAAGAGAAAATACAATTTAGAAGACGCAGATAGTTCGATTCTTAAATTTATTGTTTAAATGCGCGCGCGGCGATCGTTTGCGGTTAGACGTCTGAACGACAATGCCTCTACTTTCGAACTGTTGGTTTGGTTGGGTAGAGATTCGCTTTGCCGACGAGGCAATGTACGGCAGCTGCCTTGCCAGGAATGCGACTCCGCAACTTGGACTAGGCTTTATTTTTTTCATTTATAGTTCAAACTGGAATTACACGCCCTTAAACATCTTTAATTTCGCCGATTTGATTCGCTGGGTGGCAAAAACGAGGCTCCAACGCAGAGGCCCCTTTTAATATTCCTCGAGACATTATTACACTCGTGAAACTGGTAATTTATCTTAACGTGCATTTGATTACAGACCTGTTTGACCTTCTTTTGTTATCTGATTTAGTTGAGAACCAATAATTGTATATTAGGGGTAGTCAAACTTTTGCCAGTACATACTTATAATTACTTGGTAGAATTAAAAATTAGTTTAACTTGTCAATGAAACATAATTACTTTGAGGTCACATTTAAATTCAGTTATTTAAGGTTGCAGTTTCTAGATTTTAAACGTTTGAACACTCCATGAAATAACATCTAACATAATTAAAACGAGGATCAAAATAAATATTATTCCAACAATCATGACTCAGTAAGTGATTCCATCAATGAAGAACTCTGTAGGCACTGTTTTTTTTTTTTTCTTATTTTATATTTATTATGCCATTCAAACAGCGTCTCCAAAGAAATTCAAATTAATTTCATCATTACAGTATTATTTTTTATTTAATTTCTTCCTGACTTATTTGAATTTCAAAATTAAGAAAAATAAAAAAAAAATCAATTTCTTGCCACTTCCAAGGCGCTTTAATTAATAATAACGAGAATTGGCTTTGTAACATTGATTCAAACTCATACATACATATACATATAAATATATTGTAAAATAATATTTGTACAGTACGCGTTTTTTTAAATAAATACTTTTAAATATCTACGCTAAGAAGCGATTAGAGAGAAAATAGTTGTTGCATAAGGAAGAGATAACCTGTTTTACGTCTGTTCCACAGTTCCTGTTTTAACGGTATGAGTACAGGATCGATTGCAGAAGTGAACTACCGCTTTACAGAGTATGCGTAGGTAGCTATTTGAAAAGAAAACAAGTTATTTTGATGTAAAGAGTGCTCATTTGTACATATTACACATACATACCTTGCTCACATAACTTATCTAGTGGTACCTAAGCGTGATAAATATGCAAATAATTTAGTATGATTCGTACAAATATCAATGATAAAATATAATTAAATCATAACTGTGAACTACTTTTAAGTGATTCAAACGAAATAACTCAATTCTTCACTCAATTACTAAGAAGATGCTCAGAAGTATACAGAGGAGCATCGTAAAATAAGAGGCATTTGAACTGTTGTGTGTCGGTTCGTAATTGAGCATGCGTGATGACATAGCCCTTTGATAGTAAGATCCTTTGAGAGAGGCCCTAACCCAATGAACAAGTCATATTATGCCTATAAATATAGAGTATTATAATGCATATAAACTCGCCGCATTGTATAAGGGTTATAAGAGTTTTATCTGTACCTACGCCTGTATCACACACAACATTTTTTATTGCATATTGAAAGTGCTATATTAAAAGTACAATACAAGTAACAACTGATGGACATTATATTATTACTCGATATAAAGTTCATAGCTATTATTATACTCGATGAGGTAAATACCTAAATATGTGTCCTCCATAGCAATACCAATGCGTGATATATAAAAAATCGATCTATCTAGTGTATCTAGTTATTCATTACAAACATACAAATCTTCTCTGTATAATAATCAATATACTAATAATAAATCAGTAAGGGTCTGTCATGGAGTAAGTTACTTTGTTTTCAGAGTTATCGTGTTTATAGACTCTATACATGATACTGAAACTAAATTGACGATTTTTAGATTTTTTTTCTGTATGTATGTATGTTCCTCCATAACTCTGAAACGAATTAACTGATTTTCATGAAACTTGATAGATAAACATTTGGACGTACGGGACACAGGATAGGCTACTTTTTTCTTTTTCAACGCGGATGAAGTCGCGGGCACCAGCTAGTAGTATATAAGTATAGATAAAACACTAGGTATGTGTTTTTCTCTATCTTTGTCAGCAGATCAGAGGAAGACTAGGAGATAGGGTACTTACTAAAAAAATACTAAATATCATTCAAAACACGTCTTCTTAGAAGTAATGTAAAATCTTGTAAGATAATCTTGGTAGTAAAAAGACGAGGAGTCTTTGATCTAATGAAAATAAGTGAGCAGCTATTTTTATTGTATTAGGGGTTAAAGTATGAAATTGCCGATTTGTACTGAAAAATAAAAATTCGTTTTTTTTTTAATTTAACATATTTATTTAATCAAAATAATTACCATTATTATCTATACATTGCTGCCATCTAATAGGAAGCTCATTTATGCCTTTGCGATAGAACTCTGGTGATCTAGATTCGACAAACTGTGTGAAAGCATTTTGCACTGCCTCCTGAGAAGAAAACTTTTTATCACGCAGAAAATTGTCCAAATCACGAAAAAAATGGTAGTCCGTTGGAGCAAGGTCTGGCGAATACGGAGGGTGACGAATGGTTTCTAATTGCAGTTCCTGTAGAGTCTGCAGATCAGTCAAATCATGAGGCACCCATTTTTCATATTTTTTTATTTTATTGATTTGACGCAAATGAGTCAATATTGTTGGTAAGGTAACGTTAAACCATGCCGCTAATTCCTGGGTAGTTTGGCTCGGATCGGCTTCCACCATCTCTTTCAAATCATTGTTATTCACCTGTGTGGGCGGTCTTCCACGTGGTTCGTTCTTCAAATCGAAGTTTCCATCACGAAAGCGTTTAAACCAAAATCGCACAGTGCGTTCATTAGCAGTCCCCTCTCCAAACGCAACATTAATATTGCGAGCTATTTCTGCCGCGTTAGTTCCGCGTCGGAACTCGTATTCAAAAATCACACGAATTTTCGAAGTATCCATCTTTATTGTCTAAGCTGAATAAAAAAAACAACTGAAAGTTGATAATCGAATGTTGCACATTTTTTAAAAGAAGAACTACATAGGTACCGTATGAAAAAAGTTTCACTCAAAAATCTCAAACCATGAAGGTTCTATGTCAATTCGAAGTACCTATTACAATAAAACGGCAATTTCATACTTTAACCCCTATTATTAATATTCATAACCCACATGTTACGCTAAAAACCGTTATGTAAAAAAAATGGGTATAAATAGAGCTATTGTTCGCAATTAAATAACTGCTCCCACACATAAAGGTGTGCAGTAGTGAATTTTTACTGCAACATGGCATGCGTAGTAATGCAAATTGTTACATTATGATTGATGGACATCTCGTTGATCGATCATAGTATTGTCAGATTAGCATAAAAGATTAGCATTTAAATCAATGCTAGCTTTAAATAGAATGAAGAATTATTGATGACATTTTTTAATTTACTTCATCAGTGGAATTGTGGTGATTTAAAAAAAAAGGTATAAGGAATTGTGTCTTATAAAGATCTAAGTATATAGGGAAGTTCCATTTTATGGTTATGATTATGATTTTGTTTAGTGCATTGCTATTATAAACATTTTTTATTATAGCAATGCATTTAACCATATAACTGACGAGCCCATTGGATGAGTGGTTAGGGTGGACAGCCTTACCACTCTGTCTTAGAGGTACAGGGTTCGATTCCCGGCAGGGTCAACATTGGAAATATACTTTTCAAAAGTTCTCGTCTGGATTTGGAAAGTATTAGCATACTGCGTTTCGCAGTCAATTGAGGCAGCCTCAACCAGTAACCACCCCACTTACAGAAGACCACCGTGAAATAAGAGTATGTGTACTCTTGTGTTTCAGTGAGAAGACAAGGTTAGGGATGATAGAGCCCATTACCCTATCCCTATCCCAATTCCACTATGGTCGGCAACGGACTTGTAGCACATGTGACGTTACTTGTGTTATAGGCGACGGTAGCCACCCTACCCATAGCCTGTATAATTTCCATCTTAAGTAAAAAAATAAACAATTTCACTTATGCAAAGGTCTCCAGACAGGCTGATAGACAATCAATACAAGCAACTTATTAGGATTTAGGATAATTTATTAGAAAGGGATAGACGAAGTTATTGTGAATGGTGCAAAAAAACCTCCGTCCGAATCCGGGTCGCTAGTTCATTATATTAGACTTATTACACTGTCTGCATTTATTTTTTGCTTTTTATTTACACTTTTACTGTCTATTGTTAAAATAGTCAAGTGTACAGTGCTTAGGAAATTGTCTGGTCAATGCTAAACACGCTTCTTAAGTTGCATGTATATATTGCGCTAGAATTCATTAGAATGTATTGTTGTGTAGTACAGTGCCGGTAAGAATACCTTCGTCAGTTTTCAAATTCATTACTTTATTAAGTGGTAGACTCTTAGTACCTTTTGAAACTAAAGCAATAAGCAGACAACTGCATATGAAAGTAAACTTACTAGATATGATAACAAGGATCAATATGGTAATACACTTCTGTCCAATAATCTAATTTCATATCAACTTCAAACCATTAACATATATTACTAGCTTCAAACCTTTTAAATGGTCTGTCATTACGAAGTTCGTGTCAAATATCTTCATTTAATATTATAATTGATTTCGGGATTAGTCGTAGTTTCCGATGGCAAAACATTCACTACATATTATACATACATAGTTATACATCCTTATTATTAGTTGACCTGTCAGTCAACTAGTCTATTGCAAACGTCAATGCGATATTCTGTTTTGTTTGAAATGAAATGTTGGTCTGACTGATAATTGCCCTGGTGCAAGCAAATGTCGACTTTAAGGTGACGAACCTTTTCATTTTTCATACCATGACTTTACCTAAGGGTATTCTACTTTATATGGCAATAGGTATGATATTTTAAACTCAATAAATGCTCTATAAGTATTTTAACTTGCTATCAAGTATATTTTCTGTGAGGTATTCGACTAGGCACTAGGTTTTTGCCACACTTCCATCCACCGCACCCACATCCAATCGCCGCGATTTGGCAACACTCATTATCAACATATGTTTCTCAACTCACGAACCAGTAGTAAGAGGTATATTATGTTCATTAAAATTGCGCTAGTTGCAATCCGCGACTATTTCTGCTTCTATTTTTATATTATATGGGTGGCAGATAAGCTGATGTTCACTTGATGGTGGTGGTGTAGGAATTTTTTTACAGCTCGATAATTAAGGTGGAAACACCTCAGAAGGATGCTTGTTCCAAAGTTAGCGAGTCCGCAGGATAAAATTTCTACTCATCCGAACTGTGCGTAGTGGTACTGTAGTGGTACCTTTTCCAAGTACGAGTAATGTGGATGAACTTGAAGTGTTGCTTGAGTTAATAAGAGACTGTAGCCACCCACCATCAACTGGACTGACAGCCTGTCTGACGACCGTTACTTAAAAAATACATTTTCAACTGCCATAAATTATGAATTCTATAACAAAGTTGTGAAGTGAAACCTTTCGGTACATAGCTAATGGTAAGTCATAAGCCATATTATAGAAAAAATATTCCGTACGTACAAACAAACATATACTTTGAGTAAATTACGGTTTCATATACAATATGCATAATTATGTATGTAGCATAATTTGAAACGAAAGGTAAACGACATTGACAGTGGTTTTTTGTAATTCATTTACAATATAATATGGTTCGAATGGCAAAATTAAATTTATTTAATTCTAATTCAAAATTAATATGTATTTCAGTTTTAAATGGAACGAAAAATAAAGATACGGTATAACAAGAAAGCGTCAACAAGATGTATTCAAATTTTTCCACAAAAACTAATAATAGTGAGTTCATTGGGCTCAGTATTATGGACTATGCACTGATAATGAGATACTATAATCTTTCTTTTTGTTAGTTTCAGTCTATATCTCGTTAGTAATAATTAATTTAATGTGGATTTCTTTGTATACCAAAAAATGTTTATTCTTGAATTAAATGCATTAATATTTATATAATGCAGTTTACATTAATGACTTCCAGCACCTTCACTGTTTTTGGGAAACCTCTCTAATTTACATAGGTAACATTAGAAAGTAAAATTTCGGTTGTTTTCTTTTCGACTTATTATTAAGTACTTACCAGCCATAACTACACCGCATTTTCATAATGCAGTAACAGTGAAATCACTTAATTAGATCAGTGCTGGCCTATGCCAGCAAAACACTGAGTAGGGACCTTTTTGTAACTTGTAACTTTTTATTTTTTATTACTTACCGTTATTGTTTTTTTTTTCTTTTCTTTGTATGTTACTAAGTTGCAAATAAATAAATGATTGATTGATTGATTAATTATTCCTTTATTAAATTATTTTAAGAAATGTAATAAAAATGTCTGATGACCATATTTGCCGAAAATGTCTGATGTTTTCATATATTTATCATATGATATTTGTACTATTGTTATTTATACAGTTATTTATTTGCTAGTTATAGGTCCTGCCGATTCGTTCGTGTTGAAACGTACTTAGATATCTACATTCATTTGCGTATAAATTTTGTTCCATTCATAGTTACACGATTTAATATACGAAATTGTCGTCAGATTATCATCTCGTGAAGGAATGGGGGCAATTCGCTCTAGTGCGAGATGTAAGATATGTCCAACATCTTTAACCCCAAGTATAAATAAGCCTATTCAGCTCCCGTTATTAGAATTGTAACGTATCGGTGGCTCGGCAAATAATATGCAAATTGCTTTTGCGATAATGCTACAAATGATGCGTGACACTAATAAGGTGTTAAGTGTTAGGATATAGCGGAGTTAAGTTATGAAGGCGTTTTCTTCATACTCTTCCAACTGCCATGATAACGTTGACAAAAATATCTCTGAATATATGGTTTCATGGAGATCATGGAAGATAATATACCTATTGAAAAGACTAATAATGCGCAAACATAAGCTGTGAGGTTTGAGCTGAGTTTGAGATTTAAAATTTGTTAGAAAAATTTCCTTTGTTAGGGCTCCCTAGAAAGTAGTGCACTATTAAAAACATCTGGATATATAAAAAATCTAAAAAGTTTCATATACTTAAAACAAAAAAACAATCAATCAATAAAAATGGCAAATATAAAAATTAAATTAAAGAGAACGTATATTATGCTGAAAATTAAAAATAACTTTATATTTAGATTTTATGAAGATGGTTTTAAGAATTTTTCTTAAAACTTAAATTCTTTAATCTTCAAAAAAAGGCGTTATATTATAACTATCTCAAAACAAATTTATTATTGATTTTTATTATAATAATGAAAATGCCGTCAAAATCCATTCAACCATTTCAGAGATTAAAAACAAAAAGAAACACTGTGACTGTGACGTGTAATGTGACAAAGTCAAAATATGTTTAATATAAGTAAGTATTAATTGTGTTTTCTACTGCTTTTATTTTGTATCATGATTCACTTTTGCACGGTAAACTGCAGCCGTATCTTGGTTTACAGTCTGCACGTAAATGTTCTTTCACTACAATGTTAGCTACTAAACTGATAACACTAACAGTTTTTCTAAACGCGAATATTACTGGGCACTTAATCAGCCATTAAAATCGAATAAAATATTTGTAATAGTCTTCATGATCCATGCAAACTTGCTGAAACAAATTATGAGATTAATTAAACACCAAAATTTAGTTTAATAGACTCGCAATATGATTAGTTTTTAACATAGGTACCTACTTAAATTTTCTCTGTAGACAAACCTCATACGACCAAATAAGAATTATAGACAGAATTTTGCGGTAAACATTGTAAAGCCGGTTTTATAAACATGTGTGCGGAGGCCGTTTACTGTGCCCCTTACTGATTAAGTAGTAATAGGTGAGGCGTAGTCCATAGGGTCTATCTTTAGTTCTTATTTTATCTGAGATAAAAAACAAGAAATATATTTTGTTAACTTATGAAATCGTTAATAAACTTTAAATCACTGTTTTAAGTTCAACTTTTTTTTCGTTTAATAAGGACTTTTCGTGTGTAGTATACCTACGCTCAGAAAATATCCGAAGATTGCAACATATTTCACTGAACAGCAAGCGATCTGCCCTATAGATTAAGGTACTGGTTAAAGTACTATTTTCTCTATGATTAAGGTCAACAGGAGCCCCAATAATGGTCCAAATATTTGAACTATATTAGATTCTGGTAAATGAAAGTAGACATCGAAAAACCGCGGCAAATTCAAAAAATGTTTACGTGGTAACACTGAAGCAAAACAGACTACTTTCATACTAGAATTCGTTACCCAAACATATGTTTATAACTGATCTACTTAAGTAAGTTATAATTTTTTATCATACCTTTAGTTAATTATTATACCTATAACTAATAAAAAGCAATAGTCCACATACTGAAGGCTTCAAGTTTTTTTCCTATACTAAGGCGGTAAGAAGTTCGTGGATCCAGCTAGTTACATTAAATTCGTTCGCGTAAACAGTTAGTGGAAAACAACTAGTGAATTTAGGGTAAATTTTTGAGTGTAACCAATCTGAATTAGTGCAACCGCGGTTGATGTTTGCACAGGTGTGTAAATATCTATTCCATTATTCCTAAAATTAAGTAAAATTGTGCAATATTTTTTTTATGGGCCGCGTCAAATTTGCGCATAAACCGCGTCCATTTGTAACACGTTTGAAACAATTGTTGTTAATCTTTGTGTTCATATTTTAAGCGCTTTTTGGTGAACTAACATTTTGTAGAGATATTTTAATTTGTAACGTTTTATAAACTAAAGTCTGTTTATAAATTCATATCCTAATAATATTCATTTCAAAGTGTGTTTATCACTCGATCATTCATATACATACGGACAATCAACGAGCCCGTTTTTCGAGTCGAGAGTCGAGGAGTCGAGTGTCGTTCGGGTTAGAGAAAGTTCGTCATCCTAGTCGAAATTTGCTTGCACCAAATATTAGTCATGCCAAAATATCATCTGTCAATTGTTTGCTTGGTAGTGCTTTAGTTTCTAAAGGTACTAAGAGTCAGACTTGATAAAGGAATGCATTTGAAAACTAACGAAGGTTTTTCGTACCCCGACTGTAGAAAGTAGGGCCAGTAACAGGTGACCGTATTCATTCAGTATTCAGTAAGTATGTGTCACGAAAACTGCCCTCAACCCAACAAAATAAAATAATCAAAATAACTTACAATATAAAACAATAACTTATCAAATCAACAATGAGAACGAGAATGGAGCTAGCTGTTGTTTTTTTTTCCTGTTTAACTTATTCATGCTGTTATTACTGACATAATATATAATTCTTAATTAATGTTAAAGAGATAAATATACTTTTCTTCATTTCAGGATTTTTTAAAGTGAAAACTTCTTTAGTTGGGTTGGGCGCGTTGGGCATTTTTGAGATGGGAGAAAACCATTGAACTCACGACCAACCGTAACGTAACCGTGTAACTATAACGTAGCCGACACCTCTGTATATTTTCAGATATTGCGCCATCTACGCAGTACCACTGAAACTAGAATATGTTACGTAATAATACATCCTTGCCAAACCTAATTGAATTGTAATAATAGATCAATGCGAACAGAGATAGCGCTGACAGTTTAAAAAAGAACAACTTTTTGAGATGGGAAAAAAACCATTGAACTCGCGACTTTATGTAACCGTGTAACCGACACTTCTGTATATAAGTATGTACTTTCCTGACGATTTAAAAAATTCACACGTAATTGTTCAAGTTTTCGCTTCTGTCGACACTCTCCCGGAGTGCCTATTTTTTTTTTGTATAGCTTATGGGTTTCGCCTTTCGCATACACGTTCTCAGGCCAGAAAAGGGAATAGGGTACCATTCATCCGGAAAAAAGTACTGCCCCCGAGTACATGGACTAAGTAATACGTTCCGAAATTATTTTAGTTTGGAATTTTCCTTAATATAGCGTAATATATTAGTCTTATTCATATCCTCGAACAACAATGTATTTATTTTCATTATTGGGAGCTGTTCATAGAGTTTATAGAGTGAAACAAATGAGGAACGATACGTTAACATTAATGTGAAATGGAGAAATTTCGAAATCTCTTCCGTTGCAGCGTGACGGTACGACTTAATACTACACCTCGAAGAAATAACACCCACGCGTAATATCAAAGAAATATGTGTTTACAAATGTGAATTTCTATTACTATGAAATGCAATGTTTGTATTGATGATTTTACTCGTAGGTAGGTATTAGCTGCAAATATTAAAATATATTACTTTTGGGAAAATCAAGATTTTAAAATAATGTTTTCAAATCAGGTAACGCTTTAAGTTTTAAACAACCTATCAAAACACTAACGACTGTATAGCACACTGGCTGTGGTGCCCGCGACTTTGTCTGCGTTGAAAAATAAAATATATACTTACTTAACGCCTGACAAAATATACATATAAAGCAATATAACGCCTGACACACATTGATGCCTGACGGAGTGGATGTATCATAAATATCTTTCCGTCACAAATATATTATCATTCAAAATACAAAAAAAGTTTTGAAAAAAGAAAATATCTAAACTGGCGTGTAGGTAAGTCACATCAAAATACGATTCCGACTTAGTTTTGTACTATTTAAAGATAACAAACTTATCTTGTTATCGTTCAAGCAACTATCTCTAATAAAGATCATGACTAGTGGGTCAAAGCCGATTACTTCCCGGTCACAATCTAAAGAAGGCATTGCAACTGTTAGCTGACCTCATTGTCCCTATTAACTACGCCTTTTGCTGCATCTTTATTACTTGTAGTTTATTAGCAATAAAGACATTTGTGGACGGCTTCGCCTTTAGAGTAAGTTCTGTCTGCAAAAATCGTTAATGGGCACTCCCGCTAACGATTTTTGCCACTGTAGAGTATATAATCATAATCCCTTCGAAATTGGGCGATTCTTTGGTGACATCTCATCTATAAGATGCAAAATGAAAATAATGCAATTATTCCCTTAGGTGTGATCTCAATAATATTTAAAGATCAGATAGGCCTTGATGGTATGTGGCTTCCGTTCCTGATTAAACAAGTAATGCCATAGGTGCTACAAGTTGCGCTGCCGACTTTAGTAGGATTAAAGATTGAGGGTTTAGTAAGGGATAGGGAAATAGACTATTACTAACTTTCACACTACCAAAAGACTTAATTTCGCTACTTAGTTCTAACCCTCTCATTACTACTACGCTTGCCTGCCCGCCTCTCGAGTTAGTTGGATTAATTTCACATTCGACATCGATAGTGTGCACTTTCAATTGCAACCAATTTGCAACCTGCGCCCACGATTTTGCGGCCCTTATGAGAGTAACAATACTTATTCAGCTCTATTAGCGTTTCGCTGGACGATTTTGGTTACACCATCAATGAAATACTACTTAAACTAGTTAAGTAGTATTTCATACATGGTTACACTTATACAGTTCCGCTTCTATCAGCCGCGTACTGCCGTAATAGCGTACTAACTCCGCTGAACCGTTTCTATCCTGAGACAGAGAATCTATGCAAGTCGCAATTCGTCGACAGTTCAGTCGTTAGCATAACGCAACATCCCCTTAGTTTCGCCTGTTTGGCTCGAAAGCTGAAAAGGGTCACTTCGCCAGTTCACCGACCACTACCAATTTGCGACCATTTCTTCATTTTCCTTGGGTAATAGAATTAGTATCACATCTCAGTTTCAAATAATAGCACCATTTAATTAATTTGAAGTTTTGCCAACTGTGAGTGGCGTCTATTGTCTATGGCAACTTCTAGATAGACGTCAATCACGATTCGAAAATTTACAGTTCGGACGTGTGATAAATTTTACCAAAAAAATAGTGCAGGTTAACATTTTAGAAGGTGATTTCCGGCTTATTTATTTACTATTTATTGGTGTCACTAGTGAGTGTGCTTATTGATATTTAAGTGAAGTTTGCATAATTATTTTATTTTTATAGCTTTAATCAGCTGGTCGGCAAAATGGTTAACGATTTTAAACATAATCTAAAAGCCGACCATGTGGTCGCAATTTAGTTTATTTTCCGTAATAAAAAATGAACTTTCTTTGTTTAATTGTTATCCTAAGAATATTTATTGCATGTTTTTTCCGTAAAACATTCAGATTAGAAACTTGTGTCTAGATTCCGGCCACCAAATTGTTGAAATTATTAAAAATACAGCTATATAAAATTCTATGTTTTAGGGGGCCGGAAACTAGATGTTTGGTACCCAATTAACGGCCACCACTTAAGACAAGATTAGTTCATAAGTTTTATAAAGTTTGACCGTATACTGGCTAGCTAGTGGCCGTAAACTAGATGAAATGGTCGTAAACTGGTAAAATTGACTCTTTTTTGCTTTTATGGTTGTAATTATTAATTCGAATCATAAAATTTAAAAAAAGTTACGTAATATCCAACATGAATATATGTATTATACATTAACCAAGAAAAACATTAAAACACATTCAAGTAAAGGGAGATATTAAATCATGAACTACAAAATAGCGTTAAGTGGTCGCACGTTAGCAAAGTGACCCTAGTACCTACTTTATTACTTAAGCATCAAAGTTTATTTTTCAATATCATACACGATGGCCGTAAACTGGCTAGCTAGTGGCCGTAAACTAGATGAAATGGTCGTAAACTGGTAAAATTGACTCTTTTTTGTTTATATGTTTGTAATTATTAATTCGAATCAAAAAAATTTAAAAAAGTTACGTAAAATCCAACATGAATATGTATTATACATTAACCAAGAAAAAAATTAAAACACATTCAAGTAAAGGGAGTTATTAAATCATGAACTAGAAAATAGCGTTAAGTGGTCGCAAATTAGCGAAGTGACCCTAGAATCGGAAAACTGAACGGGCGCATATGCATCTCCATATAAAAGCTGATTTAAGCTGAATAAAATATATAGTTGTATTGACTCCCAAAACGGATTTTTATATGCGTCAGCGCCACGTACAAGGATCGTTCAAACCGACCGATAGTGGTATTAGTACCATGGCTGATACTCCTGCACCATCAGCCAAAGAGGTTGGCTCCAATTCTTTTGTCACCACATACTTACACGCATACTAGCTCTACCACGAAAAGGATTTTGATGTGGTCTTCACCATCATTTGGATGTTTTTTCACGGAAGGCCTGAATACAATACTAATAATAAATCTGTAAGTGTAGGTATTATATGTATGTATGTTCCTCCATAACTCTGAAACGAATTAACTGATTTTCATGAAACTTGGTAGATAAACATTTGGACATACGGGACATAGGATAGGCTACTTAATATTTTTCAACGCGGACGAAGTCGTGGGCACCAGCTAGTAGGTAAATAAAATTGAAGTCCCTGTGTGCGGCTGTCTGTTTTACCGCTAACTTCTTCTAAACCACCCAACGGATTGGTTTTCAATAATGGAAAGTGCGATTTATGAGGCAGGTTTGTGTTTAGGTACACATTACAGAAAAAAATTGCATCCGTGCAAAGTCCGAGGCGGGTCGCTAGTTTTCTGTAAGATTACCTATTAGGTACTTATTAATTTCTATAATTAGTATTTATTCGGAAGTATCGACCTAGGTCAGGGGTCATACAATAACGTTTTCGTATGATTTGATAAAAGCCAGAGAGCTCATAAATTAGGGCGTGTTAATTAGATAAAACCGGCAAAGCTGTGGTGGTCGTGTAACATTGAACGGCTTGTCATCATTGCATAAATACACACACACACACACACACACACACACACACACACACACACACTTATATAAATGTACTTCACTCATTGTAATGTAAGTAACAACCATGTATTGATATTACTACATTATAACGCCATCTACCCCACAAGCATAATATTACATCGGCAGAGTTTAATAGAAATGTATTTCTTACATACCTATAAATATTACATAAAAAACACTTATGCGGTATTATTTTACTAGAATTTGTGAAAGACGCAGCCCTACATGATGGGTGAATTTTTTTCTCTTATGAATTTGCGATGAAAATTGTTTCACTCGAGTAACAATAAAAGCACAATATGGGGTATTGTTAGTTCAAAAGTTATCCGCTAGATGCTCCACCGCTCAGTTGTGGAATAAGATTCAATATGGCGGCATCATTCGCTTCTGGAATAGGGCGGGGAGAACAGTCGCCGAATCGACTCCACCAATACGTACGCGTATTTTGTCGAAATCGACGTCTTCGTGACTCGAACGCGGGTGATATTGGGAAATAATCCAGTGTTTCTGTGTTCATTTGTGTTGTTTGTGTTACCGTTTGTGCGTATGGTTATTTTGTGATGGAAATTGTGAAAGGACTTAGGGTAACAATGTCTAGTAGTTGACATGTTTATCTGTGTCGTGTGTGAAGATTTTCCCTTCGCGTGAGGAGGCGTGGTGCCGTTGTGTGCGTGTTCGTTTTTGTGTTTGAGTTTGTGTGTATGTTGTGTTACTGCGGCCGTGGGGACGAGAGGACTCTGTGATGGATCGCATTTCCATCGATGTATAGGTAATAATCACTCTTTCAGCGTTTTACTCTTTTCTTTATGTGTGTGGTCCATCAGCAAAGGAAACCTTTCGCGGTCGAACGCGACGAGTTTCGCTTTCGACATTCGGCCGCGTTTGGCGACTGCTTTGTTTAAACCATTGCCTCTTTATATTGCAGCGCATGTTTCAGTATTATAATAGGTATCCTTTAATCGATACAGACATGCCTTTAAAATAAGAACAACACTTTTTTCTTTATTTTTTTTTAGTTTCCTTATCACATTGATTGAACGAGGTTAATCAGACCTTGAGCCGCCTCGGCATCTTACGAAATATTTTCCTCACTCAACATATTGTGTAACATTGCTTTTAAAATATAATAAAGCTGCTGACATAAGTCGCGAGCTCATGATATGAAGTGTGAGAGAAAGTTTTTCGGTTTAACTTCCAATTAGAATCTAATGTAGTCAAACACTTCTTTCGATGCAATATACATAGAAGAAAGTCTTTGTATAAGAGTTTAAAATTGTTCATAAAACTCATCACCTTTACCGATTTATATTAATTAGATTAAAAATAAATCGAGTTTTAATTAAAAAAAGCATATCACACCGCACAAAGTCTAACTTTTCCATTTAATATTTTAATTCAGTATCATTGATGCGAAGTCGCGCGAGAATATGGTTCCCCCTAGCTCTGTTCGCTGCCTCTGGTTATCAGCTTACAAATTGTTGAGGCCTTCTCTTTTTAACGAGCACCCAATCCGTATAGCGCCGTCTTTTTTCTGTGCGCGTTTTTCTTCTTTTGCCGCGTCATATGCTAAGGCCATGAAAATATGCTTTCGAAGTGCTCGTAGTCGTACAGCAGGGGCCAGGCACACTGCGGCGATTGTGAGACTAGGTATTGTTTCCTCCCTAATTGATTGAAGGTCCTTTGTCTAAAGGGGTCGACGGGCACGTTGTATTATTCGGAGGGTATGTTGGGACCACTGCGCATCTGAACCGCGCAGCAAGCAGTCAGACCTTGGGTGCCCGTCGGTGTCGCACGTGGGTTGCATGCAGCACATTTGCCGCGAATTTGTTGCATTTTCTTTGTCATGGACTCGAATAAAAATTTAAATCGCCGACAAACCGTCTCGGAGTTTTCTCTGGGCTTGTAAGTTTTTGGGACCTTTTTTTATAATATTAATGGATCTACACATAATTTACGCTTTCTGTGTCTATCTGTCTATATATTCGTTAACTCCTCTTAAACCACGCAACAGATATTGATGCGGTTTTCACCATCAATTAGATAATATTTTACGAAAGATTTTTATATGAATAAAACCTTATTTATGTAAGGTGAAAAACAATATTTTGCAATCATGTCCCCGAAACTGTGCGCTGCTCTGTTACAATCACAGGTAGGTACATGTACAAGGTTTTAGAAATTGCATTGTTTTACGTGATGGCCTCTAAAATATTTGATATTGACATTACAGATACAAAACTTTAATGACAAGTTCTCAACTTAATGTGTCATTCATTTCCATAGAAAAAGTTATGAAAATAAAGAATCATCATCTAAAAATGGTTACTTTGAAATCTTTGAATTGAGCGTATACATAGGTATAGCACAGAAAGATTTATAAATGACACAAACGGCCCACCCTTGTCTACGCACGGATGCAATTTTTTTCAGAAAATTTAAATATAAGTACACAGTAACACACAAGTTACTATGTAACCGAACCGAGCTATGATTTCAAATATAAAATGTTTGAATTAGAGTGGTATACTTATTCTAATTTATAAAGAATTCTGGTTCCCAATATGGGGTGAGGGTGTACGAGTAAGTGCGAATGTGTCTCTCTATATTGTTATTCATGTGCCCGAGCTCATTATGCAAAGCGAAACGCCGAATTATGCAGATGATAACAGTAATGACTGCATGAAATTTATTCCAAGTATAAACGTCTATTCTGAGCGACAAGGAGAGCTTTAGTAAGTTTACGATACGTGGGAGAGAGAGAGAGAGAGAGAGAGAGTGAAAAGCGTGGATTTCAAGGGATATAAAACATACGAAATTAAAGCTTCAATTTGTTGTGCGCTAAGTGCAAAAAGATGCTTAATAGTCCCTTTGTGTTTTCACAGGAGACTACGAGCATAGTCTGAATGGTACTCGTGTCAGCCCACTACAACAGACGGTTCGTTTCAATCCAACGTGCCCATTAATTTTAGATTGTACAGATAAACTGCGAATGCAACGTTCAAAATGAACCTTTAAGGAAGTCCCAAACAGTTTTAACTATGTATTTAAAAAAATACAGCTTTTAAAACACTTTTCATGTCGAGGTTTTTAAGAGTTATATGCCTAGGATGGTTGTTATACAATGTTATATTCCATCATCGGTGTTTATTCCATGTGTCAACTGAAATTTAAGATTTTACTTAATTTAAACACATAAAGTGTTAATTTTACTCTTAAAGTGCTAATCTTAGTTATATGTCACTCAAAATATAGGTATTTGAAAATAGAAAATTTTATTTTCTTAATGTGTCCATATAAAATAATAAATCTTTTTAACTGTCCATGCTTTCTTCGGAATAATTTACGAATCTTCTTTATCTTTACATAGTAGGTTTAAAACAAAATCGCTTCCCGCCGTCTGTCCCTCTGTATGTACGCATAGATGATGCATCGAAGGACCATTAAAGGAGGAAGGTTTTAATACCTATATAATTTCCAGAAAAAAATTTGCACCCGTGCGAAGCTGGGAGCGGGTCGCTAGTAGATTATAAAAAAAGCTAAGTTCAAATGCCATTCAAGGTGATAGAAACAGAAATACCTATAGAGCATAGAAATTAAAATTAAAAAGCCATGAGAAGTTTGTTATACTTAAATACTTATTTAACAACTAACTTCTTGAAGAGTACCTATATTATTTCGATCGCTAGATTATTACCTCGGGAATAGTAAGTAGGTACTTTTTCAGGATGAAACCTCATAATGATCTGTTGAGTCGTTAAGGCGTGATATCTCAACAAACTCACTTTCGCATTTATAATATTACTTAGTAGTTATACCTAAGTACGGATAAATTAAACATTTGGTTAATCAATTCTAACTGGGATTGTTATTAAATGATCAAAATAAATTGTCGACAAAACGCTGTTTGTATTGTCACTTATTTAATTGTAAGAACACTTCTTGCGTCGTGTAAGTGTAATCGGAATTAACTCGCTGACAACCTGCCACAGCGCCTAACAAATATATTAACTTCGATAGAGTAGTTAGTACTAGTATAATTAAAATGCGACCTTTAACTGCTTCTAGTTTATTACTCCTTCGAAGAGAAACTGACTTCTAATGTAGGAGGTTCTAATCCTTCAAAATCCTTCGTCTGCTTTTTAAACCTGTCTGTCGCAACCCCCTTTTTTTTACAAGAGGAATCCATCATGGATACCCACCGGCCTGGGGACAGACCGATGGGTTATGTCGGACTCCTGCCCCGAGATGGTAGGAGAGTCGCAATGTATTCAATAAATACGAAATATCCTTTTATTAAAAAAGAATCTCGATACTGAAACCAACCGTCACCCTAAGTTTTCAACCATAATTACTAGTAATTACTAGTACATAATAGAATTCATAACTAAGTAATTATTCGTCAACTCTAGCAACTACATACAATCAGCAAACATAAGATTACTAATTTATCTCAATATAGAAGCTATATTAGCAGCGAGTATTTTATAAAGTTACGCAGACGAAGTCGCATGCAACAGCTAGTTGCTTATATATATATAGGTATTATCCGACGTTGACTTTTTTATTGTTATTTTTAGAGGATATCTCGGAAACAACCTTTTTTAATAGATGAACGGTACCCTATGTCTTTTTCTGTATCCTTGACGTCTATATAAAATTTTTTGTCAAGCGGTTGAGTAGTTAAGGCGTGAAAGTGTAAAAAAAAAACTTACTTTCGAATTTATTGTTACTTAGCATTATTTACGTCTCGATTGCCTTATAATGTCTTTATGACTTAAGTCGCCTTGTAAGTAGGTATCTTCTGTCTCCGTATTCAACTTCGTTTGATCAAAGAGCATTTTAATCTCCATTTGTGAACTCGTCGACTCCAGACTCGTCTGGTTCATTAAACTATAGTATACGTTAGGCGAAGTTTAGATTGACGACAGCATTCAATTTCCCAACTTTTCAAGTTACAGTCAATAACAACCCAACCTATATAGGATTAGTGCCGTAACTATGAGGGATACATTAATATCACTCAAGGAGGTAATTTAGATTAGCCTTTAACGCCGGGTCTTTGGGTCCGTGAAGTTTTGGCAATTGATGTTAGTTACTCCAAAACTATCCACCTATACCTACTATTATTATAAAGAGGTAAAATTTGTATGTTTGTTTATATTTATGTAGGAGGTAATCTTCGAAACTACTTATCCGATTTAAAACAAAAATCTTTCACCAATAGTTAGAATATTCCACGTGGGCGAAGCCGCGGGCACTAGCTGTCTAAAGATATAACGCTTGGAAAAACTATAATGATAAGCTTCAATATATGTCAGGCGTTATATCTTTTATTATTCCATGCGGACGAAGTCGTGGGCACCAGCTAGTAATAAATAAATGGATCGTATGTTTGGAAACTTTTTTCTTCATTCATATAATATATGCTTCATTTTATCATTTAAATAATGCGTTGTAAAAACGCTTCATTTGCCATTTGGGCGAAATGAAGCATCCCCTTACAGATCTTCTATAAGGGGGTGGTTACTGCTGCCAACGGGATGTCCAAAGGTATACAAAACGCAGGCATAGTTACTGCCACTGATTCTACTAACATTTAGTCCGAGTTTGTAAAAACTACACAATAAATAATACGCGCAATTGCGTTTTTTATTATACGAAGCCAAATTGATTTGTAATCTCAGAATTACAGGTAATATATACATATTTAAATGTCCCTTTTTTGGCTATAAAGTTGTGCAATATTAATTACTTGCGTGAATAGGAGCCCTTTATCTAAACGGGTAGAACATTAAATCCGCTTTATCCATTGACGTATAGAGGTCGGGGATCCAGCGATTACTACAATTACTTAGAAACGCACCGTTTTATAGGATTTAAGGAATATATTTGTCTGGTACGTAATCGGAGTACGAGCTGAGATTAAATTACGAAAATCCCTTTGTGTTTACATGCGTGTAAGAAATATTACGACTGCGGGCGGCAATTTCGGTCTAGAGAAACAATAAGTTTAACCTACTCTTTCTTCCTTTACTTGCTACAATCGGTTCTGTTTACAATGTTTTAAATACAATATATCCAGCCTCGGTTGGCAGATTTGCTCCGAGGTTGTTCCTCGCATACTTGCGTTGTTTCAGACCTATATATTTAAATAAACGGGTCTCCTTGATTGAAAAGTATTGTAGCAAAACACGAAATATGACTTCGTAAATAGGAATGAGATGAAAAAGTGACTTAAAATTTCATGTGCGAAATATGAAACGACACTGTAGCGAGTGCTGTTAACGATGTGTCGAACAAATTGCAACTAAATAGTTTTTGAACTAAATGAGAATAAACATGAACTGAACATGTAAAAAATAATTTGCCAACACTAGAAATGCTGTGCTGCTTTTTAATAAAGTATCAGAATAGTTTTGGAATAAAAAATAGAAACTGTGTAAAAACGTGCAGTAAATGCTTCTGTTTTAAATTTAAATTGACCTCGAATCTAGTTTCATATATGGAATTAACTAGTTGGGGGTTAATTTGACAGGGCTTTTTTTTTCTACGACGCGTTTCTACGATATTTGATATTTTTTTTCTCTATAGTACAATAATTAGTCCAATGCTCAAATGGGGAAAAAATGAATTCTTGTACTGTTTTCTATTTTTTTTTGTAGGTGTCAATGTTACCCAAAGTGAGGGGCTATTTTGACAATAGTTAGCATTGAAATGCACTGAGTCAAAGTAATCGCTTAAAAGCTTACTTAATAAGCTTTCTTAAAGTTATATTTTCGGCAAATTACCCATCAGTATAATACCTAAAGCTAAGTCTCCAAAAACCTCTAGAGATCACTGCAATGCGGTTACTTAATCAGGTCAACGCAGTGTATCAACTTGGTGTTTTACATCGGGTAGTTACGGCTTCTAAAGGTGGACAAACAAGACCTGAGGTACTGATAACAATATACGGCGCTTTCTCTATCAGATTTTACTGCTATCATTGAGGCAAAAAAGCAGATTCTACTGCGATCATTAAAGAAAGTGTGCTTTAACTGTGACATAGATATTTTTATATTATTTTAGATGTTTCGCATACGTTTTGTTAATTTAATTGAATTTAGAATTAATAAAAATATTTAAGATGTGTCTTGAAGTTATAGTATTTTAGGGTTCAGAATAAGATTACTTAGGTTTTCTGTTCTGTAACGCTGTATCAGTTGAAAAATAATACTCAGCATACTTAGTAACTTCAGTAACTTATAAATAACGTAATTATTAATTTCGTATTTATTAATTAAATACGAAATTAATAATTCATACCAATGATAATCGCATACAATATTATAATTAGATACTTACTATATAATAACTTTCGGTAACTCATAGGTAATTCGTCAAATGGAATATTTAATATTCTGTTTTAGGACTTGAAAATTTAATTATAATTAGATATCTCAACTGGCCACCGAAGCCACGAAAGACTGCTATTTTTTTGCGCTTATTTTAAACATTCAAAATTATTCCAATCAATCCTTTTACACTGACAGTTAAAGATTTATTATGTTTTAATTTTTTTTTTTTTTTCAAGTGAAAACTTCTATGGCGGGCTTGGGCAGTTTGTAAGGAGAATTTCGCAGAGGGGTAAAACAGTAAATTCGACGTCCTACGTAATCTGTCGTCGAAGAAATAAACTATTTAAATGTATAATTAATATAAAATAATATAACAGTTTAATTTAATGAAAATGAAACAATTCACGGACATATTAAAAATAAATTAGATAAATAATATAGAATATTTTTATTACATTAACTACTTAAGTAGTTGGTTCACAATATGTTGGCATCCATATTTCATTTTAAAAAGTTCCCCGTTCGAAACTACGTATATAGGCTGCGGCCGTAATTGGATTTTTACTATAAGCGATTTATCGGCCATCGGCAATAGCATTAAAATTTAAAAGGAAGATGGAAACAAGATTATGTTTTCCCGTATACCTCAGATTTTTACTCCAAACTCGCAAAACAATAGCGAATTTTTACCCTCTTATTTTTCTTGACAATTTTCCTTATGCTCTTTCGCCGTTCATTTTCGCAACCCGCGCATTCATTCAGAGAACATTTTCCGTAAAAAATCTCTTTACATTTCCTCGACCGACATAACCGACGAAATAACCGCTTCCGAGCACCTTCGCAGTACCAAGCTATATTTAATTTTTAAACGCCATAACATCAGTGTTGTAATGTCGTTAAGAAAAATAAAACCATACTAGTATATAATATATGTTCAGTCAAAGCTATGTTAATTACCTATTATGGCATACAAGTATGCTTTGTTGACTCTGAGACAACATAAGCACTGTTCTCATACAAAGTTTTTTTAATATTTTGAAACGCGTCAGCCACACAGTCCACTAATCATAATACAAGTAGTACCGGAAACATAACTATATACTTTTCGCCAGTTGTTGATGAATAGTTCTTTTAATAAGGTCTCAATACGTAGAAATGCTCAATGAAGTGTTGTTCTTTTTAAGAAAAGTTTCCTAGGAATAAAATGTTTTTAAAACATTTTTGACGTCAGTAAAGCATAATAAATTAATCAAAACAACGTTTAATTTAAGAAATCAGCGCCTACATAAGTTTTAAAATCTGATACAAACTAGAGTTTAGGTATTTTATTTGTGTTTGAACTAAGCAGCACTCAGGAAACATTTTGATATCTACAATACTTAATATGTTAGGCAGATAAACTGACGGTTCACTTGATGTTAACTGGCTACCGTTGCCTAATGTGCTGCAAGTACGCTGTCTACCTAAGAAGGATAAAGGTTAAGGGTTAAGGAGGAGATAGATAAATGGGCTCTGACATCCTTTGCTCACTCGCCAAAACACTTATGCCATTTCAATGTGGTCTTCTGTAAAGGGCCAGCCTTACATTATTCACCCTTAGCTTTAGTTAGCTAAGGGTCAATAATGTTAGCACAGATTAAGTTAATTATTACCAGGTTATAGCTAGTTGAGAAAAAAAAAATTCTAAAAAGTAAAATATGTAAAAGGAAATATGTGAAAGTTGATGATAAAAAAGCAAAGAGGGAATGTTCATGAATAAGTAATCATGTATAAAAAAGAAACTTTAATTATTTTGCTGCGATGAAACAGATTTTCATTTTGTTTTTCATTTAAAACGTTTTTTAATCTAGTGGCAGTTCACTTGCTTTCGGTCGATCATATATGTTAATGTTGAATGCAGTTTAGCTAAATGGAATCGAAACTTTATGCCAGAAGCGGTTGAATGGAAAAGGCAAACGATTCTAGATCAAAGAGTAACTATTGTGATTGTGAATATTGTGATTGTTCGACATTCAATGAAACGAGTAGGACAACCGCAGTTAGGGCAATGAATATTTATGTAGGTTAAACCTTGTCGTTTTCTGGTTTAGAATAATATCTGCAAAGTGAAACCGTAAACATTCCTGATGTGATTAAGGTTAAATTTTATCCTAAATAAAGTTTTTATATATTTAATTAGTTTTCTTTCAACAACTAACGAATACTGTATTAAATAATAATAGAAATATTAACAAGAGAGAGAAACGTTTATCTAAAAACAATTAAATATTATATTTAAAAAAAATTATAACTTTATCTGCAGTTATTACTAAGATACATATTTTTTTTAAAATATTTATAGCTTATAATCATTCATGAATGACAGCGTACATTATTGACACTCGTAATTATCAAGTAAAAGCTGCTTATCTGGTATAATAATAACTGCATCGCTTTATACAAAACGCAATGAGCTTTTAATTGGAAAAATGTCGACAAGTTATAAAATAATATTTCAACCAACGATTTTGTCACGTACAAGCTTCGAAACTAGTCTCCCTACATGTTTACACGTTTTAAGAGATGTTTGAATAAATATTTATAAACTTGCTTAGTTTGCTTACATTTTGAACTGCAGTAATATCTATTTATCTCGTTTATTATAAATTAGTTTTTGCTCGCAAGATACATTAAAAAGTAAAATAATAAAAGGGCTTAAGAGGCCACTTTCTAACTCGAGCACCTTACTAATTCCATACTACGTAAATCCATGATAACTCATTAGTTATTGTTCGTGGCGTTACACAAAAAAATGATACTTCTAAGATATAATATAAAGGTTTTGATGGAATGTGTGACATTTTCGCGGGTAGAATTATTCTTGTAATGACTCACTAAAAAGCCAAAAATGTTTTTCCATTAAAACATCGTTAAAAATGGGTTGTCAATTATTGTTTCGTGCATCCCTTATTCACCAAAACACAACAGTAAAAACGCTGTTATTTTACGATAAGGAGGTGGTTACTGCCGCCACTTAGATTGTAAACAAATTCCAGCGGTGTCTTCTTTCTTTCTCTTTATAATCTAATGCATTATATTCCGAACGTATCGTATTCTAATGCAGGTCTCTATAGAAATACTATCACGCGAGTTCCTAGAAAATGTTAGTCACCGCTAACTATGCCGCCTTTCAGTAGTTACCTACTTTTTTAAAAATTTACTAAAAAATAATGATAATATTAAATGTCTAATTGCCTAAAGTTATTGAGTATTATTTTTTCATCTAATAGTTAGGCAGGGAGGCTGATGATCTACTTGAAGGTAGGTGGCTACTGTCGCCTTTAAAACAAGCAAGTGTGCTTCCTACTGCATGATTTAGGAAGCGAATAAAGGAGATAACCAGTTACTGTCGCCAGGCGCCGTATTAGAAGTACGTCAATAATACAGTAACTATAGGCATGTAGACGCCCAAAAATAGTTTTTTAAAATTACTTGCACAAAACGTTGTGCTTTACTTGTTTATTTCTAAATAATAGTTAAAGTCACATCAAAAACTGTTGCATAATTTAGAAGAGAAACTTCAATAAACTAATGCTGGAAGTCTGACTTTGTTTTAATCTTATCCCTCTTTGATTTTAGATTTACCTAAAGTAATTATTGTAGAAGAAAATATTAATAACGTGGGAGTTATATATTTAAAGTGATTATTTCTGTCCTTTATTGTAACAAAGCGAAGGAAAAACGGAAGACTCTAGTCTTGTGTGAATTTGATTAGCCTTGCTAGCGACTCAAAAATATCGCTTGCTAAACAAAAGACAATAACGATGAATAGAATGTCGTCATTATGTTTCCTTTCATGGTACTTTATTTCCTGTCAGACATAAAACATTAATATTACTGTTATTTATTGTTGTATAGTTTATTGCAATGCAAACGGACTTGAATTATTTTAGTTGAAATGCAATGCTGTGCTGCTGTTTTCATACTGAATACTTACATCTGTCTTGTTTATGTGGCCTTGCATCGTCTCACCGCTTCTTATGTAAATTTCGTGCAGTTTAGACCAATATACAAGATTATCTACTACGTATTATGTTATTTAGGCCAAACATTGTAACTTCCGGTAAAACGAACGTAACTAATGAAGTTCGTTTCTGACAATGGAATTTTGTATTAAAATGTTAATATGTAAAAATCACGTGTCAGGTTGTTTGTTAACAATATATTTGAACAATAATCTCCGAAACTGTCTCATGGATTTCAATGAAATTTATGTAAATGGTTGGTTCTAGTTTTAAAGTTAGGTTAATTATAAAGTCGCGAACAAAACTAGTCTATTCTATAGTTAGATATAGTATTTTTAGCAAATTGTTTGATCCTTCTAATACCTAATAATCTTATAAAATCATGTTCGGAAATATCTTCGGCAGAATTTGTGACTTTTGTGTCCTATGTCATATGTCCTAATTTAATACAATTTTTTTTATATAACTAATCTACACTGTGCCCAAGGGATAATACCATAATGTCATTACATAAAAAAATTAGATAAAAATAATAATTTAATCAAAAGTTAGCATATATTACATAACACCTCATCAAGTAGTTTTTCTCGAACAATTTATTTTCCAGTCTTCCACGAATATCACTTTAAAGTAGTTCCGGATTTAGTTAAACGAGTTGGGAGTTCAACCAGATTTGTTGAGAGGATCGGTGGACGCATCGTGTGACTGGTCGGGCATTGGATACCGTCGCGTTATCTCTTTGTTTGTTGTGTAATCCGGCTCTTCGAACAAAATATTTTATGGAGTTTCAAACTGATGTATGTGCAGTTGATGTTCCTTATTGCCGTGGACCGGTTTTTTTGTATATGTATACTGTATGGCGTTTTGTATTTAAAACCAATTTATTAATTTATTTACTTATTTATTATTTCTTACACGTATTTACACACAATATGATGACAATGTCTGTAAACCATAATTGGTTTGTCTAGACATTTTATTTCACGCCAACACAACAAATTATAACTTGCTAAGCTTTCCATACAAAACATTTATGTTTGTTTCATTTTAATCGGTTAGCAAACAAAAAAATTACGTAGTTGCGGGCGGGCACAGCTAGTAAATAATAATTGTGTAATTGCAAGAGAGCCAACTTCTAAATTATTCTCAAAACCAAAAGATGAATGGAGAAGTCTTATAAAATTGAACCCCGCCCTACATCGGCACTTAATGAGAAGTTAACCGGAAAACTTACTAGTTGCTACACCCTCGACACGTTTTATTCATGGCCTTAAAGCCTTTTAACTTGAATTTGCGAGGTGCTCTCGGCGAATTTATGAGGTGTCATTGAGAAAGTTGAGTCGTTCATCAAAGTTGCGCCGTCTGTTTTAAAAGATTATCTCGAATGTTTTAAACATGCGACTGTAAGTTGCATTGTAATGTGTCCTCGCAGAATAATGCTGAAAAATGCAAGTGATTAAAAAAAACATTATGCGTACTATGCTTTTATTGCGTATTGTCTGTATTGTTTCACTTATATTATATTATACTAGCTGGTACCCACGACTTCGTCCGTGTTGAAAAATAAAAAAAAACATAAGCAATACAACGCTTGACAACTTATTGCTATAACACTTTGGCTGGGCGTTAGTTTTTTATAGATGATCCCTTAGGAACAGTACTTTTTTTCTGAACGAAAGGTACCCTATGTCCTTTCTTGTATCCCTGACAACGTGTGTACAAAATTTTATGATGATCGGTTGAGTAGTTAAGGCGTGAAAAGGTAACAGACAGACAGAGTTACTTTCCAATTAGTAGTATGGATTAAGTTATTATTATTGAAAAAGTAAATTTAATGCGAAGTTAACAATTTTAGTAGGTAAAATTAAATACATTATTTAAACATGTAATGTAAACTCATGAAATCAGTTGTTTACTTAATCTAGTCTTCTGCACAGCTGGGTCTTCTTAACTAATTATTATTTGCTTATTTATTTATATTTTAATTTTTTAATTATTTTTTTACTTGAATTTATTCAGTAAATCCTTTAAAGTATTACAAGTTTAATAGACTATTTTATCTTTGTAGTCAAGGAACATTTACTTTCAGACTGTTAACCGAGATAATATCACACTACGGTATAAAAGTGAATCACTGCTCAAAATAATAGCAATGAAAACTGCTGATGTCAGACGGCCGGTCCAGTTTTTATAACTGCGAAACGCAGTGTGTCGCACGGGAATTAATCTCGATGAGACAACGTCTGCTGCGGTACAGCTAGTATATAGTTAGCAGATAGATAAAGGCACCTTTATAAGTTGGCAAGAATGACGAGATTATTTTATAATAAACAAACTAGCAGCCCCGGATATTTTTTGTGCAAATTATATATAAAAACCTTCCTCCTCTAACGCTCCTTCTACTAGTGAAAACCGCATTATAATTCGTTGCGTAGCTTAAAAAGATCTAAAGCGTACGTACAGAGAGACAGACGGCGGGAAGCTACTTTGTTTTATACTATGTAAAGATTTCTTAATTAAATGTAGCAAATTGTATTTTATACCTCATCCTAAACATTATTTAAAAATATTATGAAAATAACAGTGACCATTTTTTATTGCACGTGAGTGTAAAATGCGCGAACATTCCCCAACTATGTTAAAATCTTGCAGTTAGATAGATGCCTTTACCTATACCGTAGCTAACAATAAGAAACCTATAGCGCCACTCAAACTCATAAATTTGAGAACTGTCTGTCAATGTTGGTTGCGAATATGTTAAACATTGGTTTGGCTGTTCAATCGGAAGTGGAACGCTCTCCTAAACTGTCCCCTGACTCCGACACGCAGTTCAAACACTCGAGTGAAGCCGTACACCGTAAACATAATCGAGTCGTCTAACTAAATCCCCACTCGTACAAACCAGCTAGCAAATCTCTCCGGCTTGCTCGTTTGTCACTTCGTGCCGTCTGCCGGACTCATTCGTTACTCTTGTCTGCCATTAACTGAGTCAATTTATTGCCACTTTATAGATCACAGTGAGACTGAGTCGATTAGCCGCCGATTGACATCCGAACCTGATTTTTATTGTCGCGTAAACAATAATAACGAGTCATCACTCCACAAGGACACTTGTTATGCAAGGGGTAGTGGTAAAAAAAAATTAAACGATTATAGATTAGTACAGAAAATGTATACTTATACTAGTGACTAGAATATTGAGGCCACACAATTGACGTGTGTCTGGCAATTAAATAATATTAATTTTGACAGTTAATTTTATTTTTAGTATTGAGATATCTTAAACGGAGGAAATGGAATAAGATTTTTTTAGTTTAAGGCGCAAAATGAAAAACTTGTGTATCTACAGTACAAAAGTATAAGTGGCGCGCTTAATAACAATTGTTACGACGTAATGAGTCTTATGAGAACGTTTTATGCGTTATTCAAATGATGAATCCGATCTGGGATACAGTGTTATTTTGGGGAAAAGTAGTTTTCTGTTAGAGGATCATAGTTAACGGACAGGTCAACAACTCTTACATTACCGGATATGTTCCAGACGTAGCAGTTACAATATGAAGCTAGCTTCCGGTTTCCCTGACAAAGGACATGAGCCACATTTTATTTTGTTACTTTTTGTTACAATTATTCCATCTTCTTCGCAAATTGTCATTCTTTGTGATAAACATACAACATACTTGTTTAAAGTCTATGATCTTTACATATAATAAATAATAAACGAGCGGTGTCTGTTAAAATTAAATATTGTTTTGAAAACAAAACAACAGTTTGTACACGTTGTACTACTTATAGGTATGTTACCGAGATAAAAAGGATTTTTTAAATTTTTGTCTGTGCGTTTATGCACGCTAATCTCAGAAACGGCTTAACCAATTTGAATGCGGTCTTCACCGGTGTGTTGTTGATTACCTGGATTAAAATATAGGACATTTTTTATCCTTGAAAAATATTAGGTTCCTGTGGGATTTTAAAAAAACAAACTAACTACATCGAGTACGAAGTTGCGGGCACCAGCTAGTTGTGTAATATGTGATAATTGATAACAAAATCGCTCGTCACAGACTCGTAGCATTCGCTGATCGTTCAAATCGTAATAAGTAACTAACTTAGTTAAACAATCATCAAGTAACTAGACTCGAATTGCATTTTAAGTCTCAGTCATGAGCCTTCCGTACTCCCTGGAGTCCCAATCAAAAGTCTGAAAGTGTGCCTACCGAGACTAAGGCTAAGCGTATGCTGGCGTGCAGGCGGCACAGGTACATTCGACGCAGAGACGCAGCTACACATTATCTGTGAGGCAGGTAATGCAGACACAGCACCCGGCGTATGCTGCCGCCTAGTGTGCTTTTTGTCTGTCAATTGAATTTTGAACGTGATCTGTAGTGTATCTTAATAAACGAACATTTGATTGTTATGTGAATTTTCTATATATGATTTTTTTTAATCGGTCCAGTAGTTTCGAAGCATATTCAATGCAAACAAACAATCAAATCTTAATGTCACATTGTAAATTCAAAATCACTTAAAATAATAAAAATATATACTTTATCATCATTAAAGTTCGTTTCTTTTGCAATCTTAGCCCACATTTCTTTAAAAGTTTTTTTCGAATAGTCAGGGTGACCTGGGTCATATAAACAGGGCTCACTTCTCACCAGTTCAATTAATTTTTCCATTTTCTTAGTAAAAATAATAAACAAATAAACAAAGCTGCGTCGCATGCGTGCAAAATCTGTACATTGATTACAACTCAATGCAGACGCAGAAACTGTGTCGCACAGGCGCTCGCCTGCGCGACATTCGCCTGTCTAGCTGCATACGCAGGTTCATACATGTCCATACAATACAAAATTTGTGTGGACTGCGCGACGCAGATCTGTGCGTTATTTTATTTAAGAAAATGGAAACATTAATTGAACTGGTGAGAAGTGAGCCCTGTTTATATGACCCTGGTCACCCTGACTATTCGAAAAAAACTTTTAAAGAAATGTGGGCTAAGATTGCAAAAGAAACGAACTTTAACGATGATAAAGTATATATTTATATTATTTTAAGTGATTTTGAATTTACAATATGACATTAATTGCATCTATACTAATATTATAAAGAGGAAAGATTTGATTGTTTGTTTGCATTGAATATGCTTCGAAACTACTGGACCGATTAAAAAAAAATCATATATAGAAAATTCACATAACAATCAAATGTTCGTTTATTAAGATACACTACAGATCACGTTCAAAATTCAATTGACAGACAAAAAGCACACTAGCCGGCAGCATACGCAGGGTGCTGTGTCTGCATTATCTGCCTCACAGATAATGTGTAGCTGCGTCTCTGCGTCGAATGTACCTGTGCCGCCTGCACGCCAGCATACGCTTAGCCTTAGTCGCGGCGTGAATGCTGCTCTTAAGTGAAGACGTAACTTGTTACTAAGTGTTTAAGTAGAATTGTATAACTTAACATAGTAATAATAGAGTCTTTGTTAAAATTTATTTTACAATATTAAATGTGAATGTGAAATATACTGTTTTGCACAGCAAGTAAATGACGTGTTTTTAATTTATTTCAACTTTTAAGAAATGATAGCTTGTTTTCAGTATTTGCCAATTAACCTACTATGCTCGTATAATAATATTATTTTCACACCCTTTCCCAAAATTGAATACCAAGCGTAATTCTGGTAAAAGGTCACAACACAAGAAATCAGATAAATAATAATTAAAAAATGCAATTAATCTGTTTCAATTAAGCGTAGGGTACGCTTTTCACGCTTTTAGCGACTGTAACTGTAAGGGTTACAATATTGATTATTATAACTTGATTAATAATAAAATATAATAAAAGTTTGAAATATTATTTTATACTTTTTTCCGTTTTATATTAGGTAAACAAGTTCTATAATTTTAAACCTGTTTCTTTATTATTTAATAGACGGTCTACTTTTGGAGAGACAGATAAAAGACTAATTGATAAACACTAAAACTAAATATCCAACTTTTGGTTAGTCATTTAGTATTTTTTTAAATACACATGGCCTTTTTGCAAAGATTATAATGGTGCTTTAGGATGGTTTTTTTAAAAATATAAATATTAACATAAATTGGTTTAGTAAGCCCTATTTATATGCATAGTTTATAGATTAGCTTCAAGGTTTGCGTAAAACTAACCGAGGGTTATAAATAACTCGACCACGCGTTGATCTTGCCACGTGCTCATGTTACAACGATATCTATATGCCACGTCGCTTTGTTCTCGATTAGATGTCTGTATTTGTACAAAATATCAAATATTGTTTTCAGCATCAAGTATTGGCTGGCAACAAAAACCCGCAACTTTTATCGATCGATTTCTAGAAAATCATTAAAAATTATTAGAAACTCGCCTATTACTTAATTGCCAAAATATTGTTATGTGTAGGAAATTCATGAAGATACAATACCTACACTTACAGATTTATTATTAGTATTGATGAATATACCTTACCTATTGATTTTATTTTTAAATCTATTTAAAGGTTTTCACTTAAATTTTCACTTAACAAGTAAGAAAAGTTTATTTTGATATTTTCATTACAATTATGTTCATAAAATGGACAAAATACAACTACAGTAGATAATCTCTACCACTCCACAGGGACGGAGTGGCCTACATATTGTATGACCAAAAATATTCATTTCGGACTGTGTTAATAAATAACAATTTAATACATAAATTTATAAGTACAAATTTGTGAACACGTAAAATTTTCGTCAACAGCAGTTGTTGGTGTACATATTCCACCATTGCTACTGTTTAAAAAAAGTAATTATTTGCTAAGCTATCCTAACCAAAACGCCTTATTACACTTTGGTTAAAAATACTCATACATTATCGTGAACTAAGGTAGGTACTAAATGTAAAGTATTAGTGGCTCAGAATGTAAGTAACTGAATGTCAAACTTTGTTGAATGCTTTATGCAATGTCAAAGTGAAGCGAAGCATCTACAGTCACTCAGAGTTGATGATGTAAGAAGCTAAAAAGTCACGTCACAACATAGCATAAATATAAGTTTGAAACGTCGTTTTTAAGTGCTTAACTTATTGTGCTTTTATTATAAGGTTTATGAGTTAAAAAACTTTATGTTTCTTGACAGTTTAAAAGGGAACTTTTATTTAACTCCTAACAACAGCCTCAAAATCATCATATGGTCTTAATAAATAATGCACAGGCAAAAAAGTTATCAATTTTATTTAGGCACATTTATATTTGTTTATTTCCTATCCTCATGTTCTTACCTACCGTCTCCTGATTGCTAGTATATGTATCAATTTTCTACTCTCCCTGTTTTTTTATTAAAAGACGCCCTGGTGTCTTGAACCTACTGTCAGTGTTGACATTGAGTGTGAAATCTAAATCGAAGGATGTGCAAGGTAACCTTATGGTTCGTCAACCTTTATCCGTAACAGTAAAAAAACTACCGTATAGCTAATGCACCGCAAACGGGCGGCCCTGAGATCATGTCACGTCACGCTCGCCCTACTCGAAGTTTATATAATATCCTACATTCGGTTTATATATTTCTTTATTCTCATTAAAGCTTAAAGCTACTTACATGAGATATATAACAAAAGACTTAATTAAGAAATGAAACATTAAACAGGCAGACAAAAGTCACTTATATTAAACAATATTTGTTACTGATTTTTTGTCATACACACGGCAAAACATTTAAACATTTAACACAAAATGTTTCAACAGCTTTGATCTAAATTCTCCAAAAGATTTTGCCTGTTTTATATGTAAAGGTAATTCATTAAAAAGCTGTGCTCCCTCAAAAGTAAACATTTTTTTACAATATGTTGTTCGTACCTTTGGCAAGACAACATGGCTTGCTCGCCTAGTTATGTAGTTGGAAATATCTTTTTGTTTAAGCAAGGTAATATCAGAATGGATTGATTTGTCTAATATCTTTCGAACGAGTATACATGTACTAAATTTAAATAATTGAGTCAAATTCATTAATTTTGTTTCTTTATAAATTTTGTTAGTAGGTGTTAAATAGGGATAATGAAATAGCATTTTAATAATTTTGTTTTGTGTAATTTGTAATTTGGCTAGATTTGATTTGTAGGCACAACCCCAGATTTCAATCAGGTATAAGAAATGTGGTTATCCTACATTCCTTATGGCTTATACACCTTTTATATTAACATGTTACCAAAGCCAAACGCTTTTACAGTTACTCATTAATTACGTAGAAAGTAAATTTGTTTTTAATATGTACTTAGCCTATTTGAAGCAACGAACTTCTGGTATGGAATCAAAACAAGGCAAAATCAGGGCAAGGCAAAAATACTAAATCACACCGTCAAATACCTACCTTAAATTTGGATTTGTTCTTTCTTTTGGATACACAAAGAGATGTCATTTAGAGAGACCTTTCTTAATTTACTGCGAAGTATAGCAACAAAATATCTAATTAAATATTTTGTTTTAAAAATTAGCTCGCCTCCAAATAAACGATCTGATTATTGTTAAATCTTATGAAACATTTCCACTGAAGAGTCCACTTTGAATATCAAGAACTTTATTTTCAGATCAAGTATTTCTTATTACTGTGAACTTGTTTGAATATTTGTTTGAAATACTAGCAAAACCTTGGCCGCAAATAGACATTTATGGGGCTCACGATGTACGGCTCAGCTACACCTCGGTCCACATTGTTACGATTGTCCCCATCAACGCCTGATTTGATATGCAATGTACTGACAAGTAGCTATGTCATTTTAATATGATGATTGTAAGTTTACAATGTGAATCGCTGTGTCAATTTTCAGATACGAATTATAAATATTCTCCGCGTCCGCTATAAGGCGAAGTTGCGAGATCGGAACACTCCGCAACTACTCCGCCGACGATTAAAGTAACCTACCTGTACTACGACAGCTGGATTATACTTCCTTATTTTTGTAGCAGAAATTTGAAACATCTGTAGCCACTACTTCTATTCACCCCTAGGAATTTATGGGTCTATAACATCTAAGGCTTGTGACTTGTAGATAAATCCAATAATTACCATGTTTTTTCACTTGCACATACGGTTATGACTCCAGTAAAACGTTTGTAATAACTGTAGAATAAATCGTGACCAGTTTGCAAAGTTTAATAAGTTTACTTCGGTGTAGTGTAGTCATTGTACGGGTTTTGCCAACGAATCGCCTAGCGTCTTTGTTTGTTTATAGTATTTATATTGACGTCTAATTGTTTTTCGTGCCAGGTTTCAGTTGCTGTAATGTAGGGTAGGGATGTAAAGCATAAAGCGGTTTCAAGTGATGCTACTCGTTTCTCCTAATACAATACGAGATTTCCAAAGTTCTGAGCTTTCTCAAAAGCGTATAATGTTTCTGTCAGAAACGAATTTGTAATAGTATATTTAGGCTTTGTGATAACATTTTGTCGTTTCTGTCTTAATTTTAGAACCTTAGCCTTGGTGATCTCGTATCTATTGCAATTTCTGACTGTTTTTTCTTCGATTTTCATTATTAGTTGGTATCTCAACAACTAAAATGCTTCTCGAAAAGAAGGCTCTCAGGCCACCTTTACAGTATGAAATAAGCTTTTAAGAACTTGTCCACCTCAAAATGAGTTACCGGTCACGAGCGGAGAGGAGAGGCCACATCAAACTGAATTTTTATAGATAGAGAATATCCTTTTCTGTCGCGATTCGTTTAAAAATGTCGTGTTTATTTCGCGTTATGGTTTTTATTCCGTTAAATATAAAAGTTGAAAAGTGAAAAACTTTCTTTTATTTGCGTGAGCAGTGGAGCAATAAAAGCTTGCAATATCAATTACGTGAACGGCCAGGGAAACACGTTTTCAGAGACCCACCCCGCTGACTGAGCAATTAGTGAAACCTTATACACTTTCGATAGACAATGTGTACCGAGTGTTTATACTAATATTGCAAAAAATTCAAAAACTACTATTTAATAATGTTAGGTTTAAACTTTATTAAAAAATGAATAATAAAATTAACAAAAGAATCGTTTCAAACTAACGTTAACACGTTTGATCTGTTAACACTAACTATCCTTGAGTAACATACCTAGTAACATTTTTTTTTTGGTTTGCTTTTGATTTATTGTTATTATATTGGTGCATTAAGTAATTTATTTTTTAATAGTGATTCTTCTTACTATAAATATTAATATATATTGTGGTTATATTATATTTACTATAAATAACTATGTATTGTGGTTATAAATGAATGCGTGGGGGCGTGCGCGGTACTGGACACTGCTTTTGAATAAAAATAAAAGTAGTCTTATTTACTCGTTATAACATCAGCTATCTGCCAGGGAAAGCCTCGTCTAAAGCGGGCCAGCCAGCCTCGTCTAAAGTTTCTTTGTTGTAAGTACTGTATATATGTTACGGCTAAAGTTAGGTGTGAACATAAACTTAAGTTTAGCCGACTAATCTTAAGTTTATCTTCGAGAGGAGGCTAAGGTTCGATAATATGTTAGTTTGCGTCGTGAATTTCCATCTTTAGCCGGTTAATGTGCACATTAACCGAAACGAAACGGCTAAAAATGTTTCGATAAATTTGATCTAATAATAATGTTCTTTGTAATTCGAAATGCCATTCTAGTTTATCATGTTCCAACAAATAGCTCCTTTTCTATGATAAGGTCGACAGACAGGCTGACGGTCCACTTGATGGTAGGTGGCTTCCGTCGCCTATAACACAAGCAACGCCATTAAGTGCTACAAGTGCGCTGCCGACCATAGAAGGATTAAGGATAAGGGATAAGGGAGGGATTAACATTTTATTTTAATGACTAGATATTGTTTTAAGTTATTACTGCAGAAGTTTTATTTTGTAATTTTGTATACCTACATAAGTATGTGTAATGAGAGTGATTATTTTTTTAATAAAAGTTTTCGTGTCGAAATAGTAAACATTATTATGCCGTTTCCTTTTTCATTTGCTTCTTCTACATTTTTAGCCAAGGGCCTGCAGTTAAACTTAAGTTTAGCCGGCTAATGATAGATGAAACTAACATTAACACCTCCTCAAAGATAAACCTAAGTTTAGCCGGCTAATCTTAAGTTTATGTTCACACCTATCTTTAGCCGTAACATATATATATATTAAAAAAGTAGTTATTTGACATTACAAACGCACACTTAAATTTTATTTATTAGTATAGATAAATATGCGTTGCCCAAGAGATAATCGTACAGTTTACGAACTAATTTTAAGTAGTTACCAATTATTATTCGATGGTACCAATAATCAAAAGGTTTACCACTCTTTATAAAGCTCACCGTCAATCAAAAAAGCTTACAGTATTTCAATTCTTTTCAAAATCAATTTTCAAATATTTGCAATCATTATGTTGAATATCACTAATTAATGTCCATCAATGAACAACTCGAAATTTGGTAGCTTTTATATTAATTAAAATATTATGACTTAATTATTATAATGCACCCAATAAATTGATAATCTACGCTTTCAATATAACAATTACACATTATATTAAACAATAATGGCGGTACACCGCATGTGGGTTTTTAAGCCAGATTAACATAGGGTTAGTTGCACATGAATATTGCATTAAATACTTACGTGTATTTAATGTGAAACCGCATCACAGCAATATTAATTGGATGTCAAGTTAATCAGGACATGCCATATTTGTGTTTATGGTGAATATTTTTACATAATTATGTTTAGTTTTATATTAAGTACTTTTATTTTTTCCAACTGGTAGGAAAAATTGCGTATGGTATGTCTTCATTCTGCTAGTTGATATTCTTTATCTTCGTACTTATAAAGCTGTTGGGTTTATAAGAATGGTGTATCCCGACTGGGTGCCCGACTAGCGGCTGTGACCAAACCAACCCCTTACAGAAGACGAAGACCATTGTGTTTCGATGCATGTGTAAATGATATCAGAGTTCATTCCGCTACTCTCATCTGTTGCATTACCTTTTATCCACAGATCTAAAGACGAAGTTTCGTCTAATTACAGTTTGTAGACTATTAGTCTGCTGCTATTGAAAACAAGCCTAGATAGCAGACTGTCTTCTGCTTGTTTCAAACCTTCGGTTTTTTACATATCACGAATGCAGAGAGGTGCTAAGAATGATAAAGGAGATGAAGCTGTAGTATTTTGAGCACGTGATGAGGGGCGAAAGATACCGTTTTCTTCAGCTAGTGATGCAAGGGAACATACAGGGAAAGCAGTAGCAGAGGCAGGAGAAAGACATCATAGTTGAAGAATTTAAAAGAGTGCTTTGGTTTAAGTACTCGCTTTTTCGCACAGCAGCTTCCAAAGTCAAGATAGCCATCATGGTCGCCAACGTTAGTACGGAAGCAGCACGTTAAGAAGTTTTTTTTCTTAGACTATGTGGCGAGTGTACTGGCCCAACCCCCTATGGGGGGCATGATTTTAGGAGCATAAGTTATTGTAAATGTTTTATTAGAAAATAGTTACTTAGTTACTTACGCTTAAACAAGAAAAATAAGTTTTAGTGCAAATTATCCTCAATATCATTACAGTTAACACCTCTCAAGGCTCTCTATGGAATGAGGCTAATTAACAGCCAGGTACGTTCACAATCGATATCATTTGCATTCAAATGTTTGACGCTGACCTCTATAGAGATGTCAACACCTATTAGCTTTATATTTGGGGCAATTAATATAATATTTCGTTCTGCGGTCATGTCATAATATCAGGATATCTTCTAACAATAGATCATCGCGGAGAAACACCATAATATGTGCATAGTAAAGGCTGCCAGAGTCCATTGTTTTATCAATAAGACCTATTTCCCTAGAGGGTCACTGCTAAATGTCTCAGTATATGAAAGTAGTCTTAGTTAAGCTGTTTATATAATTATTGTAATGTTCTGAAACGTGCCTACTGCCTATATTCTATAGGCTCAGGTGGATTTATTAAGTCATATTGAACATTATTGAAGATTTAGTTTTATATAGATTGAGATTATTAATTGTATGAAACTATACTGTCCCGGTGACTAATTAAATTGACTTTTCATATTATTATTTTTTGGTTTTCTCAGACGATTTTTCTTTATCTATTTTCCCTACTAGAAAACACATTGTATATACCTATTACATACACGGTGTGTACGTATGTGTTTTTATAAGACGCGGCCCCCCTGATGCCCCTAGTCCCTGTAAAGACACAGGTCTAAAAGGCGTAATCACATCTAACGGTATTGTCTGTCCGTCCGTCCCTCCAACAAAACATTAAAAAAATAAAATTAAAAAAGGTGCAAAGATTACTATTTATTTTCAAACGCATCTGATGAATATTTTAAACGTTTCTTTCGTGGGATTATCGACATGTACACGTCACTGCGAATCGCATGTTTTCAATTCATTTACATTACCGAACACTTTCACTCAACCACTCACCTTCGTGTAATGCTGACGGACCATTATGACTGATTCAAAAATACCTTTCTTTTTATAGGAGAGTTTTTATAGGGCGTCCAACATAAGCGGTGATGTGTGTGTCCGAAACACACCGATCGATGCCTTATCCTCGGATCCCCACACACCGCTACGTTCTCTTCGAACCCAGCTCAGGGCGATAGCTTCGCCTCACATGTAGCGGCCTACTGGAATGCCGTGAGCTGCCACGTGTCCTTGTTAGGTATTTCAGGACGTCAGATGTCCGTGCGAGTTTTAATCGGTCAAACGCGTCGAACGCGTAAACGTCAATTTGTATTGGCATTCCAATAAGCAGCGATACACGTTAGCCACTAGGTGGCGCTGCTTCATTCGACGCGTTTGATCGAGTAAAACACGCACTAGGCCCTCTGAAGATGTTTACGCGACGTGTGCCGCGGCGTACGCCAGGGCACGCCGACTCTTCGGCGCCTGCACAAGATAACCCATAGGATGTATCTCTTAGTAGACCATGCACCGAGAATAATTTAAAATATATATATATATATAAAAATATATTTATTAATAAGTTTTGTTTGAGGTGAGTTATGTGCCTAAAAATTCCTACATACGTAAAAAAAGTCTCCAAACGTAATGTATCTTCCCAGCACACATATATCTGTGACCATTAAACAAGCCAGCGAGTTCGTTAACCTTCAGATGAGTGAAAGAATTTATTTCACGAGAGAAGGAAAATTAGTGAAGTGGAAACGCTTTTGAACTGAGCTCTTTGTTAGATTTCGCAAAATCAACAGGTTCACTGTGTTATTGAAAATAAACTTCTCTAACGATCAGGTAACCGCGTACAAGAGCGTAGTTTGAGCTGTGTGTATACTGCAGTTATTAGGGTTGTACCAATACTTGAATTACTAATTGGATGGATTTACTAATTTATCTAATTCTATACATGTCATATCTATATCTGTACATTTTGACTATTTTTTGACTATTTTTGATTACTTGTCTGTGCATTTGTGCACGATAATCTCAGAAACAGCTAAACGGGATTTTCAAATAACGAACGAAGTAAGTATCTACAAATAGTAAAAATAAAGTTGCTATCCCCGTCCGTTTGTCTGATAATATTGTTATCGATAGGGTTCTGGTTCACTATCATTACATAAACACTAATAGGCTAGTGCGGTCACCGATATGGCCGAGACAAGTTCGAGTCCTGGTCTGGTCTGCATCTGAAGGTTTTTTCGATTTCATATGTAGTTAGTCCCATTTAATTCCATTTGACTAAATTGGTCACTCGCTTCTGTTGAGATTACTTCATTCCTTTGAATGAAAGTTTTGCTTCCCTCAAGAATCAATGGCTTAGCGAATGATAATATAATTTAACTCTCGTTTTTTCCTTGGAATATTCTATTATATCTATTTATTATTTTCTAAGCTGTGAAAAGGCATTTTCTTATGCATTCCTTTTTTTAATCTATGTATATGCCAAATTTAGAAAAATAAGGATAAATGAGAATAATAAAAAATAAGACTTATCTACAACATTCACATAAATATAGGGAGATAACTAAATTATAAGGTGTTAATAAAAGTGTATTAGTGGCCAGCCGAGCGAGTCCAATATGTAAGCTACGCGATACAGCTGTGAACACCGCTCATAAAATTTGTTACACAGTGAAAAAAAAAAATACTGCTACGAATTTCGGAAATCATACAAGTGACTGCATCGATTCTTGTTTTCAACTCTGACACAGAAGTTGGAGTAAGCTTGCTGAACCTAGCAATTTTAATTTTCATTCAGATTTTTATCTTTCTTTAGACGTAATTAATTATATTTTATGATTGGTTAAGACGTTTGATTTCCCTTAAGAAGTTTCATTTTGTTAAGCGATTCATAAAATGCGTACCACCCGCGACTTCTATTTAAAAGCATTTAAAAGTTATGAAAACAAGTACTCGTACCTAAACTTTTGTCCAATAAAGTTTCTTACTTTGTTTTCTGTTTTCGGTTAGCTAACTTGTGAAATGATAACTTAGTGTAGTAGGTATATAATATAGAAAGACGGGTAAACGAATAAGAGTTCTTATAACTTGTTACTTTGTTTAGTTTCACTTAGTTAGCGGATTAATTGTGTCCCTACTTTCACGACTTTATAGATGAATGAAAAAGTTTCACGCTTCTACTAACACGAGGCACAGTACACATTAGGTAAAAGCAATGTTATTTTTAACTATAAATATTGATATTATTTTTAGGAATCATGGTATAACATAAATAAGTGTACGAGTAAAGCTTGTTTTAAAGTAGGCTGAAATTTGTTTTAAGATGTCATCTACGTATGTGAGTGCTGAAATAATTTTAGCCTTATTTTTGTTTTATTCTTTACAATGATCATTTTGGACGGAGACTATAAATATACAGTATTTTTGTTCTGTGCAATTATAATAAATATGTACCTCTTTTGCACCCTAGAGAAAAATAAGAAAAATATTAGCCATAATTCCACCGGTTTTCGGTTTTCACACACATGAAGTATTCTTTATTGCATACGATCAATTCCAGTCACTAACCTAACAATAGTTAATTTTTATATTATATTATTAGTTTATTTAGACGGCTTTGTTAACGTAATACAAAATGGGCGTTTTATAATTATTAAATCTTGGGTGAAATTGCAGGCTTGCAATAGGCAAGCTTATGCAAATCGCATATATCGGTATATCGCGACTTTTTCTATAATAACTTTGATTTGAGCATTAATAATACATAATTGTATTATCTACCTACTGCTTCAGCTTTCATACCGTGATAACGTGCCGTCTTAGTTATACATAGAAAACAATATGTTAGTACAATTAAGGTTATTTTTATCTTAACTGTTCTCTAACTTTGCCAATTCATTGGATTGCTTTAGTATTTGCTCTTAGACTAATAAAGAAGCACATCTCGTCCCCAAATTAATCAGTAGTTTATACTGGATGTGGAATGATTCGTGGTGCTTGGGACATGTATCCACCATTAAAAAAAAACAGGTTTTGATTGTTTTTACTGTAATAGATTACCTAATTGAAAATATATATTTTCACGCTATGAAATCGTTCTTATCAAGGAGTTATGAGATATGAGCTGTGCCCCACGGTTTCCACAGCCTTTTTAAAAAAATCAGATTCTTTCTATCTTCTCTTTCTCTCGGTACTGCTCGGTATTCGTCACATGTATCCGTGTATCGTATCACTTAGCCCGCGCAACAAATTCATTTTCGCATAGCGTTCTTCTGTCCTTTTAATTTCTTTCGCTTTGCTGCTAAGGGCCATTCAATCCTTCCTCAAAAACATAAAGCTAAATATTTTTGAATTCAAACCAAAAACGCTAATATTAAAGGGTAGTATACTAATCTATCCATAAATAGTAGCATACCTAATATAAACCTAATTTAATCAAAATTATATTTAAATATAATATTTTGAGTAATAAATAAAGAATTATTAGACTAATTAGTAATTCTTAGACTAAAATCTAAAATATTTTTATATCTGTTGCGTCATCTGCACCTCGCTGAACTCTGGTGCTATTTGCCATCTTTTGGGGTAATTGCATTTCTATCTAATTTTATAAAATAAAAGGAAATTTTATCAATATTATATTCAGTATTATTACTTTTTAAAGTATTATTTATATATATTTTAATCTTAGAATCGAATTCGTGGTGCAGGTCAGAATAAACTTTAATCGGTTCCGAATAAAGTATTAGGAGTAAAATTTGTATAGTGACATATTCAAAGCGGAATATTTCGAGAGTAGAGAGCATAAACAAAACATTTTGTGAAAAAAATAATACATAAAAACGAAACAAATGAAAATCCAACATGCGCCGCGTTATTTCCGATAACGATCCAATGTTGTAGTAAGCGTTTACGTAAACTAAAATGTGGCGGAATCGGTACGAAAATTGGTGAATTGGTGAGTGAACTTTCCGCGAATATTGCCCGGGAGCGGATCAAAGTGGCGTAAAGTATGTTACGCCGAGCCTGACAAGTGATTTCATTTTCGAAAGGACCAACAATTGGCGGAAATCGGAATTTCCTCAAACACTTTTGTGCTCTAATTTCAAATCGCTCTAACAAATCAAACGGTCCTATGAATTGGGTTCTATTGTCAAGGAAATTTACTTTTGTGTGAAAATGTTTTCGACGATTTCACTTCATTCTCTTCTTAGTGTTTTATGCGTACGTTTTTTAACAGACATTGTTTCATCATCTACAACCGCATTAGGTCTGTTGTATCCAGTGCTAGATGTTGGCGTGGTATAAGTAACTCTTTTCTGTATTTTAAATATTCAATTACTGTTAGGACCCTTACGCCTTGCCTATAGGAACATACATTCACTATTTTCTGAGTTTTGATCTCCAATCAAGAACTAGTCTGCTATCGCTATCTGTTCTTGGAGCAATGTCCCCAGCCTTGAGGACTACATAATTATGTATTAAGTGTCCCCAGTACTCTGTTGCTTGACTGCTCAAGATTAAATTACAGGTAAGTTCATGTTGTTAAAACGTGAATTATTCAATCCACTAAAATTATCGAATTTAATTATTTGAATTTTGATACTTGTAAATTAAACTTTAATAAGTTTTATTTATTTGTTGCTTAAAACGCCCTGCAGTAGCCTGTACGATATTGCCGCTTCTGTAGCTCAGCACTTTTTCGTAATACTGATACTCTAAACTGAAAACAAACAATATTAAAGTAAAATATAGGGTGAGTTATTCAAGAATAATGCGGCTATTATTATAACTATTATCTAATAACGAAAAAATTATTTTTTTTTTAATTAAATTTCAGTGTTATAATATATATTTTTATTTGGATTGATTGATAAAATGGGTTGCTATCGTCGCCAATGAAGACAATTAATTCTTAAGGATAAGGTAAGAGATGGCTAAAGCATTAAAAGATATAACATTTAGATTATTATAAACATTAAAAAGGAACAAATTATCATGTAATTTTGTATCGTATTCTACAATGAACAACACAAATAATGGTTTACCTACATATACTGATAGACCAAATACATAATCAACAAGCGTTGTCACTTTGGGGACGGAATTCATCGAGGGGTGACAGTTGAAGGGATTGCAAGGCCCGAGGCCGGAAATGATGTCATCACTGTCGCGATACGCCTACGGAAGGGCTCCCGTCAATCACGCTATACTCAACGTCATAACGGTGTGCTAAAATGGCGGATGTGCTAATAGATGATTCGATGCTGATTCTTAGAAACACAAGATGTGATGTTGTTTATCGGGCTTAATAGGAATGCAAAATGGATATGATGATTATTTGATAATTATGTCTAATTTATACTTGCAATCCGCTCCCGACTTCGCACGGGTGCAATTTTATATTGAGATTAATAATTGAGATAAAAATGCTTTAAGTTGGACCAAATTACAGATAGTTACGAAATTTGTTCAAAAATGGTTCAGTAGTTTCGGAGTTTATACCGAACATACATCGTGACACAGGATTTTTATAATATAAAATGAATCAGTGTACCTTCCAGTACTAATAAAAGCTGAAGAGATTGTTTGTTTGGTTGAATTCGCTATTATCTGGAACTACCAGTCGGATTTTAAATATTATTATTGCATCAAATGTAAAAATAATTTTTAAAATCCTTATTCTTGAAGATTATTATGAAGAAGACCGTTTTAATTTAAATTGGCAATTTAAATTAAAATGCGAGTGAAACCACCGGGCACATCTAGTTTCATATATTAGTGTACTGCTTTGTCTGACGTAGAAGTAAATGTTATTTCTGATGCAATTTGCAAAGCAGAACTAACTAGAAGGAGCGTTTTATCGAAGTTACAGGCTGTGGACTACGTCTAATACGTGATTGAGGTTACTCTTACTTATTACTCTCTATTAACTCGCAAGTCTTAGGGGATTTTTATTTGCTAAGCTACACAGGACGGTATAATGACATAAAATACACTTTATGTAAACGACCTTGTCCACAGAGTAGTAGTCACTAGCTAGCAACAAAATTATAGCAAATAAGAGTAGTCTCTACTAAGATATTACTAATTATGAGAAGCTACTAGTGTACCTATAGAAAATTTTTAAAGCAGAAGTCTTATAATTAACAATAAATTAAATGTAAACGAGTAATTCGGAAATGAAATATGATTTTATTTTATTAATGATCGACAATTGTACTATAAAATTCAGATCGCACTTCGTGAAATTTACTGGAATTTTGGCAATAATTTGCATAGTTACTTCATATAAAATTAACATCTTAATGTACTTACATTTATCGAATAAAATATTTGCAATATAGTACTATATCTTTTTATGGAATTATCGCTGTTTCCATTATAAAAACTGCATCAAAATCCGACGTGATTTAGGAGGAAAGAAACCGACTTCATTTATACTATGTAAGGTTGAATATGAGATAGAAAGGGCTGCAGTTCATTTCAACATAAGAAAACTACGTAATCGTCAAGGCTTATATATACAAGTGGTGGCCTCCTCCTCCCAATCTTATCCCGAAGCGAAAGGGAGAAAAATGACCCAGCGACGAGCATTGAATGGCCGACGCACATAATAAAACCTTTGATAAAAGGCGCCTTGCGCTGGAGTCTTACAATTTTGACATTCGATTTCTTCATTTGACGCTCAATAAATCTTTCATTTGACGCGTATTGGTGCTGCGTTGCTGGATCGCAAAATAAAAATGTAAAATCTGCCAATTCTTTTGACATGTTATTAAAGTTTTTGATGAGTTTATTATTAATTACAATTTGTTAGTTTTACTTGTTTTCTCCGGTAATTACTGAATTGAAATTTTGTTTTTAAAATAGACATATTATTTAACCAAAAAGTTGCCAAATAATTTATTTGACATCTGACATTCTTTACGAACAGAAACACAATTAGTTATCCACAAACGGTTATTTCAGGGTGGTCTTTTGTAATCTCTGCTAGAGTTGAATTCTTTTTTCGTTTTTGACTTATTAACTAAAGAACTCGATCAAATTCATTTCATTCATTTCATTTCATTTCATTTATATCTTAGTCAATTAAATTATGTTATACAATAACACAAACCCTGCTCCATGAAAACCTTTACAATTATTTCACTGGCATATAAGAATCACATCTAAAGAAAGCTATTTTTTACAAATTCTATTTTATATTTTAGTTTTTCTAAAATAAAGAAGAACTGTGCCATTTTGTATTTTACTATGTAATGCTGACACCAACACTTTTGCAGACGTGCAAGTTTTGCAAGATTTTCATTGCTATGCAAATTAATTTTGTTGCTCGTATCTGAACAGTGTCCAATATAAAACATTTGAAGATTATTACCAACATTAAACAATTATTACACATGTCATTATGAAATAATTCATTTTAATCTACAAAATTATTTTATGACATACTCGTACATTTTAAATTTTATGTGACACAAAAGCAGTTTTATTACTGCATTATATTGACATATAATACCCCATATTTTCTGTCTATATTTTGAGACATTTCAGGAATGGCACCGAAGTCGTGTCATAACGTCCCCGCGACCCCGCCCATCAACGGCCGCGCTAGAAAGTCGTTGGGTTTTAGCCGGTAGGAATCCGGCATAACCCCGCAATGTCCCCTACATTGCTGGGTATCCAAGAGGATTTCCCAACGATAAAAAAAGGGCTATCCATAATGTTCTAATTAAGTATTCAGCGCCGTCCCGCGGCCCTTATTTAGGACGTCGTCCCAACTTTATGTTCAAGGTCCTATACTGCGCTTGCTGGTCCGTGATCTCTACCGAATAAACAACAAAGGAACGCCATGGGATTCCCCTCTAGCGTTCTTGTTATTTGTTTTTATTCAATCTATGTTTTGTTTATTGTTGAAGATTTGTGGAACCTGTTCGTCAGTTCAAACATTACCAATTACAAAACAAACAGACAGACCAATAATAAATACCTCTGTGTTATATTAGATAGTTGATAGATAGTGTATATTACAAGTGTTAATTTTAAATAATAATATTTTCTCTTTAAAATAAAATATTACAATATCTTATTATCGTCAAATAATTAGGTAGGTATGAAATTCAATTAAAATTTTAAATCTTTTATTATTATAAACTTACTGAATTACTTATCTACGAGTATACCTATAAAATTGTTTGTCCTGACTTATTCTCAACGCACAGCCAAAATTACTAAGTCCAGAAAGTTGAAATTTGGAACAAAGTTTATTTTATAAAGTAAGCATCAACTAAGGTTTTTTGATAGTTTCAACTCCGTGCGAAGTCGTGGGCGGGTCTCTAGTTTTCATAATATTATTTAGGAAAAATCACTTTGTCATTGATTATTTATTACCTTTATTGGAGGTAATTCGATACTAACTTTATGAGTTTAACTGTATAATAAATCTGTTGAAACCGCTCATTTTCTTATCTCCTTTATCTTCTTTCCTTCGTGTAGATGTATCAAATTATGTACAAATAGCTTTGGGCTTTGTTTTACAACTTCAACGTCTGCTTCATTCATGCTGAAAATCGAAAAAGTCGTGTCTTTTGTTTCACATCGATCATTGTAAAAAGTAGCGTTCTTGGTTTTAAAACTTGCAGCGCTTTAATAAGCAAAAAGTAGGCAAGATCGTGCATGGAGGTTCTACTCCGTTGCACTAGTTTTAAGTTTGTGTTAGATTAAGATAGTTTGAAATGAACGCGACTTCCATATTGTTATCACAAACTTTATTTGGCTTATTCCCATCCACTCCAAATTTATTGTTCTCCAAAACTAAAAAAAATGACATTGATTCCAGAGAATGAAAAAATAACAAATTAGATCATTCCAAAGAATGATAATATGATAACACGTAAAAGTATTGATAAATAACAAATTAAGCCATACGTATACCGACTCTTGGAGTTGCTCCTATCGACTCCTGGAGCTGCTGGGAACGAAATCGTAGAAAAAGCCCTTTATTATGCCTTATTATTTTTAAAATTTTAAGTGCCAAAAAAACCAAGCTAAGTCGAGCCAATTCATATTTATAATCAGACCGCAAATATTGTTAAAATAAAAAACAAATAATACTACATTCAAGTTTCAAACCTGTTATTAGCATGAATGAACATTCTTTGTTTTTTTCTCATTGGTGGTGCCAATCCTGTTAAACAAATCTTGTGACAATAAAAAAAAATAAAAGATACCTACAAAATAAAAATAAAAAATACCTACAAAAAAATGCATACAATAAATACTTACAAGCGATTTGGTGTGATGGCATTACATAAAGTAGCTATGGAGTCAAATGCAATTTTAAAAGTTTTCTCTCCGCTTGGTATTAGTCAAATATTTGTATACCAGACAATCGACTGATAGGAATAATAAAACGTCATTCGTCTTCGACAAGATCAGGCCGTCGTCGTCGTAGAATTCATGCTAAAATACGATCACAGCAGTGAAGCAATCAATATTCGAAGGAATTATGTCCGAAAGCAATATCTACCTTGTTAAACTCAAAATATTTTGATTAGCGTCATCTCTTGCCATTTTAGTAAAACCGGCGTATTGTGGCTATATTGTGGGGTGGTCGTTTTTAATTAACGTAAATCGTAATCATTTCGACGTAAATCATTTCGACTAATTTGAGAATAAGACTATAGTTATATATAATAAGAGAAAATTTCCAATATTGGCCCTGCTAGGATCGAACCCGGGATCGCTTAGGCAAGCACGTTAATCGCTTAACTAATGGCCTCGATATTACAATATCATCATTTTAATCAATAAAAATAAAATTGGTAATTTAATTCTGAAATCCTTTTTAGTTAAATATTATTGAAATACAATCTGAAATTTTCATTCTGGTGAATTTTCCCCATACAACTTTATAACTCAAACGTAAAACTCGCGTATTTTACGTTCGGTAATATGAAATTGAAATTACATTCAGAAAAAAATAAACGAGTGCTCATGCAAAATTGATACAGTAGAAAAAGGTGTGTGCGAATGTAATACTAACATGAAACAAAGCCTCGGGGTCAAGTCTCCAGAGACAGCGCCGTCGACGATTCGTTTAGCGCTCCGAGATCGCTGCACTCATTTACGCTAATGAAATAACTGCCAGTTTGTTTAACCACTTCCTTTAAGTATCTCAATGATGTTAGAGTTTAGTGTTTTTTTGTTTTAAGATCACGTCTCTTTTGTTTTAGATCGAAAACCACTTTAAAATAAGAACCTTCAGAAACTTTAGCACGGACTTTAAAATAAAAAGAGTTTTATTAAGAAACAGGGCGTGTCATTTTTTAGCAAAGTTGACAAGTGTGTCGATATCAGTCGATATGGCGATTCTTCCTATGCACTTATTTAGTATTATTTTTTCCCCTAAGCCACATGGAAGTGTTACACCATTATGACCACCGATGGCCAATACTGTAACTTATTCAATAACAAAATAAGTTATATGATTAATTACAACAATTTATAATTAAGTACATATACTAGTATTTATACTTTCGCTAGGTATACTTTGGTCACATACAAAAATTTCGTCCTGAGCAATTAATAATTTGTATAATTAAGTTACAATTAAGTAGGTATCGCATTTGATTGGCCTGAATATATATTAGAGTAGATAGAATAATTGTGAAGAAACAATAGTATGGCTTGTGCATGCCGAACTAGTATCTACGTTTTAAAGAGCTAACATACTTTGCTTCTATCAGTTTATCTACAACACCCATAAATAAGTCTAACTTTATTGAAATACCAACTCTTGAAATATAGTTTATAATAATTCATGATAAAAATATCAGAATTACAGTAGAGAATAACATATAAAACTATTTTTGTGAGAGAGCGCTACCTAAAAAACATTATAGCTTTGAAATGATATATTATCAAAGTAGTACGTCAAGAAGTTATTCAAATATTTTAAGATATCGCTTAAAATATTGCCGTATAAAATCTGGAAAGATTCCCACACAATCTCTGTTCCGAAGCGCTTTAAAAATATAAATTTAAGAGAGAAGTGTTAAGCCGAGAACGAGTGGATATTGATGTCTTTACTGTCTTAGTGCATTCACGAGCTCCTAGTTTTGTTTAAGCAGTGTTGCGGTTTACCTCGAAGGACAAATTTACTCCGGCGTCCCCAATTTGCGGTGGGATTCATTTAGAAGATTTCTTAACATTATGTAAATAGTTTCTCTGTGGTAAGGTACTCGTTCACTGTCACCATAAAGCTCCAAAATCACTTTCTAATTTTCCCCACAGTTAAATAGAATTTTTAACATTTTAACAGAATGTTTAAATATTTTTAAATGATTCCTCGGGAACCTAACATTTTCTAAGGATAAAAAGTGTCCTATATATTAATCCAGGTAATAAACTATCTGTGTGCCAAATTTTATCCAAATCATTCAAATTTTACGTGAAAGAGTAACAAACGAATACATCCATCCATCTTCACAAACTTTTGCATTTATATTATTACTAGCTGTTGAACACGACTTCGACACGTAACTTTATAAAATATAGCCTATATAACTCGCTGATAATGTAGTTTTCTATAGATGAAAGAATTTTCAAAATCTGTCCAGTAGTTTTTGAGTTTATTCATTACAAACATACAACAACACAAATCTTCTCTCTTTATAATATTATTATAGACTAGCGAGTCGCCACCGGCTTCGCACTAATTTTTTCTCTGCAAATTATATATGAAAACCTTTCTCGTTGATCGCTCTTTCCATTAGTGAAAACCGCATTAAAATCATTTGCTTAACTTAAAAGATCTTAGCATACATACAGAGGGAAGCGACTTTATTTTATACTAGCTGGTGCCCGCGATTTCGTCCGCGTTGAACCAAAAAAAGTAGCCTATCCTGTGTCCCGTACGTCCAAATGTTTATCTACCAAGTTTCATGAAAATCAGTTAATTCGTTTCAGTTATGGAGGAACATACATACATACATACATACATACATACATACATACATACATACATACATACATACAGAAAAAAATTCTAAAAATCTTCAATTTAGTTTCAGTATCATGTACCTATAGACTCTATAGGTACATGATTTAGATTGGTATTTAATTTTAGATCTAATTTTAGATTGGTATTTAGAATAATTAACAGTAGCAGTATTGAGCTCCTCTTTCAGATGTTTTAGTGTGGGGAAAAGGTCAATATTTTTTGTAGCCAAATTAATTGAAAAGAGATTTAATTTTTCGATTTGGTGCGTATTTCAAAACTTTCCTGCGCGGGCCTTTTAAAATTCATTCGCGGGCCATAGTGTGGCCCGCGGGCCTGGGGTTGAGCACCCTTGCTATAGAGCCTATAAACACGATATCTCTGAAAACAAAGTAACACTCCATGACCGACCCTTACAGATTTATTATTAGTATTGATGTACTATGTCAAGAAGATTAGTAGGATGGACATTAGTGAAATACATTATCAAATGACTGTTGGCAGTTGGCGGTCCCTATCAGAATTACCGTAATTGACGTTCAAGTGGCGTAAAAGTGAATCGGAGGCGTCTCAGATGGCTTGGATGTTGGGATGTTGGCTCGCGGGCCCGATCGATACGGGTGCCCCCTTCGCGTCTCGCCGCTTACGTACCAATCACCACACCCGCGAGCGACGAACCAAGATTTCTCGAAACTTTACAAACAGCCGCCGCCGTAAACACAGGATTCGATCAATTAATTATGATTATGACAAAATGTTACGTTTGTTACCAACAACATATTCGTATAGTATACGCTTAATTATGTTATTAAGAAAATGAAGAAAAGAAAACAATTACCTCCGTAATGTGTTCTAATTATTATACCTAACTTAATAATTATTACATATATACATTTACTTTATGTGCAATTTTTAACCTAATTAAAGTTGTGACATTCTTTCGGTTTTATTTTGTCCTTGCAAAAATATAATATACCTACTTACCTAATGCAAAATTAACAAAAAAATATCCTTTGTAAACGTTGATCACTAAAACGACTTGTATTTTATTGATGTTATTTATGGGAGGTGTTCAAAAAAATGATTAAGAAAATAATGCTTGTAAATGTAAAAAAGTTAATTCTAAAAGAGAAAAGTGTAAATTGCATCAGTAGGTACATAAAAGTTGAAGTAGTTGAGTTTATATAATAGCGAATTGAAATTAATTTACCGTAACTTTGTAAGCGTAAGTTTTATTTAATTTGGCAGACTTCTGTAGTTACGAAAATTGAAACAAAGAGACTAATTAATTTTTATTCATATGTAAAACTTGACAGTATCTATAAAGATAAGACCCCAGATAGAATGTCGATACTATTTGAGGTGAATATAATTCTGCAAATGATTAAGATTTCTGTCCTTTTTTAATCCAAAATAACTGCTTTTTACTAGATGTATATTATAGTATATGTAGGTACTTACAACAAGAACAAAAATGCCTAATTTCCGAAATGGCTGGACCGATTTTTCACAGGACTTTCACTGGCAGATTGTTGAGCTGATTTCACGCGCACGTCAAAGAAGCGTTAGCTTGGCTTAGGTTTAGCTAGTCTTTTAGAAAAAATATATCATATTATTGAAAATGTCATTGTCAGGAATGTTCACTGTTTATGTATAGAAAAGTGAATCATCAATTGGCCTAAAATATATTGCTTGGAAACTTTGGAACTATATTTTCAAAATTGCAGTTTTTTTACTTCCTTCTATTATAACAAGTCGAGGGTAACTACATATTTCTTTTTGGTTATTATTTATTTGTTTACATGTCACACAACATAAGAAAAAAATTATAATTGTCTTCAATATTATTATGTCAAGGAAAAAAGTATATTTAAACAAAGGATAACTTTATTTTGCATGTTCGGATTCGTGATTTACCTATAGCAGATTGAATTTTCGTTTTTTTTTTTAATGTTCTGTATCGCCTTAATTCGCAGTCAATACATTCATTGTATTGTCTGTGTTTTATTGTTGAATCGGCGTAGACCTAAGATAGTGACTCAAAAGAGAAACAAAAAAGCATCAGCCTTTCATACTACTCACTAGTCCGCGGCCGACGACGACGCAAGCTTTACCCAAGCTAGCTACGCGACGCAAGCTCGCAATAAGGTCCTCCCACCCCACACACCCTCCTCTCTCAAACAATAACAAGCGCTTGCTCTCTCTCCAATGCGGTTACTTCGCCTTTATTAGATTAACTCCACAAAAGCCGACTCATCGCTTAATTATTTACGACGGCTGAGGAATCATTCTTTTGGAATTGCGATTCGCCACTGCAAATAAGACTTTGCTGATAAATTTGCATTCGATATGTATCCTTTCCAAAAGTATACTTTCCAAATACAAGTACCTAATGTTGGTCTTTAACATAAAAACCTCCCGATAAAAGTTTTCTAACTCTGTATGAAAGTGATAAACTGAAATATTACTGGAAAATTGAGAATTTATGGATTAAGTAGAATTATTTTTTAAGGGACTTAAGTTTAAATTACACTAAAAAAATACAGTCGAAGTCATGTCTAGTTATCAAAGTAAAATCATCAATTTTTTTAATACAATAGATGTTTGTTGCCAAGTCCCAACAACAGCTTAGGCAAACAGGCTGCATACTTTTAATGCGTGAACTGTCTTTTGCTTTATATCACTACGAGTCTTCTTTAAAAAAGTCCTTCATTTTGTGTACTTATATATATATATATATGTTATTTATAAAACCAATCTAATATTATGTATTTAGATCGGTCAATCACAATGTTAACGTAATCTTTTTATACTTTTAAGAAGGCTTCAAGATTATGGTTTTACGTTTTATCTGCAAGAACGTTGTTTCATGTCTTAAAAATAATTTTCAATTTGAATTAGCCGTAATGTTTATCAAGGTTTGTTTATTTCTCTTCATTGATTATATTTTTAGTTGCAAATGATATTTTATGATTCCCAGTGAATTTTGTTATAATAGGTAAAATTATGAAGTTATAATGCAAGAGTACATGAAATTCGAGAAGCTCGAGTTCCATCTTCAATCATATGGAATAAAATAAATAATTAATACTGGCTGACTATCAAATTGTATTGCTGAAATTGTCTAATAATATTTAACGATCTAATTTGGGTACTTTCTTCTTCATGATACCAGAATGGACCATTCAAATACTGTCAGAATATTTAATATTCACAGAGTAGCTTTCGACAACCGTTTAAAACTTTTATTGAAATAGTTTGGTCAGCCGGGTTTTACGCCTTGCTTGCCACTTAAACGTGCGACCTCAAGTGATATTGCTTTTTTACGACCAATGTTTCGTTTTCGACGAGTAAATTAGGTATATTTCTTGTGAAAATAATTTTATAGCGTAAAAATGTGTTATTTATTAATTATAAATGGTTTTTTGGCTGTTGAAAATTTAGATTATTTATATTGAAACATCAACGTAAGCACTTTGTACCTTTAAAGTGTTCTTTTTTCTAAAAAGATCACATCGCATGTATATTCTTATATAATAAGTTTAATTCACATTTCCGTACAAATGTTGAATGAATATTGATTTTCTTACTAAGTATAATTCGTCTAACGTTTACTTCCTATTAACCAATCAACCCGTTTTTAATTAATATTTATTTTTTCTTGGTTTTGGTCTACTTCTATTAAGTGTATTTTATTTGTTTGTTACAGAATGTGAGGCCCAGAATCAACTCATCCATGTAGCGAATACTAAATAGACCACAGTGGACAATGCGGTCACAAGCTTCCAAACCTTCACCGAAGAAAGAGGTGTTAAGTAAGAAAACATTAAAAACCAGCACCGTCACAAAGCAAATTAAAAGAAAAACAGTTTCTGATAAAAAAATTAAAAATTTGGCTAACAAACCCCTAACAAAGAATCTTAAAAAAAGTTTTTCTGACGAAGACACTACTACTAAGAATGAAGGTGAACAATCTCTTGGAGGAAAAAATCAAGCAGAAACTGCTAAATGCGAAATATCTAAAATTAATCCCAGTGATTCACCATCGAAAAAGTCCAAGAAGAAAAAAGATTCGCCTAAAACTAAAGGTAAACTAACTGTAGTGAAAAAAGTATTGAGCAAGAAGTCCCCAAAAACGATTATCAAACGTAAAACTGCATTAAAATCTAATTTAAAAAATGATGAACGGGATAATGATGACGTAAAGTACAAAATTAATTTAGATGCAATTAAGAAACAAAATGTCAGACCTTCTAAAGCTAATATAATTAAAAAGGGAATCTCAGCCACCCAGAAGAAGAAAAATGCAAACATTTCGAAAAAAGAAGTACGTGAAACAGATCAGATGGAAGACAAATCAAAAAAAGATAAAGACGAAAATATTAAAAGTAAAGAAAAAAGCAAAATTACCGAAAACCAAGATAATTCTTTAGAAAATAATCCGGAAAAAAATGAAAATCTCAAAATTGGGGAAAAACAACAAACAAATGACCTCTCCAGTGACACTTTGCTACGCAACACTCTTACTGCGTTGCCTATATCAACAGAAACTCCCAAAGTAGAAACTGAAAGACCACCGAAATTCTTTACATCAGTCAGGTCTCCAAGGACTGTCGATATTGACGTTAAATGTTGCAAACGAAATTTAAGTTTAAATGAAAGGTTTCTTTCAGTAAAATGTGAAACGAAAAACGATGTAAACAGTAAAGAAAGAAGCATGAATACTTTGGTTTCTCAAGGCCCGGAATCGGACGTGTACACTTTTACGGAGAAAGTTGACTCTCCAAATAGCATATCAGAAATTCGTCCAATGAATAGAATGCATATGCCTAATATTGATGAAAAAGGTCGACCTGTAGCAAGAGTTAAAGGCACTGTTGTTAATAAGAAAATGGATGTAGATAAGAAAAAGTTTTCACCTCATCGTCCTATTGATGATGTAGTAAACAGGTTGATGGTTAAAAAGTTAAATGAGAATCCTAATAGCGACGCTGAGAGCAACACTATTTTTAATACCATGAGTGTTTATAGGGAACCAGAAGCTATAGTAAGCAAATCTTACAAAATGGTTGCAAGAAAATCAAGTGTTACTGGAAAACCGTTTAGTCCCTTAAAATTCTTTGACCAAGAAAGTTCACCAACCAAAAGTAAAAATTGCAATGAGAAAGAAAAAACATCTAAAACTAATTCCGAAAAGAAAATTACTACGAAAGCTAAGAATAAACATAAGAAAAGTAGCCTGACTGATGATGACATAGATACGTCCACATTTGCCCTTAACAAAAAGACGCTACATTATAGTTCATCTGAAGATGACCCTAATGAATCAAATGATGATAAGGAATCTGGTTCGGAAACCACCAAAAATAAAAAGACAAAAACCAAAAAATATAAGAGAATAACTGATAGTGCAAAAAAATCCACTTCGAAAGAACTTAAAGAACTTTCAAAAGATTCTCTTATAGATCTTAAAGATGATTCAATATATTTAGCACCAGGAGTAGACAAACCTAGTAAAAGGCGCCGAAAGTTACTGTCTATGTGGACGGGACCAAAAAAACATAGAATGGCATCTTTAAACGCCATAGCAAAAGTCCACTGCTTATACGAAAATGAAAGTAGAACCCATATGGAATTAGGTCTAATGAAAACAGTAGACCGGCAACCTTTACCCAGTACTTCAAAGGCCTCTACATCTAAAAGGAAAGAGAATAAATCGAAAGAAATGGACAAACAGGAAAGTACTTCGGAATCCGAATACGAAAATAGTAACAAAGATAAAAAGGACGATAGCTCTGAAAGTTCTGATGACAGTCCACCTCAAAGAACTTTACGTGGCGTTCCTGGAATAAGAAGTGCTGGAAAATATTGGGATCCTAAGTCATCAACCTCTTCGAGTGAAGATAGCGAATTAGAATGTAAAAAGAAAACTATAAACACAGACAAAAAGAAATCGTTACCTAAAACGTCACCCTCCGTAAAATCTGATAGTGAAAAACCTCCTTCAAAAATGAAGAAAACTGTAGGAGTTCCTACGAAGAAAAAGCGAATTCGCAATGAAATAGTGATGGATTTAAAGGATATGGTTGTACAAAAACGCATGGCTAGTTTAAATGCGACCGCTATTTTAGCGGCTAGCTATGAAAAACGTTCACCAAAATCTAGTAAAGATGATACTACATCGGATTCATGTAGTGACGAATCGTTTTGTCAGAAGCCAAAAAACGGGGTAAGTTCCGGCGTTAAGTCGGAAACAAAAAACGAAGAACCTAAAAAAGAGGAGGATGACGGTGCAATGACTGATAGAAAGCAGAAAGTTGAGGTGATCGTCAATCAAGACACCGATGTGACTATTACTGGTGTTTACTCAACTCATCACCATGAGGGATTTTGCACTGTGTCTGGCATGCAGTACCGAATCTCCTCTACTAGCCACACACAGACGACAGCAACAGCAAACTGCGAAAAGGTAAATAATGACTTCTTCTTGTGTACTTTTTTTTGTGATAAAGTTTGGCAAACAGGATGATTGATTGTGGGTGGATATAGTTATCTCAAGTAACTCATGTTTTCACCGCGCTGCAACAATTCTGAGGTTACTTTTATATATAAAATCCACATTGACATTTTATATTTTCTCCATGAAAAAATTTCTAGGTTGTCTAGAATATGTATAGAACCGGTATTAGATATCAGGTAAAAATCAACAAATTGGGCCCTATAAATAAAGATGATACAGCCGCAGGCGCTTCACTCATTAATATCCTGTAATGAAGTAAGTTCTATGTAAACACGCCTCGGGACCTCATTCGCACATTATCCCTCATCGTTTTACCTCCGTAAAGCCACTACCCAAATGTAAACCCTTTGTCGAACAAGTAAACACTGACTTTTGAACGCACACCAGTTATTGGTTGGGGCGCAAAGAAATTTATGACTTAAAGGAGTAAATGCCGTGTTACCCTTGATACAGATTATATCGTCAGACGCGTTAAACCTTATTAACGTTATGTTAAACCCCGGAAAGCGGCGGGATTCCTGACGCCATCCAAAATACATTTCACTTAAAAGGGTGAAATTAGTTTCGTTTAATACAACGTTAATTTTGCAATGCAAAGCTTGTTTATACCAAAATTATGATTAGTTACCTTTAATTTGTCCTTTTCATTTGAGGCGCCCTAATTAAAAAACGTTTAAAATATATCATTCCAACAAAGGGTTCAACACAGTTTTTCACTTTTTGAAATTTTAACTACAGTTCCCAGAAATTATTCTTGAAACGATCTTGCAGATTCTCACAGAGATTTTTTTTTATTAAAAAACACATACAAATATTAATTAGGGGATTAAACGTATTAGTTTCTATTGATATTAGTTTTGGGTATTTACATTAAATAATCGCTTTAAAATTTTAATTTATAATAATAACTAATACATACGAGTAATACTAATTAGCTTTTTTGTAACACTCTAATCTCAGGAACTGCCAGTTGGACGTAAAAATTCTTTTTTGAGTTTGATAGCCCAATTCTTAAGAAAGCTTTTTAAAAAACCTTTTCAGCTTTATTATGTTAGTACATATATAATAATATAGTGTCAGAAATATTTGCATCGAAAAGTTAAAATTTGGCTTAATAATAAATAAAAAATCACCATTATTTATTGTTTCCATAGGAAAGTTGCTCACGCGACGATGGCTCCCGCTACACTCCTTTGTCAGCGCTTTCGTCAATGAAGCCACCAGCTGACCAAGCCCATGGACATCCGCAACCAGGTATGCCCCCCATACACATTATATAATCTCTGTACTTAATAATACCTAATCTAAAGATCTGTCTAATAATAATTTTATATTCGAAGTTCAAGAAAACCTTCAAATGCCAGAACGATGCAATTTTCCCTAGCCTTCATGTTACAGAGAAGGGGTCTCACTAAATACTATGGAATTAAATCGATTTATTCAGACGATGATCGCAGGTCTCGACTACAAATAACTCGTGTGTACTTTCGAATGATGGCAGCAGAGTGCCTTCCAACAACCGAGTACAACTCGGAACAAAATCTCGTCGTGGCCGTTATCTTTCGTAATACGAGTATCAAAACAAATTATTTTTCGTTTCCGTTATCTGTCTAGTTATGGGCTACCATGACGAAGACGTTTCTTGATAAATGTATGAGAATAATTATTTTCAATAAGAAAATTAAAATTTTACCACAAAGTCTTGGATCACAATTTTGTTATTAAATTCCCGTCACATGATGATTTCCATATAACTATGTCAATTCTTAGGCGTCTGCGATTGAAAAAATAATAAATATAACTTCGCTACTTGCCTCACTAGTCTGTGATCATTTTGGCGTGTTCTTATTTACTAGCTGTTGCACCCAACTTCGTCCGCGCAAATTTATAAAATATAGCTTTCTATAAATTATATTTTTTTTAATTGGTCTAGTAGTTTTTATGTTTATGCAGTACAAACTAAAATATAAACCTTTTTATAATATTAGTATAGATTAAAACGCCTTACTTTAATTTGTATTCTGATACTAGCGGACCGCTTCCGGCTTCGCCCGGGGTGCATTTTTTTTACGTAAAAACCTTCCCTGATTATCGCTCTGTCCATGAGTGATGACAGAATTAAAATCGGTCCACCCGTTCTCGAGTTTTGCGCTTAGCAACACATTTAGGGATTCATTTTTATATTATAGATTATACTAGTGACCCGCTCCCGGCTTCGCCCAGGGTGCAATTTATATCGTATATCCTATCTTTTAAGTTGGACGAAATGACAAATAGTTACGAAATTTTATCAAAATTGGTTCAATAGTTTAGGAGTTCATCGTGTGCAAAACACGTGACACGGATAGTTTTCATTTTAAACTTTACGAGACTTTATTTTAATTCGTCACCATTTTTCGCCCTACATTCAATATGATAATTTAATTAAGTGTCCAGATATCGCCACCAGAAACAAATATAAGCGTTAACTGCAATATTAAAGGCGGTCAAGTAATAAAATAATTTTAACGATCTCTCAAATGGTATAATTGCAGCGATTAGTTCTAGTATTATGTTATCGCTGTCACAGCGAGACAGATAAATAGCTACGCTGAATCCCGAGAACACTTAACACTGTAAAGTAAACGGTACGTTGGAATATGCAATTTAATGTTAGAATATTATTTCCGTTGCAAAATAGTTAGCCACTGTTTTACTGTTTCTGTTTTCTCCCAAAATCACATCCTAATGGGTTAATAAAAGTATTATATTTTGTAGGTAATAAAAATTAGTATGCATGTGACATAATGAAAAACGAAATTTCCAAATTTTTAATGATATTTTATGTATTAAAAGAATTTTTGTTTTGTTTTAGCGCTGTCTGATTTTTTTTATAACTTCTCCAATATTGATAGTGTTACTCCTCCTCCGTAGAAGAAAAACGTCCAATACTTATATAATACGAAATAATTTCATTCGCATATTAATCACTCGAATTATTTATCGATTTTTAATCTATTAATCGATTGTTAAGTTTAATTTACTAAATTAAATTAGTTAAATACATAGCGTTATATTATTTCTGCCGTATTAAATACCAATAACATCAGATTTTGGAATTATCTTGTTCGAATAACGCTGACTAAGATTTATGTTTCATAATTTTATTATGTTTTTAGAATGATCACACTGAAAATCAAAAAATATTTTTTTATTAATTAATAATTTGAAAATTTATTATTTTGAGAAGCATGTGGTTCAATGTCATCGCAACAGATGATAATTATCAGAATGTTGTCTAAAATGTGTTGCTTAACTATTCACCCAACAAAATCTCATTAGGTTTCATCCACCAAAAGTCTGCGCTGCATACAACTCTGGCTGGATGCCAACTCACTGTTGTCAATACACGATCTTGGCTTCCCGAGACATCTCCTACATAATATTATAACGCCTATTTAACTTAATACAACGTGTTTAACACTCATTTACGAAACAAGTTGAATGTTTTCCGCAATCTCTGAAGCCATCTTTGTAGGAGTGTTTCATTGCTTTTTGCAGTATAATAAACTTAAGATCTTATCTGTTTACGAAGTCCAAGGACTGTTAACTGAGTTAATTAAATGTTATGGTGTCTATATTTTTTGAAAGTTAAAGTAATCTAGACATGTACGTCGGCTAACTAAGACTACTGAGAGACCAGCTTTCGGGGTTAAGAGACGCGACATTGGTAAAGATATCATTCTAACTCCGTCGGAATTGTACCTACTTACTTTCAAGAAATTTTAACCCGCTACCCTACAGTCCATCCATCGCAAATATCATTATATAGTTCAATATTATAAAGCTAAAAAGTTTGTTTGGTTGAACGCATTAATCTCAGGAACTACTGGTTCGAATTGAAAAATTCGAGGAAGGCTTTAGGCTATATAACGTTTCGAACGCGGACGAAGTCGCGGGAACCAGCTAGTATTATATATATAGTTCAACTTAGTCAAAATCGTTGGCACTGATAATTGTTTCGTCTATAGATAGCGCTGAACAAACTCATCGTGAATAGCCTTGAAAAATTGAGTTTTGACATGTTAAAACAAACCAATAATAGGAGGGCACAGGCAGGCGTCTCACAGTTATAAATTGGGCAGCTCAACGGGCGGCAGTAACCACTACCTTATAGAAGACCATAGTTAAATAACAGCAGTTGTGCTTTTATGTTTCGGTGCGTTTCCTTTATCTTACTAAGGTCGGCACGGCAGTGCAATTGCAGTAGGCACATATGGCGTTATTGGTGTCAATTTTTGAGTTTACTGATACAATGTGATTTCAAGATACCAAATTTCAAAATACACATATTGTATTATATAATTAGTCGATAGTTCAGTAAAATATTTTATAGACCTTGATTTTGTCAACAAATAGTGTCTCATAGATACTCCACCACACCACTATGCGGGCTTAACTTTGATGTACAGAAGCATAACAAGTTTCTAGTGTTTCTCATAAATTGCTCGTTAATTTGACACGTCAAAAACATAATTTATACCTCGCAATTTGGTACTCGTTTTAAAGATATATTCGTTATGATTTTCTTTAAATGTTCAAAAATGTCTAAATATTTAGTATCTGGTGTCTAGTATTTCTTAAACTGACCCTCTGAGAACAGTGCCAATGTCGTGCTTTAAATTAAAAAAATTCTTGCAGTTTCGCACGGAAATTAAGCATCTGTCAACCAGGAAGTTAAAGTAAAAAGGCGAAATTTATTGAGATTATGTCTCACAGTATAGATCCAGAAAAGAAAGCATCTAACAATGCCTACGTTTTTTGTTTGATGATTTCACAGTTGAAAATACAAGTTCGGCTTCAGTATACCTGTGTGATTTCAATTTACGTTATGCTTGATTAATTGTATTACTAAATGCTTTTAAAGCTGTTATCACACTTTACAATTTGAAGGATTCCAATTTAGGAAATTGGAAAGTGTAATCGCAGTTAGAACAGATTGGATCCAATTTAGATTTTATCTATTTTCGACTCTATGTCTTCGATTTAGAAATCAATTTAGTGTAGTGTGATCACTAGTTCACTACTTAGGTTCCTAAATTGGATTCCTTCAAATTGTAATGTGTGATAACAGCTTAAGTATTATTGATAACTAATTTACCCACTTTAATAATTCTTCGAACCATACTTTGACTAGTTCAAACTGAAACGTTGTTCAAATAAAATAAGTAAGTAAACAGTTGAATTGTTACCCAAGAGAAGGTATTGTTTCCATAAAAAGTAAGATACCTGTCATTTCAGAACATAGTCTAACAATGTTCCAAGTTACATCCAAATCCTTGACAGCTTGACACACAAAACTAATATAATTTTTTAAGATAAAATTTTTAAGGTTTAATCATTTTAAGAATTCTATGGAAATTTAATGGTTTAGGGATGCAAGAATATTTTAAAGTTTAAACTCAGACCAATGTATCTGTATAAGGATGTATCTCTCTACCTTTAAGGATGTATTGACTAAAGTTATAAATCGCGTCCTAAATTATTTGTTCAGTAAACAATTTGCTCTATAACAACTCTAGTCTCTTGCATCACAATTGTTGCTTCGTTCATATAAGTCTATTTGTCATTTCGGACACAAACTTACTGGTTTTATTATATGTATTTCTTAACGTTTCTCAGAGATGGCACAGTTCCAAGTTTCGTCTCGCAGATATTAAATAGTGGCCACTTATCTAAGCAACCGGCGACCGGCCACTGTCCGGACTCTAAATCAGCGCTATCGAATCTCTGTTATTACTCTGCGAATCGATAGCCAATTAAATGTGCTATTACGTTCCATAACTGATTAGTGTTGATGTTTATCTCCAATAATAAAAGCCTTTACATGTATTTCCATGGTTTAATAAGCGAAGTCATTTTCTCCTGTTGAACTCAACAAACGACGAAGTAAAAAAAACATGTCAGTCGACAATAATTGCGACTATTTACCTAATTCGATAATGCCAAGGAATTTAAATATTATTAACTTATTTTTTTGAAGTTACGTTTTCACTTCTGATATGCAGTTTTACGACTGACATGTTTTTTTTTTGTTTTGCCACTTTGTCAATGGTATCGTAATTATTCGGAACCAGCCAAAAAGATAACAACTGTAAATAAAAAATACTTACAGCTGTATTTAAAACTTAATTCTATAGTATAAAATTAAATCTTAATCCGCGTGTTTTTTCTGTCCCCTGATCTTGTCTTTTTTCATTTTGAGGCAGTTACATTATTATTTTAAAAAATATTACATAACAATCAGGTTTGTAACGTCTACTGCTGAACATAGGCCACCCCATAGACCACCTCAGCGATCGCCTATAATACTTGGTAATTAAAATAAATATTAAAGATAGAGAAATGTCAACGTCTTCTGATCAACACTTACGCTGACTTACCCTTAATTACCCCGGACCTTTAATGTAGATTAAAATTATGCTTTAGTTCATTACAGACTGCATAACCGAGCTGGTTTGCTTCTAATTACAATACTTATCCACTCTAGATTATAATATAGACTACGAGTTCGCTCGCGTATAAAGTTAAAACATTGATTATAACCCTCGGGGTTTATAAGCAGCTCGGGAGAGCAGCTAAAGTCAGTTGGGGTCTCCATCCCGAGGTCGTTCGCTCTATTTACATCGCCGCGGTGGAACCAATAATCACCTACTCTGCGAGTGCGTGGGCACCTGCGACCCGCAGAGTGGGGATTATGCGGATCTTGAACGCTGTGCAGCGGGGTTTCGCGCAGAAAATCTGCAGGGCCTACCGAACGGTGTCCCTGAACTCAGCCTTACTACTGGCTGGGATACTCCCCCTTGACTTGCGAGTTCGCGAGGCTGCCTCATTATATGAGGCCAAGAGGGGAGTACCACAGCCTGAACTCAAGGACAGGGATATCGAGCGGGGGGTTCTTGCGGCTGAGGCTCCCCACCCCGCTGAGCTGGTTAGCCTTGAGTTCGGAAGCCTGGTGGACGAGGAACAGCTGAAAGACAATAGCGACTACCACCTTCGCATCTTTACTGACGGCAGCAAGATTGACGGTCGGGTTGGCGCCGCACTATCCTTATGGAAGGGCGACGCCGAAACCAGGGCCGTCAAGCTCGGTCTGCCGTCGTATTGCACCGTCTACCAGGCAGAGCTCTTGGCGCTATGTGAGGCGTCGAGGATAGTCCTCGGGCGCAGCGAAACATCCGTTGCAATATACAGCGATTCGAGGTCCGCATTGCAGTCCATTGCGGCGAGTAAGTGCTCGCACCCTCTAGCCGCTGAAACAAGGAAGAACTTAACCAACATCAGTAAGCAAAACAAAATGTTAAAACTATTTTGGATAAAGGCTCACGCTGGTCTAGAGGGGAACGAGAGGGCGGACTACCTCGCGAGGGAGGCCGCTCTGAAGTTCAAACGAAAGCCGGCGTACGACCTGTGTCCGGTCTCGTTCGTCAAGCGGTGCATACGAATGCGCTCGCTTGACGAATGGGACCAAAGATACAGGGACGGTGCGACGGCTGGAGTTACCAAGCTGTTCTTCCCTGGAGCCGTAGAAGCTTATAAAACCCTGAGGAAGATGAGCCTTGAAGGTGTGATGACCCAGGTCTTGACGGGGCACGGTGGGTTCTCCGAGTACTTGCATCGGTTCAAGCGCAAGGAGAGCCCATCGTGCATTTGTTCCGATGCAGATGAGGACGTCCCGCATGTTCTACTGGAGTGCCCGGTCTTCGCCAAGGAAAGGATGGAATTAGAATATGAGATGGACATGGAAGTGTGCCCAGCCAACCTCAACGCGATGATCGCAGGTAGCCGAAGAGGAAGATTTATTGAATATTGTAAAATAGTAGCGAATAGGGTCATCCAAAGGAATAAGACATAGAATTATAATAGTAAGAACTGAATTGTTAGTATGAGATTTTAATATATTATACACGAATGTTTTAATAATTCAATGGTTTTAAATTGTTTAATGTTTTTAATTGTTTTAATTGAGGATTGTTTAATTGTTTTAATTTCCATCTATACTCAAATTGTTTTAAACTATTTAATGTTCAATTTTAATGGCCTAATTATTGTTATTGTAAAATTTTAATGTTTATTGTGTATAATATAAATCACGTGTACAGTTATTTGAACCCTAACTACTACAAATATAGAACAGGATAGAGGATGATAAAGGATAAAGGATGAAGGATAAAGGAAAGATAAAGGATAAGGAAAGTAGTAAAGCATAGGACGTAATAAGGAATGAGCAATAGTTTAGGAAATAGAGGCGGGAACCCCACCCGTGTAGTATGAATGAGGATGGATAATAGAAAGATGAAGTATGAAGAAAGAAAGTGCGAGTAGAATAAAAGCGAGAACTAGAATGAAAGAGAAGTTAATATAGGCTACGACCTTGTGTCGGAGGGATTCGCTATAAAAAAAAAAAAACCATTGATTATGTCCTTGCCCAGATAATAAACTGTCTCCTAAAAAGTTCATGAAATTCTGTCAGTAGGTAAGTTAGCAATTTAGCCCAGGTTCCCAATACACCGAACTGGCAAATTTACCGTGTGGATGTATGGATGTTTGTCTCTCTCTCACGCAAAAACTACTGAACCGATCACCATGAAACTTTGCATACCTGTTGTCTGGGACACCAGAAATAACGTAACTCCTGGCTAAGTGTAATAGCAATAACGATGTCAGACGATATATTGCTTTTTCAACGCGGATGAAGTCGCGGGCACCATCTAGTTTTCATATAAATTATACAGCCACTGTACTTTCCGGCCGTTTTACCGGCTCGGTAAATTTGCCGGACCGTCGGTATTGGGAACGATGCCTAAAAGTTTTGTATGTCATTTTCGAGCATTTTATATGCTTCGTGTCATGTATTACTTAATTATATTATAAACGCTAAGTGAATGAAATCCGATTTCACCATGGAAGACCAAAATGATTAAATCATGAAATCATCACATTTATTTTTCATAGCTTAGCTGAATCTAATTTTACTGATACCCGTTTATTAATGTGATGCAGCGCGGCCTAACTATCTTCGAAGCAACCCTTTTCATTTAGCAACATTTTCTAAGTGAAAACACAGGGAAAATATAATTTAGGTAGTGCCCCATATATAGAGTTAACCATAATTAAATTTGTAAGAACTTATTTTGTACTCACATTTAAAACAAACATATTTCTTTCTTTCATAGACGAACGAAAAGCAACTAGGCATCCCATTTTTCATCCCTGTTCTTTAAAGATAAATGCATGACAAGTCGAGATACGTATAAACGTAAATTCTTGAGTCTTTTATTTGACTGTAGGTAATCTTCTTAGGGTACATTCGTGCTGGTTTTAGATGAATCCCCTTTGAATTGAAACGAGTATTCTGAATTATAATTCGCAACCGAGAAAGTTTTATAAATTGACAGAATAAACCCTTTTTTCTCTTTATGCGATTTATGTTTTAGTAGGTACCTCTAATTATTCAAAATACAAGAATCTTATATAATTTTTATGAATATTTGTTCTTATTATTCTTGTTAATTAAAGTGATATAAACGTAGATAACTTTATAACGAATCTTATGTTTATGGCAAGGAAGACTTATAGCGTTTGCGCTCTTAGATTCGTTCGTTGAGCGTACGAGGTGTTTAAAGATTCAAAATAATTATACCAAGCCGACAGAAGAAACTTCCCTATGTACATGCTCTGAGATTTTTTTTCTTAGTAGAGGCCCGTAACGTATCATTCCAGAATGCGTATTCTTGGTTTGAATGAGACAATATTAACGAGAAATGTTTATAATTTAGTTCCTGAGCTGGGCGGATTGGCGCGACGTGCTGCGGGCTGCTCTAGCGCGTTCTCCGCCCCATCGCCAGCGGCACACCATGACCCAGGTCAGTTAATGAAACCTTTTTCTTATTACGTCTAGAATTTTACAAACGAAATATCTGAAATTTCAGTGTGACCTTTGATGCACCTTTAGTTGTGGTATGGTACACTGCATTTCGCAATCATTTGGGCAGCCTGCCTGGCGGCAGTAACCACTCTATTACAGAACGGTAGCCACCTACCTTCCAGTGGACCGTCAGCCTGTCTGACGACCTTTGTATCAAGTGAAATAATTGATTGTCAGAACTTTCTCGAATCATATAGTTTTCGAGTAAACTATTATAGCAGAAGAGTGCTGAGTTATGAGACATTAATATATATGAGATATGAACCAGGGGCGGAGGGAGATACTCAGAGATTTAAAAAAAAAAAAACGAATCTAAACACTCCGTTACTGGTTCATTTATATAGTAAAAATGAGAATCTCTCTGACACGCTACGCTATGTAAATATGAAAGCTCGAATTTTTTGCAAAATGCTTTCTATGTGCTATGAAATGTAAGCTTTGGATTCCGCCGTTAATAACTAGTGCAAACACGCTTTCAATCCACTCGGAAAATATGACGTTACTGATAAAAAACCACCGCGGATCTAGCATTCAACCATTCAGCTGTAATCATGAAATCTAAACATTCATTGTAACTATTATTAAATTAAGTTATTGCCAAGAATTCAAGTGAGCCAATGGTTGTCCTATTCCAAGACGTTTTATTCGCACAACAAAAAGATGTATAAAAGTCCAACTGTAAAATTAATTATTCAAAAGGAAATTGATACCTACTGTCAAATACAGTTTAATACCTTACTAATTGTAATTGTTTGTTGAACTAATTAATAATGTAATTAAATAGGCATTGTGCGTGTTGTAACCGACACACAATAGTGTCCTAAATAAATGATGAACTTCTTTAATAAAATATAATTTTATAGGCATCTCAATCTTTACGTAGTATAAAACAAAGACGCACTCTGTATGTACGCTAAAGCGGTTATCACACTTTACAATTTGAAGGATTCCAATTTAGGATCCTAAGTAGTGAACTAGTGATCACACTACACTAAATTGATTTCTAAATCGAAGACATAGAATTGAAAATAGATAAAATCTAAATTGGATCCAATCTGTTCTAACTGCGATTACACTTTCCAATTTCCTAAATTAGAATCCTTCAAATTGTAAAGTGTGATAACCGCTTTAGATCTTTTAAACTACGCAACGAATTTTAATGCGTTTTTAACTAATGGAAAGAGCGCGATAAAAGAGGAAGGTTTTTATATGTAATTAGTGGCCCGCTCCCGGCTTCGCAAGGGTGCAATTTTTTACTCAATCCAGCTGATAAAATTACCTTACAACGTCATCTGTTAGAATCTTTTGGAACTCACAGATAAATAATTGCTGGATTGAATAGGTATCAACAGATGGCGCTATGTTAATAATATTATATAATTAAAAAAATAATAAACAAAATGAGATATAAACTATCATATCTTTTAAGTTGGACCAAATAACAGATACTTATGAAGTTTGATCAAAGTCGGTTCAGTAGTTTCAGTTTATCGCGAACATACATCGTGAAACGAGATTTATATATATATATATATATATATATATATATATATATAGATTTGCAAAAAAAAATTATCCGTGCAAAGCCGGGATATATAATTTGCAGAAAAAAATTATCCGTGCAAAGCCGGGGGCGGCCCGTTAGTTCACTTATGAGTTCAATTATAGCTCAATTGAGATAACAGGTTTTGAAGAAGAGGAAGCGCTTTTCGCACTTTTCGCAAGAATTCTTGCTTCCTTCACGATGAATGTAAATATCGTAAGGAAGGCTGCAATGCAAACGAGACTAATGGCACGTTTACAAGATACGAGTGCATGTAAAATGCGAATATTGAGCACGAGGTACTAGTATGCGCAAGCTATGTGCATCGTAGCGTAGGTCATGCAGGCAAAGTATTAAATGAAAAGGACGTGCATGTCTGGCGACTTTTATGCACCGTGATTACTCGTATAGAAAGTGATTCTTTAAACCTAGCTTTTTGTTTGTTAAAAACTTAGCATTTTTTATTAAAAAAAATCTTATTCTCAACGTTTTGATGTTACGTTAACGAGCTATGGAGAGGGCTTCGCTCGGGGTTTCTCTACGAAAAGAATCAGGAATGATTAGATCCGTATATCAAATGAAATTCACCGACATAACTCGGCGGATAAGTAAGTTGTAGTGGGAACATATAACGTGGGAACAATGGGTAGGAACATATAACGGGGAGCCGACAGGCAATGGGATGAGGTCGAAGGTTCTCGAGGAGACTACTGACAGGCAAGCACAGCGTAGGACCGTCCAGCAAAATGATGGAGAGACGACCTAATAATTGTCACAGGTAACGCTGGAGGCTGCATCTATCCGGTCCTATTGGAAAATGATGGGTAGGCTTAAGTGAATGTCTTACAACTGAGGACGATCCAATGCTCACACAACAATGATAAGAACCACTTAGCTTATTAAGGAGAGATATAGCCTCTCTTTATGTGTTCTACCGGCTGCTTAATGGTGAGTGTTCCGATAAGTTGTCGCGGACACGCGAACTTAGGTGCTTCCATCTTCCTGCAGTTCCTGCAAGATAGGCAGCGCACTTGTAACCCCCCTGGTGTTGTGCTTCTATTTTTAGGCGTCGACCGGCCTGCCTGCCACCTTTAATATTATTAAAAACATAATCATTTCGAAAAACGGATCCATCGTAAATTTATTCTGTCGGAATATGAAATGAAAAGGTAGCGATAAGATGCCTACAGTAAGTCCGCTCGATTACTGGCTGTGAACTTCATTCAGTAGTCAGACAGTAAGTAATTAATTCCTTTAGCGAGCTGTTTGAATAAATTATTTTGTACTTGGGGTTATGGGCGTACTTTTAATTTAAAATTTCCTCGACTGTATAATTCTTTTCATATTGCTTTATGATTTAAATGTCGGTTTTTACATTTAAAAATATGACATTTATGACCGACCAATGCAACTAATTTGCTTAAAACGGAAGTGAGACATTATACAAGTCGGTGTTGTTTTAATGTGGTTTTTTTTAAATGCCAATCTCTCGTTTACCTACGGGAAGATTGTAACTTTATTCCATTATTATAATCCAGCCAGGCAAGCGCACAGCCAATATAAACTAGATTGAAAAATAACTGAAAGATATCACGAAACATCATGAAAATATAAGTAAGTACAAAGTTAAGTACAAAGTTACTAAACGTGTCTTTTCCACACACAAGTGAACAAGTTAAAAAGTAAACTTAAAACAGTATACAGCTATTGTACTGATAATTATTTCATTTTTAATTATTACTGACAGGAAACGGCTGAATGATTTTTTTCTAAAATATACGTCGAATGACTCGTTATATCCCCCCCATCATATCTAACGTAGTGAACGAACTTATAAGCGTCAAGCGAGTTTTGAAAGTTCCTTTTCTTTATCGATTTATCTTGTCGTTAACCAGGTTCGTTGCTATACAAACTAGTAAAATAAGTATTTAAAAGATATGATCCTTGAAAAATCCATATTTTAACATATTTCAACACAAACTTTGGGGGTGAATAGATCACTCATTGAATAGTTATTTAAGAGTTCAAATAACTTTACACGAAATAGATACATAACTACATGCAGTAGTTTTGTCAAAAAAGCATTTTCTTAAGTCTGTTATGTTTTTTTCTGTGTTCATTTTTGGTATGACTAGTGCATTTCACTCGACTAGTCTTCCCGCGCTGTGTGCTGTGTAAGGTAGTTTTGTCAAAAAAACATTTTCCTAAGTCTGTTATGTTTTTTTCTGTGTTCATTTTTGGTATGACTAGTGCATTTCACTCGACTAGTCTTCCCGCGCTGTGTGCTGTGTAAGACAGAACGCATTTTAGCCACACCACCGATGAGTTCGAACCGCCGACTAGTTTAACCTTAATATTTAAACTTAAGTTTAGTAAAATTATGTATATAAATGTGCAAAACATAAGAATGGCTCCCCAATTCGGCTACTTATATTATTTTTTCAAATATTCCTTGAAATTCGAGGAAAGTTCTCTATTAAAAAGAAACATTGTAAAATATGTCCGTGCGAAGCCGGGGGCGGGTCTAACTAGCTTTTGATAAAATGTAACAAAATCGTACTGTTTTAGTGCTCTTATTCTTGCCCTGTTAAATTTGTTAGACTCTCGTGCTGAGCTCCTATTTGCAATAAACACGTCCCATGTGGTCCCACGTCGCGGAACAAGTTTCACGGACTTGTTTGCACTTGCCATTGTTAAAAAGTAGAGCTTTACGGAACCTTATAAACAGGTTTAGCTTTTACAAGTAAAATTAAAATTTTAATAGCTACCGACTAGCGTTTTTCCCTACTAATTTTTTCACAGAATCTTTTGTACTTTCCATCATATAGGTACACTTTCATACGACGCTACGCACAACATATAAGAACTTATTGTAACTTACGGGTGTTAAGTTTGGTCTTAAGTTCACATGTCTTTGTCATATACAAAATGTTAATGTAATAATGCTTTTGCTTACTACTGTTAATGTTCGTATAATTGTTCGTAATGTTCTTTTGAAATGTTGTTGTTATGAGAAACCATAACAATAAATATTCTTTTATATTACTCATCATTATACATATAAATGACAGTAAAACGTTACCTTCATAATTAGGACATTAGTAAAACGTATGTTGTCAATACATTAAGGTTTTCTTGTACAAACAATTTAATATGTAGGCTGTAGATAATGAGAGAGTCGCTGCGCCGAGCCCTCGTAAAATACTAATAGTAACTTTTGTAATTATATACAAAAACATATAATCCTCTATTTATTATGATTGTAGCAAAAAGGGTTGCCAACTTTAATGTTAAGAATAGTATTATACTTTATTTCGCTCTAGCCTGCAATGTTCATTAGGAATAAAATATATAAAAAATTGTTTTCATTTTCACTAGTATTATTACACAGCACAGTTCAAAAATGAACTCTTTATTTTAAGTCTGATTTCAAATGCGTAGACTTACAACGCCTTTGAAAACGCCAGTACATTGATAAATCGTGCGAAAAAGCATAAAAGTATATGTAACAAAATCTTTTAAAAAATAAATAGGTACTGTTCATATACTTCTGTAGCCTTTTAGTATACTTTATTTCTTGCACGAAAAGTTGGCAACCCTAAGTTATTGCTATTTTAATAGACATTTATAATGCTTTCTTTCTTTGAAATTATCTAACAAATACTATTAATTTCACATATTTGATATCATATTCTGTCTACATATTATATAATATTGTGTTATCATTTCAAAGAAACTCGCAAATGTAATAAAAGTTATTCTATTACAGTTAATTTTAGAGTAATGTATCACAAGACCGAAGGTCATGCATCATCAGTTTTGTACTTCGATACATTATTTATTATAATTTATTTATATTGTTATGACTATTACAAAAATATCATAGTGGTTGTAGTGACAGGGTACAGCTCGTTGCTGCATGGTCCTAGGTAACACTGTTCCAGTTCTCATACAGAGCTGCCCCGATTGGCTGCAATAACTCCTTCTTCCATGAGACCACAATGAATTATTAGCAATTGCGCTGGCTGATGTGTTTCAGTGCATGATTAAGAGCTGCCGTATATTCCTAACATTCACTTGATACATATGATAAGTACTGTTTTTTTTGTGTTTGTAGGCAGTGACGGCCCGGTAGCCATCTACTATCTTGTCCGGCTACCTTTTTATATTAAAAAAATAAATGTTATGTTACGGTTACGAAAAAAAGTATAATACCGCTATCGAAACACTTATTTAAACAACAATCAAATAATAAAATTGCACAAGAATATTGCGAGGCACGTATCAAGATTGTGTGGGCGTTATTCGTACTCTGTTTTCACTCATGTGCCCACACGTTCCATACCATTTCTATTGTTGAACCGTTATTTTATTAACCCAGTTGTAAATTGAACATTCTATCTTTCGTGACATTTATTTAACGACGTGCAATTTTATTTTCATATTAAAATTCTACCCTTATATATGTAACAAATTATGTTATCTATGACAATCTTGAACTTATGCATAACCGTCTCCGTGAAGTCCTTATTATTTTACAAGAATATATTTAAATTTATAAACTAACCCCCTAATTATAACTTATAACAAATTTATAACTTTCAATTGAGCAAACCCAAACACGCTATATCTGCTCTAAGTTGCTGAGGAGTTGTTTATTCAGCAGACTACTCGATTTGGGAGCTATAGTCTTTATTTTTAGAACTTGTCGACAATGTTTAAGATTGTAAACGTTTATTTATATATTATATATTTAAAAAATATAAACGTCGGGGTTTAAGATGGTGAGAAAATTTAAAATTATTGTAATGATTGTTTCGATTAAAAAAGCATTCGTTTGCGAAAGCTATGCAGTTTCATATTGATCAACAATCAATTCCATAGTCAAATCAGTAGAAAGCAAGAGTTGTGAGAAGAAAATAAATAGGTAGGTACATACGAGTACATTACTTTAATTACATGCAATAATAAATCAAAAGAGATGTAATTGTATCAAGTCTGGTCTAGAGTTCACGTCTTAACTAACTAAATACCATAATAATGTCGATATTGTGTATGTACAACTTCCTATATCCTAGCATGAGTTTTCTTGTTAAGTTTGAAAAATAAGCTTGTAAACTTGTAAGTACCTATACTTGCCGATAAACTTGACACGCGGTAAAACCATTTTGTTATGAGTTTTTCAAATACATCAATTTTTGTCTTTATTACAAAAATCTTTACACTTTATTTTGAATTTCAATACAATAAGATTTATCAGTTAAAACATTTTTTTTATAACTAGATGAGGAATTAAATACGTGATCTTCTTTTATCATATTATGCATTATTAAATTTAAGATTTCGAATAATTTGATGATAAATTTGATGATTTTGTGAGAATTGAATTTGTTCACGAATGTACCTAAGTGTTATAGGTATATACCTACTATTCCACTTTTTATGAATGGAAAGAACACATCATATTATGTTCTCGTATAATAATATTTATTTTGCAATGGAATTTAAGTTACAATCCATAATGTAAATTTTGAAGAATATCCAAAAGCCTATAGAAAAGATACATAATTAATCACTGAACCAGTAATCCACGTTTTTGTTATGTTTGACAAATTAATAAAAACAACTTGGTAATATTTCCATCACAGTGACTTTAACATAAAAAATCCTGTAACCTCAATATGCAAACAGAGCATCTGTCTAAAAATAAAATGAAGTGAACACGGGACTTGAATGAAAATAATGTGGGGCGGCCGCGAGAGCCCTATTATGAAGGCAATATTGCCTTACGCGACCAGAATTCCTATTTACTTTCTAAATGGTGAGCTCAACTTAATTTTGTTCCAGGTGAAATTGCCGGCACGTTATTGTGTCGCCTAATTACCTGCCTGGCGAAAATATACTACATAGTTCTATTTCCAATTAACCCAAATAAATCTATTTAACTTTATCGATAGCCGTGTAGCGGTAGGCCGTGCTCCGCGTGAACTGCCTCTTTCTAGTTTTAATTTTAAATAAAGGATGCCAATTATGTAAGGTTAATTAAAATTATCCTTTCAACATTCGTTTCTCATTTTACACCATTGTTTTAGGTTTAAGCTATTAGTACACTTACATTTTCTGCACAACTCGAACTTATAAGTCTTTTGTGGACATTTTTCAGGCATAAGATATTAACAACTGTGCAATAAAATTAAGTCGGTACTTGAGTGGTGGGATGTTATTGGGATGACTTTAACTTTTTGATTAACCCTGGTAAGTATGTATCAGTTTAGCAACTAGGTATACTAGTTGCTAAACTTCATTTCAAAAATGTATATAAAAATGAAATTTAAATACGATATAAAAATGTAAAAATGTAATTCTGATTAATCGACATTCTAAATTCTGACAAAAAGTTTTATTTATTTGTTATCAAGCAGGCAGTAATGAGATTTATACCTACATATTTTAATTCATTTAAAAATTAAACAGTTAAACTTGTGTACCAGTACAGGGCACTAGTGAATGTAAAAGAATTTGATTAAACATAATTTAATTATTTAAAAAATTAAATTATATACTATTTAAGAACTGTAAGACAGTTTTTGATTGATATTTTGTATATAATTTTGATAAATAGGTATTAGGTTTTTTATACTACACAGGTGGTACAGAGATGTAGTTCTATTAATACGTGAATGTTTTGGAACTATAACGCTTTTTTGACGTATAATATTACATAATATACATAATATGTTAGCCATAAATCATACTATACTAACCTGTATCAGCATTTATATGTACAGACAGACACTAGACAACATTTAACGCCAAGGCCTACTTTAAGAGTTTTCTGACTACCTTACATACCTACTCATATTGTGTAATGTGTGAAGCAATAGATGTATCTAAAATTGCTGTAATATTCACGAATATATTAAATTTGAATAATTGTAAATACTTATTTTTTATTCGTTTCATGTGAAACAAATTTATTCTGGTGTCGTAGAACTCGCTGAATGTACATTTTAACTGCTGCAGTTACGTCTACGAGTGTACGCGGATAACACGTTTTATACAGCTTCCACCCCATTGCGATGGAGCTCGGGGCCGCGGCTTTTGACGCGAATAAATATTTTATGTAACAATGTTCAACCGTTCGCGCCAACCACACTTTTAGTTTATTATTTTATTATGGTAAACGTGAAACATTTGAAACTTTATTCCACTGTCAATTATAAACAATTTTTCAACAAACAATATTCGAACTTTACCGAGTGTGTTTGCGAGGTGAAAAATAAAAACACGTGCGCTGTTTATAATTTCATAGCCCGATACCGCGCTTTCGTATTTTCCCTATACACTAAAATCGATTCGTTTCCTACTAAACTTTCGAAGTATTTATATTGGACAATGTCCAACCTATTGGGCTGTCTGCGTGACCGTCACACACAAATATTAAATAAATATGATATATATATACCTTTGAAATATTAATATTTCTGCAAATCTTAGTTAAAATTCTTGTGATACTTAAATAGAATGGGGTGATAATGAGATCCGAGTCGCTGTGATATTGACATAAAAACTAGGTATGTATAGTATGGAGCCAAAAGTACTTTTAAAAAGGCTTGGTATTAATTAGTTGTTTGTATTCCGTGCTATTATATTAGGTACAATATTTAATCCTCTGTTTAAGGCAGAAAAGAAAAGAAAATACAGAAAAGCTCCACATAATATTCGTATTAAAAAGACGATCAAAGCAGTGAAGAATTCCAAGAACGCCTGTCCGGAAGCAAAAGATTTTATCTCGAGGAATGAGTAGGTATAGCAAGACTCAGGTCATATTTTACAATATAGATTTGCAGCTTATAAGAGATTATATTGTTCATTACTTGATTTTATGTCGTGACATTTTTGAAGCATTTTTGACCATAGATGCGGTAATGCGGCGTTAAAGCGATGACGTATAGTCTACTAAACTTTTACGTCATGGTGTTTGTTTACTGAATACAGTACACACATCACCGCCGCTAATGTATATTGGTTTTTCGCAGACTTAACTACGAAGGTCAGACGAATGTTTGAATTCTTTCTTAAATACTAACTAAAACTGTCTGTCCAGGAACAAGAAATGGTCATTTCACTAATGTTAAATGAGTTGCAATGATAAATGATACAAGGTCATTTTTCCCAAAAAGTTAGAAATTTGTAGTTAGCCGTTTTTCGAAACAAAATATCGTCAAAAATAATCATTCTACGAGGAAAGTTATGAGAAATGAAGTTGTAGAGCAGTCATTTAGCTTCAATTTGAGCACTTACTATACTTATATCAAAGTAATAATAAGAAAATCGGAGTTTTCAAAAAATTTAGCCTGACGAATTGTAGGACTCTTGTAAAGGAAAAGAAAGACATGAATCAGACCTCAGTGAAAAATAAAGGCGTGAAAAGGTAACAGACAGACAGACAGATAGAATGGATTAGGATTAGCTCTTAATAGATTAACTTACTAGAGTAAAGTAAATTAAAATAATTTAATTTACTTACAGCAAACAACGCATTTATATTTGTAGAACTTAATAGTTTATGTAAGTTTCAAATTTTAATTCTCGTCACAGCTATAACATTCATCCAATTCTCAAATGTAATACTTATACAATTTTACAATCCTCGACTAATGTGCTTAATGTGTAATTAACATAAAAGAGGGATTAAATAATACATAATTTACGTAGGTAATTGAATATCCATAAATACAAACGTAAAACACGCCACAAGTCTCAATGAAAGTAATTATTCACATCAACAACTAATGGTATAATTACGACATAATAGTAAAAGATTGTCACATGATAAGTAGTCCAATAAGGTGGATAATGAGGGTACAGATGGTCATTATCACCATTATTATCTCTGTTGTACGTTAAGGGCGTTTCTCAAGTGCCAGTACTGACCAATTGACCTACTAAACCGCCCTATTAATAGCGAAGATATCTGGTTTGCCTCTTACGCATTTCAATCTTTTGGTTTTTAATTATGATTAAAAAAGCATTCAAAGTTTGTTCCCAATAAAGAAAATTATCTATACATAATATTATATAATGAAAACAACATACAGTCGAATTGAGAATCTTCTCCTTTTTTGAAAATCGAACAGAAATAAAATAAAATATGGAATATGGAATGTCCTAATAGAAAAAGCAATAAGATTTAATGAATTATTGCTTAGTTGTCTATATTTATATTTATAAATTAAATTTAGTAAATAATTTTTTTTTATTAAATGTATATCAAAGGATAAGAAAAACAATTTTTAAATTCTTTGTCTAGTTCTTTGTTAGTTTGCTTGTGCCGACTAATCTCCGAAACAGCTGGAACGATTTTGTTGATATTATAAGGAATACTTTTATATATTATTTGAACCTATTGAAAATACTGTAAATTGTAATTTAAATTAATAAATTATTGTATGAAAGGTTGTATTTTTGATTCAACGCAAAAGAGGTAATTTTTAATTGATATTTTTTTATTTTGGTACCTTAAAAACCCAACAAAAAATCTTTAAAATCCATTAATTATGATTGGGTTCCATCATTTTCCCTTCTAATTGCACTAGACTACACGGACGAAGTCGCTGACAAAAGCTAGTTTAATTATAAAAATGTATTACGTGTAATTGATACCATAAGATGATTTCGCAAATCCTTTTACTTCAATAACGAATAAGTCGTTGGGAGACAAATTATTATGGAAACGAGCGACGAGGAATATGCTATAACAACTCTTCATCCTAAAGGATTATTGAGGGGAATTATGAGTGGAGGTTCGACCGTTTGGGCTGTTATTCGAGATTAGACCCTAATAGAAAACCTTTGTTTCTCCGTTTATTGCCGGCGCGCCAAATGATTTTGTTGCAATCTCGCGTTTTGTGTGGTTTTGTTACATTTTTGTTAAGAGGACATTGATTTGTGGTGGGTGCATTTGGTAACTTAATCCTCGTCTTTTATTTATTTTTGCATTATTAGCTCATGCACGCGGGTTTTTCCGCATGTAGGATAGGAAAAGTGGCCTAGAAGCATCGAAAAGAGTTCAAATAGTCGCCGTTCTTAAAAATATGATTTTTTTTTTTTAATTTTATCTGCGCTTGGATATTAAGCAGTAAATATATTAGTTAGTCAGTTATAAATCAAATATATAATCAGTTATAATCAACAATCAAATCAGTTATAATATTAGTTAGTATACTACTTATAAAAATATACTCAAAAATAAATCAATATTTTCATTTTACCAATATCTGACTACAACAAAAAATGTATTACTCGTATTTACTTAAATATTCGGTATTCGGCTTATTCGGTATTACTCGTATTTACTTAAATATTCGGTATTCGGCTTATTCGGTAACCGAATACTTAATATTCGGAATAATAACCGAATATTCGTTGCATTTTTAATAGATAAAGTTAACTTTATAAAAATTATAACGCATAAAAAATTTATCGTTTACTTTTTGAAACAAATAATTGAAAGTTAATAACGATGACTCTGAAATGATAAATTATTCTCTTGTTTTTTGTTTCTGTCGTTACAAATATTAGATGTTTATGTCTAGTAAACGTAGACACGACTTGTTCTCTAAATTGTCTATTGTTCGCGACAAACTCGCCAGTCAACGTAATATTTTAACTAGCCATTAAAGTTGTGGCTTTGTAATTTGTCTCTTTCAGTATCTGTATTCCGGCGGCCTTCTTTCACTTCTTACTTAATTGGACTCCATTATTTATTTTTCTTCTTGTTTTCGTCGTCTCGACACTTTGAATAAGGAAATGAAATGCTTTTTCGGGTCCCTACGTTCATTGTTATTAAGCTTTATCCGCGCTTTCGGTATTTAAATCGTTTTGTGTCCTTCGTATTCGCAAGACAAAAACTTATATTAATTTTATTTTCAGACAAGACCTTCTTGTGATTATTGATTGTTTATGATGATTTCCTCGGCAATACGAAACTACATCGTCTTAAAACGGATCAAAATCTGTTCTTCCGTTTGAGAGCTACGATGCCACAGACAGATACAGAGACACACAGAAACAACATATGTGTTAAAGATACGCAGAAAAAGTCGCATGCGGAAGATAAGTTTTATATAATATAAATGTAATTAATAAAAATATTAAATTTATTTCTTTAACAATAATTTTTTTTACATGAATATTGCTGTTTGTTTTATTATCAATTGAACCTAAAACTAAAAACCTTAAAAAATATAATACAATAATTAAAATATATTATTAAAAGAAGTCCCTTTAGGCAAGGTTCCGAAGATACTGGCAGCGTTCCCCCTTTGAATAGCTAGACTAATTCTTTGTCCGAGGTAGCTGCCAGCTCTTCGGTCTCCTGTGATGTCGACTAACCTTTTTACTATTTCCTTAAAAAGCCTTATAGCGCTAGGACCCCACGGACCAAGGGTCTCGACACCGAATGGGACAAAATCATATTCGGAGCCTAGACCCCTGTATTTGCATGCTTTAGCTTTTTCAGCCGCTTCACAAGCCGCACCAGCTCTGTTGTTGGTTCCATGTAGATGGGAAGGGGCCAGCGTGTCTGAACAGGTTGCATCCCATACCAGCACCCGGCCCATCTTCCATGGAATCAAACTCATACCGTCCGGTCTCTTGCCATCGTCTCTTGCGATCCCAGGCGGCTCAAGTAGACTTGGCACGTTGACGGTGGCAAGGGACCGGCGTATGATATCGTTAAGTGCGGCATGTCTCGAGAAGCGGCCTGCACTTTTTTGGCATGACAGTCCGTGATGTCCTAGCTTGTCGACATCACTGCCACAGGGACATTTATGAGGAGCGCAGACCGGAACCCCAAGCCGTAGACAGGTTGCGATTCGGAGCGTGTCAGGCTCAAGAAATGTTCCTGTATTTGACGAAGGGTACGCGTGAAGCCAGTAGCCGGCCTCATGCGCACCCACGGCCAAAAGCCTAGCACGCGCCGAACCTGTACTACAGCTCAAAAGATTGTCATATGTCAATTTGCAGTTTATGTCGTCCCAGATCCTCTGTGAATTTGGAGAAACTGGAAAATTTTGACCTGGGCATGCAATTAAGAAAGCGTTTCTAGCTTCTTCCAAGCCAGCAATCTCAAAGTTTGAAGGGGATGCCCTTAAAATTTTACTTATGAGATTTGCTGAACTATGGACAGAAGATAGGAAGGCTGGTAAAGCGACACTGGAAATTTTGCGAATCCCTAAACCACCATAACGGATGGGTAGGGATGCTTGGGTCCAAGATTGCTCATTCAGCTGCATATTAAGAATCGATTCTAAGCTAATTTTGATTAAGTCGTCTACTTGTGTCAAAAGATCTGGGTGATTCCAAAAGGAGCAGCACCGGAGCACATACGTAAATTTTGGGACGAAAAGACAGAATTTTAAGATGCAAAGTGCATAATGTGGACTAATTTCAAGGAGACGGTCAGCAGTATTTTGAAATTTAGTAATTGAATTATTAATATATTCAGAAATAGATTCATCAAAAATTGGAGAACCTAAAAGGTAAAGGGAATTACTGTTAACTATTTTAATATTTGGAGCCAAAATATTAAATTTTTGTTTTACGTCATTTAAATTTAAGTCACAGTTATTTATAAAAAGTTCGCATTTGCTAAAATTAAGCTCCAAACCAATGGCTTCAAATTTATTTTTGATTAAAAAAAGGTCCGAAAACACAGTATCCACATCACCTCCTAGGGTTCCGTCGTCCAAATACCAAACGTTGAATTTAGAATTTAAATTTTTGATTATCGGATTTATAGCCAAACTAAAAATTGCAGGCCCAAGGGGATCACCCTGTTGACAACCTACTTCCGAAGACAGTTCATTAGAACGATATAACAATTTTGTTGGGTCAGCGTAACTGAGAAGAAGATAATTGTATATTTCCGGTATATGTTGTTTTATTTCCGTCAGCAGGGTATCCCTATTTACCGAATTGAATGCATTTTTAACATCAATTTTGAGCAACACGTCAGGCTGTCCGTAAGTTAGGAAAGAGCGTAGGGCATGGACGGCTGCCTCACACCCTCGTTTTACACCGAAGCCTAACTGTACGGGTTCAAATTCCGAATTTAATTTTGGTAAAATATGTCGAACAGCAATTTTGGAGGCCAGACGTCGTAGTGTTGATCCAACAGCAATTGGTCTCACCCCTCCGTCCTTTTTGGTGAGGGCAATGAGGTTCGCGCCGAAAAGAATGGGAACAATTTCTGGATTGACATTACCGGAATACATAAAGTTGATTAATTTAGTGATCGAATTTACAAGTTGCTCGCCTGCATCACCCACAGAATGCGATGTTAAGTCTTTCAAATGTTGGGGTGAGATTCCATCCAAACCTGCAGCCGAACCTGGTTTAAAAGATAAAATGGCATCCGTAACATCTTTGTTTTGAATTTGAAGGCATGCTTGCCCTGCTGTTGGTGGGTCGAGAAAATATGGGTTTGCTGGAGCTGGAGGATGTTTTGTCTGTAAGGCCTGAAGGGTGTCAGAGGTATCTGGTGATAGCACGTCGTTGGAGAACAAAAGGCGAGCGGCACCTTTGAGATCTCCGTCACAGATTTTGTTTTCGATGAGTTTGTTGCGATTACGAGGGGCATCATGTTTGATTAGAGGTGCGGGAGAAGGCGAGGAGCTTACAGCACAGTTATTCTTAATCTTTTGTGTCAAGGATAAATTCGGTTCATCAGTTTTTATTATATGTAGTGTGCTGTATGAAAATAAAAATAGGTTCTACCAGTCTTGAGTGCAATTGCTTATGTAACATTTCTGGATTAATTGTGACAAATGTGTAGCAACGGTTATTCGAGCTCCTCGAGGGATTCTTTTAACTATGGGTATACTATTTTTCAAATGGCTAAGATATGTGTGGAAAGGAGTTGGATCGTTGGCTACATAAGTAGGCGCACTCGGAATAATGGGATGGATGTCTAAAGGTGAACTGTTTTGGCTAATACATTTCCTGTGTGTTTTTGTAGTGTGTATGTTGAGGCCTTTCAAAGATTTGAATGACTTGTTGCACTGTGTACATGTATGTGTCGCGTTCGACGTGCCATCACAAGATTGGGTCACGGACTGCATTCACAACAGATAAATAAATTCACAAAAAAGAATAACTTAAAACAAAGTTAAAAACACAATAAAGTAACTTAAAATGTACACTGAAAACATAAAAAAGTCAAAGTCAAAATATGACGGCTGCTTGTTTTGGTAACAAGACGCATGCGTCGTTACGTAGGTGCGTCACAGGATGGTCTTGCAATTGGACGCTGCAGTGGAAGAGACCTAGCGACGCATGTCGTCACTAGGACAACCGATGGCGGCCTTAGCAACCGCGTCTTGAAATTATCACACGCGGATTAGAAGTTTTTAGACTGAACAGGCACTGTGGTGGGAACAACCATAAAATCCCCATGCGCACATATGAAAAACATCTTGATAAATTTTTATATGCAGGTTTGAGCCATCAGGAAATTAAACTGGCTTAAAAATAAATATTTTAAGTGACCTGAGCCTGCTTGTCACTTTTGTTATTACTTGTCTTATTCTTTGTTATTGTTATTTTACACTTTTGCGGATTAAAATCTTCACAATTTAATGCATAAACACTACTATCGTTCACAATCTTTACTTAGATGACTTATTCACATAATTATATGCATTTTAAACTACCAAAAAAGGTTTTTGAATGCGGAGCAAAACAAAGAACGTCTTGTCTTGTTAACTGTCATAAAATATTCCATAAAGATGTCATAAAACATCTAATAATATTGTTATTAGATGAATGAGTTACCAGTATAGTATATAAAGTACAAAGAGTTGTTAATGGTCAATATAAATCAACGGTAGTAACGGCAACCCATATTCTCATTTTTTTATATAAAAACACGCTACATTTACTTGGTAATAGCCACGTATATTGGGATCTATTGAATTATTAATCGGTATTCCCCCGTTCAATGTGTTTAGTAATTTCCTTAATATTTGAGTTACTCGATACGCTACCCGTAAATAGAATAAGACGAAAATAGCGTGTTCTATATTTATTCGGTGATACAGCTCGTAAAACAGAAACTTGTTACCATAAATTGACGCCGTTGTCTGCAAAGAAAATTGATTTTGCATTCGCTAACTAAATTTACTTGGTCCTTTATCGGTAATAGAGCCATGAATGACTGTAAATTAGAAAGTAGCATTTTTCTCACCTGTCAATCTTCTTTAAGTTCAGGTCGACAGACAGGCTGTGAAGGAAAGGGAAGGAAGGGATGAGGTACTTAATAGGCTCTGGCATCGAATCTTTACATTGTATTATTTGAAGTCGCTGTAGTAGTTCACAAAATAAATAATATCCTTAAAATAAATATGGCACACGTATTTGAATTTGGCTACAAACGATGCGGTAGTAAAGCTTTTTCATAGAACGCGTCGAAGAGACGAGTTTTGTCTGCGACTTGTCCACAGATTTTTATAAATTAGCCTATGTATTATTCTGATGTATAAACTATATTACTGCAAAGTTTTATCAAAATTCAGTCAGTAGTTTTTACGTGAAAGAGTAACAAACATCTATAGAGCTATTCTCACAAACTTTTGTATTTATAACTAGCTGGTTCCCACGACTTCGTCCGCGTTGAAAAATATTAAGTAGCCTATCCTGTGTCCCGTACGTCCAAATGTTTATCTACCAAGTTTCATGAAAATCAGTTAATTCGTTTCAGAGTTATGGAGGAACATACATACATACAATACCTACACTTACAGATTTATTATTAGTATTGATAATATTACTAGGATCAGTAGGACTAATGTGATTATATGCATCATACCAAAAATAGATCAAGAAAATGAGTAAGAAATAGTGCCGTGCGCAGTCTCTCTTACCCGCCTTCTTAGTAAATAAATAACAAAACTTATTTTGCGGCTTTTGATGCAACCAGAAATTATATAACTCGTAACACGAGTGACCAGTGGCGGTGTTAACATTTCGTGCTCAGAATGGAAACCACCGGTATTAATAGCTTATGATTCATTTTGTTCGTACGATAGTATTTAAAATTCATATGAAATATTTCAGGTGTTTTTCAATTCAAATATAAAAATGTTGATTAAAGACGAGTCCCGTGCGCTCGAGCTTCCATAACAAGCATTTTCGTTTCAATTTATAAACGTCATTCCTGTATCGAATTTATACTATCCGAATTAATGCGAGCGGTTATTTTATTTAAGTGAACAAAAACGAAAATAACTAATCTGAATTAAGATCAATGTTTATGTTCATTTACTTGGTCATTTACTTGTTTATTTAGTCAAGTCCGGCGACTTCAAGAAGACCGAAAGAAGGTTGCTAGGGAAGCTCTTTAAAGACTGACTAGAATATATTTAATTAAAAATTACTTCAAATTTAAAAAAAAAATCAATTTAATTAGCCCACTCGCAAAGTAACTTGTTCCTAAAATTATGGTCGGCACTTATACGCGGACATAAATCCTATAGCATTTTCGTCCATGACTTCATATGAATACTCTTAGAATTGTATTTAAAGCATATAGGTACTCGTAGAATTTAAACAATATGTATACCCAAAATACTTAAATATATTTTGGTTTATTTTGGTTAGAATATAATTACATATAAATTCAAAGTATAACAGGTTTTTTCATCTTTTATAAGTATAATTACTTGTCTTTGATACTTCACATGACTGTTATGTTTAAATAACTGTAAAAAATTCATAGTTTGTAATAAAGTGAAATCGTTTAAGTTTAATGATTACTTATTATTAAGTATAAATTTTGAAATTATTAATTTGGTAGAAGAGACTTGTAAAGAATATAAAATGGACTGTAGGTATTTACTGTGCGTTTTATTTATGTAAAATTTATAAAAAATTATAGAGCTCAAAAAAACGCACTCAGAGAGATCTTGTAATTCATATAAATAAGCTCATCTTGATGCCAGCCAAGCGAAACGAAAAGCGTCTAAGGACTAAAACTACTGTAACAATGGAAGATCACATTGGAAATCTATTTACCGATCTTAATTTTCAAGTGCAATAAGTAGGTATACATATAAATAGAAAATTTCATGTTTTATAACAAAAAACGAAAGATCTAATTAATAGTTAGGATGAGTAGAATACTAAGAAAACAATATTTCTTTATCAAAAAGGAAATCGTGTAACTTCAATAATTAGTCTATCTTATCGGAAATGTCACGGCTAGAACCCGAAGTGCGGCTACGCCTAGATTTAGCCGGTTAGAACTAGGTGTAGCCATTTACTCTTGGTTAAATCTAGTATAAGCCGATTGTTTTCGTGTAAAACTAGATCTAGTTGGTGTCGTTCCGGCTAGAACTAGGTCCAACCAAACCCTAGTGGTTGATGCTAGGTTTAGCCAATATCATGTCGGCTACAACTAGATCCAACTAATCCCTGTTGGATAAAACTAGATGCAAACAAGTTCAAACGTGTAGCAGGCGACTAGACACAAATATTACTCAGGAGGCGAGCTAAACAGCCATTGCCAAGTAGATTTGATAGACATGCAGACAAACCCAGATGGTCAATACAAGTTTATATTAGTTTATCAGGACCACCTCACGAAATTCGTACAACTTCATCAAAGCCAAATAGCCAATGCCTATTATGTTAAAATTGTAGGCCTACTTTAATAAAAGTCAATTATTAAAATAAATTTGTTGATTTTTATTTTTTCTACGTTTCTTATTATCTGTAGATAGAGCCATATAATATTTCTGGATTTTTAGAAATAAAAAAACCTAGTAGAACAACTTCTAACCAGGGATTGGTTGGATCTAGTTGTAGCCGACATGATATTGGCTAAACCTAGTATCTGCCACTAGGGTTTGGTTGGACCTAGTTCTAGCCGGAATGACACCAGCTAGACCTACTTTTACCCGAAAACAATCGGCTTATACTAGATTTAACCAAGAGTAAATGGCTACACCTAGTTCTAACCGGCTAAAACTAGGCGTAGCCGCACTTCGGGTTCTAGCCGTAACATATAATAATGCACGTCGAAGCCAATCTATAAAAATATTGGAAAAATTCCCCGGAGATGAAATTTTCGGGAACCAATGTATTTGTGCGCCAGAGATATGAACGACTTATTGGATTTTGTACGTTATATTGATTTTTCTGATATTTTTATTGCTTTTTTAACTTGCATTTAAATAATATTTCGCTAAATTCTAAGATTTAATAATAATATTCTAAGATTTGATACAAGCCAGTCTTGGAAATCCATGAATAAAATAAAATCTGCAATTAACTTTAAGGCGTATATATGGATAAAATTGGATAAATATGCTTGCATTGTTGAAAGGGACATGAGCAGCCCTTATGTCTTATGCCCTTATGAGGCAGCGTTTATGTCGAAATGCGAACATTTTTTCACACCTCAGGACATTGTTAATGGTCAAAGATATTAAAATAAATTTTACATTTAAAATTCAGTTTATTTAATGGTTATTTCATTTGATTGATAAGTGTAGATAGATAATCCTAGTCATGGATATTTAATCGTGTTATACCATATAAGTTATGTATACCAATTGTTATGTACCATCGTGATAGCAAAAAAGTCAGATAGAAGGAAAATTCAATGTTATCATAACCATCCATATACAAGGTATTAAAGTTTAAGAGTTTGACTGCCAATTTTCATTACAGTAGAAGCACTGAAAGAAGAAGAATCGTGCTATGGAAATACTCAAACTCTCCTTGTTTCTTTATTTAAAAAATATATTTTAAATTGTCCTCCAAATTTCCAAAGAAACTTACTACCACGTAAATAAAAAAATATTAATATAAGTAAAAAAATTTCGATTCCTCCAAATTTTAGGTCTATACTAACATATTCATAGATTGTGAATATTAAATGTTTGTTTTGTTATATTTTAAATTCCAGATTGAGTTGGCATACTGTTTTCTTCCAAATATAATTCGCACCCACCGACAATTTACGGTCGGAGTCGGACCGACCGTTTCAACTTTATTATTTCGCCACTTCATATTTTCGGTTCATTAATGATTTTGTAATTGGCGGCCTGTCGTTTGCATTCGTATATTATTTATTACGTGCTCCATTACATCGGTTTGTTGTTTACCTAGCAAGTAGGTACGTGCTGCTTTATCGAAAATTGGAATCCCGACCGTGTTTTGTTTACGCACCTCTTGTTAAATTTGCTCAGTAGTTCTGTAAAATCCCGTATTTTAATATTTATTTGGTTTTACGAATAAATATTTTTACCCTTCATTCATTTGTTTTTATGACAATGTGCAGTTGCATGTTTATATCGTATTTTATATGGTAACGGCCGCTCATAAAGACCACCACAGCAGCAGTCAGCACATAATATGTTTCGGTACGGAAGATTCTCGAGTGGTGGCCTCAGACCCGAAAGCCCAGCTTAGGACAAGATGTGAAAACCACACTTTTTAAATAAAGATTTAACATAAAGCTTAAAATAAATTTAAACTCCTAACTAATATGCCAGTGAATTTTTTGTTCGTTTATTACACTTTTGTACAACGGAATTCATTAAGTTTTGCACACGTTGTTAGGGATAATATAGAAAAGGACATATCTAAATTTTTTATGCAGAAAAAAGTAATTTTCTCGAGGGATCATATGAATATAAAAATTAAAAAATTCGACGCCTGACACAAATATATGAGCAATAACTATTGAATAATTAATGTTTTAACACCTAAGAAAAAGGGGCTCGGGCAAAATATAGTTTAATATAAAATATGTAAATTTAGAATAAGTATAACATTAACAGCACATGTTAGAACTTAAATAATGTAGAACGTTAAAGACTGAGAAAAAATATATTTCTAACTTCAGACTTGTTAGTGTCAGTGTTAAATACAAAGTACAAATTTAATTAATTTCATTTATTCAATTTACCTTCATTAGAATAATTTGTCTGATTTTCTACTCTTCAAACAATTTGAATCAAACAAACACAATTTGCAATCAATTAAATGCAATTACATGATAGAGATTCACAACAGCTACTGTATTAAGAGTTATGCTATCAATGTCGCAATCAGACACTGAAAAGCTTTTCAGGAAAAATATCTATTGAATCAAACTAATAATTAACTACCACTTATGTATAGTTCCGGGACATGGCTGTTCAAATGAGAGAACATCCAAATGGTTCGAATGTGTAGTTGTCAAAATGTACAAAGTTTAATGGTTAAAATATGTATAGCCTCTGCCCAAAACTAAGTGTTTCTAGGATATTACTACTTAAGGCCAGGCCCTATGAAACTAAGGGAACTTTAAATAAATGTGCTGAGTCAACCACATATCTGATCAATGTGGAATTTACATATATATATTTTGAGACCTTTATCTGTAGATTATCAAGTCAGAAACATAATTAGGTGATTTTCATTCGATACATTTTTTGATCGAAATCGGCGCCTTTTCCGGATAATATTACATTTTTCTACTAAACGGCTTGAGTTATATCGCCAAAAAACTGCTCGTAGCAAGGAAACATTGTTTACCAGTGATTGTCAAAATAAAATAAACTTAGGTTTATTTTTACTCCTATAATTAACGAAAACAATTTTGAGACTTACGTTGTTTAGTTCCGAGCTAGTGCACACCAAATCATGCTTCAAATAATGTACGCAATATTCAACCTTACGTAAGCTGTATCTTGCGATATATTAAAAAAAATCCTAGAGAGCCGCCGAGCAACTTGTAACTCTCGGGTGGCGGGACGTGGGCGGAGCGAGCGTAGGAATTTTTTTCGTGGGGCCTGCTCTTAAGGGGTACCTCCTGTTCTTCCACACATTCGTTTGAAATATCATGTGTGTACTTAAGGTTTACATTTAAAATTGTATAGCGATCATTGATTAAATCCAACTGCATCAATGTCAGTTTGGTGCAGGGCTAAATTTGATTAATTATTCATTGTTGTTTTGTTTTATTTAAATCTCTTAAATATGTTTTGAAACTAACTTTTAAGCACAGAATATCTGCATTCGACATTCGGTTTAACACGAATGTAATTTTTTTTGCTAATTTTATTTACAGACCTTACTGGTTTGTCGCTCTTTTCATTAGTAAAATCCGCATCAAAATTCGTTAATTTAGAAGAAGTTAGCATTAGACGAGAGGCGGTTAGGGATTTTTTTAATAATATATTGTATTGTAATAACTATATATTTCTAGAGTATTAATAGATAAAAAAAAGCTTGAAATTAGTTTCAACCGTAAAAAAGATATGAATCAATGAAATTGGACAAAATAAAAGAACGATCATTTTTATAATCGAAAAATGTTTTTTACATACCAACAACTTGTTCTTATCACAATCATTTTCCTGTAACCTATAATAGTATGTATATCGTAATAAATTATCCCCGTTTGAATATGTTTGAAGTTTTACGATAGGGCCTAAACAAACATTATCGATATTGGGGACATGGCTCTCTCCCTGCTTTATGGTCTTTTGGGGATGATTTGAACCTTGACTTATAGCCGTTTAACTTTGAGGTGGATACATTATACTAAATAGCTATGTTATTATGATTTACATAACCAACTAAGAGTTTATTTTCAAAATTTGCTCAATTATATTGACGAGCCAACGTGGCCTGTAGTATAGATACGAGTATAATCTATCGTCACATAGGGCAAATATTCTTTTTAATATTACGGGATAGTAAAATACAGGTACGAAACAAATTCAATTCGTGTAATTGCAAAAAAAAGGAATTTTTTTTAAATGTCTTAAATTATTATAGACTAAACTTTACCCTAATAGTGCGAGATACGGCCGCAAAAATGCGTACCAATCAAGTATTAAATAGAACTAGTAAATTTTTTTTTCCCAACAGTCAATAATTATTAATTTAATTAAAAATATTAGCGGGCACATTTTAATCGGCACCCTGCCCAAAACATATTGCCCCTTTTATAATTGTACATAAAAAATGATTTTTATTTAATACTTGATTGGTACGCATTCTTGCGGCCGGATCTTAGACTATAACTTATGAGCATAAGTTATGCTTTGCTTTCACGTACAGTCGATTTTCAATAAATAGATGTTAGAGTTCGTGGCGTTGTAGTAACGTTTTTAAAGTAAAAAATTATGCAAATTCTTTTTTTCATGTTTTATATATAATATGTATGCTGTTATAATTATATCCGAAATAAATAGATAAATTTGAAAGCTGACCAACTATGAAATTTGGACTTTCATAAGTATTTTCTTGTGAAGATTTTCATGCTGCACAAGCCTAAGTCGCGAAACATACAACTCGTCCAAGCAAAAAAGTACTTTTTTTTTTTTTTCAATTCTCCCTTGGAAACAGTAATATAGGTACGTCCTGTTTTATTATAGGAGGATAAAACCAGATATTTCCGAAACTCCAGTGTCCAGTTACAATTCCACTTAAATCCTCGGCTATGTAACGAATTCACGACCATTTTCATTTCATGGAAATTCTCATTCATAGTTCGTTAACTTTGTTGTAATTAATATTGTAATTTTGTTTCAGGTAAACTTCGTTTTCCAACTTAGAGCCGTTACAGGTAGATAATATTTTATTATTAAGGTATGAAGACCGTACGAAAGTACAGTTGAGTTCATTTAAATTTTCAACATTTCCTTCAAAAATAGTTATTATTATTTTTTTCTTTCAATACTACTAAATAAACATTGTAGGTATGATAATTTACAATACTTAATCTCTAATCCATTGAATTGTTTTGTATATTACTTTTCTTTTGTTATTTTTGGTTTGTTGTACCTAAGAACACGGGTTTAGTCCCCAGTTAGCTTTGTCCTCAAATAAATTTCCACCATGTCCCAGCTTATTGTTTGTATGCCCCGTTTGTTCCAAATTTATTTTGTGATTATTTACTCCCGCCTTGTCCCGACCGCCTACTTTTTCCCCTCACTGAGATTACTTAATAATGTTACACATGCGAAAGTTTTTGAGGATGAATGGATGTTTGTTACTCTTTCACGCAAAAACGGCTTAACGGATTTGGATGAAATTTGCCACACAGATAGTTCCCTGGATTAACAACATACAGAATACTTTTTATCCTGGAAAATGTTAAGTTCCCGAGGGATCAGTCTAAAAATATTTTTCAGTTTTCAACTCGGACGAAGTCGCGGGCAACAGCTAGTAGATTATGGCTAAAATTCTGCGCATATACCTATTAAAAATACACCTTACTAGATTTTGTCGGTGTATTTTTTACATTTTCCTAAATTTTGAAAAGATTATAAAAACGTAGCCTGCCTAATCTACCTTTTAAAAGTTAGTAAACGTTGTTAATCTCTGTCCCCATTTAAAGCGACACTGGCACACAATAGGCTTCGCGTCCTAACTGACACTCAAATAAGGATCTAATGATTTTATCGCACGTCCAAGCAAATTATCTCTTGACTCGCCTCATTGAGTATCTCGTAAAAGACCCACTACACTTATATTAGGGTCATATCAGCGATCTCGGTCATGCAAAGCGACCTCCAACATTCAAAGCATCATTTAAACTGATTGTAAAGAGAAGCGTCCTTGCTTCCTTTTTTGTTGCCTGGAATACGCGGTGATTTTGTTCAAAAAATATTATTAGTAGTGTATAGTGGAGTCGGTGAAAGAATGCGATCCTGACGTCTGTCAGTTGGTCATGACTAGTGATGGGAAATAATTAACACTGTTATAACACTGATAAAAAACTAAATAAAAAGGTAACCTAAGTTTCATTACATACTCGTTTATCTGGATTCTAATTTCTGAATGTAACTAAAGTTGTAACCTATATTCAGCAAATAAATTATTATTATTATTATTGTAATAAAGGAAATAAAAATGCAGTAATAATATTCAGAAATATTTACTAAAAAATATTACAATATCTTGAAAGAGTTGCGACTGGAAAACAAACAAATTTAATTTGATTCCGATTCGCTTAAGGAAGTGCTGTCTTCGTTATTATGTTGTATAATTATATCATTATTAATTATGTTATCAATTCTGATATCTCGATCAAAGTTTTCGAAAATAACATTTTTCGTTTTTTCAACGACCTTCGCCCAGTCATCTTTTGTGACTTTCTCGCAGGCTTCTTTTAATAAGCTCATCACCTTTTTTGTACCAAATGGCGCAGAAGTGTTGTGGCGGGCTGCGTAACCTTTTATTTGAGCCCAGATTAGCTCAATCGCATTGTACTGGCAATGATAGGGAGGGATTCTGAGAACGCGATGACCATATTCCAGAGCCAACTCATCTATTTCATAACGCGCTTTTGCCGGCTTGTTGTCTTTAACTAATTTGATTAATTCTGCTTTTAGCATTTGCATATTTGCGTCAATGCCGTTTGTTTGTAGCCAAGCCACCAATTCTTCTTTTCTATTGGCTTGAGTAGGTGCTTTCTGTAATTGCACCGAATGATAAGGGGCATTATCCATAAATATTACAGAAGGCTCTGGCAGGCCGGGCAATAGCACATTCTGGAACCACTCTTTAAATGTGGCGGCATTCATTTCTTCGTGATAGTCATTAGTAGATTTTGATTCAAATGCCAGTAAGCCGTTCTCTACGAAACCGTATTTTGCAGAACCGGCGTGGCATATTATAAGCCGGGCCCCTTTACCCATTGGTACTTTCGACGTAGACGCTTGTGTATCATCTGTCCAAGAACGGGAAAGCGTGTGATTGGCGTTTAACCATGTCTCGTCAATGAATACGACGTTATCCCAGTTATCGATCTTTTTCGTTTCCCTTAAAAAAGTTATTCGTTTTAAAATTATATCATAACGTTCTAAAAGAACTTTTCTTTTGTCTGTTTTTTTATATTGAAAACCAATATCTTTTAAAATTATGGATAAATTGGTTTTACCTCCCTTAAACAAATCAGCTGCTTTCAAAGATGCCAAAAGCTTGGTCCTATTAATGTATTCATTCCTCGAATAATAACCATATATATGATTCCTTATTGCATCGGCGTCAAAGGTATCAATATCTGTCACAGTTTTTGTTCTGCGTTTCTTCTTCGGTGTTCGTAAAAGGTTTTCTTCCATACCAGTTGAGCCGAACTTTTCTTTATTAATATTTGATATTGTTCGTTTACTAACTCCAAGCGCTTGAGAAACGCGATCTTGTACCCGTTCGACAGGTATCAAGGGTCCACCATTTTGTCTTTCACGCTCAAAGTAATCTTGAAGCTTGATGATTAGCTCACAGGTTTCACTTTTCAATGTTTGTCCACGTTTCGGCATTATTATACACCAAGCAAGGTACAACAAAACACAATCAAAGTCCAATTTAGCGCCAATGTCAGTATAATAAACAGAAACAGTCAATTAAACGAAAGCCGGGTCACAAGAAAAAACAGAACGGGAAACACAGGAGAACGTGGTCTATGCGCACGAAACGACAACAGACGACTGATTCAGCGTCACAAAATTGCGGCCATGGAGCGCCCATCCATTGTAATATTTTGTAAATTTTGCAACGAGATATGAATTACAAAAGTTTGTTCTAAGAATTTGTTCCAAGATTTACATTTGTTTCTAAGAATAACAAAAGACCCTACATTGGACACTTATTTTTTTACTTTTACGATTTTAATAGCCATTGACCATTATGCTGTGCCAGATGTGGATAACTATTCAAATTGTTTACAATACAACTTAGCTGGTCGTTCTAACAGATCTAATTCTCTGAAAATATTAGTTGTCGTTTAATATGTAGTCGTTTAATGAGGTATGTCGTAAAAAGCAATGTTTTTGATAAGGCGGTCATATAGCATTCAGCCGGGATCTTTGTTCTAGGTTAATATAACCGGTATGTTGTTCTAAACGATGTCGCCATAAACGGTTTTGACTGTATTAACTTTATTACTATTTTCTTTTATTATCAAATTATTCAAAAGAAAAACGCTTTATTGTATAGTATAACGACAAATAAAGTTATTTTTACCTGCTATTTTCGGCACATCACTACAAAAATAAACAGTTCATCTATCCTTGTAACAGCGTAGTATGGTTTTAAAAAAATGTTATTTTCTTATTTATTTAACATTAAATTTAGCACAAAAATCATTTATTTTAAGTTCACATAATGATTTTTTTTTAAGATAATTATTTGTTAATATGGCAAATAAACATATTTTTTTTACGATTTAAATTCAACGCCACTTCAAAGTTATGTCGTCTGTTCGATCACGACCTGTCAGGAGCGCATTCTTTCGCCGACTCCACTGTAGTGTAGTGTAGTGATGTGCGTGCTGTCCTCGACAACTATCATAATACGCTTACTGTGTTATCGCGTTAATATTCAAGTTGCAGCCGCGTGTTATTTTTGTTTTTAATATTGATCCGAGTCAATCAAGTTCTGTTAAAAAAAACGAGTTTTTATTCATCGCCAAGCACGGGCGAAAAATGTTCACGAAAAAATGAAAGCCAAAAAAAATGGGTTCATGAAGGGTCTTTTACAAGTGGCGCGCAACGTGAGGCATCGAAGACCTTTGACATTGTTTTATTTCTAAACTTAAAATGTTAAACATAAAACAATGTTGAAATTTATCGACATATTGTCATCATTAATTCTAATTAGGTCACAGCACTATCGCATTCCTGAGCTCTGCATTCAATTCGCGCGCTATCAGTATACATACTCTCGATACTTTTATCAAATTGTAGTGAAGACTCTGAGAGATCATAATTCGTCTTAAAAAAAACATTACACAGTAATTTACAATTTAAATAAAAAGCATTAGAAGTAGAATTTGATTAATTTAATTGGTTCCACAAATAATTCTAATTTTTTTTATTACACTTAAACTAAATTTACAATCCTAAAAATCACAGGTTTTGAAGCGTACACAAACCAACTTAACATTTTTATATATTATAGGTAACATTTTTATATATTATAGGTAATATATAAAAATTTTAAGATATCAGGCGTATATCAGGTGTTATATTATTTCATTATTCAACGCGGACGAAGTCGAGGTCACCATCTAGTAAATAATATATAAATAAATAAATTTGTCATTATGAAATTCGGTAGTCGATTGCCAAAACATTCAAAAAATTTGCAGGAATGTACTAAGATTTGTTAAAGTAAAACGATCTTGTATAAATTGTTTATATGGGTATAAAGACTTCAATGAAAAGTTACAATTTAATGTTTAACAATAACTTTTGTGTTAAATGATAAACAATTTAATGGGAAAAATACCAAACTGTATAAAAGCGATGGTTTGATAGTCAAGGAGTCTTCAGGGAACAAAAACGATCCTTGACCCAATGTCCTAGTTTCGCGTCGTTGCTAACGCACGAAGGTCTATTACCAATTACAGCGAAGGTGCTTTCGGCCTTCCCACCAATTTAATTTAAATTTTAAATTATACCAATAAGAAAAAAATTTAAAGACTGTTTTTCAACGTTAATAATTTTTATTTTTTTTAATATTATTTTCATTTATTAAGTAGATACTTAAGTACTTTGATATAGGAATTACCTATGATCCTTTTCTTTTTATGTTTTTCTATGCACGTAACTTCGTACGGTTGGTATTTCGGTATAACGTTGTTTATAATCCAGAACAAACACTACGGAAAGCGTCAGTGAAAACCGCATTCAAATCGGTTAAGCCTTTTCTGAGATTAGCTTGCACAAACACACAGACAATCAGACAAAAATTCTAAAAACCATTTTTTTGACTTCGTTAATATAGGTACAACGTGTAAAAATTTATTTTTTGAAAAAATATTCCTTGCTCCTTTACGATTTTTTTATTATATATATGTTGATGAAGACAGTAAGAGATGGTGCGTCTAATTGATGTAGCATAATGGCTACCAACTGGTTTATTAGCTTCTTTTTTTCTCATACAAATATTTCCTAAATAAAATTGCACCTAATGGAACTAACCCGAAAGTAATTAAACTAAATCACCGGACCCCACTTTTTGGTCAATAAAATGTCTTCCATCTTACATAAGTTTATTTAATTTTAACATTTCTCTTATCTTCAGTAATTACATTACCGTGATAAATAAAAAAAAAACCATGAATGTTATTATACTTACATTCCTTACCTATAAAATTTTATACCGACAACTAACACATTTAATTGGGTTTATATGAAATAAAATTACAATTAAATTGTTTTAATTATTGATTCTGACTTAAGAATTCAGTTTAGGATTTCATTTTTAATCGTAAAACACCCAATTCAGCAAGAATATCTTAATTTTATTGCAACTAAAATTCTATGAAATAAATTAATAGTATGTGTTTTAGGTCCGAACCTGTTTTTAACTTATAATTTCTCGCTTTCAAAAAAGGCGCGAAATAAGAGTATTAGCCTTTCAGTTTTAAAATAATGGTCAGTTATTAGAATCACTTAATAAATTCAATTTTAATTTTCACATGCCTTAAAAACTGAATTAGACATATTATTTTACGAGCTGGTGCCCGCGACTTCGTCCACGTTGAAAAAGAAAATATATGAGTAATAATTATTATACGATATCAAAAAACAAATTTAAAAAATCCTATTTGCGCCATCTGATGGGATGAAAATAAGACTTTTTGTCACTGCATCTGCCAGTATTATATTTAATGTCACTATTCACTGACAGATGGCGCTAGAGTTGACGGAAATCGAAATTATACTAAAATTATAGATATTTATATAATCGTGATGTTATATAGCCCAAAGCCTTCCTCGATAAATGGACTCTCCAACACAAAAAGAATTTTTTCAATTCGAACCAGTAGTTCCTGAGATTAGCGCGTTCAACCAAACAAACAAACTCTTCAGCTTTATACAGTGTGTCCCTCGATAAAGTGCAACCCCAAAAGGGGGTGAAACTAGATCAAAAATTATCGACAAAAAATAGAAAAAAAATTTAATTTTTTTTTTATGTACTTTATTGATGAATTAAGATTTTGATTACTCACTAATGACTCTATTTACAAAAAATCGTTTTTTTCCAAAGTAGTGGGTCTATTTTATTAAAATAAAAACGATAATCATGCCAAATGATGTGTTAGTTAAGATAAAATAACAAATAACTCAAAAACCCCTGGTTATCGTGACTTAAAGTTCAATTTTTATACTAAAATTAAAAAAAAATGCTGTTTTTTTCAATAATCTCTAAGAATCTTAAAATTAAGCCCATAATACTAGGTATTTTTATGACTAATTACTATTCTCTATTATAATAGCTTTACAACAAAAAAAAAATCGGCGTTCTAACACAAAAAATACGCTGGCTAAAGATTTTTAAAGTTAACTACTGATTACGTCACCACCCAGGTAGAGATGTTTAGGCAGCGTACTTTTTGTGTTAGAACGCAGATTTTTGTTTTGTTTTAAAGCTAAAATGATAGAGAATAATAATTAGTCATAGAAATATCTAGTATTATGGGGTTAATTTTAAGATTTTTAGAGATTATTGAAAAAAACAGCATAAAAAATGCTATTTTAGTATAAAAATTGAACTTTAAGTCACGATAACCAGGGGTTTTTGAGTTATTTGTTATTTTATCTTAACTAACACATCATTTGGCATGATTATCGTTTTTATTTTAATAAAATAGAATCCCACTACTTATCCCACTACTTTGGAAAAAAAACGATTTTTTGTAAATAGAGTCATTAGTGAGTAATGAAAATCTTAATTCATCAATAAAGTACATAAAAAAATAATTTAAATTTTTTTTTCTATTTTTTTGTCGATAATTTTTGATCTAGTTTCACCCCCTTTTGGGGTTGCACTTTATCGAGGGACACACTGTATAGGGTATAGACATTGTTTATGTTTCCCATAAAATCTCTTGCTACATTCTACTTTATTTTTAATCAAAATCTACAAGCCATCTAATCCACCAACTGTGATAACCAAAAGACATTTCCTATAAACTTAAGACAGTTATTTTATAAAATCAGAAAGTACCTAAATAGACTGAATATAGAATGCGTAACTAGGTCACATTATTGTGACGTGGTATATATACCGTTTAATTAAACCCTTATTAGTAAATCCAGTAAACCTACTTTACGCTTAAGTGAGGATTAAATGTCGAACGAACACTGATCAAGGTGTTTAAATTAAAATTACCAGTATTTGTGTCCCTAAACATCCATATATGTATATAGGGTAAAACAGGTATAATAATAGCTACAAAATTTTAATAGAACTTATTAATAGACGCCAAGACGCCGACTTCTTTACGGTTGCCGTTGATGTTTGACGCCACAATGCCGGCCGCCGCGGTCATCTAGAAGGTGCTATGACGTCGTGTCCATGACGCATGCGTTGCAACCCCCGTCTCTTTCTCGCGTATTGCGCGCCAGTCCTTCCTTACTACGCAACGCGACGCGGCGCCACACGCGGTACTCTCTCTGGGTACAAATATTTACTTACTACAATCACGATGATCGCTGATATACCACCACATCGGCTAATGGAACGTCAACCCTATCCACCGCAACTTTACAAGCAAACCGGCGGCTATTCGACCACGGATGCGTTGAATGGTATTAAAAGCATTATTTACATTTTGTTTTGTATGCAAGCTTATGACGTAATAAATATGTGTACAAAGGATGCAATGCCGCCGCAATTTGGGCGTTCAACGAAAGTTTATGAGCTTCGAAGCCTGTTATAAAGATTTAGATTACTGTTCGTGATCAAATAGCAGAACTGTGGGTGGAAGTGTGGCAGCGATCATAAAGGGCCAGAAAGGGTCGCGCGGAACTCATCTCGGTACCACGCTGCGACTTGTTGCTTTCATATCAAAGTAGCATACAATTTAACACTAAAAAAGTATGTAATAACTAATTGAAAGTACTTTTCGTTTGTTAAAAGCAAAGGTACGTTTTTTAAAACCTACTAACATACTTAAATCAAGGACATAATAAAAAATTTCAGCGAATACTACATTTGTTTTTAAGCTTATTAATTAACTTAAGTTCTGTACTAAGTTGGTAAAAATTGTATTCGGTCTGAGGAAGTAATGTTCACATTCCATCATATTAAAAAAATCATAAGTTCAAAATATTTATAAGTATTTATTTATTAATATTTTAACTTCATACCTACATTGATTACCTATTTATTTATGATAATAAACGAGCGAATGCACCCTATGTAAAGTTACTATGAATATTATAAAAAATAAATAAGTGCATGAAGCGAGCTTGATAAGTACCTACTACAAAAGTGGCCTTACTGCGCAATTCAAATTAGATAATAGTAACCTTATATGAATGAACCTTATAACATAACAGTAGAAAGTCGAAAATGTATTGTGTGGGTTTACGATTTTTAACGCGGGAAAATTTATACACTGTTTCGTCTGGTTCGGGTCAGACGGGTCGAAGTGACCTCTACGACCGACACTTGAATACACTTGCCTATAGAAATTATTGAGTGCTGGCTGATGTTTTGGGAAATCTATTTGACAACGTATTCTATATCAACTGACATTTCATTGTTTTTATTTAACACGACAGTCGTTGCCCTATCAATTTCATATAAAATAGCATGCAAATATCTCACTTTTCCCATGAGATTTCCAAAAATTTTCTTACATGCAAACCTTGTACTGACAATTACGATCACAACAAAAAAAAAACAGCAAAATCGTACGTGTAATTCTCAGGTGATGCTCTTGTCATACATGTGGCAATTGATTTTTATCTATTAGTCCAGTAACCTTATAATACAGACCTTACGTTAAATCCAGTAGTTTTGATTTAAGACCTTGTCCAATGAATAATCCAAGTTTAAGACCTTGAGCGCCGAACGCAACCTTATCATAAATTGAAAAACCGCAAAATTTTCGACTTTACTTTAGTTTTTGGCGATTTTAACCCTGAACGACTAGTTTTTAATAGTTCTTAACTTCCTACTAAGAACGTTTTTAAATTAGACTAAATTTGCTACCACATGAGACTATCTCTTTAGTTCCGATAGTTAAAATTTAAATAATAACAAAACTTTGGGGACGGGTGTAAAAGATACACGAATGCAGGTAACAAAGATGAAACTTCTCATCTATATCTAAGTTACTAAGTAACAAATCTAAGCAACAAAATGAACTTTCACATGAGTAGCCTATTGTAGGAGGGAAGATAAGCTCTGGTGTGTCCGGATCTAAAGAAATGATTTTTCTTGACAAATTTTGTAAAGATCTGTTAGCTATTATTAAGTAACTTCAATGGGTTCAATATAAGAATGAAATTTTTCTTTATTACCTACTAGCGATCCGCCTTCGGCTTCGCACGTATACAATTTTTCTCTCCATAAGAACTTTCCTTAGCCTTCAACGATTTAAAAAATATATGGTTATATATTTTTTAAATCGTTGAAGGCTAAGTTGTTCTCGAGTTATCCGCTGCGATTAATTTTGATTTATATAAAATACTAGTGACCCGGTCCCAGCTTCGCACGGGTGCAAAATAAAAACTATTCTATCTTTTAAGTTGGACCAAATTACACATAGTACGAAATTTTATCAAAATCGGTTCAGTAGTTTAATAGTTCATCGCGCACAAATACATGACATGAAATTTTTATATATTAGAAGATATATGTAGATTTATTCAGTATTAAATGTCCTTTAAAATATAATTCATTATATCTTAAATCTCCAAATATTCTACAGTTATTTATTTATTATTATTACACACATGGTGCTCACAAATATAGTTCTTTATCTATTGCATTAAAACTCGAGCGAAGCCGCCGCTTAACCCCTTCGTCCACTACGAGACTATAGAGCGAGACACATACGAGATTTATCTACTCTATCTCTATTTCGTACGTCCACGGTGTTATTGTGAGAGCGCTCTATGTTGTTTTCTAGATCATAGTAGACTTCTCTACCATAGACTAGTATACACACTGCGTCCACGCTGAGACTATTTTAAATCGAGATCTTACATCGGAGAAACTTAAACATTAAAAATACCGACTATTTCAAGCGTATACGGCAATAAATTTTTTCAACAGACAAACTGTGCAGTTAAAAATCAATAGAGTCTCTTTTTCGCAACACTTTTACATACATTTACATACAGCGTCTCGTAACAAGTTCAATGAATAAGTTGGAAGGAAATTAAAGCGTGTCCGGTGCCCACTATTTCAATTTTCCAGATCAAATTAATAGATGCCAGTTCGATTTAAGCTGCATGTGAGTTCTCCGTATAGTTTTAGTTTACGGTCATTCCGACCTCAACAAACAATAATGTTATTTCCTTGAAATACAATGGAACAGGTATTAAAACGAAAGCCTTCGAAAACTTGCATCGTTGTTTCAGTCTTTTGAGAATAATGAGGAGTTGAATTGTAATGTTTTTTTTTTTGGTTTCTGATGACCTAATCTTTTCTGATGGTATCTCAAACCATTTGCGTTTTTGTTTTAACGAAAATCACCAGGCACCTCTATCCCATTAGGCATTCTAACCAAGTGCCCAAAGCCACGTAATCAATAGAGCTGCCATCGATATCACAAACGGATAATCGTTAGCACACGGATAAATATTGTAACGTGGCAAAATGTAGAAAAGAGTTCTACAGAACTACAGAAAGATACTTCTTCGTGGAACTTAGATAATAACACTAACATAACTAGGTAATTTAGAAAATATTTACTAGGTATTTAAAAAAAACTAAGAGTTCTAAAAAAAGTCTACAGTTCTTCTAAAAACTTAAGCTTAAAATTCTTAAGAATTATTTACTTTTTCGCATTATATGTATTATCCATACTAATATTTTACATGAAAAAGTAACTTACCTTTTCACGCCTTAACCACTTGACCTATTGTCAGGGGTAAAGAGATAAGGATATAAAATAAATAAATAAAATAAAAATAAAAAAGCCTTTATTGCTGTTTCTTTTTTTTACATTCTTACTTAAAATTAATGCCAAACTAAATTTATTTTAAAATATTTTTATTATTTAATGAATCGGCAAATGATTGTCATTCAGCTTGTCTTCCGACAAAGGCCTCCTCTAACGATTTCCACTTATTTCTGTCTTTTGCTGTACGAATCCACATTGGTCCGGCCACTTTCAAAATTTCACCTCCCCATCTTTTGGTGTGCCTACCTCTGACCAGGCCGGAAAATCATGAGATTACGAGATCATAAAATTAGATGAATAAAAAACTTTAATGAATACAAACTTGTGTTGGATAGTCCATTTATCGAGGAAGGCTTTAGGCTATATAACATCACGCTGCGACTAATAGGAGCGGAGCGTCAATGGAAAATGTTGCAAAAACGTGAAAAAATGATTCCTTTTTAGAGCTTTCGTTGCGTTCGCTGCGTAAACGGTTTAAGTTACGCAAAAATCATGTATGATGGAATTGTTTCTCTTTAAAAGTTCTAAAAATAAGGTCGCGACAGCATATGTCAGCTTTTAAGATTTATGGTAATCAAATTTAATCGAAATTAATGCCTTATTTACGAAGGTGTTTTATCAACATGATATTAAATCCTTATAAAAATAAATGCGTTATTCATTACAAGTATTTAATTGTGAACAAAATTGACATCACTTGATTTCAATCAACATCTTAGGAGATATCATAATTTTAAAATAACTCCGCAACAAAATAGGTATGATAACGTTGGGGTCGGTTCAATTCACGCTCGCGCATCACTGGCCGGCCGCCAGTAGCTCTGCGAGGTACAATGCCGCGCGGCACAGACGCGTGGTTGGCTCCCTACGGAATTAATTACTCATATATTTTCTTTTTCAACGCGGGCGAAGTCGCGGGCACCAGCTAGTTATAATATGTAATTAAAAGTAACCTTTTAACATTGTTACTTCTAAAATGTTTAATAGAAATCTTCATTTGCCGACTTGGAAAATTTAGGTCGAGAACGGTGGGCGTCAGTTTACGACATTCCTTAAATTGGATCAACAGTCTACGTTAACTTTGCGTAGCTTGAAATTTACTAGTACAACGTAAGCAAACCGCGTCACGTGCCTCCGAGGCTTCAATGCAACAGACATTGTTATATGATGAAACACTATTAATTTATGTTATATATCACTAATTGTTTCTCTTGTCTTTGCCTCTACAATAACCGTACGTATACCAGATGAGAACATTTCTGATTCTATTTGTACCATTATTGACAGAATCATAAGTATTGAATAGGAATTAATGAAATATTTGTACGAGTCCATAAACATTTGACTTCCGATTAGTATGGTGCAATTAGACCCAGACCTCAACATCCAATCATTCCAGCTCCAAATTGTTCTAGATTTTTGAAAGATATGACATTATCATGTATTTCAAAACTGTCATATATATCATATATGTCGTATAATAGATAACATTTGAAATAATTCAAAAGTTATAAAACGCCGCGTTGTTTACATAGTTTTACGAAACTCGTACCTTAATTTTATTATATAACCCGTACGAATTAACTTGAGACCTGGGCCGATAACGTCATTTTCAATATACGGTGTGCAAAAATCATTTGCACACGCATCAGCGTTGTAGTATTTTTTTTTTAAATTTGCATGAGATTATTAATAAGAACAGAATAAAATGTTCTTGAAATTAAAAAAGAATAATTAGTGATATATATTGTCGTATTCAAGCGGAGTCTCAAGTTAATTCGTACGGACTATACAATTAAACAAACAACGCTAAATGATAACTCGCGGACGCACACGGGTTAATATTAAACGCGAGTTGACTACGAAAGAGAAAGCAAATGATTGATAACATTAAAATGGAGCAGAGATCGTTGTGATCTTAAAAATATTGGATAATAAGCTACAAAAACATGCGATCAAAAAGAATATATTATTATGTATAATTACTAATGCTTCTCCGTGTTATGCTTACGTATTTTTTTTTAATTTTGGTGTTATATTTTTATCTATTTATTTAAATTTTTTAATGCAATAAAAATATAAAATGTATACCTGAACAAATATTTTCATGGGTTAATCAATTTTATTGCCTATGTTAAATTCTTGACAATCCCTCTCACGCAATAGCAAAATACGTTAAGGGTTGTTGGCGTAGGTGTATCATTCCACCCACTCTGCTAAAATGTCAACAAGTTTAAAACTCAATGCTATTACGCCCACAGTACAGCCAATTATTGGCTGGCTTCAAGCTATAGCTTCAAGGGATTAAATAGCTTTTTGAGTTTCTTAAAGGAGCATTTTTGGTATTCCCAAACTCTTTTGTTAAGTTCACTTTAACTTCAAACTTTCACCTTTTTTGCTTTATTGAGTTGAGTTACTGTAAATTAAAATTGTTCATTAGCTAGCTGCTTTGAATTGTGTCATTGATAAAGATGTTGCATTACGCTGAACGCACGCTTTTATGGGCAAAATTATCCTGAATGCATGCTTTTATGGTTTACCAGGGGAAAGTAAAGTTCAGTTTTAATCTTCAATATTACATTTTTGTGTCAATAAAAAGGTATAACAGTTTGTATAAACAAACTCTTTAATTTAAACTTACAAGGCATGAAAGCAAAATGAGATCACGAATATTTTATTATGAATTTTAAAGATCTTAATAATATTTTAGTGAATTTTCTCAGGGGCGTGTCGTAGAGCTTATATATATAAAAAATGGCTTTAATAATATCTCGCTTCAGCGACTGCTCGTTGCTCCCACGCACTTCCCGCCCACCTTTTGTCGATTGAAGTACTGAGTACTGAGCTCTCTCGTTTCTGTTACCACTTTCACACTGCGAGTACTCAAAATATGTACGTTATTATTAAGGGAGTATACATTCATTCAGCTCCATTCGTGTTTTGGTTACACTTACAGTTCTTATAGATCCGCTTCTATCAGCCGCGTACAGCCGTCACAGCGTGCTAACTATCTCCACTGGATGAACGTGGCAAATCAGCCCTGAAAGCGGCGTATCTATGTAGATTTTTTTGCAAATATAACTAAAATATATAACTTTTGTTTCAGTCAGAAAAATGTTGTTTGAAACACACTATGACCATTTACTAAAATTTACTGTTTTTTGTATGACGAAATAATTTAAAATATTGGAAAAACTGACAAATATATGAAAAACTAAAATGTCGTCCGTCCAAACTTCAGCATACAATGAAAGTTTGGCAATATTCTTCGGTATTGAAAAGGGCAAAATTTTGTTCAAAGTAAAAAGTTTGATTTGTACAGGCTAAAGATAAGCATTGCATTTAAAGATTTTTAATAACTGGCTTCTCCGATTCAAAAGAATTAAAATATGAAAACTTTAATCTGTAATTTTATGGTATAAATTTTGTCAATGACATGGTTTATTTTACATTTATATTTTCTAATGTTGACACAGGCCACAAAATGAGCTATAAGCTATTACGCCACCCTATTACGGATTGGCAGGACTGTATTCTGTATTAACGTGTGTTTGTCTAAATCTCGCATGAAATTGTAAAATCTGAAATGTGAAAGATTTATCAGGATTCAAAAAATCCACGGCGGGTGGTTGTCACCTCAAGTTTTCTCTGAATTGAGCACTTATGTCGCGCTCTACGTGTGCTCTTACACTTCGAGCTCTTATCGTCGTTGTCAAACCAAAATCTGCTATGGCACTTTTTTGAGATTTCAACATTTTGATATAAAAAACTGATGTGCTTTATGAGCATTATTGGTCGAACTACGACCTCTTAATAAAATATGCTATGTCCAGCAGCTAGAATCTGTAGGCAAAATTTACTCTATTCTCAAAATAATAAATAAACTATTAAATTTTCATCTTCATAAGACAAATAAGAACCCTAAGTTTCAAATATATATATATTTTTAATAAACCTTTATGTAAAAATTTTCAGGAAAACTTTTTTTGACAATATCTCAAAAGTATACTTTTTGCACATATTGTGCACATGAATGTATAATAAAACTTTTTACATAATATAGCAGAACAAAATGATTATTTATCAGTTTTAAATATGTTGAAAAATCGCGTTTGCTGAGAATGATTAATAATTCAATTTGGTCTATTGGGTCGCTCGAAGTATCCAGAATTCCTCCCTGTCTATTTATTTCGTATTGTCTTATATTCAACACTCAACACTCGTAAATACGGTAACCGTCCGACGAACGAAAGTATGCAATACATTATTCATACAACATGATACACATTCGTTCACCAACAAACGAGAGTTATGAGTTGGTAACATGCCGATTGTTATTTGTAGTTTTCTATAAACAATGTTTGATAGGCCTATATATTTTTACATATTAAGTATTGGAATTTTAAAGTGCTATCTTTTTCTTCTGTATATACAAGATTTATTATAGATTTCATTTATATAAATAACTAAACGGATACTTACACCAAAGTTACACGTAGTGCTTAAATAATTTTATATTATACAAATAAATATATAATTTTAAAAACAAAACTAAAAAATATAAAGTAAAATGTGTAGGTAATTAATCTCATTTCGCGAATTATTTTTTACTTTCACAATTTTTATACGCGTCGTGATTTCTTAACGAAAAGTCCGATGAGGCACTGATTGATTGTGAAACTATGATATGAATGTTCATTATCTTTCGATTCTACCTATGTTTTGATTGTTCGAATTTATAAATCAGTAACAAAGCACCAGAAGTAAAGAAAGTGTTACAGTTATCATCTGTGTGGTTTAGATAACTAAAATAAGTTTTTTATGGGGAGTATTTTACAGCTATTTCCTGGAATCCGAATCCGAGGAACGTGACCTATTTTCTGCTTCATTGAATTATCTACTTACAGGCTTTCCGTCGAGCAATGCTACGTTTAGTTTTCTTTTTAGAACTTATAGTTACTATTACTTACTATCTTGACAATAAGCATTTCCATAACTTTAAAAGTTATGGAAATACTTATTGTCATGACTTTTAAATTTGTCGAAATAATTTATATGTTATGCTCTTATGTTGATATGTTATGCTTTTATAGAGTTTCTTTGAATATAATATAAAGAAATATTAATAATAATATGACATTAATTAACAACATAACAAGAGTATTTCTTCAACAAAGTTTGTTGAAAAATGTGTCATCATATTGCGCGATATTTTCTTTTTACCTTTTTATTTCTTTACCTCTTTTTTTTTCTCCTTGTATTTATATCTCTTGCGGTGTCAAATATGTTAGTGTCTAATGCCCGTTTTCAATTAAGTACCTCTGGTTACGGATAGATAGCCATCTCCGATAACCAGTAACATTTTATCTATCTTCAATTTGGGTTTCACAAGCTCCAGTAACAGCTATCTATCTTTAGCTAAGAGGCGATAACCGATATATCTCAGCCCTACCGTACGTTCCTTTGCAAGCATATTTACTATGAAACGGGAAAAAAAACTCACTAAACTGGACCTAAATAAAATTGTTATTGTTACCTATATATTAAGCACTACATAATTTACAACTTGATATATTAAATAAATGTTATTTTGTTAAAAAAGTACCATTATTTATAAAAAAACTGCTTGATTGGAAATGTCAGAACGGAACGTCTCTTTAATTTTTTGACATTTATTAACAGCAGTGAAATTGGTCACAGTGGTCTGTGGTTCACAAACACAAAATCTCCACATAAATTATTTTGTATTTGCATTCCAATAACATAAAAATCAACTAAATTACTATTTGTTTGAATTCCATTAGTAAAATTATTAATATTTAAAGCATATTTCAAATATAAATATTACAAAAATAAGACGTAAATTCATAATCGTTAAGTATGGCCATGTAATTAATTCTTATTTTATATTTTTTTACTTGAAGTAATTGCTGATCTTCAATATCCCATTCTTCAATCTGTTCAAGAATATCGATATCGGAATCACTTTCATCACTGCTCGTCATAGTTTTAAAATAAAAAACTAACTCAAAATTTTATCAGTAATGAAATATTTTTGAAAGTTTTCTGTATGATCGCTGAAAATCCACGGATAAAGCAAATCTTAACTACAGTAATTTGACGTATCTGAGGTTAGCTGTCAAAACATTATAGAAAAGCACAGTGCAGATATCCCATACAAAATTCTATCCACAGTAGACAGTAAGCCCTCCGATGGATAGATACTATTGAAGATAGAATTTGCTATCTATCTGTAGTTTATTGAAATGGAAAAACGTGACAGTAGATAAAAGTTGTTACTGTAGTAAGGCAAAACGATGGATAGATAGAATATTGAAAACGGGCGTAAGTTGAAAGGTGTATCGTCAATAATAAAGAGATTGATTATGCGTCGTTTGTCGGTGTAACACTGGTGAAGGGACCGTCTATCAGGGTCAGTGGACCTTACAATACGATGGGTAGAGAACCTTTATCCTTTTCTGTGAGTCTTGGCCATTTCATTGTCTGCAGTGTCCGCCATCTGTCCTGGTATTGCGAGATAAGGCCTGTCCCCTACCATTAAGAGTTAATACCATTAAGAGTCCTCTTTAAGCTTTCAACCCAATAGACTACAGCGAACATCGATGACAGCGAAAAATGAATACCTCACTTGAGTATACAAATTCGCTGCTGAGTGTTACAGGATTAAAGATAAGGCGAGAATATAGAATAGGCTCTGGTCATACTTTACTCGCACACCGAAACACGACAGCAGATGTGCTATTATTTCACATTCAATGTAAACAGTTATATTAAATGTGGTAGGGTTAAATTTTACGAGACGTTAAGTTTGACGTTTGAGCTTATAATTAAAATGCGTAGCGAAGCTCAACTAGTTTGTTTATTATGAGAAAATTAATTTAATCTGAACACAATTTGCCGTTTAATTCATATTACCTACTGAGACAGAGATCCGAGCAAGCTCCGTAATAACCGTATTCATTTGATATTAATTGAGACACGACGCGCGGAGACCGTATCGCTAGGCTCTTTGTGCTATATGAACCCTAATTATATGGACTTGCAAGGTTAATTTGGTTTTATGCATTTTTGCTTTATAGTGTCGGGAGAACAACCGATTACTTATACATTTTTTATAGGAATGTGTAATGAATTTGATGTTTTTGGTGTGTAACATGTAAAAATGCCAGCAAAAAATCGGGAAAAATCGGATTTTATTCGAAATAAATCAAGAATATTAATGTTTAAACGGCAATTAATTCGTAAGTAATTTGAACAGGAATTTTTAAATTGTCAAAATCATAGAAACATTGGAACATAGAGAGGCCATAACAACGACTTACCGAGGTGAGATGTCAGAAGTTACACATCATAATAATATGCGACTACTCTAAGGCTCTTTGTTTATTATTATTGCAATTTTAAGACTATGATTACTACTCAATTAAATTGAGAACCTGGCGCAACCAGTTTCAAGAATGCCTTTTGAATATGAAAATTAAAAAGAAATCAAATTAATGATCAACTAAACCAAAATGGAGATAAATTTACAAAGCTTTCAGACCTTATTTAAAGATTTACTTAAATTATGAAAGTTTCAAACAACCAATAAAAGCCGCCCGTCGAGTTGTTAAGTCATGTCGTCGGTATTATGAATTAATATAAATAAATAGATCTGAAGCAAAATAAATAACTATAACAAGGCATTGTATTGAATCTATTATACAATAATCGTAACAATAGAACATGAAACATGATAACAGGAAAATTTTACTCTGGTATACAATAAGTATTCATAAAAGTATCTTTACTTTAACTAAATCCTACCAGCAACCGGCTATGCTAACTGTATGCTCAATAGGGTTGATTCTATTAAAAAAGCTCAATAGATAGACAAACAGTTATAGTTCAGCTTTTTTTTACAATCAAGCCCCCATAAGTTAAAAATTAAAGTTAGATGCGATACTTGCAAGTGAATTAGCTAGACAAGTATGTGCTAGACGCTTTACACGCGAGAAAGTTTTCTTTTATGGTACAACTGGTGAAGTCGAACGAATAAACAAGAAGTGTACATGATTTCTGAGGAAAACTGTTTACAAAGTGGAAACTGTTTAATCTTTCGACCTCAGAACAAACTGTCATTATCATAGATATTGTTTATTTATAACTTTTATATACACGTTATAAATGTTATTTAATTGAGTTGAGATGTTGATTTTTTTTATTGCATTTGAAGACTTTTATTTTCGTATCACATTTATTTTTCCGTTTATATTATTCAAATAAAGTAATAATATTACATTTTTATTAGTATTTAAATTAAATAATACCTATTGTAATAATGCATATCAAATAATGCTTTTGTCAATTGAATTTTAAAAGTTTTTTTTTTTGTAAGACTAGTAACAATGATATAATAAAATGTCAATAGAAGCTTCGCAGAAATCAGTTTAATCGTGAATATTATAAGCGTGAACATATTTATTAGGGTGCACAGCGAAACGGCCTCATCGGCACACAATATCGGCACGTAAGCGGAATATGGCGGAATGAAACGTTGTGATGTGCCTACAAGCTCAGCGGAGATTAGCCCCGATCTGCCGCCGTGTACCACGCAAATATATTTTAGATCAGATTGGCCGTACACGGTAGCATTTTCACAAACAATCCGGCGGACGCACGGCTTAAATATTAATCGTTGCGAATAAATTGCCTTTTCGAATTAAATTTATTGTAAGTGCATAGCGTGCCTTTCTGCTAACAAATTGTCATACCTACTATGTTTGTCAAAGCATCACTATGAAAAAAGTTAATCCGTCACTAGTCTTTTCGATTTTAAAATTGTATATAAATAGTCCAGGAAAATTTACTAACAAATCAAAATTCAAGTCCTTTAGAGGCACTTATGATAGTTTCTAGAATAAATAATATAATATCTGTAGAAAGGGCTGGAAAGAAAATGTTTTTCTCAAATGATACAAAAATGGTAAGTTACAAAAAAAGGTTTTAGACAAATATTGTAGACAAACAATCGATATTACATATAATCTAGAAACTTATACAAAAAATTCCCCTAAGCCTTTTGGGAATCAAAAATTTATTGAAATCAAACGGGAATCGACTTATTTCAAATTGATATCAAAGACGATACCTGTACCCAAGAGTATGAGTTCCGATCTTTTCATTTAAGATGCAGAACTCTAAAATGTATAAAACTTTCAGAGCTGAAAGGTGAGATGTATAATATTAACTGGTAACAACACCGCATCAGGAATATTCAATGCAAAATCTTAGACGAGTTCGCATGCAAGATTGCCAAATCACTTCTCGAGAGTTTGAAGTTTTGAATCGGAAAAGCGGCTAACTTACTTGGACTGGTGCCGCCATTTATATGGTTTAGTATTTTATTCATTTGAAGATTTTTTGTAGACTTTTTGTTCAACCGTTTTATGTATACTTAGCTAAACTAATTAAAGTAATTATTTGATTAAAAGTTTATCTCATTTTCGACATCAATGTACATTTACTCCCAAAATTTCTACGGTAATGGGTAAGTCACTACTTAAATACCTACAAAATGGCATCAAATTATCGAACAGAATAACACATATTATAATCAAACAAAAGTAAAAAAAAAACCATGATAAAAATATCTTGAATTTTTATATAAAACTAGTGACCCGCTCGTGATAAACTCTCTTTCCATTTAAAATGGTTTAAAACCGATTTAAAATCGGTAGAGCGGTTTTATAGTCCATAGAGGACAAACATACTTACATTTATTTTTATTTATATAGTTTCCTAAAAATGTTTCCCCGACCTATTATATTATCTTAATATAGTTTCTATAAATCTGTCAAGTCATTTCATTCCCATTTGAGCTGCCGTCTGTATCTGTACGCAGTCATTATGGGACTAGTGTAATAAAAATGAGTCATTAAAATCAATATCACCCTGTTAAGAATTCCTAATTTCTCGGAATCTTATACGGATAAGCTTCTTCTCTTTGACAGCGATAAGAGTAATTTAATATATACTAAAGTCAATGCGAGCGAGATATCTGTTGAAAGTTAAATTATCTTATCTGTTATTGACATTTGAACGGAAGCTGTTTTAGCCTTGCTCGCATCGTCTACATCTGTGTCATCGTCTGTAAACTCCAATGTAAACACACAACGAAATGGAAACGTTTGGTTTTTCTTATGTGATAATGGGTAGCAGACAGGATATTAGAGGACAGGACAGGATACAGTAGTTCACATATTTATTTTAATTTAAATCTAATTGTAGAAACAAGCAAAATTCTAGTTATGCATTCAGTGTAATAAATTTTTCAGTATATGTACCTACTTAAAATAAAACTTTTATAGTTATAAAAAATGTTATTCGTTGCTCAAATTATGTGTTGAAGTTAATAAACATTCTAGAGTATAGTGTCAATAGTGTTGCGTATAGATATTGCTTTTTTATATTTATATTTTAGTATTTGAGTCCAATTTTTTTTTATTATAGTAGAAAAATATTCTATTTTTTACAAGAAACACAAGAACCGAACAAAACAAGAAATTTACCTTGATACGATAAGCATAAAAAGTTACGGCATTATAAGGTGTCCTCGTGGTATGATATTAACAATTTTAGTAATGTTAATTAAATAGTACCATTTTAATCAACATGCTTACATATGTATATAAATACTAATTTACACGTCTCTACCTCTAAAGGCAGAGACGTGTAATTAGAGCGTTTATAATAATTTATATATAATAAATAATAAGCGTTTAGACGCATCTGCTCGTTAGAAATTAAATTGCCCTTTTGACTGTAAGTAGCACCTTTAAGTATATTATAAAAAAACACCTTTCGCAGTAGATATTTTGTGAGAAATTCCAAGCATTTTATCCACATAAGACTTGACTGCTTAAGCTACCGTGTTTTTAATTGAGATAGCGAACAAATACCGATCGACTCATCACGTAGTTGCCTCTGGGGGATCGCGCGGAGCATCCCACGGCCCGTAAATAACCAATTATCGAACCGTTTAGGTCCTGATTTCGCTTTTTTCTTCAGTCGCTGTACTAATTGAGCAATAAATTATTGCTATTTCCTTATTTCTTCCTGCTAAGTGCGTTGTTTTGTTTGTGAATTGGGTATTTGGTTTAAAATATAATGTGAGAAGAAATAAATATTGTTTACATTAAAAATATATATATTATTTTATTGAGTAACAAACAGACATATATTTTTTGCAAAATAATAATAACTAACAAAACTAATTTATAATTCAAGACCTATAGTTTCATAATTTATACAAATTATACATATATTATTAAGTCATAATATAGTAAATCATAATAAAAATAAATAACAAAAAATCCAAACCCATTTCCTTTTAGTAATCAAATGATAACTCAATGTTTTTGGGAAGTGATTCTCCAAATAAGTCAATAATTAAGATATTATTGTTAATACAGTTTGCATGCACGTCTCCTAAATAAATAATAATAATCTAAGTTTTTTCTAATAGAAAAAAAAGAATTGATTTTAAGACTTAGGTGAAGCGGTGACATCTATCGTATTTGGGTAGAACTGCTTGGCGATATGCCTGTGCAATTTACAACATGAAAATCCGTTAAGTAGTTGTTGAAATCATCACGAACATTCATACTTACAAACGCGACGAGGGATTTGTTTTATTATAGTATCTATGGATGTGAAAGGTTATATAATTTATAAGCAAACCTCTGAATAAGAAGTAAGTGTGTGGAACGGGTGGAATCAGTACTACATTTTAATAATGAAAAGACTGAAATACAAATAGATTTCTATTTGTTGTTTGTGTTCAATCGCTTGTACTGAAGCACGAATGCGGCGGCAGTGTAAATGAAAGAACGCCAACAAACAAACATTAGTTAAAATGAACGCGAGGATGAAGGCTTCTTTTGCTGTAGCAATTGCAATGGGCGGATGCTTTTTAATTTAGCCCCCTCTCTATTATTAAAAACTGAAGCTTGGCCTTTTCGAAAGCCAACTAGTTCATTTTATTTTTTCTTTTAAATGAAAGTTATAATTCTTGAAATGTTCGTTACAAGTAAAACCTTTTAATGTCTTTCGAAACATTTTATTACTTATCTTAAAATTAATAAAACAATATTTTTTAGATAGTTTGATTTGATTGGTATTTTTTTTTTACATAGACAACTTAAATTTAATGTAGATTTTAATTAACTAGTTTTGAGCTCAGTCATCGCTACTTACGCTGACTAAAAGTAAAAGTCACTAAGTATTTATCTTAAATGAACTTTTAGCTTCAATTTCCATTCCGATCTGTTTCCATTTATATTTTGTTCCCATGTGGAGAAAATTTAGTTCTTTAGCCAATCAATAGCCTTCATCCAAAGCTGCGAAGGCATGGAAAAATAAAAATAACTCACTCTTTGAAGCCGTCTGGGGAACTTAAGGCTCTCAATGGAAAAAAAGTGTTACTTTATCTATACAAAAAGCATTCCGTACAAGTCAAGAAATTGAACACATAGAATAATAAAATATAAGTCTACATTTCAGTAAGCATCGATTTCAATTTATTTTTCCGAATTTATATGATTATTTTATAACAAACATATCACTCGAAGATAATCACATTGTATTAACAATTATCATTGTTGTGCAAATAATAGATCACGATTTCACTTTCTCTAATAGTCTGTCCCACGTGATGGTTAAACGGCCCACACTCAAGACATTGTTCACCAATAGACAAGTCTACCATACTTTCACAAGATTGTATTGAGAGATTTCGTTTTCATATCCCCTTCATTCTTATCTTATACTAGCTGTTGCATGCGACTTCGCCCGCGTAATTTTATAAAATTTAGCCTATATTACTCGCTGATAATGTAACTATCTATAAGTGAAAGAATTTTCAAAATCATTTAAGTAGTTTTTGAGTTTATTCCTTACAAACATACAAAAATACATATCTTCTCTCTTTATAATATTAGTTAGTATAGATTATACTAGCTTATATTATACTTCGCCCGAGGTGCAATTTTCATATATAACTAACCTTCCCCGTTTATCCCTCTTTCCATATCTGAAAAGCGAATTAAAATCTGTTTACCCATTCTCGAGTTTCTGTAGCGTACATAAACCAACTTAACATTTTTATATATAAAAGACTAGCTCCCGGCTTCGCATGGATGCAAATTTTTATTTAGAAAAATCTTCCTCGTCTAACGTTCTTTCTATTAGCAAAAACCGCATTAAAATCATACATTTTATACATAAAATCATTAAAATCATACATCATACATTTTGCATAGTTAGATAGTACATGCAGAGGGACAGACGCCGGGAAGCGACTTTATTTTATACTATTTAAATATTTCCGAGGACATGGTAAAGAAAAATGATTAAATATGGTCCATATTTTCAAAATGAACTTCTTATCCTAAACCAAGATCCCATAGAACTTACGATTTCACATCTTACAAAAACCTCACTACTCATTCGGGTGTTTCATCCTTATATGGTAAGTAATAATCGATGCTTTATGTGGTGATCATATTTCTTGATGTCATTACAATGGAATGATTTATTAAATGTACCTTTCAGTGAATAAATTTATTGACTGCGACAATTGGCGAACATCTTCATTTTGTTTTAAATGGTTTATATAAGTTTTATTGTGTTTGTACTGAAATGTACTTTGCGCTTCCTTCTCGTTTACCGAAACCTCGATAAATTGTCAGAGGGAATGAGTTAAATACAACAAAATAACATTTCACATTCAGAAATTACTTTCAAAAATTTACTTTATCTTATTATAATTCAAGTATCATTTCATACTCAAATGTAATAGTGATTCTCTTATTGCGTTCTTTAAACTATAATCCTAGTTTAAAATAAATTGTCATTGGAAGCCGTGAAATCGTTGTTTTCATTAAAAAATATACTAATCTAAAAGTTTTCAGTTTAACAATATGTACTCAATTAAACATCAACTAGATTTAAAACAGTTTTTAACATTTACGAGTGTATAAAACTAAATTAACATAAAAATGAACATTTAGGGTTGTCAAATATTGTTTATGGAATTAAGATTGAATTTCTGTTTATTCCTGTTTTTATATAAGGTTGCTTTTGATCTAAATGTGAATGTATAATCTAATGAAAGAAAGAAAGAAAGAAAGAAAGAAAGAAAGAAAAAAATAATTGTTTAAAATGTTCTTACAAATTAAATAATGACCTATACACATCCTGCCATTAATGTTAGTGGCATACAAATATTGTTTGTTTGTTAAAATTAACAATTATTTAAATTATATATACTAATATAACATAATGTCTTACTAATACTAATTATAAAATGGAATCTTTTTGCAACTAAGAAATATATTTCCTTCTTTTTCTTCTATTTGCATGCATTTACTACGCCAGACAACATCATGTTTTGTTCAAAATAAACATCTTGTGGTTTTAATTAAAATTGACAACCCTGTCGTGTTGGTGTTCGTAAAATAGCGAGGGAATTCGCTTACACAACAGACTTTTGATTTAAAGCTCGCTGAAATTTTTATCACGATCTCTCTTGCAGCTCCGTAAAACGGAGACTAATGTTCTGGTTAACGTATTCTGAAACTTTAAAATTTTACCTTATTTATAACTTAATTCTAAGTTTAATTCTGAAAACTGATCTAAATACTTACAACACGCCTACTGTACGGGCAGTAGAGTTATAAAAATATTGTATTTTTTTATCTTTTTTTTATTAAATTCGACATACGGGCTGATGTTCCACTTGATAGTAGGTTGCTACCGTCGCCTATAGGTAACACAAGAAATGCCAAAGGTGCTGCAAGTGCGCTGCCGACCATAGCAGGGTTAAGGAATTGAAATGGGATAAAAAAACATATAATCCAAAATCCAAATTTTTCAAAGTTCGAGGCATCTTCTGGGTGAGCTCACTCTATCATAGGCCGCTCATCTTCGCTACACGGCTGGATGCTGGCCAAGAGCCTAATTTAAAAAAAAAATGGGCTCTGGGATCTTTTAAATCTTACTGTTGAGCAAACATGCTATTATTTCACGGTGGTCTTCTGTGAGGAGGTTACCTACCGCCTCCAGACGGACTGCCCAAATGACTGCGAAGCATATTAAACCTTACAAATATTAATTATTTCTCTATATCTAAATGATAATTTTCAAATTTTGATATTCTTACTTGGTTCGAACCATGCTTCACCGTCTACTTCGCTTAGTGGGCTTATCCTTACATAGTATAAATTGAAGTCGCTTTCCGCGCCTGTCTGTCTATATATCCACTCACTCCTTCTAAACAACGCAATGGTTTATGATGCGGTTTTCACTAATGGAAAGAGCGATCAACGTGAAGTTGTATATAATTGCCAGAAAAAATGGAATCCGTTCGAAGCCAGGGGTGGACCGCTAATCTATCTATCTATACAGGGTGTCCCTGGAAGTATGGATCAAATCAAACAAGAGCATCGAGGGATCAATTCTGAACATTTTAGGCCTAAAAGTTCTTAATCGATTTTGTATGGTTAAAAAGTTATAATCATTTATTACTTTTTTTCCTTGTATTCACTAAAGACGACAAAAAATTTCATAAAAAAATTATTTGTAGGCCTATCGGCGTCATTTTTTTTTAGTATGCTACAGAAAAGTGCACCTTTCCAGGAATGGTATTGAACTGTAGCAAATAAACATATGTAAAAAATAAATAAACATTTAATGTACAAAATGAACTTTGACAAAATTTTGTTCAATATTTAAGCCTTTACTGTAAAAAAAAACATGTTATGTAGAAAATTGGCCACATATCACAAAAACTTGTCTGTTTTCTGCAGATTCCGGTGACATCAAAAAGACTCGGTTATTGTTATAATTTAAGAAGTTGTGATGGTATTTGTACAAAAAGTCTCGATTTCAAATTTTTTTTTCAAGATTATTTTCAGTCAGACATGGTTTACTATCATTATTAAATATTATTTAAAGTTTGTCTGAGTGCTAGACCTTAATAATAACAGTTTAAATGAAATAAAAGAATTTTTTTGTAATCATCATCGATGTTTAGTAATCATATAATATTTCATTATTATGGTCTCAAAGCGGCAAAAAAGCGGGGGTGAAGGAGGTAAGGGACAGCGAACAAAGGGAACACTCACAAACGCTGGTAGAATTTCTTTAGTGACCCGCTTGCAGCTTGTAACTTACGTGCTTATTTCATATTTCTGTGTGTTCTTACGATATTTAACCGATTTTTGGATTTTTCTTCTTGGATCTCTTTTTTGCTTTTATTTTGGACACTGTTTGATTTGGTTGCATGTTACACTGTTGCACTGTACGTACATGTTGCACTATTTGATTGGAAAATGCATATCTGCATATTCACGACTATTATATGAAGTCATTTTGACGCAACCAAATCAAACAGTGTCCAAAATAAAAGCAAAAAAGAGATCCAAGAAGAAAAATCCAAAAATCGGTTAAATCTCGTAAGAAGACACAGAAATATGAAATAAGCACGTAAGTTACAAGCTGCAAGCGGGTCACTAAAGAAATTCTACCAGCGTTTGTGAGTGTTCCCTTTGTTCGCTGTCCCTTACCTCCTTCACCCCCGCTTTTTTGCCGCTTTGAGACCATAATAATGAAATATTATATGATTACTAAACATCGATGATGATTACAAAAAAATTCTTTTATTTCATTTAAACTGTTATTATTAAGGTCTAGTACTCAGACAAACTTTAAATAATATTTAATAATGATAGTAAACCATGTCTCACTGAAAATAATCTTGAAAAAAAAAATTTGAAATCGAGACTTTTTGTACAAATACCATCACAACTTCTTAAATTATAACAATAACCGAGTCTTTTTGGTGTCACCGGAATCTGCAGAAAACAGACAAGTTTTTGTGATATGTGGCCAATTTTCTACATAACATGTTTTTTTTTACAGTAAAGGCTTAAATATTGAACAAAATTTTGTCAAAGTTCATTTTGTACATTAAATGTTTATTTATTTTTTACATATGTTTATTTGCTACAGTTCAATACCATTCCTGGAAAGGTGCACTTTTCTGTAGCATACTAAAAAAAAATGACGCCGATAGGCCTACAAATAATTTTTTTATTAAATTTTTTGTCGTCTTTAGTGAATACAAGGAAAAAAAGTAATAAATGATTATAACTTTTTAACCATACAAAATCGATTAAGAACTTTTAGGCCTAAAATGTTCAGAATTGATCCCTCGATGCTCTTGTTTGATTTGATCCATACTTCCAGGGACACCCTGTATATATAAAAATCTCGTGTCACGATCTATGTTCGCGATAAACTCTGAAACTACTGAACCGACTTTGATCAAACTTCATAAGTATCTGTTATTTGGTCCAACTTAAAAGATAGGATAGTTTATATCTCATTTTGTTTATTTTTCTTTAATTATATAATATTATTAACATAGCGCCATCTGTTGATACTTATTCAATAAAGCAATTATTTATCTGTGAGTTCCATAAGGTTCTCACAGGTGGCGGTTTAAAGTAATTTATCGGCTGGATTGCAAAAAAGTACCCCGGGCGAAGCCGGGAGCGAGCCACTATTTACTTATATAAATTACTAAACTTATTGTTAGCGTCTACTATTTATGTCGACTGAAGTTGATTGAAAAGTGCTCTGTGTTATTATTACAATACGAAGTTCGTTGACATTGATTTGACATTAGAATATAAAGTAAGTTGACATTGACATTTATGTGATGTTTCAAAAGATTCATTCATTCATTCATTCAGATCTATTCTATGGTAGGATATAAAAAGATATCAGTTAGTCAGTTGACGTCCGGTGACGGTTCTGACGTCCGGTAACGGTTCTAAAGTCCCTTCAGGACTGAACCATACCCATCTCGAGTTGGAGTTTTAGTGCGGTAAGAATCCCACATAACCTTATGACATTTGTCTTTGCATGCGGTATTTGTCATAAGGTACTTTTTGAGTTTCTTCGCTCGTAAAAAAAAAAGTTGAACGAACGCGAGTAGTAGTAGGGCAGCCTAAGAGGGGAATCGTGCTGATTCTTAATCTGACGATTATTTGGATGATGATTTTTTTAATACAGCGTGTACAAACTTTTGAACGCCTGTAGACGCTCACCCCACCGCTGAAAAGAAAAACATCATATAAAATTTTTTTCTTCCTTCCATCTAACCTTCAAAATCCAATAAGTCCCCACGACGCTCGAGTGACTCGAGGTCGATGTGAGTACGCACACCTTATGGTTGGAATTGTGGTTCTGATGTATCGGTCGGTCAATAAAAGTGTTGGGAGTCAACATAAAGTGGTTTAATTAATGTACCTGAAGTAGAGGGTGCTAACATTATTTATAAGAAAAATATACAATATCTCAAAAGAAACATCGAAATCGATTTTGTCGTCATAGGTATTGAAAAAGTACACAATCAATGGACAACAATCATCATCTCGTTCAAATATTGTCTTTCTGAATACGAGTCTTGAATATCCGAGTATTGACATAATATAGCAAATAACGAAAAGTCTGTGTAGGTATACATCCAACACCTAATCAAGAATCTTCCCAATAAGCCAAAGGTCCATCCGAAGCCTAGAAAGCATTTTTTTTTTATTTGTGCCTGCTGAAATTTATGTTGCATCATGAAATTACAATAGCACGCGTGCCATTGATTTGCCTTCCCTGCTCTACGGTTGACTCACTGTAACCATTTCTTTCATTAAAAACATAAATCAGTCATGTCTGTTCCGGTTAACTACTTATAAAGCACCCAAAGGATTTTAATTCAGTTTTTACTTGTGGAAGGAGGGTTAGGTAAACGAGGAAAAAATAAATTGCATCCCAAGCGAAGCCGGGAGCGGATCGCTAGTATAATATATTTTGTGAATTATTTTGTTAAAACGTAATTTAACCTTATTACAAATAAGCGCTCTACAGTAAAGTTTAAAGACATTTTTATCGTTTTCCCCAATTGGCTAAATCGCTTTTGTTATTAAAAAGTCTCAACGGACAAAGCCCAAACCTCGACTGACTCATATGCACAGATTTGTTTACGTTTGGTCGAGCATTAGTGAATGGAAAATTGTTTAGGTAGATGCCGCTAGTAATCCGTTTGTAGCAAGTGCGTCGCACACATAGGACTGAGTGAGTCAACACAACACAACTAAACAACACAATACAGCAGTTCGTCCATATCCTCTGTAGAGATAAGGCACGTGTTCATCCGCCCCTTACCATCGCATCGTCGACACCAGCTGTAACCAAGCAAGCGCTTTTACGACCCGAAGGTAGATTTTTTAAATGAATTTTACATTAAACCAGTGTTGGGTTGATTAAAAATACATTTTAGGATTTGTTCATTTAGTGAAATACATTTTTCGTATTTAACAGTGTTAAATAGTGGCAAATTATATCAAGTTTTCCTGCCATATGTTTGGGGATAGCCAAGAAACTAGTTTTCTTGTACATTTTTCTCAAATACTGCAGAAACGGTTTTTATACTTCTCATATGAGTAGAAAATCGGTGCACTTATCAGCTATCAATTCGCGAGTGAGAAGCTTTGAGGTTATAAGAGTTGTTTATTCCTTTATTCCTATTTTGAGTGTGTTACGATCGTATTTGTAAGGAACACTATTGCACATTTAATGCGTAGGTATATATAATCCGATATTTTCATTGTAAACACACATGCAGTTGTTTTTATGTTACTCTTTTATGTATTTTCTTTGTAAACTGTATTAAAAAATTAATAATTTTATTTAGCTTCATCGTCGTCGTCATTATCAGCATGTCTCTATCTCCACTGCTAGTTGTAGGCCTCTCCCAAAACTCGTCACCACGCACAGCCTTCTGTCTTTTGCATCCAGCCGCTTCTTGTGAAGCCTTTCAGGTCCTCCGTCCACCTGGCCGAGGGTGTCCCTGGCTGTGCTTTCCAATCCGTAGCCTCCATTCGAGAACTCTTCTACCCCATTGGTTATCAACGTGCTAATTCGCTTGGAATATCTGAGCGATTTCTATCCACCAAAAAAACTTTGAGCATTGCTCGCTCCATAGCCTGCTGAGTGACTTTTTAGCTTTTATCATAAATTTCAACTGTGTTTAGAAAATTTGAAATTCTAATGAACTGATGAATTCACTTACTTTTGTTCTAAATTAAAGGTCTGTTTTTCTGTAACATCTGTAACAAGGCTTCCAGGCAAGGCCCAGGCATGTACGAGTATCGGGAACGACCCTTTAATTAACCCTAATTAAAGGGAAAAGTTCATTTTACTGATACACAATTAACACTGAAATAATTAACATAAATCAGGTTATAATTATCCTTTATCCTTTTAAAAAAATATTTTATTTAAATATTTAATGTACTTAAAGGTTGTCAGAAAGGCTGATGAACCACTTGTTAATAGGTGGAGTTGTTCCATACTCGTCCCATGAAAACTCATCCCAAAGGTATAATATCTATGTTCTGTTACGGAAGGTGGCTTCCATCGCTTCTTATGCTTCGCCACAGGTACTGCAATTGCAAGGGATAAGTGATAGAGAAATGGGCTTTGGCATCCCTTACTTACTCACCAAAACACAACAGCACAGAAGCTGTTATTTCACGATGGTCTTCTGTAAGGGGGCGGTTACAGTCTACTGCCGCCACTGCCACAAAGTTGCCCCTACTGAGCTGGTCCGCGCTCGGGACCTCTGAGACAGAGTGCTTAGACCAGATCCTTAAGAGCAGGCCCCACGAAAAAAATTCCTACGCTCGCTCCGCCCACGTCCCGCCACCCGAGAGTTACAAGTTACTCGGCGGCTCTCTAGGATTTTTTTTAATATATCGCAAGATACAGCTTACGTAAGGTTGAATATTGCGTACATTATTTGAAGCATGATTTGGTATGCACTAGCTCGGAACTAAACAACGTAAGTCTCAAAATTGTTTTCGTTAATTATAGGAGTAAAAATAAACCTAAGTTTATTTTATTTTGACAATCACTGGTAAACAATGTTTCCTTGCTACGAGCAGTTTTTTGGCGATATAACTCAAGCCGTTTAGTAGAAAAATGTAATATTCTCCGGAAAAGGCGCCGATTTCGATCAAAAAATGTATCGAATGAAAATCACCTAATTATGTTTCTGACTTGATAATCTACAGATAAAGGTCTCAAAATATATATATGTAAATTCCACATTGATCAGATATGTGGTTGACTCAGCACATTTATTTAAAGTTCCCTTAGTTTCATAGGGCCTGGCCTTAATCATTGAATGAATATAACTTAATTAGGTTAAAGAAATATCACTAGACATCCGCAATATATAAGAGGCACTATATTGTTATAATGCTCAGAGCTTTCCAGATCACCTGATATAACATATAATTGCTTAAACGGACTTGGACAACATTTAAAAGTGCCATCGAGAAAGAAATATTTCACATGATCTTATTATTAAGCGTCGATCATAAATCTATGTGCAATCGTTTATATTATTAAAATGCATGTTACATATTCAAACATTTATTTCAAAACGTTTAGAGGACTGTACTTTTAAGGTAAATTTTACTCACCATATCGAGGGTGCCGAGATGGGAAGGTGCCGAGATGGGAATAAACCATATTTTCATATTTTAAATGTACTTCAGTTAATATGATATTTTATGCTGTTTTCTATTTACCTTTCACAAATTCTTCTGTGTTATTAGGTACAAACCAAATGTTGTAATAACCTTATCTCTATTATTACCACATCTTACACAATATCCATATAAATACTACAAAATACAGTGAACGGTGAAAACTAATAAAAAATCTTTTTGATTATAATTATTTGTACATTTTCATATATCTCATTTTCATATTTCATATATAAGCCGGGAGCTGCACGCTCCCCCGGCTTCGCCCGGGTGCAAAATAAAAACTATCCTATATTTTAAGTTAGACCAAATTACACATAGTTACGAAGTTTTATCAAAGTAGTTTAGTTCATTGGCGTCAAACAACGTGACACGTAATATGTAAAAAAATGTATATTAAGGTGTATAACGCCGATTTGGCCTTGAAATATTAGGCTAATTTCCCCGCGCCACCCTCTACAAGAGATCGACCGCACAGAGATGGCAAAGAGTAGTATGGAGACTAGACGACAAAGGCACGACATAGTCGACTGAGCCTACTTTACTGCAAATACCTACAAATTTATAATTATTTACAATGTAGAGGGATAATTCAGTAACAATGAAGCGTGTTTTGTTATTTAGGTAGTAAATTATGTTACCTAGTTAAAATTTTTACCCGTCTGCGCCACAACGAGGGTTATGTTTTTAGAGTGTATAGCGGCGCGCTCCCGGCTTGGCCCGGGGTGTATTTTTTCTAAAATAAACGTAGCCTAAGTTACTCCTTATTACATCAGCTACCTGCCAATAAAAGTCCCGTCAAAATCGGTCCAGCCATTTCAGAGATTAGCCGGAACAAACGAACAGACAGACACACAAAAATTGTAAAAATGTTATTTTGGATGTTATTTTGGATTTTTTCTAAAATAAACGTAACCTAAGTTACTCCTTATTAAATCAGCTACCTGCCAATAAAAGTCCCGTCAAAATCGGTTCAGCCATTTCAGAGATTAGCCGGAACAAACAGACACCCAGACAGACAAAAATTTGGTTTGGTTATGTGGTTGGTTTATTTTGGTGTATGTACTCATATATGGTATATGTACGTATATATATTCATATGCATGTAGTAAAAAACGGTTATTTCAATATTACAAACAGACACTCCAATTTTATTTATATGTATAGATGTATGTATATTTCTTTATACGAATATAAAATATATGGTAAAAGAGCCAAACAAAAGTTTTTATCAAAACTAACAAATTTTTTAATTTTCAGTAAAAACAATTGAGTTTTTGCACCAACCGTGCAAACTTCGCCTGGTACGTTTTGTTTGGGTAACGCTAATGCCGGCGGTAATAATTTTTTTTCTAATTTTGATATTTTTTTTCAAATTCACCAAGTGAGTGAAGTGACAATAAATTGAGACAAAAAGTGTTTTTTTTTTCATTTTGATAAAGATTACGAACTTTTTAGAGCAAGAATCTTGCTTCTTCAATTTTTTCAAAAAATCTATAGAGTGGGACAAAAAAGCGGCTGAGTCGATGGGCTGAGTGGATTAAATGGAAACTCTGTGGGGCTTTTTAGGGTATATTGAACTGTAAAAGGCACACTTAACATTTATTATTTTCTCCATATTTTTGATTCAGCGCTTGATTTTTCTAAAAGCTATCAAAAGCCCTTTTTTATAATTTTTAAAATTCATGTCAATAGAATTAAAAAAAAAAAATGGTTGCAGAAAATTTATTCACGTTTTCATTTTGTTTTCGTTTTGTCTTGTCTTTTGCCATGTCTAATTGTTTTGGTTTGGTTTTGGGTCTTATTATTATTAATTGTGTAATTTTAAAGGAGGGGGGGGAGTAAGGGGGGGGCTGGGAGGATGGTGTTGATAGATTACTTTCATCCTTTCAAATGATACCTAACATGGGGGGTCTATTTGTAACCGTTGACCATGGTTACGTCAAATTTTTTACCTCGTCGAGACGTCCCCGATGAGCCCAAATACGATCCGGCTGTGACGCGCCGTTTCCGAGTTACGGTCGGGGGGTCCGCGGGGGGGTCAATTTTTTTATCTCGTCCAGACGTCCCCGATGAGCCCAAACACGATCCGGCTGTGACGCGCAGTTTCCGAGTTACGGTCGGGGGGGTCCGAGAGGGGCGTCAAATTTTTTATCTCGTCGAGACGTTCCCGATGAGCCCAAACACGACCCGGCTGTGACGCGCCGTTTCCGAGTTACGGTCGGGGGGTCCGCGGGGGGGGTCAATTTTTTTATCTCGTCCAGACGTCCCCGATGAGCCCAAACACGACCCGGCTGTGACGCGCCGTTTCCGAGTTACGGTCGGGGAGGTCCGAGGGGGGCGTCAAATTTTTTATCTCGTCAAGACGTTCCCGATGAGCCCAAACACGACACGGCTGTGACGCGCCGTTTCCGAGTCATGGTCGGGGGGGTCCAAGGAGGGGGCTTTTTTTTGGTGCCCCTGTAGACCGGATGACACTTTCCTTGGTGACTACCGATCACCCTCTATGACCTTCTGCAAACGCCACCCTTCTATCCCTCATAGTTTCCGAGAACCGCTCACCAACTTTTTACCAGAACGGTGTACCGAGGATATCGGATTTTTCTGGAGGTCACGGGGGCGTCCCCTACGCGACCACCTACAATAGGGAAACCCCCCACCGCTCCTTCTAGGAGAACAATTCGATGAGTCACTAGATACGTGAGTGGGAATCCGGCTTTATAGTGGCTTTATTATTTATTTATTAGGCTTATTAATTTATATGTATTAATTAATAATTAATAATTATTAATATTAATTAATTTAATTAATTAATTAATGAATTAATTAAAATTCATGAAAACTTTCCTTCCTCGTTTGGTTTATTTTTGATATATTACGCTTTTGCCTCCTTTGCTTACTTCCTATCTTTATTAAATTTAGATAACAAGTATATATACAGATGAATTATTAATTGAATATTCAAATTGAATATTTCAGATTATTAATAAATTGAATATTATATTACAACATAATTTATATTTAGTTTTTTAAAGATTTAATTAAAAAGACAAAAAGAAAACCTATTAAAGTATTATATACACTATCATGCACTGTCTGTTCTGCCACTAAAATGTTTATTCTTTGTTTATTACGTAAAAATTAATAATTTGATGAAGCGCAACGCGGCACAGGTCCGTCTAGCACAGGGATTCCCAAAGTGGTCGATATCGACCCCTTGGGGTCGATATCGGTTTCCTAGGGGTCGACATAAACGAAAAGTGATTTTGGGGGTCGACGAGGTCTAAAAATCGACCCCTATTATATTAACACAAGTTCTTATTTAAAACTTTCAAGATAGGTAAGTAGGTAGTTACTGTATTGTTTATGTTGTGTTACGTGTACTAAGAATAATTAATATTTTTGTAGGAAATAATGTTCCAGGAATGTAAAGTTTCAAGTTCGTACAAGATGAAAAACTCGGCAAGTCTATGTGGACAAGTTTGTGCAAGATTGAGTTGGAGCGTACGTCTTTCAGCGGCGTTTTGACTTGCTCTCTATTTGACGATAAAGTGCTTATCACACTATTCAATTTGAACGATTCCTATTTAGGAATCTAAGTAGTGAGCTCGTGATCACACTACGCTAAATTGATTTCTAAATCGAAGATATAGAGTTGAAAATGGATAAACTCTTAATTGAATCCAATCTGTTCTAACTGCGATCACACCTTCCGATTTCCTAAATTGGAATCGTTCAAATTGAATAGTGTGATAGCGGCTTTACGCGAATTAAGACGAACGAATTCATGATCAAGTCCAAACATGTTCCTGATATTTTACTATTTAACGAGCTTGCATTTAGGTTGAAAGTTCATTTGCGTTTTGAAATTCGTTGGAGCTTGAACGATAAAAACTCATATAGCTAAGTACTCATTTATTTCAAGAGATTACAAACTTATTACAAAGCTAAATTAAGTGAAGTAAAGTGACTGAAAAAGTGTTAAACACAACATACAACATATTTTAAATAGGTATGTATAATTGTATTTGTAAAAATTACTAACACTTAAGTCTTTGGTTTTCGTTCTTATTCTACCTAATTACCTAATACGAAGTTTCTATACCTAATTACCTACTGTAGTTACTTCCCAATATAGGTATCAAAGTTTATCAAAGAGTAAGTCAGTAATACTTAACAAGAATCCATTAACTGAGTGTGATAAAAATAAGATAGTGTGCAAATTTAACAGTTTATTATTGTTTTTTATTTAGGTTCCTTATTTTTTTGTTTGCAGAATTACTGAAAGTTTTATGATGGCGGACACGAAAAAAAAATGCAGACAATACAGTTTGGACTACTTGAAGTTCGGATTTATTGCATCTCCATCAAATCAACACTTCCCGATGTGTCTCATATGTGAAAAAGTATTTAGTAACGATGCCATGAAGCCTTCAAAAATGGATGACCACTTATCAAGAGTACATGCTAACAAAAAAAGTAAGCCCTTGTCATATTTTCAAGCACTGAAAGAAAAACTAGACAAAAGGCCATCCATAGGATCGATGTTTGCGTCATCATCTATTCGAGACAATGATGGTTTACGAGCGTCCTATAATATATCTTTACTAATAGCGAAGTCGGGGAAACCCCATACAATTGGAGAGCAGCTTATCTTACCAGCCATTGCGGAGGTCCTTAACAATGTATTGCACAAACCCGCACATGATATTTTAAAGAGAATACCTTTGAGCAACAACACCGTTCAGAGACGCATAGATGAGATGGGACGCGATGTGGAAAACATTTTATGCAAGTTCTTACAGACCCGCAGATTCTCTCTCCAGTTGGACGAGTCTACATTACCCGGCAATGAAGCTCTATTGTTAGGATATGTTCGATTTATCAAAGATGAAAATATGTGCCAAGAACTGATTTTTGCTGCATATTTAGAGACTGATACTAGAGGAGAATCGATTTTTCAGGCCGTGGAACATTTTTTTACTGATAAAGCTATTCCATGGAAGAATATTGTTTCTGTTGCGACTGATGGTGCACCGTCTATGGTTGGTCGTCATCGTGGCTTTATAGCTCACTTAAAGCGACAACTGCCTGATGTACTGGTTATTCACTGTGTGATTCACAGGCAGCATTTAGCAGCAAAAAAGCTGAGTCCTAGATTGCATAAGTCTTTACAATATGTAATAAATGCTATCAACAAGATTCGAAGCAATTCTTTGAACTCTCGGTTATTTGCTCAACTATGTGACGAAAACGACGAAGTCTTTACTCGGTTACTTCTGCACACTGAAGTTCGCTGGCTATCAAGAGGCTCTTGCTTAGAAAGATTTTCAGCCCTTTTTGAATCTGTGTTGGAGTTTTTACAAGAAAAAGATCCGAATTTGAAAGAAAATCTGAACAATTGTAAAACAGATATTTATTACTTGACTGATATCTTTGGAATGTTCAACAAAGTTAATTTGCAACTACAGGGTGATGATCTTAACTTGATTAAAACAAAATCAATAATATCGGCCTTCGTGGGTAAACTAGTTCTTTATAAACAAAATTTAGGCAGAAAAGAATATTCGCAGTTTCCGCATTTGTCAAAATTACCAAAAATGCTTCAAGATGATGACATTTTATTATATGTTACTCACTTGGACGCATTACACAAGGATTTTACGGAGAGGTTTGATGATCTTTTAAATTTACAAATTCCTCAATGGATAATAAATCCGTATAACACCACAGCCATAGAAGAAGCCAATGTGATAATGCAAGAAGAGTTGATTACCATCAGCACAGACGAAGAGCTTAAGCAAAAGTTCAACCAAGGCTATCAGAAGTTCTGGTTGCAACGCAAAATTGAAACACAGTATCCTACATTGTGGAACATTGCTGAAAAATACCTTATCGCTTTTCCATCATCATATCTAGTTGAAAAAAGCTTCAGTGTGGTAACAAACATTTTGACAAAACAAAGAAACCGTTTGAAAATCAACGAACGTGGAGATTTAAGGCTGCAACTCACTAATATTGAACCGGATGTAGCTAGATTGGTAGATAGTCACCAGGTTCATCCATCGCACTGAATGTTTTATTTTCTCTTTGCGAATTAATAGTTTTTAAAATATAATTTCCTACCAACTTAAGATGCTTTATGTATTAATTTGTAATAATTATAAATTAAACTTGATATTTACTGAATTGGATTGTCTTTTTATTTTGTTAAATTTTGACGAGAAAATGAAATCAACTTCACTCACTTAACCAAGTGCAAAGTTTTCTAATTGGCACCTTAGTACCTAGGTATTTTGTACCAATAGGAAAAAACTAAAGATAGACTAAGATAGATAGCTGCTTTAAGTTAGCGGACCATTATGAATAAGGGGGTTGGTCTTAAAAGTAGGTAATTTGACCATGGGGGTCTGAGGTAACAGTTCATTGTTGAAAAGGGGTCACTTGTCCAAAATAGTTTGGGGAACCCTGGTCTAGCATCAGGACTCGCCCCGCACTGATTTTATGGACGAGAACGGGCTAGCGCTGAGTAAGTGGGGAAATATTTTTGATAAAAACATTATATAAAATTCAATTTTACGAATTTTCAAAAAGCGCTTTCAACAAATCATGCTACATTGTTATCTTCATAAGTGTACAAAATTTCATAATCTTTTGATAAATATTGTAGAAGTGAGATTGTTATAACTGAAAATAAAAGGGGTGAGTTTAGAATTTTTTTCCTGAATCAATTTCAATAAAATAAAAATTTTAATCCCAACAAATCATTCCTCATATCTTGTAGATAAACATATATTTTTTTCGATGAAGAAAAGGCGTATATATAATGAATAATACTGTTACAAAATGTAGCAAAAATTTAATTTTTTGGAAGGATAAGCCTTAATGTAACGTATATTGTAAAAATTGCACGATAATTAATTTTTGATTAAAATCTAACAATAAACCATGATGCGTTGGCTAAAACCGCAATCACCTCACAGATGTGACCATCAATGTGTATGACTGATTAGTGACGCACGACAATTTTATCGTTTTTTACCTACATGTGAACTATTAAACTTAAGTACAGATTTTATAGTTGATTGAGTCACTGAAACGAATTAATCTATTATATTGCTATAATGTATTATTGCCTTTATCAGAAAGATCGCCATGTGTGGCAAGTAGGTATAACAACGGGAAAACCGAGAACAATACCTAAATTCTAGTAGTTACTAGATTTTACAACTCGACACTTGCACTTCAAAAACAGCTCTCAGTTTCTATTAGAGACATCCTGGGCTTCTGTTTCATCTACCTGAAGTCTCTTGTTCCCTCCCCCCTTTCTCTCTCCCTCCTCTCTCTTTTTCTCTGGGTTGGCCGTCAACTCCTTGAATTTGTCTCTTTTTTTTCAGTCTACTGCCGGATGAAAAAGAAGTTCCTTTTTTTCTTTTTCTTTTTCAACGCGGACGAAGTCGCGGACACCAGCTAGTTCTAAATAAAATTTTCTCGTGGACTATTCAAAATATTTACTTCCTCATACTTTTGCAAAGATGCAATGCGTATTAGGTATAGTTATTATATTTTCTCGTTCATACTATAATGAAAATAAATTCCCTGTAAAGTTCCGTGTGCTGTTTCCTAACTACATTGATACTCGTATTTCTAACATATTTACGGAATACCTGTTCAAGCAAGCGCGGCAAGTCCCGACAACAAATATTTTTATAGGTAAATGCTTACTGGCGGCGCTCGCAGTCTTGTCATTCGTATAATGAGCCTTTTTATTGATTTTCTTTGTACCCTTCGGCTATTCTGTTTGTACTCCAACTTAACAAATGTACAGAAGTTTCAAACAACCTATTTTTTTTTCGCTTCTTCGCAAGCGTTGGACCTTATGGACTCACAAGTTTTGACTCGCTTAATAAAAGTGCCCTTTTGACTCACAATGGGTCAAAACAATGTTTTATTAAAATAATTTGGTTATTTTTGGTGCCTTTCTGACCCGTTACTATAAAAAAAGGAAAACTAGTATAAAATAAAGGAAAAATAATATGTACAGTAGACTAACTATGTTTTGAAATTTAAAATAAAATTTATTTTAGCGGTATCAAACATATTTGCGAAGAGAAGTGCCGATTCTGAAATAAATCTGTCTTTTTTTGTTTTCTTATTTAAGTACCAAATTATCATAACTACATACCGTTTTTACAGTTGAGTCGGCGAAAGAATGCGCTCCTGACAGGTCGTGATCAAACAGACGACATAACTTTGAAGTGGCGTTGAATTTAAATCGTAAAAAAAAATTGTTTATTTGCCATATTAACAAATAATTATCTTAAAAAAAAATCATTATGTGAACTTAAAATAAATGTTATATTTTTGTGCTAAATTTAATGTTAAATAAATAAGAAAATAACATTTTTTTAAAACCATAATACGCTGTTACAAGGATAGATCAACTGTTTATTTTTGTAGTGATGTGCCGAAAATAGCAGGTAAAAATAACTATTTGTCGTTATACTATACAATAAAGCGTTTTTCTTTTGAATAATTTGATAATAAAAGAATATAGTAATAAAGTTAATACAGTCAAAACCGTTTATGGCGACATCGTTTAGAACAACATACCGGTTATATTAACCTAGAACAAAGATCCCGGCTGAATGCTATATGACCGATTTATCAAAAACATTGCTTTTTACGACATTGTTTATTACGACATACCTCATTAAACGACTACATTTAACTAATATTTTCAGAGAATTAGATGTGTTAGAACGACCAGCTAAGTTATATTGTAAACAATTTGAATAGTTATCCACATCTGGCACAGCATAATGGTCAATGGCTATTAAAATCGTAAAAGTAAACAAATAAGTGTCCAGTGTAGGGTCTTTTGTTATTCTTAGAAACAAATGTAAATCTTGGAACAAATTCTTAGAACAAACTTTTGTAATTCATATCTCGTTGCAAAATTTACAAAATATTACAATGGATGGGCGCTCCATTGCCGCCATTTTGTGACGCTGAATCAGTCGTCTGTTGTCGTTTCGTGCGCATAGACCACGTTCTCCTGTGTTTCCCGTTCTGTTTTTTCTTGTGACCCGGCTTTCGTTTAATTGACTGTTTCTGTTTATTATACTGACATTGGCGCTAAATTGGACTTTGATTGTGTTTTGTTGTACCTTGCTTGGTGCATAATAATGCCGAAACGTGGACAAACATTGAAAAGTGAAACCCGTGAGCTAATCATCAAGCTTCAAGATTACTTTGAGCGTGAAAGACAAGATGGTGGACCCTTGATACCTGTCGAACGGGTACAAGATCGCGTTTCTCAAGCGCTTGGAGTTAGTAAACGAACAATATCAAATATTAATAAAGGAAAGTTCGGCTCAACTGGTATGGAAGAAAATCTTTTACGAACACCGAAGAAGAAACGCAGAACAAAAACTGTGACAGATATTGATACCTTTGACGCCGATGCAATAAGGAATCATATATATGGTTATTATTCGAGGAATGAATACATTAATAGGACCAAGCTTTTGGCATCTTTGAAAGCAGCTGATTTGTTTAAGGGAGGTAAAACCAATTTATCCATAATTTTAAAAGATATTGGTTTTCAATATAAAAAAACAGACAAAAGAAAAGTTCTTTTAGAACGTTATGATATAATTTTAAAACGAATAACTTTTTTAAGGGAAGCGAAAAAGATCGATAACTGGGATAACGTCGTATTCATTGACGAGACATGGTTAAACGCCAATCACACGCTTTCCCGTTCTTGGACAGATGATACACAAGCGTCTACGTCGAAAGTACCAATGGGTAAAGGGGCCCGGCTTATAATATGCCACGCCGGTCCTGCAAAATACGGTTTCGTAGAGAACGGCTTACTGGCATTTGAATCAAAATCTACTAATGACTATCACGAAGAAATGAATGCCGCCACATTTAAAGAGTGGTTCCAGAATGTGCTATTGCCCGGCCTGCCAGAGCCTTCTGTAATAATTATGGATAATGCCCCTTATCATTCGGTGCAATTACAGAAAGCACCTACTCAAGCCAATAGAAAAGAAGAATTGGTGGCTTGGCTACAAACAAACGGCATTGACGCAAATATGCAAATGCTAAAAGCAGAATTAATCAAATTAGTTAAAGACAACAAGCCGGCAAAAGCGCGTTATGAAATAGATGAGTTGGCTCTGGAATATGGTCATCGCGTTCTCAGAATCCCTCCCTATCATTGCCAGTACAATGCGATTGAGCTAATCTGGGCTCAAATAAAAGGTTACGCAGCCCGCCACAACACTTCTGCGCCATTTGGTACAAAAAAGGTGATGAGCTTATTAAAAGAAGCCTGCGAGAAAGTCACAAAAGATGACTGGGCGAAGGTCGTTGAAAAAACGAAAAATGTTATTTTCGAAAACTTTGATCGAGATATCAGAATTGATAACATAATTAATAATGATATAATTATACAACATAATAACGAAGACAGCACTTCCTTAAGCGAATCGGAATCAAATTAAATTTGTTTGTTTTCCAGTCGCAACTCTTTCAAGATATTGTAATATTTTTTAGTAAATATTTCTGAATATTATTACTGCATTTTTATTTCCTTTATTACAATAATAATAATAATAATTTATTTGCTGAATATAGGTTACAACTTTAGTTACATTCAGAAATTAGAATCCAGATAAACGAGTATGTAATGAAACTTAGGTTACCTTTTTATTTAGTTTTTTATCAGTGTTATAACAGTGTTAATTATTTCCCATCACTAGTCATGACCAACTGACAGACGTCAGGATTGCATTCTTTCACCGACTTCACTATAGTGATTCTCCGGTAATGCAGGCGCCTACTTACTGTTAAGTCCCAGTTTAACAATACATACAGTTGGGCAACGAATGTACTTGCGCAGAGCAACGGCGCCGCCGCGAACTTACGCAGTCTGCGTTCTCCAACTTTCAAGGCAGGCGCGTACATGTTTTTGAGTTGAGTGAGCGGTGGCGGCGAATGATTTTATAAGTACCTGTTCCGTGTACGGATGTACCTCAACAACAACATTAAATAATTATTTTATTTATAATTTTAACAATTTTAAGGGCTACTTTATAAAATAACATGTAAAACGATAAAACTAAAAACCACTGAGGTTTAATCTCGTTTTATCATTTGAAATTATTAATAATTCTAACTATATACTATTAATTATTATAGTATATAGTTAATAAATAAATAAGGATTTAAGATTTCATAAATTTCCAAATTTGATTTTATATTCCACTTTTCCGTCTACCAAAGGCTTAATAGGATTAAATTATTTATAAGTATTTTTTGTAAATAATTAGTTAGTTTTTAAGTTAAATTTGTATCTTCATTTAAATGTAATTCTGAAGAAAATAGTTTCCTGTATACTTGTGGTTATGTGTTGCGGCGTTGTGTACCACAACATTCCCACAAACATTTATGCTCAAATTGTTCATACGCATGCGAATAAATTACATAGTTAAATTTAATAATAGAAAACTCAAAATATCTAAAAACAAAATATCACGTAAATATCTGGCTGTGCAACACATGTAAATAAATCATTGCATAATAATAACGTTTGTTTCATTTTCCATTTTGTGACAACCCTGGCACATCCGCGCGTGACAGCGTAAGTACTTACACGAGTGGCGGCGTCGCCCGACATCAAAGGCGTTTCACTACTGTAGGGAATATATTATATTGTAATACTGTGGTTAAGTGGTCTTTCAGCCTGCCTGCCGCCCTTTCTCATTAAAAAAAAAAAAAGATAATAATTTATTATTAACTAGCCCAAGGTGCTGGTGCCGTGCCCGAGATTCATCCGCGTTGAAAAATAAAAAATAGTGACATGAGTAAATATGATATCATTATTGCTGTGACGAAGGTGGCGCCGCTACTTTTTTTAATATTTATAGATGATCCTTTTTTTTCTGTATGAAAGGTACCCTATGTCCTTTCCTGTATCCCTGACAATGTGTATTCAAAATTTCATGGTGATCGGTTGAGTAGTTAAGGCGTGATAAGGTAACAGACAGACAGACATAGTTACTTTCTCATCTATAATATTAGCATTTTTAGAATATTTACCTATCTACTGCTGAAAAGTAACAACTGAAAAAAAATTTTTTTTTTATTAATTCTCAAACAACTCGGAAACAATCAGTTCGCATATTCAAATTGGACACCATTATTTTGTACAAGTTTTCCGTACTTGGCCTTAATTGCGCCTTCTCTACATTCATACGTAAAGCGCTGCTGAAAAACTATTACTAAAAAAACATTCTGAAAGGTCGTACGCAAACTACAATTTATTTATTATGCAAATCGTATACAGAAAACAACACAGGAAACTTCTTTCTTAGCACTAAAAACGTATTTGTAGTTTATTTATTTTTTTAATATTATAATTATATTATCTTACAGTTTGAAGCCTTCTTAAGTAATAACTAGCATAAGTAAATTTGAGGATCTCTACCAGAGAAGATCTTTAAAGAAAATCTCTGCCACTGAAGTAAGGTACTGTAAAATTTCCGGTTTCTTCTTCACAGAATCAACGTTTCGTAGTAAAATTACTCTTACTAGCTGGTGCCTGCAACTTCGTCCACGTTGAAAATAAAAGATACAACGCGTGTCAAAAAATATGTAAATCAATTGACGCCTGACATTATAATTTATTACTTTTTTGGATCTTTATTTTTAGATGCCCGCGGCTTCGCCTGCGTGGCTTATGTTCGTCCTGAAATTTTATTCGAATTATTGGTGAAAGATTTTTTTAAATCGGATGAGTAGTTTCGAAGATTACCTCCTACATATTAACAAACATACTAACTTTACCTCTTTATAATATTAGTAGGTATAGATATTATGTGACAGGTGAGACTACGATAAATGATTTGTAAAATCTTATGACCCACCTAAGTCAAACATATTAATTAAACAAGTCTTCCGTCTCAACCTTCATATTATATTTGTCATATCAAGTCGCATCGTCTCTCATATCCTCGAAGTTTCTAGTTCCAGTAGCATTGACGTCATGCTGACGTCAGCCGCTACAATGTTCCAGACATTGTAAATTCAGTGCAAACATGTATCTAACCGGTGACAATAATTGTTACGTCCAAAGCGTCCCAAATGGATTTCGAATTGGTAGGTAACTCCCTAGGTACAACAACATCCAAAATAAATTTACATTCTATCAAAAGAATTCTAAATCATAAAATAATGCTACGTTGATGATGTTTCGCGGGAAGAATATTAGAAGCATAGATGATTAGTAGTGAGTCCTGTCAACCTCTAAACTTCAATACGAGTTATAAATCAAATTTGAACGTCTGGTAGTTACCCTTGTTAAAACTAGAGGTATTATTGGGTATTTTTAAATAATTTCGCCTAACGATCCATCTTTCCCCACATGAAAAGTTAAAATGATGCTTTTTGTTTATACCAGTTATATTCGCACCAAATTTCATCAAAATCAGTTCAGTTGTTTAGTCATGAAATAATTACTAACAGACTGACTTAACAATATTTGACATGACTAATAAAATGAAATAATATATATTGTGTTAACCTTGTTTTTCTTCATTTTTGCTAAAACCGTAAAATATTAATCAAATTTGATATGTTAATTTTGAAGACAACACCTAAGCAAACCAAAAAATATTGCTATATGAAATATTTTAAAATAGTCACAGTTATTTCTCTGAATTTTTTAGTTTGAGTCATTCAAGCACTTATTTCTAAATAATTTACACCAAATTTCGTATGGAAAACATTCGTAGGTATTGTTTTCTGTGTTTCAAATAAAAATAATTGCAGAGATCTTTTATATCTATTATTCTTTGACTAACTCCTGAGCTTTGCTATGCTAATATCTATAGTAGCCGAATGCGAAGTTTTGTATTTTATCATAATAATAAATATTTTGTTAGCCGTAGTAATTACATTTATATTTATTAGGTATTAATTGATTAGCTATCCGGTTCGATGTTTAGTAAAGAAATGTTTTGATTTTCAATTTAATTTAGTACCAACCGCAAGAATCCAGTTTAGAATTTTGCAAACATTTGCGAAATATTCTTGTTAAAAGTTTGCGCCCCGTTTCGAAATATCGTTCTAGCGAATTCTGAATATAAGGCAGCCGCTCGAATCATTCTTTTAAACTTTCGAAGCTCACTTTTATACACATTTATTATTTCTTATCGTTTGGTATTTCTTCGTAGTTTAGTTCAACCTGAGCAATGTCTATTTAGCTAGAGACTTTTATTCTTAAACAATATTAATGTATCCACATTTCATTAATAGCCTAAGATCCCACTGCTTGATCCTGCAGGTATCTGTTTTTTTGATGAAATTAATTTTAAATAAATCTTGAGAATGTATGCAATGGATTAAGGATTGGTTGCCTTGTAAAAATTAGCCGCAATTACCTGTAATTAATTTTAATGTCATTAATTCACTAGTGTAATTTGCAGCTATATGTTTTTTTAGTCTATTTCATGTCATTTGAAAGAAAATGATGTAACGAATTGAAATAAAAATGGTTGCCAGTTGGACAATGGCCGCAAACAGAGGTTGCCATCATTTTTGTGAACGACTCTCGCTCCAGGTAAGTGGAAGCGCAAGAGAGAAGGTGCACGCATTGTTACGTGCTGTAAACAAGAGTATAATGTTGTGAAAATGAAGTTTTATTATTTATTAAACATAAATTTTAGAGCATAATGACAATTTTTATCGCGTGAGAAAAGACCCATTTTTTATTTGAAAAGTTGTCTACAGGATCTTTAGAGAAAATTTGGAGTTTTTTCATTTGTTTCTTCCATGTTCATGGATAGTAATATTTTTGTTTTTATTTTATTAAAAAGTAGTTTTACTTTTCTTATTAATTTTAACAATATTATTCATATTGATGCTTATGAAATAGATCGTCCATTTATTATTAAAGTGAATTCCATCAAAATCAATGAAATCATTATTTTACTCGCATGCTTCTATTTGTGAATAAACATAAAATGTACCCATTCAGACTATTCATTTTGAACAATGAATAACTGGCTTAAGATAATGGACTTCATTTTTTCCCTGAAAGATTTATTGTGAGAACGATTTAAATCTTAAATGAATACTATTATTTGATTATTTAATTAGCATGGCTACAAGTCAGCGACTTTTTTATGCAAAAAAAATTTACTTTCATAATTTACCCTACACTTTTTCTTACGTTTTATTTCTCTTACATATGCACACATTTCATAGTTGCACATATTCTTATGCGTAAATAGTGCAAAAATTATAAAAACCATTTACTCATGAATACTATTGACAATCATAAATCATTCTAAAGCCAACTTTGAATTGTAAAAAAATTAAATCATTTCTTTGAGAATTAATACGTCGTAACATACTATTTAATTATTTTATTTAAAAAACGATATAACAAATTACTAAATTACCTCAGACATAAACAAAACATTTTTATTGATGGTAAACAAGTGAGCAATAGAATATTTTGAGATACGTGACTGCAAATCAATTTATTATTAATCGCTAATCGAGCCTTCTAAAATGCAACACAAATTGTTATATAATTCATATTTTTAACAATACTATCATGTTTCATTGGTGATAATTACTACACATCAATATACATCAATCAATCAGAGCAATGGAATATAAAATAAAGTCGTTAAACAATAATTTTAATTTCAAAGTTTTTTTATAGTAAAAGTAAAAATAAATTTTTTTACATATTATTTGTTGAACATTATACTTATTCTAAAGTTATTCATTATTATTTCATTATACTTATTCCATGCTTTGTCCTTATTTATTGCACGTAACAATGCGTGCACCTTCTCTCTTGCGCTTCCACTTACCTGGAGCGAGAGTCGTTCACAAAAATGATGGCAACCTCTGTTTGCGGCCATTGTCCAACTGGCAACCATTTTTATTGCAATTCGTTACATCATTTTCTTTCAAATGACATGAAATTGACTAAAAAAACATATAGCTGCAAATTACACTAGTGAATTAATGACATTAAAATTAATTACAGGTAATTGCGGCTAATTTTTACAAGGCAACCAATCCTTAATCCATTGCATACATTCTCAAGATTTATTTAAAATTAATTTCATCAAAAAAACAGATACCTGCAGGATCAAGCAGTGGGATCTTAGGCTATAATACCATTCATTCCATTCATGTTATCTCTCCGCCTTCTTTATTACTCTTTTGAATAGATTTTTATGTAACTACACAAATACTCGAATGTGTCTCTTTGTGTGAAGTTGTGTCTTGGAACACATAAAATAATTTTTCTCTCGGAATTGCGTTTCCAAAATTCGATTTAAAGGTTAGTTTTCGGTTCTACGTAATTTCTAGGTAAGTTGTCCACAAGAGTAGTTTGAGTCGCTAGATGTGTTTTTTTTTAATAAAACTCTTGAATATTTTATTAGCTTACATCGTAAGTAAGTATTTAACACAAAAAGACAAATGCAACATCGCATTAAGACATTACACAGCTTACGGTAAGAGAATAAAAAAGGAAACGTAGTGAATGAGAGTGAAACAAAGGGTTCTGTACTGTACTGACCACTCTTAATGACGCATCGAAATATAACAACTCAAGTCTATGTGTACCATATACGTACATTTATCCGATGGTAATGGAAACATAACAAAAACCACAAAAACAAGTCTCGTAAAAGCACTCGTTTTACGAAGTGAAAAGAAGATGATTGACGCCTTGGCCTGGACAGATCTTCATAAATTATAACTAAGAACCATCTCGATGAAGTGAGCTTTCAAACGAAAAAAAAAATCTTCAAAATAGGTCAATCCGTTTGGGAACTACTATGCCACAGACAGACGCATAGATACATAGTTCAAACCCCTCTTTAGTGTTTGACGTCGGGGGTTAAAAAGAAGTCAAACGTGTAAATAATTCCAAAAATATTCATTTTCATATTTTTTAAATTAATACTTGATGTACGGTTGAAAAATGTAATGCAATTATCACGTTGTCGTTGGGTATTTAAATATTTTTACATCTTTGTCTCTAAAAGGCAATTTACTTCATTGAATAAATAAGGTTAAAAATTTTATGTATCATATAATGTAATCATAATAAACAGGAAACGATGAAACAAACAGTATATAATTTATTAGTAGTTTATCTACTTCCTTATTTTACATTACGTAAAATAAGGAAGTATTAGAAGTAAGTAACTTCATTCAAGATGCTTAGCCGACTAAAGTTTACATTACTTACTTAGTTATTTATTTGTCAATCAGCTTTTGCCCGCGGCTTCGCCCGCATGGTATTTTGAAAGGTATTTTATGTTCTTACACAGGGTTTAAGAAATTAAACTAATTCGACCTTTTAATTTGAAATTAAAAAATCAAAAATCAAGATCAAAATATTTATTTATCAATTAGGTTTCTCAAGAAACTCTTATGATCGTCATTATAAATTTAAATTTACTAGGGTTTCGGAAAAAAAAGCCAAGATGACGATCCTGAGAAGAAACCCCGAAAGAAACTCAGGATACTATTCTTTTGTCATCTTTAAAATATAAAAATTATAATCAAGTACACTTAATACAAACATAAAGTCCATATACAATACTAAGCAGAACATAGTATGAGCTCCGGATCCAAGCTCTAAACCCAGGCTTCATTGTCACTTAAATAATCAGTGACCTTATAGTAGCCTTTCGAGAGGAGTTTGGCTTTAATGACACCTTTAAATTTATTTATAGATAAGGCTCTTATCATCTCAGGCAGTTTATTATAAAACCGTATACGTTGACCCATAAAAGAATTACTTATCTTGTGGAGTCGCGTCTTATGTAAATCTAAATTATTTTTGAACCTAGTATTTATATTGTGTACATCACATTTTTTATTAAATTGACTAATATTTTCATGCGCGTAAATTAAATTTTCATAAATATACTGACATGTAACAGTTAAAATCTTTATTTCTTTGAACTTTTCTCTGAGAGAACACTGCGGATCTAGTTGATAGATGTGCAACGATTGTGCATTTAGCGCTGCATGATATTTTTTTAATGTTATTTCATGCAGATAATTTTTTTTAAACTAAAAACCATGCTTACTCTTATCCAAATAAAATATTCCATAATATGTTTCTTTGAGGTAGTATATAGTCATTTGGTAGTTTCAGAGGTTAACCATTAAGTTTATAAACAAATAAATAACCATTTTTTCCTTGTATCATAGCGCAGATTTAATGATAGTCTTTGTTACTATAGTACCCGATTGTCATTATTGAATATTCATGATTCTAGGTATCTATATTAAAATCAATTACTTCAATGCATCCATTCGGTCAACTAATAATAACTGAAAATGTATGTTCACATTCACTAATGAATGTATTATTTGTTTCAGGTAAGATACGAAGGTTCTGCAAGCGTAAATGGGTAAATCTCACGAATCCCTTTCTTGATCGTACATTTGAATAAATTAAATAGATACCTAATATCCGCAAATATTGGTTAACATTGAACATTGGTTAAATAGTTTGAAGACTGAAGTTATTGTTTATCTATACTAATATTAAAAAGAGGAATGATTTGATTGTTTGTTTGTTTGCATTGGATAGGCTCCGAAACTACTGGACCGATTTAAAAAATTCTTTCACTGTTAGAAAGCTATATATCAGCGAGAAACATAGGCTATAATATCCCTAATCTTTACTAAAACTTCAATAATGTAACCCAAGGTGTAAAAAAATTACCTAAAATATTCCTTTATAGGTTTAAATATTCATTAATAGTTTTCACATCGCGTGCGAGGCGAAAACTATTGATGATAGAACAAAATAATGTACTACGACTTTGCAGAACACATCATTATCTACAAAAAGTGTCAGGACAAAATATGTCTAACTATTATAGTTATGCCACAATAAGTGTTTTTATTTTAAAAAAATAATTGAAATGCCGCCGCTAGAAAAGGCTCTTTATTTGTATCTTGGTATTAATCCTTATCAAAAAAAATTATTTCATATTCAAGACTGCTTCATTACCTTTATCTAACTTTTTGATTTATTGAATTCGGACATTCCATTCGTTCATTGAATGACCTTTGATTTTCTTTTGTGAATCGCTTAATAACGAACGTTTATGTAGACGAAATTTTGATTTTTTTTATACTTAAGTAGTAACTGAAATATTAGCTACTACTGCTACTACTAAAATCATATAAATCCATCCTACACCTAATGTATTATATATTGAAGAGATTAAAGCTTAATGCTTAAGCTTAATACATACTTGAGCTGCAATGCGCGAGCTCCATAAAGTTGGAATTATTCTTAAGAAAATTTGTATTAAAGTTGAAATCATCTCGCAGAAACTTCACAGATTTCGCTCGCTAACAGCGTCCCTTTTAATATTTATCGGCAGAGCTTAGATTAGATTATCTTTTCGAACTTGTTCAGTACATATTACCGGATATAATTAAACTGCGATCGCATCCGAAGTACATTCGCTGGTGTAATATCACACAGAAAAAAAACCTTCGGCGTCAGAGGCTTTGAGAGAGCGTTCGGAAATCCGCTCCGGCTTTATAATACTGTAGACGTGACGTGCGGATACTCGTACTATCCTATAGAATCCTATAGAAATGAGAGACCACGTCTAGGGATGTCACATTATATGACGTCGTGTCATAACATCTAAGCTTTGATATCGTTTCTAAGGACTGAGTCTTAGGAAAAATTGCTTTTTTTATCAAACTTGAACACGCCTATTACACAATTCAGCCACCGCCATCATCTTGTCAAAATTAGGTACTTCAAAATAACTTCTAGAACAGTTTTACTAAAATGCTGCAAAAGATGGAGCTAAACAAATTATGAAGTATAATAGCTCAGATGACGAGAAAGCGCGCCTGCCGTTAAGGAAGACGCAAGTTCGCAAGTTGAATTAAGTTTTTTCTGAAATAAAATAAAGAGAAAAAATAGTATAAGTATTGATATTTTTCACCACTTTAGATATGAGGATATAACAACTCCTTTGGCGATGTAGAGATCGTGTGGTTGACTTATTTAAATAAGAGACAATGTAAGACAAAGTATATAAATAAATCTTGCATTTTGTTCCAAGTTTGTCGCTTGCGTGTTTAAATTGATTACTAACTACTATTAAAAATTATTAACTGACAATAAATGCATTCCAGCCGGTGACGTCATCACAGTGATGATCGCATTTCAATTAACTTATCCCTGCTCAATGTATCATTGATGAAGTCACAAGCGCAACACTTTAAATACTTCATAGAAATATTGTTTTTTTTTTAACTATAATATACATATTCTTTTAGTTAAAAAAATATTTTTATTATATTTTTTATATTACATACATAGCGAAATTATGTTAATTTATTTTTCGTTTAAGTTTTCGTACAGAAATTGTGATATTCCCAAATGTTTGTTTCTTAAAAATCGGATATAACTTACAAACAACTTTTTGTTATTTTGCTTTTTATACAAATATTTAGATGTTAAATATTTTAAGCACAGCGAGATAATACAAGTCAAATAATGTTAGTGTGATTAAATAAACATTATTTAACTATAATGTGAATATATACGAAATCTGACGTAATCGAGATGGTTCTGAGCTATAGTTTAAGAAGATTTTTTCAGGCGACTGAAGATCATCAGCCCATTTGCTAGATCATGAAAGGATTTGAGTGTAATTTGGTATACCTACTGTTACTGCGGTGGTATTTCCATGACATGGAGACCTATATCTGATGCTGCAACATCAAGTAGTTAATAGAAGTAGTTAATGCTCAATAGAAAATCGAGGATTAGCTTGTTATAACTCTGGCTCAATTACTCACTGAAATACAGTAGCATACGTTCTGACCAACTGTCAATCAAGCTAGTCCCCTGTAGAGTGCTACCCAATGTTGGTTGCCCAATCACTTGTAAAAAGTATATAAAAAAAGAGTAACGTAATTTTTATTTTGCACGCAATCGCTATGTTATAAAAGTGGTATCTTATCGATTCGAGGAATGTAAAACATTTGTCAGCCCTTAACGGGTTGGCGAGTAAATGCTCGATTGTTGGAGCTCTTTGTTGGTCACAATGAGGAATAAAAACACATCCCGTTTTGTCCGGGCCGGGAGAACGGAACGCTATTGCTCTGAGTCACCAGACGTATCAATCCACTCTCTCGTTTGTCCACACGTACGAGTATCTGCACTGTTCCTGTGTAATGTTTAAAACGTTTCTATTTTTTTATGTTGTACATAGTTGTGTTTGATTTGGCGTAGCTATACAATGTGCATGGGGGTGTATTACGATCTCTTAATCTCAGTGTGATCTCAGTGTGATTCGAGAACGGCTGGACCGATTTTAATTCTGTCTTCACTTATGGATAGAGGGATAATCAGGGAAGGTTTGTACGTAAAAAAAAATTGGTCGCCGGGCGAAGCCGGGAGTATTTAATATATAGATCAAACAATACTGATTGTCTATGTATGCTACTGCTATAATGTACGTCCTTTTATTGTATGACTACTGAATTTGCTGGAACTTTTCTAGGCATATAATGGACTAGTCAAAAAGTAACCTAAACGTATTTTATCCTGAAATTTGAAAAAAAACCTTAAGATTTGAAAAAATACGTGAGCTAAGTCGTGGACGGTCGTTTAAGTCTTTCATAATTTTATATACCCAGAACTGTTTCCTGAATATAATTGTGCAAAAATGTCGTTTTTCATTTCACGAAGTGTAGGTAGGTACTATTAATTGTCAATTGAGTCGCGCTACGATGTCGCGGTGTTATGTCCCTGACCCTATAATGTCGTTCTCGACACTGTTTGTTTTTTGTTCTGTGACGCGTTTCCAGGAAAAATGATAAATGAGTAGGTACCAAGGTACGATACTTATACGATAGACACTCTTTGTGTATTAAAATATTGCACCATTTCTTTTAAAAATATTGTAACTTTTAAAATTTTATATGTAGCACACATAAAGAGAGGCTACATCTCTTCTTGAACTACAGGGGTTCTTCTAACCATTCTAAAGCAATTTAATTTTCTCTTATTGTCACAGTCGATCGCCTATTAACACAGGTAACGCTAGCACGGTTTCAAATGTGCCTTCTTTAATACGATAAAGGATAAAGAGAGGATAAGATAAGGAAACTCTAGAGAAAAAAAACATCCTTTATGGTTTTTGTATTATGTTTGGGTCTTTGTGTTGCGTGCAGTGAATAAAATTCTTTCTTTCTTTCTTTCTTCTTTCTTCTTCTTCTTCTTTACTCCTCACACAAATAAAACAGCTGTAATTTCACGGTGTTCTTTTTTAGCGAAATGGTTATACTGCGACTAGACAGCACGCCCTTCTTATGATATATTTTGCTTATGAGATTTAAAGTCATCTATTACTAATATTATAAAGAAAGAGATATGTATTTTTGTTTGTAATGAATACTCTAAAATACTACTGGACCGATTTTAAAAATTCTTTCACCTATAGAAAGTTACATTATCAGCGAATTACATAGGTAGGCTATAAGTCGCGTGCAACAGCTAGTAGAAGGCAGTGTGCGTTGCAACTTCTAAATAATTAAATATAACCTTTGTATTGCTTGTAATTAGAATGTCGTCCGTGCTTTTTATTATTATTAAGAGCGTTACAAAATCAGAATCAGAAATTTATGATTCCCGGCGGATCATAATGCCATGATGTGTTTAGTTTGCAGATAAGATATTAACGTCATATTATTTGTAGTTTTATAATCTAGTAAATGTCTGAAAAATATTTTAAAATATTGGGATAATTTTCTCATTAGATCAGTTTTTAAAGAGCCCTTTTTTGAAACTAGCGGTCGACGGTCTACGCAGAAGCGAGATGCGAAAAACTTATAGAAATATTGATTTTCAAAAATTCATATAATTTATTAGTACATGGCTGAAAAAAACATACGATTTCTGTAAATTTTCATTCAAGAAAAGTATAATCAAAAGTGTCACTTTTACTAATTTTTCGTGATGTTGAACGTGTTATTTTAGGATCAAATTTGAGATATTTCTGTTTTTTCTTGGACCTAGTATGTGAAGTCATTAATGTTCTAAAAGATTGTGTTATAATTTTTTTAATAACTTATATATTTATTTGCGTAAGCCGTCGACCGCTAGTTTAAAAAAAGGGCTGTTTAAAAATGTTCCAATGAAAATTCACTTTAAAATATTTTTCAGCTATTTACTAGATTATACAACTAAACGAATAATATGATGTTAACATCTTATCTGCAAACTAAAACATCTGAAACTACTGAAATCATAAATTTTGACTCCAGCGTGATTCTCATTGATGAATGCTCTTAATGAATGCTGATTTGAATTATTCTTAAAATACAATAATTTTAAATACTGTTAACAATACTGTTTAACAACGAAAATTCAAACATCTTTAAAAAATAATATTTATATTATTTTTTTAATGGAGATACATTAATAGAGTCACAATTCCTAAGGGAAAAAACTTCACACACTTATATTCTTGTTCTGAAATGACTGATATATTTGAGACCAGTCTGTCCGATAATCATGAGAATACATATAATTTAAAATCATTAATTAACACAAAAATTACATAAATAGGCAATAAAACATTCTTGGGCACATAAAAAGTGTATGCGGCGCATTATGCGGCGCTATGTTTCTGTGTTTACTCATACAAACGCGTTAGTTTTATTATAATTTCATGCAGGAACAAGCGCATGTACTGGTTAAATTATGCGCTCGGTAAACGCATTCGCAACCATTTGCAAATTTAATCCGCAAAGATATTTTACAGTTGTCTTCTTCAAAGGTTTGTTACGGCGAAAGAGGTTTCGTTATAAAATAAACAGCAGCATCGGATTCTTTTATATACACTTTTTTTTTCTCAGCAAGGTACATCTATTAGTGTTAAGTTATTGCTACCATGATATCACCGACCAACATGATTATTACAAATCAATATGTAAAAAGACAATAAACATGTTTTTTTTTTAATGAAAAGTTCAGCATACAAGCTGACAGTTCATTTGATGGTAACCACCAACCATCTATGGACCATCGTCTATAAACACAAGCAATGGTATAGAAGCTGCATATGCTCTGCCAAAAAGGGATTAGAAGAAAAATGATGAAGTGGGCACTAACATCCCTTACACTCTCCTAAACAGAAAGGCTTACTGTTTTATTTTATTTCACGTTGGTCTTCTGTGAACGAAGGGTTACTGTCGCCAGAGGGACTGCCCAATTATACTGATTGTTGTTATGGGATTATTTTTAAATCACATCACATTTACTATGTACTAAACTTATTGCTTAGTTTATTAGTAAACATTTTGTGTATCAGATGTGTATGTTAAACAAAAAAAAATGTATAGGCTTTTTTGTCATTAGACAAAAGTGATACTTTTCATTCCGCACGGTCCTGATAATAGTTAAGCTGTGTTAAGAAAGTCGAAAAAAGGCGATGTTCTGATGAACCGTCTTTGTATTGTAGAAGCGAATCGAGGCATGTATAATACGCTGACGTACGAACCGTGTGCGAAAGCTCTAAAAAGAAAATTATATTTTTAAATTTTTTATATGTTATTATCATGTATGGAATACTTTAAAAAAATGATTTTATTTATATAGTTTTTATATAATTTATCATTGTAAGAATTCTCGAATCATCAGATCACAATAGTGGCGTAAACCTTACTGCAGTCTTTGGATTTGAATGTTATTTATGTTTGGATTGCTATGAAGGGTCTATGAAAGCTCATCTTCCCGTCGTTAAAAGTTGGACTACATTAAATTGATGGAAATATTTGCAGTTTGTAAATGTCGACAAACATTCAAATGGTGTGTATGTGTGATGTAGCGCCGAACGATTTCGCAGTTAACGGTCCAGCGTGCGACCGTTAAACTGGTTCCGTACACAGAGTATTAAACCATTTGTAGTGACTGAGAGATATGGACACCGCGGGGCAAGTTGCTTCCGCGTATAATTCTTTAAACCTCAACCTTAATAGCTTCACATAAGCGCTATAAGAAAACGAGTCGAAGCGATCGAGGGAGACGGTGTTTGGAGATACAATTTGTTGTGCATTGTTCAACGATAGCCACAATTTGCTTTGACTACCTCATTGCTCTAGATTCGTACTTCATGATAGCTGTACTCATTGTTAAAAGCAAATTGCAGCACACATTTCATTCACTCTGGAACAATATTTGTTACGAACTATCAAGTAGGTAGTCTAAATTTTTATAATTTTTTTTTAGCCATGTACTATCAGTTGCAGCCTGCTTGCCGATCATTACCATGCAAAAATAACGAAAGCCCTTCCATTCCACGTATAATTTAAACTTCTTTCATCCGTTTTGGAAACGAGAATTTCTGTTTCTGGCAAAATAAAAAAAAAATACGAATACAGAAATTAATGAAATATTAATTTAAATTATTTCTATATTCCATGTAAAGAACCTGTGAAGAATGTTTTGTTTTTTTTTTCGGTTTGGCATCATAAACGTTAATAGTAGGTAATAGATTTAAAGTTAAGAGAAAATAAAACAAAAGTGTGCCTCTGACTACATAGCTTACATATAGTAAGTAATTCAAAATATCGTTACTTAACACTTCTTATTTTATTTTAAAACTCAGTTATAAGAGATGACTCTATTTTTTTAAATGAAGTTACGAGTGAACATAATATCGGCGGACCCTACGAAAGTATTTAATGAACTGTAAAAGAAGGAATGTCAAATTTTAATATTTCTTTGGTTTCGAAGAACCCCAGTTGCACCCCAAAAAGTTTTGCATGCAACAATGTTCAGCTGATTTTGAATTTATCAGTGAATACCGGAAAGCCGGAAATCAGGTTTAGTTAGTTTGCAACTGTCATAGTTTTCTGATACAGATAAGGCAAATATCGCGATTCGCTACGTCGTCGAGGATAATCTAATCGACATAAAGGATCAACGTATCCGTTTACTTCCTATTAGAACGATTCATACTGCTCTTGACAGAAATATAGATTATGTCCAATAGTTTTGCAAACTTTCAATATTCTTAAATTTTTATTTTTACCACCACAGTTTAGAGTTCAGAGAATGTGAAAATATTTATTTTGCAATAGTTATTTTAAAAAACAAACACTCAATTGCCTCATTTCTCGGTGAGTAGGTACGTTAAATTACATAGAATACAATAATTAGGTTAATAAGCTCGAATGAAATACAAATGATAAAATTAAAAACGATAAAATTATAACGAATGAATGACTTAAGACTTTCTTAAAGAGCTAAAATGTTTGGTTTGAATTAGATAAATTAGTACATAAACAATTCATTGTCTACATTGGATAGTGCTGGAGGCCTGGAGCAGTATTACCATTTGCAACTTTAGCAACTGTAGGCAAAATTGAACATAGGAGATTCAGAGACCCCTCCTCTGTAACTTTTATTTTAGATAAAACCATCAGTAATTGGTGTTTTTGGCCGCCCAAGCATATCGTTATCTTCAACGTCTTTACGTTCCTCCTTGAAAGTTATATCAATTTTAAATAGCTGTTTTTTCCATAGAGATTCTCTGTAAGCAGTCCCTATTCCATTCCAAAAATGGCATTGCCAAAGATTTACCATTGAGAACTGCATATAGTTAACTTTGTTTTAGATACACAATTTAATACAAATATTCTTTGGACCACCATTTTCGGTCTAAACAAATTTTGAAAAATCGCCGTTCATAATAAAACTTGTTTTCATCCAAAATTTTATATGAATAATAACCACGTGATTGATCTTTAAAAAAAAATGTCTCGAATAAAATAGAATAGTACAAAACCCGTACAAAGTTATTGAAAGCAAACACTTAAGTATGAATTTATTGTTTTATATGCGTCCTAAACTTTTTATAGTTATTACATGTGCATTTTGGCCCTAATTTGTGTGACGCATTGTTCGGAATAATCCGAAGCATTCCCGGTATTAAGATATGAAGCTCTGGGAAGCCCGACAGTCGAGTTATTGTGTCACAACAATAATAATTTATTAACAATCGACCCTTCTACCGTTACAAGTCAACCCCCTTCCCTTCCCCCCTACTCTTTTGAAAAAAATATTATAAGCATTCGCCTGCATGTTTTCTACCACGTTCGCGGGGCGGCGCTACGCGTAAAGGCCAGTATACCGCTATTTGCGACCGAAATCTTCCATTGCATCGATGCTTTGCGCACTTACGTGTGCTCCAGTTGTAAGTGCAGGATAGATATAGAGTCGTTTTTGATCAATGGAAGTAAAAAGGTGGTATAACGTCTGACAGGATGCTCGGGCGCAGATGTTTGGTACATTGTTCTTTTTTCTTTATGATAATAATCGAAGGTTCGTTGTGTGCTGTGCGTAACAGATTTTTTTTCAATGAGTTTATGGAAACGTCCCGATTGTAATGTAGAGGGTTGTTTAATTTAATTATTTTGTAACTGCTTTAAATATTGATTTTATTTTTCAAACTAATCTATTGACATAGATGAACGTGTGTGTTTTCAAGAAAGTACTATGTAGATTAACGTCGTCACAATTAGATCTCGTAAACTGACTTACGCAATAATCTGGTATTTTGCGAAACAGTAATTTACCCCTTACACAAATAATTTATTTGTACTAGGAGTAGTAAATATAAATTTAACATTTCCTTTTTTAAATTTTCGTCCCATTCTTTATTTATTAACTTAATTAAGAATGAACATTTTTATCTTCATAAATTGCGAAAACTTCATACTAAATTTCATTTACCCTTTTTACCCCAAATAGGCATTACATTTTTAAAGAAACATTGATAATATATTCTTTGTTGTTTCAACTCAAAACCTAAATATCAATTTTCATAATTAATTCTATACTATTTGCCAACTATATGCATATTAAAACCTACTAACTTCCTTATATATAATATCTATCTATTATAATATCTTACCTATTTTTATTTTTTTACAAATAAAAATATATAGCTTACAAGGACTTAGACTACTTAAAAAAAAATCCATTAAAATTTTATCAAAATCAGTTCTGTGTTTGGGTTGCGCCGTGATCGAATAGTTGGCTGTCAAGTCCTTTCTTTCTTTCACCTATTACCCACCTTCCCAATAATTGTGGCCCTCACATTTTCTCCTTTACCCGCTTACCAAAAAATAATGCATTGCTACCGATGATGACCGCGCCGCGAGAAGAAGAAGTAAGAAAAGACACGCGCCCGCGCTTGAGCTGTGTTTCCGCGCCTACAAGGAGTTTATCCGCGCCTTAACTCGTTCTCGGAAGTGAAGTGAATTCATCCGCGCCTTATCGCTGAACATTTGAAATACTATATGTGAACAGTGTCTGCCAGTTGGACATTTAGAAGATCCTGCAGGAGAGCGCACCAGAACACCGGTATAAGGTACGTGCATTTCCTTCTGCTACATATCCTGTCCTTTCAGACGGTCATACTGTTCGCTTATAGCCGCAACCAGATACAGTCCACTAAATCGCTAATAGGGATTCATGGCGTGATTCTGTCGCAATCCCGCCCCAACGAAATTTAGATTTCGTCAACCCCTTTAGGGGTTTTCACCGCGCCTTCAGTGTTTTTGCGTAAAAATACTGTACTTACTAAAAAGTATTGGATTAGTTGTTATGATTAAAGATTTTTCAATAGAAACTGATTTTTTTTATTGTTCTAGAAATTTATCCTGTAGAAAGTACAACATAATCTTTAATTAAATAAGATAATAATTATGGAATCAGGTAAATATATAATTTTACACACCACTAATGTTCGTCATAAAAAGGCGTAACCCCGCAGGCGATAACGAGCCTTAAACGATGGGAACCCACTTATTAACTAATTAAAATCAATCATCCGCGTCAACTCACCCCTTAACTTGACTCACTTAATTGATGTAGAACATGTCCGCAATGAAAACGTTTGCAAACCAACCACAACTGTTGATTTTAGTACTTACCTACTGATAAGTAGTATGAAAGTATTAAAAATCTTATACAATATTGTAGAACTAGCTGGTGCCCGCAACATAGTTCGTTTTTTTTTTAAAAACCCACAGGAACCTAAAATTTTTCGAGGATTAAACGTATCCCATAGTTTAATCATTACATCAGTGAAAACCACATTTAAATCTGTTAAGCCGTTTCTGAGATTAGCGTGCACACGCATACACAAAAATTCTAGAAACTATTTTTTGATCTCGGTAACATAGATCAATGTGTACAAATGTTTTTTTAATATTTAATCTACAGATACGGCTCGTTTACGATTTTATTATACTATGGCTGTATAATAAATATAATAATAATATAATATTAAATATAATAATATCTCTGGCCTAGGCCAGAGATGGCGCCGCTGCTCGTATTTAAAAGTGACATTTTTTGTAAATATTACCATTCACAATAATACTGTCAAATCGCTGCGTGGTTTAGTTTGTGAATGCCAGCCATTTAAATAGAACTTTTGTAATTTTGCAATAATGGAAAAAATTGCATATCGAGCGGTGATAAAATACTTGTTTTTGAAAAAGAAAACAAATGATGAGATTAAAACGGAGCTCAGCGAAGTTTATGGGGACTCTGCACCTTCGTTATCAAGCATAAAATATTGGACAGCTAAATTCAAACGTGGCCGTACAAGCATTTTTCATGAGATCGTTCAGGGCGTCCAAATGAGGTTATCACTTCAGAAATGATTGAAAAATCCATGATATAATAATAAACGATCGGAGAGTGAAAGTGCGTGAGATTGCTGAGACTGTGGGCATCTGAAGTGAACGGGTACAGAATATTTTAACAACTCATTTGGATATGAAAAAGCTTTCCGCAAGATGGGTGCCGCGATTGCTCACAATTGACAATAAAACACGCACGTGTGTCAACTTCAAAAGAATGTTTGGCGGTCTTAAAAAGCAACGGAATGATTTTTGGCGTCGGTTAATAACTGTTGACGAAACATGGATTCATCACAGCACACCAGAGACCAAAGAACAGTCCAAAGAAGGCTACGGGGACTTTATCGTGAACAAAGTCATGGCTACAGTGTTTTGGGATGTACGCGGCATAATTCACGTTGATTATCTTGAAAAAGGCAAAACGATTAATGGAGATTATGTCAACTTATTGGATCGTTTCAACCGTTGTAAAAGAAAAACGTCCGCATTTGCCGAAGAAAATAAATCCCATTCCATCAAGACAATGCACGCGTGCACACATGCGTCGTCCCTATGGCAAAATTCCATGAGTTAGGTACGAATTGTTTTCGCATATGCGGTGGGGTCAGATTTAGCGCCCAGCGATTATTTCTTATTTCCAAATATGAAAAAATGGCTGGGCGGAAAAAAAATTTGGCTCTAACGATGAAGTCATTGCTGCAACGAACACTTGGAACTTTTGGGGGGGTTGAAGGGTAGGAGCAATCTTATTTTTAAAGGGTATACAAAAGATAGAAAAACGCTGGACTAAGTGTACCGAACTGAAAGGTGATTACGTCGAAAAATAATATAAATTTTACACATTTTTTTTCTTTTTGTCAAGGCCAGGTACTTATCATATAACCCTCGTATGTATAGATTACGATTTCAGGTATACAATCCACCTCTTAACCGCGTATTGAAATGAAGTAGTTTTACTTTCCATATAAACTTTGAGGCTTCAATTATTTGAAAACTACATCCCTCCTGACTGAAAAACTGTTAATACTAGAACTATAGAAATTGAGTGATTGGATAATGTTTAATTATTTCCACTTATTAAAGGCTTAGCGTTTCGCTCAGTTACAATAAATGGGCTAGGCAGCTTTTCTAGTTGCAGTTTGCACCCTCTTCAGCAAGCCCATAGTGAAAGCATTTGTTTCGATGAGTGACATAACATATCACTGGTGACATCGCCTGAATAATAAAGCTTATTTAATTGTAGTTTCTTATCGCCTCTTACTTTACCTCTTATTTACGATGTAAATAAAGAAATGTTAAGTGTCAGTAACCGTGTTTCTTATTTATATAATATAAGAAGAATAGTAATAATAGTAAGTAGTTTAGTAATGGCGGGGCACACTGCGTTTCGCAGTTATTTTGATGAGTAAGGGATTTCAGAACCCATTTCCCTATCTCTTCCTAAACCCTTATCCTTAATCCTAATCCTACTATGGTCGGAAGCGCTTTGCAGCACCTGTGGCTTTGCTCGTGTTATAGGCGATGGTAGTTACTTAAGTGGACTGTCGACCTGTCTGATAACCTTATAAAATAAATAAAATAAGAACATTGACACATCACAAAGTTCCCAATGGCTCCTTTCTGAGGTTGGTCTCAAGTTCATCAGTGGAGAGGCATGTTTTCTGTGGGACATAATATAACAAATAGGTACTGTACTGTGCAGAGTGAGTGATAGAGGAACTAAGATACCATCAATATACGCCATAAAAGCATTAAAATAAAATAAAAATTCTGTCATAAAATATTCATGTTTCCAGATAGGACCACTACCAATTTGCGACCATTTCTTCATTTTCTTTGGGTAATAGAATTGGTATCACATCTCAGTTTCAAATAATGGCACCATTTAATTAATTTGAAGTTTTGCCAACTGTGAGTGGCGTCTATTGTCTATGGCAATTTCTAGATCGACGTCAATCACGATTCGAAAATTTACAGTGCGGACGTGTGATAAATTTTACCAAAAAAATAGTGCAGGTTAACATTTTAGAAGGTAATTTCCGGCTTATTTATTTACTATTTATTGGTGTCACTATTTATGACTGTTGCATGTGAGGGTGCTTATTGATATTTAAGTGAAGTTTGCATAATTATTTTATTTTTATAGCTTTAATCAGCTGGTCGGCAAAATGGTTAACGATTTTAAACATAATCTAAAAGCCGACATGTGGTCGCAATTTAGTTTATTTTCCGTAATAAAAAATGAACTTTCTTTGTTTAATTGTTATCCTAAGAATATTTATTGCATGTTTTTTCCGTAAAACATTCAGGTTAGAAACTTGTGTCTAGATTCCGGCCACCAAATTGTTGAAATTATTAAAAATACCCTAGTACCTACTTTATTACTTAAGCATCAAAGTTTATTTTTCAATATCAAACATGATGGCCGTAAACTAGCTAGCTAGTGGCCGTAAACTAGATGAAATGGTCGTAAACTGGTAAAATTGACTCTTTTTTGTTTATATGGTTGTAATTATTAATTCGAATCATAAATTTTTAAAAAAGTTACATAAAATCCAACATGAATATGTGTATTATACATTAACAAAGAAAAACATTAAAACACATTCAAGTAAAGGGAGATATTAAATCATGAACTAGAAAATAGCGTTAAGTGGTCGCAAATTAGCGAAGTGACACTATTTCTGAAGTTGACCTCGTACTAAATTGATTTCGAATAAAGCGAGTTAGATTTGAAGTAAATCTCCGAAACCCAGGATACTAAGTGTTTTATCGTATTGACCTATATTCCTGACAGAGGTGCAAAAACTTTTTAACGATAGAAATTATTGGGAAGGAATCCAATATGCAGCAAACACGGTATCCAAAGTTTAACAAACTTCACGGCTCCCGGTTTCAAAATTGTCTTCTCTGCAAAAGTGGGTCACTAAGTTTAGTGTCATTTGATTTACAAACCCGTAATATATGTGGTTTTTTTTATATGAAATCAAACAATTTATTGCTTCTATTATATGTAAATTATAATATATTTTAGTCATATACGAAAGACACTTACTTCATTATATTGTATTTCTGTAGTAAATTAATACATCATTGTTACTTATTGTTAGATTTAAATAATATTATTATTTTTTTATATTCTAATTCTGTGTTTTTGTGCGTGCAACAAAAAAGTTATTAAAATTACAAATTACATTTAATACAATTTTGAACAAATAAACTGAGGACTTAGGTTCTTAACGAGGGCCTCATACATATTACCAGAAGTTTAAATTCAAACGTCTAAAGCCATTTATCCGCAAATAAATATTCAAGGTCATTTATTTATGTCTCAAACTATTAAAATGTAAACTACGCGTACACTTCGGCTTCTGTTAGCAATGAAATATACACAATTAGTTCTAATAATCTAATTTTGGTCTAAATGAGGCAGATAAATGGTATAATTGAATATTTCCGTATTTTTGTTCCTTTGGGTAGTTTAGAAGTTAGCGGAGAAACAGAGACAGGTAGACAACGATTTTATTTTATAATATGTATGTATATATCTAATTATCTGCTTAAATTTTAGAAAATTGCAAATTTTAAATTTATGAACAAAACGTTATGAGTGTAAAAAACTATTATACCTACGCCCCAACTTTCAATGGTTTTCAGATTTCCGTTTATTTTGAATGATGACTTGGCCTTTTGTGGATTAAATGAATGAAGTATCAATAAATCCATATATATAACAGGAAAATATGTAGTCTACACAATATTTTTTTAAAAGAAGCGGCGCGGCTCAAGTCACATCGCCGATGCAGCTTTTCATTGGACAAAATTGTGTAGGGGAGGAGTTTTAAAGAAAGGTTCTAGAATAGTAGACTTGAAACGATTCTTAATTTTTGTATATACATATATGTTGTATATACATGCTTGTTGTCTAAGTTATTTTTCTATATAATTCGAAAACTGTATTTTAATAAGTATCTTGTGTTATTTTGCTTTTGAAGCTGCTGGGAACGAAATCGTGGAGCGGGTGGGAACAAGCCATATTGTCAATTTTATATGTAAAAAATGTTATAAAATGTACTTATTGTTTTTCAAATAAAATAGAAACATAAATATAGAACTTAAATTGTATTTAACCTATATTTGAATGTTCTATTTCTGTTCTAAAACGATTCTACCTAATTCGACGTTAGTCTAGTTTCATAACTTCCGGCTATAACTCCCACGCCACATGGGGGGTGACTTTTCTACATAATTATTGATTAAAATTAATCATAAAAATTATGAATCTTAGTCGATAGTGATAACATAAATTATGTCAAGTTAATTTAATGGTGCGCAGGCGCAGCGGCAACAACCCGCCAAGCGAAAGCTCCCTGTACACGGGTGTAAGTAGCCACACTACTTGTCGTATTGCATTGCATTTTAAAGTGCACGCAGAAACGAGCTTACGGTCACACGGTTAGGCGCGCCTAATGAGAAAGTTTATCGAGCGTTTATTGCGTAGTTCGGCGGGAAGCTTCGCTGCGTCGCCAGAGGCGCTCCTGCCGCAGGTGTGTGCGCCACCCTCGCCTCTCCCCTCCCCGCCCTCCCAACCCCGTAGTCGCCCAGCCGCGTTACGACGGTCGAGGCAGCTTTCCTTCAGTCTACTGTCATCTACGGACGCGAGCGGACGTCCCGTTCACTCTTGCAGTGAAGCGCCGCGCACCAACCGTAAACACGACGCACTATCTGTAAATGATTTCCGTTCGCGTCCTAACTAACCTGAATTTTGTCGTTAACATTTTGCGGCTCGCGTTGTGCCAACCCAATTGGATGTAGTGTGAAGTGATCGATCGAGAAGCGCAACAACTTCCTCATACATGTAAATAAATGTCACTCGATTCGATAATACCGGTGCGGTGTCTGCGGCGCGGCAAGCACTGCCGTCGATCAGATCGTGCAAAGAAATTGTGGTATTGTACGAAACGGGTTCCGCCCGGTTAACGAGGTCGCTGAAGCTACCGAATCTACATACCGCTACCGGCGGTGGCGACTCATGCCGGCCGGCTTTAGCATCTCTATGATCGCTATCGTGCCAGATTGTCAAATTGTCTCTTTGGCGACATTAATGGTGACTTATAGGTATCGCATTACCATTTTCACTGAATGTCCACAACCATCACGATTAAGTATTCATTTGACCAATAATTTATATAGTCAATCTTCCAAACTCTATCTCTGTGATATAATGGAAGCTTTTAAGTTTGAGTAAACAAGCGAAACCTTGTGACTCGTGTTTTTGAAATAAAACACGCCTACATGTACTCTTTTATAGGTATTCCGTTTAAACACCAACGTTTTATGGACGACAATAAAAAAAAATCGAAGTTGCTGTAAAACTAATTTAGCATTAAACTGTGTGATGTATACCTACGCCAAATAATATGGAGAACTAACTTATAAAACCAGAATGTCATATCGGTTCTAAGTCATAAATATAATTGGTACCGCTATCTTTGCCAATACCTCCTTTTAAAATTTTTAATTGAAGCCTATAAAAACTTTGTCTTTTCTAGGTTCGCCATTATGTTCAATAACTTTACTTCAAAGAGATTTCAATAAAAACAGTAAGACTTTAAAGAATCAACTTCTTGTCTCCTCCTGAATAGAATAGACGACTAAAACAAGGCATTTTGTTAAATTCCTTTCATAAAAGCGCATCGGAGGGCACATTGTAGTCGTTTCTGATTTATATTCTCTTGTATCCTAGGATATTGATTGTTCTGCTCACTTTTAGTTATCTACCTACAAACAGAACAGTTTCAAACTTGTTTCACTACTTTGTCATAAATTTGAGGTAACCTTTACTTTCAGATGTTATCTTTAAAGTGCCACATGTTTAAATTTATGTAGTGTACATACGTTACTTAGAGAATAATCTTTTTAATACAACTACCTACTCGAGGCTTGTGTATTTTACAAACACTGTAGGCGTGAAATACTACATTTTCTTAGAACTTTTTATGATCCGTTTAATAATCACCCGTTGTTATTAGCTTTATCGAGTTTTAATTGAATTTAACTATTATCTATTTCATACCTAAGTACAGGATTATTTTTAGCAGATATCAAATTGATAATTATTAATAATTAAGCTAATATAAGTCATCAAAATCAAAATATTAGGTAGATACATTAGATAGCTAATATAAAATAATTTCAAATTTAGGTAATATTATTCAGATACATATTTCTTGACATTCAGATACAGGCCAATATTTGTAATTTTCTATCGATCGTATCATTGGCGACAGGCCAACATTTATACTGGAGTTAAACTAAAGCGAATAAGAAGTATATAGTTATTTCAATTTCGTTTGACCTATTATGTTCCTCGACTCCCCAGTTCTTTGAATAATCACTACGGTTTTAAGCTAAAGAATTAAACTTCCGCTTAGGAGTTAACCTTTTGTTTCAAATTCACGGTAAGCTTAGTTTCTAACAACCTCTAAGTATATACACAGTGTATCTACATATTGTAATTCATTAACAGAACCTTTGTGTGTTCTAAGTTCGTGTTCTACAGTTGCACGGTGCGGTGAAACTTCCATTATTGTTTTTAAACTTTACCTTATCTAGCCTCTTTGAACTTACAACTTAATCTGCCACTTAACTTGTTACATTGAGTGTCGAAAATATATTGATTTGTTTGTTAACTTTGTTTTAGTTTTATGATTTCTTTTTTTATTTCAATTCTTTATGATCTAATTATTTATTACCTGTTTAGACTCAACCTATCTAACCTAAATCAGCTTATCAATTTCAACCGGGATTCTAAACAAATTATCCATCGTAGTCTACATTAATACTAAATGTGACATTATTTATATAAAGAATTAATTCACACACTAACTATTTATTTACGATTCCGATACCATCAATCGATGGCTGATCAATCTTCTTATGATGCTTAAATACAATAAATTTCTTCAAGTTGTCACTTTTAATCTAATTACATTCAAAACACAGGTCTACAAACTTACATCCATAATGCTTAAATTGTAGAGTCCGTTACGTGATTTTCATTATTTTCTATTTGTTAATTATTGATTAATAATATTCGTTTAAACAATGCCTGGAATAATTTTGCACAATTATTTCCTGTAACTTTACTGAAATATTCTTATGTGTTGCCATGTTAAAGTGGCTAATATTGCAGTGAGGTCTCTATAGATTGATTTTTCTTTATGAAATAAAAAAATACTCATGGAAAATACAAAAGTATGTTTATGTTACATGTATAACAATAGGCAATAATTTCGTATGATTGTTTGATTTAGTGGCACACTGCGATTTGTGAACCGGCAAAGTGAAAGGCTCGACTTTCTCCAGCCCTGCGGCCCTCTTGTACGCCTCTATTGCAGAATTTCACACTCACCTACCACTGATAGATATCGGTTTACGCGGATTAATGACTGTAGAAAAGCTATACATCACCACTTTCTTATTATATTTATTAATAAATTAAAAAAGAACGCGTAACTTTTTAGTATGCCTCTTCCATGTTTTCTCCACATTTTTTGTACTGCTCTCTTAATCTTTTATTGTTTTAACATTAAACAGTTCTTCAGTCAATTGCTAATTATATTTATTTAAGTTTAATGTTTTTAATCATTATCAAGCAGACATACAGCAAATTTCTGGATATAAATTTCCTCCGCCTTTATTTTTCCTGACTTTTATTATCTCGTCTTATCATCTAGTGGAGACCGCCCAGTGAGCGTCTATAGTTGTCAGTTGTGTCAGCTTGATTACGTGAATAAGGAGTAAAATTACAATGCAAAACTCCTTGATATTTTTTTCCAAAAAAGCGCTAATTTTCCCACTTCAGAAAGCGATCATAAAGAACGTCTTACAATCTAGAAGTTATATTCTAGTTTGCATGGAGACAAATAGTTAAATTACAAGAATAAATAGCTAAAAGCCCTGACCGTTTAATCAACACGTGTTACACATACAAAACGTCTCAACGTTTGCAGCCCATTTTCCATTTTGGTTTCCACTGACACTGCAAGCAGTACACGTTTGCTTAATGTTGTGATGAGTTCGTCCACAAACTCACACTTCCACAAATTGCTTCTAACCCTTTAAAGTTTCGAATACTAATTCTGAAAATGTTTCACTTAATCCTCGCAAGCGCTAATGCAATTTTAGCGTTTAATTTACAACTGATCTCATATCGGTCTAAGTTATATCGTGTTCAGTCCTACTCGTAGATTTTTCCATTAGCAGTGTTTAATATCCAAAACAACAAGAAAAGTGTAAGCTAAATAATATAGTTACAGGCTGTTCTCGTCTCGATGCTGTAACACAGAGTAATATTGCTACAACGTATCCAATATCCGCTGGTTTTATATTGAAATCATTAAAAGCAATTAGCAGCACATAAATCTTTGTTTATTTTTTAATATTCCTAATTGTATGCACAATCTGCCAACCATTTTGTGTATTAGAATATCGCTTTCGGATAATTAAAATTTCATAGACAAGTACATTATCGACAAAATTATACCTGGTAAATCGCCAAACAATTCATTCATAGTTCTGTGAAAAATTTCACCATTGGAATCAATTCCGTGAGGTTAATCTCAAAAATTTGTACCTACCGTAAGGTGTATTAAATTTACAAAGTCTAAGTAAATGGTAAAATAACCAAAACTGGGCCTCTAATTTAGAGAATATAGAAACTCCTGCTAGCAATGAAAGCAAGTGCTTTTGAATAGTTATGAATTGTACTAATACTTCAACAATATTTAACTACCTATGTGCATTTTGTTATATATAAGAATTACGTTTTAAAATATTGATTCTACCTAAATCAAGTTTTAATTCAAGTGCTATCATAAATGACACGGTTCCACGACACAATGGATAAGTCCAAATGTTTGAAACCGTTATTCGTTCAACATCAAGTCTTTTTTCATAGTTCCATTCTTTTCTGTTAGACGTATGTGGGTTGCCACAAATTACTTTAGTTGTTTAACAATTTATGAACCAATTAATCTCAGTGATGCATTTCAACAGTTACTAATGGTGTTATTTTGAACGAATAGTTATTAATTTTGCATTACTACCCACATTATCTCATTAACCACAAAGATACCATGTACTTTTTTAAAACAAATATTAACATTTGAAACTGTTGATTCATTGCGTAATGTTTGCTTTAATAACATGTTTAATTTAAAGCGATGTCAGTTGCCTATTCTCAAAGAAATTTTCAGTGGTGTGAACAATACTAAAGAGATTATTACATAACAAGGAAAATTAATGTGACTTATCAGGCCGACTAAAATATTTGTACCGATAGAATTAAAGACTAGACAAGCAACAGCCAGTAGATTTTCTCAAATACTGCGCAATACTCAGTGATTAACAATGTTATAATTATTGAATGTATGTAATACTAATTTGGGAGAATTTACCGTCTTACAATATATGTACCAGATAAGGATACTTAATCACGGCAAAGTAACTATTTGAATCTAATACATATACCTACCGTACCTATGCCTGGGAAGCGCTAAAAGCACATTTAGATAAAAAATTGCTTAGTCCAAGTAGTTCTACTATTAGTTCTACGATAACAATTTGGACAAAAAAATCCAAGTTTTTCAAAAATATTCAAATAGTTATTAAATAGTAAGACAAATATACCTATTTTTAGGTATATATCGCAAATTTTTTAGCTGTGTATTGGTGGTTAAAAAAATTCCAGATTACCTAATCAATATTATAAACAAACCAACATCTGAATATCTAAAGAGAGAGCTAACAATATCAATAACTATAATATGAATCATAAAAGGTTACATTTGTTTAAAATAACTCGTCACATTAAGACTTGATAAGTGAGATTTGATAACTGAGAAATGAAATTGATAAGTGGGAGTTGATAAGTGAGTGAAGAATAGTAAACACCTAAAAGAAGTACCAGGATTAAATTTTAAATGAATGCAAAGAATTAACGGATACCATCATTATAGTAATCTGCTTTACCTATCTACAAGAACTCGTGCTATCGAAAGAAGCATTCTTGGCTTGAAGCCAAAAAAATTGACAAAATAAGAAATATAACATCAGGCAGAAAACGAATCCATGACAAAACCCTAAGAATTAGAAGATTGAAATGGAAATAGTAAAAGCAAAATTTTTCTCTATAAAAATATGAAGATGTATTAAAGAAAAGATGGGGAGGTGATGTTTTATACAGGTTCTTAATTTTAGATGATCCTTCGGGAACAGTACTTTTTACTGGATGAAAGGTATCCCAGTATGACAACGTGTGTGCAGAAATTTCATGATGATCGGTTAAGTAGTTAAGGCGTGAAAAGGTAACAGACAGACAGAGACAGTTACTTTCACATTTAATATTAGTATGGATGTGTTTAGTTTAGGTACATAATAAAAAATGATACGAATTAATTTGCAATTTTTAACTTTAAATTTTCTGTAATTAACTAAATTAAAGAAACCTAAACAGGGGACACCAACATTATAATTGACCAGAATAAATACATTATAATAAATGATTTAACCAATTATTATTATGTAATCGACTTCAGATAGCGTAGATGGTTTCTGAACATTGTGTAAGCTAATCTCGCAATAGTATTTGCGATATAATCGATTTGTTATTTCGCACGGGCAACATACGTGAACTTAAAGCTATTACAATCAGGCTCAGCACCTAAGTGGAGTTTACGCAACCGAAGCTTATGTAAGCAGTTTGGTGATTCTTGTGAAACCACTGCGTGCTTTCGTTACTCGGGTTACATAGGCTGCCACCGACAAATTGGTAAACGAGCGCCCGATGCAATTGCTTGCAACATACCAAACCTTTAAATTTTTCAAAGAATCGAGCAATCTACAAATTGACGTAAGGACACTTGGTCTGATGCGGAGCGAATATTTGATATTATTTATTCATTGTATTGAGTTATCGCATTGTCACGATATGGTGCCATACAAATGTTATCAAATGAAAATATTGTAATATCAAGTGTTTTATAATATATAGAAATTTTTAACATTGAAAAGTAGAAAGTTATCTGCACAGAATCCACTAGTTGAGAATAGGTTGAATGCAACGTGACTAAACTGAGCTCGTGACTGAGAAACTATTAGTTTCCATTAGGATAGCTCAAATCTGAGTTAGCAAACAATCCATCATATCATTATGTATCAGCCGATGTTAGTGTATGACCATAGTGGGCACAAATTGGGTTCACGCCAACCTTCGATGCCAAATGCAATACACGGTACAGCCCTTTCCCCAACTATTGATAATCAAACCATTTTTGACCCGTAAATAGTTAGTTAATAAAGACAAGCTAACACTATTCACTAGCACTCTATTGCACCGGAATGGAACAATAAAACTGCATTAGAGATTGGTGATAATGTCTCTGGGAGGCCGCCAGGAATCTTTGCCAAAAGACTAAAAATTGTATTGCCATAGACTGATTCGACGCAACAGTCATATTTTGTTCTAAAATCAACTTCTTATATTTAAATATGCACGCCGACTTCATTGTAGTTCGGCTTGCATGTTTCAGTTTCATTGATATTTATTTAGACCATATCGCGCACTGGTTGTTGCACTGGGTGAACCCGCCAGCAAACCTTGCCAAATATCTGATGCGACTCACGCGTTAGAATTTTGAACACAACTGGATTATAGAGCGTTAATTCCTCTCGCAATTTCACAGCCTAGTTCAATATTTCAATTGCTTATTGTTTCTTAGAAGCGTGCAGAACTGCAGATGCATGCGCTAAATTCGCTTTGGTTGAGAATCAACCGTTCATTTATAATAACATCGAATGCTGTAATTATGATTGTGATATGAATTATGCCTTTATATTTACGTACGGTTACTGCTTGATTATTTGCTGCTGAGTCAGGTTGTGGGACTTGTGTTGTGAGTTGTGAGGCAGGTATTGGAGGGGTGCGGGCGGGTGCAGGGTCAGGATGGAGCGGGGGGAGTGGGGTTCTTCCGCCGACAACAGCTGTCACAGCAGCTGCTCGCTCACCGATCGCACGTGCGACTACACACCTATTAACGTTGGTTTTTATAACTCCTTTTTATCGAGATACACATCAATAAGAGATTTGGTGGTCGTCTTTCCTTCACCCTTACATTTCAACTTTTTTTATGTATGCGTTCTATGTAAAGATGCGCTATTTCCACATAACTTCCCTCTTTGAAATTTTAAATATTGTGCACATAATAATTGTACAAGTTTTATGTTAGACTCTGATCACACAAAAATATTAAAATAGGTGAAACACCAATTGTGTGGTCCTTTCAAAACCATACGACGGTGATAGGTAGTTACTTTTATATTTGTACCCTTGACACCGCCAGTCGCCTTTGGCAATTTGATATAGGTTATATGTCTTTTTTTTTTGTTTAATTCTGCAATGGCAGATAACTCCATAAAGGTATTAATCACCTAAAATGAATGCATTGAGTGGGGCAGCGCCGCCGGTGCAACCCGCGTCATGCGTTTTCCACCGCGAATAGACACGTGACGTTGTTTACTAACTCGACTCAAGGCCACTATATTGCGACGTTATGCCTTTTAATACCTAAACAAATGCCGCATTATTGCAGCCTGAAAAAAAAAACTCGTATAAAATTTTATCGCAGAAAATGTCAAAAAACCTAATTTCAATCTGGCTTTTGTTAAAGGATCTCTCGGATGTCTCAGATGTTTACAAACACTGGTGTTTGGCAAAAAGTAAATAAATACTATAATTCATAACAAGCTGTTTGTACTTCAAAAGTAAACACAACAAACATGAATAAGAATTCAAGGAAACTTGCGGTTAGAAATCAAAGTGCATGCGCTTCACGGAAAGCTGATCGATGAGGCGAATTATTGCATAACATTATTGTATAAATATTTCAAAATATTACGAACCGCTCGAAATTGATATTTATAACCTTTCGTGTAACAGTTAATAGAGCCGATTTTATTTGTGGACGATATTCAGAAAACATTAAAGTAAACATTGAGAAGTTTAGTTATTGGTGCGACCGCGAAGGTCAACGATACGGGTAACGATGTGGAATAGCGTCACGTACACAATATCAAACAAAGCTTACTTTGATACACTTTAGTTTGGACGTTATTATTACTGAGCGAGTGAAGTCATCGTTATGCCACAATTTCTTTGTTGCGAAATTTTTGTACAAATTTTAAGTCGCGCATTTGGTTTAAAACTGAAATGGCATTGTACTTTGACCCGCCGAGGAAACCCGCAATGCAGCGCCGCCGGCACCGAACCACCGACAACCTCTCTACATGTTTGTTTACAATTACATGCATAATCACTTGCCTCTTGCCGAATTCAACCGCTTAATGCTCCATGAAACCAAACGAGTCATCCATGACCAGAATACTGCTTCATAATTCAATTTGCCAAAATTGCCATAGTAACTGTAATGTAGTGTTATACATACGCGATGTCCATTTTGAATGTTCCCAAGTCCACTGAAGCATGGGCACCGTGACTTTTATTTATTTATTTCTCCTTATTCGATTAAATTAGTTGTTTACCTAGTTTAGTTGTTTAGTTGTTATAATTTTAGATGTGAGGCATCCGACTTATTCTTTCGCGTCATTCCCTAAAACGGCGTTGACATGCACTTCGTATTTGTCAAGCAAGCCGTCAAGCAGTTTGGTTTGAATTTATGTGTATTTAACGCGTACAATTTTTATACCAGATGCTGCGTTGATGAACTCATTTGCCTAATATTAATATTATTTTGCAAATGCTTCAATATAAAAAATGTTCCATTAACGCCTATTCAGCTCAAATGTTTATAGTGAGAAGTGTCAACTGATGAAATTGAATCAATTGGTCATAACGAATTATACTTTAAGAATCTAGCTCAAGCGCAAAGCACCAACGACAAGCGATTATGGCATGTGATAAACAACGTGTTTACGATTGATTTCGCTCGTAAATAAAGAATAGAAATCTGTATTGAAAACGTGATTTGTGGACGGATTACAGGCGCCGAACGCTGCTGTGATATATACTGTGATGTGCGAGCCAGCCTATGGATATTTTTATATGTGATTTACTAAGTGCCCAGTACAAAACCGAGTACAAAAATACGGAACGTTACTAGAGAAGAGTATATTATTTAGTGTTATTCGATTGAGCTATGAAGGAGGAGTGTAAGTTGTGCAATTGGTGGGGTGGAAACGCTCAGAGTAATACAGACTTTTCCATTTCGACGCTGATGAGACCGGCGCTGCACAGCCAAGTGGCGACAAGTATGCACCCGAGGCAGGATGCGGCTGACTTGTCCGCGTATCTATACAAACTAGGTGATTATCCATTGTATCCTACGCTTCACGATTATTACGCCAATGTCGGTGAGTATCGTGCACTCAGCTTATTATTATATCACACATGCACTTTTATAGTACACTAACTAATAGACTGTAATACAATATAGATTTTTTAAATATATTATGTATGAATTTTTAAAACTAATGACCGTATACATAAGGATTTTTACCTTATACAATTTCTGGCATTCCTTCTTAATTTTAAAACCTTGCCATAACTCCAAATGATTATGTTGTGATCTATGTTTTCACTTCTCAATTTCATATACCAACATACTGATCCTTTTTGATAAATTATCCGATATTTACCTGTAGTTGAATCATAACTTCGCACTCATAGATAATTAATATATTAGTTCGAACTTACACCAGTCATATTTACTTTAAGTTTTCTATTTATTCTTATTGTTTTTTTTTTTTTTATAGAAAAGAAAAATATTCGAGTTCATGAGTAGAACTTATCAATCTCGCTCATGTTTATTTGGATGGAATTTATTAGATAATTTACTTGTCTAATAGTTTGAACAAGCGATGTTTCACCAGACATTGCAATATCTTTCGTGATCGGCAGTTGGATTAAAATGCATTATAAGCGGTAATTTTATTCCAATGTAACCGCTGAGCACGATACAGCGACCTCGTGCAAATCCGTCAGCGAATCCGGGTCTATATCTATTTATTTATCTAATATCTAGTGACTATTTAGTATCGAAGTTGTCTTGATACATTTTTATTCATTTCAAAGCATTATTGTTTTGAGAAGTGACAATAATGTTTTTTTATTATCAGAGACATACTCGATGATGTAGATTTTTTAAATAAGAACGAATATCAGTTACCTATAATATTGATTTCTCTTCGTTTTACTGTTAACAAAATAATATGTAAAAACTATCAATTACTTATATTTTTACCATGTTTATACCTCTATACTTAATATCTTAACTTTTTTTTTCTTCGTTGAATTTAGTTGTTATAAAAATCTGCAATGCGATTCCATATTTTTGACGGGAATTGAAATTTGTCAGGAAACATTGCTAGGGTCCGATGCATTGCACATTTAGAACTTTCTTCTGTTAGGTTATGGTCAAGGTAAAACAATGCATTTAATTATTTATTTCTACTCTTGAAATGTATCTTTTACACCTATTGACTAAACATATATGGAAGAACAATCAAGGCTCAAAATGAAAAGAAGATTTCTTCGTAAAGAATTACCTATTCATAAGAATTGTTCATAACAAAAGATTCGTAATTTTTTGACATCGTAATCGTAGTTTTCTTTTGACATTTAAATACTATGCAATGGATAACATAAATAAACCCTGCTGCTTTTTTAAATAAATTCTGTTACAACGATGACGTCACTGGTTCTCCCCTCTGATGACTCATATAATCTCGTTCAACCTCCCTATCGATAATTCGATATTTAACACCGAGTCGATGTTTACAGGATTAAATATCATAGCAAGTAGTTATAATATTACATACATAGTAAAAACATTAATATAAAAATTGGTAAGGTGCCTACTTATATACAAACTTTGAAAAAAATTATAGTAGGTATTATAATGTAAAAAGACTGCAAAACTAAAAAGCTTCTAGAAGAAATTTCATATCAAGCTCTACACGTAACTTTCATTTAGTTTAAATTGCCTTGCAATTTTTACTAAAACTAATTTTCGTTCTAAAGTTCCTTTTTACTCTGGGCGACTCTAAGCTAACGCTGCCTCTTCGTTAAGTGTGTACTGTGTATACGAAGCGAGTACAGCGACTGGCAACCACGTATTTTTCGTGAAAGAGCAACGACTTATTCGTAAGTTTCGTTCTCTGTTTTAATGTGAGTCTTAAAACTGACACGTTAAAACTAGATTCAATTATTTCTTTTATTTTAACTTATTTTTCTACAAAACCTTTAAATATATTGGAGATATTTGAATAAGTTTTATGGTGTCATAGAAGAGAAGCCATATTTAGTGATTAACAATTTAGAATGATGTGACTGTATAGGGACTGTATGTTTTACTCCCTATAGTATTGCAGACATAGTTCGCCCTTGCCTTTGCAACAAATAAAAATGTGGGTTCAACAACACTAAAATATCTAAATGTCTATAGCTTTATCAAAATGTTTAATTGTCAATTAAAATAAAATGTATTGAACGCAATATATATATTAACCATCTCAAACAATATAAAAATATTGAAAGTTACCAATTATTATGTGTATAGATAAAGTGTGAGTATTAAAGAATGACCCTTCAGTACGCAACAAGGGCACCCGGTGGCCTAGCCAGGCCCGGCGCGGCGGCGGCGGCGGGCGGCCTGCCAATGCTATAAAAAGTTAACTAAAACAATAATCGGTGAAGCGGGGCCCTTTAGTTCCACCACCCTCTTTGTAAACGTAAATAAAATCAAGTGACCACACTTAACACGTTATCGTGGACACGGCCCCCGACTTTATATGTCTACAACCGGTGCGTCTGTTGATATAAATATGTAAAGTTTCTTACAATTTAATAAACCATATAAGCACTTAAAGTCATCTCCGAAAGATAAGGAAATAAATAAGCTTCAACAGTTTTTCTTCATTATAATTAACTACACTTATTAAAGGCCAATTTTGATTAAACGCTATTGAAGCATTACTCGCTTGGCACAGGCTAAAACATAATATTTAGCTTTTAAAATTTCAAGGAAAAATTTGCAACGAAAATTAAAAATGAAGAAATAGTAATCTTCAGCTTAGTTAACAGATTCTTGTATAGGTCTTCTATTTTGTTTTTAATAAGTGTAATTTACCGCCTCTTAGGCTTTGGCCACTTTAGAAACCAAGTGCCTACAGTAAATATTGTATTTTAAAATGAACGTCTTGTATCATGGTCACCGGAGTGTCACGCTCCAGGGTGCACACAGTGCAGTGAGAACGAGTTCGATTCCCGCGTTACTTTATGTGTCAAATGTATTATACAGCTGGCAATTGTTAATTATTCACATTCCATATACGGGTTCTAAGTTATACTTACTATTGTATTTAGAAAAAAGATTCAAAGCTTAACTAGCATACAACTATAAATTTACTTTTGATAAAGTACCTATACATATAAGCTCTATGTGTGCCTTGGGTCCTTTCATTTACTTGAAATAAATTTAATTGGTAGGAATTAGTAAAATTACTAGGTTCTTGAAAATCGTTTATTTCTATTGCGAAAGATAAAGACGAAACTCGTAAATATTAATATGTTAGTTAATATTAAAGTAGGTAAAGTAGGTTGTGAAATCTGTTCACAATGGTCTGCAGTTGCACTGTAAATTCCGTCAATGTTTATTTGAACTGTATTTTTGTTCTCCCTTCATCATTTTTCCGTATTTACTGATGAAAATTTCTAATAAAGTTTAAGAAACAAAATTTAAAATAGGTAAATGAGTATGAATTTAATAAAGCCCACAATGGATATTTTTTATTAGACAGACTTCACATAGTCACTACTTACCCATATATATATACCAAATAACTTTATCTTAACCATTTATATAACAGCTATATTTATTATACTAAATCTCATTACATTCGATGCAGTTGTTTAGCCATGAAGACTATTATAGATTGTATGTATTAGCACCTCGTATATGATACTTATATACCTCGTCTATTATGCTTCATTCATACCTAACAAGTAAGTACTTGGGAAGTATTCGGTAGTGGGAATATCTTGACAATGATTCAAATCTATCTTTTATTATTATGACTAGCTGTTGCACGCGACTTCGCCCGCGTAACTTTATAAAATATAGCCCGTTTCTCGCTAATAACGTGGCTATCTATAGATGAGAGAATTTTTAAAATCGGTCCAGTTGTTTTTGAGTTTATTCATTACAGACATACAAATCTTTCTCTCTAAAATATTAGTATAGATTAACAAAAATGTGTACCTGTAGCGTTTGTTGTACGAATGCAGTGAACTGTCAGGAAACATCTCGTCGGTGTCTAGTAAACGTTGAATAATGTATCACAGTGACATCGAGCAGTGATCGCGCGACGACTAGCCATCAACCGACATTACTGATGTCATAACTTCGACTTTAAAGCATTCCCAACCCGACTTCTAACTAACCTTCTTTCTACATAATTTGTGTCGTAATATTTGATTTAATACCATTTGGCGCTCTCAACTTTAACTTGAGTCATGTTAAAAGTGAATTACTTAAACTTTTTTGTAATGACCGAGTTTAATTTTTCTTATAATATTTTTGACTTATTGCTGAACAAATGATGCAAACATTTTAAAAAGTTGTATTATATCGTACTTAGTTAGGAAATAAAAGTTATAATTAACGGCTTATAGTTTTCCGGCCTTGATTAACAGGTTTTGTTAAAATATATTGACTTAATAAGAAAGTTTAAAATAATTAAAAAAATATTTTGACGAAGTATTTTTGATTGAAAAGTACAATTTCTTTGATAAACTTAGGATGGTTTTTAGCTTGAACTAAAAAAAAATCGTAAAATAATGCAGGAAAAAAAGCAAAATAGCTATTTTTAATGTTTTACTTTTTTTCTGTTAAGGTCCGGCAGACAGGCTGAGGGTCCACTTGATGGTAGGTGGCTACCGTCGCCTATAACACAAACAACGCCACAGATGCTGCACTTGAGCCGCAGATTACATTAGGATTAAGAATAAGGGATTGGGAAGGGATAGGGAAATGGGCTCTGATGAAGTGTGAAAATAATTGTATTTTGATATTATTGCTTTTTTTTCACAGGTAAGCCGACAATGCTCTCCTGTACAACATGTGAGACTATGCAGTCCTTACCTAACTATGGTAAGTCAACACAATCTAACTCCAATATTCTAACTACCAACAACCTTTGTTACAAAATGCAATTTGACTGCAAGGAGAGATGTAAATAAAATAATTTAATTGACAAATTTAACGTTGTACGCGATCCTACTGGCAGTAACATCGCAACGCTATGAATATAATCGCATTAACCGTGTTTTCAGTCTTTGTCCAATTGAATCCTCGGTGCAGTAATCAAGTGGGTAGGAGAGTGGGTCAACGGGTCGTTCCGTCCCGTCGAGCGCCCACTGGCGCCCGCCCTAGGGTTGCCAGATGGAGTTGTTAGTCAATTCGACTGTAAGAATTTCGTCCGCACACTACTCCTCTATAGCTACAATAGAATTTCACCATGTTTGTTTTTAGTCATTTTGACCTCCCATACAGCTCTATTGGGTCCTCCTATCCTAACTCTATTGGGTTTACTAAAGAAAAATATATTAAAAATTACTAGCTAATTAATAAAAGGGAAACGTAATATAAAACAAAAAATTAAATATTTTTAATATTTCCAAAATTTTCCATTACCTATATTTGTTTACGAAATATATTTTTTAAATGTATTTAAAATTTAATTAGAATAATTGATTAATTTCAAATATTTCTTACAAGCAGAAGCCCGCGACTTCATATGCCATGCGTTGAAAAATGAGAAAATATAATTATGAGTAATATAGCGCCTAACATCTTTATCGCTGCGATGACAGTTTTGCCGCTACCCAAATTGTTTTATATTGTTAAAATATTAGACCATCCTTCGGGAACGTAACCCAGGATAAAAGGTATCCTATATGTTAATCCAGGTATTTGTGCCAAATTTCGTTCAAATCCGTTCAGCCGTTCACCCTCACAAACTTTCGCATTTATAATATTAGTTTGATATCAATAAGTTGTTACCCAAGTATATGCATATTTATTGACATACAAAATTTAACTGTTTGAGAAAGTAAATTCTTAAGGGTTAATAATTTCTATACACGAGAGTTGAAATAACATCCAGGACCTACTGACAACCCTAGGCTCGACCACATCAACCCCTATTCACAAACTATCATATTCATATAAAATACTTCACATCCACATATTTAAATTCTGAACACGAGCCTTTGTTTTTAAAGTAAAACGTCCCAAACTGGCCACACACGGAATTCTAAAAACGATTTTCAAATTTCGAAGTCACTTTATATTCGCAACCCGCTCGCTTCCCATTTCCTGCTCGATTGTCTTTTTTTTAAGCGAAGCACTTTCAAGTGACCTTCCATTATAGTTTTGTCAATTCCTAATACAATTAAATGAGAAATAATCCTTTCAATAACGTCTCAATCGACTCGGCTAAACGTCGCGTCTCACGGCCTTCGGAGTCATTCATATCGTGTTACTTGACGTCTTTATATCAAAGCTGACTAATCAATAATGCCGCCTTTTCTTGACCACGTGTGCAGTGCAAGTTGGATCGTAATTATTTACGATGCAAGTGCGGTAAATAGATAATACCTACGTAATGTCAAACCGGTCTAGTTTGTAATTACCTGTTTATCCCAGTATAATTTAATACATTTTTTATATATATTTTTAACTACTAGCGACCCGCTCCCGGCTTCGGCCCGCTCCGGCAAACCTAATTTAGTTTTTATTTTAATTTTTATTACAAATAATATTATTCATATTAAAATGAACCGATTTTAATATGAATACTTATTAGAAATACTTATTTAGAAATAGGATTATTAGAAAATAATTAAGTTTTTATTTGTTACTAGCTGTTCCACGCAAATTCGTCCGCGTAACTTTATAAAAGAAAGCCTATGTTACTCGCTGATAATGTAGCTTTCTATAGGTGAAAGAATTTTTTTTAATTGGTCTAGTAGTTTTTGAATTTATTCATTACAAAAAAAATACAAATCTATTCTCTTCATAATATTAGTATAGATTAGCCGAGAATATATAGCGATATGCACAGGCGCACTCAATGCTAAGTTTACTTAAAGATGTTTAGTTAAGTCTTACTTCGTAAAAAAAAGTGTGTCAGCTCCGACGCACGACTGGAGTTTAACGAACGATTATAAAATTATTAGATTAGTAAATAAGGGTAAATTGAATGCATTTTGTTAGCTTTATTAGTTTGTTAATTTTCTCAATTCACAAATGAATATCGATGGATATAAATATATTATATGTAATATGTATTGAAGCCTGTGACGCGTAACGTGTGATATTTGATTTTACTCCCATAAATTTTCATACCCCGGCTTATACATGAAAATCGATTCTTAAGGAGTAAACTAAAAAAAAACAAGGTGTAGGTAGTGGTGCGTCCGAAATAGGAATAATTAAATCATCGTATTCCGAATCGATTGTAATAAACGCTATATTTATATGGCCACAGGAAACACGGACTGCTTGCCTCCCTTTTGGGCGCTGCTCGTTTAGAATTGAATATATCAGTCTCATCAAATAGTTAATAAGCAATATTGCGTGGTCGGCCGGCCCGCATGCCATTAATAATGTTAACAGAAGAACGCGTCCATACAACGGCTCGTCTATTCTATACTCAACCCATCTATTATTTAACTCGTCTATATTGCCCCGAGTTATTTATATCCCAAGCGGCACTCCTCGATTGATTGATATAATTAGTCGTGTGAATACATAGGATTGCTGTTCTTAATGCTCTTAAGTTTATAACGATAAAAAGAAAGCTTAAAAAAAGCTGTTTTAATTATACAACAGGAATACTAGTGACTATTTTACTATCTAACTAAAAAAACATAGCACGGGTGCAAATTGATTGTATTACATATCAATTTTATAGTGAAAATCTTATCAAAATTTCTGTAGAAGGCCTACCGATAGCGATATTGTCTTGTACTTACACCTTTAATTATCGTGAAGATATTTCATTATTTAAGAACTCGAAATTCTAGACTAAATCCGCTAATATATTTTGATACCGAAAGTGTAGGACTGAACAACTTTCCAATAATTACACCCCATTCCCTCCAAATATTGGCGTCGCTAACCATCAACTTATTATCAAGTGGACCTTACAAATACTAAAAATAAATCACATGACTTCAGATTTTTCCCTTTCAATCAATTACACCTTTGAAGTGTTCATTATTTCATGTAGGATGCATCTATAAATACTTCCTGATTATATTTTTTGGCGGAACTTGATCTTCACTTGTTATCACTGTTTAGCATTATCTACTCGCATATATTCATATCAAAAAGATAATGTTGTAGTTGTGTAAATATAGCATTTTTTGCATATGTAAATCACGCTAATTTCTGAAGGCCAAGCGAAGACCTCGCAAAAAGTAGAGTCAACCTCGAGATTATCATCGACGTTGATATGTTGACATGCGCAATAAGTATTTATACTGCGTACAGTGTGTAGTGTCTCTTGCTCATTCAGTGCTTCCTGAAGCCGTAATTATTTATTTTTATTTTGTTGGTATGGACTTAAGAAAAATATTTTTCGGTGAGTTACTGCCGAATCATTTCTCAAGCTTTTGTTTTATTTTATTTATATTTATTTTATATAAAATCGAATTGTTTAAATGAAACAATGTTAGTAATATAATTTGAATACATGACAACTATAGCTTTTAATAATAATCATCATCATCTCAGCTGCAGGACGTCCATTGCTGGACATAGGCTTCCCTATAATTTTCCAATATGACCGGTCAGAAGCAGCCTGTATCCACTGTCAGCTTTTAATAATGAAATATGAATATTAATTCAATTTTTGTTTTAAAGACCAGCAAACATGACTTAGTCAGCACATAGGTCTTGACGAATGGCTATTTCATTTAGTCGAGATCTCGTAACTCTTTAAGGAATTTAGGCATTCGGTTCTTTATGTACATCGTCATCGATCATTTCATTGCAGAGGTCTTCTGCTGAACTTAGACCTCTCTCATGAACCGCAATCTTGCAACCTTCGCCCGAGAGGAGCGCTGGTTTTCAATTAGTACACCTTTCAAAAGTCTGATAAGAGTCCGAAACCAAATGTAAATAAAACTAGTAAAAGAATTCCATAGTAATTTGAGCTCGAATGCGAGATTGATCACGTTCCTAACAGGTAATACACGATCAATTTAAAACATCTGAATAAAACAATTAACCTGAGTGCTGCACGAACTAATCGATTTTCCATTCACTATATCGAGGATATCGAGTCGACGATTCGATATATCGGAAGCTTACACACAATAATTAATAACTATACATACATACATGTTCGATTGTTCGTACATAGATATGACTTTCAAAATATCGTAATCCAATTTCTATTTGCTAGAACGCTATTGCGATGTGTGGGATCCGCTGCCTTATTATCTAACAGCAGACGATTTTGCGACCGACTTGCGACAGGCGAAAACTTTCTATCAATTTGTGCATTATCACATTAAATCGTGTTTTTGGTATCACATAACAAAGTTGTGCTTTGCGATAAGGCCTCTTACGGACTAACTAAAATTAAAGTGCATCATTTCTGTATGGCAGCACACGCGATCGCAAGTCGTCCGCTGTCGTCTGCTGTTAGATAATAAGGCAGCCGAGGATAAGGCCTCGCTGTAATCTCGGACCCACACATCACGGCTAATGATGGAATCCTTGGGCTTAGTGGGTATCCCGGTGATGTCACTTCACCGGGCGAGACGGGGACAGTCGACGAGGGATAGTGCGTATATGTCATCTCCCCTCCTAAAAAAATTAATAAATAAAAAGGTATGACATAACCCACAGTCTTCTATAATAATGCATTTAATAATAATAATGAATTTATTAGCTCCACACAATCACAAAACCACAGAATATACAGACAATGTTAACCTAATTAATTGTTACATACACACGCAAAGATTGTTACATACACCTATCCCCACTTTAACCCTTGACCTTTAAATTATCAAGGTGACCCCTAGCGCTGCTTGTGTTACAAGCGACAGTAGCCACTTAGCATGCAAGGGAAAAAATGACTGTGAGAGTGCGCTAAAATTATCATTGATGATGTTAACAAAAATGACAGCAGCAGACTTACTATGAAGTGAATGTGTGCGCGCGGGCTTTTTTTATTTTTATATCAAACTATACTACGTCCGACTCCTTCTTTGCCCCCATAAAGGTATAGGTACAATAGAAAAATTGCAGACAAAACATCTCTACAAAATAACTACATGATAAATGTAACATTACATACTTACTCTTTCTGTGATGTTATTTTGTAGGTGTAATAATATTGTGAGACGATGGGAGTTAAACACTTCCGAAACGTCAAGGTAAATAAAACAAATTTCTAAATAAATGCATAAACTGACTCACTCGGAAAGATTTCCAATGCCATTATTATTTAAATTATTAATGCATTTGAATTTTCACCCCTTTCCAGTAGTTAAAATGTATACTGATAGTAGTTATACTACATATAGCCTATAGATTCAGTTATAATGCATACCTACAGGTACAAAGAATTTTTTTTTAAGAAACAAATAAATCTTTCGAAGTAGCATAAGTGCCAGTAAATTTTTACGCATATTAACAATCGAGGGAACCGTGAAAAAAAAAACTTAAAGCATATCTTTTATACAATCGAAACGTGCTTCGCACGATTTACCTAATTGGCGGTTAATTGCGTGTTTAATAAGGCAACACTTCTGTCACACCACTACTAAATTAGCGCATGAAGCGGTTTGGATAAACGGCTAATAAATATTATTTCATAAATAAATCAGGGGGCGGCGTTTACAGCGTGTTAACAGCCGCGGTTGGCTGTAAACGCACGCTCCACAAATGCACAGTAATCATTAATACGCAGTGATTGGACAATAGACACCGAATATGGAATATTATTTGATAAATATCACAAAATTTTTATTAAATAACTCGAGCATTCAGAGAATAAAATCTAAATAGCGGGAAGATTATCGCTACATTTATTTCTATTATTAAAAAATATTTTCATGCCTTCTTTCTAACTACATTAAAAAAAATATAACTAGCTGTTGCACGCGAATGTTAAAAGACGAGAGTCAAGATTGTATAGCTTAAAATTGTTATTTAAACTACTAAAAACAGTAAAGTTTTATGATTTGTCTCAATTTAACAGTTTCCAGGTGACAATACAGCATTTCAATCTTATATTGACATAAAAACACTTTATTAATTATTAACACATCTCATTGACAGAACGACGTGTGTACGGGGTCAGCTAGTAAATAAATAAAAAGCTATTCCTATATTAATTTGTATACTGTAAACATTATCAATGGACTAAATTGAAATTGTGAAAATCAACTTGTCACTTGTTTTTTGTCCATTAATCTTTAGAAACCCTACTGGTTTTATTTGCGGTGGCCCACACAAAATGTCCCGCGTCTTTCCGCTTTTATTATAAGCGTGCTTCGTGAATGCCGACGCGCGGGTCCTAAAGCCATTTTACCCCAACTTATATCTTGTTGGACCTAAATTTATGTCCATAAGCAAAGGTCATTTGTGTTTAGGTCATTATATATCATTAAAGCCTCCGTGTAAAATGTTACAGTAACGACGAAGCATTTCCATTGTTAAGTTTGCCATAATAAAGAAGTCTCTGAGGAAGTAATTTAAAAACTTTTCTCACTTAATAGATACGCACTTAAAATTTCACTTTCATTTGATTTGCATCGTTATTTAACCTTATATACCTTACTATAGTATATAATATTTCTTACAAAATATTTATGCAAACTTAGTCGTCTAACATCGTTGTTGATACAAGAGAATAATCTATTCAAAAAAACAAAAAAATGGTCAACACAGAAAACTGTGGTACCTTTTAAATAAAAATTAGGTGGATATTGTTGGTTCCTGTTCTTGGAGTAAACAATTGTTTTGTCTTCAAAAAATATCTGTTTAAATACTATTTAATATTAAAATACAATATAATTATTACAAAAAATCGGTACCTATTTTTTTTGTACTTTCATTTCTCATCATAGACATGGAGAGAAAGTAGCCCATTCGACGGCAGTAACCACACTTTGACACAAACCATCCCGAAATAGCAACTCGTGTTATTTTGTATTTCGGCGCGTGTGTAAAAATGCCCGAATGTATTCTTATATAGTAATACTAGCAACCCGCCTCCGGCTTCGCCCGTGATGCAATTTTTTTATATACACAACCATTATTCGTTTATCTCTCTTTCCATTACTAAAAACATTATCAATATCCGTTAGGTGGTTTAGAAGTAGTTAGCGGAGAAACAGACAGATACAGTTTCGTTCGGCGACTTGGTTGCAAAATATTTGTTTTTTTTAGTTAAATAAAAATTTAAAAGTTTTATTATATGTATATATGTATACTTCCGTGAAAAATTATCTAACTGATGGTGGAAACCGCACCAAAATCCGTTACATGGTTTAGGAGGACTTAGCGGATATACACAGACATGCAGGACGCGGAAAGCAACTTCAAATTATACGATGGGGGTGGCAAGTCGATGATACGATGTAACGATTATCCCTTATCCCAAGACTGTTTCCGAAGTCTGTAGACGGTCTCTAGTCGCGATTTCTGCCTTTTTGTCACACATACACAATAAATTATGTCGACAATACAACGTGTGAAAACATTGTCATACATAACCTTCCTATGATTTGATTTTAATTTAAATAACCCGTTTGCAATGTGTATAATATTGGCAGCGTACGTGTCGTTTGCACTTAAAATGTAATTTGTATGGATATCGACCGTTGAGGTCGCATTAATTTAAAAACCTTTAATCTTTAATAGTGGGGGAGCCCAAGAGGGGATTTTGGGATTTACTCGAGCGCATCAGATTAAGGTATGGTAGATTAATTAATTACATACTGAAAACTGGGAATTTTTTTAATCTGACGATTTGAGCATGACGAAAGGAAATGGGAAGGTCACAAAGTTTCCAAAAAAAAAAGTCACCTTGACAATCTCGAGCGCGTCAGATTAAGGTATGGTGGGTTAATTACTAGCTGAAAAGTGTGCATTTTAATAATCTGACGATTTGAGCGTGACGTAAGGGTGTAGGAGGGTCACAAAGTTGCAAAAAAAACGTTACCTTGACATTCTCAAGGGCGGTGAAATGTTATTTTAATTTATAGGAACCAATGCAAGGAAAACAAGAAACCTTCATCTGACGACTTGTAAAGCCGAAGTAACAAAAATCGTCAATAAAGTTTTAGCTCATATAGCTGCAGGAAAACATGTATTTCCTACTCCGATTTCTCTCTCTCTCCTTTTCGCAGGAGATTAACATATATCCGTCATTAGGGACATGTGGTTGTATAGGGCATATATACATTATCAACATCTGACGCGCTCGAGTATGTCCATTTTTTTTCACAGGCGTCTACAGTCTTTCATATGACCTTTTTTTCTTCTTACCATCCAATCTTCAAAATCCAATAGGTCCCCACGAACGCTCGAGTAACTCCACATTGACCATCGTGGGCTCCCCTACGTATATATTGCACTACTCTCTGAGTTATTGTTAAAAATAGTTAAAGTAAATGGAACGAATAAATTAAAGTACGTAATATTTTAAAGTAATAAGGTCCATTTAACCTTGCCATGTCGTCGAGGATGGTTTTAAACAGAATGGACAAATAAAATACGACAAGTATTCACAACTATCAATAACTTTGAGCGGTGTTTAAAATTCGAGGCCTGTCATGGATTTAGCACTTTGGCGCGGATTCGGAATTATTAATTCTTTTTTATAGCGTTCGAATTCTGACTTTATTTGTAAAGTTTTGATTTATCACTTTTAGCAACTTCTGTGCCGCGTTATATTATTATTCAAATACTAGTATTAGGTATTACGTATTAGTAATACGTAGGTACTCTTAAATTATATGTTTACATTTAAAATGTTAAATATAATTAATTGAAGATTCTATATTAAAAATAGTTGGGACATCCAGTACTGGATTGCAGGATTTGCGCCCTATAGAAATAATAGCAAAGTAAATTTTATTTGACATTATAAAAACTTTGTATAGAAATTTTATCATAGCTTTTGCCCGCGACTTCGCTTGCGCATAAGTTAGGATTTTCCCGTGTTTTTAGAATTTTTTTAATTTTTTTTTCTTCATATTTTCACAATTAAAATAAAAGCCAATTTGCGTAATATTAATAAACTCGTAATAACCTAATACTCATTACTCGTAGGTTCAAATGTTTGGAGGTACTTGCTTTTAGACTTCTTTTAGCCTTTTACCGTTTCGAAATTTGTTCTTATTCAAATATGTATTTCAATTTCTTGTTTTCCTGCATCAACCGGCTGCATATTTGATTGCTCGCCAATTAATTGTCATTCAAACCGTCTATCACCTTTTTAAGTAGACAATATCGCGGACGTCGCCTAGTTAAATAAAATTGAAATGGTGAGATCAAGGCTGGTGGCTTCATGGCTTAATAGAAAATATAGAACTAACACTGGCCAGTTCAAGGTGGCACACATTTGCTCGCTGCGTAGCAAACGTGTGTTCAACTATTCATTTACGAGTCATAAAGATCGCGCCGATAACTCACTTGCCTTGTTTCAAGCTCTAGCTACTAGCTCTTTCAGCTTTGTTGTCGCAACTAGTAGTTCACACAGTGTTCGGGACAGCCTATTGTACAAATTGTGAAATATAGTGAAATCATAGAACTAGTGTATAGTGAAAACAGTGTAAATGACAGAGACGGGACAGCCTATTGTACAAATTGTGAAATATAGTGAAATCATAGAACTAGTGTATAGTGAAAACAGTGTAAATGACAGAGACAGAAAATAGACAGAGACAGATATAGTGTTCACTTAGTTATTATTATTTCGGGCGGTCGTGTCGCGCTTGCGCGCCATTGGCGCAAGCTAGTTCGGCACATGGCACGACCGCCACTAGTTCTATATGTAAGATTTGTTACTTAGATAGGCATTTTTTTAAATAAAGGCAGTCTTCTCCTTGCTTCGGCATAGTAAAGACCTTTGTACCAGTACAACTTGTTTGGAAAATACAACCCTCTCCTCCTCGACTAACAATCGCAGGCTAACCAGTGAGCCCTCCTTAGCCGGAGGCCCTGCCCACTTAAAGCCATAACAGCCAGGCTATATAAATGCGCGGGTGCTACAGGCCCGTACATTTTATGGTCCTTCGAGCCGGATATAGCCGTTTGTTAGTTGCTGTCTGTCGAGGAGTGAGGGTATAGGTCTATAGTATAGACATGCCGATTACAAGGAGCAACTCAGCTCGGGGCGTCGGGAGGTCCATAGCTCCCACGCCCACTGTTCGGGACGACGGAAAACCAATCGCTTCCGCGTCCACCCCCGTAGGGTGCACTACGGCACCCACCACGTCGTCAACCGACACGTGGTCAGCGGGAACCACATCGATGGCGTCACCGACGACGACGACAACTTCGACGTCGACGGCTGCGACGCTCACTTCGGCACCGGCGGGAGAGGGACACCAATCGGTCCCCACGCTCGGTGCACCCGGCACGGAAACCGTGCCACTTCGTTCGGACGTGCGCTCAAGCAAGAGAGCCACGTCACATCGGTCCAAGAAGAGGGCCCAAATAGAAAAGGCTAGAATCGAAATAATGGAACTTCGATTACAAATTGCTACCGCGAAACTGAAACAGATGGAAGAAGATTCAGACGCCGATTCCATAGACGACGACACTGTCGAAGAGTTCGAAGTCACGAAGGAGAGGGTCGACAATTGGGTCAATAGTCAAGCGCTTCTAGCGCCGGGTGCGCCACCTATAGAAACCTGCATAATAGAGCAGGCCCACGCGTTACCCACCACGACCACGCCGGCTCCAATCCCCGTGCAACAGACAGAGGATCGGCCACCGAACGGAAGCAAGCCTACAATAGAAGTGATACCCGCTGCAGCGCCCCCTAGCCAGAGTATAGGGCTATCGGAATTGGCCGCAGCGATCACTATGGCCACAAGGTCGGGCCAACATCAAGCTCCGCGCTATTATACGGAGCTACCATCGTATAGCGGGTCGCATCAGGAATGGCTAACATTCAAGGCGGCCTATGAAGAATCTCATCAAAACTACAGTGACAGTGAAAATATAGCAAGACTAAGGAGGAGTCTACAAGGGAGAGCCAAGGAAACAGTCGAAGGCCTCCTCATTCGCAACGTAAACATACCGGAAGTGATGAAGACGTTGGAAGACCGGTTCGGCCGACCGGACTACATCGCCTTATCCGAACTCGAGCGTTTGAGGACACTTCCAAGGCTAACAGACTCACCACGTGACATCTGCAACTTCGCCATTCGAGTCACCAACATAGTCAGAACACTGCAAGCGCTGGAGAAGTCGCACTTCCTCTACAATCCAGCCATCTTGAGTGAAACAGTACAGAAATTTCCTGCCACAATCAAGAACAACTGGGTCACCTTCCTCAGAGATCAGCCGAAGGAACAACCGGACCTGTTGAAACTGTCGAGATTCTTCGAAACCCAGGCGCAGCTCTACAGTCCAATTACGCTACCGGAGTCCGCAGCACCTAAAGAGGCAAGCTACGCACCCCGGCGGACTCAGAAGACCTACGCCGCAACAGAAATAGAAGTGTCTGCATGTCCGGTATGTCAAAGTGCCGAACATAAAATCGAAAAGTGTTCGAAATTCATAGGAGCAGACACGAAAACGCGATGGAACATAGCGAAGGATAGACAATTGTGCTTCAAGTGTTTAAAAAATAGATCGAGTAAACACAAGTGCCGTAAATCGGAGTGCAATGTGAATAAGTGCCCGCGTTTTCACCATAGACTACTTCATTTCGTAAGAACAGACAATAGTGAAAATAGTGATCGTGTAGAAGTAGTCAGCTCTACTTGGCAGCCATCGGAGACACAGTCATACTTGAAGTTCGTTCCTGTGCGCGTCTCCGGTCCCCAAGGGAGTGTCCACACCTACGCCTTGCTCGACGACGGCTCGACGGTGACCCTGATAGATAGTGATTTGGCGCAACAAATAGGCGCAAAAGGGCCCGTCGATCCTCTACATATAGAGGCGATAGGAAACACCGAAGTGGACGTAAATAGATCGCGCCGTGTGAAAGTCACTTTACACGGCGACCGAAACAACTGCACAATTCGAGCGAGAACCATCGATAACCTACAGCTCTCCGCTCAAGCCGTATCGGAGCGGGACCTGTCCAACTGCAAGCATCTCAAAAGCATCAGAGAACATCTCAAGTATCCACGAGTTCAGCCAAAACTTCTCATCGGGCAGGACAACTGGGACTTGCTGCTTGCCAAACACGTCAGGAGGGGACAGCGACATCAGCCGGTCGCATCCCTCACTACGCTCGGATGGGTGCTACATGGGTCACACGCGCGCATGCTCGGCCGCCGTGTAGACACCATAAATAACATCGTCCATAAACAAGAAGATAGCATGGACGAACAATTGAAACAGTATTTCTCTCTGGAGTCGTTGATGATCACCCCGAAAAGACCATCCAACGACATAGAAGAGAGAGCCATCAAGACGCTTGTCGCAACACTCGACAGAATAGCGACGGACATTACGAAACATCGTTACTTTGGAAATTGGACGAATTTCAGATGCCCGTCAACTACGACAACGCGCTTCGACGGCTCCACACAACAGAGAAGAAAATAGATAAAGATCCACAACTTCGGGATCGCTATGAGCAGCAGATGGACGCGCTCATAGAAAAGGGATACGCAGAAAAGGCGCCTCCCCATAGAACGCCGGGAAGGACATGGTACCTGCCACACTTTCCCGTGCTCAACCCCACCAAACCGGGAAAGGTCCGTGTAGTGCATGATGCAGCAGCTAAGACGATGGGACGTTCGCTCAACGACTACCTGCTGACCGGACCTGACCTCATACAGTCGTTACCAGGGGTTCTAATGAGGTTACGACAACATAGATTCGCCGTGTCTGCCGATATAGCAGAAATGTTCATGCAGGTGAAAGTACGACAACAGGATAGAGATGCGCTTCGGTACTTATGGAAAGGAAGACAGCGAGGTAATGAGCCTCCAATAGAATATAGAATGACCTCTCTCATATTCGGAGCCACGTCGTCGCCTGCATCAGCTATATTCGTCAAAAATAGAAACGCCGAAAGATACAAAGATAGGTATCCGGAGGCATACACGGCGATAGTTCGGAATCATTACGTAGATGATTACCTACAGAGCTTCGATAGTGAAGAAGAAGCAATAGAAACAGCACTTCGAGTACGCCAAATTAATAGGGAAGCCCACTACGAGCTACGCCAGTGGACTTCAAACTCGCAAAGAATACTCAAAGCGCTCACCGAAGACTCCACAGTGATAGAAAAAAGGAGTATAGACCTCGACAATAGCAAGATAGAGCGTCTCCTGGGAGTGATATGGAGACCTGCTACTGACGAGCTCACCTTCGATCTCAACATGGCTCGATTGCCACCTGGCGCCATAGACAACACGCAACCGACGAAGCGGGAAACTCTGAAGATCATAATGTCCCTCTTCGATCCGCTTGGACTCGCATCGCCTGTCACCACACGAGCCAAGCAAATATTCCAGGAGCTATGGCGCAGAGGAATAGACTGGGATCAGAAAATAGATATCGACCTCGCTAGCCAATGGACAGTGTGGCTAGAACATTTGAAGAGACTACGCGACGTGAACATACCTCGCTGTTACCACAACTATAGCAACGCCGCGACAATAGAACTGCACGTGTTCGTGGATGCGAGCGAAAATGCATACGCCGCAGCCCTATACTGGCGCATCACTAGGCCGGACGGACAAGTGTCGTTGGCATTCGTGACAGCAAAGGCGCGAGTCTCACCCCTCAAATTGATGTCGATCCCGCGACTTGAACTGATGGCTGCAGTTATGGGAAGCAGGATGGCGACAACTGTAATAGAAGAGCACGACAGGAAACCTGACAAGAAGGTTTTCTGGACTGATAGCAAAACAGTGCTCACATGGCTGCAAACAGGCGCTAGGTCATACAAACCTTTCGTCGCACATCGTATCGCAGCAATAGAAGAACATAGCAAGATAGGCGAGTGGCGCTGGGTACCTACCAAATTGAACGTTGCGGATGATGCAACACGGGACGTACCCACCGACTTCGACTCGCAACACAGGTGGTTCAACGGGCCGAGCTTCCTGCTGGAAGCACCTGATAGATGGCCACGAGAGAGAATCGTAACCACCACACAGACCGGAGAGGAGAAGGTGCACGTGACCACCGTAAAACGGACATCGAAAATAGAACAGTGCGTCCCCAATAGTGATAGATTCTCCAAATGGGAGAAACTTGTTCGGAGCACTGCACGTGTGCTACACTTCATCCGACTCTGCAAACAGAAGAGGGAACGTGTGAATTACAAGAGGACGACGAAACAACCTGAAACCGATCCTGTATGGCGGGAGCATAAAATGAGACGGGAGCCACAGAACAAACTTCCGAAAGCTCCTAAACAACAGCAAAAGCCATACACACCAATACCTACGGACCTTCTACACGAGGCGGAGCGAATCCTCGTTAGAAGCAGTCAGGAAAAGGCGTTCTCTGAAGATTTACTCAACCTGAAAAATGATAGAAAAATAGCTCCACATAGCCGTCTACACCGTTTAGCGGTGAAAATAGAAAACGATGTCATCACACTGAAGACACGTATCGGCGCCACGCAAGACGTTACAGATAGGCAGAAGAGCCCTGCAGTCCTCGATGGCAATGACCAAGTCTGCAGGCTCTATATAGAATACGTCCATAGGCAACTGCATCACGCTGGCGTCGAAGCAACGATAAATGAGTGTAGACAATTTTATTGGATTCTTCGGCTACGCCCGGTCACGCGTATGATAGTGAATAGATGTCTCCCATGTAGGATTCGTAGATCGCAGCCACCAGTGCCACCTACAGGAGACTTACCACCGTGCCGGCTAGCACATCATAGACGTGCGTTCACCTACACCGGGCTCGACTACTTCGGGCCACTTACAGTTGCGGTAGGACGCACAACACAGAAGAGGTACGTCGCGCTGTTTACCTGTTTGACAACGCGCGCTGTACACCTGGAGATCGCCGCCTCATTGACTACAGATTCTGCCGTTATGGCACTGCGACGCATGATAGCGCGTCGCGGCTGCCCTATAGAAATTTGGTCGGACAACGGCACGAACCTTCACGGCGCGGAACGTGAACTGCGGCGAGCTTCGGACCAACTGCTTCAAGAGGAAGCCAGTAGGAAGAGGATCAATTGGCGCTTCATCCCTCCTGGTGCCCCTTTCATGGGTGGGGCCTGGGAACGTCTCGTGCGAAGCGTCAAGACATCCCTCAACACTGTACTTGAAGAGCGGCGCCCTACAGAAGAGGTACTCGCCACCTTGATAGCGGAGGTCGAGTACACCGTCAACAGTCGGCCGCTCACACACGTCTCGGTTGATCCTGACGATCCCGAGGCATTGACACCGAACCATTTTTTGATGATGGGGTCGGGCCGAGATCCGCCCATAGGAGCCTTCAATGAGGAGGACACCATAGGACGCACGCATTGGCGTGCCTCACAACGTCTCGCCGACTTGTTCTGGCAGCGCTGGCTTCGGGAATACCTCCCTGAGCTTCAGCACCGGCGGGAGCCCCAAGGAAGAGGGCGACAAGTCACCATCGGAGACGTCGTGCTCATCGCGGACAACACCCTACCTCGCAACACATGGCCGCGAGGAAGGGTCATAGCGGCCTACCCCGGACCCGACGGAGCTGTGAGGACAGTCGACGTCAGCACCAAGGCTGGCACTCTGCGGAGGCCCACCAAAAAGTTGGTGGTCCTATCGACGGAGCCGGCTGCCCTCCAGCACATAGAAACTGCGTCGCCCTGAGGACGACGCACGGCGGGAGAATGTTCGGGACAGCCTATTGTACAAATTGTGAAATATAGTGAAATCATAGAACTAGTGTATAGTGAAAACAGTGTAAATGACAGAGACAGAAAATAGACAGAGACAGATATAGTGTTCACTTAGTTATTATTATTTCGGGCGGTCGTGTCGCGCTTGCGCGCCATTGGCGCAAGCTAGTTCGGCACATGGCACGACCGCCACTACTAGTTCTATATGTAAGATTTGTTACTTAGATAGGCATTTTTTTAAATAAAGGCAGTCTTCTCCTTGCTTCGGCATAGTAAAGACCTTTGTACCAGTACAACTTGTTTGGAAAATACAACCCTCTCCTCCTCGACTAACAATCGCAGGCTAACCAGTGAGCCCTCCTTAGCCGGAGGCCCTGCCCACTTAAAGCCATAACAGCCAGGCTATATAAATGCGCGGGTGCTACAGGCCCGTACACACAGCGTTTGTACTACTGGAAACAAGAAGGGAGGAATTAATGTTTTCTTTTCTTTTAAGTTTAATTTAGGGCATATTGAAATTTAATTTAATTTAAAGAGACTATGTCACAACTTATGTATAAACATATTCACCATATAAATTATTTTGAATTTGAATGTCCGATTAAATAAAAATCAAAATATATTCGGTTAGTGTAAACTTAACAGTTTACAATGTAACCTTACTAGCGAACCGCCCCTGGCAATTTTTTTCGCAAATTAGTGAAAATCGTATCAAAATCTGTTAGTGGTTTAGAAGAATTAAACGGAGGACAGCGACTTAATTTTATAATAAGATATGAATATGTATTAGATAATGCCACATTTATGAATTCACTCAGGGACCACGATAGTATTTTTTAATAAATTTATTTTTAAATATTTTGTGCTCTTCAAACAATTTAAAAATGTCTACATATCTTTTTTTTTTTGTTAATAAGTTATCACGACTTTCTTATTTGCAGTCAAAAAATAGTTCAGTTTATCATTTTGGGCAAAGAAATCTTTTGACTTAATTTTATTTAAAATTTAAATATGGCCACGCACCCTTTTTATTATCAACTAATATAATATACTTCGTTCGTACGTGTGTTTGTAATTTTAAGGTCTTTTAAAATACGTTGTTTGTTTTTCAATTTCATTAGTTAAAAGTTGGGTGGTTTGATATTTTTGGTGAAATTCGAACATTGCGTCGTGGCGTCCAATAGTGTGGCATCGAGGTGGATTTAATTTTGACAGTGGAGTTAGGTGGAGACACAACTAGAACATCGCCCTCGTAATCGCACCGCCAGCCAGTTCGCCAGTTGGACAATATTTTAGCGGCGGCTTTATTGCGGTTCCAATATAATAGCTAAACCAATTAACTGAACACAGTACTTTTGTTGCGTACCTACATACCGGTCATTTGTAAACTTCTACATTATATGAGCAACAGGTCAACGTAACTGTTAATTAATTTTGACAAATTGTACACTCTGAAAAGGAAATATTTTGTAAAAAACAAATATTCCTACTGGGCACTCTAGGTTTAAGTTTTTTATAATATTTATAGTTTTTTATTTATATTGTAAAAAATTTAAATTTAAGAAAGAAAATAAATACCTTAATAATAATTACATATTTTTTGACATTTAATTATAATTTTTGATGCTAAGTTTCTTTTAGAATTAATTCGAAAGACTTCATAATAATTATTATATTATGCTCCATAAATTAATTGATAATGTCTTTATATAATGACAGCTCTTTATAAGCTTGTTGCATCAACTTATTTTATTACACAAACCTGGAGGAGCCCATTATTTTAAATGAAAACTGGTTCTGTAGAAATTTAGATCCGTTCGTTCGTAAGTCAGGGTCATTCGTACTCGACTTCATTCGGAATTACTGCAACGATTAAAAGGTTTTACATTTTGCGCCATAAGCGATATTGAAAGTGTTTACGATCGCCGATGATTTATTATGAACACGGTTACTTTAATTAAACTTAACGACGAAGTATCGGATGTTTGAGTTTTCAACGATAACTAGAGTTGTTGTAGGTTGAGAACGGAACAACCCAAAGACAGATGACACATAACATAATGATCATTGAGATAGTTTTCAACCTATCCTGAAGTATGTAACTCTGTGTGGGCCATATGCAGAATTCATCCATTACTCAATGAAACTAGCAATTGACATATAAATTGCATATAGAGTTTAATTTGAATAACAAATTTATTGCTATTGGCCTTGATGTTATTATGGTATCGCCAATATCGGTTTAATTGATAACGTAACGTACACATTGCGATAAACTTTATTGCACATAATACTATTCGTAATTATGTGCAAAGTTTTTCTTGTATTTTGGAGACAGAAGTGAAAACTTGAACAATTACGTGTGTATTTTTTGAATCGTCAGGAAATATTTTACAATATATGTACATACTTATATACAGAGGTGTAGGTTACGGTAACAGTGTCACGAGTTCAATGGTTTTTTCCCATCTCAAAAATGCCTAACGCGCCTAAAAGACGTTTTCACTTCGAAAAGCAATAAGTTTTTGTGCCTGTGTGTAGTTTTTGTAAATCTAGCAGGTAAATGGTTTGCGTAAACAAGTGTGCCAAAGATTGAATGTTAAATAATTTACACAAGTGTGTTTCTGCTATTTAAAATTCTCCTGAAAGCCTGGAGGTCTATTGCTTTTTCAATAATTACTTACTATATTTCAACAAAATGTACTAAATTTTGTACTCCCTGCGTTTTAATTTTAACTTGGCAGGCCACAGTAATCTTTGCAGTCATATTTATGCTATAAGTGCCAATATTATTATATATTGGCTATAAGTGTACCTCTTTATACAGAAGACCAACATAAAATAAAATCGCGTGATCTTTTGTGATTCTGTCACTCTCCGTGTTTGCTTGTCTGTTTATCCGCTAACTTCTAAATTACGTAACGGATTTTGACGCGGTTTTCACCATCATTAGATAATTCGGAAGTTTTATATTTGTATATATTAAGTTTTTAGAAGTAGAAGAAAACAATATTTTCAAACCAAGTCGCCTCTGTTTCTGTTCTCCGCTGATTACTTCTAGACCACCCAACGGATTTTAATTAGCTTTTCACTTATGGAAAGAGGGATACACGACGAAGGGTTGTGTATATAAAAATTGATTTCGAATTTGGTAAAAGAAAGATAAAAGACCTGTTCACTGAAATCCTATGACTTGTATTGTTAATAATGTCGCAAAATTGGCAATAAAACTGGCCAATCCGTCCACTGTCCACTCCAGTCGGAATGTGGTGGGCCTGGGGCGGGCGGGCGGTCGGCGCGCCAGGAACTCATTTTGCAAAGGCGCGACAGACAGTCGCGCTACTCCTCCCAATGTCAATACTTGTAACTGAAGCGTCAGCACACTTCGCTATGTAGGACTTTTTGTCTGTGAGGTGAACTGTAATTGGATCACAGCGATTCTATACCTATTCTGCCTAATATTAAATATCTATGAAGGTAATAGGAGTTCGTTAGGCATTTTATTTTAGCCGAAAAGTGTAATTAAAACATATGTAAGAGCGTATTCACACAGGATACGTCTTTGACGATTCGTCAAAAAACACGATACGTCATAACGGATGGACGTTCACATTGAATACGGAATCGTGTTTTTTCACGATTCGTCAAAATATCCGAATTGATGTTCACATTTGTTTCGTGATTGAGCTCAGTTCAGATGAACTACCAAATACAGCGGATCCGTCATAAAACATTCACGATTCGTGATTTTTAACGAATCGTGATTTTGAAAAGACGTATCCGTATCCGTCATTTTCCACGATTCGTGAAGCGTGTGAACATGGGTATTTAAAAAGCATTGCTTCCGTCAAAAATAATAACGAATCGTGAAAAAAAACGATTCGTAAAAAAACACGATTCGTCAACGTGTGAACAAGCTCTAAGGTTAAAAAATATAGACCAAAGGTAATATAGATTAATTAAAGAACTTCGATACTTTATTATCTAGAGAAGGTAATCCTTTTCAACATGCCTTGCCTTACCCTTTCGAGACAATGTGCTCTTTAAGCTGAAAGCCATAAAATTTAATCCATATATCTATGTTGAAAATGGAATGTAATGGAATTAATTAGGAGACTAGAAATATTTAATTAGGTTTAAATAATTTGGTATTGATTTGTTAATTTAAATTGTCATGTTAAAAATAGATATAACATAGGAATGTCAACAGTAGTTAGGATATATGGCGTATATTGTTTTAACTCAGGCTTCCTCAATTATCCTATAAAAATACATGAACTACTTTTTTAAGTCAATTCAATATGCCCTATAATTTAAATGCATCAACGTAAGTACCAACCATAAATGCACCTACGTATAAAGCCAGCATGTATTTTAAAGTGAGGGGTTCTCCCCTCATCGTTCAAGGTCGAAGGGTGCACACTGTTGGTACCGATTTGTGCTTTTATTTTCATACAAGTCAGTTTAGATACGAAATCTTAACCTATATTTTATAATAAATTGTAATAAGCAACTATTTAAAAATAATTTTTATATAATAAATTTTTTCAACTCCTAAATATATCTTAAACATTTTAAAACTTACATCTAACAGAATTTATATCACTCCATGTAACTAATTTAACACAATCTATAGCAATTATATTAAGAGAGAAGATTTGTATTTTTGTTTGTAATTAAACTCAAAAACTACTGCACCGATTTTATAAATTCTTTCACCTATAGAAAGGTAGCGAGTAACAAAGGCTATATTTTCTAGTTACACGGACGAAGTCGCGTGCAACAGCTAGTAACATACATTTACAAATGTCTTAGACGATCCCTCGGGAACGTAACAATTTTCCAAACAAAAAAGTATCCTATATGTTAATAAACTATCTGTATGCCAAATTTCTTTAGCCGTTTTTGCGTGCTTGAGTAACTAACATACAAATTTTCGCATTTATATATTATTACTAGGATTTTAAGTTCACATGTCATGTACAAGTAGAAACTATTTACAGTGGTAAAAGACTGATGTCGTCTAGGTAAGTGAGTGCATTTTGTTCCAGTATTTGCAGGAGTATAACCTAAGGCTGCCTTTGGTACAAAGCTTTGTTCGTCAATATTGCAATATCAAAGTTCACTATCGCTGTACTATCGCTATGAGGAAAATCGAAATACAAACGACGCCTCACCAAACAGCTTTTATTAACGTTTTCCGCGAAAAACGATCAACGGTTTTCGTTCGATTTGTGTATTGTGTGTGTGTATTTGAAACGTTGGATTGGATCTTTAAATACGGGTACTTACCGTTTCGATTTGTTCAATGCGATGAGCGTTGCTTTTATGATTTATTAGCTCGGATAACACGTGTGCCTGTTAATTTGGCCACGTGTCAAGACTTTTATTTATTAATAGATAGCGTGTTGTGCATAGGTATTGCTTGTTAGAAGGTATAACAAGATTGTTACCTATAGGTACCTTGAGATAGGTATAGAATACAAACAAAGAAGCTGAGGGTAACGCACGCTAGTACGACAAAAAGCCACGATAAAAACACGGCTCAAGCACTTCGAGCAGCCGTAGTCGTCGTCTCTTAATAAGGTTGACGACCTCGCCAATCCGCGTACTATTTTTTTTTACGGGACCAATTCGCGTTTTCCTTTACTGTAATCACTTTTTCGAGATATCTAGTTGCAGTTGTTTTAATAAATAAACGTTTTTTTAGTGGGGACTACTTTGGGGGGAATTGCAGATGGAGTCAGTGTTAAATAGGAGATTTCGAACGACAATATAGGAGTTTAACATTGTTGATATATTTTTTTGGAATTATGTTCATACTCACATGACTGTTTGTATAATATTGTTAGATTAGAGTATTATAATGTTTATGCAGATGATATATTAGGACATACTTGGTGGCCTGTAATTCAGTTTTTTTTAAACATTTCTTAGGCACTAGTCTCGCACAAAGTTAACTCATAAAAATGTTGTTAATATTATTATTGTGTTTTTATAATTTGGATATTTAATGTACCTACTAGATTTTGTGTAGGTATTGTCATTTATCCAAAATGTGAATTTAAGATTTATAATAATTTAATTTGCTTTCTCATTGTCTTCAACTGTAAAAATGTACCTACTTTATTTTGTAAAAATAGATGGCTACTTTAAAATTATATTATGATGTAATCGTTAGGGTTAGTACACACTGAAGACATCAATAACATAATTATTTCTTTATAATCAGTCGAGTTATTGAGTAATAAAAATTAGACACAACTAGTTTTTGAAAATTTGGAATTATGTAGAAAACATTTGTGAACCAATCAATTTTATCTTCACATTATTTCATATAGATAATTAGAATCTATTTAAATATTTAAAAATGTTATAGGTCGCATTTAGTTAGGTTACTGCCTAGGTACATTTGTTTTTGTTACAAGGAAGTGTTTGTTAAAGGTAATCAAAAATCGTACAGTATAACCGAATGAGTTTTTTTTTTGTTAGAAAATTTATTCGCCACAAAGAATGATTATACCGATGACCGCACAATCGGTTGCGGTCGTTGACACGGTATGACCCGGACTCAAACCACACAAACCTATCGAAATTAACGAATTTGTGATAGAGCCGTATAACATCCATTTTTAATGTTGTTTTTATGGCGTTTTGAACTTTAGAACATTAGCTACTACTTAACTGGTTTAATACAAATACTTTTAGTCCTGAATAATCTTAACGTCTTTAGTCGGAGTGGGTTTAACGCGATATAATAATAGCATAATAGCTAAAAAAAATGGAACATTTCAGACGGCTGCTGACTTATATTTTAGAATATTTTAGTCTAGCTGGTGGCCGCGACTTCGTCTTCGTTAAAAAATAAAATATATAATGCCTGACAATAAAGCAATATTAACGCCTGACAACTTCTATCTTAGCAAAGCAAAGCGTCTTAGCATCTTTATTTTTAGATAGCTGGTAACCGCGGCTTCGCCCGCGTGGATAATTTAGACATGTCTTTTTTAAATCGGATGAATAGTTTCGAAGATTACCTCCTACATAAAAACAAACAATCATACAAACTTGACCTCTTTATAATATTAAACTGGACCGCAAAGAAAAAGGGTTGGTTAGAAAATCTTCAATATCTTCAACCTGACCTAGCTTTATGAAATAAAGCGTTAGGTTCTCTTCATAGTGAGGCATCTCCAATTATTGATATCAATAAAAAGAAAAACCATTAAAAATGTTAGTTTCAAATGAAATTTTTAAAATTATAATATGAAAGTTTTATGAGTTTATGGGAAAGCTATGTTAGGTAGGCAGTTGTTGGGCATATTATAGCGTTACGATCGTTCGTGAGAAAATTTCGAGATCGTATCACGAAATTCACGAAGAAACAACCTGCCCAACAAAGGTTTATTACACGTCTTGAATGATCATAGCGTAGTTATAATTTTTTTCTTGTTACTTTGATATCTTTTATATTCACTTGATGAAATCCAATTCTGCCTATATATCGCTGGTTCTTAATTCTAGGTCACCAGACATCGTTGTTTGCAAGGTATAAAAGTATATAAAACAGCGGGTGGCTTACGCCCGTCGCCATAATAATTACGTCACCTATCGCATTTTTGGTTCATTTATCATACTTACGCTGATAATACGTGCTCTGCTAATGTGTATGAATAAATCATTTTTAGTACAGATGTTATTGAACTGCAACAGTGCGAATTTTATTGCAAATACTTACCAAATACAATTGTAGTTTTTCTGTATGTTTTAAAAATTGTAAAATTTTGCTGAGCGATTTTTTTATGTTAAGGTCGTCTGTCAAGCTGGCGGTCCACTTGATAGTAGGTGGCTGCCGTCGCCTATACATATATAGTACAAGGAACGACCCAGTGCTTGTTACTTACCATAGTACGATTAAGTATTAGAAAGTAGGTAAGTAGGATTAGGAGGGGATAGGAAAATGGGAATGTTAACTTTAATTAGAATAATTTGCCAGTACGGCATTAAATTTTGGAATCGTAATCCACAATACCAATAACGAGTTATCTGTAATGAAGCCCTGCAGCGCGGAGGAGGTTACTAAAATTATAAACAGCCTAGACCCAAACTCTAGTTCTGGAATAGATGGTATAAGCACTAAAGTGATCAAATGTCTGAACAACTTGGTCTCCGGTAATTTGGCAAATTGCTTCAATAAATTAATCCAATCGGGGCATTTTCCGGACTCGCTAAAAGTTGCTAAAGTAAGTCCTATCTATAAATCGGGTGCAAAAACTGATCCAGGAAATTATCGGCCTATTTCGGTTTTGCCAGTTATGTCCAAAATATTGGAAAAGATTTTGCATAACAGATTGATGAATCATTTAAATTCTATTAACTTCCTCTTTGATAAGCAATACGGTTTTAGACCGAAGTCCAATACACTCTCTGCCACTGTTGATTTAATAACTAAAATCAAATATAATATTGATAATAAAAAACTTGGCTTTAGGTATCTTCATTGATCTGAAAAAGGATTTTGATACTGTAAGTCACTAAATCCTTTTAAAAAAACTCAGAGCTTTGGGTGTCACTGGTAAGGCATTTAGTATTTTCCAATCCTATTTATCAAATCGTTCTCAAATTGTAAAAATGGATGGTTATCAAAGTAAACCTGCTTTGATAACTTTTGGAGTTCCGCAAGGATCTATTTTGGGACCCTTGCTGTTCTTAATATATATAAACAATATTAACCAGATAGGGTTACATGGCCAAATTAATTTGTACGCAGATGACACTTCGTTGTTTTATTATGGATCCTCTATCCACGAAATTATCTCGCGGGCTCAAGATGACCTTAGTACTCTCCATAGATGGTTTCAGTGTAGCTTGCTAACGATTAAAAAAATAAAACCTGTTATATTGTCTTTAAACCCAAAAACAAAAAGATTCCACCCCATAAACCTTTGTTACTAAATAATATTCCCATTCAAGAAAAACAAGAAGAGAAATATCTTGGCTTACGATTAGATTCTTTCCTAACATGGAACTCTCGTATAGAATATGTTAAGTCCAAGCTTACACGATTGCTGGGTTCTCTTAGAGGGGTTGTGCGGTCTCATCCTTGCCAAGTACGTCAAACCAATTTTATAATTCTTTGGTAAAACCACATTTATTATACTTGATTGAAATCTGGGGTTGTGCCTACAAATCAAATCTAGCCAAATTACAAATTACGCAAAACAAAATTATTAAAATGCTATTTCATTATCCCTATTTAACACCTACTAACAAAATTTATAAAGAAAGAAAATTAATGAATTTAACTCAATTATTTAAATTTAGTACATGTATACTCGTTCGAAAGATATTAGATAAATCAATCCATTCAGATATTACCAGATAATTATGCAATAAAAAAAAAATTGCCATTTTTGACATGTCTTTATGTACGTAGGGACCGTCGATATGGTAAAAAAATGGTTACTTTTGAGGGAGCACAACTTTTTAATGAATTACCTTTACATATAAAACAGGCAAAATCTTTTGGAGAATTTAGATCAAAGCTGTTTAAACATTTTGTGTTAAATGTTTAAATGTTTTGCCGTGTGTATGATAAAAAATCAGTAACAAATATTGTTTAATTTTAGTGACTTGTCTGCCTGTTTAATGTTTCATTTCTTAATTAAGTCTTTTGTTATATATCTCATGTAAGTAGCTTTAAGCTTTAATGAGAATAAAGAAAATATAAACCGATGTTTCTAATTCCTGACTAAGCAATTCTCTTTGCATCAAATTACCTACTACAATCTAGACTAGACAGAGTTAAGTTGTTTTTGTCTTTTAATCCCATCGTGATGCCAGACAGTTCCTTTATAAAAATGTATTTAAAATAGTAATCATCTTTATTCAATACTCTTATCAAAGTCATTAAATAATTACAGCTTAAGTATACCTATATTTACCATGTAAAGCGATTGAATCATTTTTTTTGAATCCTGTTAATTTTATACTTAGGTATATAAAAAAATTATATCGAAGTAATGGTGTTAATGTAGTGTTTGATATTTGCTTAGTGCACGTTGGTTAATATTAGTGGAACGTCCGCAAAATGTTCTTGTAGTGTTGGAAAGCAAGGGTTTTGTGAGTAAGTAATGCATCTCCAGGTTGAATCATTAGCCTACCAGTTATCCCAAAACACACGTAACATGTATTTTTAAGACGCCTTTTTGAAAGTGTTAAATATTGATTTATTCGGTTTGTCCAATGTGTATTGTTGCACTAACGCAGAAATGTTTTTGTGCATAAAACTAGAAGATTACATGCGGATTTTTGTCGCCGCGATACATAATATTATTCGAATAGAGTTGATAGTGGCGTAACAAGAAACGACAGCAGAAGTCTGAAAGATTAATCTATTTTTTCCTAGTATTTTTGGCTCAGGCCAGTTGCTATTTAAGAGGTCATTGCCTGTGCGTCTGTGTTACAAATACTTTCAGAACTTTCATTCGATTTAACATTATAAATGTCTAGATTAATATAATAAAATGGCGTTTGTTTTTTTTAATTTTAGTTGGTTCGAGTCCCGGGCGAGCCAAGCGAGTTTTAGAAAGTCTTTGAATGCAGTTTTGTTTCTTTTTAAAAATAAAGGAATGTTTCCTTTATGTAAAATGAGTCAACTTAAAGATCTAAGGTAGTTTCCCTCCAGGGCCCGACTTATTTTTCCACCCTGTATACCTAATAAATTAATAATTAGTTATCTAAACAATTCAAAACATTGAACTGTCAAGAAATGATAATAATTATTAAGTAGCACTGAAATCGCATTTCCAGTAATTAGTTTTATATTAAATAGTTAAATGAATTTTCGAATTCAAAATTTTCATTTCATCAATTTTTTATTATTTATTATCCTCAACTTTTATCATGTCTACAATTTTATACCAACGGTTCGTACCTTATTCTTTCAATGAGGAAGAAACTATGTAGAATTTCTATAAATTTTTTTTTTCTTTCAGATAGTTTTATAGTTTATGATATTTATCACTTTATTGACTAATTAAATAATTACATATCAATCTAAAATAATTTTATCAGTCAAATTATTATCAAAATGCGTAATTTCTACATAATTTCATTTGAAAATAAATTGGTTGCTATGGTGTATGGTTGAAAATAAATGATCAGAAAGCCCAACACGCTATATCTGTAAGGGGGAGGTGTTCTATGTACAAAGTGTTCTGTGATCTCGATATAGCGATGTAGCGAGCTGTCAAAATAGGTCAGAGACCTCTTGTAAAATTCAGGATTATTATAATAAAAGATGTAGACGCCATTATACACAAATGTTTTATTAAAATATATCTTACTGAGAAAAGTATATAACAGCATTGAAATCTATTTGCAATTCAAAGGTTATAGTGATTTAGTGAGCCGGTAAATAATGCCACAGCTCAACCTTCTTATACATCTGGCATAAGAGGAAATTAAGACTAACTGGACTAACGTAAATAAACTTTAAATATTACTCTTGCATCTAATTAAATGTTGTTCTGTATTGTATTAAAAAGAACATTCCAATTAGACTGCTGCGCTGTGGAACGAATGCTCGCATTTGTTTATTGCAATCAGCTTTGTACTAACGATCCTTCATTACGCCGCATCGTTTTCATTATATTGTATTGTATTTATCTCATTTACATAAATCCCAATAAACCAGTTTGAATTTGAAGTTCAAACTGTTTTATTGGGATTTAAACTTTGAACCCAACTATACGACCTAATGAGCCTACAATTAGGGCTTATCGTACGTAGTTAGAGATGTACCTAGTCAGACACAAGGGTAACTAACACCTAGATTTGTTGCAAATTTTATTTTTAAATATTTAATTAATGAGTAGGTAAATATTTATATAATATAATTATTATGTTATATTTGATTTTTGGTAGGTCTTTCGTAACTGCAGAGTTATGAGTTTATTAATATGTAGAGGGTAATCTTTGGAATCACTTTATCTATTTGGAAATTTTTTGTCACTATTCGAAAGGTACATTATTCCAAATAGACATTCATAGGCTCTATATTATGTAGATACTTACTCCCCCAATCGCTCGTCGTCAATCTAGTAATTACTAAATCTGATTCTGGATTGTTCTGAGGAAAGACCAACTGCAGTTCCTAGGCACTTAAGGGTCGATAAGACAGATGATTATTACTCAGGAAATGATCATCGGTCTTATTAGTACCATTATGAATTAAGTAGGTACTAATATGTGACGATTTCTTAGCACACATCGCTCAAAGTGTAAAAATATTTCAACATTCTGTCTTAAATTGTTTTATCCTTTAATAAAAATAGAACGAATTGTAATTCCATACAATTTACTTTTTATCGCTAAAGTACCTGGCGATCTTTCTCTCATTAAATTATTGCAAACGCACCTGCCCTATATTATGCATATGCCTTCTCTCTCTCGCACATGCGTATTTACAATGTACTTGTCCCTTTCCCTTATGTGTAGGTATAACATATTTGTTTTTACTGCACATTCCTTTTATAAGCGTGATTGTGATCAGAGACCGGCACTCGAACGACTTAATGATGATGTACTATCTGTATCTGCCTACCAGTTCTTAATGCAAAGTAAATTGATACTAGATAAATATATTAATTAATCATATGCCCAGCTACTGGCAATTAGGTGACTTGATCTAAAGTATCTAGTACTAAAAACTTATTAGGGAACAATAGGAACCAATTGAGTATAGCAAGCATGTTCATTGTTCACAGCCTTCTTGTGCCTACGTAGCTAGCGTTCGTTGGCTAATTAAGACACGGAAGCAACACCATTAGAAGATGCTAGTGCGCTGCTTACTAAAAGTTAATGAAATAATTAGAAGTTGCGTTGAGGTTTAAAGAAAACATTGAGTATGATTTATTTGTAATGTAAATAATTAAATAACTTTATTGTTTGATTAGTTCGTCCCAAATGTCCCAATCCCTGTCATCCTAAATAAATATTTTTAGAACCTAACTACCTGTTATTTGCGTTTGTATCTAAGTACATTAAATTATACAATAGCGAGGCGGTCTTAAACTGGCGTATACAGTCTAGTTTTTGCCGCCTCTCAACCCTCCTCCCTCCGTTGCCCACATGAACACTCGCTCGATCTCGTTCTCGATCGAGTTCGAAGTGAACCGTGCTAACGGTACAAGATGTGCTCACTAGCGCCACGCGGAGAATACTTGAATTACTAAATTGTCAATTTTCAGATCTTAATTTCAAATGTTCTTTTATATGCTATTATTGTATTTATTTTTCAGGCGTTTTGAATTCCATGTTATAAATCAGTAAAATAGGTTACTCATCATCTCAGCCGTCCACTGCTGGACACTCCTTAACTTCCCATAATAGGTTATACCTATTATATATTAGTAACCAGCTTATACTATTTATTAGTAACCAGCTTCGTCCGCTTGAAAAATAAATAATAAAATTGTAAGCAACGCCTAACGCCTGACTTGCTATTACACTCGAATCCCTCGGGAGCAGTACATTTTTTCTGGATGAAAGCATACATCTACTTAGGGCATCTAAATACGATATTATTGTAAAACAGAAATAGTCTCTTACAAAGAGATAAGTAGTATTTGCGCAATCGGAAGCGGCGTGAGACCGCAGCAGTTATCAAGTGGAGTGCGGCACCGACCGGCTATTATTAAATTAAAAATACACGAAACCGTATCGCGGCCAACCACATCCGCGACCAACAGCTGCCCTTTGTTTGCATTCATTTTATACACTCCCAAAGTGCTTAACCAATTTTCTTAAGACTGTACCCCACAGAGGCGAGATTCATGTTTAACTATAAACCAGTTTTTTATAGGTATCTGAAGTGTTTGACCTAATAAAAATGCGCACTCGTTAGTACATTAACCAGCTGAATTACTACAGTTATTGTTTGACAATAATTGTAATACATCCGCTCTTTTAATATACAGACGTTATTTTTTCAATATCTTTTGCCCGAGACTTCATCCGCGCCCCTTTTTCTTAGGTGTTAAAACATTCATTAGGTCTTTATTGCTCATATATTTGTTTCAGGCATTGAATATTTAATTTTTATTTTAAAATTGAAAATAATATAATTATCCGATTGCTACTTACTTCACAAAACCCGATGGGCTAATCTGATAATTGCCTGAAAATTTCATCAAATCGGTTTCGCGGTTTTGGAGTCCATAGGTAATATGGACTCTAAAACTCCATAGGTAATATAGGTACATATAATACATTGATTTTTATACATAAAGGATAAAGAAGATAATTTTATAAGTACTATATTTAAGGGTTTAAATTCAGACACTTTTTGCACTATTGATATCGACGTGATAGGTATGCTGCTTTCTTAACCTATTCTCCTAGCACTGAACATTTAGCACAGTAGTTAGTAATACTACATTGCTGGCGATTATTTAAGAAATTAAAGCCTACTGTTAAGATATTATATTCTTTATTATTATTATACTCTCATCCAATAATTATTTAATCATTTAAGCCAACATTTTTTGATTCCTTCATCAGTGATTTCAGTTCTGCTACGATTCTCCCAACTATGATCTTTTACATTTAGAATAGCGCTAGGTACTCATCTTGTATGTATGGATTATTTTTATAAACGAATGCGTATTTTCATTGTTGCAGGCTACTACCAGCCAGCGGGACCTCTCATCAAAGAAACCAGCGCAGACGCAGAAAGAGCGCTGGCCAGATACCATCCACCGCCACACTATCACCCGCCTCATCCGCCGGTGAGTAGATATTATTATATGATTATGACTATTGTGACATTACATTTCAAAATGCACTATATATCCTAATATCATTTAGAAAAACTTATTTCTTTAAAATTAAGCTATTTAATACTGTCATAAAATCAAGCGATAGTGAGGGCACACTGCGTTTCGCAGTTATTTGGGCAGCCCGTCTGGCGGCAATTAACCACAGACACAGACGACCACCGTGGAATAATACCACGTGTGCTGTTGTGCTTTGGTGTTAGTAAGGGATGCTCACTACACTATCGCATTTAGGTATAATATTAGTAGGATAATAGATACATCCGTGATATGAATATTACGAGTGTGTTTTAAAGCGCTACTACAACGTAGACATTAAAAGGAACGGTTGACATAATTGGAAAGACAAATGTAGCGGTGGTAGGGTTAATGAAATAGTTCTTAACTTCTTACTTGCTATACGTTCTTGGCACTGCCGAGCGAAGTGACACCATTTAACGGCTTCGGAAACATATATCACTCGAGTGCCGTCGTTTCTCTTCTCTCGAAGCCGTATCTTAAGCTAAAATATTAGGCCACTAAATAAATGTAACAACTTAATCTAGCTTGTCGTAGACTTAGTTATTACTGTAGATCATCACAAGCTATAAACTAGGCTTAATAGCGCAAAATTTTTGTATCACTGGGCAGCTTTTATGTAGTAACCACCGTTTCACAGAATATCACCTTCAACCAATACCACTTGTGCAGTCCAATGTTCTGTTAGTTTTAAACTACTGTCAGGGGCGTCTTAAGCCGGGGGTGCAAAGGATGTGGTTTATCCCCATCTTTTGCAAAAAAAAAAACATTTGCAAAACGCGCTTCTTAATGCCATTACAACCCAAAACGCTTTACTTATAAAGATTTTTCTTTTTCTAAATTTTGTTTCATGCGTTTAGTACTAGACCAAATAAATAGAAAAATTCCGGAAAATATTAATGAATAACATCAGAGGTAAAAGTGATTAATTTATTAAACAGAAAATACACAAACAAAGCATTTTTTCGTTCAGCATTCTTATTGAACAAGATAGTCCGCCGACTTTGCATTAACTGAAAAGTTATTGTTCTCTTATAAAAGCAGCTATTGTTCCCACTAGACTACGACTTTTAAAATAACTTGAAGGAAAATGAGCTTGCTCTTGCGTAAGTTCATGTTGTATGAAATTTTCAACCAATTCTGTTTAGCTAATTAATATTATCTGTATTGTTAAGATATTTCGTTCCGAATAAACTTTCTGAACAGTTCTCATACAAATTTTCGTCATAAAAGGTTACCAACAGTAACTTACATCCAGAGGTAAAATAAAATTGTAAAACCAAATAAAAATAAAATAGAATCATTATTTTAAAATAAATTTGTATTAAACATAGTACTAAATATTAACATATTACGTAGTTACGTAACTGTTGTCATGGAATCTATAATTAGTTATAAAATGTTATGAAACGCAACGGAGCCGAACTGGCTATAAATAGGCTTTATATTTGACATGAAAAGGTGCCTAACATCGGTTAACGGTTAACACAAGCAACGACACAGTTACTTCAAGTACTTCAACACAGTTAGCAACTAATAAGAAAATAAGCTCTGACATTTCTTACTCACTCACCGAAATCCAACAGCACACATGGTGTTATTTCACGGCGGTCTTCTGTAGGGAGTGGACTGGATACTGCCGCCAGTTGGGCATCCCAAACCATGCCACTACTTGGCAATTGGCAAATCATAAAATGAGAATTACAGCTACAGAACTTACTGTTATGATAGAGAACTTACTATTGTGATTTTTCTTTCCAGGTGCTACAGCAGTACGGTCCACCTTATTACCCGGCAGAACTGTGCTACAGTAGATATTATAGACCACCGGGACCTTATCATATGGCCCCACCTCAACCAGATGCTCAGGTAACTTATAGAAAAAACTTAAAAAGCCTTTATGTCTCCTTAACATATAAAAATGTTAAGTTGGTTTGTGTACGGCTCAAAAACTCGAAAATGTATTTATATACCGATTTTAATTCGGTTTTCTCACATGGAAAGAGGGATAAACGGGGAAGATTTTGATATATAAAAATTGCACTCCGGGCAATTTTTATAAATCTAAAACAAAAACATATACTTTTTGCTGACCTTGGAATGACTTGTGTCGAGTTTAGAATAATTGTTTAAAAGCATTTTAAATGTATTTTATTTTTATTGAAAGTAAATTATAATTTAGGCTTATTATACAAATCACAAAATGTAAGACAATATGGCGTCGTCTTAACTCGTTTATGTTTGTTGAATATTGAATTAATACACAGAACTTATGCTTATTATTACAACTAAGTGAAATTCCATATTGATAAAATTTTGTTAAACTTGACATGTGGTGTGTGTGCCACTTTATATCGCAGAATAATTTAGTTAATGATAATAAAAAAAGTATTGCTATTTATACTCCACATATATGTAGTGCTTAACAAGACAATTAATACTGTAAATACAATTTATTAACTCAAGACTCAATAACACGAGATATAATGATTTCATTAATTCCTTCTACAATGTATTTTATTTCAGACAAGTTTATGTCAATTGTTTCGATATTTGTTAGGTCTCGGTTGATATCTTCTTAATAAACGCCTTGACGTGTTAACACAGAAACTGGCGCAGATTCGTTTACGTCACAATTTAAAGTTCAAGGAAAAATAATTCGTGTTCTCTGTCGTTAAAAATTGAAAAACAAAATGTTGGACAAAATTAGTTAAGAATTTAATATTTAAAAGTTTAAACTTTAACCATCTAGTATTAAAGTTTTTTTTAATGGTTATAAAAAAAATTAGGGATATAAATATTAGATTATCCTCCAGGATAGTAAATGAAAATTTACTGTCAAATAATACAATTGAAGCACTTGTCTGTCCTCAAATAAATAATCATACCACTTGACTAGCTTGATTAAACGATTGGTAATAATGTAAAATATTTAATATTCAACTTATTGTTTGAATTTAAAATTACAAGCTTGTGTTTATTAATATAACTAAATGAGATTCCATATTACAAAAAAATGGTTAAACTTGACACAAAATATAAAACCTAATGGCAGTGTCTCCGTTACTCTTTGATTTTATGTCTCTAGTTAATAATAACTAGATTATTAACTCATAATTTACAAGAAATAAAAAAATCAATCCACTAATAAATAATTTAAACGAATGATATTTTTTATTTATGTTCCTAAATTAAACTTGGTTAAACGAAGTAGGTAAGGTGAGTAGAATGTATCTGTCTACATGAAAACTCAACCCTAATTTTGATTGTAGATCTACAAAATAAAACATGTTTGAAGTTTATAATTGTATCTCTTACGCCTTTACAGATGGTCGGTGTGGGTAGCGAGCCTTATCCTCCACAGTATTACGCTTCGCCACCATGTTACCAACATTCGCCACAAAGAGTACCTTATATAGGTTAGTATAAAAACCTTGGGATTCTTTTCAGAATTTTTAGAATGATCAGTAGTCGTCAAAATGATATTTGTGATTGCACTAAAAGTTAGGTTAGAAATTTTTAACTTTTCAAAGTTAGCTTTGGTCTATATCTGGAAAGTATTAGCACTGGTAGGAAATACTGCGTTTCGCAGTCATTTGGGCAGCCCGTCTGGCGGCAGTAGCCACCCCCTTACAGAAGATCACCGTGAAATAACAGCACGTGTGCGTTTTGTTTCGGTGAGCGAGTAAGGGATGCCAGAGCCCATTTCCCTAATCCTTTCAAATTCCTTATCCTTAATCCTACTGTAGCCGACAACGCACTTGCAGCATCCTGTAGCGTTGCTAGTGTCATAGTCGACGGTAGCCACCTACTATCAAGTTGACCATCAGCCTGACTGCCGACCTTAAAATAAAAAACTAACAAAAACTGATAAGAAGAATAAAGTTGTTGTGTTATTGGCATTTTAAATTTTAAACTTATTTCTGCAATAATTCTATTGTAAAGTTCTACTACCAGATTGTAGATCAGACCAAAGTATTGTACAGATCTCAAATAGACGTGTATGGTAAATACTGTTATTGTTAGTAGTAGAAATACTTTTGGTAATTTTTCAGAATATCGCGGATGCTCGTGCCCATTGAATCCGTGTCCAAAAAACGTGCTTATTGGGCCCGCTACTGGTAAGGCCCCAACCGGTGGCGGCCCAGCTGACGTTCCCTCAGCTATCGCGCTTCCCGGGGGCGCCTTCCGACCGAAGGTGCGGGCGTGCGCTGTCGATATCAACGCCGACACACATGGTAGTGGAAAGGTGAATATTCCTTTTTAGATCATCGACACCGACCCCTTGAAACAAAATCAACACATGTAAGTGAAGGCAGAGTAAGTCTTATTCCCCTATTCTAATCTTGTCCATAAAGATTTAAAGTTGGAAGTTTTGCTTAAGTATTGTGTAAAATATGTAAAAAGAAATAAATTAGACGATAGAAGTATAGAACTTAAGTTAAAAACAAAAATAGTTGTCGCTGAACCTTTTTTATTATGTACTGTCACTATAAAGGTTTTTTTTGGGCAGTCTTCTTCTCATAGTGCCATCTCCTATCGGATGTCGGCTATCGCTATTTTGGGCATTAATTTACAATTTTTATTTTTCTCAGAAAATAGATATTTTGTATAAATTGCCGATTCAAACTTTTTGTAAATATGGTCTGTTATTGCACTGTATATTCATCTAAAAATATAAGTTTTAAAACGACGGAAATAACGCTTTTTTGCTAAGTCCTCGCTTAAGCTACATTAGTTAAAGGCTAAATATAATAAATTTGTTTTTCAGGACCCGCCACTGGACACAGAACCACCGGCGGCAGCGGATGCGCCGCATCCGTGTCCGCTGCCAGCAATCGGAGGTGCATCACCTAAGAGGGAGTTGTACGACGTGCGAGAGAACCTACGACTGGCCGCCGACATGCCCGGACCGGTCGAAGCCGTCGGCCCGCCCTCACCCGCGCGGGGGTCCGCCGGCGCCTGCGCTCCCCAACCACCGCCCGTCGCCCCGCGCCGAGCACGACTCGGCAAGGCCATGGCCCGGCGCTCTCTCGCGGGCGACGACACCGGCCTCCTCTTGTCTGCGCCGGCGCCGCCTCAAGCCCATCACAGCGACGCCGACGACGACGTACTCGCTATCTCCCCACCGACGTGTGCCCCTATCGACCTCTCCTCGTCCGACGAACGCTCGACGCCGCTCGTGGACATTAAAAAAGAAAACGAAGGGCCTACCAATTCATCCCAAAGAAAACCCGACGCCCAAGCGCTCAGAGAGCACAACTCCACGACTCTATCGACGTTGACGGACACGCTCGATAATAATAACGCCGCTAAAGCGGTCAAAAGACGCTATTCCAAACCAAAGCTCGAAATAGAAATGAAAGACGCACATTTAGAGGAAGGTTGTAAAACTAACTGTATCGGGGAACATGTCAAATTACAAAAGAGGAGAAAGGTTTCTAGTGAACAGAATGAAGTCGTACGAATAGAGACACTAACTAAGGACTACAAGAAAAAGCAGAGTCAGAAAGTCCGAAAAACGCCTTCATCCGATAAAAAGACCCCTAAACGAAAACTAGAGCGTGGTATAAACGGTGGTCCAAAAGCGAAAAAACGGCTTCTCGCTAGTTCAATAGACAAGGAGTCGCGGCTAATTTCTCATACCATCTCCGAAGACGTTCTTTCAAAACCGAAACACAAAAGCGCATTACTACTCGATAATCTCATTAGGAAAAATAGTATCGACAGACCGGACGGATTTGATGTTGAAAAGGAATTAAATCCAGCCGAGCTGTTTTTGTCGCCAAACGAAAACGTTACGCACAATATTGTCAAAAAAACAAATATAAATAATAATATTGTCGATAATAATGTTCAAGTAAATGGTGTGCGACAAAATACGATATCAGCCGTTAGCCAACACATCATTAACAAAAAATTAGCCGCTGAAAATGCCTCAAAAATAGATTCAGCAGACACCAAAACTACAAATAAATCATTATTAAAACCTCCCACCGAGAAGCTTCAATTGAAAGAGTCCAAAACGAAAAACGATTTCGCTTTCGACAAATGGGACATCTCCGCTGTAAACAGTGACCAGTCGAAAGTAGATATAATTAAAAATAAAATCGACAAGGACGAGCAAAGCGTAACTTCAATAGTCACCAACAAAGCTGTCGAGATGTTGAAGACGAATAAACTGTTGAACTCGAGAGCTCTAACTGAGACTGGCAAAGTCGTTCAGTCCGCGGAGAAATCTCTCGTCGCCGTGGAACCGATCTCCGAGAAAATGGACAACGACATGACGAAAGCAAAATCGGTCGCAGATGTCGATAAAGTGAACAAAGTTTTCGATGTCGATGGTAAAGTTGATCGACCAGCGAAAAGGTGCAAGCTTACCGCCGATAAAGAAATGAAGAGTAAAAACGTGGAGAAAGTGGTGAAACTGTTGGTTTCTAAGAAGCCGGCGATAAAAACAGACGAAGCGACATTGGTAGTGGAGGACGCTTGCGCGTCGCCGCCGCCCCCAGCGCGGCCGGGAAGGCGCGCGGGAAGGCGACGGAGGAGTGGGGCGGGGGGGAGACGTGGCAGACGCCCCCCCGCGCCTCTCGCACCTCCCGACCTCGAGCCTCGTCAGTCTCCGCGCTGGAGCAACGGCTGGAACTTCGACGGGGAGCCCTACCTAGCCAAAGTCTACCTCAATGTAAGTATTTTTTATTATGTACTAGCTCAGGGCTGTGCTCCTTCGGCGCATAATATGATCCGGACAAGATTTGATCATACCCGTTCCGGGCGACGGCGAAAGCGAATTATGCTCTGCTTAGCCATAATTTTTTTACCTTTTGAAAAGGCCCAATCTTGGCCAGTTGTCAAATGTGACAGATTTTTGTCAAGTGATGCGTCTTTCGATAATAAATTAATTTTACCGCCTAAAAATTATGCTATCAAACTTAAATTCTGATAGTAGCTATTATAGATCGTCCCAGCACCATCGAACAAATCTATCTAGCTCTTGCAATATTTGTCCCAAGGACTCCTGGAACACAGTCTAGGGGTACGCGTACCCCACTTTGAAAAACCCTGTTTTAGAATAATATTGTATAACATATAGTCACATAGTCCCGTCACCTGAAAATAAATGTACCTTATTTTATTTTTATTTTAATAACTGAATAGAACAACTCGCGGGTGGACCGCGTGGCGCGGTGTTGGGCGCGGATGTCTCACGCCAGCGGCGACGGCGTCTCTTGCGGTGACTGTGTGCTGTTACGGGCTTCGGCTGCGCGCGCGCAGCCCTTCGTGGCTCGAGTCGCAAGACTCTGGGAGAACCCTGACGACGGTAACTATTTCATTTGGTAACATAAACGGTAACCTGCTTTTGTGCAACAATTTCTAACGAATGGTATTTATTCCACGAAGGCGAGATGATGGTGTCGCTGGTGTGGTACTACCGGCCGGAGCACACCGAACTCGGTCGCCAGCCGACAGACGCGCCGGACGAGGTGTTCGCATCTCGTCACCGCGACGCCAACTCGGTGGCCTGCATCGAAGACAAATGCTACGTGCTCACCTTCAACGAGTACTGCCGGTACCGCAAACGGCTCAAAGCCGCCGAGGAGGGAGTAGTGCTGAGGCCTTCGATCGTGCCTCCTATGCCGGCCCAGGAAGTAAACTCGGCAGTGGCCACAAACGATTCCCGACTGCCTCCCACTGTATCGCCCGAACTCGTACTCTTCTGCCGGAAAATCTACGACTACAGGACCAAGAAGATCCAAGTGCCGAACAAGTGAGTGAACCTTGCGTTGGCGTGAAAGTCTTACGGTGGCGATCGAACACCAAATATGCACTTATACTCCAGAACCGAAAAGGTACAAGTGCCGAACAAGTTAGTGAACCGATCGCCGTCTCTCGGCTGAGTCGTGCGGTGTCGATGGAACACCAAAGCTTCACTCCCACGTAGTGTCGTACTTCCGACCCTCAGGACCAAAAAGATCCAAGTGCGGAACAAGTGAACCGATCGCCGTCTCTCTTGCGGTCGTGATCGAACACCAAAGCTTCATTCCCCCGTAGTGTCGTAGTCCCGACCCTCAACTAGTACAAATTATTCCCGGACGTCCGTCGGTGTGACATTCGATATCAAAGTAGACGTGTTTATCGCCGAATCGTTCGTTATCTTGCTATGTGTAATGTGTTTGCTCGTAGATATTTGTTTAATGTGGAGTATTTACATGATTTGCATTCTATTCGTTTAGGGAACGAATGATTTGTGTCAAAGGATGCCTTTTATAATGTGTAAGTAGGTTTAAGATTGAAGTGGACGATTGCGTATTTTGCGGACACGCTGAGTCCATACCTCTCACTCTTTTACAATGTGTATAAGTTTAAGGTTAGTTCGACGGATTCCATTCCCGACGGATTCCCTTTACAAAGTGTTACGAAAAAATGTTAAACGGAATATACAATAGCCAGCAAATGTGAGTTTTCAATATGATTTACACGTAAGAAGTTAAAAACGTGTGAGCCACCCAATTATAGGTTACAGACGTAAATTATATTGGCCATAACGAAAGTTGGGACAAATTATTTAAACAGACTTATTGCAAATATTACTAAACCTTATACCAAATCCACTGTGGTGCTGTTTTTCTTTTCAATGATAATTCTGGGTAATATAAAGTAATATTACCCAGAAATTGTTCAAATTAATCCAACGTTAATGGAATCCGAACAAAAGAGAACTCGCCGAAACAGGAAAGAACCAATAAAATACAGGCAATCGTAGCTGACTTCGTGTGTAAGAGAGGATCGATTGATTTTGGACCATTATACGAGAGATATGAAGCTTTACCTCATTACATAACAAAGCGATCGATCGTTTCTTCCGCTCGTAAGATTTAACTTCCTTTTGCCGAATTCCTGTAATAATTATTATCTACTTGTTGTGTATTCTTTAGTGTGTGGCTATATTCTAACACTAGACTTATTTGGCTATATAAAATACAAAAAGCATTTATAAATAACAATAGTATTGTCAAAAGTAGAGTCTATTATTAAATAATTTATTTATAAATATCTATACGCTAAACCATGGATATATTTTCCTCGTGTTTTACAACCATTTCATTATTATTTTTTCCCTAGAGTTGTGTAAGAATTTCAATTAAATTTTTAATTATTATTTTTTGTAGATTTTTTTTTATTTTAATATATTTTTTCATATCTAAACACTAATTGCAGCCACAATTAAGTTCGTTATATTTTTTAAAAAAATGTAAAAATGTTATAGCTATCAAAATTAAGTAAAATCACATGTCCTAAAGGAATTGATTAAAATGTACGTTTTGGCTGTTCGTATTTTGATTAAATCTCAGCAGTTAATTCTCCAGGAAGACTGATCTTGTGGAAATCAAGTATTCGAACCAATTAGGGGGATTACCTTAAAGAGACATCGACATTCGCAATTTTCATATTTCGTTTTATTTTCACCATTTCACTACTTTAATGAAAAAAATTAACAAGTGGGATCATTGTAACATATTTTAAATAAAATTAGTGAATAGATCTAAAACGAAAGGGAAAACATTCGTGTGGCGAAAAAGAGATATATTGTACTTCTAAATAGTGAAATCTCTTTATCATTAGAATTATGTTAAGTAGTGCGGAATAATAAAATAAAGATATATATATTTACGTTATAGCTCCCAAGTGGAAGTTAGTAAGGGCATTTATACGTTTGCAAAGTGAATTTAATCTTGTATCTCTATTTCTTTGTGACTTTATTTATACCTACTTTTGTGACTCTTCTTGTGTTTTTTTTTATTTCTATTGTTTTAAAATGTTAACTAGCCTAGGATTTTTTTGTTGGTATTTTCTAAATTTGTTATTTATCCAGTGAGGTTTTCTGAAAGACAATTTAACGAAGCGAGGCAGGCAATTGAAATTCTAGCGGGAAAAATATGCAGAAAAATGCTGTTAAATTCAAGAAATTAACAGCATTTTTCTGCACAAGTTTTCAAATATTTTTAAGAAAACACATTTACATAATCTCAACGGTATCGTGTCCCCTTCCGCCACTTACCATCAAGTGGACCGTTATTAGCCTGCTGGCGCTTTTTATCTTAAAAAATGTCTAATGGCACATAAACTAAAATAAAACCGATTAAGGCCTATGTGTTTACTACTAGTACCCAATTGATAAGGCTTACCGATGTAACTGCGCAGAAGAGGAATTTTTAAAGCGTGGAAAATGCTATCGACCAATCCACACACTTCGCGGCTTTTTCCAGTACCGCTATTGGTCGTCAGCTGTAGCCATGTTAGCGTGCGCCGCTTGCTATCTTACGCGAGTGCGCATTGTATTATCAACCTTATAGACATTGTATCTAACGTCAATTGTAAGTTTTAACTTACAATTAACGTTCTTTTTTTTCTGCGTGGACGAAGATTCGCGACGCGCCTTATCAAGTGTGTACTGTACCATTAGACTACTTACATTAAAATATTCTAAAATCTCACTGGTACCTAATCTAATCCAAAGCTATTTATTTTAATCGTCTTTTCTGTTTCATTGCTTGATGCCAAAAATTTAGCTCGAAAAAAATTTACTCTTATTATTCAGTAATATTGTAATAATATCTCCTTCGATTTAGGTTAAAACGTGTGATAGTTTAGTCTGCACATCTACATGCGTACATTAAACAACCGAAGCCATTAAGACGATCTTGCAATAATTCCTGAGACATTTTTATTAAGTTTTAACTCTTTGAATGTGACATTTTATTCTGATTCTTAAGAAGTAGGTATTACTAGGTCCGCTTTTCTATAGTTGTCTTATCAAGGGATTTTACTTCTATCTATCTATGTATGATAAATCTCAAAATCCATGTATGAATTATAGTGCTGTTGGCAAGAATCAACACCAGTTTATTATTTTACATATTTCATGGTCGCATTTAATTTTAATTTTAATAAAGTTAAGAAAAACAAACAAAACAAAGAACATATTTTACGATGCAATGTTGTGCTTTTCAATTTTACAATTGAAGTTTATTCGAAACTTACCTCTCTATTTTGTCTGTACAGAAAATCAAAACAAAAAAACTTACCCCTAGCAAGTAGGTACAATTTTATTTTAATAACTAATCTTTAAACGCTTTCCACCATACCACATAAGTTTGTAGTTTTTTTTTGTATTTTATAGAATGTTATTTTTAAAAAAGAAATTATCAAATAAAAAGTCAAGATTGTTAAGAACATGACAAATATAAAGAAGAACGGACTGTAGTATCTTTAATAGAATTACCCGTACGTTATATTAATGTTATGCAATTACGACGAGCCTTATTCGAGTATTTTGTAGCAGACAAACTTTTGAATATAGTTACAGGCCAGACAAAATGACTTTAATTAATCCAGAACATCAAAGGATGATTTATATTAGACCGTGACAGACGTGTAGGTCGCTGCTAGAAGTTTCTAAAAGAATGAGCAATAATAAAAGACATCGCGCGCCACGGTTTTTCATCGATAAGTACCGCACGTTCCGACGTAAAAAAAAGTAATATTTATTCTGGCTTAACTGTGAATCAGCTTAAATGTGAATCATGTCATCAAATAAAAATTGTGAATCGATCTACATAAGCCAATTTATCCTAAGATCGACTCAAAAATATCAACCATTTGAACACCACTGCTCTACAGAGTACGACCCCGACCCGCCACGGTCTATAACCATCCCATCTTCTTTCTAACTCTTTCTAAGATTACTAACGAATTCGAATTGCGAATCAATTTATATCTAAATTGATTTGCAATTCGAATTTGTGTGACCAATAACGAAATGGTATACCATACAACTTTAAAAACGGATAAGTAGAAAGAGAAAGAAATGGATTGTATATTTTTCACTTTATCGATTATTATCGAGCAAAAATAAATATAGAGCTTGTAACTAGTCCATTTAATAAAAATCAAGTAATAATCAAGTATCAAGTAATGTTAACTGTGATAAACAAAATTCATCTTTATGGATGAAGCCTCGACGTTCATAATTGAATGTTTTTACCTAAATGGTTGTTAGTTATTTTCATACTGTTTCATCAATATTATTTCGTGTAGAGTCCGTGTCAAACAACTGTCGACCTCTGAAGTTAGTTCCGGCGTTGGTTCGCGCAAGTACAGTCAAACGTGCGTTTCCGCTGATTGGCTGATACCTGTTTTTAGCTATTGCGACAACTTCGGACAATTTGTTTGACATGAGCTATATCAAAGCTTCGAAAAATAATGAATTAATATTGAAACCTAATATTTCATTTTCATATTATTATTTTTTAACTTATTTAAGATAACAATCAAATTGTACATTTAGTTGGTAGCAATATTGTGCAGACTTTACTATGTGATTACTCATTATTAATTAATTATAGCATTAACGAGTAAATTCCATAATAATTACCTACTATAACTATAAGTGAGCTCTCCCTTGCTTGTAGGTGGATTGTTTTAAAATGTTACCTATAATTCCGCAATTGCAAAATCCTCTTTATAGTCAATGGTTTTTAGAATTAGGTTGTACTAATAAGAAAAAAATACCTTGTTTTTATTATTTAATTTATTTGTTTCAATGAAAATTATATAGGTATATTTTATTATTGTAACCTAAATAGTTATGTTGGCTGTAATTTAATATAATTGTAATTAATATATGTATTTTTATTTCAAAATGTGTTTTATTTGCTTTTCATAATTATTGAAGAATTTCTCTAAGAGATATAGCTTGGATTATATTCATTACCTACGTCCGTTAAATAAAGAAAAAATGCATTACTGTGATTATCTACCTTAAGATAAATTCGCTATCATCTCAGAACCTATTACATAAATACCTAATTATTAAAAAATGTAGGTAAGATTTGTACTATTTGTTACAAATCCAAACAGGAGAGGGGCAAAATCCAGTAGGTAGTTACCTACTCATTTTCGATTTTCGGTAGCACTTAATCAGTGACTCACTTTCGAAAAGTAGGTAGGTACATAAAATACACTATTAAATTAGACATCTCTAACGGAATAAGAATAACAAATGATAATACGATACGAGTATACTTTCACTAATGCATTTTTCGTTTACTTCTGTATATTCTTAATATCGAAACTTTATGCCAATGTGTGTTGCCAGTAACTACGGACTCGTAAGAAAGCTCAATGAGCTATGGAGAGGACTATACTCGGGGTTACATTGCAAGATCGTATCAGGTATGAGGAGATCCGTAGACGAACGAAAGCTACCGACATAACCCGGCGGATCAGTAAGTTGAAGTAGCAGTGGGCAGGACACATAATACGGAGAACCGACGGCCGCCGGGGTCGGAAAGTTCCCGAATGGAGGCCACGAACCGGTAGATACAGCGTAGGACGTTCACACAGGGTGAACAGACGATCTGGATAAGGGCGGCAGTTCGAGGTTGCCTCTGCTTCTAACCGGTCCAAATGGAAAATTATGAGACCTATGTCCTAGAGTTTAAGGGATTCACTGAGACAAATGACATTGACGTTTGACTTTCAATGTTTATATCAAATGTTTCATACAAGCATTGGCGGCGCCGCGCCGGCCCGCCATCTCGCTAGCGCTCGCAGGCCTGAGGGTTTTTTATTTTTACTATTATATTAGAACAGTATGTATACAAAAAATATAAAATAAACATTACAATTTTTTAAACTGAGTAATTAAGTAAGCCATTTTCGAAATAATCTTTTTCTTTTTATATATAAAAGGCGATGTGTGTATGTATGTCCCCTATAGACTCCAAAACCGCTTAACCGATTTTGATGAAACTTTCAGACAATCTTCAGATTAGTGCAGTGGGTGTTCCTGTGAAGTTTGGTAGCGATCGGACGCGGACGAAGTCGCAGGCAAATACCTTATAATATATAGTCAAATTCTTCTTGTGTTCTAATTTTTTTTGTCGTGATTCTACGTAACTAAAATTCTAAACAATATAAATTTGTCTTTCATATGTTTAAGTATAATATTTCAAAGCAATCGCGATGTCTATTTTTTAGTATTTAGCGTTTGTTTCCACTATGTTGATGACTTATACTTAAGAGGGGACAGGATTGGCACTGAAAATCAAGAATTTCGAGAGTCGATATTAAAGGCTCCCCGAGAATGTATCTTCATAAGTCTACAAAAATTAAAGAAGTCAATGTATGAACATTGAGCTTTATTTACGTAGTAATAAAGCTCAATGTGTACGAAGGAATTTGTTATGGAAATATACACTTATACCTATAAAAATAAAAAAATGTTTGCGGTAGGTAAACATTTTATTTTCCACATGAGAACTCCTTTACATATTTTTATATTATACTTTATCTACAAATAATTATATTATTAAAATTATACCTTTGTTTATTTATATTATAATATACTACCGCAATAGAGGTGGGTCGTTAGCACATAATAACTGTCAAGTTTTCTATTGAAAAAACTGTTAGTGGATATTGTGCATACAAACGTCATCTTGACGGTTATGAGGTACAGTCAGCATCAGATATATCGAATCTGTCTAGGTACTCAAATAACACTACACACTTTGAAGACCGATTATATCTACACTCCAAAGTACTCTAATTAATGTGAACATTCAACGCGTCAAAAATATCTAAACAGTCGAATGTCATTATTTTCTATACGATCATATTTTCATAATTACCTAAGTTGTCAGATGTATCTAAATGTAATTGAGAAGTTATGAGCGAAAGATTTTTCAAATTTCGAATGGCCCTCGTGCTTTGTTTTAGGACGTGTGTTGGTGATCAATAGTATCTAAATATATTTATACTAAAAATTTTAAAAATAAGTTTAATAGTTTATTAATTCTTAATTACTGAACTAAAATTGACAAAACTTTACTGTTTTTGGAATGGTAGACATGCTAACGGTCCACTTTATGGTAGGTGGCTACCGTCGCCTATAACACAAGCAACGTCACAGGTGCCGCAAGTGCGCTGCCAACTACACTAACATTAAGGATAGAGATTTTTTGAATGGCCCTCATGCCATTCGAAAGTCGAAAAATCTCTATCCCTTTTGCAGCTAATTTCCAATTATATTTAAATACTTAGATACGGGTAATTTGACAAGTGACAATCGATCTGGCAACTTAGTTGTATACCTAATTATGAAAATAAGGTTGTACAGAAAATAATGACATTCGACTGGTAGTATCATGTTGGCTCCTTACAAATATGTACATACAAATATCCTTTGTTTTTGGCTAATGTTTCTGTGATGACTATCGGTAATGACAGTTAAAATATAGATTGAAGGTAGAATAATATTAAAGTCGTATTTGTTTTGATTTTTTTTTTTTTCAAAAAGCGCTAAATCTATTTCGATAAAATTTATATGGGACCACCTCTGAAGTACGACTTAAGTAAAAAGAATCATCAAAATCAATTCATAATTATAGTCAAATTGAGAACCTCTTCCTTTTTTGAATTCGGTTGAAAATAATTCCTCACTGATGTGTGCTGATGTCATTCAAGCGTATTATGAAAGACAATGTAAGTAGGCGATTATTAACTAAATATGAACCTTAATACAAAGAGTTGAAAGGTTATTCCAAAAAGTGTTGAGATATAATTGAACATTTTAGTGCTTAGATACTTTTGGCGATCGGATTGTATAAATAAGACTTTCCCTTTGTAATGAAATATATGACATATGGGTGTTTAGATATATTTGAATTCATAGAAGTTCACATAAATTTGAAATCTGTTGTTGCGTAGATGTTAATGAAAAATTAAATGCCAACAATTATTTGCCTACTTCAGATGCTCATCTACTTCTGACGCTGACTGTACCTACTGTAACTGCTTATTTAAACTAATCTTGTCAAAATTTAACAAGCCTTACCCAATGACTTTAGTATGCTAGACCTGCCGAGGCTGAGCGGCGCGGCCACTAGTGGGTCAGTGGCGGCGACTGGTGGCCGCCACTTAGCCACATTATTTCACACTAGACACTAGACGGACGTGCTGACGCGCGCGCCGGGAAGAAGCCGGCCACAAGTAGCGAGCTCGGGCGACTCCCGCAGCTTGTGGCTCGAACGCTTGGTTTGCGCCGATACTATACAAAATGCATGAAAAGACTCGTCCGCAGCTTGTGGTCGCGTCTAGTGGCCCAATGTGCGGGCGCGCTTTGTATTTATTTACAGGTAATTCTCCGTCGTCCGTCGTGACAACGGTCGAAACTCATTTGCAAGCGAGAGATGGAAGCGCAGAACGTATAAGCGCCGGGTTTTCCATGGCGCTTTCGACCTTTTGGTCGCGAAATCTCTTAGGACCGTATTTGACAATTTTGTTCCACCAAGTCCAGTAAACACATATTAGTCGGTGGCGATACCTAAGTTAAGCAAAACACTTTTTTTAAACGCAAAAACTGCTAAAAGTTTCCCTAAATAAGAGCTATGGTACACACATATTCACATAATATTTTGTATGTACCAATTATATAATTATGAAATGGCATGTGTGATCTATGGTGTGATTTGCTCATACGAATTAAATGGATGCGAGACGGTTTATAGTTTTGCACTCGGTTTGCATAAATACATCCTTGATATAGCCCATGTCTAAACTTGTTACAAGAATAAATTCCCTTATCTATTAGCGCTTATTTAGCAGGTGCATATCAGTTAATAAAGATAAATTCTAAGGGAACTATCATATTCACAAAGAAAACCACTTGGAATAAATGTGAATTTCACAGTTATTGCTGCTAACGAACTACCCTTTAGATTCCATTCAAAATGTGCAAATTAACAAGCCTACACCTCCATACATAAGTGGCATATTTCATATCCATACTCCGATTATTTCAATATTCTATAATTTCTGGTCAGATGGTTATCTGACCAAAAATACTGTAATTTGAATGAAACGGTGACACAATTACAAGCTGGTTTGCATCCCCACTGTAGGTGTTTTTAGGAAACAAATAAAATCATTCTAATATATTGACAATTTTAATAGTAATAGATTTGGTAATAGAGAAATTTACTTTACAAAGGCAAGAAAGAAGCAAAATAGGCCGTAGGCACAAGTGTCGAGCGAGCTTGGAGGACGCGCGCGGAGTGTGGTGTGTCGGGTGTCCTCAGGTGATTTAATACCTACAGTGGGGATGCAAACCTTACTTTTTGAGTAAAAAAACTCAAAAATGAGCACTATAGATAGAACATGGAATATATTTAAAGTAAAGCCAAGGAGATAACGCAAACAATGTTTTAACAAACTCAACCCGTACTGAACTTTATAACGTTCTTTTCCCTCACACGTAAAAATTTCAAAAGCGACCTTGACAACACTTGTTCACCTTTTTATAAAATTTTATAATCCTTTTTATGAATAATTGCAATACTGATAATACACACTACTATTAAAAAAATATTTTATTTAAAAAAAAAAACACTGATAGTTTATTTATTGTTCCTTTTGTTAGCTTCATGGCCTTGCTTTAGTTATGGTTTGAATTTGGAATAACAATGTGATATTCCAAATTCAAATAATAATAAAAAAAACAACAAATTATTTCTGCAAATAAGTCTACTTACATAAATTTTATGGTAAATCATACTGAAAGGTTACCCTTTTTAATTCCGTCAAATATACACTATCAATATTGTCCAATCTCTTTGTAAATAATATTTAAGAATTCTTGCACAGCTTCTATGCTAAAAATAACTTAAATAAAACAAAAACGTGTGTATATAAAACAAAAATATCTCAAACAGAAAGTATTTAAGATATGTATGTTTTACATACTGCAACAGTTTAAAAGGCAAAAGCTTGTCTTCTAAATAAGATTATATATGTATCTAATTATATTATTATTAGTGACCGACCGAAGCTTAGTTTTCGATTTCGGCCAAAAATTATGATTTGGCCATATTTTCGTTTTCGCCTGAAAATATAGTGACCGACCAAAGCTTAGTTTTCGATTTCGGCCGAAAATAAGACTAAAGCCGAAGCTTCGTTTTCGTCGTTCGTATTATGATATTTTAATGTATATAGTATATACCAATTTGAGTCATCATATAAAGATTAATAATTGTGATGCGACAATGTGACAACTGTGACACCGAATTCAACTTCTAAGCATAATTATGTAACTTCTAAGCATATTCAAAAGCTTCAGTCTTTTCAATATAACCAAAGACTAACATTTATCTCTCCACACTGTAAGTATATTTTGTCTTAACTAGGGATGTTGCGAATATTCGCATCCGCATCCGCAAATGCAGAGCTTCCGCATATATTTGGACATCTGCATCCGCATCCGCAATAATCATTGCGGATGTGGACGCTTGCTATGGTGTTAGATTCGTCGAGTGAAGATGAGAGTCAAGAAATACCAGAAAATGGTAGCAGTGAAGCTGTACTCAAAAAGGAATTACTTTCTTATCCCACTAAAAAAAGAGTCAATGTGGATGAAAATCCTCTTAAGAGCATTCATCGATTAGAATCACGCTGGAGTCAAAATTTATGATTTCAGTAGTTTCAGATGTTTTACTTTGCAGATAAGATGTTATTTGTAGTTGTATAATCTAGTAAATAGCTGAAAAATATTTTAAAGTGAATTTTCATTAGAACATTTATAAACAGTCCTTTTTTTAAACTAGCGGTCGACGGCCTACGCAGATAAATATACAAGTTATTAAAAAAAATATAACATAATCTTTTAAAACATTAATAACTTCACATACTAGGTCCAAGAAAAAACAGAAATATCTCAAATTTGATATTAAAATAACACGTTTAATATTACGAAAAATTACTAAAGTTTACAGAAATCGTATGTTTTTTTCAGCCATGTACTAATAAATTATATGAATTTTTGAAAATTAATATTTCTATAAGCTTGTCGCATATAATTTTACTAATATCTCGCTTCTGCGTAGACCGTCGACCGCTAGTTTCAAAAAAGGGCTCTTTAAAAACTGATCTAATGAGAAAATTATCCCAATATTTTAAAATATTTTTCAGACATTTACTAGATTATAAAACTACAAATAATATGATGTTAATATCTTATCTGCAAACTAAACACATCATGGCATTATGATCCGCCGGGAATCATAAATTTCTGATTCTGATTCTGTAACGCTCAAGTGGTGGAGTGTTCATCGAGAGGAATTTAAGATACCTACTATCATCGATAGCATGAAGATTTTTATCCACTCCACCAAGGCAGTTTTCCTAGCGAACAATTATTTAGTAGCGCGGGTTTAATCTACGAACCTCTTGAATCAGAAAAGGCGGCAATATTACTCTTTATTGAGTATAATGCTCCTATTTTTAACTTCACTTACTAGTATGTGAAGTTAAAAAAAAGGAGCATTATACTTAAAACTAATTTTCATGAATAAAAATGTTAATAATGAATTTATCATTGTTTTAATTCTTCATTCATATACTATATTTATATAAGATCTTAAACATCCGCATCCGCATCCGCGGATGTGAGCCTTCAAAAATCCGCATCCGCATTCACATCCGCGGATGTGAAAAAATCGGCATCCGCAACATCCCTGGTCTTAACACAATACATATTCAATGGGTACTTGGAAAAATGTAGTTATAGGTGATGTGAAGTAATTATAAATTAAGAATAATATGATTTTAATAGAATTGACTAGGGATGTAACCGATATAATCGGCAGGCATATATCGGCAAACAAACGACGCGCGCTCGGCGACGACGTTGCGAGCGCGGGCCGCCAATCCGAACGACGATCCGACGTTGCGAGCGAGGAACGAGCAAAAGGACGTTTAATCCAGTCCTTTTGCTCGTTCCTCTCTTTACACTAAATTAATACAATTCTAAAATACAATATTTATTTTATCGTGTACTCTTAATACGACCACACGCGTTGGTCGGTCGGCCGGCTTAACTGCCACTCATCTACCCCCCGAACCTCTTGTGTTGTCCGTTTAAAAGTGCACAGTAAAATCAGTTGCTTAACAACTACCAACGAAAAACGCAATTTGTGATTCTGTTTAGTTAGTTATTCACACAGAGAAGTGACTGTTATACTGTTTTATGTAAAAGAAAATGGCAACGCCGTTAAAACGTACAAGTTCCATCTAGAAACATTTTCAAATAAAACAGGATGATGACACAAAAGCGACTTAGTTTATACTGCAATGTGAACGTTTCTCGTAACATGTGGACACACGTGATGAAAAGGAGTTGGAATACGACACCCATCTACCTAAAAAAACAAGCTACTTTAGAACACATTCTGGAAAAAAGTGTAATTATGATACTGATAACCCTAAAGCAAAAGTGATCACGCAAACAATAGCTGAACAAATATGTGTAGACATGGAACCGTTTGATATAGTAAATAAACAGGGGTTTCAACGCATTATTAAGAAGTTGTGCCCGAAATACATAATGGTTTCCCATCCCCATATTTCGGAAAACGTAATACTAGACATGTACTGTTGTGTAAAAACCAAAATTAATAAAATTTTGGCAAAAACTTCCACACATAATTTTGTCACGGCTGATTTATGGACTAGCGACGCTGCTTCATCCGTTAATGACGTTATGAGTCTGACTGCTCACGGACTTGATAAAAATTTTGAGCTAAATAACTGCCTAGAAGTATTAAGCCATCAATATCGGTATCAGTATCGTATCGGCAAAATTATGTATCATTACATCCCTAGAATTGACATTGGAGAGATATGTATGTAATTTAACCAATTAAACATAATATGTCTAAAAACATATAAATGGGGATTAAGACTTGACCTTGGTACCAGTGGACAAAGTTGAATAATTAGTATTTTGTTTAGCTTCCTAGACAACACAAAATAATTCTATAAGATGACCCTCTACAATAGACAACATTCATACAGTATTAACAAATATGGTTACAATACCGATTAACATAAAGAAAATGCCTCAGAAATTACAACAGCTATTCGTTTTCTTTGCAGTGGTGTAAAAGGCTTTGCTATGCATCGATAGGCTGTCAGATTTAGCGACGAGATCATCTAATTTCTCTCCTCTCTCTAATACAGCCTTTATAGTATCGTGTAAAATTATCTTAGTCTCATCCAGATCATTTTGAATCTTTGTTAACGCATCTGCTTCCCTCGGATTCTGAAATTTAGCTAAATACTGTGGCAAAACAGGAAAATCAACTGTTGTTTCGGTTGCAGCTGGCCAACTGTCTGCGTGCACTTTTATTGTGAACTCATCTAGTATTTTTGTAATCAATGTATGAGCAACTCGATTTGGATACTCGTGATCAGTAATCATAACTCCAGCAAGATTGTCCGCTCTCACGTAAACCTGTACCATATATTCGCCTTCTTTAACAGATTGCCTCGAAGCTTGCTGTGTCCTCTCAACAATTGTTTTGCTAACAAAAGTCATGAATTCTTGTACAGAGCTACGCTGAAAGAAACTGAAACTCTGCAAATCGTACGCTGCTTTTAAAATAGTAGCACTGGTAACTCCTTTGTAGAGGACAACTAGTCCGTAAACTCTGACCATTTTGCTGAATTTCTTAACAATATTTCTGAAACGTAATTATAAAGATGATAATTTCTAAGATAATTATAAAAAATTAAAAAGTATATAAATCTCTCATACAAAAAAGAGATAAGTAATTATAAAGATGATAATTTCTAAGATAATTATAAAAAATTAAAAAGTATATAAATCTCTCTTATACAAAAAAGAGATAAGTAATTATAAAGATGATAATTTATAAGATAATTATAAAAAATTAAAAAGTATATAAATCTCTCTTATACAAAACACTGTATATTAATTTTAATGGAAACACAAGTGAAAGCAATTTTATTAGTAGATATTACTTACTCACCAGTTAAGAGGTCGAATCGTTAATAATTACGTGCAATTTAAAGGAATGTTAAGTATTTTTAGTTTTGGCTATTGCCTAATAAATTATGTCATTGATGTAATGGTAAGATCGATTTATTATTTATTGGAATAGTTAAAACTTCTATTCATTTTTTCACAAATCTAGAAATTCCAAATCAGAATCACAATTCCTTCCATCACAGCAGTCATGTCATCAGCTCAGCACCACAGAACACTAAATTAATCAAGACGCAGTGATTACATACTCTTTGTTAATCAATCCTAATCAGCATTGACACAGACTTAAAAAATGTTTTCAGCAGTTTTTTTTGGTTTTTTATAGCTTGGTAACTAGATACAGCGAAAGGGTGAGAGAGAACGCGGAGTAGGAAATACATGTTTCCCTGCAGCTATATGAGCTAAATTTTACTGATGATTTTTGTTACTTCGGCTTGCGCAAATCATTAGATTAAGGTTTCCTGTTTTCTTTGCATTATTTCCCTTATAATATGAAAAATACGATAAAAATTGTAACGAATAAAAATATACTTCAATAGGGTTTTTACACATATTATCAACAACGTTCCTAGGCAATCAAGTCAATGTGTAATAATAAATTGCTGAAAACCTCATTTCTCAACAATTTCCTTTAAAATAAAATAAAATTTGGGCGCGCTCAAATTCTCGAGGTCGAGGTAACTTTTTTTGCAACTTTGTGACTCCTACTCCCTTACGTCACGCTAATATCATCAGATTATTAAAAAGCAAACTTCAGCATGTAATTAACCCACCATACCTTAATCAAGGTGACTTTTTTTGAAACTGTGACCTTTCCATTTCCTTTCGTCACGCTCAAATTCTCGAGGTCGAGGTAACTTTTTTTGCAACTTTGTGACTCCTACTCCCTTACGTCACGCTAATATCATCAGATTATTAAAAAGCAAACTTCAGCATGTAATTAACCCACCATACCTTAATCAAGGTGACTTTTTTTGAAACTGTGACCTTTCCATTTCCTTTCGTCACGCTCAAATCGTCAAATTATTAAAATTCACACTTTTCAGCACGTAATAATTAATCTACCATACTTTAATCTGACGCGCTCGAGTAAATCCCAAAATCCCCTCTTGGGCTCCTCTACTATGTCAGAGGCAATCGCCATTGTGTACAAGGGGAAATGGCTCACGTTTACGGTCTGTTGCTAATCTAATGAGCTGATTACGACTAAAGAGTAGTAAAAGATATCGTAAGAGATGACAAAGGGCACCAGTCCCTGATATTTGTTCTGTAACCGGTTTATGTAGGAATTAGACTTGGCTTAACGGTCTAGTAACCAGGCCATAAGATTAAAAAAAAACAAATATGTCAATGTCAAAGAGTAAGGGTAATATTTTGTTTATGTCGTTTATCTAAGATTAGTTAATTTAATTGAAAAAAAAAAAAAAAGATAGGCGAAATAGTAATTAAATTAACTACTGAATTGAAGTTGTTCTACCAAACGAAGCGAAAGGGAAAATACTAAATTAGTTTTAATTTTGTTTAGAGAACTCTTGATATCTATTTACGTGGTATCGTCAATTGTAATATTAAACCAAATTTATTTTTCTTACTACAAAATGACTGAAAATGCTGAAAAGGTGGAAGGAACCGTAGATTCTCGGCGTCGAATTCTTAATATAGCAGTATCCACTGTTTTGTTAGAGACTGGTTTTGATTGTGCAGATAAAATGTCTTTAGAGACCCTCACGGAAATTCTACAGTGTTGTGAGTACTTACATAATATTTTTAGCTGTTTCTCTCGAGAATTAGTTTTTATTAATGATCGGAACTTTGGTTAAGTAACAGATCTAGCTTGGCTCGTTCATGCATTATAGCTGCGTTTTCTTATAGTGTATAGAATGATTGTAGTGTAGTGTATAGGGCAATTGTATAGAATGATTATTAATCCCATCAAATCTATTATCTCTGTATATCCTTAAAAAAACCTTCAAGAACTCTCGTCTGGGACTCCCAACTTTAATGCAAAATATTATTTTTGAACATGGCATACTTTTCATTTTTGTGGAAAGACTAATATATACTACTATAATAAGCTTTAGAGTTGGTTTGTTTGAATGCGCTAACCTTTGGAACTATCACTCTGATATTAAAAATTCTTTTTGCATTTGTTACCTACGGAAAGGTGATTCATTTATTACCATTATCACACTATGATGCTTAGAAGCTAAAAAAAATAAAATAAAAAATTCTGAAAGTATGCTATGAGAAATGAATGCTTATGCAGGCAATGAGACATGATACATTGAGGCGAGCCACTCAATGAGTAATGAGCATTACTGAGACAAGTCAATTTGATTTCAAAGTAGTGCTTCTAGGCTTCATAATTTCCTCAAAAATAGTAAAATATTGAGTTTTCGCTAAATAATAAAAACATTGTACTGAATAATGTGTGTATGTATTTTGTAAAAAAAAAACCAAGAGTACAAATTTGACGTAAACACAAACATAAAAAAACCAACATTAACAAATTTAAACTATAAAATAATACAAAGGACAATGGGTCATTTTGGGCCAACTTCTCAACAGTGATGGTACCTATGCCATATGATTGCTTTTAGGCTATAATTCATTTTATACTATGGCAGCTAAGTTGAAATCAAGCGCGAACATAGTGTTTTCGTAGATTTTAAAACAAAAAAAATGAAATCAAAATCAATTGTTGGAAACTTTCTGTGTACAATGCATCTGTGCTGTGCACTCAGGTAGCTAGCGAAGGGTAATTTCCCTCCCCTTACCCCTCACCTCCCATTTAAAAAAAAGAAAATAGGAAGAAATGTCGGTTATGGTATCATTTGTTTATTTAGATGACGTTATAGTTTGTATATCATTAAAAATATTACTGTAGTTATGAGTATTGAAATAAAAAGTGTTTAAAAAATCTATGTACATCAAAATCAATCATAAGAAATCAACATGTTTTTTTTTAATATAAAACACAATATGCTACTAACTCCCAAAGTACCTACTTTTATATTATTGAGAGCTCCAAAACACAATGTTCGCGCTAGATTTTGACTTGGCTGCCATAGTATGAATTAAATAAAACCCCAAAAGCTTTCAAATGGCATGAGTTTTATCACTGTTGAGCATTGGCCCAGACTCCATACTAATTTGCCCATACTCCTTTAGAGCAAAAACTGTTTAGACTTTCGACCTTTTGGAAGGGCCAGGTCTTATCCAGTCTAGATCAGTGGGGGAGTGGGGGAGGAGGGATAATATTTTCTGGAGGTGGAGGCGGGTCGGCATATGGTGTTGGGTCGTCCTCATCCTTGTCCTCCTCATCCAGGACGATAGGGATGGCGTTGTTGCAATTTCGACCGTGGCAAAAGGAACATAGGATAGAGCACTTGAGCCCGGCCTTTCTGCAAGTGCATGAACCTAAGCAACCTTTTTTGCATTTGCAAGCCACCATTTTAAGCAGGGTCTGAGGAGCGGGCTCTGCACACATTGTGACAGGCATTAGACCTTGTTTGCTGGTTTCAACCCCTAACCATTTTTGTACTTGGTGGTAGGTCCTCCACGAATGATATTTTGCAGCATCAGTAGTTGGGGGGAGGCGAGCAAGGTTGATTTTGACCGTTACTGCCGATTTAACAAATGCTGAGTATCGCAGGGTATTCAGTGTCCCCTCATCTCCTCCGTAGAGGTTCATCAAGAACTTCTCGCCAGCATTTCCTACTTCTTCCTTGTTGGAGTTTGGATCAAGGAAAATGTTGGCGAGATCTATCCAGTCAGGGTTTATTTTGGGGATGTTGCACCACTTCAGCTTGCCTTGCCAGAAAAGGGCAGAGGTTGTGTCACACCCGCTGATGGCATGCAGAAATAAAACCATCCCGCGAGGAATCTGCATTTCTCCACATGTAAAGGAATTTGCTGGATATTGGATGCAGTCTGATCCACCTCTACTGCCTTTCTGGAAGTACACGTTCGTCTCTCCAGAGCTTAAGCCGTTAAGAAGGACAAGTAGGTCCACGTCCTCCCCAATGATAAAAACTTGATTGAAAGATGAGCTCTTGGAAAGGGCGGTCCTCACTATATCGGCATCGGCGTCTTCTTGAGATTGATGGATCTCGATACCCAGCCTCTCAAAGTCAGTACGCATCATGGTGATCAGTCGGCGTTTGTTAGATTCATTTGAAAAAGAAACTGAAACAAGTGTTGTCACATCGGAAATTCTGTAATTTCACAGTTTTCTGAGCACTGCGGGAGAATTGCCCATCTTTGACTTGCTATATTTTCGCAACCAATGGACATAGTGTGCTCAGGTTGTAGCAAATTTAGTTATCTTTATTAAAGTACAGAACAAAAATACTTGAAAAACGCTTCGTTAGGGTAGTTTTTTCGAAAAAACTGAAACGTGCCAAAATTTCGTAGTTTTTCGAGTACCGTGGAGGCAGTACAGGGTTTTCAGGGTTGCAAACTTGGGTGTTAACTACTCTCAAGGGACCTAACAACATATAAAAAAATCGTAGTTACATGCGCGTTTGCGATTTTTGTCCTTTTTTATGTCGATTTTGACCGGCCTATTTCCTGTATCTCACAATCTATATGTAAATTTCATGATGATAAATTTAGTAGTTAAGGCGTGAAAGCATAACAAACAAATAAACTCATTTTTGCATTTATAATATTAGGAATAAATAAGAATTCTGAGCAAAATTTCTTTTCAGTTCTTAATGAGGTAGGAAATTCTGCCAAAAGCTACTGTGAATTATCTGGAAGAGTTGAACCCGTCCTTGGTGATGTATACATGGCACTGATTAATATGGGTAAGGCGTTAACTTTTGTTGAATTAAGGCGCGATTTCACCATACTCTGGTAGTATTTGACATCGCTGTTAAGTCATTTAACAGACGTTTACAGTATGCAAATGACAGCGCTAAATGACTTAACATCGATGTTAAATAATAACAGAGTACGGTGAAATCGCGCCTTACTCTTGTAAAATAATTGAAGCACATGATCTATATTCAAATTAATATTAAAGTAATACTTAATAAAATTAATGGATGTTTTTTGTGATATAGTTGTCTAAGATCCGAAGAGAGGTCGCCCTTGTTGCTTATTAAAATACGCTCATGGATATCCTAAATATAAAAAAAAAACTAGCTGCTATGATGTGTCCTTTTCTATTACACTTCACAATACGTTTAATGCTTCTCTGTTGCATATACTTATTTTCAAATTATTGCTTCGACAGTATATAGTTGCGCTTACCTGGGAAAATCCTATCATTAATTACTATTGTCAAGCTTTGAATTTTGAAAAGACACAGAAAACTTACTATCTTGTGATATCTTCCAATTCGAAATTACAGTTTATTTTCTATATTTTATGGTGTAATATATATATTTGTGTTGTATTTAAAAAATATCACAGGGATAAGTCTACAAGGCATCGAACAGTACGCCAGTCGCCCAAACAGGCACGTCATTCAGCCACCGCAGCAAGCACCCACACCGAGGACTCCAGCGATGCTATCGTCAGGGTCCAAGGCTAAGGCTGCGCCACATGTACCGTTCCATTTACCACCGTTGCCTGATCCACACGCTTACATTAGAACGCCAGTGAGTACTTAGATTAAATTCAAACCATTTTTAATTTCTGATTGCAAGTATACCTACCTACAAAGTTTTTTTTTCCTTTTAATATGTCAAAACCATTATGTATTTTTAGATAATAGATTATATGCAGTTATGTAGGTCTTCTGTAAGGTTTTTAGATAATAGCAAAAAAATCATGCTTTTTCTTAATAAACTCAGTTATTTTTATGAAAAGTAAACAATGTAAAGTTTATGTTTCTAAAGATTACAAGAGACCACTGTGAAATAATAGCATGTTTGCTGTTGTGTTTCAATGAAGAAAATGGCTAGCATCAAACTTGCAGCACCTGTGACGTTGCTTGTGTTACAGGTGACGGTAATCACCTACCATCAAGCATACCGTCATAAACTTGACTGAAATTAGAGGGGGGAGAGGGTGTGTATGGATGGTATGGACCAATTGTAGTGAAATTCTATGTAGCCATTAAAAATTATGTTAATTCCAGACACACAAAAAGCCAGTAACAGAATACGAAGCCATTAGAGAAAAGGCTGCCACTCAGAAACGAGACATCGAAAAAGCTCTGACGAAATTCTTGGCAAAGACCAGTGAAACACACAATCTCTTCAACACAGATGACAATCAAGTGTTTCCTTGTAAGCATCATCATCTATAATATAATTTAACCATATATTGTTGTGATAATCATAATAATATATATTGAATAGTGACCTGTGACTTCATGCGCCTGGCATACTTATCGCTGTGAATACGGCGACAGTGGCGCCCAATTTTTTATATTTTTAGACGATCCCTACGGGAATTGTAATATTTTATCCCAGGATAAAAAGTATCCTTTGTGTTAATCCAGGTAATAAATTATCTGTGTGCCAAATTTCATCCCGATCCGTTAGTCATTTTTGCATTTAACAAACATCCGTCCTCGCAAACTTTCTCATTTATAAATAATACATATTAGTAGTAGGTATAGAGCTGGCGAAACTCATATTGTTAATTGGTGATTTGTTTTCAGTAATAGCCTGCAAACCAACGTTCCCAGCTTATTTATCCTGTCTGTTGCCAACGGATCAAGTATTTGATTTTGATGAATTAGAATACCATTTTCAAGTCGCCAACAGGACTGAAGATTTACCAGCAGACAAAAAAGGTACTTTTCTTATTTTGTATAGGTAACGAGTCTTACACATTTTTTTAGTACTGTCAAGGGCAAAAATATGTACCTAATATTTTATTATATACCCATTCTATCACATAAAAGTTCACCAAAAAAGATTATAAAAATATGAAAACATCTAAGTTATGTTACTATGTCAGTAGTGACATGATAATGTATCCAACAGTCAGAACATAAACTTGGCAACATTCTAAATAACGACGATTAGAGTGAGCCGTTCGATACTAAAGCAAGGCCAACGAGACAATGCAAAGAATGTAAACAAACTTTCAAGGGTTGTCAAGTTGGCTTCCTACAGACTACAGAAGTAATAAAATGACAGAGAACCGGGTCTGTTTACATCGTTTGCGTTGTCTCCTTGGCTTTACTATAGAGAACTTGAACAATAAAGAGATTATTAATTTAATAACTTGACTTAATCCACACTAATCTATGTAGTTCCGTGACTTAGTTAACTCTCCCAAGGAAAGTTTAAAATGGGTAATACAGGCCCAATTCCCTAGCAAGTCAAAAAGAAAGTATTAAAGATAGCATTACCATATTTTATAACTGCTGTCTCTTTTTATTTTGTGAAAATAGATCAATCCGACAATGAGGGTGAAAATGGAGGTGAAAATGAAAATGCTAACGCCTCGCAGTCAGAACATCAGGACACAGCGGCCACATCGAGTCCGGACAGAAACAAGACATGAGGATAAAAATCTTATTTAACTGAAAATATAATTAATATGATTAAATGAAATTATAATTAAGAAATAAAAATTTGATAAATACTTATTATTAATTTTATTTAAAGGAAACTTTATTGAAATTCTTTTTATGATCATTATACATAATGAGGCACTGACCGATCATTATTAGCTACTTTATTAATAACGGCGACATACTAATAAAGCAGTTCTTATTTTCTTGTTCTTTACATGCTTACTTCTACTTTGTCTTTTTGGGAATCTGACCTTGTGCGAACAAACCATATATTTTTATACATTTAATTTTTAATGCAGAAATAAATGATGCGACTTCGTCCGCGTGATATGTATATAAGGATAGCCTAAAGCCTTCCTCGACAAATGGACTATCCAACACAAAAAAAAAATTCAATTCGAACCAGTAGTTCCCGAGATTAGCACGTTCAACCAAACAAACTTCAGCTTTATATTTTTTTATTAAGTAATAGTTTTTAGTAGAAAATTGAAACAATTTAAATTAAAAAAAAACTGAATCAATTCAACCTGGGAAATCTACCAGACTTATAATAGGCCTAGCTTCATATTCTCACCTGCAAAGGATTTGCATGTTTATTATTGAGGATACGGATGTCTAAATCGATGCGGATACGCCGCAACAACTCTAGTTGTAATGATCGATTTGTTTAGAGGAAAGTAGAATGTTGATATATATCTTTATTTTATTTTAAATAAAGCTAAAATTTTAATAATAAATAAACTGGGCTATTGGGATACTTATCCATTAAAAAACATTTTAAGCAAAACATCCATTTATTTCTTACAAATTATATTACTTAATTGATGCAGAGTTAATAACGGGAAGTGTTTTGATGCCCTCTCTGTTGACAAGGGTCACTTGGAAGTTAGGGAGACTCACAAACAACCGCTTGTGAACCTCCTGCACACACTTCTGGAGTATCCCATACGCCTCCTCTTCACTAGCATCTGAAAATTCAGTCAAAGTACCAACATAATTATAATCAAAAGCTAATTCTTTTTGTTTTCTTTGATAGGAGTTAAAGAGTATACCTAAAAGACTTATTCCAATGGCATCATAGAGATGTTTTTTTTAAAAAGGAACTTAGGACAGTATGCCTAAACAACTTATAAATACAGTATAAATTATAATTTATACAGTATAAAGAAACAACTTGAAAATTACTTTTAATTGTTAAGTGTTTAGACATTAGTACAAGATTACAGTCCTGAAACTGTAATGCCTGTTTATAAAAATGAAAATTCTCACCCTTTTTATAATATCGATCCATAATGCTCAAGCTAAGAAAGCCACCATAGCCATGAGCAGCAAACGGCACTTTGACACTAGATGCCAAATAATCCATAAAGTACAACTCGGGCCCATTCTCTTTATCGTAGCCTCCCAATAACAAATTGACAAAGTAAGGAGTCTGAAACAAATCATAAATTAACCAAATATGAAAAAAAGTTTTGTTGAACTATTAAATTTAACTAAATTAGTAAATCTTATTTTATTTTTTTCTAAGCAATTATTGATAGAGTGTGAATGTCCCCCAACTGAACAAACTTGAAATGTACAAAAATAATTACGTTCAAATATCCAACTTTCTAAAAGTCAAATCAGTCAGAACAAACTATTTTTTATAAGTACAGATGAAACTCAAAAATACATTCCATATCATGTCTGCTTTAATTGTTAAAAAATACTATGACTATGCATTTTCCTCACCATTAAAACCATATTTTTAGAAAGCCATAATCTCAACCTCATATCTGTTCTCTGAATCAAAATCAAACCCAAAGTGATGCTACAATACTAACCCTGCTTCTCAAGTATTCCGCCAGATTCCTGCGGGTAAAGTTAGCGGCAGCCGTAGGGCCCAACTCATAACTATTACGCATTTTATACAATTGGATATTTTTTCCAATATATTCAGCAAACTGCGTTGTATCCCCAGAATCTCCAATTACACCCATCACCAACTTGTCCGATATTCTATAGATTTTGTCCTCATCTAAAACAAAACACTTCTATAGGTAGGCTGTAAATTTTAGCCCAGAGGTTTTACCACTGTACTGCTTATACGGATACTGGAGTGTATACGCACTGGAGCATACTGGAGTTTATCCGCATTGCTTTGGTACGCAGTCGCGTACAAGCCTAGATGCAGGTACGTATCCTGCACATTTGCAAACTTTGGAACAATCTGAGGTGTTTCCAACTAGCTCCAACAATATGGGCTTCTTCAAGCGAGTTTTAAACGAATTCCTGTAGGGTTGGCAGTGCACCAATAATCCCCTTGGTATTGCTCGTGTCCTTAGGCGACGATAACAATCCACCATCAAGTGGACTTTCAGTCTGTCTGTCGCCCTTTATATTGTATAAAAAGTAGTCTGTCTGCGAGACAAAGAAGTTTGGGGGTCTCTGCTGTAAATAATAATACGTTAAGTATGTAAAACTACTCACCATCCTTCATCACCATTATACTATGGCTGGTGGACTGATCAGCAGCAATCATTACAAAGTTATCGCACTGTATTCCAAGTAAACATTGTAAATTTATATTCGACATTTTGCTGAAGATTATAATTTGCTCACAAATAAATCAATGTATTAATGAACCGACTCTAAAACCGAAAACCGCTTTGTAATTGTAATACTCGCGTTGTTTGCGTCAGAGCGACTTTGACAATTTTGATTTGACCAAGGAATATATAGTACCTACTCTTTAAGCGAGAGCAAGCGAGAGATTTTGACGATCACAGTTGATCAAAATCAACTGACAGTCAATGATCGCTTGGTCCCGTAGAGGGATAATAACCTAGAGACGTCATTACAATAATAATAATCGTGAAAATGAGACGCATTTATGCTTTATTACCTTTGAGGGAGCGAGATACATTATTAATTTTTTGTCTCTCTTTGCGTATGTGTTTCTATTGTTTGCCACACTTAAGTGTGGCAAACAAATCTCTTGGTGAATATACGAGCACTTTGTATTTTGTTGATTTTCATATTTCAAGTAGTTTTCTAAGTTCCTGGGTATTGTGTTAGGTGTGGTACGTGTTGGTGAACGTGGTGAAAATGGTGAACTGTTGTATTTTAGGCTGTAAAAGCCGATCAGAGCAAAATGTTGAAAACATAACCTTTCATATGTAAGTACTTTATTTTTTGGTTAAATGCAATAATTTTTGCATGCATGTTCAGTAAACTTCTAATTTATGTCTTGTTACACATTTAACAACTGTTTTAGATGATATTTTTATGATTTTTCGATCACAAAATATCTTGTTTTGAGATTATAAACCGTACAAGTCGTGTAGCCATCTTAAATTATTGGTGACATTTAGCAATTACATGTAACCTAATATAGTAGGATTATACACATTTTAGGGATACCAGCGCATGAATATTTTTTTTCCTTAAATGTTGGGTAATATTTAGTTTTACGCATTAGTTATATTAGTATTATGCGCTTTTGTTTCTGGTAAATAGCGATTGCGTTTGGTTACAGTTTTCCCAAGGATCTTGGGTTAATGAAAGAATGGGTTGCTGCTACTGGTCGGCAAAATTGGAATCCTTCTAAGTACACACGTGTTTGTTCAAAACATTTTGACGCACAGTGTTTCCGGAAGACGAAAAAGTTAACAATTCTTCGACATGGTTCTGTTCCAAAACTATTCGTGCATGTAAGTTAATGTGAATTAAATTATCGGTTGTACTAGCGGCACGCTCCCGGCTTCGCCCGGGGTGCATTTTTTTACGTAAGAACCTTCCCTGATTATCCCTCTATCCATGAGTGAAGACGGAATTAAAATCTCTCTCGTTCTCGAGTTTTGCGCTTAGCAACACATTTAGGGATTCATTTTTATATTATAGATTGCCTAAATACATATCTTTTTTTACGGTATATCCCTAGAAGACTGAAGACAATAGTTATCAGTTGATATTTCTTTACGTTTTTTTATGGAGTGTTGTTTTTCAATTACAGCAATTAATACCAGTCTTGGATCAGGCTATTCCATCCACATGTAATAAGCCGCAAACAGAATCCCCTACGGTAAATAAATATGTTTCAGTGTTTTCTGTTACTGCATTTAATTTTGTGTATGTGAAATAAATATTTATATGTTTTTTCTAGGATGACTGTCAGCATTCAGCTCATTGTAGTACTGGAATTTCGCAATCTTCTATTGTTCCAATAAGTCGAGTGAGTATGTTCTTTTTTTTCATCTAATTACATCTGAATTAGATTTTTAGTATTCATTGTAAGACATTGGTATGTCGATTGTCAATTCAGTAACACATTCTCAAAACCTATAAATTTGACAAAATTTTGTCCTTTTTTGCCGTAAAGTGAAAGTTATCATAGATAGCAAAAATAGTATTTATCATCATCAACCTATCGTCGTCCACTGTTGGACATAGGCCTTCCCCAATACAATGCGCACGCGTATTATTAGGAACATTGCAAAATTATAATATTTATCCCACATTTTTAATGTGTCTGGAAAGTGATCAAATACCGTTGGAATACACGCCTAGAAAAAAAAGACTGTATGAAAAATTACAACGTAAGACATTGCTGGCTGATATAAGGAAAAAAAAAATATCAGTTTTAAGAGCTAAGAATTGGCGCCTAACAAAAAAAATGCGGAGCTTTCTGATATTATAGCGCAACTGCAGTCAAGATTTCTAATAAATCAAGAAGGTGCAGATATGCTATCGGCTATAGAGCTAGTAAAAAAAGACATTATAAAACGATTTATTGGTTCTTCTGAAAAAAAATATTCACCAGAACTACGACAATTTGCTTTGACTTTGCATTTTATCAGTCCTCGAGCATATACTTTTGTGAGAAAAACTTTTGATACCTGTCTACCTCATCCGCGCACATTGACGCGTTGGTACCAAAGCGTGAATGGTGAACCTGGATTTTCGACAGAGTCCTTAGAAGCCATTGAGATGTTGTCGAAAAACACATCCCAACTTTCTGGAGCTCTAAGTTTTGACGAGATGGCTATACGCCATTACGTTGAATTTGATGGAAATAATTACGTTGGTTTCGTCAATTTTGGCAATAATGTTGACAGTAGTGTAGTTCCGGTTGCCAAAGAGGCACTTGTTTTTATGTTAACTTGTGTTAATGGGTCGTGGAAAATACCGGTAGGATATTTTTTAATTAATGGTATCACGGCCGAGCAAAAGGCGCTGCTCGTAAAACAAGCCCTGGATCTTATAGAAAAATCTGGAGTTAATGTTATTTCGCTAACTTTTGACGGGCACCCAGCCAACTTTTCTATGGCTAGGGTTTTGGGATGCCGCTTTGACAGTGACAATATAGATCCCATATTCACTCATAATGGAAAGAGAGTAGCAGTTTTTCCAGATCCTTCACATATGTTAAAGTTGGTAAGAAATACATTAGGAGAGAAAAAAATACTTATCACAAAAGAAAAAAATTCAATTTCATGGCACTATGTCCAATTGCTGGTGGATCTGCAAGAAAATGAAGGGTTTCATTTAGCAAATAAAATTAATAAAGCACATGTGTTTTTCAAAAAACAGATCATGAAAGTAAAGTTGGCGGCACAGACTTTTAGCGCATCTGTAGCAGATGCTATTGAATTTTGTGATCAAGATCTGGATCTTGAAGAGTTTAAACACTCTGAGGCGACAGTGGATTTCATCCGTAAAATGAATTCCTTATTTGACATCATGAATTCCAGAAACTTGAAAGCTTTCGGCTATAAGCGACCTCTTACAGAGGCAAACTTTGAAAGCCATCTGAAATTCATGGAAGATATGTACGAATATATAAAGTCTTTAAAATTAGATGATACTTGTATTCTAAATTCTACTAGGAAGATTGGGTTCTTAGGTTTTTTAATTTGTATAAAAAGTTTAATATTTTTATATGATCAACATGTGAAAACAAGTCGTAGTTTAAATTTTTTGTGTAGTTATAAGCTAAGCCAGGACCACCTTGAATATTTTTTTAGTGCAATCAGGGCAAAGGGTGGATTCAATAACAATCCCACAGCCGGGCAGTTCCAATCAGCATATAAGAGATTGTTAGTACATGGCGAGCTTAAACATTTGACCATTACTTCTGGAAATTGTATCCCATTAAGTGACATATCAATATTAACGTATACGAGACCAGAAATCGCCATTAATAACACTAGGGACCGCAATAGGTTGGATTCTGAAGAGGAAGTCAGTCTCTGTATTGACCCTGTATTGCCCAGGGATCACGATTATCTCGATCCATCGAAGCACACAGAATTCGCAAGACAAGTTATTATTTATATAGCTGGTTTTGTTGTTAGATCTATACAAAATCAACTTAAATGTCAGGAGTGTTTATCAGTCTTATGTCGGGACGCGTTTAAAAGTCTACAGAGTAAAAAAGATAAAGGTGGGTTACTTTACCCCTCAGCAGATGTAGTCACTATTTGTGAAATCGCTGAGAAAGTGTATAAGGCAAACAAATTATTTAATAAAAAGAATCCTTTACATCATCTTTCGCAGGAATGTTTAAAAAAATGTATAAA